>CM022701.1:96824529-98149529 GCA_012295165.1 Asparagus setaceus | reverse complement strand
GATGTATCACCTGGGCCCCGGCCCATTAGACGACTATCGCCATGACCGACGCCGAAGGCGCAGTCGGCCCATCGATCTCTCTCTGGGCGACGCTGGCGGTGTCACTGCCCTCCGACCGCGCACGATCCCTTCCTACAAGTTGCCGACCTCTCCAAACAATGGAACGAATCCAGCCTACCTTTCGGCCACTCGTCCTCTATATGACGCGATAAGGCGCCCTAATCGCCCTCAAAGAATCATCCCAAGGGACCCTAAGAGGTCAGATGAGTCGGCCATCCGCCACGGCTCCCCTTCTCTCACCTGCGTGATTCTCTCCACTCAAACGACGGCCACACAAGATTTCGAGCCCATCAACATCGCATTAAATGCACCGACACTCTTTAATTCCCCATCTCTCACAAGATTTAAGGCACCTCGGACCCATGCGCCTACAGGCCGCCAATCCCATCCCATTAATAGCGAATAGACCACACCAACCCTCGACATTTCCAATTTGATACTGTAAGGCCACCACTCTAGCAGCGGAGGGATGTTCACCAATCCTCGGCTCACACGTGGAGGGGAGGGTGACTCACCGGTGGTTCCCAAACTAATGGAAAGACGGAAATACCCCCTTAACCCTACCTATAAAGAGAAACGTGAACAGCTAAGAAGGTAAGCAATCTCTTCTGAGTGAATTCCCGCTCCATTAGACTATCCCCCACTCTACTAACTTGACCGTCGGAGGAACCACCGGAGATCCCAACTCCAGGTCCTTCTTTCTGTTGTAGGCGAATCCTTTGGCCGGAGTCAGCGTCGCTGGGCTTTAGGAGAGAAAGCGGACTCCGCTCTCTTTAAAGCTAAACTCATTCGAGGTTAGTGACTGTGATTATATACATCAACACCAACAAATAACACATGAAATCTAGAAATTATCAGCAGCCCCCTATAAATTTAGAATTTAAAGAAAACACCCTCAATGTTTAAAAAATTGCTAAAACACCCTCTAGAGTTTAAAATTGTAAAAAATTCTCAGACTTTTCTAAACTCACAAACGACACATGAAATCGAAAAAAATTATCAACAGTCTCCTATAAATTTAAATTTTGTTAAAAACAACCTCAAAGTTTTAAAAAATGTGAAAAACACCCTCAAGGGCATAGAATTATAAAAACCACCCTGCAATTTCAAAACCTAAATAAGGCGCATGACATCAAAAAAATACTAGAAGCCCCATTGTAAATTTATAAATTGCAGAAAATACCCTCAAAGCTTAAAAAATTACAAATAACACCCTCAATAGTTCAAAATTATAAAAAAATCTAAGAATTTTCTAAACTTATAAATGACACATGAAATCAGAATTCTAAGTACTCCCTATAAAACACCCTCAAAGTTTTAAAAATATAAAAACACCCTCAAAGTTTTAAAAATATAAAAACACCCTCAAAGTTTTAAAAAATATAAAAAAAACACCCTCAAGGGTTTAGAATTACAAAAACCACCCTGAAATTTTAAAGCCTACAAATGACACATGAAATCTAAAAATTACCAGCAGCCCCATGTAAATTTAGAATTTAAAAAAAATACCCTCAAAGTTTCAAAATTTGTAAAAAACACCCTCAAGATTTCAAAACTATATAAAACTCTCCGAATTTTCTAAACTTACAAATGACACATGAAATCTAAAAATTATCAACAACCCCCTATAAATTTAAAATTTGCAAAAAAACATCATCAATGTTTTAAAACTTGCAAAAACAACCTCAAAGGTTTAAAAATTAGGAAAAGCTTGAAATTTCAAAACCTACAAATGACACGTGAAATCTAAAAATTTCCACTAGTCCCCTATAAATTTAAAAATTGAAAAAAAACACCCTAAAAGTATAAATATTGCAAAAAAACCCTAAATTTTGAAATTTATGGAACACAACCGCATAAGATGCATGCAATTTCTAGGTTTTAGTGTGTTTATCTACATGTTTCGGAATTTTTGGTGTTTTATGCAATCTTTTTAAAGTTAAGTGTGTTTTTTACAATTGTTTAAACTTTCGTGGTGGTTTTGCAAATTCTAAATTTCTGTGGTGTCACTGGTAATTTTAGATTTCATGTGTCATTTGTAGGTTTTGAAATTTCAGGGTGGTTTTTATAATTCTAAACTCTTGAGGGTGTTTTTTTGCATTTTATAAAACTTTAGGGGTGTTTTTTTATAAATTTTAAATTTATAGGGGATTGCTAAAAAATTTTAGATTTTATGTGTCATTTGCAAGTATCAAAAATTCTGATAGTTTTCTACAATGTTGAACTCTTGAGTGTGTTATTTATAAATTTTTTAATTTTGAGTTTGTTTTTTACAAATTTCAAATTTACAGGGGGCTGCTGGTAATTTTTTGGATTTCATGTGTCATTTTTAAGTTTTAAAATTTCAGGATGGTTTTTGTAATTCTAAACCCTTGAGGGTGTTTTTATCATTTTTTAAAACTTTGAGGGTGTTATTTGTAAATTTTAAATTTATAGGGGCCTACTTGAAATTTCTTGATTTCAAGTGTCATTTGTGAGCTTAGAAATTTTTGGGAGTTTCTTGTAATTTTTAACTCTTGAGGGTGTTTTCTATAATTTTTTAAACGTTGAGAGTGTTTTTTATAAATCTCAAATTTTTAAGGGGCTGCTTGGAATTTCCTAATTTTATGTGTTTTGGTCGTTAGTTTACCTTTAGGGTGTTTTATTTAATTTTAAACTTTTAAAAATAGTTTTTGCAATTATTGAAACTTTGAGGTTGTTTTTGAAAGAATACCCATCTAAATGGGCAAATGAGCGGGAATCTTTAATAGAAATAATATCCAACATTGATGACCCATTTAATTACATGGATGGTTTTGGATGGGTCATTTAGTGGGTGGACAAATGGGTTTGGGTCAATTTTGTCATCCCTACTCTCTCTCAAATGCATCTAACCCTTCACAAGTCTTCCTCATTTTATAACATTTCTCTTCTAATATAAAATAGGTAATAGTGGGTGTAATTGATGGGCTAGGCTAAAGCAAAGAGAATAGAGAATTTGGTGGGTCAAACACATGTATCATGTATAAGGAGAATTCAATTTTAATTCTTTTCTTCTTCATTCAAAGTCACGTTGAACAAGCATTACATTAAAAAAATTTAGAGGGTATAGATGCCTACTCTCACATGATCATGGTTCACGTAGTGTATCTATTAGTGATCTTAAGATATAGCGTTACTTTATATGGACTGGGGCACAACAAAACATCTTTCAACTTCTCGTTGCTTATTTGCGTTTAAAATCATGTTGAAACTGAATTTTCAAGTTTTCATTTAAATTAACCCTAGAATCATTAACTACCCCCACTATCACGCCCCGGGCCCATGGACCCGTTGGCGTGATGTAAGTCCTGGGACCTACGGAGTGCAACACATGATTTGGCTCAATCCACTGCTAAAATTGACTAGCCAATATTACACTTGGCTCTCAAGACGCATCATTTAAACCATTCAATCACTCAATCAATATCCGATGTCGGACTAAATCTTGAGGTATGACAATCACCCCACCTAATTGGACGATGTCCTCTTTGCAGCATGACAACTGGTCCATCGCATTATCACCGCCAGGCGATTTGGACTCTAGAGATGGCTCCTACAGGCTTCTAAATGTGGCTCCCACCGCACTCACGCGGTGTAGCACTTATTCCCGCATAGCTATTAGCTTCACATTTCGGTGGCTAACTTCTCTGATACCATTTGTCACGCCCCGGGCCCGCGAACCCGTTAGAGCGATGTAATTCCTCGGACCCACGGAGTGCAACACATGGTTTGGCTCCATTCACTGCCAAAATTGGCTAGCCAATGTTATACTTGGCTCTCAAGACTCATCATTTAAACCATTCAATCACTCAATCAATATCCGATGTGGGACTAAATCTTAGGGTATCACACCCACACTCTACTCTACGAGTAAATTGTATGTTGTAAAGTCTATACTTTTGCCTGTTCGTCATGTCTTTATTTTCATTTGCTTTCCTTTGTGAATAGGATCCTTAGGCACCAAATATGTATATTGAACTTGAAGAATAACGCCCTCAATGTGTATGCATACTCTTTTTCTATAAACATGCAGAAGATCCAAACATTCACATCACTTCCAAGAAGAACCAATCTACGCCCTGCAACACGGGACAATTTAGTGGATTCAGGAGACCAATCACGACGATCTTCTGACTATAAACCCACTTTTTGGAATCATCGGCTCATCGAGTCCATTGGCAGCCATTACGATGTTAATTTTTATCTTCTGCCCGAAGGTCATTTGTTAATTTACTGTTTACACTATAGCTAGTTAGCTGCTTATTAAACATTCTTTTTATCAACACTCTTCACACTTATTCTAAAACAGAACTATCTTAGTGATTTTTGTTCTCATCATATGTGTCACACAACGTTAAATTGTTACCAGGAGATATGATATTTCAAAGTTCACTGGGATTATCTGCAACTCACCCCAAAATTCACATGGGTTTTGTGAGATTTGCTTTTAAAAATGATTGTTAAATTCTGAAAGCATACACATGACTACATGAGGATCCACATTCCTATCTGAAAAAACATTCGTTCTTTCAAAACTTGTAGCAAACAGCTTAATATTGAGGAAAAATGCAATCTCTTCCTATTTCTTCTTGCAATTTTCTACTTGAAACCATGTTGTAAATTTCGAAACCTACATAAGGCGCACGAAATCAGAAAATTACTTGCAGCCGCATTGAAAATTTAGAAATTGCAGGAAAACATCCTCAAAGTTTAAAAAATTACAAAGAACACCCTCAAGAGTTCAAAATTACAAAACAAAAAATCTCAGAATTTTCTAAACTTACAAATGACACATGAAATCTGGAAATTTTCAGCAATCCCCTATAAATTTAAAGTTTACAAAAATACCCTCAAAGTTTTAAAAAATGTATAAAAAACACCCTCAAGGGTTTAGAATTACAAAAACCACCCTGAAATTTCAAAACCTACAAATGGCACATGAAATCTAAAAATTACCAGCAGACCCTTGTAAATTTGGAATTTAAAAAAAACACCCTAAAAGTTTAAAAATTTGCAAAAAACACCATCAAGAGTTCACAATTATATAAAACTCTCCGAATTTTCAAAACTTACAAATTACACATGAAATTTAAAAATTATCAATAACCCCCTATAAATTTAAAATTTGAAAAAAACATCATCAATGTTTTAAAAATTACAAAAACAACCTCAAGGGTTTAAAAATTAGTAAAACTGCCTTGAAATTTCGAAACCTACAAATGACACATGAAATCTATAAATTACCACTAGTCCCTCAGAATTTAAAATTGTAAAAACACCCTTAAAGTTTAAAAATTGCAAAAAACACCCCAAAATTTGAAATTTATGGAACACAAACGTAGAAGATGCTTGCAATTTCTAGGTTTTAGTGTGTTTATCTGCATGTTTTGGAATTTTTGGTGTTTTATGCAATTTTTTAAATTTTAAGGGTGTTTTATGTAATTTTTTAAATTTTAAGGGTTTTTTAACAATTTTTAAACTTTTAAGGTGTTTTTTATAAATTCTAAATTTACAAGGGGCTACTGGTAATTTTTAGATTTCATGTGTCATTTGTAGATTTTGAAATTTCAGGGTGGTTTTGGAATTCTAAACCCTTGAGGGTGTTTTTCGCTTTTTTTTAACTTTGGGGGTGCTTTTTGACAAATTTTAAATTTATAAGGGACTGCTAAAAATTTTCAGATTTCATGTGTCATTTGCAAGTGTCGAAAATTCCGAGAGTTTTCTGCAAAGATCAACTCTTGAGGGTGCTATTTGCAATTTTTTAAATTTTGAGGTTTTTTTTATAAATTCCAAATTTACGAGGGGCTGCTGGTAATTTTTGAATTTCATGTGTCATTTTTTAATTTTGAAATTTCAGCGGTGGTTTTTATAATTCTAAACCCTTGAGGGTGTTTTTCTCATTTTCTACAACTTTGAGGGTGTTATTTACAAATTTAAATTTATAGGGGCCTACTGTAAAGTTTATGATTTCATGATATCATGTGTCATTTGTGACGTTAGAAATTTTTGAGAGTTTTTTGTAATTTTTAACTCTTGAGGGTGTGTTCTATAATTTTTTAAACATTGAGGGTGTTTTTTGCAAATCTCAAACTTTTAAGGGCTTCTAGGAATTTCCTAATTTTATGATTTTTGGTCGTTAGTTTACCTTTAGGATGTTTTATGTAATTTTAAACTTTTAAAAATATTTTTTGCAATTATTACAACTTTGAGGTTGTTTTTAAAAGAACACTCATCTAAATGGGCAAATGAGCAGGTAATAGCCAGCCCATTTATAACCCATTTATCTTTAATAGAAATAATACCAACACATTTATGACCCATTTAACTAAATGGATGGGTTTGGATGGTTCATTTAGTGGATGGGTATGGGCGGGCAAATAGGTTTGGATCAATTTTGTCATTCTTACTATGTCTCGAATGCATCTAGCCGTTCACAACTCTTACTCCTTTTATAACATTTCTCTTCTAATATAAAATAGGCAATGGTGGGTGTAATAGATGGGCTAGGCTACACAAATAGTTGAGCTAGAGAATAGAGAATTTTGTGGGTCACATATATGTATCATGTGTAAGGAGAATTCAATTTTGATTTTTTCCTTCTTCATTCAAAGTCACGTTGGACAAGCATTACATTAAAAACATTTAGAGGGTATAGATGACTACGCACACATGATCATGGTTGTTGAACAAGAATTACATGAAAAATTTTAGAGGGTATAGATGGCTACTCACACATGATCATGGTTGTTGAACAAGCATTACATTAAAAAAATTTAGATGGGTATAGATGGGTACTCACACATGGTCATGGTTCACGTGGTGTATCTATTAGTAATCTTAAGATATAGCTTTAGCATTACATTAAAAAAAAATTAGAGGGTGTAGATGCGTACTCACGCATGGTCATGGTTCACGTGGTGAATCTATTAGTAATCTTCAGATAAAGCTTTACTATATATAGATTGGTGTATCTATTAGTAATCTCAAGATATAGCTTTACTTTATATAGATTGGCGCACACCAAAATATCTTTCAACTTCTTGTTGCTTATTTCCACTGAAAATCATGTTGAAACTGAATTTTCAAGTTTCCGGCAATTGGCTCGCCTTGCCAACGGTCAATCTCTCTCTTGCCCCTGTCTCCTGCTCCTTCAACATGGTTAGTTTTCTTTTTTTTTTCCCCCTTTACATGCTTGTTTTCCAAAGATTCTATTCACAAAGGAAAGCAAGTGAAAATAAGGTCTTGTAGAATTAAGGTTAAGTTCAATATGTTTCACCCTGTAAAGTCCAACTTACAAACCGTAATACAATTATATGTAGGGATGGTATTTCTGCAAACTAAAAATGTACTGTTAATTTCACAAAACCACCCTAATTCTTAGATTTTGTTTATTTATTTTTTATTACTATTATTTTGGGTGGTGGACCTGGTGGTCTTTTTTTAGGGTAGTGGTGGGGGTTAAATTAGACCTAGAATCATTGAGTACCTCCACACTTTACGAGTAAATTCTTTGTTGTAAAGTTTATACTTTTGCCTGTTCTTTATATCTTTATTTTCACTTGCTTTCCTTTGTGAATAGTATCCTTAGGCGCCACATATGTGTATCAAACTTGAAGAATGATGTTTTAAATGTGTATGTATATTCTTTCTCTATAAACATGCAGAAGAACAAAATGTTCACATCCCTTCGAACAAGAACCAATCTATGCCATGCAACACTGGACAATTTGGTGGATTTAGGAGACCGATCACGACGATCTTCTGACTATCAACCCACTCTCTGGAATCATCGGCTCATCGAGTCTATTGGCAGCCATTACGATGTAAATTTTTATCTTCTATCCAAATGTTATTTGTTAATTTACTGTTTATATTACTACAGCACGTTAGTCGCTTATTAAACTCTCAACATTTTTTCTTATCAACACTTTCACACTGATTCCAAAACATAATTATGTTAGTGATTTTTGTTCTCATCACGTGTCACACGATGTTAAATCGTTGCAAGGAGATGCGATATTTTCAATAGTTTACAGAAAAACAGAAATTCTTTTATTGGTGTTGAACATACAACCGCCTATATACAAGTACATAAAACAAAGAGATGACATGTTTTCATACCAATAACTTGTTATCTCATATACAAGCAAATAAAAAAGTTTAGAATTAATATTGACAAACCTACTGTCACGCCCGGGACCGCGTACCCGTTGGTACGGTGCAAATCGTGGGACACACCGAGTGTAACGCATTGTTTGGCTCAATCCACTGCCAAAATCGACTAGCCGATGTTACACTTGAGTCTTAGACTTACCTATTTAAGCCACTTAACTTCTCACTCATTTCCCGATATCGGACTAAATGGGGGTCTCATAATCACCCCCCCTTCCCCCCACCTTACATAAGCGACGTCTTCGTCGCGACATGACAATTGGCACATCCCAGTATCACCAGGCGATGTAAACTCTAGAGGTGGCTCTTACGGACTCTGATACCATTCATCACGCCGAGATCTGAGCTCTCGCATACGGGTGCGCCGTGGGACCCACCGATTGTAACGCGTTGTTTGGCTCAATCCACTGCCAAAATCGACTAGCCGATGTTACACTTGAGTCTTTACCTTACCTATTTAAGCCACTTAATTTCTCACTCATTTCCCGATGTGGGACTAAATGGGGTACTCTCACACCCACTATATTAATAATAATGGTGATGTATCTGCCATTAACCTTTTCTTTAAATGGAATATATTTATAAATAAATAAATAAATCCTGAAATATATTTATTTATGGCATACTTTTGTGACTTTCATCTAAAAGAATGGTGGATTCAACACACGGATTGAGGAATTGAAGAATGAAATCAAGCAATTGCTTAAGGAAACTTGTGATCCGCCGGCTAGACTTGAACTCATTGATTCAATTCGACGACTTGGATTGTCTTACCATTTCGACGAAGAGATCAGGTTTGCGCTACTACAGTTCTACGTAGACGGATTCAAGTTCTTTCACGGATTGAAGGAGACTGCACTTTGCTTCAGACTACTTCGAGAATATGGTTACGATGTATCGACTGGTACGATTGTCTATATCCACTTCAAATAATTCTATGCTTCATCAAATGCAATTTTATTAGCATTAATTATATTTCGGTACTATGTAGTATGATGTAACTAAAAGGGTGACCTTGAGTTTTGGGTGTCTACAAGTGTATTCCGGAGTTTTATGGCTAGTGTGAAAGTGCTAATAGAGCTTTAACTTTGAATATGAAAATGATAAAAAATACCCTTTCATATAAACACAATTTTCTCAGTGTTGGCAGGATTTAATCCAAGTTGCTTACGTGGAATGTAGTGGAGCATACAAAGTTCAGTGATTGAAACAAGCTGTACAAATTATATGAATAAACAAATCCTTTAATGAATGGGTTTCTAGAAATCAGTCCCCCAAATCTTTAGTTATTCCATATTAGTCCCACAAATCTTTAAAATTGCACAAGATTTGAGGGACGAATATGGAATATTGAAGATAGGTGGTTGTATGTTCAACACCTATACTTAGACCCCAGGGTTAAGGGTGCAATTATATTATACCACGAGGTACTAGAATGTAAAAATGACATTTTAGGAATTCCCACTTTGTGTTAGTTGACATGTTAACAAAAAAACAATCGGTGTTAAGAAACTGTAAGATTCTGGGCTACGGTGATACAAGTTAGCAACCCAGGTTTTCGTGTAGATACCCAAACCTTAGGGTCACCCGTGTAATTACATTATACCACATGATACCGGAATGTAATTAATCCATTCTATTATCAGGTTGTTCTTAGTTACTTAAGAGGAAGTGGGAATTAATCTCTAAATTGTCCCCCTATCCTTTTGGTGAGTGGCTATTAACATGTTTCTTTGCAATTTGTTCTGATAGAATTTACTCTTATTTATCTTTGGTTTTCAAAAAGTGCAATTGTGTGCATAATGCAAGAGTAAACATATAAAAAGAAAAAGAAAAAAAGCAAAAAAATAAAAAAGCTTTCACGAAGATTCTTAGCTGACAAGTTCAAATTGCTTCACAGATTAAAAAAGATTGTACTTCACTTTGACTCTCTTAATTAAAGGATGCTCAAAATGTGTCCACTGATTAGACAGTCTAATTTAAATTCAAAAGTTTTTATATCTTGTGTGTGTATTTTCCCTTCTTTTTCCCTATACTTTTTCTTTTTGAACTTTATTAGCGATTTTTCTTTTAAAGATTGGAACTTTTCCTAATAAAACTCATTTAGGAGGGGGAAAAAATCCTATACAGAGATAGAAAATCACATAGGGATGGGGAGGAATTGACATGTGTAGAAATACAAATCTCAAATTGGTTAGTGAATGAAAGATGAGGTGACACTTGCATCATTGAAATTATTGAAGCCGAACATTTATTTTCATCAATTTTAAGGAGGTATTTGAGAGCTCCTCCACTAACAGGTTCGGGAACAACCTTTGTTAAGAGGGTTTTTTTTTCCGGCTAAAATCTAGTCCACCTCTATATCTGTTTTTATTAATTAGTTTAGTTTTGAGCCCTTAATCAAGTTAGGACTGATCCACTCCTATTCAGGTTACAACTAACTTGATTAAGATCTTAACTAGGTTAGTGGGAAGTTGCCAAACTTAGCCTAAGATTTCATTTATTATACAAATGTGAACTCTTTTCTCCATATATGATTTTCCCTCCATATATGTTGGGCGCGCGGACCGCGGAACCGTCGAGAGAAACCACCACAAACGATAGCAAAAAACACAATAAAAGAGTAAAGACACGAGATTTACGTGGTTCGGCAAGTTGCCTACGCCCACGGGTAAGGAGGGGATTTTCACTAATAGAAAGAGAGAATACAAATTAGGATTATAAGTTCTCACAAAGAAACCCTAAAACAAACCTCTCAATCTCTCAAAAGATCTCCTCTCCAAAGATGCACAAAACCCTCAAAAGTCGCTTCAAAACGCGGCTTTCAAATAATCGTTTAGGGTTATTTATAAACTCTAAACGAACCGGTTTAAAACCAAAACCCGCTGACCAATTAGATTAGTCGACTACTACTTCAGATTAGTCGACTACTACTTCAGATTAGTCGACTACTACCGCAGATTAGTCGACTACTACCGCAGATTAGTCGACTACTACCGCAGATTAGTCGACTACTACCGCAGATTAGTCGACTACTACCGCAGATTAGTCGACTACTACCGCAGATTAGTCGACTACTAAGTCCCAAAACCGCTTGTGCATGTTTTGTGCATGTTCTACAATTCTCCACCTCGCACATCATTTGATTTACCTCAAATTTTGGACCTAACACCGAAGAACACCAAGAACATCTAGAGAGATCACCATTAGCCAATCCAGCCAATCCAACAAGGCCACTACACCGCTGGTCGCCACGTACCCTCCACCGGATCAAGCTCATCGTAGTTCACCTCAAATCATCTCCACCTTACCCATTACCGCTCAAGGGCCATGCCCTCTTGGGCAAATCAACACGATTGATATGAAGCAAGTCTAAGGAATGCTTAAACTTACTACTGTGATCACCTTGGTTAACATGTCCGGGATTCTCATTCGTGTGCACCTTCATGAGAGAAATATCACCTTCCTCTATGACATCCCGCACAAAATGATACCGACATCGATATGCTTGGTAATGAGCATGATGAACTGATTCTTCGCCAAGTGAATTGCACTGATTGTCACACCACAAGTTCACGTTTTCTGCTCAATCCCCAAATCATCTAGAAGACCCCACAACCACAATGCTTCCTTCACTCCCTCGCCATGGCCATGTACTCATCAGAGTAGAAAGTGCCATCAGAGCTCGCAACATCGACGCCAACTAACCGGAGCCCCATGTATCCCGAATACATAACCAGTAGTAGATCGCCGTCTATCTAGATCGCCCGCATAATCGAGTCCACAAACCCATCAATCGACATGTTTCTCCACCAAAATACGACCTCAGACAACGGTACCCTTTAAGTACACGAGGACCCACTTCACCGCTTCGGTCGCCTTTCCGGATTCGCCATGAATCCATCGACCACACTAACCGCCAGGAAATATCTCGGGCGGTACCATTGCATACATTAAACCGCCAACTGCACTAGCATAGGAACACGCCCATGTGCCTTCTTCCACAGTAGTGGGAGATTGATTACCGAAAGCCTAAAGTGTGGAGCCAATGGAGTCACCACCGACTTAGCACTTTGCATCCCGAACCTCGCGATCACCCGCTCTATGTAGCCCTTCCGACTCAAGAACAATCGTTGATTCGCCCGCTCTTCTAATCTCCATACCCAGATTTTCCTAGCAAAGACCCATGTCCTTCATCTCGAACTCTTCACCAAGTTGAGATTTTAACCTATCTATCTCCACCCCGCTCTTAGAAGCAATAAGCATGTCATCCACATACAAAAGAAGATAGATAAAATTACCTCCGCGAAGCTCCGAATGTAAACACAACAATCATGATCGCCGGAAAACCCATGCTTCAAAGATGAAGGAGTCAAATCGCTTGTACCATCACGGAGATTGCTTTAATCCATACAAGGACTTCCTCAAACGACACACATGATTCTCCTTATCCTCAACCTTGTAGCCCTCGGGTTGATGCATGTAGATCTCTTCATCCAAGTCTCCGTGCAAGAAGGCCGTTTAACATCGAGTTGTTCCACCAAAATCACCATGAGCAACAATACTCAATAGCACCCGAATAGATGTGTGTTTCACCACCGAGAAAATATCTCATTGTAATCCACACCCTCTCTTTGTGCAAAATCCTTAGCCACTAGCCTCGCTTTGTATCTTACACCACCGAAGCTCGAAGATCTTCCTTTCTTTTATACACCCACTTACAACCAATAGCTTTTCTTCCTACGGGCAATGGGACCACCTCCCATGTTTGGTTCTTCCAAGAGATTCCATCTCTTCCTCCATCGCAGCCAACCAACTCTCACTATCCTTGTCCCGAATAGCTTCCTTGAAGGAGACCGCTCGTCCTCCTCCACCGAGTGCGATTCAACCATATTAGCCCGCCCATAGTGCTTCAGGGTTGATCGCCCCTGCCTTCAAGACTTGCCATGCCGCTTTGGCCTAGTGGAAGCCAAATTATCCTCGAGCTGTTGTTGTAGTGCCTGTATTTTCCGAACCTCCTCCCGCCAAGCTCATCATCTACCCGACTTCCCACTTGAGCACGATTAGAACCTAGTTGGTCTTTAGGTTCTATTTCAATAACCCGAGACTTAGAAGTCTCCCCACCATAACACCATCATCCTTGGACGCCCTAGCAATCATGGATTTCTCATCAAAGGTAACATCCCCGCTGATCACGAACTTCAATCTTCCAGACACCAAAGGCGATAGCCTTACGCCTTTGCATATCCCAAGAATATTGCCTTCTTGGCCCTCGTCAAGCTTTCCTCGTTGACGTGATAGTAGGCGTACATCCAAAAATTTCGAGCCTATCATAATCGTGATGCTCTCTCGACCACACCCTATAGGGTGTATCACCATCCAATGTCGAATGTGGTGAACGGTTCACAATGTAACAAGTCAGAAGCCACCGCCGCCCACCATTCGTTGCCCAATCTCGCATAAGATCGCATACTCCGCGCCTTTTCGCGGTGTTGGTTCGATTCTCCACACCCCATTCTCATTGCGTGTAGACTGATTGCCGCATTGTCGAACAATCTCCCCGATCACGAACTCCTTGAAAGCACCATCTCAGATACTCAGACTGCTATCGATCTCGGCGTCTTCAATTTCTTTCTGTCTGTTCTCAACCATTGTTCTCCACTTCTTGAATGTCTCGAACACCTCATTCTTGTGCTTCGTAAAGTAAATCCAAGCATACCTAGAATAATCATCTATAAACGAGACATACACTGAACCACCCTTTGAAGTTGTCCGAGCCGGACCCCAAACATCCGTGTGCACATAATCTAGTATCCCTCGCTCTTAGACTGCTGCTCAGAACTTGACCGCGGTGACTTTCCATACACACAATCCTCGCAAAAATCCATGCTAGGTTCCTTCAAATTCTTGAGACCCTCTTTACCAAGCGAACTAGACCCTTCTCGACATATGCCCAAGCCGCCTATGCCATAACCGTGTGCTCACATGGGTCTCCACCACTTCCTTCGCCAACCATGCATCTCCTCACACCGTTGTACCCGAGAGTATATAGATTACCGTGGACGAACACCCTTCATCACTACTAAGGAACCACGAACAACCTTCTTCACTCCGTTTTCGTCACAATCCGCAACCACCGGAGTCCAAAGCACCAACCGAGATAAGATTCTTCCGCAAGTCGGGAACATGCCTCACATCCGCCAAGGTTCGAACCACTCCATCATGCATCTTGATTTTGATATTACCTAGCCCCACTGCTTTACAAGCATGGTTATTCCCCATCAATACAGTTCCACCATCAATGCCTCTAGGTAGTAAACCACTTCCTATTTGGACACATATGGTAAGAGCAACGAATCTAGTATCCACTTCCGGAGATCTCCTCGCCACCCGTGACGACATAGCATTCCTTATCGCCCTTCCTCAAACGTAGCTCGCTTCTTCCTTGCCCTCTCTCCTCTCGGTCTTGTTGTTGTTCTTCTTTCCACCTACTCTCTTATTTGATACCGACTTTGAAATGCCCAGCCACCGCACTTGAAACATCCTTTTCCCGCAAGAGGTCTTGATTTAGATCTAGACTTTCCTCCCTTGCCTTTTCCTCGCTCATTGCTCCTTCCTCTTGCAAACAATCCCTGCGCTTGTTCCCTGTTACCGCCAGTGGCCATGTCACTAGTTGCAGTCTTCCGAAGATCGTCCGCTAGAAGTGCCGTTCTAGTCTCATCCATCTTCAGATTTTCTCCCACAAGCCTCAGTGTTTGCACCAGGTTCTCATAAGACTTCGGCAGAGACAGAAGTAGTAGAAGCGCCTGATCCTCGTCTCCTACTTTAACATCTATGTCTTTCAAATCTGATATGATCCTATCAAACTTGTTGATGTGTTCCCGGATTGATGAGCCCTCCTCCATCTTGCAAGTATACAATTTGGATTTTAAGTAGATCCGGTTAGTTAGACTCTTCGTCATGAAGGTACCCTCTAACTTCTTCCACACGCCCGCAGCCGTTTCCTCTCCATCTACCAAGAAAGCTACATCCCTCTCAAGGCATAGGATAATCGACTGCTTCCGTGATCCAACTCCTCCCAATCCTCATCGACATATCCTTGTTCTTCTTCTCCTTTCCATCCAAAGCCTTGTGCAATTTTTGCGAAATTAGAAAGTTTTTCATCTCGCATCCTCCAATAGGAAAAGTCGTTTTCCCATTGAACCTTTCAATCTCGAATTTTCCCACTTTGATCGATCATTGGTTGACGCCATCCTCTGTTTGTCTTCGTGAATCCGCTTCTCTCGTGAATCACCAACACCCCTCAAATTAGAAATTACACCACTTCCAATCGAACAATAGCTCGATACCAATTGTTGCTACGGACCGCTGGAACCGCCGAGAGAAACCACCACAAACGATAGCAAAAACACAATAAAAGAGTAAAGACACGAGATTTACGTGGTTCGGCAAGTTGCCTACGCCCACGGGTAAGGAGGGGATTTTCACTAATAGAAAGAGAGAATACAAATTAGGATTACAAGTTCTCACAAAGAAACCCTAAAACAAACCTCTCAATCTCTCAAAAGATCTCCTCTCCAAAGATGCACAAACCCTCTCAAAAGTCGCTTCAAAACGTGCTTCTTAGCTTTCAAATAATCGTTTAGGGTTATTTATAAACTCTAAACGAACCGGTTTAAAACCAAAACCCGCTGACTGCTTGATTAGTCGACTACTACTTCAGATTAGTCGACTACTCATCAGATTAGTCGACTACAACACGATTAGTCGACTACTCATCAGATTAGTCGACTACAACACGATTAGTCGACTACAACACGATTAGTCGACTACTCATCAGATTAGTCGACTACTACCGCAGATTAGTCGACTACTAAGTCCAAAACCGCTTGTGCATGTTTTTGTGCATGTTCTACAATATATGATTTACCGCACACAAAAATCAAGTACTGTTAGGTTGTGTTCGGGTTGAGGGGAAATGAAAGGAAAAAAGGAGAAAAAAAAAAAAGAAAGGAAAAGAAAATGAAAGAGAAATGAAATACTTTTACATGTTTGGTTAGGATGAAAATTAGAGGAAGAATTTGAAGGAAAATGATGAACAATACTTTTAATTTATATTATACAATAGTGCACTTCAATTCATAGATTTTGTAAATATTCTTATTTTCAAATTAATTTGTACTCTGGAGAATATGTAGATCCTGTACAAGAGTAGTTTTTTTTTTTTTTTTTGGGAAAGCGTACAAACATTGTTGGTATTTTGCTTTTTGTATAGGGAAAGAAAAAAAAAGAATCATATGGAAATCCTTCTACCAAAACTACATAGAGAAAATAGAACATTATATATATCTTCCTACAAATTTTAAATGCGTTATTATAGTAAATAGTAAACCTCCTGACCTTTTGGGAGCTGCGGTAAAGCGCTCCAATTTTTATTACACTAGACCCCTCGAAATTTAGGAGTTATTGCACAAAACCATCCTGAATTTTTTTTATTTCACTAAATATTTCCTGAAAATTTATTTTTTTAGTCTCCATATTAGCACTATCAGCTCTAACATGTCACTGCTAAGCATTTGATAAAAAAAAGATGAAAATTTCCTTCTTCATATAAAAAAACTTTTTATAAAAAAAATAATAAGTAAATTTTGGAAATAAAATAATCAGTGCAACGTATGGCACATGAGATGTTAGTATTGATGGTGCTAATTTGAAGATTAAATAAGAAGTATTCATCTAAAATTTAGCGAATAAAAAGTTCAAAGGGGTTATGAGCAATAACTCCTAAAGTTTACGGATATAGCGTAATAAAAAATTGAGGAGGATTTACTGCAACTTCCTAAAAGTTCAAAAGAAATTAACCCAGTTTAAAATCATTGAAAGTAATACATTGAATCAACACAAATAGTAAAAAATAAGTGCGAGCACATCGCACTAAAAATTTAAATAACTAGAATTCACACAGAGGAACAAGAATATATCATGGGTTTACTAACAATTCTCAATCACTGCAAATAGTAAAAACTTAGTTAGAAAAGAAAGAGAATCAAGAATAACTAAGATTTTGAAAATTAGTCCATTGTATTATTGAAATTGCTATTAGGTCTCCTTAAGTTATTTCAAAATGTAGTCCCTTAGATCATTAAATCTCTATTAGGTTCAAAAACAACCATAACTTGTTTCAAATTAGTCCGTCAAGACGAGAAGTAGCAATTGGAGGGATAGTTTTTAGATAATTTATGAGAATTGAGAGATAATAGCAATTTCGATGATTTTTGGACTAATCTTGAAATAAGTTAAAATTTGAGGTATCTTATAGCAACTTTAATAGTTTGAGGGACAATTTTTTAATTAATAAAGGTGTAAGGGACTAATGTACAAGCAACCCTTTTTATGTGTGATCTATATGGGTCAGCCTGACCCATTATAATAAACAGTGAGGCCCACAAAAAATGAGCCTCATTCAGCCGAACTCGCGAAGGGGCAAGGTTCGGTCCCGACATTTTTTTTCCGTCTCATGCCTTAGCTTCCGGCCAAGAAAATCTAAATGTAAATTTCAAAAGCTTAATTTCTTGAGGTAATCAAGTTTTCATTTTCCTTTTCCTTTTCGCTCTAACCAATCGTTGAAAACCTATTTTCTCTTTCTTTTTCTTTTTCTTTTTCATATTCCTTTACCGTAAAGATTTTTTTTCTTTCCATAACTGCATTCGTTGCATGCAAGTCCAATTTCCTAACAAAAAATTGTACTTGTAAACTAGATGTCTTCAAAAACTTCATAGAAGGAGAAGAATTCATGAAATGCTTAAGCCAAGATGTGAAGGGCTTGTTGAGCTTATATGAAGCTACTCAACTTGCACTCCCAGAGGAGCAAATATTAGAAGAAGCTGAGGAATTTTGTGTTAAGCGCCTCCAAAGTTTAAGCCAAGATGTTGACAAGAATCTAGTTGAGCAAGTGAGGCATTCTCTCGAGTCTCCCACATATTGGATGATGCCAAGGCTAGAAGTAAGGCATTACATTGATGTCTATGAGAAAGAGGAGGCGAAGAGCTCTTGTTTGCTTGAGCTAGCCAAGTTGGACTTCAATGTTGTGCAAGCCTTATACCAAAAGGACATCAAGGAATTATCAGGGTAATTAAGAGCTTGACATAGCTCATTTTTGTTTTGTTTTGTTTTTATTTTTACTTTAGGGAAATAATAAGTCTGAAGGTGGCGTTTCGTTTTGGTAAATGATCTACTTTTTCTTTTTCTTTTCTTTTTTGGAGGAAAAGGCCTTACTTATGCTTTATTAATGACTTATAAAATTAGAGCTCATACAAATACGAGCAGCCAATTGTGTGAGTAGCAGTGAGACACATTGCTAATCACATTGTAGCATATAGACCTCACCGCTTCAATTTCTTAGTAACGGGTTTTGCTAAACGAGGAGTCTATAACAAGTAGAGTACTGTTAATTGTTCTCTTTTTTTTCCCCTGTCCGTCTAACCTTTCTGCCTTATATTCCACTTTTTTATTAACCCTTTATATTTGCATCCTAATCGCAAAATAAAAATAAAAATAAAAATCTCATGCACCGATACTACTCATAAAACCTTAAAACAATTCCTTTTACTTGATTAGATCTTAATTATGGAATATGAGGCAAATTTCGCCAAACTATCCTACTCAAAATAAATAAGTTGTTTATCCTTATTTCCTTTTTTTAATGGAGTTATATAATTTGATATGTTTGTATGTAGATGGTGGGAACAAGTGGATCTAGGACGCAAATTTGATTTCTCAAGAGATCGTATATTTGAGAATTACTTATGGGCGTGTGGAACTGCATGGGAACCCAAATTTTCCAAGTGTAGGAGGTGATCACAAAGATTAGTAGCGTTGGGCTTGTAATCGATGATTTTATGATATACATGCCACGTTGGAAGAAGCCCAACAGTTCACAGCGGCAATTAGAAGGTAATATTTAATTAGCAACGGAAGATATATATACAATTTAACTTGTGTTAAAATATTAATTTAATTTTATTAACTTGACAACACTGACATAAATGTTTTTTTTTCTTTTTCATTAATTAAGGTGGGATCTCAAGGCCATGGAAGGCCTCCCAGATGACTTGAAGTTATGCTATTTGGCAGTATACAATTCTCCACCTCGCACATCATTTGATTTACCTCAAATTTTGGACCTAACACCGAAGAACACCAAGAACATCTAGAGAGATCACCATTAGCCAATCCAGCCAATCCAACAAGGCCACTACACCGCTGGTCGCCACGTACCCTCCACCGGATCAAGCTCATCGTAGTTCACCTCAAATCATCTCCACCTTACCCATTACCGCTCAAGGGCCATGCCCTCTTGGGCAAATCAACACGGATTGATATGAAGCAAGTCTAAGGAATGCTTAAACTTACTACCGTGATCACCTTGGTTAACATGTCCATGGATTCTCATTCGTGTGCACCTTCATGAGAGAAATATCACCTTCCTCTATGACATCCCGCACAAAATGATACCGACATCGATATGCTTGGTACGAGCATGATGAACTGATTCTTCGCCAAGTGAATTGCACTCATTTGTCACACCACAAGTTCCGTTTTCTGCTCAATCCCCAAATCATCTAGAAGACCCCACAACCACAATGCTTCCTTCACTCCCTCGCCATGGCCATGTACTCGACCTCTGTAGTAGAAAGTGCCATCAGAGCCCTGCAACATCGACGCCAACTAACCGGAGCCCCATGTATCCCGAATACATAACCGGTAGTAGATCGCCGTCTATCTAGATCGCCCGCATAATCGAGTCCACAAACCCATCAATCGACATGTTTCTCCACCAAAATACGACCTCAGACAACGGTACCCTTTAAGTACACGAGGACCCACTTCACTGCTTCCCGGTCGCCTTTCCGGATTCGCCATGAATCCATCGACCACACTAACCGCCAGGAAATATCCGGGCGTGTACACACCATTGCATACATTAAACCGCCAACCGCACTAGCATAGGGAACACGCTCCATGTGCGCCTTCTCTTCCGCTGTAGTGGGAGATTGATTACCAGAAAGCCTAAAGTGTGGAGCCAATGGAGTCACCACCGACTTAGCACTTTGCATCCCGAACCTCGCGATCACCCGCTCTATGTAGCCCTTCTGACTCAAGAACAATCGTTGATTCGCCCGCTCTCTTCTAATCTCCATACCCAGTATTTTCCTAGCAGCACCCATGTCCTTCATCTCGAACTCTTCACCAAGTTGAGATTTTAACCTATCTATCTCCACCACGCTCTTAGAAGCAATAAGCATGTCATCCACATACAAAGAAGATAGATAAAATTACCTCCGCGAAGCTTCGAATGTAAACACAACAATCATGATCGCTTGAAAACCCATGCTTCAAAGATGAAGGAGTCAAATCGCTTGTACCACTGCCGGGGAGATTGCTTTAATCCATACAGTGACTTCCTCAAACGACACACATGATTCTCCTTATCCTCAACCTTGTAGCCCTCAGGTTGATGCATGTAGATCTCTTCATCCAAGTCTCCGTGCAAGAAGGCCGTTTTAACATCGAGTTGTTCCAGCTCAAAATCACCATGAGCAACAATACTCAATAGCACCCGAATAGATGTGTGTTTCACCACCGGAGAAAATATCTCATTGTAATCCACACCCTCTCTTTGTGCAAAATCCTTAGCCACTAGCCTCGCCTTGTATCTTACACCACCGAGCTCTGAAAGATCTTCCTTTCTTTTATACACCCACTTACAACCAATAGCTTTTCTTCCTACGGGCAATGGGACCACCTCCCATGTTTGGTTCTTCCGAAGAGATTCCATCTCTTCCTCCATCGCAGCCAACCAACTCTCACTATCCTTGTCCCGAATAGCTTCCTTGAAGGAGACCGGCTCGTCCTCCTCCACCGAGAGTGCGTATTCAACCATATTAGCCTGCCCATAGTGCTTCAGGGGTTGATCAGCCCCCAGCTTCAGTACCTGCTTGTATGCTCGCTTTGGCCTAGTGGAAGCCAAATTATCCTCGAGCTGCTGTTGTTGTAGTGCCTGTGTATTTTCCTGCTGAACCTCCTCCTGCTCAAGCTCATCATCTACCTGACTTCCCACTTGAGCACGATTAGAACCTAGTTGGTCTTTAGGTTCTATTTCAATAACCTGAGACTTAGAAGTCTCCCCAGTCATAACACCATCATCCTTGGACGCCCTAGCAATCATGGATTTCTCATCAAAGGTAACATCCCTGCTGATCACGAACTTCGAATCTTCCGTACACCAAAGGCGATAGCCTTTTACGCCCTTTGCATATCCCAAGAATATTGCCTTCTTGGCCCTCGCGTCAAGCTTTCCCTCGTTGACGTGATAGTAGCGCGACATCAGAAATTCGAGCCTATCATAATCGTGATGCTCTCTCGACCACACCCTATAGGTGTAATAGTTTGAGGGACAATTTTTAATTAATAAAGGTGTAAGGGACTAATGTACAAGCAACCCTTTTATGTGTGATCTATATGGGTCAGCCTGACCCATTATAATAAACAGTGAGGCCCACAAAAATGAGCCTCATTCAGCCGAACTCGCGAAGGGCAAGGTTCGGTCCCGACATTTTTTCCGTCTCATGCCTTAGCTTCCGGCCAAGAAAATCTAAATGTAAATTTCAAAAGCTTAATTTCTTGAGGTAATCAAGTTTTCATTTTCCTTTTCCTTTTCGCTCTAACCAATCGTTGAAAACCTATTTTCTTTTCTTTTTCTTTTCATATTCCTTTACCGTAAAGATTTTTTTCTTTCCATAACTGCATTCGTTGCATGCAAGTCCAATTCCTAACAAAAATTATTGTACTTGTAAACTAGATGTCTTCAAAAACTTCATAGAAGGAGAAGAATTCATGAAATGCTTAAGCCAAGATGTGAAGGGCTTGTTGAGCTTATATGAAGCTACTCAACTTGCACTCCCAGAGGAGCAAATATTAGAAGAAGCTGAGGAATTTTGTGTTAAGCGCCTCCAAAGTTTAAGCCAAGATGTTGACAAGAATCTAGTTGAGCAAGTGAGGCATTCTCTCGAGTCTCCCACATATCGGATGATGCCAAGGCTAGAAGTAAGGCATTACATTGATGTCTATGAGAAAGAGGAGGCGAAGAGCTCTTGTTTGCTTGAGCTAGCCAAGTTGGACTTCAATGTTGTGCAAGCCTTATACCAAAAGGACATCAAGGAATTATCAGGGTAATTAAGAGCTTGACATAGCTCATTTTTGTTTTGTTTTGTTTTTATTTTTACTTTAGGGAAATAATAAGTCTGAAGGTGGCGTTTCGTTTTGGTAAATGATCTACTTTTTCTTTTACTTTTCTTTTTTGAGGAAAAGGCCTTACTTATGCTTTATTAATGACTTATAAAATTAGAGCTCATACAAATACGAGCAGCCAATTGTGTGAGTAGCAGTGAGACACATTGCTAATCACATTGTAGCATATAGACCTCACCGCTTCAATTTCTTAGTAACTGGTTTTGCTAAACGAGGAGTCTATAACTAGTAGAGTACTGATAATTGTTCTCTTTTTTTTCCCCTGTCCGTCTAACCTTTCTGCCTTATATTCCACTTTTTTTTTATTAACCCCTTTATATTTGCATCCGTAATCTGCAAAATAAAAATAAAAAATAAAAATCTCATGCACCAATACTACTCATAAAACCTTAAAACAATTCCTTTTACTTGATTAGATCTTAATTATGGAATATGAGGCAAATTTCTCAAACTATCCTACTCAAAATAAATAACTTGCTTATCCTTATTTCTTTTTTAATGGAGTTATATAATTTGATATGTTTGTATGTAGATGGTGGGAACAAGTGGATCTAGGACGCAAATTTGATTTCTCAAGAGATCGTATATTTGAGAATTACTTATGGGCGTGTGGAACTGCATGGGAACCCAAATTTTCCAAGTGTAGGGAGGTGATCACAAAGATTAGTAGCGTTGGGCTTGTAATCGATGATTTTTATGATATACATGCCACGTTGGAAGAAGCCCAACAGTTCACAACGGCAATTAGAAGGTAATATTTAATTAGCAAAGGATGATATATATACAATTTAACTTGTGTTAAAATATTAATTTAATTTTATTAACTTGACAACACTGACATAAATGTTTTTTTTTTTCCTTTTTTCATTAATTAAGGTGGGATCTCAAGGCCATGGAAGGCCTCCCAGATGACTTGAAGTTATGCTATTTGGCAGTATACAATTTTGTCAATGAGACCGCGGATGACTTCCTCAAGGATTCTGGTTTTGACATCAGAAGCATCTTAGCAAAAGAGGTATAATTTATATATAACCTTATATAACCCTATTAAGATGACATCAATATCTTACAAAAAATTTAATTAAATAGGTTAATTCACATGCATCATCAGTAGTACGAGAGTATAGCAAAGCTACTTACACCCTTGCTCTATTTTATTAGCCCATCCCACTTGTTAGTTGTTGCTAGCTTTTACATTAGTTTTAAACTTGCATGGGATTAGCATGAGAATATTCTTACCAAATTAAATGCCTAACTTTAATCATCGCTGATTTCTATAGGAGTTTTAAAAGTAATGGGAAAGAGACATTTTCTTGGTGACAATGATTGTACATGCATGCATGGTAATAAAATAGATCATAGATTCTTAAAGTCTCTAATTATTACATCAAAACTCTAAAGTTATGGTGAGAATTGAGGGTTAATTATAGTTTTATATTATTGGTAACACAGATAATAAGTAGCTAAACTCCAAATCTATAATTTAATTCTAATTCTATTCTTTTGGGAATGATTAAAATTCCTAATTCTATTCTAGAATTCCAAAACTCCAAAATTGGTCCTCTCTAATTAGGTAGTAATTGGAGAGTGTCCAATACCCTTATCTTATCCCTCTATTCTAATTCCAATAGCTAAGATTAAGATGAAGCCATCGGATTTGCACTATCGTAATACCGGCCACATTAGTGGTTTTCAAGATAATATTTAGAGTTCTATTGGCTTCATCTTAAACCTTGAAATTAGAATAAAGAGTAACGATTGGGAGTTATTGGATACTCTCCAAATGCCTCCAAATTAGAGAGGATCCCAATCCCCTAAGTTGTGTTGAGAGTACTTGAGAGTTATTGTTTTATAATAATTCTAACACGGACAATAAGTAGCTAAACTCCAAATTTGTAATTTAATTCTAATTCTATTTTTGGGAATGATTAAAATTTTAATTTTAGAATTTTCAACTCCAAATTCATTATTTTTTGTCATTTTTCAAAAATTTTAGCGGATTGATTTTCAATTTACAGATTTTTGAGGGATTATTTTTGTAATTTTTGGATGTTTAGGGGGCTGTTTGTGTAATTATTGGAATTTTAACGGCTTTGTTTTATTAGTTTTTGTATTTTTAAGATGGCTGTTTGTAGTTTCAGATTTTTCAAGAGTGTTGTTTGTAGTTTTCTTACTTTCTAGGGGCGCTATCTTGTAATTTTGGTATTTTTAAGATGGTTATTCATAACTTTTTGAATTTTAATTTGCTAACACTGGCTATGTGGCAATTGTGGTTAATTCAGGCAATGTGTCTCTGTGAAACATATTTGAGAGAAGCACAATGGTTTCATAAAGGGATAACACCATCTCTTGAAGAATATTTGGAAAATAGTTCGATTTCAGTTGGCAACCGAGCTATTCTTTTCTACGCATTTTATTTTGTTGAGCACAATTTCACTGAAGAATCACTTGATCACTGGGAGCAAACACAACAACTTATTTATCTCTCTTCTGTGCTCGTTCGACTTATGGATGACTTAGCTCCTTCCAAGGTATAATTTTCACTAAACTTCCATTGAACTGTTATATAAAAGTGTAAGTTGTTACGTGACATGCACATGAGTCTTTATACAGTATTTGTGGGGTTTTTTTTTCGATGTTAGTCCCATGAATCTTTCATATTTTGAAATGAGTTTCCTGATTCTTCATATTTTAAAATGAGTTTTGTTAACAAGTGTCCTACGAGCACTCGTTGAGAGTTATTAATTAGCCTATCAATTACTTATCAATCTTTATACTATAAAGAATTGTGAATAAAATGCATGACATATTTAATGCTTTAAACATATTATATGTAGGCAACATTACCCATGCTCTTAACCCTATAATAACCCCCACCACCCCACAAAACCCAAACAATGAAAATAAAATAAAGATCCCATAAATAATAGGTTTTCAAAAATAACATTTTTCTAAAAAATATTTTTTCATAAATTATTTTGTAAATTTTTTAAAGAAAAAATATATTTTTGCAAAAAAGGAAAAATAAAATATATGAAAAGTAATAATTTCTAAACAATAATAAATATTTTTTAAAAAAATTTTGGATTTTAAAATTTCATGAAACTTTTTGAAAAGTATTTTTTAAAAATTTATATGCTCTAAAAATAGTATTTTTAAAATAACTATATCTTTGAAAATATGTTTCTTATAAAAATATTTAAAATTTAAATATTCGTAAACATCTATATAATTTAGCAATCATGGATTTCTCATCAAAGGTAACATCCCTGCTGATCACGAACTTCGAATCTTCCGTACACCAAAGGCGATAGCCTTTTACGCCTTTCGCATATCCCAAGAATATTGCCTTCTTGGCCCTCGCGTCAAGCTTTCCCTCGTTGACGTGATAGTAGGCGGTACATCCGAAAATTCTGAGCCTATCATAATCTGCATGCTCCCCTGACCACACCCTATAGGGTGTATCACCATCCAATGTCGAATGTGGTGAACGGTTCACAATGTAACAAGCTGTAGACCTTACGCCCCACCATTCGTTGCCCAATCACGCATAAGATCGCATACTCACGCCTTTTCCGCGGTGTTGGTTCGATCTCTCCGCGACCCCATTACTGGCGTGGTGTAGACTGTTGTCGGTGTCGAACAATTCCCTCGATCACGAACTCCTTGAAAGCACCATCTCAGATACTCAGACTGCTATCGATCTCGGCGTCTTCAATTTCTTTCTGTCTGTTCTCAACCATTGTTCTCCACTTCTTGAATGTCTCGAACACCTCATTCTTGTGCTTGAAAGTAAATCCAAGCATACCTAGAATAATCATCTATAAACGAGACATAATACACGGAACCACCCTTGGAAGTTGTGCGAGGGACCCCAAACATCCGTGTGCACATAATCTAGTATCCCTCGCTCTTAGACTGCTGCTCAGAACTTGACCGCGGTGACTTTCCATACACACAATCCTCGCAAAAATCCATGCTAGGTTCCTTCAAATTCTTGAGACCCTCTTTACCAAGCGAACTAGACCCTTCTCGACATATGCCCAAGCCGCCTATGCCATAACCGTGTGCTCACATGGGTCTCCACCACTTCCTTCAGTTCAACCATTTGCATCTCTGTCACCGTTGTACGAGAGTATATAGATTACCGTGGACGAACACCCTTCATCACTACTAAGGAACCACGAACAACCTTCTTCACTCCGTTTTCGTCACAATCCGCAACCACCGGAGTCCAAAGCACCAACCGAGATAAGATTCTTCCGCAAGTCGGGAACATGCCTCACATCCGCCAAGGTTCGAACCACTCCATCATGCATCTTGATTTTGATATTACCTAGCCCCACTGTTTTACAAGCATGGTTATTCCCCATCAATACAGTTCCACCATCAATGCCTCTCGAGGTAGTAAACCACTTCCTATTTGGACACATATGGTAAGAGCAACGAATCTAGTATCCACTTCCGGAGATCTCCTCGCCACCCGTGGCGACATAGCATTCCTTATCGCCCTTCCTCAAACGTAGCTCGCTTCTTCCTTGCCCTCTCTCCTCTCGGTCTTGTTGTTGTTCTTCTTTCCACCTACTCTCTTATTTGGACGGTCGACTTTGAAATGCCCGACTTCACCGCACTTGAAACATCCTTTTCCGCAAGAGGTCTTGATTTAGATCTAGACTTTCCTCCTTGCCTTTTCCTCGCTCATTGCTCCTTCCTCTTGCAAACAATCCTGCGCTTGTTCCTGTTACCGCCGGTGGCCATGTCACTAGTTGCGGTCTTAGAAGATCGTCCGCTAGAAGTGCCGTTCTAGTCTCATCCATCTTGATTTTCTCCCACAAGCCTCGGTGTTTGCACGGGTTCTCATAAGACTTGGGAGACGAAGTAGTAGAAGCGCTGATCCTCGTCTCCTACTTTAACATCTATGTCTTTCAAATCTGATATGATCCTATCAAACTTGTTGATGTGTTCCGGATTGATGAGCCCTCCTCCATCTTGCAAGTATACAATTTGGATTTTAAGTAGATCCGGTTAGTTAGACTCTTCGTCATGAAGGTACCTCTAACTTCTTCCACACGCCTGCACCTTTCCTCTCCATCTACCAAGAAAGCTACATCCCTCTCAAGGCATAGGATAATCGGCCGTGCTTCCAGATCCAACTCCTCCCAATCCTCATCGACATATCCTTGTTCTTCTTCTCCTTTCCATCCAAAGCCTTGTGCAATTTTTGCGAAATTAGAAAGTTTTTCATCGCATCCTCCAATAGGAAAAGTCGTTTTCCCATTGAACCTTTCAATCTCGAATTTTCCCACTTTGGTGATCTCTTGGTTGACGCCATCCTCTGTTTGTCTTCGTGAATCCGCTTCTCTCGTGAATCACCAACACCCCTCAAATTAGAAATTACACCACTTCCAATCGAACAATAGCTCGATACCAATTGTTGGTAGCGGACCGCGGAACCGTCGAGAGAAACCACCACAAACGATAGCAAAAACACA
The DNA here is from genome assembly GCA_012295165.1 of Asparagus setaceus. Lineage (NCBI taxonomy): Eukaryota > Viridiplantae > Streptophyta > Magnoliopsida > Asparagales > Asparagaceae > Asparagus > Asparagus setaceus. Next base: position 98,121,474 of record CM022701.1, on the reverse strand, counting down.
ATAAAAGAGTAAAGACACGAGATTTACGTGGTTCGCAAGTTGCCTACGCCCACGGGTAAGGAGGGGATTTTCACTAATAGAAAGAGAGAATACAAATTAGGATTACAAGTTCTCACAAAGAAACCCTAAAACAAACCTCTCAATCTCTCAAAAGATCTCCTCTCCAAAGATGCACAAACCCTCTCAAAAGTCGCTTCAAAACGTGCTTCTTAGCTTTCAAATAATCAGGTTTAGGGTTATTTATAAACTCTAAACGAACCGGGTTTAAAACCAAAACCCGCTGACCGCCTGCATTAGTCGACTACTACTTCAGATTAGTCGACTACTCATCAGATTAGTCGACTACAACACGATTAGTCGACTACTCATCAGATTAGTCGACTACTACCGCAGATTAGTCGACTACTACCGCAGATTAGTCGACTACTCATCAGATTAGTCGACTACTACCGCAGATTAGTCGACTACTAAGTCCCAAAACCGCTTGTGCATGTTTTTGTGCATGTTCTACAATATATGATTTACCGCACACAAAAATCAAGTACTGTTAGGTTGTGTTCGGGTTGGGGGGAAATGAAAGGAAAAAAGGGGGAAAAAAGAAAGGAAAAGAAAATGAAAGAGAAATGAAATACTGTTACATGTTTGGTTAGGGTGTGTTTGGTTACATTCCTCCACTTTCCTTTCTCCACTTTCCTTCACTTTTTGATTTTCCATCACTTTCCACCCTTATAAATATCCCACACTAACCAATAATATGGGACAACTCATCTCCTTTCATCTCATTTCTTACTTTTAAAATAAACTAAACACAAGAAATGGGTCACATCAATCAACTCATCCAACTCACTTTCCTCATTTTCCCCATCTACTATCATCTTTAAAAATTACTCACATCATCCAATAATATGGTGACAACTCATCTTCTCTCACTAAAATTTTCCTTCCATCACTTTCCTCCAAAAAAATAAGGAAAACTCATCTCCTAAGTATGTGTCACATCATCCAATAATATAGTGACAACTCACTTTCCTCTCATCTATTTTCTTAGTTTTAAAAATGAACCAAACACAAGAAAATAAGTTTTCTTTAAAAATTACTCATGTCATCCAATAATATGGTGACAACTCATCTCCTTTCTAACTTTTCACATTCACTTTCCCTTATTCTTCCCCACTTACTGCGTTTTTTAAACGAAACAAACACACACAAATGAAGGAAAATGAGTTCTTTCCCTCATTTTCCCCCATTTTCCGCGTTTTTTTGGCCAAACAAACAGGCCCTAGGATGAAAATTAGGGGAAGAATTTGAAGGAAAATGATGAACAATACTATTAATTTATATTATACAATAGTGCACTTCAATTCATAGATTTTGTAAATATTCTTATTTTCAAATTAATTTGTACTCTGGAGAATATGTAGATCCGGTACAAGAGTAGTTTTTTTTTTTTTGGGAAAAGGTACAAACATTGTTGGTATTTTGTTTTTGTATAGGGAAAGGAAAAAAAGAATCATATGGAAATCCTTCTACCAAAAACTACATAGAGAAAATAGAACATTATATATATCTTCCTACAAATTTTAAATGCGTTAATTATAGTAAATAGTAAACCTCCTGATCTTTTGGGGAGCTGCGGTAAAGCGCTCCAATTTTTTATTATACTAGACCCCTCAAAATTTAGGAGTTATTGCACAAAACCATCCTGAATATTTTGTATTTCACTAAATATTTCCTGAAAAATTATTTTTTAGTCTCCATATTAGCACTATCAGCTCTAACAGGTCACTGGTAAGCATATGATAAGAAAAAGATGAAAATTTCCTTCTTCATATTAAAAAACTTTTTTATAAAAAAATAATAAGTAATTTTTGGAACTAAAATAATCAGTGCAACGTATGGCACATGAGATGTTAGTATTGATGGTGCTAATTTGAAGATTAAATAAGAAGTATTCATCTAAAATTTAGCAGAATAAAAGTTCAAAAGGGGTTATGAGCAATAACTCCTAACGCTACTGGATATAGCGTAATAAAAAATTGAGGAGGATTTACTGCAACTTCCTAAAAGTTCAAAAGGGTTTTCTATAACTAACCCAGTTTAAAATCATTGAAAGTAATACATTGAATCAACACAAATAGTAAAAATAAGTGCGAGCACATCGCACTAAAAATTTAAAAACTAGAATTCACACAGAGGAACAAGAATATATCATGGGTTTACTAACAATTCTCAATCACTGCAAATAGTAAAACTTAGTTAGAAAAGAAAGAGAATCAAGAATAACTGAGATTTTGAAAATTATTCCATTGTGTTATTGAAATTGCTATTAGGTCTCCTTAAGTTATTTCAAAATGTAGTCCCTTAGATCATTAAATCTCTATTAGGTTCACCAACAACCATAACTTGTTTCAAATTAGTCCGTCAAGACGAGAAGTAGCAATTGGAGGGATAGTTTTTAGATAATTTATGAGAATTGAGAGATAATAGCAATTTCAATGATTTTTGGACTAATTTTGAAATAAGTTAAAATTTGAGGTATCTTATAGCAACTTTAATAGTTTGAGGGACAATTTTTTAATTAATAAAGGTGTAAGGGACTAATGTACAAGCAACCCTTTTTATGTGTGATCTATATGGGTCAGCCTGACCCATTATAATAAACAGTGAGGCCCACAAAAAATGAGCCTCATTCAGCCGAACTCGCGAAGGGGCAAGGTTCGGTCCCGACATTTTTTTTCCGTCTCATGCCTTAGCTTCCGGCCAAGAAAATCTAAATGTAAATTTCAAAAGCTTAATTTCTTGAGGTAATCAAGTTTTCATTTTCCTTTTCCTTTTCGCTCTAACCAATCGTTGAAAACCTATTTTCTCTTTCTTTTTCTTTTTCTTTTTCATATTCCTTTACCGTAAAGATTTTTTTTCTTTCCATAACTGCATTCGTTGCATGCAAGTCCAATTCCTAACAAAAATTATTGTACTTGTAAACTAGATGTCTTCAAAAACTTCATAGAAGGAGAAGAATTCATGAAATGCTTAAGCCAAGATGTGAAGGGCTTGTTGAGCTTATATGAAGCTACTCAACTTGCACTCCCAGAGGAGCAAATATTAGAAGAAGCTGAGGAATTTTGTGTTAAGCGCCTCCAAAGTTTAAGCCAAGATGTTGACAAGAATCTAGTTGAGCAAGTGAGGCATTCTCTCGAGTCTCCCACATATCGGATGATGCCAAGGCTAGAAGTAAGGCATTACATTGATGTCTATGAGAAAGAGGAGGCGAAGAGCTCTTGTTTGCTTGAGCTAGCCAAGTTGGACTTCAATGTTGTGCAAGCCTTATACCAAAAGGACATCAAGGAATTATCAGGGTAATTAAGAGCTTGACATAGCTCATTTTTGTTTTGTTTTGTTTTTATTTTTACTTTAGGGAAATAATAAGTCTGAAGGTGGCGTTTCGTTTTGGTAAATGATCTACTTTTTCTTTTACTTTTCTTTTTTGAGAGGAAAAGGCCTTACTTATGCTTTATTAATGACTTATAAAATTAGAGCTCATACAAATACGAGCAGCCAATTGTGTGAGTAGCAGTGAGACACATTGCTAATCACATTGTAGCATATAGACCTCACCGCTTCAATTTCTTAGTAACTGGTTTTGCTAAACGAGGAGTCTATAACTAGTAGAGTACTGATAATTGTTCTCTTTTTTTTCCCCTGTCCGTCTAACCTTTCTGCCTTATATTCCACTTTTTTTTTATTAACCCCTTTATATTTGCATCCGTAATCTGCAAAATAAAAATAAAAAATAAAAATCTCATGCACCAATACTACTCATAAAACCTTAAAACAATTCCTTTTACTTGATTAGATCTTAATTATGGAATATGAGGCAAATTTCGCCAAACTATCCTACTCAAAATAAATAACTTGCTTATCCTTATTTCTTTTTTTTTAATGGAGTTATATAATTTGATATGTTTGTATGTAGATGGTGGGAACAAGTGGATCTAGGACGCAAATTTGATTTCTCAAGAGATCGTATATTTGAGAATTACTTATGGGCGTGTGGAACTGCATGGGAACCCAAATTTTCCAAGTGTAGGGAGGTGATCACAAAGATTAGTAGCGTTGGGCTTGTAATCGATGATTTTTATGATATACATGCCACGTTGGAAGAAGCCCAACAGTTCACAACGGCAATTAGAAGGTAATATTTAATTAGCAAAGGATGATATATATACAATTTAACTTGTGTTAAAATATTAATTTAATTTTATTAACTTGACAACACTGACATAAATGTTTTTTTTCTTTTTTCATTAATTAAGGTGGGATCTCAAGGCCATGGAAGGCCTCCCAGATGACTTGAAGTTATGCTATTTGGCAGTATACAATTTTGTCAATGAGACCGCGGATGACTTCCTCAAGGATTCTGGTTTTGACATCAGAAGCATCTTAGCAAAAGAGGTATAATTTATATATAACCCTATTAAGATGACATCAATATCTTACAAAAAATTTAATTAAATAGGTTAATTCACATGCATCATCAGTAGTAGGAGAGCATAGCAAAGCTACTTACACCCTTGCTCTATTTTATTAGCACATCCCACTTGTTAGTTGTTGCTAGCTTTTACATTAGTTTTTAAACTTGCATGGGAGTCGCATGAGAATATTCTTACCAAATTAAATGCCTAACTTTAATCATCGCGTGATTTCTATAGGAGTTTTAAAAAGTAATGGGAAAGAGACATTTTCTTGGTGACAATGATTGTACATGCATGCATGGTAATAAAATAGATCACAGATTCTTAAAGTCTCTCTAATTATTACATCAAAACTCTAAAGTTATGGTGAGAATTGAGGGTTAATTATAGTTTTATATTATTGGTAACACAGATAATAAGTAGCTAAACTCCAAATCTATAATTTAATTCTAATTCTATTCTTTTGGGAATGATTAAAATTCCTAATTCTATTCTAGAATTCCAAAACTCCAAAATTGGAATTCAGGTCCTCTCTAATTAGGTAGTAATTGGAGAGTGTCCAATTACCCCTATCTTATCCCTCTATTCTAATTCCAATAGCTAAGATTAAGATGAAGCCGCATCGGATTTGCACTATCAGAATACCAATTTTCACATTAGTGGTTTTCAAGATAATATTTAGAGTTCTACTGGCTTCATCTTAAACCTTGAAATTAGAATAAAGAGTAACGATTGGGAGTTATTGGATACTCTCCAAATGCCTCCTAATTAGAGAGGATCCCAATCCCCTAAGTTGTGTTGAGAGTACTTGAGAGTTATTGTTTTATAATAATTCTAACACGGACAATAAGTAGCTAAACTCCAAATTTGTAATTTAATTCTAATTCTATTTTTTTGGGAATGATTAAAATTTTAATTTTAGAATTTTCAACTCCAAATTCATTATTTTTGTCATTTTTCAAAATTTTTAGCGGATTGATTTTCAATTTACAGATTTTTGAGGGATTATTTTTGTAATTTTTGGATGTTTAGGGGGCTGTTTGTGTAATTATTGGAATTTTAACGGCTTTGTTTTTATTAGTTTTTTGTATTTTTAAGATGGCTGTTTGTAGTTTCAGATTTTTCAAGAGTGTTGTTTGTAGTTTTCTTACTTTCTAGGGGCGCTATCTTGTAATTTTGGTATTTTTAAGATGGTTATTCATAACTTTTTGAATTTTAATTTGCTAACACTGGCTATGTGGCAATTGTGGTTAATTCAGGCAATGTGTCTCTGTGAAACATATTTGAGAGAAGCACAATGGTTTCATAAAGGGATAACACCATCTCTTGAAGAATATTTGGAAAATAGTTCGATTTCAGTTGGCAACCGAGCTATTCTTTTCTACGCATTTTATTTTGTTGAGCACAATTTCACTGAAGAATCACTTGATCACTGGGAGCAAACACAACAACTTATTTATCTCTCTTCTGTGCTCGTTCGACTTATGGATGACTTAGCTCCTTCCAAGGTATAATTTTCACTAAACTTCCATTGAACTGTTATATAAAAGTGTAAGTACATGTTACGTGACATGCACTTACACTTGTGGGGGTTTTTTTTTCGATGTTAGTCCCATGAATCTTTCATATTTTGAAATGAGTTTCCTGATTCTTCATATTTTAAAATGAGTTTTGTTAACAAGTGTCCTACGAGCACTCGTTGAGAGTTATTAATTAGCCTATCAATTACTTATCAATCTTTATACTATAAAGAATTGTGAATAAAATGCATGACATATTTAATGCTTTAAACATATTATATGTAGTCAACATTACCCATGCTCTTAACCCTATAATAACCCCCACCACCCCACAAAACCCAAACAATGAAAATAAAATAAAGATCCCATAAATAATAGGTTTTCAAAAATAACATTTTTCTAAAAAGAATATTTTTTCATAAATTATTTTGTAAATTTTTAAGAAAAATATATTTTTGCAAAAAAGGAAAAATAAAATATATGAAAAGTAATAATTTCTAAACAATAATAAATATTTTTAAAAATTTTGGATTTTAAAATTTCATGAAACTTTTTTTGAAAAGTAATTTTTAAAAATTTATATGCTCTAAAAATAGTATTTTTAAAATAACTATATCTTTGAAAATATGTTTCTTATAAAAATATTTAAAATTTAAATATTCGTAAACATCTATATAATTTAATAATTATAGGTTTATGAGCATAGGCAATTTTGTCCATGTATAACATGTTCAAAGCATTAAATCTCTCATGCATTTAATTAATAATTTCTTTCTAATACTAAGAGTATTAAAATAGTTGAGAGGCTAGTTAATGTCTCTATTGTTAACAAAACCCAAATAGTAAATGTATAGAATATCGTGTATTATCAAAAACTATCTTAATTATAAGTGTATAAAATCTAAACCTCTCAACCATCATCATAACTCCCATGTTCAAAGCAATTAAAAGATTTGGAGACTAATTTTAAAAGGGTTTTAAGCTCTAGAGTTATGGCTATGGTTGAGAAGGTTATATTTTATACACTTGTAGTTAAAGATAGTTTTTGATAATATGTGGTATTATACATGTAAATTTAATATTTTTACTGTATTTTTCTTAGTATAAATACATATTATTTATGATTGCTTATACTTTGAAGGTGAGATGGAGGGACAAGCTACAAGAATCATTTGTCGTATGAAAGACCTGTGAATCATACTAAACAAAGAAAAAATATGTCAGGGATCTAATAAATATCTATTGGAAGAAGCTTAACCAAGAAGTTCTCAGTGGTGATTATCCTCAAAATTTTATTCACCTAGCAATAAATACAGCTAGATCATGTTTCACCGTATTTCAGCAGGAAGATGATAGCCTCGGCAAGCCCGCTGGCTTAATGAAGGACAGAATCTGCTCATTGTTTATTGAACCTATTCCCACGGAGTGATTATCCCATTATATATACATATTTCATGTCAGTTTTATTATTCAGTATTTGTAATAATATGTGTTGTTGAACTTGCATATGACCTCACTACAAAAAAATTAGTAGATAACGGCATTTATAAGTACATCTCTCTGCACTTTTGAAACCCTGGGATATGAGTTACCAACATTTGCAAAAATGCTGGTATTGCACGTGTGGGTATTGGATCCCAACATTATTTTGCAAACGCTGGTACCATGCCAACGTTTGCAACAAAACGCTGGCATTTGCCAGCATTTTCTAGCAAATGCTAGCATCTGGTGCCAACATTTGCATCAAAAGTGTTGACAAAGCTAGGTGGGTACTATATTAGCATCCCCACAATTAAAATAATTTGTACTCCAAATATAGTAATAGTTTACAAAATAAAATTTTTCTCATTTCACAATCAATGCACAACTATTATGTCCCATACATATATCTCAGTTCTCCCAACTAAACATCAAATTGCACATGGATACAAAATCAAGCTAATATTCCTATCAAATTTCATATGTCCCATACAAATATCTCAGTTCTCCCAACTAAACATCAAATGGCATATACATACAAAATCAAGCTAATATTCCTATAAAATTCATTGAATAGTTATGAATTCAAACAATGGAGATGTAGTCTGATTGCTCTTCTGAGATCTAGCAAATGTGCATCACACATTACATGCATTCTACACATCACAAGGATAAAATAGATTACTCCTTTTTTGATGGGTAATGACCTTAACTTGAATATGCTTGACTTAACAACATCAAAAAGTCACTTTGCTGATTTATTGAGTTTAATCTAACACTAAAGTGGTGCATTATCAAATCAAATCAGTTCATATTTCCATTTTTAAATCTAATAAGCAAACAGATTCTAGTTATGAATTCTGTCTCTGCACATACTAAATGGAGGGGGTTCTTCATGTTTTCTTCTGGGCAATATCAAAGGCTAAAGAGACACCCACAGAGTTTTCTTCGATAATTTCCATGATGTATTTCTACAGTTTCACACTAATGCATATCATTAAGACTCAATAAAAACGGAAACCAAAGGATTAATAACAGACATTATGCACATTAAAGCTTTGAAACTACAGAACAACATCCAAAACTATCTCAATTGAAGGGAGGGAAAAACTGCAGTCCTCATGAAATACTTGGTGATTTTACCTTCGAATCACTCGGCTCCTTAAAAACAGAAAAATGAAAGGAAAAAAAAAAACAGACATCTCAAATTCACATAAGAGCTGCATACTAAAGATCAGGAGGCAGCTATACCTAGATATATCTACCTTCAACTTGATGGACTCCAGCTAAAAATGTGGACATTGGATCTTGTTGTGAGTAAGAGACAGCAAGAGGTTGGCTGTGAGGCCTATGCAATGACTGTTGTGAGTAAGAGACAGCAAGAGGTTGGCTATGAGGCCTATGCACAAATTGTTGATGATGAGCGGTAGGATTTACTGATTTAGTGGATTATGAGATAATACTTGATGGTAGTAAGGCGATAAAGTAGGGTCAGTGAGAAGTGCAGTAAATGTTTGTTGGTAAGGTATATGAGTTGACCGAATAGAAGGGGCACTGGTGGGTTGTAAAGGATGAGGGATAACATCGGGTTTGTTAGGAATAGAACGTGTTTGGCTTTGAGAAATCATAGTGACATTAGTGGGTTGCAAAGGAGTGGGGATAACATCAGAATTGGGATGAAAAGAAGATGTTTGGGTTTGAGAAAGCGTAGTTTTCTTCGACCGCCACATCTTTTACCTATCATCTTTGTGATATAACCAGTCAGACAATAAACCAATGTATATGTACTTGATATGCTTATTAGGCAATGAAACAAACTGGAGCATCAAAGGTCATGGCATTATACTGCTAAAGGAATAGTAAGTACCAATGTAGTTCATAGTCCACACAAGGTCCTGCATTTCCTGTCTAAAAATCAGCTAGTTGCTTGCCTGCTCAAAAGACTTGCTTATCTGTACATGGCCATCGTTTAATATTTATATGCATGGATTCATAACCTGCAAATTTATCTGAATTACTCAATACTACAAATTTTATAGTCTAAAGCTATATATGGTATTGTGATTGGTGATACATAGTCCATTCAAAAACTTTATTTTCATCTTGCGATTGCTGACACATAGTGAATTTAGAGGTAACCAAAGATCAAACAACTCTAGTAATATATAACTAGCACAAACTGATGATTAAACAACAACGGATTAAAAATTAAGAAAGCGAATCCCTATGGAACAAGTAAACTCCAAGCTACTATTATTATAATAACAAAAAGCTTTGAAGACCCTTATAGAAGCTATTTTCCAGACCTTGTTCCTTCAGATAATAACTTGTATATGGTTGTGGTGAACAGACTAAAATTACTTGCACAGGCGATAACTCAAGGACATGACAATTAATTTCCATGTAATTGTATTAAAAAACTGATCCTTACTAGAAGTGATACATTCTCTAAAATAGAATAAGAAAAAAGAATCTTTACAAGAAAAAGACATCAAGATTTCATTCTTTCATAAAAATATAGGAACAAGCTTACTTTAATACTGAAAATTTGGGAGAAGCACTTACCTGGTACCTCTGGCCTCCACTTGTTGGAGCTGTCGAAGGACCACTTGGGCTTGCTACTGGAACTCAATAGCTGCAAAAATATTATACTTCAAAACTTCAAGGTCAAATTAAACTAACCATCCAAAATTGTGCAAATATTTAAACCCCTGCTAAACTGAAATTTTCATGAAATTTTAAGGGGCTTTGTGCAATTTAGCACAGAAAGATGTATCGTGGTAAAATGTTGTTGTTCCGCTGAGATGTAGGCCAAGATGTAAATTCTAACAGTAGGAAATGGAGTTTGCAAATCCTCTCAATTTTTGACAAATTAGAGGATTCTTTCTGAACAGAAAAATGAAAGGAAAAAAAACAGACATCTCAAATTCACATAAGAGCTGCATACTAAAGATCAGGAGGCAGCTATACCTAGATATATCTACCTTCAACTTGATGGACTCCAGCTAAAAATGTGGACATTGGATCTTGTTGTGAGTAAGAGACAGCAAGAGGTTGGCTATGAGGCCTATGCACAAATTGTTGATGATGAGCGGTAGGATTTACTGATTTAGTGGATTATGAGATAATACTTGATGGTAGTAAGGCGATAAAGTAGGGTCAGTGAGAAGTGCAGTAAATGTTTGTTGGTAAGGTATATGAGTTGACCGAATAGAAGGGGCACTGGTGGGTTGTAAAGGATGAGGGATAACATCGGGTTTGTTAGGAATAGAACGTGTTTGGCTTTGAGAAATCATAGTGACATTAGTGGGTTGCAAAGGAGTGGGGATAACATCAGAATTGGGATGAAAAGAAGATGTTTGGGTTTGAGAAAGCGTAGTTTTCTTCGACCGCCACATCTTTTACCTATCATCTTTGTGATATAACCAGTCAGACAATAAACCAATGTATATGTACTTGATATGCTTATTAGGCAATGAAACAAACTGGAGCATCAAAGGTCATGGCATTATACTGCTAAAGGAATAGTAAGTACCAATGTAGTTCATAGTCCACACAAGGTCCTGCATTTCCTGTCTAAAAATCAGCTAGTTGCTTGCCTGCTCAAAAGACTTGCTTATCTGTACATGGCCATCGTTTAATATTTATATGCATGGATTCATAACCTGCAAATTTATCTGAATTACTCAATACTACAAATTTTATAGTCTAAAGCTATATATGGTATTGTGATTGGTGATACATAGTCCATTCAAAAACTTTATTTTCATCTTGCGATTGCTGACACATAGTGAATTTAGAGGTAACCAAAGATCAAACAACTCTAGTAATATATAACTAGCACAAACTGATGATTAAACAACAACGGATTAAAAATTAAGAAAGCGAATCCCTATGGAACAAGTAAACTCCAAGCTACTATTATTATAATAACAAAAAGCTTTGAAGACCCTTATAGAAGCTATTTTCCAGACCTTGTTCCTTCAGATAATAACTTGTATATGGTTGTGGTGAACAGACTAAAAATTACTTGCACAGGCGATAACTCAAGGACATGACAATTAATTTCCATGTAATTGTATTAAAAAAACTGATCCTTACTAGAAGTGATACATTCTCTAAAATAGAATAAGAAAAAAAGAATCTTTACAAGAAAAAGACATCAAGATTTCATTCTTTCATAAAAAATATAGGAACAAGCTTACTTTAATACTGAAAATTTGGGAGAAGCACTTACCTGGTACCTCTGGCCCTCCACTTGTTGGAGCTGTCGAAGGACCACTTGGGCTTGCTACTGGAACTCCAATAGCTGCAAAAATATTATACTTCAAAAACTTCAAGGTCAAATTAAACTAACCATCCAAAATTGTGCAAATATTTAAACCCCTGCTAAACTGAAATTTTCATGAAATTTTAAGGGGCTTTGTGCAATTTAGCACAGAAAGATGTATCGTGGTAAAATGTTGTTGTTCCGCTGAGATGTAGGCCAAGATGTAAATTCTAACAGTAGGAAATGGAGTTTGCAAATCCTCTCAATTTTTGACAAATTAGAGGATTCTTTCTGAACAGAAAAATGAGTACAAGTAAAATAGGATAAATTGTATTCAATTCCCACTCACTCTCGCGTACCAAACGAGGCGTGAGACTATTGAGTGTATGGGGTTACTATTGGGCTTTAATGGGCTTGCAAAATAGGATAAATTCCCAACATTTTCTTAAAAGCTGTTGGCCACATTCCAACATTTTATTAAAGCCTTGGGAAATAAATGTTGGTAATTATTTTTTTTTTCATGTAGTTAGGAATTACTCATTATAAGGAGTTAGGTTGGACGACTAGTTTTTTTGAGTTAAAACTAGGGTGCCTTATACGCTTACCGAATCGGGTTTGTGATTTAGGAGAACTCTTTCACAGTGAGGAAGTCACTTCGTGAGAAGGAAGAGTGACCATATGATTGTTTATCCAAACCACTATAAAAGTCTTGTGTATTCTAGTTATTTGTTTCTGTGGTTGATATATTGCTTACTATTCGTTTATCGCCATAAATTATTTTTTCGCTACATAATCTTGATAACGCGAAAAACAGTAGACAATCCTAGTCACCCTCTTTCTAGACTTGCATCTCAGATCCAACAAAGATGAGTATAGTTAAAGGCCAGAATGATTCATGAAAGTCCAAAATGAATTTAATAGAAAGTTCTGTAGGATCGTAGATCTGATCACACTTAAACACTAGAGGGGGGGTGAATAGTATTTTATAAAATTTTATGCAAGATAGATTATAAATTGCAAAAAGATAGCACAAATACAGAAAATTCACAATCGCAAACACAGATATTTATACTGGTTCCACCTCCCCGGTGTACATCCAGTCCCCAAGCAAATCCCGCTTGAGAGTTTCCACTATGATTTTAAAATACCCTTACAAAATCAAAGAATCAAACCTGACCAATTTGCATGACCATGCAAATTGCAACAATCTCAAACTCGAGATTCACAATTCTCACACCGAGAATCTCCTTTGAAAACAACAACGCACAAGATCCTATAAGCCTTGATGTGTAGATGATATGAGTGGCTTAGGAATTTCTTTAATCTCAAAAATATTTTTCTCTTTTGAATGTCAAGAACAGTTTTTGCTTTTTGAATCTTTGAACACACACTTTTCTTTTCAAAAATTCAAGTTAATGTATATGAGAATTTCAGATTTCTTTTTCTCAGCTTTTACCATTTATATCTCTTGAAAGACACCCATTCAAATCAAAGAAAAGCTGTTAAGCGTTTAAAGATTCAAATTACGAGCAGTCATAAAAGCGTATTATAGTCGACTACTATATCAGTTAGTCGACTAATGCGTGTTTACAGTTACGTAAATGCAATTCAAGCATTAGTAATCGACTACTATTTTTATTAGTCGACTAACTGTAATGACGAAAGTCCGGGTATATGTTTTAAATGCGGGTAGTCGACTATATATGCACAAGAGTCTACTAATCAGAAACTTACGATTCTCGAAGATTGTTTAAGTTTTCATTAGTCGATTATTAACAAAGATTGGTCGACTAATCTGTAAACTTACGTAAACTTATATATTCATTAAATTAAGTAATTAGTCGACTATAGTTTGAATTGGTCGACTACTCTAGACTTAAAAAGTTTATAAATGAATTGTTTTAAACTTAAAAACTCTAATGGTTAATATAGGGGATTTCTATAATTAACCAACACACTAAGCATGTGTTAGTGTGTTCTAAATATGCATGTGTGTGTGATCAAGGCTTGTACAATATATTCTAAGTAAAGAAGAGAAAATTACATTGTTCTTTGTATTTCATCTTGCTTTTCATCTTCAATACTCCATAATGCCTTGAGTCCAAATTTGATATATATGATATCTGCATCAACAAGTTATACCACACAAAAACATATATATAGAACACATATTGTTATCATCAAAATATAATCTTGAGAATATATAAATCAACATTCTCCCCCTTTTTGATGATAACAATCAATTAAGAATTACTCCCCAGATATATAAAACATACTTACACATAATATCATACTTATCAAATTTTCTCCCCCTTTGTTATCCACAAAAAAGAAGAAATAGATAAGCAATAAAATATTTCGTCACTCACACATCCAAATAGGTAAGCACATACTTGCCATGAAAAGCAATATGGTCATAATCTAGAATATATAAAACAAATACTTACTAACTTAATAGAAACATGCATGTCTATAACATAAATGCAAACATATGGAAAACACATAGTCTTTAAACATACACATAGTAATAAACACATAGTGTTAAAACACATAGTCTTCAAACATTAAGCTAAGGAAATCTAGTTAAGCTAAATAACATAATCCTAAGTATCAGTAGGTCCTGGTGGTGGAAAGGTTGACTCAAGTTTTCGTTGAAGTCTTCAAACATAATGATCATCATTTGTTGGTTCTCCATCATTTCACGTTGATTGTTCATAATGTTGATGTTTTGATCGAAAACCATGTTTTGACTCGTTTCTAAGTTCAGGATACGAGCCGATAAGGTGTTGTATTGTGCATCTGTAAAGCAAGATGGTTCGACCGCGACCGTGGTGGAATATGGTGGAAGAGGGTTCACCTTGTTGTGAAGACCGAGGAATATCTTGAGTTTGAGGTTGAGCAGGTTCATCTTCAGTTTGTTGTTGTTCTGGAAGGTCGAAATTGGGTATTTTCATCCTAGTTAGGGCATTGGAATCAAAGAACTCAACTGATCGAAGGATGAATGTTTCTAATCTAAATCCACACGAAAAGCTTTGAAAATGGTAGTCAAAAGGCTCCAAAGGTAGAAATCCTCTATAAGGAATGTGAATTAAATTTTCAAATAAACTTCACCAATTGACTTGAATATTAGCCATAATAGCATATAGGGCTTTAGCCAATTCCAAAGAAATGAAATGAAAGCTTCTGATTTTGGATACAAATTATAGGCTAAAATTCGAGTAATAAAACGAGGAAGGGTCGAAGTTTTGAGAGTGATTCAATATTCCTCCTTGACCTGTAGGAAAATTAAGTTTTGCATGATATCTTCATCATCCATGGAAACATCTTCAAGACTAATTCCTCTATTAGGAATTTTCAATATTTTCCTAGAAGTCTAGGAGAAAAGGAAATTTCTTTTCCTTTAACCGAGTGTCTATTTGACGTTCTCCATTATCAAGTTTTTATGAATGAGATTTGTGTAGAAAAGCTTGATAAGAAATGGATAATATGGTTGTCGATTTTCAAGAAAAAGTTGATCTAATCCAATATTAGCAAAATATCCTTGTAAATTATGAAGTGCAAAATCTTCATATTTAATAAAACGACCGAAGTATATCATAAGATTGCATTTCCTTAAAAGTATCTAAAAGACTAGGATCTTTAAGGTAAATAGCGTAATCTTCTACAGGTTGAGAAGGTCCTGAGCGAGAACGCTTTGATCTAGACATAATTGAAAGGAAGAAGAAGTTGGAGAAGACTTACCAAGAGATGTAATTGATCAAAACACTAATTAAAGATTCAAAATTTGAACAGTCATAAAAGCGTATTATAGTCGACTACTATATCAGTTAATTAGACTAATGCATTGTTTACAGGTCGTAAATGCAATTCAAGCATTAGTAATCGACTACTATTTTTATTAGTCGACTAATCTGTAATGACAGAAAGTCTGGGTATATGTTTTAAATCTGGGTAGTCGACTATATATGCACAGTAGTCTACTAATCTGTAAACTTACAGATTCTGAAATATTGTTTAAGTTTTCATTAGTCGATTATTAACAGCATTGGTCGACTAATCTGTAAACTTACAGAAACTTATATATTCATTAAATTAAGTAATTAGTCGACTATAGTTTGAATTGGTCGACTACTCGACTTAAAAGTTTATAAATGAATTGTTTTAAACTTAAAAACTCTAATGGTTAATATAGGGGATTTCTATAATTAACCAACACACTAAGCATGTGTTAGTGTGTTCTAAATATGCATGTGTGTGTGTGATCAAGGCTTGTACAATATATTCTAAGTAAAGAAGAGAAAAATTACATTGTTCTTTGTATTTCATCTTGCTTTTCATCTTCAATACTCCATAATGCCTTGAGTCCAAATTTGATATATATGATATCTGCATCAACAAGTTATACCACACAAAAACATATATATAGAACACATATTGTTATCATCAAAATATAATCTTGAGAATATATAAATCAACAAGTTCACCTTTTGATCTTCAAATCCAACAGATCGAAGAGGGACATAATCACTGTCTTTTTTTTTGAGAAAATAATTAATAATCAAATACACAACTCATTCATCACAAATCACACGAGAATGTTGTAGAAATAAATTTACATTTTCAAGTTAATCAAAACTCTGGCTTCTCTTAGGGTCTGTCGATGATGGTCTTTGTTTGTCGGCTATTTGAGATTAGTATCCACGGCCTTTAAGCAAAAACAGTTTAAATATAGGCTATAAAGGCTTTAGCAAGCCCATAGTAGTCAACTTTGGAGGGCTTCCACTCTTGTTGGGTCCTCTTTGAGGGTGTGTTAAAACAGGATCTGAACTGCGTCCAATTTTAGGATAATTTTTTTTTGGCAAAACAAGGCTAACTGTGGCCCAATTTTTTCTAAGTCAAAAAAGAGAGCCTAAACATGTTCTTTTCTGATCCATCCCTCCATTGGATAAAAAAAAAGCATGTTACCTCAAAACTGGGCCAGGATCAATCCTAACCCAGCTTAGAGTTCGCCAAACCGGCCCTGATTGTTGTCAAGGAGACTCTACAATGAGCATGTTTAGGGACTACCGAGTACAAATTATCAAAATCAAAATATAGGAAGAAAGTGTAATACTACCAAGTTTGAAATCAGTGATTGCATTTGATTCTTGTGTTGTTTGTATTGCTTCAGAATCTTGATATTTTTAACTATTCGTTATTCACATTGTGCTTGTGTATAGTTTGCACATGTCAGGTTCCTTCCTCATATTATTTCCTAATGGCATCTACAGGTGAAGAGTAAGAGTAATTTGACTCATCTTTATCAATATATAATGTTAAAATTGAGATGTGTGTAAAGTTAAATTTGAGATGTGCAATACATGAGATGGAGACATGTACTCTCAATAAGATTTGGGGTTATATGAGATGCGTGGGTTCCATAGGTTTATCTAATTTATCATTTGTATAGAACACATCTACATCATTGACTATGAAGTGAGTATGTTATCGATCTGGACTGTAACGGTCTAAATCTATGATAGACCAACAATACACTAGCTAATATATGAAGTGAGGACATGTTGCCCCAATTAGTCTCTCTCTGTACACTCTCTCTGTATATGGATATTAGTGTTTATATGTATTTGAAATATCCTTAGACTAATGGATATGAGGTTAATTTTGATGATCAAAGATATAATCTAGCTTTTTCAATAAAACGAACATGTTTTGGGTTTTAATTTCGGATACAATGAGCAAATTCGTGCAATATTCCCTTTTCTCTTTTTACTGGAAAAATCATTTACTTAAAAAAAATCCAACATTTTTGAACTTGTAAAATTTATGATACGGTTTTATATTTTGATGCATGTTTATTATTTGAGGCACGATGTGCTTTAAGATAATTTGATGTGTGAGATTTGCCTAACTAGGCGTCCTAATTTCATATAAATACCCTACATATGGTTTCCCCTACGATGCACTTATATACCCTCACTTGATTTTGGCAGCACTTACATAACTTCAAAGTTTTTAAAAGATTGTACTTAAATACCTTTAAATTAACTTGCAGTTATACACCCTCAAGTTTGCATAGCACACATAAATTCACGTCATAATAAAGTCCCTTTAACAAGCAAACACGCTAAGTTCATTATTACACAAATGAAGTTCATTATTGCACAAATAAAGTAGGCATCTAAATCGAAGCATTAATTTAGATTGGCATCTGACTCACACGGGCAACAGGTCTGCATAACAGTGGACGAGGTCGACCCATCGTCAACCCTGGCGCCTCCGTCATGTCCACCTTCCCATGGCCACCTTCGACTTTCCAATCGAAGCACTGTATCATGGCGGCGAGCGTTGGGTATATAACTTTCAAGGCTAGTGCTATGCCTGGACACATTCTTCGTCCCGTGCCAAAGGGCAACAACTGAAAGTGCTGACCTCTAACATCCACCCCCATACCATCATTTTCGATAAACCTTTCTGGTCTGAACTCGAGTGGCTCGGGCCAGCAGTTTGGGTCTCGCCCAGTGGACCATAGATTGACAAATAGGGTTGTTCTTGCCGGGATGTGGTAGCCGTTAATGGTACAGTCTTCTGTTGATTGACGGGGGATCAGTGGAGCTACTGGATGAAGCCTCAGGGTTTCCTTTACGATGGCTTGGAGGTATGGGAGATTTGGGATGTCAGATTCTTTAACTAGTTTGTTACCGTCGACGACTGTGTAAATTTCTTCTCTAGCTCTCTGGAGTACGGTTGGATGGTTGATGAGCTCTGCCAATGCCCAGTCCACTGTAAGTCCTGTAGTATCCGTGCCTCCAACAAATATATTCTGTGCAGCATCGAAAGCTAACTACAATTAGTTAAGTCTTGGTCACTTATAACAGTAAGTATTGCGGTATCAAGATGTGGTACATCCTCCTTTTTGAGCCGCTAGATATTTTCTGATATTTGAGAATATATATGTAACTTTATAGTAGTCATGGTTGATTTATATTACTACAAGTTTACTATACTATATTTGATTGTTGCCTTTAAATTGGACATTTTCATTTAATTTCTTACCATAATGAAAGCCTTGATGTTATCTCTTGTGGGCTTTATCTCTGAATTATCATCGTTGGCTATATCGAGCAGTTGATCAAGCACATCTTTTGGTCTCATAATTTCTTGGGTAGTTTCTTTTTCTAATGTTCTCTTCTTTTCCTTTTCCTTTAATATCTCCTCCATCATTTTATCGAATCTCCGTGCAAATCCTCTATCGTCTTGTTAAAACCTTGCGTCCAAGTTTTTGCAGAATCCTATACAATCTGCCAGGTTAAATTTCCCTGCCACCTCAGTCGCCTCTCCCATGATCTTTTGCACATCCTCCAGTTCCATTTGATCACTTCCCAAACACGTCAAACTCATCGCCATCTTGCATATCACGTTGTTTGTCAATCTCGAAACTCTGCACCTATATTCACTTGCTCTCCCTTGTCTGATTTCTCAAACAATGTTTTCATGAGCCTTGTAATCTCCTCCTGCCTCACAGCTGGAAGGAATTGTTCGAGTGTTGGACCGCCTAGCAGGTGTGTCACGCACAGCTTCCTCATAAACCTGTATATTGGAGGGGGATTTGCTTAAAAATCTTTAAAGAGCTGAGTTGGGCTACTACTAATGTATATATATATTTTTCAGTTTGACGAGGGAACTTCCCACAATCCTTCGGACATGGTATCAAATCCCGGCTGGCTATCCAAAACACGCCACGGTATTTCAAGAAATTAATTAAATTCGTGTGGGTGCTCTCCAAGAGAGTCGAATCTCAGACCTTGGAGTGCTATGACTCATAGATAGTTTATCAACTTGGCTAGACTCTCTTGGGTATTAATATATATACACACATACACACGCACTTTTTACCTCCAATAGGGGCTTCTGGGAGCATACGCGATATCAACAGCGCCATAGGTGAGGCAGGAAGAAGCTTTTGTTGGGGGCCTGTTCGAGAAGTTGAGATCCTGAGTCTTGAGGAATTCTTTTGCAACTTCTGCTGATGAGACGACCACACAAGGGCGAGATCCTAAACGGATGAAGATGATTGGGCCGTAGCGCAGGGAGAGCTTGTGTAGCGCTTGGTGGGTGATGGGGCGCAAGAGATGGAGATGGCCGAGTATGGGAAGCGCGAGGGGACTTGGGGGAAGGCGCAGGCCGCTGGTGGTTCGTCGCCATCGGACAAAGAGAGCACGGAGGATGATGAGGGAGAAGAGGCACAGGAGGAGGGAGCTGAGAACTGCATTGTTGCTATTGGACTTCACAACTTCTATTATTGTGGTGGTTGCCTTCATTTTATTCTCTTGTTCAATCATTTTGGAAGAGAGGAATGGTTTTACCAAAGCCTTAAATAATGTTAGAGGACCAATAACATTCATGATTCATGTTTCATCCCAGAGCCCATAAAATATTAGAATGCATATACTCTAGTTTATATCTTACAAGACATGTGATTTACGAGGAGGATATAAAAAAAATTAAGATAAATAAGTCCATATACATGACCAACGCACCTTTTACCGAACATGAAACATGTGAGGGGACTTCTAGCCCCCCACACACACCTTTTCAAAGCTCACAAAACCCCTAAAAGCAAACCCACAATTCTTTTAGCTCCCAAAACACAAAACTAAAGACTTTCAAACATTTAAAGACCATATTAGTGTATACTTATTATATAGCTATATAATTATATAAGTATGTATTTGTATATACTTACATATTATAGTATATAGCTATATATTAGATATACATATATTATATGTAAGTATATTGTATATGCTTATAAGTTATAACTTGAGAGAGAGAGAGAGAGAGAGAGAGAGAGAGAGAGAGATCATATAAGTATATATTACTTATTTATAAATACTTATTATATAATAATATATGTATTTGTTACATACTTATATTATGCTTATTTAAGTATAGTTATATTATATACTTTACTTATATGATATACTTTTATATATACTAGATGCAATATACTTATATATAATTATATTTATGCACTTATATATAATATACTTATGTAACTATAAGTCTATAATATACACATATAAGTATACTTACAACTACATTATATATACTTGTATACTTATATCTTAGTATCTATACCGTGATAAGAGTGTATATATATATATATATATATATATATATATATATATATATATATATATATATATATATATATATATATATATATATATATATATATAGAGTAAGGCTCCTATAAACTTAAGTGTATAGGGAATAATCATACACCAACTTTTCTATCCATTGATATTGCATTGGGATCCGTGAAAGATATAAAGCCCACTTTGAGATTTGTGCATCTCTTGATTTCACGGATCCCAAAGCAAAGATCAATGGATACAAAGTTGGTGTATACTATTCCTCTCAACTTAAGTTTATAGGAGCTTCTATATATATATATATATATATATATATATATATATATATATATATATATATATATATATATATATATATATATATATATATATATATATATATATATATATATATATATATATATATATATATATATATATATATATATATGAGAAATATGGGTATGCTTGATGCGAGCACCATTTTGGTGTTTGGTAGTGAGGTGTATCAATCACATCCACTCATCAACCCATGTGCTTGTGGTCCCCATTTGAGGAGTAGATGTGATTGATACATCTCACTACCAAGCACCAAAATGATGATTGGTACCAAGCATACCCATATTTCTCTCTCTCTCTCTCTCTATCTATATATATATATATATATATATATATATATATATATATATATATATATATATATATATATAGAGAGAGAGAGAGAGAGAGAAATGGGTATGCTTGGTACTTGGTAGTTGAGGTGTATCAATCACATCCACTCCTCAAATGGGGGACCACAAGCACATGGGTTGAGGAGTGGATGTGATTGATACATCTCACTACCAAGCACCAAAAATGATGATTGGTACCAAGCATACCCATATTTCTCATATATATATAGTGGTTGGATCAAATGAGAACTCCGCACAAATATGAGAACTAAGAACCAAATCTCCACCCTTAGATCTTTAACCAATCAACGGTTGTGATTATACTCTATTAAATTTAAAAAGGGTAAAAAGGTAAAAAGCACAGATCTACCTTCCTCAGATCTCTCTCAATCTCTCTCTCTCTCTCTCTCTCTCTCTCTCTCTCTCTCTCTCTCTCAATCAATGTCCATTTTTTTAAAAATCTTTTCATATTCCATTAGTTTACATTTTTGGTAAGCTCTCCTTTGATTATCACATTTTAATTATAAATTTATACCCTCATTACCTATTTTATATGAATAAATATCCTACTAATAACTATTTTTATCTTAATTTGCAGACTAATGGAGTATTATTGAATAAGAGCCTAAATGAAGATTATTTCAAGCCCAAAAGATCTCTAATGAAGCCCAGAATGTCTAAATCCAAAGCTCACGACTAAGTTTAGAAGCAAAATCTCAACACACATCACTTTCTTGGTCAGAATTATTAATAACTTGGCTTACAATTGAGAATCAAATCAAATATGGAAAAAATAAAGTCAAATTCGTGCTCAGGATGGTCAACCGCAAAGAAAAGGCGATATCTCTCAATCCGGGAAGCAGAATTCAACATATTATATATGAAAATCACCTATCTCGACGAGACGGAGCCATCCAAATTACCAGATTCTCAAAATTTCATCAGCAGCAGCGGATTTTGATAGAAATCCGAATTTAAATGATATATATTCAAGTATTTGAAGGCCAAGTTAAATTCTAAGAAGCCCAAGAGCATTTAAGAGAAGCCCAAGAGTCTTAAAGGAATTAAATACAAAAAAAATAGAGCCCAAAAAGCCCATCTCTCAAGGATTAAATCAATGGTCTAGATTATTTAGAGAGATCCAATGGCTATAAGGGTTGTTTAGGGGCTAACCTAAATCCTATGGTTGTGAGTGTTACTTGGGGGCCAAGGCAAATCCAAAGGTTGTGAGAGATTCTTGTTATCTATAAATAGAGGGGTAGAGTGAGGGCTTGAGATTGTGAAATATTTTGTAAAAACTCTATTTGGAGAGGAGGGTTACTCTTAATTGAGAAGACCTTCTAAAAAT
This sequence comes from Asparagus setaceus, assembly GCA_012295165.1. NCBI lineage: Eukaryota > Viridiplantae > Streptophyta > Magnoliopsida > Asparagales > Asparagaceae > Asparagus > Asparagus setaceus. The sequence continues at coordinate 98,098,580 of CM022701.1, read as the reverse complement.
TATAACTTTTGTTACACAATAAATGAAATTTTTCACCCCTTCAATTTCCTTTCTCTTCTTCTAATCCAAGGACCAAAAGGAGGATTAGATTAAGATCAGGAGTTGTTGGTTTTCCTTTTATTTCTTCTTTTTCTTTCTTGTTCATTTAATTGCTTTGTAGCTTAGATTTACTTTCCTGCAATTTAATTTCTTACAATTTACTTTCATGCAATTTACTTTCATGCAATGTATTTAATTCTTGTATTTACTTTCTAGAATAGATTTTTCTTTCCTTTAATTCACCTTGAGGCTAGAACCCTCTAGGGAATTACCCATTTTCTAAGTGTGGAGCTAATACTTGTGGGATCCCTAGAGATTGTTTGAAACTAGCTAACAAATCTAACTCATTCTTGTGAGATTGAGATAAGCTAAGTGGATCTACTCTAAATTCCTCATATCTTTAATTAATCCTCCATACTTTACATTCTTAATTTTCCTCTTATCCTTATTTTTCATTTGTTGTCTTTCTCCTCTCTTAATTTCTTTTTCTTTTATTTACACAAATCACAATCACCCTCCTTCTCTCACACTCATTTTCTTTTATTTTCACTTTACCACTTCCATCTTTAAACCCCTCACACTCATTTTCTTTCTCGTTTTATTACACACATTTTCTAAATCTCCACTCTCATTTTCTTCCTCGTTTTATTGCACATAATCCATAATCCACTCTCTCTTATCTCTCACGAACCACTTTCACCATTTTCTTACTTTCATTTTATTTGAATAACTCCTAATTGTCACACGCATAATTTGAGAACCAAAACTTGAACAAAACTCTTCCTACTTCCCGTTCCTCGTGGGATCGATAATCTTAAATACTATAACTTGATAAAGGTTGTATACTTGCAACTAAGGTAATCACTCTTAATTTCCCCATCACCCTTCCTCAGATCTCTCGGAATGCATGTCTTATTGAGAGAGAGATCTGAGGAAAGGAGAGCTTACCAAAATGTAAACTAATAGAATATGAAAAGATTTTTGAAAAAGGGACATTGATTGAGAGAGAGATCTGAGGAAAGGAGAGCTTACCAAAATGTAAACTAATAGAATATGAAAAGATTTTTGAAAAAGGGACATTGATTGAGAGAGAGATCTGAGGAAAGGAGAGCTTACCAAAATGTAAACTAATAGAATATGAAAAGATTTTTGAAAAAGGGACATTGATTGAGAGAGAGATCTGAGGAAAGGAGAGCTTACCAAAATGTAAACTAATAGAATATGAAAAGATTTTTGAAAAAGGGACATTGATTGAGAGAGAGATCTGAGGAAAGGAGAGCTTACCAAAATGTAAACTAATAGAATATGAAAAGATTTTTGAAAAAGGGACATTGATTGAGAGAGAGATTTATTGAGAGAGAGATCTGAGGAAAGGAGAGCTTACCAAAATGTAAACTAATAGAATATGAAAAGATTTTTGAAAAAGGGACATTGATTGAGAGAGAGATTTATTGAGAGAGAGAGAGATCTGAGGAAAGGAGAGCTTACCAAAATGTAAACTAATAGAATATGAAAAGATTTTTGAAAAAGGGACATTGATTGAGAGAGAGATCTGAGGAAAGGAGAGCTTACCAAAATGTAAACTAATAGAATATGAAAAGATTTTTGAAAAAGGGACATTGATTGAGAGAGAGATCTGAGGAAAGGAGAGCTTACCAAAATGTAAACTAATAGAATATGAAAAGATTTTTGAAAAAGGGACATTGATTGAGAGAGAGATCTGAGGAAAGGAGAGCTTACCAAAATGTAAACTAATAGAATATGAAAAGATTTTTGAAAAAGGGACATTGATTGAGAGAGAGATCTGAGGAAAGGAGAGCTTACCAAAATGTAAACTAATAGAATATGAAAAGATTTTTGAAAAAGGGACATTGATTGAGAGAGAGATCTGAGGAAAGGAGAGCTTACCAAAATGTAAACTAATAGAATATGAAAAGATTTTTGAAAAAGGGACATTGATTGAGAGAGAGATCTGAGGAAAGGAGAGCTTACCAAAATGTAAACTAATAGAATATGAAAAGATTTTTGAAAAAGGGACATTGATTGAGAGAGAGATTTATTGAGAGAGAGATCTGAGGAAAGGAGAGCTTACCAAAATGTAAACTAATAGAATATGAAAAGATTTTTGAAAAAGGGACATTGATTGAGAGAGAGATTTATTGAGAGAGAGATCTGAGGAAAGGAGAGCTTACCAAAATGTAAACTAATAGAATATGAAAAGATTTTTGAAAAAGGGACATTGATTGAGAGAGAGAGAGATCTGAGGAAAGGAGAGCTTACCAAAATGTAAACTAATAGAATATGAAAAGATTTTTGAAAAAGGGACATTGATTGAGAGAGAGATCTGAGGAAAGGAGAGCTTACCAAAATGTAAACTAATAGAATATGAAAAGATTTTTGAAAAAGGGACATTGATTGAGAGAGAGATCTGAGGAAAGGAGAGCTTACCAAAATGTAAACTAATAGAATATGAAAAGATTTTTGAAAAAGGGACATTGATTGAGAGAGAGATCTGAGGAAAGGAGAGCTTACCAAAATGTAAACTAATAGAATATGAAAAGATTTTTGAAAAAGGGACATTGATTGAGAGAGAGATTTATTGAGAGAGAGATCTGAGGAAAGGAGAGCTTACCAAAATGTAAACTAATAGAATATGAAAAGATTTTTGAAAAAGGGACATTGATTGAGAGAGAGAGAGAGAGAGAGAGAGAGAGAGAGAGAGAGAGAGAGAGAGAGAGAGAGAGAGAGAGAGAGAGAGAGAGAGAGAGAGAGAGAGAGAGAGAGAGAGAGAGATCTGAGGAAAGGAGAGCTTACCAAAATGTAAACTAATAGAATATGAAAAGATTTTTGAAAAAGGGACATTGATTGAGAGAGAGATTTATTGAGAGAGAGATTTATTGAGAGAGAGATCTGAGGAAAGGAGAGCTTACCAAAATGTAAACTAATAGAATATGAAAAGATTTTTGAAAAAGGGACATTGATTGAGAGAGAGAGAGAGAGAGAGAGAGAGAGAGAGATCTGAGGAAGGTAGATATGTACTTTTACTTTTTTTACCCTTATTTCAGTTTCTAATGTCTATTTAATTACAATTCTGCCACCTTGATTTTGGCAGAATCTCATCCTTTAGTTTTGTATGATGGATAGTTGGTATTGGGTTCTTAGTTCTCACATTTATTTGGGTTCTCATTGGAACCAACCTATATATATATATATATATATATATATATATATATATATATATATATATATATATATATATATATATATATATATATATATATATATATATATATATATATATATATATATATATATATATATATATATATATATATATATATAGCAGGCTCTATAAACTTAAGTTGATAGGGAGGAGTGTCCACCAACTTTTATATCCATTGATCTTGCCTTGAGATCCGTGAAATCAAGATGCACACAAATCTCAAAGTGGGCTTTATATATCTTTCACGGATCCCAAGGCAACATCAATGGATAGAAAAGTTGGTGGATGACTATTCCCTATCAACTTAAGTTTATAGGAGCCTTACTCTATATATATATATACACACACACTTGTGTACTTAAATATATACAACTCTATACACTTAGGACTAGTAGGCTACGGCTATTTTCCTCAAAAAAAACCATATACACTTAGAAATACATATAAGTATACATTAATGATCATATCCTAATATAATTATATGTAAAAAAAAATATAAAATATATATTAAAAATATATAAATTTAATAATCGGGTCGGGCTTCACCAACACAACCCTGGACCGCACAGCCTGAACCCTGCCCTGGCCGAAAGGAGCCCTACTGCCAAGCTGTGTGACCGAGCCCGTCCAAGCCTAAGCTCAATTGGACACCCCTAACTCTAATATCTCCTCAAACTCACAAAGAAGAGAACACTCAACAAAAAAACTTCTCTTTTTTTCTCTCTTTTTCTTTTCTCTCCAACTCTCTCTTTCTTCTCTCTGTCCTAGGGTTGTCAAATGGGTGGTTTGGGGTGGATTTTGGGTGGGTCGTAAATGGGCAAATGGGCATACATTTATGACCCATTTAACATTTGCTAAATGGGTCACTTCTCACCCACCATTTATTAAATGGATGGTCAATGTGTGACCCAATAACCCATTTAGCTATTGGGTTTTTACATGTAAAAGTTTTAGGGGTTTATTTGCAAATGTGAGCGCATACTTGTAAATTTTTAAGGAGCTATTTGCATACTTTTGGGGGCTTTCTGCAAATATTTAGGGGTTTTCTGCTAACATGGGGGATTTTTGCTAACTAATGAGGGGATTACTGCAAACTTTTAGGGTGTCATCTGCAAACTTTTAGGGGGCTTTTAGCGAACTTTTGGGGGGTTTTCAGCAAACTTATGGTGGCTTTTTGCAAATTTTTAGGAAGTTTTCTGTAAATTTTCAAGGGGCTTTCTACAAATTTTTAGAAGGTTTTCTATAAATTTTTAGGGAGCTTTCTGCAAACTTTTCAGGGGCATTTTGTAAACTTTTCAGAGGACTTTTTACAAACTCACAAATGACATATCAAATTCGGCAGCAGCCTATAAAATTGAAATTTAGAAAAAATACCCTCAAAGTTTCAAAGAATTGCAAAAAATAACCTCAAACTTTAAAATATTTCAAAAAACAACCTCGAGAGCTAAAAATTACAAAAAACTAATAGAAATTTCTAAACTTACATTGAAATCTGGAAATTTCCACTAGCCCCTATAAATCTATAATTTACAAACAAACACCTGTAAAGTTTTAAAAAGTACGAAAAATACACTCAAGGGTTTAGAATTACAAAAACCACCCTAAAATGTCAAAACCAACAAATAACACATTAAATCTAGAAATTATCAGCAGCCCCCTATAATTTTAGAATTTAAAGAAAACACCCTCAATGTTTAAAAAATTGCTAAAAACACCCTCAAGAGTTTAAAATTGTAAAAAATTCTCAGACTTTTCTAAACTCACAAACGACACATGAAATCGAAAAATTATCAACAGTCCCCTATAAATTTAAATTTTGTTAAAAACAACCTCAAAGTTTTAAAAAATGTGAAAAACACCCTCAAGGGCATAGAATTATAAAAACCACCCTGAAATTTCAAAACCTAAATAAGGCGCATGACATCAAAAAAATACTAGAAGCCCCATTGTAAATTTACAAATTGCAGAAAATACCCTCAAAGCTTAAAAAATTACAAATAACACCCTCAAGAGTTCAAAATTACAAAAAATCTCGAATTTTCTAAACTTATAAATGACACATGAAATCAGAATTCCAAGTACTCCCTATAAAACACCCTCAAAGTTTTAAAAAATATAAAAAAAACACCCTCAAGTGTTTAGAATTACAAAAACCACCCTGAAATTTCAAAACCTACAAATGACACATGAAATCTAAAATTACCGTGACCCCTTGTAAATTTAGAATTTAAAAAATACCCTCAAAGTTTCAAAATTTGTAAAAACACCCTCAAGATTTCAAAACTATATAAAACTCTCGAATTTTCTAAACTTACAAATGACACATGAAATCTAAAATTATCAACAACCCTATAAATTTAAAATTTACAAAAAACATCATCAATGTTTTAAAACTTGCAAAAACAACCTCAAAGGTTTAAAAATTAGTAAAACTGCCTTGAAATTTCAAAACCTACAAATGACACGTGAAATCTAAAAATTGCCACTAGTCCCCTATAAATTTAAAAGTTGAAAAAAAACACCCTAAAAGTTTAAATATTGCAAAACCCCAAATTTTGAAATTTATGGAACACAACCGCATAAGATGCATGCAATTTCTAGGTTTTAGTGTGTTTATCTACATGTTTCGGAATTTTTGGTGTTTTATGCAATCTTTTTAAAGTTAAGTGTGTTTTTTTTACAATTGTTTAAACTTTCAGGGTGGTTTTTACAAATTCTAAATTTGCAGGGTGATGCTGGTAATTTTTAGATTTCATGTGTCATTTGTAGGTTTTGAAATTTCAAGGTGGTTTTTATAATTCTAAACTCTTGAGGGTGTTTTTTTGCATTTTTTAAAACTTTGGGGGTGTTTTTTTATAAATTTTAAATTTATAGGGATTGCTAAAAAATTTTAGATTTTATGTGTCATTTGCAAGTATCAAAAATTCTGATAGTTTTCTACAATGTTGAACTCTTGAGTGTGTTATTTATAAATTTTTTAATTTTGAGTTTGTTTTTTACAAGTTTCAAATTTACAGGGCCCTGCTGGTAATTTTTTGGATTTCATGTGTCATTTTTAAGTTTTAAAATTTGAGGGTGGTTTTTGTAATTCTAAACCCTTGAGGGTGTTTTTATCATTTTTAAAACTTTGAGGGTGTTATTTGTAAATTTTAAATTTATAGGGGCCTACTTGAAATTTCTTGATTTCAAGTGTCATATGTGAGGTTAGAAATTTTGGGAGTTTTTGTAATTTTTAACTCTTGAGGGTGTTTTCTATAATTTTTTAAACGTTGAGAGTGTTTTTTATAAATCTCAAATTTTTAAGGGGCTGCTTGGAATTTCCTAATTTTATGTGTTTTGGTCGTTAGTTTACCTTTAGGGTGTTTTATGTAATTTTAAACTTTTAAAAATAGCTTTTGCAATTATTGAAACTTTGACGTTGTTTTTGAAAGAATACCCATCTAAATGGGCAAATGAGCGGGAATCTTTAATAGAAATAATATCCAACATTGATGACCCATTTAACTAGATGGATGGTTTTGGATGGGTCATTTAGTGGGTGGGTAAATGGGTTTGGGGCAATTTTGTCATCCCTACTCTCTCCCAAATGCATCTAACCCTTCACAAGTCTTCCTCATTTTATAACATTTCTCTTCTAATATAAAATAGGTAATAGTGGGTGTAATAGATGGGCTAGGCTAAAGCAAAGAGAATAGAGAATTTGGTGGGTCAAACACATGTATCATGTATAAGGAGAATTCAATTTTAATTCTTTTCTTCTTCATTCAAAGTCACGTTGAACAAGCATTACATTAATAAAATTTAGAGGGTATAGATGCCTACTCTCACATGATCATGGTTCACGTAGTGTATCTATTAGTGATCTTAAGATATAGCGTTACTTTATATGGACTGGGGAACAACAAAACATCTTTCAACTTCTCGTTGCTTATTTGCGTTTAAAATCATGTTGAAACTGAATTTTCAAGTTTTCATTTAAATTAACCCTAGAATCATTAACTGCCCCCACTATCACGCCCCGGTCCCGTGGACCCGTTGGCGCGATGTAAGTCCTGGGACCTACGGAGTGCAACACATAGTTTGGCTCAATCCACTGCCAAAATTGGAAAGCCAATATTACACTTGGCTCTCAAGACCCATCATTTAAACCATTCAAACACTCAATCAATATCCGATGTCGGACTAAATCTTGAGGTATGACAATCACCCCACCTAATTGGACGATGTCCTCTTTGCAGCATGACAACTGGTCCATCGCATTATCACCGCCAGGCGATGTGGACTCTAGAGATGGCTCCTACAGGCTTCTAAATGTGGCTCCCACCGCACTCACGCGGTGTAGCACTTAGTCCCGCATAGCAATTAGCTCCATATTTCTGGCTGGCTAACTTCTCTGATACCATTTGTCACGCCCCGGGCCCGCGAACCCGTTAGAGCGATGTAATTCCTCGGACCCACGGAGTGCAACACATGGTTTGGCTCCATCCGCTGCCAAAATTGGCTAGCCAATGTTACACTTGGCTCTCAAGACTCATCATTTAAACCATTCAATCACTCAATCAATAACCGATGTGGGACTAAATCTTAGGGTATCACACCCACACTCTACGAGTAAATTGTATGTTGTAAAGTCCATACTTTTGCCTGTTCGTCATGTCTTAATTTTCATTTGCTTTCCTTTGTGAATAGGATCCTTAGGCACCAAATATGTATATTGAACTTGAAGAATAACGCCCTCAATGTGTATGCATACTCTTTTTCTATAAACATGCAGAAGATCCAAACATTCACATCCCTTCCAACAAGAACCAATCTACGCCCTGCAACACGGGACAATTTAGTGGATTCAGGAGACCGATCACGACGATCCTCTGACTATAAACCCACTTTTTGGAATCATAGGCTCATCGAGTCCATTGGCAGTCATTACGATTTTTGTTCTCATCATATGTGTCACACAACGTTAGATTGTTACCAGGAGATATGATATTTCAAAGTTCACTGGGATTATCTGCAACTCACCCCAAAATTCACATGGGTTTTGTGAGATTTGCTTTTAAAAATGATTGTTAAATTCTGAAAGCAAACACATGACTACATGAGGATCCACATTCCTATCTGAAAAAACATTCGTTCTTTCCAAACTTGTAGCAAACAGCTTAATATTGAGGAAAAATGCAATCTCTTCCTATTTCTTCTTGCAATTTTCTATTTGAAACCATGTTGTAAATTTAGAAACCTACATAAGGCGCATGAAATCAGAAAATTACTTGCAGCCGCATTGTAAATTTAGAAATTGCAGAAAAGCATCCTCAGAGTTTAAAAAATTACAAATAACTCCCTCAAGAGTTCAAAATTACAAAACAAAAAATCTCAGAATTTTCTAAACTTACAAATGACACATGAAATCTGGAAATTTTCAGCAATCCCTATAAATTTAAAGTTTACAAAAATACCCTCAAAGTTTTAAAAAATGTATAAAAAAACACCCTCAAGAGTTTAGAATTACAAAAACCACCCTGAAATTTCAAAACCTACAAATGACACATGAAATCTAAAATTACCAGCAGACCCTTGTAAATTTGGAATTTAAAAACACCCTTAAAGTTTAAAATTGCAAAAACACCATCAAGAGTTCACAATTATATAAAACTCTCGAATTTTCTAAACTTACAAATGACACATGAAATTTAAAATTATCAATAACCCTATAAATTTAAAATTTGAAAAAACATCATCAATGTTTTAAAATTACAAAAACAACCTCAAGGGTTTAAAAATTAGTAAAGCGCCTTGAAATTTCAAAACCTACAAATGACACATGAAATCTATAAATTACCACTAGTCCCCTGTAAATTTAAAATTATAAAAAACACCCTTAAAGTTTAAAATTGCAAAAACACCCCAAAATTTGAAATTTATGGAACACAAGCGCAGAAGATGCTTGCAATTTCTAGGTTTTAGTGTGTTTATCTGCATGTTTTGGAATTTTTGGTGTTTTTGCAATTTTATAAATTTTAAGGGTGTTTTATGTAATTTTTTAAAATTTAAGGGTTTTTTAATAATTTTTAAACTTTTAGGGTGTTTTTTATAAATTTTAAATTTACAAGGGGCTACTGGTAATTTTTAGATTTCATGTGTCATTTGTAGATTTTGAAATTTCAGGGTGGTTTTGGAATTCTAAACCCTTGACGATGTTTTTCGCTTTTTTTAAACTTTGAGGGTGCTTTTTTACGAATTTTAAATTTATAAGGGACTGCTAAAAATTTTCAGATTTCATGTGTCATTTGCAAGTGTCGAAAATTCCGAGAGTTTTCTGCAAAGATCAACTCTTGAGGGTGCTATTTGCAATTTTTTAAATTTTGAGGTTTTTTTTGTAAATTCCAAATTTACTAGGGGCTGCTGGTAATTTTTGAATTTCATGTGTCATTTTTTAATTTTGAAATTTCAGCGGTGGTTTTTATAATTCTAAACCCTTGAGGGTGTTTTTCTCATTTTCTAAAACTTTGAGGGTGTTATTTACAAATTTAAATTTATAGGGGCCTACTGTAAAGTGTATGATTTCATGATATCATGTGTCATTTGTGACGTTAGAAATTTTGAGAGTTTTTGTAATTTTTAACTCTTGAGGGTGTTTTCTATAATTTTTAAACATTGAGGGTGTTTTTTGCAAATCTCAAACTTTTAAGGGGCTTCTAGGAATTTCCTAATTTTATGATTTTTGGTCGTTAGTTTACCTTTAGGATGTTTTTTGTAATTTTAAACTTTTAAAAATATTTTTTGCAATTATTACAACTTTGAGGTTGTTTTTAAAAGAACACTCATCTAAATGGGCAAATGAGCAGGTAATAGCCAGCCCATTTATAACCCATTTATCTTTAATAGAAATAATACCTACACATTTAGGACCCATTTAACTAAATGGATGGATTTGGATGGTTCATTTAGTGGATGGGTATGGGGCGGGCAAATAGGTTTGGGTCAATTTTGTCATTCTTACTATGTCTCGAATGCATCTAGCCGTTCACAACTCTTACTCCTTTTATAACATTTCTCTTCTAATATAAAATAGGCAATGGTGGGTGTAATAGATGGGCTAGGCTACACAAATAGTTGAGCTAGAGAATAGAGAATTTTGTGGGTCACATATATGTATCATGTGTAAGGAGAATTCAATTTTGATTTTTTCCTTCTTCATTCAAAGTCACGTTGGACAAGCATTACATTAAAAACATTTAGAGGGTATAGATGACTACGCACACATGATCATGGTTGTTGAACAAGAATTACATGAAAAAATTTTAGAGGGTATAGATGGCTACTCACACATGATCATGGTTGTTGAACAAGCATTACATTAAAAAAATTTAGATGGGTATAGATGGGTACTCACACATGGTCATGGTTCACGTGGTGTATCTATTAGTAATCTTAAGATATAGCTTTAGCATTACATTAAAAAAAAATTAGAGGGTGTAGATGCGTACTCACGCATGGCCATGGTTCACGTGGTGAATCTATTAGTAATCTTCGGATAAATCTTTACTATATATAGATTGGTGTATCTATTAGTAATCTCAAGATATAGCTTTACTTTATATAGATTGGCGCACACCAAAATATCTTTCAACTTCTTGTTGCTTATTTCCACTTAAAATCATGTTGAAACTGAATTTTCAAGTGTCCGCAATTGGCTCGCCTTGCCAACGGTCAATCTCTCTTGCCCTGTCTCCTGCTCCTTCAACATGGTTAGTTTTCTTCTTTTTTTCCCCTTTACATGTTTGTTTTCCAAGGATTCTATTCACAAAGGAAAGCAAGTGAAAATAAGGTCTTGTAGAATTAAGTTTAAGTTCAATATGTTTCACCCTGTAAAGTCCAACTAACAAACCGTAATACAATTATACAATTATATGTAGGGATGGTATTTCTGCAAACTAGAAATGTACTGTTAATTTCACAAAACCACCCTAATTCTTAGATTTTGTTTATTTATTTTTTATTACTATTATTTTGGGTGGTGGACCTGGTGGTCTTTTTTTTTAGGGTAGTGGTTGGGGGGGTGGGTTAAATTATACCTAGAATCATTGAGTACCTCCACACTTTACGAGTAAATTCTTTGTTGTAAAGTTTATACTTTTGCCTGTTCTTTATGTCTTTATTTTCACTTGCTTTCCTTTGTGAATAGTATCCTTAGGCGCCACATATGTGTATCGAACTTGAAGAATGATGTTTTCAATGTGTATGTATATTCTTTCTCTATAAACATGCGAAGAACAAAATATTCACATCCCTTCAACAAGAACCAATCTATGCCATGCAACACCGACAATTTGGTGGATTTAGGAGACCGATCACGACGATCTTCGACTATCAGCCCACTCTCTGGAATCATCGGCTCATCGAGTCTATTGGCAGTCATTACGAAGTAAATTTTTATCTTCTATCCAAATGTTATTTGTTAATTTATGTTTATATTACTACAGCACGTTAGTCGCTTATTAAACTCTCAACTCTTTTTCTTATCAACACTTTCACACTGATTCCAAAACATAATTATGTTAGTGATTTTTGTTCTCATCACGTGTCACACAATGTTAAATCGTTGCAAGGAGATATGATATTTTCAATAGTTTACTGAAAAAGAGATGACATGTTTTCATACCAATAACTTGTTATCTCATATACAAGCAAATAAAAAAGTTTAGAATTAATATCGACAAACCTACTGTCACGCCCGGGACCGCGTACCCGTTGGTACGGTGCAAATCGTGGGACACACCGAGTGTAACGCATTGTTTAGCTCAATCCACGGCCAAAATCGACTAGCCGATGTTACACTTGAGTCTTGGACTTACCTATTCAAGCCACTTAACTTCTCACTCATTTCCCGATATCGGACTAAATGGGGGTCTCATAATCACCCCCCTTCCCCCCACCTTACATAAGCGATGTCCTCGCCGCGACATGACAATTGGCACATCCCAGTATCACCGGGCGATGTAAACTCTAGAGGTGGCTCTTACGGACTCTGATACCATTCATCACTAGGTCGCGAGTCTGGCTTGGCGCTTTGCAAGCCGTGGGACCCACCGATTGTAACGCGTTGTTTGGCTCAATCCACTGCCAAAATCGACTAGCCGATGTTACACTTGAGTCTTTACCTTACCTATTTAAGCCACTTAATTTCTCACTCATTTCCCGATGTGGGACTAAATGGGGGTACTCTCACACCTACTATATTAATAATAATGGTGATGTATCTGCCATTAACCTTTTCTTTAAATGGAATATATTTATAAATAAATAAAAAAATCCTGAAATATATTTATTTATGGCATACTTTTGTGACTTTCATCTAAAAGAATGGTGGATTCAACACACGGATTGAGGAATTGAAGAATGAAATCAAGCAATTGCTTAAGGAAACTTGTGATCCGCCGGCTAGACTTGAACTCATTGATTCAATTCGACGACTTGGATTGTCTTACCATTTCGACGAAGAGATCAGGTTTGCGCTACTACAGTTCTACGTAGACGGATTCAAGTTCTTTCACGGATTGAAGGAGACTGCACTTTGCTTCAGACTACTTCGAGAATATGGTTACGATGTATCGACTGGTACGATTGTCTATATCCACTTCAAATAATTCTATGCTTCATCAAATGCAATTTTATTAGCATTAATTATATTTCGGTACTATGTAGTATGATGTAACTAAAAGGGTGACCTTGAGTTTTGGGTGTCTACAAGTGTAATCCGGAGTTTTATGGCTAGTGTGAAAGTGCTAATAGAGCTTTAACTTTGAATATGAAAATGATAAAAATACCCTTTCATATAAACACAAATTTCTCAACGCTAAGCGTGGATTTAATCCAAGTTGCTTACGTGGAATGTAGGGAGCATACAAAGTTCAGCGATTGAAACAAGCCGCACAAATTATATGAATAAACAAATCCTTTTATGAATGGGTTTCTAGAAATCGGTCCCCCAAATCTTTAGTTAATCCATATTAGTCCCACAAATCTTTAAAATTGCACAAGATTTGAGGGACGAATATGGAATATTGAAGATAGGTGGTTGTATGTTCAACACCTATACTTAGACCCCAGGGTTAAGGGTGCAATTATATTATACCACGAGGTACTAGAATGTAAAAATAACATTTTAGGAATTCCCACTTTGTGTTAGTTGACATGTTAACAAAAAAACAATCGGTGTTAAGAAACTGTTAGATTCTGGGCTACGGTGATACAAGTTAGCAACCCCAGGGTTTCGTGTAGATACCCAAACCTTAGGGTCACCTGTGTAATTACATTATACCACATGATACCGGAATGTATTTAATCCATTCTATTATCAGGTTGTTCTTAGTTACTTAAGAGGAAGTGGGAATTAATCTCCAAATTGTCCCCCTATCCTTTTGGTGAGTGGCTATTAACATGTTTTTTGCCATTTGTTCTGATAGAATCTACTCTTATTTATCTTTGGTTTTCAAAAAGTGCAATTGTGTGCATAATGCAAGAGTAAACATATAAAAAGAAAAAAATAAAAAAGCTTTCACAAAGATTCTTAGCTGACAAGTTCAAATTGCTTCACAGATTAAAAAAGATTGTACTTCACTTTGACTCTCTTAATTAAAGGATGCTCAAAATGTGTCCACTGATTAGACAGTCTAATTTAAATTCAAAAGAGGATTTACTGCAACTTCCTAAAAGTTCAAAAGGGTTTTCTATAACTAACCCAGTTTAAAATCATTGAAAGTAATACATTGAATCAACACAAATAGTAAAAATAAGTGCGAGCACATCGCACTAAAAATTTAAAAACTAGAATTCACACAGAGGAACAAGAATATATCATGGGTTTACTAACAATTCTCAATCACTGCAAATAGTAAAACTTAGTTAGAAAAGAAAGAGAATCAAGAATAACTGAGATTTTGAAAATTATTCCATTGTGTTATTGAAATTGCTATTAGGTCTCCTTAAGTTATTTCAAAATGTAGTCCCTTAGATCATTAAATCTCTATTAGGTTCACCAACAACCATAACTTGTTTCAAATTAGTCCGTCAAGACGAGAAGTAGCAATTGGAGGGATAGTTTTAGATAATTTATGAGAATTGAGAGATAATAGCAATTTCAATGATTTTGGACTAATTTTGATATAAGTTAAAATTTGAGGTATCTTATAGCAACTTTAATAGTTTGAGGGACAATTTTTAATTAATAAAGGTATAAGGGACTAATGTACAAGCAACCCTTTTATGTGTGATCTATATGGGTCAGCTTGACCCATTATAATAAACAGTGAGGCCCACAAAAATGAGCCTCATCAGACGAACTCGCGAAGGGCAAGGTTCGGTCCCGACATTTTTTCCGTCTCATGACTTAGCTTCCGGCCAAGAAAATCTAAATGTAAATTTCAAAAGCTTAATTTCTTGAGGTAATCAAGTTTTCATTTTCCTTTTCCTTTTCGCTCTAACCAATCGTTGAAAACCTATTTTCTCTTTCTTTTTATTTTTCTTTTTCATATTCCTTTACCGTAAAGATTTTTTTCTTTCCATAACTGCATTCGTTGCATGCAAGTCCAATTTCTAACAAAAATTGTACTTGTAAACTAGATGTCTTCAAAACTTCATGGAAGGAGAAGAATTCATGAAATGCTTAAGCCAAGATGTGAAGGGCTTGTTGAGCTTATATGAAGCTACTCAACTTGCACTCCCAGAGGAGCAAATATTAGAAGAAGCTGAGGAATTTTGTGTTAAGCGCCTCCAAAGTTTAAGCCAAGATGTTGACAAGAATCTAGTTGAGCAAGTGAGGCATTCTCTCGAGTCTCCCACATATTGGATGATGCCAAGGCTAGAAGTAAGGCATTACATTGATGTCTATGAGAAAGAGGAGGCGAAGAGCTCTTGTTTGCTTGAGCTAGCCAAGTTGGACTTCAATGTTGTGCAAGCCTTATACCAAAAGGACATCAAGGAATTATCAGGGTAATTAAGAGCTTGACATAGCTCATTTTTGTTTTGTTTTGTTTTTATTTTTACTTTAGGGAAATAATAAGTCTGAAGGTGGCGTTTCGTTTTGGTAAATGATCTACTTTTTCTTTTCTTTTTGGAGGAAAAGGCCTTACTTATGCTTTATTAATGACTTATAAAATTAGAGCTCATACAAATCTGGCGACCAATTGTGTGAGTAGCAGTGAGACACATTGCTAATCACATTGTAGCATATAGACCTCACCGCTTCAATTTCTTAGTAACGGGTTTTGCTAAACGAGGAGTCTATAACAAGTAGAGTACTGTTAATTGTTCTCTTTTTTTTCCCCCTGTCCGTCTAACCTTTCTGCCTTATATTCCACTTTTTTTTATTA
Organism: Asparagus setaceus; assembly: GCA_012295165.1. Lineage (NCBI taxonomy): Eukaryota > Viridiplantae > Streptophyta > Magnoliopsida > Asparagales > Asparagaceae > Asparagus > Asparagus setaceus. The sequence continues at coordinate 98,082,947 of CM022701.1, read as the reverse complement.
ACCCCTTTATATTTGCATCCGTAATCTGCAAAATAAAAATAAAAATAAAAATCTCATGCACCGATACTACTCATAAAACCTTAAAACAATTCCTTTTACTTGATTAGATCTTAATTATGGAATATGAGGCAAATTTCGCCAAACTATCCTACTCAAAATAAATAAGTTGTTTATCCTTATTTCCTTTTTTAATGGAGTTATATAATTTGATATGTTTGTATGTAGATGGTGGGAACAAGTGGATCTAGGACGCAAATTTGATTTCTCAAGAGATCGTATATTTGAGAATTACTTATGGGCGTGTGGAACTGCATGGGAACCCAAATTTTCCAAGTGTAGGGAGGTGATCACAAAGATTAGTAGCGTTGGGCTTGTAATCGATGATTTTATGATATACATGCCACGTTGGAAGAAGCCCAACAGTTCACAACGGCAATTAGAAGGTAATATTTAATTAGCAACGGAAGATATATATACAATTTAACTTGTGTTAAAATATTAATTTAATTTTATTAACTTGACAACACTGACATAAATGTTTTTTTTTTCTTTTTTCATTAATTAAGGTGGGATCTCAAGGCCATGGAAGGCCTCCCAGATGACTTGAAGTTATGCTATTTGGCAGTATACAATTTTGTCAATGAGACCGCGGATGACTTCCTCAAGGATTCTGGTTTTGACATCAGAAGCATCTTAGCAAAAGAGGTATAATTTATATATAACCCTATTAAGATGACATCAATATCTTACAAAAAATTTAATTAAATAGGTTAATTCACATGCATCATCAGTAGTACGAGAGTATAGCAAAGCTACTTACACCCTTGCTCTATTTTATTAGCCCATCCCACTTGTTAGTTGTTGCTAGCTTTTACATTAGTTTTTAAACTTGCATGGGAGTCGCATGAGAATATTCTTACCAAATTAAATGCCTAACTTTAATCATCGCGTGATTTCTATAGGAGTTTTAAAAAGTAATGGGAAAGAGACATTTTCTTGGTGACAATGATTGTACATGCATGCATGGTAATAAAATAGATCATAGATTCTTAAAGTCTCTAATTATTACATCAAAACTCTAAAGTTATGGTGAGAATTGAGGGTTAATTATAGTTTTATATTATTGGTAACACAGATAATAAGTAGCTAAACTCCAAATCTATAATTTAATTCTAATTCTATTCTTTTGGGAATGATTAAAATTCCTAATTCTATTCTAGAATTCCAAAACTCCAAAATTGGATTGGGTCCTCTCTAATTAGGTAGTAATTGGAGAGTGTCCAATACCCTATCTTATCCCTCTATTCTAATTCCAATAGCTAAGATTAAGATGAAGCATCGGTTTGCACTATCGAGAATACCGGTTTTCACATTAGTGGTTTTCAAGATAATATTTAGAGTTCTACGTGGCTTCATCTTAAACCTTGAAATTAGAATAAAGAGTAACGATTGGGAGCTATTGGATACTCTCCAAATGCCTCCTAATTAGAGGATCCCAATCCCTAAGTTGTGTTGAGAGTACTTGAGAGTTATTGTTTTATAATAATTCTAACACGGACAATAAGTAGCTAAACTCCAAATTTGTAATTTAATTCTAATTCTATTTTTGGGAATGATTAAAATTTTAATTTTAGAATTTTCAACTCAAATTCATTATTTTTGTCATTTTTCAAAATTTTTAGCGGATTGATTTTCAATTTACAGATTTTTGAGGGATTATTTTTGTAATTTTGGATGTTTAGGGGCTGTTTGTGTAATTATTGGAATTTTAACGGCTTTGTTTTTATTAGTTTTTGTATTTTTAAGATGGTCTGTTTGTAGTTTCGATTTTTCAAGAGTGTTGTTTGTAGTTTTCTTACTTTCTAGGGCTATCTTGTAATTTTGGTATTTTTAAGATGGTTATTCATAACTTTTGAATTTTAATTTGCTAACACTGGCTATGTGGCAATTGTGGTTAATGCAGGCAATGTGTCTCTGTGAAACATATTTGAGAGAAGCACAATGGTTTCATAAAGGGATAACACCATCTCTTGAAGAATATTTGGAAAATAGTTCGATTTCAGTTGGCAACCGAGCTATTCTTTTCTACGCATTTTATTTTGTTGAGCACAATTTCACTGAAGAATCACTTGATCACTGGGAGCAAACACAACAACTTATTTATCTCTCTTCTGTGCTCGTTCGACTTATGGATGACTTAGCTCCTTCCAAGGTATAATTTTCACTAAACTTCCATGGAACTGTTATATAAAAGTGTAAGTACATGTTACGTGACATGCACATGAGTCTTTATATAGTATTTGTGGGGTTTTTTTCGATAATAGTCCCATGAATCTTTCATATTTTGAAATGAGTTTCCTGATTCTTCATATTATAAAATGATTTTTGTTAACGAGTGTCCTACGAGCACTCGTTGAGAGTTATTAATTAGCCTATCAATTACTTTATCAATCTTTATACTATAAAGAATTATGAATAAAATGCATGACATATTTAATGCTTTAAACATATTATATGTAGTCAACATTACCCATGCTCTTAACCCTATAATAACCCCCACCACCCCACAAAAACAAACCCCAAACAATGAAAATAAAATAAAGATCCCATAAATAATAGGTTTTCAAAAATAACATTTTTCTAAAAATAATATTTTTTCATAAAATATTTTGTAAATTTTTAAGAAAAATATATTTTTGCAAAAAGGAAAAATAAAATATATGAAAAGTAATAATTTCTAAACAATAATAAATATTTTTAAAAAAATTTTTGGATTTTAAAATTTCATGAAACTTTTTGGAAAAATAATTTTTAAAAAAATTTATATGCTCTAAAAATAGTATTTTTAAAATAACTATATCTTTGAAAATATGTTTCTTATAAAAATATTTAAAATTTAAATATTCGTAAACATCTATATAATTTAACAATTATAGGTTTATGAGCATAGGCAATTTTGTCCATGTATAGCATGTTCAAAGCATTAAATCTCTCATGCATTTAATTAATAATTTCTTTCTAATACTAAGAGTATTAAAATAGTTGAGAGGCTAGTTAATGTCTCTATTGTTAACAAAACCCAAATAGTAAATGTATAGAATATCGTGTATTATCAAAAACTATCTTAATTATAAGTGTATAAAATCTAAACCTCTCAACCATCATCATAACTCCCATGTTCAAAGCAATTAAAAGATTTGGAGACTAATTTTAAAAGGGTTTTAAGCTCTAGAGTTATGGCAATGGTTGAGAAGGTTATATTTTATACACTTGTAGTTAAAGATAGTTTTTGATAATATGTGGTATTATACATGTAAATTTAATATTTTTCTGTATTTTTCTTAGCATAAATGCATATTATTTATGATTGCTTATACTTTGAAGGTGAGATGGAGGGACAAGCTACAAAGAATCATTTGTCGTATGAAAGACTCGTGAATCATACAAACAAAGAAAAACATATGTCGGGGATCTAATAAATATCTATTGGAAGAAGCTTAACCAAGAAGTTCTCGATGGTGATTATCCTCAAAACTTTATTCACCTAGCAATAAATACAGCTAGATCATGTTTCACCGTATTTCATTGAGGAAGATGATAGCCTCGGCAAGCCGGCTTAATGAAGGACGAGAATCGCTCATTGTTTATTGAACCTATTCCCACGAGTGATTATCCCATTATATATACATATTTCATGTCAGTTTTTAGCTTCCACTATTATTCAGTATTTGTAATAATATGTGCTGTTGAACTTGAATATGACCTAACTACAAATAAGTTAGTAGATAACAGCATTTATAAGCGCATCTCTCTACACTTTTGAAACCCTGGTATATGAGTTACCAACATTTGCAAAAATGCTGGTATTGCACGTGTGGGTATTGGATCCCAACATTATTTTGCAAACGCTGGTACCATGCCAACGTTTGCAACAAAACGCTAGCATTTGCCAGCATTTTCTAGCAAATGCTAGCATTTGGTGCCAACATTTGCATCAAAAGTGTTGACAAAGCTAGGTGGGTACTATATTAGCATCCCCTACAATTAAAATAATTTGTTCTCCAAACATAGTAATAGTTTACAAAATAAAATTTTTCTCATTTCACAATCAATACACAACTATTATGTCCCATACAAATATCTCAGTTCTCCCAACTAAACATCAAATTGCACATGGATACAAAATCAAGCTAATATTCCTATCAAATTTCATATGTCCCTTACAAATATCTCAGTTCTCCCAACTAAACATCAAATGGCATATGCATACAAAATCAAGCTAATATTCCTATAAAATTCATTGAATAGTTCATCACATCTTTTGCTCTCATCCCTCACATGAGCTCTTTGCTCCTCCCAGTGCTACTTCTCTTTAACTTTTCTACCTGCAAAATCAAACATACATAGAATTATAAATTGTAAATCCAATAAAAGATAGCCTACTATCCAATTGGATTAGGAAAAACTAGATAACTGTTTCTTTCACATAATATGTCCACATAAATTTCACCCCAACTAGACTGGAGTATAGTTCAGGAGTTTATCATGCAGATGATCAATTGCTCCTGGTTCAAGAAAAATGCCCTGCTAGCTTTTCCTACATCACAAAAACAAAATGCAAATTATTTCATCCTTCACTTGAGAATATACATACTACTGTAGTCTCAGAGTACAATCAGGCAAGATAAATGACTTCAAGCTACAATAGGAACTAGATATAATTCAGAATCCTAGGTACACAGCTACAAATTTATAAAAATTATCGAATAAGATAAAGATTCAAACAATGAAGATGTAGTCTGATTGCTCTTCTGAGATCTAGCAAATGTGCATCACACATTACATGCATTCTACACATCACAAGGATAAAAAAATTACTCCTTTTTGATGGGTAATGACCTTAACTTGAATATGCTTGACTTAACAACATCAAAAGTCACTTTGCTGATTTATTGAGTTTATCTAACACTAAAGTGGTGCATTATCAAATCAAATCAGTTCATATTTCCATTTTAAATCTAATAAGCAAACAGATACTAGTTATGAATTCTGTCTCTGCACATACTAAATGGAGGGTTCTTCATGTTTTCTTCTGGGCAATATCAAAGGCCAAAGAGACACCCACAGAGTTTTCTTCGATAATTTCCATGATGTATTTCTACAGTTTCACACTAATGCATATCATTAAGACTCAATAAAACAGAAACCAAAGGATTACTAACAGACATTATGCACATTAAAGCTTTGAAACTACAGAACAACATCCAAAACTATCTCAATTGAAGGGAGGGAAAACTGCAGTCCTCATGAAATACTTGGTGATTTTACCTTGAATCACTCGGCTCCTTAAAACAGAAAAATGAAAAAAAAAAAAGAAGAAGAAAAACAGACATCTCAAATTCACATAAGAGCTGCATACTAAAGGTCAGGAGGCAGCTATACCTAGATATATCTACCTTCAACTTGATGGACTCCAGCTAAAAATGTGGACATTGGATCTTGTTGTGAGTAAGAGGTACTAGCAACATGTTGGCTATGAGGCCTATGCAATGACTGTTGTGAGTAAGAGGCAGCAAGAGGTTGGCTATGAGGCCTATGCACAAATTGTTGATGATGAGCGGTAGGATTTAGTGGATTATGAGATAATACTTGATGGTAATAAGGCGATAAAGTAGGGTCAGTGAGAAGTGCAGTAAATGTTTGTTGGTAAGGTATATGAGTTGACCGAATAGAAGGGGCACTGGTGGGTTGTAAAGGATGAGGGATAACATCGGGTTTGTTAGGAATAGAACGTGTTTGGCTTTGAGAAATCATAGTGACATTAGTGGGTTGCAAAAGGAGTGGGGATAACATCAGAATTGGGATGAAAAGAAGATGTTTGGGTTTGAGAAAGCATAGTTTTCTTCGACCGCCACATCTTTTACCTATCATCTTTGTGATATAACCAGTCAGACAATAAACCAATGTATATGTACTTGATATGCTTATTAGGCAATGAAACAAACTGGAGCATCAAAGGTCATAGCATTATACTGCTAAAGGAATAGTAAGTACCAATGTAGTTCATAGTCCACACAAGGTCCTGCATTTCCTGTCTAAAAATCAGCTAGTTGCTTGCCTGCTCAAAAGACTTGCTTATCTGTACATGGCCATCGTTTAATATTTATATGCATGGATTCATAACCTGCAAATTTATCTGAATTACTCAATACTACAAATTTTATAGTCTAAAGCTATATATGGTATAGTGATTGGTGATACATAGTCCATTCAAAAACTTTATTTTCATCTTGCGATTGCTGACACATAGTGAATTTAGAGGTAACCAAAGATCAAACAACTCTAGTAATATATAATTAGCACAAACTGATGATTAAACAACAACGGATTAAAAATTAAGAAAGCGAATCCCTATGGAACAAGTAAACTCCAAGCTACTATTATTATAATAACAAAAAAGCTTTGAAGACCCTTATAGAAGCTATTTTCCAGACCTTGTTCCTTCAGATAATAACTTGTATATGGTTGTGGTGAACAGACTAAAAATTACTTGCACAGGCGATAACTCAAAGACATGACAATTAATTTCCATGTAATTGTATTAAAAAAACTGATCCTTACTAGAAGTGATACATTCTCTATAAATAGAATAAGAAAAAAAGAATCTTTACAACAAAAGACATCAAGATTTCATTCTTTCATAAAAAAATATAGGAACAAGCTTACTTTAATACTGAAAATTTGGGAGAAGCACTTACCTGGTACCTCTGGCCCTCCACTTGTTGGAGCTGTCGAAGGACCCCTTGGGCTTGCTACTGGAACTCCAATAGCTGCAAAAATATTATACTTCAAAAACTTCAAGGTCAAATTAAATTAACCATCCAAAATTGTGCAAATATTTAAACCCCTGCTAAACTGAAAATTTCATGAAATTTTACGGGGCTTGGTGCAATTTAGCACAGAAAGATGTATCGTGGTAAAATGTTGTTGTTCCGCTGAGATGTAGGCCAAGATATAAATTCTAACAGTAGGAAATGGAGTTTGCAAATCCTCTCAATTTTTGACAAATTAGAGGATTCTTTCTGAACAGAAAAATGAGTACAAGTAAAGAATGTAACCATTTATTCCCAATTCCTCACAACAATGGTAACATGCTCAGGTTTTGGTCCATGAAAAGAGTGCCTAATGTGTAGAGGTAATATTCTAACACTCGATCATCATCACAATTTAGACCAAATTTCATCAACAGCTTCATAACAAAACATAGCTAACAATCTTATGTATAAGAAATAAAGCACCAAAACAGACATGAACAGTAAGAAACTAGTACAATTAAGATCCAAATTCCTGATAAACTCAATTCAACATCATATATTCTAGAAAATATTAACTTTCAAAAGCAATACACTCTGGATAAGACCCTCATTAGTCATTAGTTATTTTTCACCCAATGCATATGTATTTCTTGGTTTTATCTTGATCACATGGTACCATCCTTTATCCTTCTCATCTTCTACATAAAAGACTTGTCTCACTTGAGAAGAGAGGACAAATGGATCATCTTTCAATGCATTACGGTGTGTATTAGGCGAGAAAGTTTAGAAGAGTAAATCCACGTCTATCTTTTTCATCCCTCTAGCAGTGTTTACATCCACCCAATCGCATCGAAAAAGCAGAACCTTGAAATAACCAAAGTAATCCAACTCATATATGCCGAAATTTTTCCAAACCATGCTTTATTATCACAAGTCACCACTGTAACTCGAATTTTGGGTCTTGTGAAAGCGATCAGTATCATGATGATGATTGTGAAACCTATAACCATTAATGATAAACCCTTTCATTTCTTTAACCACATCATTTGGACCACATCCCAATACTTTCAACATCTTACCATCGAGGCATCTATTGTTAGTACCTTTCTTCGAAGCCAACCAGCGAATTCTTTCATTTCTTTAACCACATCATTTTCAAGTTAAAAGACTTTTAATGATACTACTAATACTATTATTAATACTAGCATCACAAAATACAAAACAGATACTTCAAAAGAAAATGTCCAGTGTAATGTCCATGAATAGATAAACAATCAGTGAGATTATTCCTAGATCTATGAATTCTTAAGCAATTCAGTCAACAAACATTTAATTACTAACATCACTAGATCCAATCATACATGTCATAACTTAACAAATCTACAACTGAAAAACCAAAAAAACCGCAAAAAATGGCAAAAATTCAAGAAAATCTCACTCTGCAAGCCAACTTCCAACTTAATTCGCAAAATTGGAAATTCAATTCATAAAACTGGAATACTAACCTTTGGCCTAGGGTTTGAGGAGCCGACGAAGTGTTAAGATTGGCTGGAGGTTGTTGACGGTGGATCGAGTAGGAGACGACGAGGCCGAGGTTGGTGAGGCTGAGGTTGAGGTCGATGTTGACATCGATGACGAGGTCGAGGGAACTTCAGAGGTCAAGGTTGGGGTCTAGGGTTTCGTTGTTGATGATAATCGTTTGAAGAGGTCCGCGAGATCTGAGAGGTATGCGATTGAGATTGAGATGGGAGAGGACGACGATCGATCGGAGAGTTTTCGCTGTCGAAATTGGGCGATCGATCGGAGAGCTTTAATGGGGTTACTGTTGGGCTTTAATGGGCTTGCAAAATAGGATAAAGTCCCAGCATTTTCTTAAAAGCTATTGGCCACATTCCTACATTTTATTAAAGCCTTGGGAAATAAATGTTGGTAATTACTTTTTTTTCTTGTAGTTAGGAATTACTCATTATGAGGAGTTACGTTGGACGACTAGTTTTTTTGAGTTAAAACTAGGGTGCCTTATACGCTTATCGAATCGGGTTTGTGATTTAGGAGAACTCTTTTCACAGATGAGGAAGTCACTTCGTGAGAAGGAAGAGTGACTATAAGATTGTTTATCCAAACCACTATAAAAGTCTTGTGTATTTTAGTTATTTGTTTCGTGGTTGATTTATTGCTTACTATTCATTTATCGCTATAAATTATTTTTCCTTTGCATAATCTTGATAACGAAAAACAAGAGACAATCCTAGTCACCCTTTTTCTAGACTTGCATCTCGATCCAACAAAGATGAGTATAGTTAAAGGCCGAATGATTCATGAAAGTCCAAAATGAATTTAATAGAAAGTTCACCTTTTGATCTTCAAATCCAACAGATCGAAGAGGGACATAATCACTGTCTTTTTTTTTGTGAAAATAATTAATAATCAAATACACAACTCATTCATCACAAATCACACGAGAATGTTGTAGAAATAAATTCACATTTTCAAGTTAATCAAAACTCTGGCTTCTCTTAGGGTCTGTCGATGATGGCCTTTGTTTGTCGGCTATTTGAGATTAGCATCCTCGGCCTTTAAGCAAAAAGTTTAAATATAGGCTATAAAGGCTTTAGCAAGCCCATAGTAGTCTAACTTTGGAGGGCTTCCACTCTTGTTGGGTCCTCTTTGAGGGTGTGTTAAAACAGGATCTGACCCGTCCAATTTTGGGATAATTTTTATTGGCAAAACAAGGCCAATCGTGGCCCAATTTTTCTAAATCAAAAGAGAGCCTAAACATGTTCTTTTGATCCATCCCTCCCTTGGATAAAAAAGCATGTTACCTCAAAGCTGGGCGGGATCAATCCTAACCCGACTTAGAGGAGTTCGCCAAACCGGCCCTGATTGTTGTCATGGAGACTATACAATGAGCATGTTTAGGGACTACTGAGTACAAATTATCAAAATCAAAATATAGGAAGAAAGTGTAATACTACCAAGTTTGAAATCAGTGATTGCATTTGATTCTTGTGTTGTTTGTATTGCTTCAGAATCTTGATATTTTTAACTATTCGTTATTCACATTGTGCTCGTGTATAGTTTGCACATGTCAGGTTTCCTTTCCTCATATGATTTCCTAATGGCATATACAGGTGAAGAGTAAGAGTAATTTGACTCATCTTTATCAATATATAATGTTAAAATTGAGATGTGTGTAATGTTAAATTTGAGATGTGCAATACATGAGATGGAGACATGTACTCTCAATAAGATTTGGGGTTATATGAGATGTGGGTTCCATAGGTTTATCTAATTTATCATAAGTATAGAACACATCTACATCATTAACTATGAAGTGAGTATGTTATCAATCTGGACTGTAACGGTCTAAATCTATGATAGACCAACAATACACTAGCTAATATATGAAGTGAGGACATGTTGCCCCAATTAGTCTCTCTCTGTATACTCTCTCGTATATAGATATTAGTGTTTATATGTATTTGAAATATCCTTAGACTAATGGATATGAGGTTAATTTTGATGATCAAAGATATAATCTAGCTTTTCAATATAACGAACATGCATTGGGTTTTAATTTCGGATACAATGAGCAAATTCGTGCAATATTCCTTTTTTCTTTTCTTGGAAAAATCATTTACTTAAAAAAAATCCAAGATTTTTGAACTTGTAAAATTTATAATACGGTTTTATATTTTGATGCATGTTTATTATTTGAGGCACGATGTGCTTTAAGATAATTTGATGTGTGAGATTTGCCTAATTAGGCGTCCTAATTTCATATAAATACCCTACATATGGTTTCCCTACGATGCACTTATATACCCTCACTTGATTTTGGCAGCACTTACATAACTTTAAAGTTTTAAAAGATTGTACTTAAATACCTTTAAATTAACTTGCAGTTATACACCCTCAAGTTTGCATAGCACACATAAATTCACGTCATAATAAAGTCCCTTTAACAAGCAAACACGCTAAGTTCATTATTACACAAATGAAGTTCATTATTACACAAATAAAGTAGGAATCTAAATCGAAGCATTAATTTAGATTGGCATCTGACTCACACGGGCAACAGGTCTGCATAACAGTGGACGAGGTCGACCCATCGTCAACCCTGGCGCCTCCGTCATGTCCACCTTCCCATGGCCACCGTCGACTTTCCAATCGAAGCACTGTATCATGGCGGCGAGCGTTGGGTATATAACTTTCAAGGCTAGTGCTATGCCTGGACACATTCTTCGTCCCGTGCCAAAGGGCAACAACTGAAAGTGCTGACCTCTAACATCCACCCCCATACCATCATTTTCGATAAACCTTTCTGGTCTGAACTAGAGTGGCTCGGGCCAGCAGTTCGGGTCTCGCCCAGTGGACCATAGATTGACAAATAGGGTTGTTCTTGCCGGGATGTGGTAGCCGTTAATGGTACAGTCTTCTGTTGATTGACGGGGGATCAGTGGAGCTACTGGATGAAGCCTCAGGGTTTCCTTTACGATGGCTTGGAGGTATGGGAGATTTGGGATGTCAGATTCTTTAACTAGTTTGTTACCGTCGACGACTGTGTAAATTTCTTCTCTAGCTCTCTGGAGTACGGTTGGATGGTTGATGAGCTCTGCCAATGCCCAGTCCACTGTAAGTCCTGTAGTATCCGTGCCTCCAACAAATATATTCTGTGCAGCATTGAAAGCTAACTACAATTAGTTAAGTCTTGGTCACTTATAACAGTAAGTATTGCGGTATCAAGATTTGGTACATCCTCCTTTTTGAACTGCTAGATATTTTCTGATATTTGAGAATATATATGTAACTTTATAGTAGTCATGGTTGATTTATATTACTACAAGTTTACTATACTATATATGATTGTTGCCTTTAAATTGAACATTTTCATTTAAGTTCTTACCATAATGAAAGCCTTGATGTTATCTCTTGTGGGCTTTATCTCTGAATTATCATCGTTGGCTATATCGAGCAGTTGATCAAGCACATCTTTTGGTCTCATAATTTCTTGGGTAGTTTCTTTTTCTGATGTTCTCTTCTTTTCCTTTTCCTTTAATATCTCCTCCATCATTTTATCGAATCTCCGGTGCAAATCCTCTATCGTCTTGTTAAAACCTTGCACGTCCAAGTTTTTGCAGAATCCTATACAATCTGCCAGGTTAAATTTCCCTGCCACCTCAGTCGCCTCTCCCATGATCTTTTGCACATCCTCCAGTTCCATTTGATCACTTCCCAAACACGTCAAACTCATCGCCATCTTGCATATCACGTTGTTTGTCAATCTCCGAAACTCTGCACCTATATTCACTTGCTCTCCCTTGTCTGATTTCTCAAACAATGTTTTCATGAGCCTTGTAATCTCCTCCTGCCTCACAGCTGGAAGGAATTGTTCGAGTGTTGGACCGCCTAGCAGGTGTGTCACGCACAGCTTCCTCATAAACCTGTATATTGGAGGATTTGCTTAAAATCTTTAAAGAGCTGAGTTGGGCTACTACTAATGTATATATATATTTTTCAGTTTGACGAGGGAACTTCCCCACAATCCTTCGGACCTTGGTATCAAATCCGTGGCTATCCAAAACACGCCACGGTATTTCAAGAAATTAATTAAATTCGTGTGGGTGCTCTCCAAGAGAGTCGAATCTCAGACCTTGGAGTGCTATGACTCATAGATAGTTTACCAACTTGGCTAGACTCTCTTGGGTATTAATATATATACACACATACACACGCACTTTTTACCTCCAATAGGGGCTTCTGGGAGCATACGATATCAACAGCCATAGGTGAGGCAGGAAGAAGCTTTTGTTGGGGGCCTGTTCGAGAAGTTGAGGTCCTGAGTCTTGAGGAATTCTTTTGCAACTTCTGCTGATGAGACGACCACACAAGGGCGAGATCCTAAACGGATGAAGATGATTGGGCCGTAGCGCAGGGAGAGCTTGTGTAGCGCTTGGTGGGTGATGGGGCGCAAGAGATGGAGATGGCCGAGTATGGGAAGCGCGAGGGGACTTGGGGGAAGGCGCAGGCCGCTGGTGGTTCGTCGCCATCGGACAAAGAGAGCACGGAGGATGATGAGGGAGAAGAGGCACAGGAGGAGGGAGCTGAGAACTGCATTGTTGCTATTGGACATCACAACTTCTATTATTGTGGTGGTTGCCTTCATTTTATTCTCTTGTTCAATCATTTTGGAAGAGAGGAATGGTTTTACCAAAGCCTTAAATAATGTTAGAGGACCAATAACATTCACGATTCATGTTTCATCCCAGAGCCCATAAAATATTAGAATGCATATACTCTAGTTTATATCTTACAAGACATGTGATTTGCGGGGAGGATATAAAAAAATTAAGATAAATAAGTCCATATACATGACGAACGCACCTTTTACCGAACATGAAACATGTGAGGGGACTTCTAGAGCGCCCATAAAATATTAGAATGTATATACTTATTACATAACTATATAATTATATAGGAGATTTTTTTTAAAAAGACCGTTTTAAAAATAATTAGCAAAACGACCTTTTGCTAAATAATTATAAAATCGACCTCTTTTGGCGGTTTGATGAGTGGCCAAAAGAGGTCGATTTTGCTAAATTTGATGTTAAAAATACGGGACTACTAGTCCCGTGTGTTTAGCGTCGCTAATCACCTCTTAACCCTAACTTAGAAAACACACGGGACTAGTAGTCCCGTGTTTTCAACGCCATCTTCCACCCATCCATTCACTGCCACCGCTCTAACAACATGCGTGAGATAATTAGCGAATGTTAAAACACACGGACTAGTAGCCCCGTGTGTTTTAACTATAATTTTGCAAAATCGACCTCTTTTGGTAGGTTTGATGGTGGCCAAAATTCGTTCATATTAGTCGTTTTCTAATTAGTTAAAAGCGGTCTTTTTAAAAAATCTCCTAATTATATAAGTATGTATTTGTATATACTTACATATTAGTATATAGCTATATATTATATATACATATATTATATGTAAGTATATTGTGTATGCTTATAAGTTATAACTTGAGAGAGAGAGAGAGAGAGATCACATTATATATTACTTATTTATAATCATTATTATATAGTAATATATGTATTTATTACATACTTATATTATGCTTATTTAAGTATAGTTATATTATATACTTTACTCATATGATATACTTTTATATATACTAGATGCAATATACTTATATATAATTATATTTATGTACTTATATATCATATACTTATGTAACTATAAGTCTATAATATACACATATAAGTGTACTTACAACTACATTATATATATATATATATTATATATATATATATATATTATATATATATATATATATATATATATATATATATATATATATATATATATATATATATATATATATATATATAGAGCAAGAAAGAGATGAACTTAAGTTCATAATAAATAGTGGTGCACCAACTTTTTATCCACTCATCTTGCCTTGAGATTTGTAATGCACAAATCTCAAAGTGGCTATATATCTTTCCACGGATCCCAAAGCAAGATGAGTGGTTAGAAAAGTTGATGCACCACTATTCATTATGAACTTAAGTTCATAGGAGCCTTGCTCTATATATATATATATATATATATATATATATATATATATATATATATATATATATATATATATATATATATATATATATATATATATATATATTATATATATATATATATATATATATATATATATATATATATATATAACAAAACTCCTATAAACTTAAGTTGATAGGAATAGTCATCCACCAACTTTTCTATCCATTGATGTTGCATTGGGATCCGTGAAAGATATAAAGCCCTTTGATTTGTACATCTCTTGATTCCACAGATCAAGCGGCATCAATGGACAATTAATATCCTGGATTCTCTCTTTCTTCACCTCTCTATATATATATATATATATATATATATATATATATATATATATATATATATATATATATATATATATATATATATATATATATATATTATATATACATATATTATATGTAAGTATATTGTGTATGCTTATAAGTTATAACTTGAGAGAGAGAGAGAGAGAGAGAGAGAGAGAGAGAGAGGGAAAGAGATTGAGAGAGAGAGAGAGAGAGAGAGAGAGAGGGAAAGAGATTGAGAGAGAGAGATTTATTGAGAGAGAGAGAGATCCGAGGAAAGGAGAGCTTACCAAAATGTAAACTAATAGAATATGAAAAGATTTTTGAAAAAAGGGACATTGATTGAGAGAGAGAGAGGAAAGAGATTGAGAGAGATCCGAGGAAGGTAGATATGTGCTTTTACTTTTTTTACCCTTATTTCAGTTTCTAATATCTATTTAATTATAATTATGCCACCTTGATTTAGGTAGAATCTCATCCTTTAGTTTTGTATGATGGATAGTTGGTATTGGGTTCTTAGTTCTCACATTTATTTGGGTTCTCATTGGAACCAACCCATATATATATATATATATATATATATATATATATATATATATATATATATATATATATATATATATATATATATATATATATATATATATATATATATATATATATATATATAGAACAAGACTCCTATGAACTTAAGTTCATAATAAATAGTGGTGCACCAACTTTTTATCCACTCATCTTGTCTTGAGATTTGTGATGCACAAATCTCAAAGTGGCCTTTATATCTTTCACGGATCCCAAAACAAGATGAGTGGTTAGAAAAGTTGATGCATACTATTATTATATATAATATATATATATATATATATATATATATATATATATATATATATATATATATATATATATATATATATATATATATATATATATATATATATATATATATATATATTATATATACATATATTATATGTAAGTATATTGTGTATGCTTATAAGTTATAACTTGAGAGAGAGAGAGAGAGAGAGAGAGAGGGAAAGAGATTGAGAGAGAGAGAGAGAGGGAAAGAGATTGAGAGAGAGAGAGAGAGAGAGAGAGAGAGAGAGAGAGAGAGAGAGAGAGAGAGAGAGATCCGAGGAAAGGAGAGCTTACCAAAATGTAAACTAATAGAATATGAAAAGATTTTTGAAAAAAGGGACATTGATTGAGAGAGAGAGAGGAAAGAGATTGAGAGAGATCCGAGGAAAGGAGAGCTTACCAAAATGTAAACTAATAGAATATGAAAAGATTTTTGAAAAAAGGGACATTGATTGAGAGAGAGAGATCCGAGGAAAGGAGAGCTTACCAAAATGTAAACTAATAGAATATGAAAAGATTTTTGAAAAAAGGGACATTGATTGAGAGAGAGAGATCCGAGGAAAGGAGAGCTTACCAAAATGTAAACTAATAGAATATGAAAAGATTTTTGAAAAAAGGGACATTGATTGAGAGAGAGAGATTTATTGAGAGAGAGAGAGATCCGAGGAAAGGAGAGCTTACCAAAATGTAAACTAATAGAATATGAAAAGATTTTTGAAAAAAGGGACATTGATTGAGAGAGAGAGATCCGAGGAAAGGAGAGCTTACCAAAATGTAAACTAATAGAATATGAAAAGATTTTTGAAAAAAGGGACATTGATTGAGAGAGAGAGATCCGAGGAAAGGAGAGCTTACCAAAATGTAAACTAATAGAATATGAAAAGATTTTTGAAAAAAGGGACATTGATTGAGAGAGAGAGATTTATTGAGAGAGAGAGATTTATTGAGAGAGAGAGATTTATTGAGAGAGAGAGATTTATTGAGAGAGAGAGATTTATTGAGAGAGAGAGATCCGAGGAAAGGAGAGCTTACCAAAATGTAAACTAATAGAATATGAAAAGATTTTTGAAAAAAGGGACATTGATTGAGAGAGAGAGAGAGAGAGAGAGAGAGGGAAAGAGATTGAGAGAGAGAGAGGGAAAGAGATTGAGAGAGAGAGAGGAAAGAGATTGAGAGAGAGAGAGGGAAAGAGATTGAGAGAGATCCGAGGAAAGGAGAGCTTACCAAAATGTAAACTAATAGAATATGAAAAGATTTTTGAAAAAAGGGACATTGATTGAGAGAGAGAGGAAAGAGATTGAGAGAGAGATCCGAGGAAGGTAGATATGTGCTTTTACTTTTTTTACCCTTATTTCAGTTTCTAATATCTATTTAATTATAATTATGCCACCTTGATTTAGGTAGAATCTCATCCTTTAGTTTTGTATGATGGATAGTTGGTATTGGGTTCTTAGTTCTCACATTTATTTGGGTTCTCATTGGAACCAACCCATATATATATATATATATATATATATATATATATATATATATATATATATATATATATATATATATATATATATATATATATATATATACTCACTATAGACAAGTTCATAATAAATAGTGGTGCACCAACTTTTTATCCACTCATCTTGTCTTGAGATTTGTGATGCACAAATCTCAAAGTGGCCTTTATATCTTTCACGGATCCCAAAACAAGATGAGTGGTTAGAAAAGTTGATGCACCACTATTCATTATGAACTTAAGTTCATAGGAGCCTTGCTCTCTCTCTCTATATATATATATATAGCAAGGCTCTATAAATTTAAGTTGATAGGAATAGTCATCCACCAACTTTTATATCTATTGATCTTTGAACCGTGAAATCAAGATGCACACAAATCTCAAAGTGGGCTTTATATCTTTCACGAATCCCAAGGCAACATCAATGGATAGAAAAGTTGGTAGATGACTATTCCCTATCAACTTAAGTTTATAGGAGCCTTGCTCTCTCTCTCTCTCTCTCTCTCTCTCTCTATATATATATATATATATATATATATATATATATATATATATATATATATATATATATATATATATACACACACACACTTGTGTACTTAAATATATACAACTCTATACACTTAGGACTAGGAGGCTACGGCTATTTTCCTCAAAAAACCATATACACTTAGAAATACATATAAGTATACATTAATGATCATATCCTAATATAATTATATATAAAATATATAAAATATATATTAAAAATATATAAATTTAATAACAAGGTCGAACTTCCCAACCTGGCTTGGGACTCGAGCCTGGTAGGAGCAGGGCAGGAGTGAGCAAACTGGTCAGAGCCGAGACAGCAGGGTCCCTAAGCCAATGGACACCCATAACTCTAATATCTCCTCAAGCTCACAAAGAAGAGAACACTCAACAAAAAAAACTTATCTTTTTTTCTCTCTTTTTCTTTTCTCTCCAACTCTCTCTTTCTTCTCTCTGTCCTAGGATTGTCAAATAGGTGGTTTGGGGTGGATTTTGGGTGGGTCATAAATGGGCAAATGGGCATACATTTATGACCCATTTAATATTTGCTAAATGGGTCACTTCTCACCCACCATTTATTAAATGGATGGTCAATGTGTGACCCAATAACCAATTTAGCTATTGGGTTTTTATATATGAAAAAGTTTTAGGGGTCTATTTGCAAATATGAGCGCATACTTGTAAATTTTTAAGGAGCTATTTGCATACTTTTGGGGGCTTTCTGCAAATATTTAGGGGTTTTCTGCTAACATGGGGGATTTTTGCTAACTAATGAGGGGATTACTGCAAACTTTTAGGGTGTCATCTGCAAACTTTTAGGGGGCTTTTAGCAAACTTTTGGGAGGTTTTTAGCAAACTTATGGTTTCTTTTTGCAAATTTTTAGGAAGTTTTCTACAAATTTTTAAGGGGCTTTCTACAAATTTTTAGGAGGTTTTCTACAAATTTTTAGGGAGCTTTCTGCAAACTTTTCAGGGGCTTTTTGTAAACTTTTCAGAGGACTTTTTACAAACTCACAAATGACATATCAAATTCTAAATGACTTATAAAATTGAAATTTAGAAAAATACCCTCAAAGTTTCAAAGAATTGCAAAAACAACCTCAAAGTTTAAAATATTTCAAAAACAACCTCGAGAGCTCAAAATTACAAAAACTAATAGAAATTTCTAAACTTACATTGAAATCTAGAAATTTCCACTAGCCCCTATAAATCTATAATTTACAAACAAACACCTTTAAAGTTTTAAAAGTCTGAAAAATACACTCAAGGGTTTAGAATTACAAAACCATCGTAAAATGTAAAACCAACAAATAACACATGAAATCTAGAAATTACCAGCAGCCCCTATAAATTTAAAATTTGCAAAAAAAACACCATCAATGTTTAAAAATTGCTAAAAACACCCTCAAGAGTTTAAAATTGTAAAAATTCTGATTTTTCTAAACTCACAAAGCGACACATGAAATCGAAAAATTATCAACAGTCCCTATAAATTTAAATTTTGTTAAAAACAACCTCAAAGTTTAAAAATGTGAAAAACACCCTCAAGGGCATAGAATTATAAAACCACCACGAAATTTCAAAACCTAAATAAGGCGCATGACATCAAAAATTACTAGAAATCCCATTGTAAATTTATAAATTGCAGAAAATACCCTCAAAGCTTAAAAATTATAAATAACACCCTCAAGAGTTCAAAATTACAAAAAATCTCGAATTTTCTAAACTTATAAATGACACATGAAATCTGTAAATTCCAAGTACTCCCCTATAAAACACCCTCAAAGTTTTAAAAAATATAAAAAAAACACCCTCAAGGGTTTAGAATTACAAAAACCACCCTGAAATTTCAAAACCTACAAATGACACATGAAATCGAAAAATTATCAACAACCCTATAAATTTAGAATTTAAAAAAATACCCTCAAAGTTTCAAAATTTGTAAAAACACCCTCAAGATTTCAAAACGTATAAAACTCTCCGAATTTTTAAACTTACAAATGACACATGAAATCTAAAATTATCAACAACCCTATAAATTTAAAATTTGCAAAAAAAACACCATCAATGTTTTAAAACTTGCAAAAACAACCTCAAAGGTTTAAAATTAGTAAAACTACCTTGAAATTTCAAAACCTACAAATGACACGTGAAATCTAAAATTGCCACTAGTCCCTATAAATTTAAAATTGAAAAAAACACCCTAATAGTTTAAATATTGCAAAAACCCCAAATTTTGAAATTTATGGAACACAACCGCATAAGATGCATGCAATTTCTAGGTTTTAGTGTGTTTATCTACATGTTTCGAATTTTTGGTGTTTTATGCAATCTTTTAAAGTTAAGTGTGTTTTTACAATTGTTTAAACTTTCAAGGTGGTTTTGCAAATTCTAAATTTATAGGGTGTTATGGTAATTTTAGATTTCATGTGTCATTTGTAGGTTTTGAAATTTCGGGTGGTTTTTATAATTCTAAACTCTTGAGGGTGTTTTTTGCATTTTAAAACTTTGAGGGTGTTTTTATAAATTTTAAATTTATAGGGGCCTACTTGAAATTTCTTGATTTCAAGTGTCATTTGTGAGGTTAGAAATTTTGGGAGTTTTTGTAATTTTTAACTCTTGAGGGTGTTTTTATCATTTTAAAACTTTGAGGGTGTTATTTGCAAATTTTAAATTTATAGGGTGTTATGGTAATTTTAGATTTCATGTGTCATTTTAAGTTTTAAAATTTCAGGGTGGTTTTGTAATTCTAAACCCTTGAGGGTGTTTTTATCATTTTAAAACTTTGAGGGTGTTATTTGCAAATTTTAAATTTATAGGGGCCTACTTGAAATTTCTTGATTTCAAGTGTCATTTGTGAGGTTAGAAATTTTTGGGAGTTTTTTGTAATTTTTAACTCTTGAGGGTGCTTTCTATAATTTTTTAAACGTTGAGAGTGTTTTTTATAAATCTCAAATTTTTAAGGGGCTGCTTGGAATTTCCTAATTTTATGTGTTTTGGTCGTTAGTTTACCTTTAGGGTGTTTTATGTAATTTTAAACTTTTAAAAATAGTTTTTGCAATTATTGAAACTTTGAGGTTGTTTTTGAAAGAATACCCATCTAAATGGGCAAATGAGCGGGAATCTTTAATAGAAATAAAATCCAACATTGATGACCCATTTAACTAAATGGATGGTTTTGGATGGGTCATTTAGTGGGTGGGCAAATGGGTTTGGGTCAATTTTGTCATCCCTACTCTCTCCCAAATGTATCTAACCCTTCACAAGTCTTCCTCATTTTATAATATTTCTCTTCTAATATAAAATAGGTAATAGTGGGTGTAATAGATGGGCTAGGCTAAAGCAAAGAGAATAGAGAATTTGGTTGGTCAAACACATGTATCATGTATAAGGAGAATTCAATTTTAATTCTTTTCTTCTTCATTCAAAGTCACGTTGAAAAAGCATTACATTAAAAAAATTTAGAGGGTATAGATGCCTACTCTCACATGATCATGGTTCACGTAGTGTATCTATTAGTGATCTTAAGATATAGCGTTACTTTATATGGATTGGGGCACAACAAAACATCTTTCAACTTCTCGTTGCTTATGTGCGTTTAAAATCATGTTGAAACTGAATTTTCATGTTTTCATTTAAATTAACCCTAGAATCATTAACTGCCCCTACTATCACGCCCCGGGCCTGTGGACCCGTTGGCGCGATGTAAGTCCTGGGACCTACGGAGTGCAACACATGGTTTGGCTCAATCCACTGTCAAAATTGGCTAGCCAATATTACACTTGGCTCTCAAGACCCATCATTTAAACCATTCAACCACTCAATCAATATCCGATGTCGGACAAAATCTTGAGGTATGACAATCACCCCACCTAATTGGACGATGTCCTCTTTGCAGCATGACAACTGGTCCATCGCATTATCACCGCCAGGCGATGTGGACTCTAGAGATGGCTCCTACAGGCTTCTAAATGTGGCTCCCACCGCACTCATGCGGTGTAGCATAGTCGCATAGCAATTAGCTCCACATTTCGGTGGCTAACTTTTCGATACCATTTGTCGCCCGGGCGCGAACCCGTTAGAGCGATGTAATTCCTCTGGACCCGAGTATAACACATGGTTTGGCTCCATCCATTGCCAAATTAATTGCGATATTCTGTTACACCTCCAGACTCATCATTTAAACCATTCAATCACTCAATTAATATCCGATGTGAGACTAAATCTTAGGGTATCACACCCACACTCTACTCTGAGTAAATTGTATGTTGTAAAGTCTATACTTTTGCCTGTTCGTCATGTCTTTATTTTCATTTGCTTTCCTTTGTGAATAGGATCCTTAGGCACCAAATATGTATATTGAACTTGAAGAATAACGCCCTCAATGTGTATGCATACTCTTTTTCTATAAACATGCAGAAGATCCAAACATTCACATCCCTTCCAACAAGAACCAATCTATGCCCTGCAACACGGGACAATTTAGTGGATTCAGGAGACCGATCACGACGATCTTCTGACTATGAACCCACTTTTTGGAATCATCGGCTCATCGAGTCCATTGGCAGTCATTACGATGTTAATTTTTATCTTCTGCCCGAAGGTCATTTGTTAATTTACTGTTTACACTATAACTAGTTAGCTGCTTATTAAACATTCTTTTTATCAACACTCTCACACTTATTCTAAAACAGAACTATCTTAGTGATTTTTGTTCTCATCATACGTGTCACACAACGTTAAATTGTTACCAGGAGATATGATATTTCAAAGTTCACTGGGATTATCTGCAACTCACCCCAAAATTCACATTGGTTTTGTGAGATTTGCTTTTAAAAATGATTGTTTAATTCTGAAAGCAAACACATGACTTCATGAGGATCCACATTCTTATCTGAAAAACATTCGTTCTTTCAAAACTTGTAGCAAACAGCTTAATATTGAGGAAAATGCAATCTCTTCCTATTTCTTCTAGCAATTTTCTACTTGAAACCATGTTGTAAATTTAGAAACCTACATAAGGCGCATGAAATCAGAAAATTACTTGCAGCCGCATTGTAAATTTAGAAATTGCAGAAAAACACCCTCAGAGTTTTAAAATTACAAATAACACCCTCAAGAGTTCAAAATTACAACACAAAAATCTCAGAATTTTCTAAACTTACAAATGACACATGAAATCTGAAATTTTCAGCAATCCCTATAAATTTAAAGTTTACAAAATACCTTCAAAGTTTTAAAAATGTATAAAAACACCCTCAAGGGTTTAGAATTACAAAACCACCCTGAAATTTCCAAACCTACAAATGACACATGAAATCTAAAATTACCAGCAGACCCTTGTAAATTTGGAATTTAAAAATACCCTAAAAGTTTTAAAATTTGCAAAAACACCATCAAGAGTTCACAATTATATAAAACTCTCCAAATTTTCTAAACTTACAAATGACACATGAAATTTAAAATTATCAATAACCCTATAAATTTAAAATTTGAAAAAACATCATCAATGTTTTAAAATTACAAAAACAACCACAAGGGTTTAAAATTAGTAAAATTGCCTTAAAATTTCAAAACCTACAAATGACACATGAAATCTATAAATTACCACTAGTCCCCTGTAAATTTGAAAATTATAAAAACACCCTTAAAGTTTTAAAATTGCAAAAACACCCCAAAATTTGAAATTTATGGAACACAACCTGAGAAGATGCTTGCATTTTCTAGGTTTTAGTGTGTTTATCTGTTTGTTTTGGAATTTTGGTGTTTTATGCATTTTAAAATTTTAAGGGTGTTTTATGTATTTTTAAATTTTAAGGGTTTTTAACAATTTTAAACTTTTAGGGTGTTTTTATAAATTCTAAATGTATAGGGGCTACTGGTAATTTTAGATTTCATGTGTCATTTGTAGATTTTGAAATTTCATGGTGGTTTTGTAATTCTAAACCCTTGAGGATATTTTTCGCTTTTTAAACTTTGAGGGTGCTTTTTACAAATTTTAAAGTTATAAGGGACTACTAAAAATTTTAGATTTCATGTGTCATTTGCAAGTGTCGAAAATTCGAGAGTTTTCTGAAAGCTCAACTCTTGAGGGTGCTATTTGCAATTTTTAAATTTTGAGTTTTTTGCAAATTCTAAATTCTGAGGGCTGGTGGTAATTTTGAATTTCATGTGTCATTTTTAAATTTGAAATTTCAGCGGTGGTTTTTGTAATTCTAAACCCTTGAGGGTGTTTTTCTCATTTTCTAAAACTTTGAGGGTGTTATTTACAAATTTTAAATTTATAGGGGCCTACTGTAAATTTTATGATTTCATGATATCATGTGTCATTTGTGACGTTAGAAATTTTTGAGAGTTTTTTGTAATTTTTAACTCTTGAGGGTGTTTTCTATAATTTTTTAAACATTGAGGGTGTTTTTTGCAAATCTAAAACTTTTAAGGGTCTTCTAGGAATTTCCTAATTTTATGATTTTGGTCGTTAGTTTACCTTTAGGATGTTTTATGTAATTTTAAACTTTTAAAATATTATTTGCAATTATTACAACTTTGAGGTTGTTTTTAAAAGAAAACTCATCTAAATGGGCAAATGAACAGGTAATAGCCCATTTATAACCCATTTATCTTTAATAGAAATAATACCTACACATTTATGACCCATTTAACTAAATGGATGGGTTTGGATGGTTCATTTAGTGGATGGGTATGGGCGGGCAAATAGGTTTGGATCAATTTTGTCATTCTTACTATGTCTCGAATGCATCTAGCCGTTCACAACTCTTACTCCTTTTATAACATTTCTCTTCTAATATAAAATAGGCAATGGTGGGTGTAATAGATGGGCTAGGCTACACAAATAGTTGAGCTAGAGAATAGAGAATTTTGTGGGTCACATATATGTATCATGTGTAAGGAGAATTCAATTTTGATTTTTTCCTTCTTCATTCAAAGTCACGTTGGACAAGCATTACATTAAAAACATTTAGAGGGTATAGATGACTACGCACACATGATCATGGTTGTTGAACAAGAATTACATGAAAAAATTTTAGAGGGTATAGATGGCTACTCACACATGATCATGGTTGTTGAACAAGCATTACATTAAAAAAATTTAGATGGGTATAGATGGGTACTCACACATGGTCATGGTTCACGTGGTGTATCTATTAGTAATCTTAAGATATAGCTTTAGCATTACATTAAAAAAAAATTAGAGGGTGTAGATGCGTACTCACGCATGGTCATGGTTCACGTGGTGAATCTATTAGTAATCTTCAGATAAAGCTTTACTATATATAGATTGGTGTATCTATTAGTAATCTCAAGATATAGCTTTACTTTATATAGATTGGCGCACACCAAAATATCTTTCAACTTCTTGTTGCTTATTTCCACTTAAAATCATGTTGAAACTGAATTTTCAAGTGTCCGGCAATTGGCTCGCCTTGCCAACGGTCAATCTCTCTCTTGCCCCTCTCTGCTCCTTCAACATGGTTAGTTTTCTTTCTGTTTTTTTTTCCCCCTTTACATGCTTGTTTTCCAAGGATTCTATTCACAAAGGAAAGCAAGTGAAAATAAGGTCTTGTAGAATTAAGTTTAAGTTCAATATGTTTCACCCTGTAAAGTCCAACTAACAAACCGTAATACAATTATACAATTATATGTAGGGATGGTATTTCTGCAAACTAGAAATGTACTGTTAATTTCACAAAACCACCCTAATTCTTAGATTTTGTTTATTTATTTTTTATTACTATTATTTTGGGTGGTGGACCTGGTGGTCTTTTTTTTTAGGGTAGTGGTTGGGGGGGTGGGTTAAATTATACCTAGAATCATTGAGTACCTCCACACTTTACGAGTAAATTCTTTGTTGTAAAGTTTATACTTTTGCCTGTTCTTTATGTCTTTATTTTCACTTGCTTTCCTTTGTGAATAGTATCCTTAGGCGCCACATATGTGTATCGAACTTGAAGAATGATGTTTTCAATGTGTATGTATATTCTTTCTCTATAAACATGCAGAAGAACAAAATATTCACATCCCTTCGAACAAGAACCAATCTATGCCATGCAACACTGGACAATTTGGTGGATTTAGGAGACCGATCACGACGATCTTCGGACTATCAGCCCACTCTCTGGAATCATCGGCTCATCGAGTCTATTGGCAGTCATTACGATGTAAATTTTTATCTTCTATCCAAATGTTATTTGTTAATTTACTGTTTATATTACTACAGCACGTTAGTCGCTTATTAAACTCTCAACTCTTTTCTTATCAACACTTTCACACTGATTCCAAAACATAATTATGTTAGTGATTTTGTTCTCATCACGTGTCACACAATGTTAAATCGTTGCAAGGAGATATGATATTTTCAATAGTTTACTGAAAAAGAGATGACATGTTTTCATACCAATAACTTGTTATCTCATATACAAGCAAATAAAAAGTTTAGAATTAATATCGACAAACCTACTGTCACGCCGGGACCGCGTACTGTTGATGCGGTGCAAATCGTGGGACACACCTAGTGTAGCGTTGTTTGGCTCAATCCATCGCCAAAATCGACTAGCCGATGTTACACTTGAGTCTTTACCTTACCTATTTAAGCCACTTAATTTCTCACTCATTTCCCTATATCGGACTAAATGGGGTCTCATAATCACCCCTTCCCCACCTTACATAGCGACGTCTTCGTCGCGACATGACATTAACATCCCAAGATCACCGGGCGATGTAAACTCTAGAGGTGGCTCTTACGGACTCGATACCATTCATCACGCCAGTTGCCGCGGTTCGTTGGCGGTGCCGTGGGACCCACCGATTGTAGCGTTGTTTGGCTCAATCCATCGCCAAAATCGACTAGCCGATGTTACACTTGAGTCTTTACCTTACCTATTTAAGCCACTTAATTTCTCACTCATTTCCCGATGTGGGACTAAATGGGGGTACTCTCACACCTACTATATTAATAATAATGGTGATGTATCTGCCATTAACCTTTTCTTTAAATGGAATATATTTATAAATAAATAAAAAAATCCTGAAATATATTTATTTATGGCATACTTTTGTGACTTTCATCTAAAAGAATGGTGGATTCAACACACGGATTGAGGAATTGAAGAATGAAATCAAGCAATTGCTTAAGGAAACTTGTGATCCGCCGGCTAGACTTGAACTCATTGATTCAATTCGACGACTTGGATTGTCTTACCATTTCGACGAAGAGATCAGGTTTGCGCTACTACAGTTCTACGTAGACGGATTCAAGTTCTTTCACGGATTGAAGGAGACTGCACTTTGCTTCAGACTACTTCGAGAATATGGTTACGATGTATCGACTGGTACGATTGTCTATATCCACTTCAAATAATTCTATGCTTCATCAAATGCAATTTTATTAGCATTAATTATATTTCGGTACTATGTAGTATGATGTAACTAAAAGGGTGACCTTGAGTTTTGGGTGTCTACAAGTGTAATCCGGAGTTTTATGGCTAGTGTGAAAGTGCTAATAGAGCTTTAACTTTGAATATGAAAATGATAAAAAATACCCTTTCATATAAACACAATTTTCTCAGTGTTGACAGGATTTAATCCAAGTTGCTTACGTGGAATGTAGGGGAGCATACAAAGTTCAGCGATTGAAACAAGCTGCACAAATTATATGAATAAACAAATCCTTTTATGAATGGGTTTCTAGAAATCGGTCCCCCAAATCTTTAGTTATTCCATATTAGTCCCACAAATCTTTAAAATTGCACAAGATTTGAGGGACGAATATGGAATATTGAAGATAGGTGGTTGTATGTTCAACACCTATACTTAGACCCCAGGGTTAAGGGTGCAATTATATTATACCACGAGGTACTAGAATGTAAAAATAACATTTTAGGAATTCCCACTTTGTGTTAGTTGACATGTTAACAAAAACAATCGGTGTTAAGAAACTGTTAGATTAGACTACGGTGATACAAGTTAGCAACCCGGGGTTTCGTGTAGATACCCAAACCTTAGGGTCACCTGTGTAATTACATTATACCACATGATACCGGAATGTATTTAATCCATTCTATTATCAGGTTGTTCTTAGTTACTTAAGAGGAAGTGGGAATTAATCTCCAAATTGTCCCCCTATCCTTTTGGTGAGTGGCTATTAACATGTTTTTGCCATTTGTTCTGATAGAATCTACTCTTATTTATCTTTGGTTTTCAAAAGTGCAATTGTGTGCATAATGCAAGAGTAAACATATAAAAGAAAAAAATAAAAAGCTTTCACAAAGATTCTTAGCTGACAAGTTCAAATTGCTTCACAGATTAAAAAGATTGTACTTCACTTTGACTCTCTTAATTAAAGGATGCTCAAAATGTGTCCACTGATTAGACAGTCTAATTTAAATTCAAAAGAGGATTTACTGCAACTTCCTAAAAGTTCAAAGGGTTTTCTATAACTAACCCAGTTTAAAATCATTGAAAGTAATACATTGAATCAACACAAATAGTAAAAATAAGTGCGAGCACATCGCACTAAAAATTTAAAAACTAGAATTCACACAGAGGAACAAGAATATATCATGGGTTTACTAACAATTCTCAATCACTGCAAATAGTAAAACTTAGTTAGAAAAGAAAGAGAATCAAGAATAACTGAGATTTTGAAAATTATTCCATTGTGTTATTGAAATTGCTATTAGGTCTCCTTAAGTTATTTCAAAATGTAGTCCCTTAGATCATTAAATCTCTATTAGGTTCACCAACAACCATAACTTGTTTCAAATTAGTCCGTCAAGACGAGAAGTAGCAATTGGAGGGATAGTTTTTAGATAATTTATGAGAATTGAGAGATAATAGCAATTTCAATGATTTTTGGACTAATTTTGATATAAGTTAAAATTTGAGGTATCTTATAGCAACTTTAATAGTTTGAGGGACAATTTTTTAATTAATAAAGGTATAAGGGACTAATGTACAAGCAACCCTTTTTATGTGTGATCTATATGGGTCAGCTTGACCCATTATAATAAACAGTGAGGCCCACAAAAAATGAGCCTCATCCAGACGAACTCGCGAAGGGGCAAGGTTCGGTCCCGACATTTTTTTTCCGTCTCATGACTTAGCTTCCGGCCAAGAAAATCTAAATGTAAATTTCAAAAGCTTAATTTCTTGAGGTAATCAAGTTTTCATTTTCCTTTTCCTTTTCGCTCTAACCAATCGTTGAAAACCTATTTTCTCTTTCTTTTTATTTTTCTTTTTCATATTCCTTTACCGTAAAGATTTTTTTTCTTTCCATAACTGCATTCGTTGCATGCAAGTCCAATTTCCTAACAAAAAATTGTACTTGTAAACTAGATGTCTTCAAAAACTTCATGGAAGGAGAAGAATTCATGAAATGCTTAAGCCAAGATGTGAAGGGCTTGTTGAGCTTATATGAAGCTACTCAACTTGCACTCCCAGAGGAGCAAATATTAGAAGAAGCTGAGGAATTTTGTGTTAAGCGCCTCCAAAGTTTAAGCCAAGATGTTGACAAGAATCTAGTTGAGCAAGTGAGGCATTCTCTCGAGTCTCCCACATATTGGATGATGCCAAGGCTAGAAGTAAGGCATTACATTGATGTCTATGAGAAAGAGGAGGCGAAGAGCTCTTGTTTGCTTGAGCTAGCCAAGTTGGACTTCAATGTTGTGCAAGCCTTATACCAAAAGGACATCAAGGAATTATCAGGGTAATTAAGAGCTTGACATAGCTCATTTTTGTTTTGTTTTGTTTTTATTTTTACTTTAGGGAAATAATAAGTCTGAAGGTGGCGTTTCGTTTTGGTAAATGATCTACTTTTTCTTTTCTTTTCTTTTTGGAGGAAAAGGCCTTACTTATGCTTTATTAATGACTTATAAAATTAGAGCTCATACAAATCTGGCGACCAATTGTGTGAGTAGCAAGTGAGACACATTGCTAATCACATTGTAGCATATAGACCTCACCGCTTCAATTTCTTAGTAACGGTTTTGCTAAACGAGGAGTCTATAACAAGTAGAGTATCATAATTGTTCTCTTTTTTTCCCCGTCCGCCTAACCTTTCTCGCCTTATATTCCACTTTTTTATTAACCCTTTATATTTGCATCCGTAATCGCAAAATAAAAATAAAAATAAAAATCTCATGCACCGATACTACTCATAAAACCTTAAAACAATTCCTTTTACTTGATTAGATCTTAATTATGGAATATGAGGCAAATTTCGCCAAACTATCCTACTCAAAATAAATAAGTTGTTTATCCTTATTTCCTTTTTTTAATGGAGTTATATAATTTGATATGTTTGTATGTAGATGGTGGGAACAAGTGGATCTAGGACGCAAATTTGATTTCTCAAGAGATCGTATATTTGAGAATTACTTATGGGCGTGTGGAACTGCATGGGAACCCAAATTTTCCAAGTGTAGGAGGTGATCACAGCGTTGGGCTTGTAATCGATGATTTTTATGATATACATGCCACGTTGGAAGAAGCCCAACAGTTCACAGCGGCAATTAGAAGGTAATATTTAATTAGCAACGGAAGATATATATACAATTTAACTTGTGTTAAAATATTAATTTAATTTTATTAACTTGACAACACTGACATAAATGTTTTTTTTCTTTTTGGAGGAAAAGGCCTTACTTATGCTTTATTAATGACTTATAAAATTAGAGCTCATACAAATATGAAACCAATTGTGTGAGTAGCAAGTGAGACACATTGCTAATCACATTGTAGCATATAGACCTCACCGCTTCAATTTCTTAGTAACGGTTTTGCTAAACGAGGAGTCTATAACAAGTAGAGTATCATAATTGTTCTCTTTTTTTCCCCGTCCGCCTAACCTTTCTCGCCTTATATTCCACTTTTTTATTAACCCTTTATATTTGCATCCGTAATCGCAAAATAAAAATAAAAATAAAAATAAAAATAAAAATAAAAATAAAAATAAAAATAAAAATAAAAATAAAAATAAAAATCTCATGCACCGATACTACTCATAAAACCTTAAAACAATTCCTTTTACTTGATTAGATCTTAATTATGGAATATGAGGCAAATTTCGCCAAACTATCCTACTCAAAATAAATAAGTTGTTTATCCTTATTTCCTTTTTTTTTTAATGGAGTTATATAATTTGATATGTTTGTATGTAGATGGTGGGAACAAGTGGATCTAGGACGCAAATTTGATTTCTCAAGAGATCGTATATTTGAGAATTACTTATGGGCGTGTGGAACTGCATGGGAACCCAAATTTTCCAAGTGTAGGGAGGTGATCACAAAGATTAGTAGCGTTGGGCTTGTAATCGATGATTTTTATGATATACATGCCACGTTGGAAGAAGCCCAACAGTTCACAACGGCAATTAGAAGGTAATATTTAATTAGCAACGGAAGATATATATACAATTTAACTTGTGTTAAAATATTAATTTAATTTTATTAACTTGACAACACTGACATAAATGTTTTTTTTTTCTTTTTTCATTAATTAAGGTGGGATCTCAAGGCCATGGAAGGCCTCCCAGATGACTTGAAGTTATGCTATTTGGCAGTATACAATTTTGTCAATGAGACCGCGGATGACTTCCTCAAGGATTCTGGTTTTGACATCAGAAGCATCTTAGCAAAAGAGGTATAATTTATATATAACCCTATTAAGATGACATCAATATCTTACAAAAAATTTAATTAAATAGGTTAATTCACATGCATCATCAGTAGTACGAGAGTATAGCAAAGCTACTTACACCCTTGCTCTATTTTATTAGCACATCCCACTTGTTAGTTGTTGCTAGCTTTTACATTAGTTTTTAAACTTGCATGGGAGTCGCATGAGAATATTCTTACCAAATTAAATGCCTAACTTTCATCATCGCGTGATTTCTATAGGAGTTTTAAAAGTAATGGAAAAGAGACATTTTCTTGGTGACAATGATTGTACATGCATGCATGGTAATAAAATAGATCATGATTCTTAAAGTCTCTAATTATTACATCAAAACTCTAAAGTTATGGTGAGAATTGAGGGTTATAGTTTTATATTATTGGTAACACAGATAATAAGTAGCTAAACTCCAAATTTGTAATTTAATTCTAATTCTATTTTTGGGAATGATTAAAATTTTAATTTTAGAATTTTCAACTCCAAATTCATTATTTTTGTCATTTTTCAAAATTTTTAGCGGATTGATTTTCAATTTACAGATTTTGAGGGATTATTTTTGTAATTTTGGATGTTTAGGGGGCTGTTTGTGTAATTATTGGAATTTTAACGGCTTTGTTTTTATTAGTTTTTTGTATTTTTAAGATGGCTGTTTGTAGTTTCAGATTTTTCAAGAGTGTTGTTTGTAGTTTTCTTACTTTCTAGGGGCGCTATCTTGTAATTTTGGTATTTTTAAGATGGTTATTCATAACTTTTTGAATTTTAATTTGCTAACACTGGCTATGTGGCAATTGTGGTTAATGCAGGCAATGTGTCTCTGTGAAACATATTTGAGAGAAGCACAATGGTTTCATAAAGGGATAACACCATCTCTTGAAGAATATTTGGAAAATAGTTCGATTTCAGTTGGCAACCGAGCTATTCTTTTCTACGCATTTTATTTTGTTGAGCACAATTTCACTGAAGAATCACTTGATCACTGGGAGCAAACACAACAACTTATTTATCTCTCTTCTGTGCTCGTTCGACTTATGGATGACTTAGCTCCTTCCAAGGTATAATTTTCACTAAACTTCCATGGAACTGTTATATAAAAGTGTAAGTACATGTTACGTGACATGCACATGAGTCTTTATATAGTATTTGTGGGGGTTTTTTTCGATAATAGTCCCATGAATCTTTCATATTTTGAAATGAGTTTCCTGATTCTTCATATTATAAAATGATTTTTGTTAACGAGTGTCCTACGAGCACTCGTTGAGAGTTATTAATTAGCCTATCAATTACTTATCAATCTTTATACTATAAAGAATTATGAATAAAATGCATGACATATTTAATGCTTTAAACATATTATATGTAGTCAACATTACCCATGCTCTTAACCCTATAATAACCCCCACCACCCCACAAAAACAAACCCCAAACAATGAAAATAAAATAAAGATCCCATAAATAATAGGTTTTCAAAAATAACATTTTTCTAAAAATAATATTTTTTCATAAAATATTTTGTAAATTTTTAAGAAAAAATATATTTTTGCAAAAAAGGGAAAAATAAAATATATGAAAAGTAATAATTTCTAAACAATAATAAATATTTTTAAAAAATTTTTTGGATTTTAAAATTTCATGAAACTTTTTGGAAAAATAATTTTTAAAAAATTTATATGCTCAAAAAATAGTATTTTTAAAATAACTATATCTTTGAAAATATGTTTCTTATAAAAATATTTAAAATTTAAATATTCGTAAACATCTATATAATTTAACAATTATAGGTTTATGAGCATAGGCAATTTTGTCCATGTATAGCATGTTCAAAGCATTAAATCTCTCATGCATTTAATTAATAATTTCTTTCTAATACTAAGAGTATTAAAATAGTTGAGAGGCTAGTTAATGTCTCTATTGTTAACAAAACCCAAATAGTAAATGTATAGAATATCGTGTATTATCAAAAACTATCTTAATTATAAGTGTATAAAATCTAAACCTCTCAACCATCATCATAACTCCCATGTTCAAAGCAATTAAAAGATTTGGAGACTAATTTTAAAAGGGTTTTAAGCTCTAGAGTTATGGCAATGGTTGAGAAGGTTATATTTTTATACACTTGTAGTTAAAGATAGTTTTTGATAATATGTGGTATTATACATGTAAATTTAATATTTTACTGTATTTTTCTTAGCATAAATGCATATTATTTATGATTGCTTATACTTTGAAGGTGAGATGGAGGGACAAGCTACAAGAATCATTTGTCGTATGAAAGACTCGTGAATCATATGAAACAAAGAAAAACATATGTCGGGGATCTAATAAATATCTATTGGAAGAAGCTTAACCAAGAAGTTCTCAGTGGTGATTATCCTCAAAACTTTATTCACCTAGCAATAAATACAGCTAGATCATGTTTCACCGTATTTCAGCAGGAAGATGATAGCCTCGGCAAGCCCGGCTTAATGAAGGACAGACCGCTCATTGTTTATTGAACCTATTCCCACGAGTGATTATCCCATTATATATACATATTTCATGTCAGTTTTTAGCTTCCACTATTATTCAGTATTTGTAATAATATGTGCTGTTGAACTTGAATATGACCTAACTACAAATAAGTTAGTAGATAACAGCATTTATAAGCGCATCTCTCTACACTTTTGAAACCCTGGTATATGAGTTACCAACATTTGCAAAATGCTGGTATTGCACGTGGGTATTGGATCCCAACATTATTTTGCAAACGCTGGTACCATGCCAACGTTTGCAACAAAACGCTAGCATTTGCCAGCATTTTCTAGCAAATGCTAGCATCTGGTGCCAACATTTGCATCAAAAGTGTTGACAAAGCTAGGTGGGTACTATATTAGCATCCCTACAATTAAAATAATTTGTACTCCAAACATAGTAATAGTTTACAAAATAAAATTTTTCTCATTTCACAATCAATACACAACTATTATGTCCCATACAAATATCTCAGTTCTCCCAACTAAACATCAAATTGCACATGGATACAAAATCAAGCTAATATTCCTATCAAATTTCATATGTCCCTTACAAATATCTCAGTTCTCCCAACTAAACATCAAATGGCATATGCATACAAAATCAAGCTAATATTCCTATAAAATTCATTGAATAGTTCATCACATCTTTTGCTCTCATCCCTCACATGAGCTCTTTGCTCCTCCCAGTGCTACTTCTCTTTAACTTTTCTACCTGCAAAATCAAACATACATAGAATTATAAATTGTAAATCCAATAAAAAGATAGCCTACTATCCAATTGGATTAGGAAAAAACTAGATAACTGTTTCTTTCACATAATATGTCCACATAAATTTCACCCCAACTAGACTGGAGTATAGTTCAGGAGTTTATCATGCAGATGATCAATTGCTCCTGGTTCAAGAAATATGCCCTGCTAGCTTTTCCTACATCACAAAAAACAAAATGCAAATTATTTCATCCTTCACTTGTGAATATACATACTACTGTAGTCTCAGAGTACAATCAGGCAAGATAAATGACTTCAAGCTACAATAGGAACTAGATATAATTCAGAATCCTAGGTACACAGCTACAAATTTATAAAAAAAATTATCGAATAAGATAAAGATTCAAACAATGAAGATGTAGTCTGATTGCTCTTCTGAGATCTAGCAAATGTGCATCACACATTACATGCATTCTACACATCACAAGGATAAAATAGATTACTCCTTTTTTGATGGGTAATGACCTTAACTTGAATATGCTTGACTTAACAACATCAAAAAGTCACTTTGCTGATTTATTGAGTTTATCTAACACTAAAGTGGTGCATTATCAAATCAAATCAGTTCATATTTCCATTTTTAAATCTAATAAGCAAACAGATTCTAGTTATGAATTCTGTCTCTGCACATACTAAATGGAGGGGGTTCTTCATGTTTTCTTCTGGGCAATATCAAAGGCCAAAGAGACACCCACAGAGTTTTCTTCGATAATTTCCATGATGTATTTCTACAGTTTCACACTAATGCATATCATTAAGACTCAATAAAAACGGAAACCAAAGGATTAATAACAGACATTATGCACATTAAAGCTTTGAAACTACAGAACAACATCCAAAACTATCTCAATTGAAGGGAGGGAAAAACTGCAGTCCTCATGAAATACTTGGTGATTTTACCTTCGAATCACTCGGCTCCTTAAAAACAGAAAAATGAAAAAAAAAAAAAAAAAAAAGAAGAAGAAAAACAGACATCTCAAATTCACATAAGAGCTGCATACTAAAGGTCAGGAGGCAGCTATACCTAGATATATCTACCTTCAACTTGATGGACTCCAGCTAAAAATGTGGACATTGGATCTAGTTGTGAGTAAGAGGTACTAGCAACATGTTGGCTATGAGGCCTATGCAATGACTGTTGTGAGTAAGAGGCAGCAAGAGGTTGGCTATGAGGCCTATGCACAAATTGTTGATGATGAGCGGTAGGATTTAGTGGATTATGAGATAATACTTGATGGTAGTAAGGCGATAAAGTAGGGTCAGTGAGAAGTGCAGTAAATGTTTGTTGGTAAGGTATATGAGTTGACCGAATAGAAGGGGCACTGGTGGGTTGTAAAGGATGAGGGATAACATCGGGTTTGTTAGGAATAGAACGTGTTTGGCTTTGAGAAATCATAGTGACATTAGTGGGTTGCAAAAGGAGTGGGGATAACATCAGAATTGGGATGAAAAGAAGATGTTTGGGTTTGAGAAAGCATAGTTTTCTTCGACCGCCACATCTTTTACCTATCATCTTTGTGATATAACCAGTCAGACAATAAACCAATGTATATGTACTTGATATGCTTATTAGGCAATGAAACAAACTGGAGCATCAAAGGTCATAGCATTATACTGCTAAAGGAATAGTAAGTACCAATGTAGTTCATAGTCCACACAAGGTCCTGCATTTCCTGTCTAAAAATCAGCTAGTTGCTTGCCTGCTCAAAAGACTTGCTTATCTGTACATGGCCATCGTTTAATATTTATATGCATGGATTCATAACCTGCAAATTTATCTGAATTACTCAATACTACAAATTTTATAGTCTAAAGCTATATATGGTATAGTGATTGGTGATACATAGTCCATTCAAAACTTTATTTTCATCTTGCATTGCTGACACATAGTGAATTTAGAGGTAACCAAAGATCAAACAACTCTAGTAATATATAATTAGCACAAACTGATGATTAAACAACAACGGATTAAAAATTAAGAAAGCGAATCCCTATGGAACAAGTAAACTCCAAGCTACTATTATTATAATAACAAAAAAGCTTTGAAGACCCTTATAGAAGCTATTTTCCAGACCTTGTTCCTTCAGATAATAACTTGTATATGGTTGTGGTGAACAGACTAAAAATTACTTGCACAGGCGATAACTCAAAGACATGACAATTAATTTCCATGTAATTGTATTAAAAAAACTGATCCTTACTAGAAGTGATACATTCTCTATAAATAGAATAAGAAAAAAAGAATCTTTACAACAAAAAGACATCAAGATTTCATTCTTTCATAAAAAAATATAGGAACAAGCTTACTTTAATACTGAAAATTTGGGAGAAGCACTTACCTGGTACCTCTGGCCCTCCACTTGTTGGAGCTGTCGAAGGACCCCTTGGGCTTGCTACTGGAACTCCAATAGCTGCAAAAATATTATACTTCAAAAACTTCAAGGTCAAATTAAATTAACCATCCAAAATTGTGCAAATATTTAAACCCCTGCTAAACTGAAAATTTCATGAAATTTTAAGGGGCTTGGTGCAATTTAGCACAGAAAGATGTATCGTGGTAAAATGTTGTTGTTCCGCTGAGATGTAGGCCAAGATGTAAATTCTAACAGTAGGAAATGGAGTTTGCAAATCCTCTCAATTTTTGACAAATTAGAGGATTCTTTCTGAACAGAAAAATGAGTACAAGTAAAGAATGTAACCATTTATTCCCAATTCCTCACAACAATGGTAACATGCTCAGGTTTTGGTCCATGAAAAGAGTGCCTAATGTGTAGAGGTAATATTCTAACACTCGATCATCATCACAATTTAGACCAAATTTCATCAACGGCTTCATAACAAAAACATAGCTAACAATCTTATGTATAAGAAATAAAGCACCAAAACAGACATGAACAGTAAGAAACTAGTACAATTAAGATCCAAATTCTGATAAACTCAATTCAACATCATATATTCTAGAAAATATTAACTTTCAAAAGCAATACACTCTGGATAAGACCCCTCGTCGTCATTAGTTATTTTTTCACCCAATGCATATGTATTTCTTGGTTTTATCTTGATCACATGGTACCATCCTTTATCCTTCTCATCTTCTACATAAAAGACTTGTCTCACTTGAGAAGAGAGGACAAATGGATCATCTTTCAATGCATTACCGGTGTGTATTAGACGAGAAAGTTTAGAAGAGTAAATCCACGTCTATCTTTTTTCATCCCTCTAGCAGTGTTTACATCCACCCAATCGCATCGAAAAAGCAGAACCTTGAAATAACCAAAGTAATCCAACTCATATATGCCCGAAATTTTTCCAAACCATGCTTTATTATCACAAGTCACCACTGTAACTCCGGAATTTTGGGTCTTGTGAAAGCGATCAGTATCATGATGATGATTGTGAAACCTATAACCATTAATGATAAACCCTTTCATTTCTTTAACCACATCATTTGGACCACATCCCAATACTTTCAACATCTTACCATCGAGGCGTCTATTGTTAGTACCTTTCTTCGAAGCCAACCAGCGAATTCTTTCATTTCTTTAACCACATCATTTTCAAAGTTAAAAGACTTTTTAATGATACTACTAATACTATTATTAATACTAGCATCACAAAATACAAAAACAGATACTTCAAAAGAAAATGTCCAGTGTAATGTCCATGAATAGATAAACAATCAGTGAGATTATTCCTAGATCTATGAATTCTTAAGCAATTCAGTCAACAAACATTTAATTACTAACATCACTAGATCCAATTATAC
The DNA here is from genome assembly GCA_012295165.1 of Asparagus setaceus. Taxonomy (NCBI): domain Eukaryota; kingdom Viridiplantae; phylum Streptophyta; class Magnoliopsida; order Asparagales; family Asparagaceae; genus Asparagus; species Asparagus setaceus. The sequence goes on along the minus strand of CM022701.1, from coordinate 98,044,589 downwards.
ATGTCATAACTTAACAAATCTACAACTGAAAAACCAAAAAAATCGCAAAAAATCGCAAAAAAATTCAAGAAAATCTCACTCTGCAAGCCAACTTCCAACTTAATTCGCAAAATTGGAAATTCAATTCATAAAACTGGAATACTAACCTTTGGCCTAGGGTTTGAGGAGCCGACGAAGGGTTAAGATTGGCTGGAGGTTGTTGACGGTGGATCGAGTAGGAGACGACGAGGCCGAGGTTGGTGAGGCTGAGGTTGAGGTCGATGTTGACATCGATGACGAGGTCGAGGGAACTTCAGAGGTCAAGGTTGGGGTCTAGGGTTTCGTTGTTGATGATAATCGTTTGAAGAGGTCCGCGAGATCTGAGAGGTATGCGATTGAGATTGAGATGGGAGAGGACGACGATCGATCGGAGAGATTTCGCTGTCGAAATTGGGCGATCGATCGGAGAGCTTTAATGGGGTTATTTAATGGGCTTGCAAAAAAGGATAAAGTCCCAGCATTTTCTTAAAAGCTATTGGCCACATTCCTACATTTTATTAAAGCTTGGGAAATAAATGTTGGTAATTACTTTTTTTTCTTGTAGTTAGGAATTACTCATTATGAGGAGTTAGGTTGGACGACTAGTTTTTTTGAGTTAAAACTAGGGTGCCTTATACGCTTACCGAATCGGGTTTGTGATTTAGGAGAACTTTTTCACAGTGAGGAAGTCACTTCGTGAGAAGGGAGAGTGACTATAAGATTGTTTATCCAAACCACTATAAAAGTCTTGTGTATTCTAGTTATTTATTTCTGTGGTTGATTTATTGCTTACTATTCGTTTATCGCTATAAATTATTTTTTCGCTGCATAATCTTGATAACGCGAAAAACAGTAGACAATCCTAGTCACCCTTTTTCTAGACTTGCATCTCAGATCCAACAAAGATGAGTATAGTTAAAGGCCAGAATGATTCATGAAAGTCCAAAATGAATTGAATAGAAAGTTCACCTTTTGATCTTCAAATCCAACAGATCGAAGAAGAGGGACATAATCACTGTCTTTTTTTTTGTGAAAATAATTAATAATCAAATACACAACTCCTTCATCACAAATCACACGAGAATGTTGTAGAAATAAATTTACATTTTCAAGTTAATCAAAACTCTGGCTTCTCTTAGGGTCTGTCGATGATGGCCTTTGTTTGTCGGCTATTTGAGATTAGCATCCTCGGCCTTTAAGCAAAAAAGTTTAAATATAGGCTATAAAGGCTTTAGCAAGCCCATAGTAGTCTAACTTTGGAGGGCTTCCACTCTTGTTGGGTCCTCTTTGAGGGTGTGTTAAAACAGGATCTGAACCCCGTCCAATTTTGGGATAATTTTTTATTCGCAAAACAAGGCCAACTGTGGCCCAATTTTTTCTAAGTCAAAAAAGAGAGCCTAAACATGTTCTTTTCTGATCCATCCCTCCCTTGGATAAAAAAAAAAGCATGTTACCTCAAAACTAGGCCAGGATCAATCCTAACCCAGCTTAGAGGAGTTCGCCAAACCGGCCCTGATTGTTGTCATGGAGACTATACAATGAGCATGTTTAGGGACTGCCGAGTACAAATTATCAAAATCAAAATATAGGAAGAAAGTGTAATACTACCAAGTTTGAAATCAGTGATTGCATTTGATTCTTGTGTTGTTTGTATTGCTTCAGAATCTTGATATTTTTAACTATTCGTTATTCACATTGTGCTTGTGTATAGTTTGCACATGTCAGGTTTCCTTTCCTCATATGATTTCCTAATGGCATATACAGGTGAAGAGTAAGAGTAATTTGACTCATCTTTATCAATATATAATGTTAAAATTGAGATGTGTGTAATGTTAAATTTGAGATGTGCAATACATGAGATGGAGACATGTACTCTCAATAAGATTTGGGGTTATATGAGATGCGTGGGTTCCATAGGTTTATCTAATTTATCATAAGTATAGAACACATCTACATCATTAACTATGAAGTGAGTATGTTATCAATCTGGACTGTAACGGTCTAAATCTATGATAGACCAACAATACACTAGCTAATATATGAAGTGAGGACATGTTGCCCCAATTAGTCTCTCTCTGTATACTCTCTCTGTATATAGATATTAGTGTTTATATGTATTTGAAATATCCTTAGACTAATGGATATGAGGTTAATTTTGATGATCAAAGATATAATCTAGCTTTTCAATATAACTAACATGCATTGGGTTTTAATTTCGGATACAATGAGCAAATTCGCAATATTCCTTTTTTCTTTTACTGGAAAAATCATTTACTTAAAAAATCCAAGATTTTTGAACTTGTAAAATTTATAATACGGTTTTATATTTTGATGCATGTTTATTATTTGAGGCACGATGTGCTTTAAGATAATTTGATGTGTGAGATTTGCCTAATTAGGCGTCCTAATTTCATATAAATACCCTACATATGGTTTCCCCTACGATGCACTTATATACCCTCACTTGATTTTGGCAGCACTTACATAACTTTAAAGTTTTTAAAAGATTGTACTTAAATACCTTTAAATTAACTTGCAGTTATACACCCTCAAGTTTGCATAGCACACATAAATTCACGTCATAATAAAGTCCCTTTAACAAGCAAACACGCTAAGTTCATTATTACACAAATGAAGTTCATTATTACACAAATAAAGTAGGAATCTAAATCGAAGCATTAATTTAGATTGGCATCTGACTCACACGGGCAACAGGTCTGCATAACAGTGGACGAGGTCGACCCATCGTCAACCCTGGCGCCTCCGTCATGTCCACCTTCCCATGGCCACCGTCGACTTTCCAATCGAAGCACTGTATCATGGCGGCGAGCGTTGGGTATATAACTTTCAAGGCTAGTGCTATGCCTGGACACATTCTTCGTCCCGTGCCAAAGGGCAACAACTGAAAGTGCTGACCTCTAACATCCACCCCCATACCATCATTTTCGATAAACCTTTCTGGTCTGAACTAGAGTGGCTCGGGCCAGCAGTTCGGGTCTCGCCCAGTGGACCATAGATTGACAAATAGGGTTGTTCTTGCCGGGATGTGGTAGCCGTTAATGGTACAGTCTTCTGTTGATTGACGGGGGATCAGTGGAGCTACTGGATGAAGCCTCAGGGTTTCCTTTACGATGGCTTGGAGGTATGGGAGATTTGGGATGTCAGATTCTTTAACTAGTTTGTTACCGTCGACGACTGTGTAAATTTCTTCTCTAGCTCTCTGGAGTACGGTTGGATGGTTGATGAGCTCTGCCAATGCCCAGTCCACTGTAAGTCCTGTAGTATCCGTGCCTCCAACAAATATATTCTGTGCAGCATTGAAAGCTAACTACAATTAGTTAAGTCTTGGTCACTTATAACAGTAAGTATTGCGGTATCAAGATTTGGTACATCCTCCTTTTTGAACTGCTAGATATTTTCTGATATTTGAGAATATATATGTAACTTTATAGTAGTCATGGTTGATTTATATTACTACAAGTTTACTATACTATATATGATTGTTGCCTTTAAATTGAACATTTTCATTTAAGTTCTTACCATAATGAAAGCCTTGATGTTATCTCTTGTGGGCTTTATCTCTGAATTATCATCGTTGGCTATATCGAGCAGTTGATCAAGCACATCTTTTGGTCTCATAATTTCTTGGGTAGTTTCTTTTCTGATGTTCTCTTCTTTTCCTTTTCCTTTAATATCTCCTCCATCATTTTATCGAATCTCCAGTGCAAATCCTCTATCGTCTTGTTAAAACCTTGCACGTCCAAGTTTTTGCAGAATCCTATACAATCTGCCAGGTTAAATTTCCCTGCCACCTCAGTCGCCTCTCCCATGATCTTTTGCACATCCTCCAGTTCCATTTGATCACTTCCCAAACACGTCAAACTCATCGCCATCTTGCATATCACGTTGTTTGTCAATCTCCGAAATTCTGCACCTATATTCACTTGCTCTCCCTTGTCTGATTTCTCAAACAATGTTTTCATGAGCCTTGTAATCTCCTCCTGCCTCACAGCTGGAAGGAATTGTTCGAGTGTTGGACCGCCTAGCAGGTGTGTCACGCACAGCTTCCTCATAAACCTGTATATTGGAGGGGGATTTGCTTAAAAATCTTTAAAGAGCTGAGTTGGGCTACTACTAATGTATATATATATTTTTCAGTTTGACGAGGGAACTTCCCCACAATCCTTCGGACCGCGGGTATCAAATCCCCGGGCGTGGCTATCCAAAACACGGCCACGGGTATTTCAAGAAATTAATTAAATTCGTGTGGGTGCTCTCCAAGAGAGTCGAATCTCAGACCTTGGAGTGCTATGACTCATAGATAGTTTACCAACTTGGCTAGACTCTCTTGGGTATTAATATATATACACACATACACACGCACTTTTTACCTCCAATAGGGCTTCTGGGAGCATACGCGATATCAACAGCCATAGGTGAGGCAGGAAGAAGCTTTGTTGGGGCCTGTTCGAGAAGTTGAGGTCCTGAGTCTTGAGGAATTCTTTTGCAACTTCTGCTGATGAGACGACCACACAAGGGCGAGATCCTAAACGGATGAAGATGATTGGGCCGTGAGCGCAGGGAGAGCTTGTGTAGCTTGGTGGGTGATGGGGCGCAAGAGATGGAGATGGCCGAGTATGGGAAGCGCGAGGGGACTTGGGGGAAGGCGCAGGCCGCTGGTGGTTCGTCGCCATCGGACAAAGAGAGCACGGAGGATGATGAGGGAGAAGAGGCACAGGAGGAGGGAGCTGAGAACTGCATTGTTGCTATTGGACTTCACAACTTCTATTATTGTGGTGGTTGCCTTCATTTTATTCTCTTGTTCAATCATTTTGGAAGAGAGGAATGGTTTTACCAAAGCCTTAAATAATGTTAGAGGACCAATAACATTCGTGATTCATGTTTCATCCCAGAGCCCATAAAATATTAGAATGCATATACTCTAGTTTATATCTTACAAGACATGTGATTTACGAGGAGGATATAAAAAATTAAGATAAATAAGTCCATATACATGACTAACGCACCTTTTACCTAACATGAAACATGTGAGGGACTTCTAGAGCCCATAAAATATTAGAATGTATATACTTATTACATAACTATATAATTATATAGGAGATTTTTTTAAAAGACCGTTTTAAAAATAATTAGCAAAACGACCTTTTGCTAAATAATTAACAAAATAGACCTCTTTTTGGCCGGTGGCCAAGAGTCGTTACTAAATTGATTAAAATACGGGACTACTAGTCCCGTGTTTAGCGTCGCTAATCACCTCTTAACCCTAACAGAAAACACACGGACTAGTAGTCCGTGTGTTTAAATCATCTTCCACCCATCCATTCAGTATCCTTAGCTCTAACAACATGCGAGGAGATAATTAGCGAATGTTAAACACGGGACTAGTAGCCATATGTGTTTATTATACTATAATTTTGCAAAATCGACCTCTTTTTGGCCGCTTTGATGAGTGGCCAAAAGATGACTACTGTCAACAACAAAAGGTCGATTTTGCTAATTAGTTTTAAAGCGGTCTTTTTAAAAAATCTCCTAATTATATAAGTATGTATTTGTATATACTTACATATTAGTATATAGCTATATATTATATATACATATATTATATGTAAGTATATTGTGTATGCTTATAAGTTATAACTTGAGAGAGAGAGAGAGAGAGAGAGAGAGAGAGAGAGAGAGAGAGAGAATCACATAAGTATATATTACTTATTTATAAATACGTATTATATAGTAATATATGTATTTATTACATACTTATATTATGCTTATTTAAGTATAGTTATATTATATACTTTACTCATATGATATACTTTTATATATACTAGATGCAATATACTTATATATAATTATATTTATGTACTTATATATCATATACTTATGTAACTATAAGTCTATAATATACACATATAAGTATACTTACAACTACATTATATATACTTGTATACTTATATCTTAGTATCTATACCGTGATAAGAGTATATATATATATATATATATATATATATATATATATATATATATATATATATAAGAGAGAAGATGAACTTAAGTTCATAATGAATAGGCACCAACTTTTCTAACCACTCATCTTGCTTTGGGATCCGTGAAAGATATAATGCCACTTTGAGATTTGTGCATCTCTTGATTTCACTGATCCCAAAGCAAGATGAGTGGATAAAAAGTTGGTGCATCACTATTCATTATGAACTTAAGTTCATAGAGCTCTATATATATATATATATATATATATATATAGAGAGAGAGAGAATCACATAAGTATATATTACTTATTTATAAATACTTATTATATAATAATTTATGTATTTGTTACATACTTATATTATGCTTATTTAAGTATAGTTATATTATATACTTTACTTATATGATATACTTTTATATATACTAGATGCAATATACTTATATATAATTATATTTATGCACTTATATATAATTATATTTATGCACTTATATATAATTATATTTATGCACTTATATATAATTATATTTATGTACTTATATATCATATACTTATGTAACTATAAGTCTATAATATACACATATAAGTATACTTACAACTACATTATATATACTTGTATACTTATATCTTAGTATCTATACCGTGATAAGAGTATATATATATATATATATATATATATATAGATATATATATATATATATATATATATATATATATATATATATATATATATATATATATATATATATATATATATATATATATATATATATATATATATATATATATATGAATGCTTGGTACCAAGCACCATTTTGGTGCTTAGTAATGAGGCCGGCGAGGTCTTGAGGGGTAGGGGAGGAGGCGGGATGAAGGCGGGGGCCGAGGAGGCCCAGGCTAGGAGGCCCGTGAGAGTACATTTGGAGGGGCCGGTAGGAGGCGGAGAGAGAGATTTATTGAGAGAGAGAGAGATCTGAGAAGGAGAGCTTACCAAAATGTAAACTAATAGAATATGAAAAGATTTTGAAAAAGGGACATTGATTGAGAGAGAGGGAAAGAGATTGAGAGAGATCCGAGGAAGGTAGATATGTGCTTTTACTTTTTTACCCTTATTTCAGTTTCTAATATCTATTTAATTATAATTATGCCACCTTGATTTAGGTAGAATCTCATCCTTTAGTTTTGTATGATGGATAGTTGGTATTGGGTTCTTAGTTCTCACATTTATTTGGGTTCTCATTGGAACCAACCCATATATATATATATATATATATATATATATATATATATATATATATATATATATATATATATATATATATATATATATATATATATATATATATATATATATATATATATATATATATAGACAAAGACTCTATGAACTTAAGTTCATAATAAATAGTGGTGCACCAACTTTTTATCCACTCATCTTGTCTTGAGATTTGTGATGCACAAATCTCAAAGTGGGCTTTATATCTTTCACGGATCCCAAAACAAGATGAGTGGTTAGAAAAGTTGATGCACCACTATTCATTATGAACTTAAGTTCAATAGGGCCTATTCTAATATATATATATATATAGCAAGGCTCCTATAAATTTAAGTTGATAGGGAGGAGTGTCCACCAACTTTATATCTATTGATCTTGCCTTGAAATCAGTGAAATCAAGATGCACACAAATCTCAAAGTGGGCTTTATATCTTTCACTGATCCCAAAGCAACATCAATGGATAGAAAAGTTGGTGGATATTCATTCCATCAACAAGTTATAGGGCTTCTCTCTCTCTCTCTCTCTCTCTCTCTCTATATATATATATATATATATATATATATATATATATATATATATATATATATATATATATATATATATACACACACACACTTGTGTACTTAAATATATACAACTCTATACACTTAGGACTAGGAGGCTATGGCTATTTTCCTCAAAAAAACCATATACACTTAGAAATACATATAAGTATACATTAATGATCATATCCTAATATAATTATATATAAAATATATAAAATATATATTAAAAATATATAAATTTAATAGGGTCAGACTTCCTAACACAATAGCTTGGGACTCAGACTACAGTAGAACAGAGCCTAGGAATAGAGTCCAGAGCAGGCACAGTCCAGAAGCCAGGGCAGAGGCAGGGTCCGCTAGCCAATTGGACACCCATAACTCTAATATCTCCTCAAGCTCACAAAGAAGAGAACACTCAACAAAAAAACTTCTTTTTCTCTCTTTTTCTTTTCTCTCCAACTCTCTTTCTTCTCTCTGTCCTAGGATTGTCAAATAGGTGGTTTGGGGTGGATTTTGGGTGGGTCATAAATGGGCAAATGGGCATACATTTATGACCCATTTAATATTTGCTAAATGGGTCACTTCTCACCCACCATTTATTAAATGGATGGTCAATGTGTGACCCAATAACCAATTTAGCTATTGGGTTTTATATATGAAAAGTTTTAGGGTCTATTTGCAAATATGAGCGATACTTGTAAATTTTAAGGAGCTATTTGCATACTTTTGGGGCTTCACAAATATTTAGGGTTTTCTCTAACATGGGGATTTTGCTAACTAATGAGGGTTCTTGCAAACTTTTAGGGTGTCATCTCAAACTTTTAGGGGGCTTTTAGCAAACTTTTGGGAGGTTTTTAGCAAACTTATGGTTTCTTTTTGCAAATTTTTAGGAAGTTTTCTACAAATTTTTAAGGGGCTTTCTACAAATTTTTAGGAGGTTTTCTACAAATTTTTAGGGAGCTTTCTGCAAACTTTTCAGGGGCTTTTTGTAAACTTTTCAGAGGACTTTTTACAAACTCACAAATGACATATCAAATTCGGCAGCAGCCTATAAAATTGAAATTTAGAAAAAATACCCTCAAAGTTTCAAAGAATTGCAAAAAACAACCTCAAAGTTTAAAATATTTCAAAAAACAACCTCGAGAGCTCAAAATTACCAAAAACTAATAGAAATTTCTAAACTTACATTGAAATCTAGAAATTTCCACTAGCCCCTATAAATCTATAATTTACAAACAAACACCTTTAAAGTTTTAAAAAGTACGAAAAATACACTCAAGGGTTTAGAATTACAAAACCATAAATTAAAATGTAAAACCAACAAATAACACATGAAATCTAGAAATTACCAGCAGCCCCTATAAATTTAGAATTTAAAAAACACCGTCAATGTTTAAAAATTGCTAAAAACACCCTCAAGAGTTTAAAATTGTAAAAATTCTCGATTTTTCTAAACTCACAAACGACACATGAAATCGAAAAATTATCAACAGTCCCTATAAATTTAAATTTTGTTAAAAACAACCTCAAAGTTTTAAAAATGTGAAAACACCCTCAAGGGCATAGAATTATAAAACCACCTCAAATTTCAAAACCTAAATAAGGCGCATGACATCAAAAATTACTAGAAATCCCATTGTAAATTTATAAATTGCAGAAAATACCCTCAAAGCTTAAAAATTATAAATAACACCCTCAAGAGTTCAAAATTACAAAAAATCTCGAATTTTCTAAACTTATAAATGACACATGAAATCAGAATTCCAAGTACTCCCTATAAAACACCCTCAAAGTTTTAAAAATATAAAAATACACCCTCAAGGGTTTAGAATTATAAAACCACCCTGAAATTTCAAAACCTACAAATGACACATGAAATCTAAAATTACAATAGACCCTTGTAAATTTAGAATTTAAAAAAATACCCTCAAAGTTTTAAAAATGTGAAAACACCCTCAAGATTTCAAAACTGTATAAAACTCTCCGAATTTTTAAACTTACAAATGACACATGAAATCTAAAATTATCAACAACCCCTATAAATTTAAAATTACAAAAAAAACACCATCAATGTTTTAAAACTTGCAAAAACAACCTCAAAGGTTTAAAATTAGTAAAACTACCTTGAAATTTCAAAACCTACAAATGACACGTGAAATCTAAAAATTGCCACTAGTCCCCTATAAATTTAAAAATTGAAAAAAAACACCCTAATAGTTTAAATATTGCAAAAAACCCCAAATTTTGAAATTTATGGAACACAACCGCATAAGATGCATGCAATTTCTAGGTTTTAGTGTGTTTATCTACATGTTTCGAATTTTGGTGTTTTATGCAATCTTTTAAAGTTAAGTGTGTTTTTACAATTGTTTAAACTTTCAAGGTGGTTTTTGCAAATTCTAAATTTATAGGGTGTTGCTGGTAATTTTTAGATTTCATGTGTCATTTGTAGGTTTTGAAATTTCGGGGTGGTTTTTATAATTCTAAACTCTTGAGGGTGTTTTTTGCATTTTTAAAACTTTGAGGGTGTTTTTTATAAATTTAAATTTATAGGGATTGCTAAAAATTTAGATTTTATGTGTCATTCTATCAAAAATTCTGATAGTTTTCTACAATGTTGAACTCTTGAGTGTGTTATTTATAAATTTTTTAATTTTGAGGTTGTTTTTTACAAATTTCAAATTTACAGGGGGCTTCTGGTAATTTTTTGGATTTCATGTGTCATTTTTAAGTTTTAAAATTTCAGGGTGGTTTTTGTAATTCTAAACCCTTGAGGGTGTTTTTATCATTTTTTAAAACTTTGAGGGTGTTATTTGCAAATTTTAAATTTATAGGGGCCTACTTGAAATTTCTTGATTTCAAGTGTCATTTGTGAGGTTAGAAATTTTGGGAGTTTTTGTAATTTTTAACTCTTGAGGGTGCTTTCTATAATTTTTAAACGTTGAGAGTGTTTTTATAAATCTCAAATTTTTAAGGGTTTTGAATTTCCTAATTTTATGTGTTTTGGTCGTTAGTTTACCTTTAGGGTGTTTTATGTAATTTTAAACTTTTAAAAATAGTTTTGCAATTATTGAAACTTTGAGGTTGTTTTGAAAGAATACCCATCTAAATGGGCAAATGAGCGGAATCTTTAATAGAAATAAAATCCAACATTGATGACCCATTTAACTAAATGGATGGTTTTGGATGGGTCATTTAGTGGGTGGGCAAATGGGTTTGGGTCAATTTTGTCATCCCTACTCTCCCAAATGTATCTAACCCTTCACAAGTCTTCCTCATTTTATAATATTTCTCTTCTAATATAAAATAGGTAATAGTGGGTGTAATAGATGGGCTAGGCTAAAGCAAAGAGAATAGAGAATTTGGTTGGTCAAACACATGTATCATGTATAAGGAGAATTCAATTTTAATTCTTTTCTTCTTCATTCAAAGTCACGTTGAAAAAGCATTACATTAAAAATTTAGAGGGTATAGATGCCTACTCTCACATGATCATGGTTCACGTAGTGTATCTATTAGTGATCTTAAGATATAGCGTTACTTTATATGGATGGGGCACAACAAAACATCTTTCAACTTCGCTGCTTATGTGCGCTTAAAATCATGTTGAAACCGAATTTTCATGTTTTCATTTAAATTAACCCTAGAATCATTAATCGCCTTTACTATCAGCCCGCCCGTGGACCCGTTGGTGCGATGTAAGAATCTGGGACCTACGGTGCAACACATGGTTTGGCTCAATCCATTGCCAAATTAATTGCCAATATTACACTTGGCTCTCAAGACTCATCATTTAAACCATTCAACCACTCAATCAATATCCGATGTCGACAAAATCTTGAGGTATGACAATCACCCCACCTAATTGGACGATGTCCTCTTTGCAAAGATGACAACCGGTCCATCGTGATTATCACCGCCAGCGATGTGGACTCTAGAGATGGCTCTACAGGAAACTTCTAAGGCTCCGCGCACTCATGCGGTGTAGCATAGTCCCGCGCAATTAGCTCCATTTTGGCTAACTCTTCGATACCATTTGTCACGCCCGCGAACCCGTTAGAGCGATGTAATTCTCTGACCCACCTGAGTGCAACACATGGTTTGGCTCCATCCTGCCAAAATGGCTAGCCAATGTTACACTTGGCTCTCAAGACTCATCATTTAAACCATTCAATCACTCAATTAATATCCGATGTGAGACTAAATCTTAGGTATCACACCCACACTCTACTCTACAGTAAATTGTATGTTGTAAAGTCTATACTTTTGCACGCTTAGTCATGTCTTTATTTTCATTTGCTTTCCTTTGTGAATAGGATCCTTAGGCACCAAATATGTATATTGAACTTGAAGAATAACGCCTCAATGTGTATGCATACTCTTTTTCTATAAACATGCAGAAGATCCAAACATTCACATCCCTTCCAACAAGAACCAATCTATGCCCTGCAACACGGGACAATTTAGTGGATTCAGGAGACCGATCACGACGATCTTCTGACTATGAACCCACTTTTTGGAATCATCGGCTCATCGAGTCCATTGGATCATTACGATGTTAATTTTATCTTCTGCCCAAGGTCATTTGTTAATTTACTGTTTACACTATAACTAGTTAGCTGCTTATTAAACATTCTTTTATCAACACTCTCACACTTATTCTAAAACAGAACTATCTTAGTGATTTTTGTTCTCATCATACGTGTCACACAACGTTAAATTGTTACCAGGAGATATGATATTTCAAAGTTCACTGGGATTATCTGCAACTCACCCCAAAATTCACATTGGTTTTGTGAGATTTGCTTTTAAAAATGATTGTTTAATTCTGAAAGCAAACACATGACTTCATGAGGATCCACATTCTTATCTGAAAAACATTCGTTCTTTCAAAACTTGTAGCAAACAGCTTAATATTGAGGAAAATGCAATCTCTTCCTATTTCTTCTAGCAATTTTCTACTTGAAACCATGTTGTAAATTTAGAAACCTACATAAGGCGCATGAAATCAGAAAATTACTTGCAGCCGCATTGTAAATTTAGAAATTGCAGAAAAACACCCTCAGAGTTTTAAAAATTACAAATAACACCCTCAAGAGTTCAAAATTACAACAAAAAATCTCGAATTTTCTAAACTTACAAATGACACATGAAATCTGGAAATTTTCAGCAATCCCTATAAATTTAAAGTTTACAAAAATACCTTCAAAGTTTTAAAAATGTATAAAAACACCCTCAAGGGTTTAGAATTACAAAACCACCCTGAAATTTCCAAACCACAAATGACACATGAAATCTAAAATTACCAGCAGACCCTTGTAAATTTGGAATTTAAAAAATACCTAAAAGTTTTAAAATTTGCAAAAACACCATCAAGAGTTCACAATTATATAAAACTCTCCAAATTTTCTAAACTTACAAATGACACATGAAATTTAAAATTATCAATAACCCCTATAAATTTAAAATTGAAAAAACATCATCAATGTTTTAAAATTACAAAACAACCACAAGGGTTTAAAAATTAGTAAAATTGCCTTAAAATTTCAAAACCTACAAATGACACATGAAATCTGTAAATTACCACTAGTCCCCTGTAAATTTGAAAATTATAAAAACACCCTTAAAGTTTTAAAATTGCAAAAACACCCCAAAATTTGAAATTTATGGAACACAACCGAGAAGATGCTTGCATTTTCTAGGTTTTAGTGTGTTTATCTGTTTGTTTTGGAATTTTGGTGTTTTATGCATTTTAAAATTTTAAGGGTGTTTTATGTATTTTTAAATTTTAAGGGTTTTTAACAATTTTAAACTTTTAGGTGTTTTTTATAAATTCTAAATGTATAGGGGCTACTGGTAATTTTAGATTTCATGTGTGTAGATTTTGAAATTTCATGGTGGTTTTGTAATTCTAAACCCTTGAGGATATTTTTCGCTTTTTTAAACTTTGAGGGTGCTTTTTACAAATTTTAAAGTTATAAGGGACTACTAAAATTTTTAGATTTCATGTGTCATTGCAAGTGTCGAAAATTAGAGTTTTGCAAAGCTCAACTCTTGAGGGTGCTATTTGCAATTTTTAATTTTGAGTTTTTTTTCAAATTCTAAATTCTGAGGGTGGTGGTAATTTTGAATTTCATGTGTCATTTTTAAATTTGAAATTTCAGCGGTGGTTTTGTAATTCTAAACCCTTGAGGGTGTTTTTCTCATTTAAAACTTTGAGGGTGTTATTTACAAATTTTAAATTTATAGGGGCCTCTGTAAATTTTATGATTTCATGATATCATGTGTCATTTGTGACGTTAGAAATTTTGAGAGTTTTTGTAATTTTTAACTCTTGAGGGTGTTTTCTATAATTTTTAAACATTGAGGGTGTTTTTGCAAATCTAAAACTTTTAAGGGTCTTCTAGGAATTTCCTAATTTTATGATTTTTGGTCGTTAGTTTACCTTTAGGATGTTTTATGTAATTTTAAACTTTTAAAATATTATTTGCAATTATTACAACTTTGAGGTTGTTTTAAAAAACTCATCTAAATGGGCAAATGAAGCGTAATGCCGGCCATTTATAACCCATTTATCTTTAATAGAAATAATACTACACATTTATGACCCATTTAACTAAATGGATGGGTTTGGATGGTTCATTTAGTGGATGGGTATGGGCGCAAATAGGTTTGGATCAATTTTGTCATTCTTACTATGTCTCGAATGCATCTAGCCGTTCACAACTCTTACTCCTTTTATAACATTTCTCTTCTAATATAAAATAGGCAATGGTGGGTGTAATAGATGGGCTAGGCTACACAAATAGTTGAGCTAGAGAATAGAGAATTTTGTGGGTCACATATATGTATCATGTGTAAGGAGAATTCAATTTTGATTTTTTCCTTCTTCATTCAAAGTCACGTTGGACAAGCATTACATTAAAAACATTTAGAGGGTATAGATGACTACGCACACATGATCATGGTTGTTGAACAAGAATTACATGAAAAAATTTTAGAGGGTATAGATGGCTACTCACACATGATCATGGTTGTTGAACAAGCATTACATTAAAAAAATTTAGATGGGTATAGATGGGTACTCACACATGGTCATGGTTCACGTGGTGTATCTATTAGTAATCTTAAGATATAGCTTTAGCATTACATTAAAAAAAAATTAGAGGGTGTAGATGCGTACTCACGCATGGTCATGGTTCACGTGGTGAATCTATTAGTAATCTTCAGATAAAGCTTTACTATATATAGATTGGTGTATCTATTAGTAATCTCAAGATATAGCTTTACTTTATATAGATTGGCGCACACCAAAATATCTTTCAACTTCTTGTTGCTTATTTCCACTTAAAATCATGTTGAAACTGAATTTTCAAGTGTCCGGCAATTGGCTCGCCTTGCCAACGGTCAATCTCTCTCTTTTGTCTCTGCTCCTTCAACATGGTTAGTTTTCTTTCGTTTTTTTCCCCCATGCTTGTTTTCCAAGGATTCTATTCACAAAGGAAAGCAAGTGAAAATAAGGTCTTGTAGAATTAAGTTTAAGTTCAATATGTTTCACCCTGTAAAGTCCAACTAACAAACCGTAATACAATTATACAATTATATGTAGGGATGGTATTTCTGCAAACTAAAAATGTACTGTTAATTTCACAAAACCACCCTAATTCTTAGATTTTGTTTATTTATTTTTTATTACTATTATTTTGGGTGGTGGACCTGGTGGTCTTTTTTTTAGGGTAGTGGTTGGGGGTAAATTATACCTAGAATCATCGAGTACCTCCACACTTTACGAGTAAATTCTTTGTTGTAAAGTTTATACTTTTGCCCTTCTTTATGTCTTTATTTTCACTTGCTTTCCTTTGTGAATAGTATCCTTAGGCCACATATGTGTATCGAACTTGAAGAATGATGTTTTCAATGTGTATGTATATTCTTTCTCTATAAACATGCAGAAGAACAAAATATTCACATCCCTTGAACAAGAACCAATCTATGCCATGCAACCTTGGACAATTTGGTGGATTTAGGAGACCGATCACGACGATCTTCGACTATCAACCCTCTGGAATCATCGGCTCATCGAGTCTATTGGCGATCATTACGATGTAAATTTTTATCTTCTATCCAAATGTTATTTGTTAATTTCTGTTTTATATTACTACAGCACGTTAGTCGCTTATTAAACTCTCAACTCTTTTTCTTATCAACACTTTCACACTGATTCCAAAACATAATTATGTTAGTGATTTTGTTCTCATCACGTGTCACACAATGTTAAATCGTTGCAAGGAGATATGATATTTTCAATAGTTTACAGAAAACAGAAATTCTTTTATTGGTGTTGAACATACAACCGCCTATATACAAGTACATAAAACAAAGAGATGACATGTTTTCATACCAATAACTTGTTATCTCATATACAAGCAAATAAAAAGTTTAGAATTAATATTGACAAACCTACTGTCGCCGGGACCGCGTGCACTGTTGTGCGGTGCAAATCGTGGGACACACCAAGTGTAACAGCGTTGTTTGGCTCAATCCATCGCAAAATATCGTAGATGTTACTTCTGAGTCTTGGACTTACCTATTTAAGCCACTTAACTTCTCACTCATTTCCCTCGGACTAAATGGGGTCTCATAATCACCCCTTCCCCACCTTACATAGCGGCGTCTTCGCGCGACATGACAATGGCATCCGTATCACGGTGATGTAAACTCTAGAGGTGGCTCTTACGGACTCGATACCATTCATCACGCCGAGGCTGCGGTTCGTTGGCTGATGCAAGCCGTGGGACCCACCGATTGTAACGTTGTTTGGCTCAATCCATCGCCAAAATCGACTAGCCGATGTTACACAGTCTTTACCTTACCTATTTAAGCCACTTAATTTCTCACTCATTTCCGATGTGGGACTAAATGGGGTACTCTCACACCCACTATATTAATAATAATGGTGATGTATCTGCCATTAACCTTTCTTTAAATGGAATATATTTATATAAATAAAAAATCCTGAAATATATTTATTTATGGCATACTTTTGTGACTTTCATCTAAAAGAATGGTGGATTCAACACACGGATTGAGGAATTGAAGAATGAAATCAAGCAATTGCTTAAGGAAACTTGTGATCCGCCGGCTAGACTTGAACTCATTGATTCAATTCGACGACTTGGATTGTCTTACCATTTCGACGAAGAGATCAGGTTTGCGCTACTACAGTTCTACGTAGACGGATTCAAGTTCTTTCACGGATTGAAGGAGACTGCACTTTGCTTCAGACTACTTCGAGAATATGGTTACGATGTATCGACTGGTACGATTGTCTATATCCACTTCAAATAATTCTATGCTTCATCAAATGCAATTTTATTAGCATTAATTATATTTCGGTACTATGTAGTATGATGTAACTAAAAGGGTGACCTTGAGTTTTGGGTGTCTACAAGTGTAATCCGGAGTTTTATGGCTAGTGTGAAAGTGCTAATAGAGCTTTAACTTTGAATATGAAAATGATAAAAAATACCCTTTCATATAAACACAATTTTCTCAGTGTTGACGAGTTTAATCCAAGTTGCTTCGTGGAATGTAGGGAGCATACAAAGTTCAGTGATTGAAACAAGCTGCACAAATTATATGAATAAACAAATCCTTTTATGAATGGGTTTCTAGAAATCAGTCCCCCAAATCTTTAGTAATTCCATATTAGTCCCACAAATCTTTAAAATTGCTCAAGATTTGAGGGACGAATATGGAATATTGAAGATAGGTGGTTGTATGTTCAACACCTATACTTAGACCCGAGGGGTTAAGGGTGCAATTATATTATACCGAGGTACTAGAATGGAATTTTTTGTGTGTTAGTTGACATGTTAACAAAAACAATCGGTGTTAAGAAACTGTTAGATTATGGGCTACGGTGATACAAGTTAGCAACCCGGGGTTTGTGTAGATGCCCAAACCTTAGGGTCACCCGTGTAATTACATTATACCACATGATACCGGAATGTAATTAATCCATTCTATTATCGAGGTTGTTCTTAGTTACTTAAGAGGAAGTGGGAATTAATCTCCAAATTGTCCCCCTATCCTTTTGGTGAGTGGCTATTAACATGTTTCTTTGCCATTTGTTCTGATAGAATTTACTCTTATTTATCTTTGGTTTTCAAAAAGTGCAATTGTGTGCATAATGCAAGAGTAAACATATAAAAAGAAAAAGAAAAAAAAAAAAAAGCTTTCACGAAGATTCTTAGCTGACAAGTTCAAATTGCTTCACAGATTAAAAAAGATTGTACTTCACTTTGACTCTCTTAGTTAAAGTTTGAGGTATCTTATAGCAACTTTAATAGTTTGAGGGACAATTTTTTAATTAATAAAGGTATAAGGGACTAATGTACAAGCAACCCTTTTTATGTGTGATCTATATGGGTCAGCCTGACCCATCATAATAAACAGCGAGGCCCACAAAAAATGAGCCTCATTCAGCCGAACGGCAAGGTTCGGTCCCGACATTTTTTTTCCGTCTCATGCCTTAGCTTCCGGCCAAGAAAATCTAAATGTAAATTTCAAAAGCTTAATTTCTTGGGTAATCAAGTTTTCGCTCTAACCAATCGTTGAAAACCTATTTTCTCTTTCTTTTTATTTTTCTTTTGCATATTCCTTTACCGTAAAGATTTTTTCTTTCCATAACTGCATTCGTTGCATGCAAGTCCAATTTCTAACAAAAATTGTACTTGTAAACTAGATGTCTTCAAAAACTTCATAGAAGGAGAATTCATGAAATGCTTAAGCCAAGATGTGAAGGGCTTGTTGAGCTTATATGAAGCTACTCAACTTGCACTCCCAGAGGAGCAAATATTAGAAGAAGCTGAGGAATTTTGTGTTAAGCGCCTCCAAAGTTTAAGCCAAGATGTTGACAAGAATCTAGTTGAGCAAGTGAGGCATTCTCTCGAGTCTCCCACATATCGGATGATGCCAAGGCTAGAAGTAAGGCATTACATTGATGTCTATGAGAAAGAGGAGAAGAGCTCTTGTTTGCTTGAGCTAGCCAAGTTGGACTTAAATTTTGAGTTTTTTGCAAATTCTAAATTCTGAGGGCTGGTGGTAATTTTTGAATTTCATGTGTCATTTTTAAATTTGAAATTTCAGCGGTGGTTTTGTAATTCTAAACCCTTGAGGATATTTTTCTTTTTTAAACTTTGAGGGTGCTTTTTACAAATTTTAAAGTTATAAGGGACTACTAAAATTTTTAGATTTCATGTGTCATTTTTAAATTTGAAATTTCAGCGGTGGTTTTGTAATTCTAAACCCTTGAGGGTGTTTTCTATAATTTTTAAACATTGAGGGTGTTTTTGCAAATCTAAAACTTTTAAGGGTCTTCTAGGAATTTCCTAATTTTATGATTTTTGGTGGTTAGTTTACCTTTAGGATGTTTTATGTAATTTTAAACTTTTAGGGTGTTTTTATAAATTCTAAATGTATAGGGGCTACTGGTAATTTTAGATTTCATGTGTCATTTGTGACGTTAGAAATTTTGAGAGTTTTTGTAATTTTTAACTCTTGAGGGTGTTTTCTCATTTTCTAAAACTTTGAGGGTGTTATTTACAAATTTTAAAGTTATAAGGGACTACTAAAAATTTTAGATTTCATGTGTCATTTGTAGATTTTGAAATTTCATGGTGGTTTTGTAATTCTAAACCCTTGAGGATATTTTTCTTTTTTAAACTTTGAGGGTGCTTTTTACAAATTTTAAAGTTATAAGGGACTACTAAAATTTTTAGATTTCATGTGTCATTTGTGACGTTAGAAATTTTGAGAGTTTTTGTAATTTTAAACTTTTAGGGTGTTTTTATAAATTCTAAATGTATAGGGGCTACTGGTAATTTTAGATTTCATGTGTCATTTGTAGATTTTGAAATTTCATGGTGGTTTTGTAATTCTAAACCCTTGAGGATATTTTTCGCTTTTTAAACTTTGAGGGTGCTTTTTACAAATTTTAAATTTATAGGGGCCTCTGTAAATTTTATGATTTCATGATATCATGTGTCATTTGTAGATTTTGAAATTTCATGGTGGTTTTGTAATTCTAAACCCTTGAGGATATTTTTCGCTTTTTAAACTTTGAGGGTGCTTTTTACAAATTTTAAAGTTATAAGGGACTACTAAAAATTTTAGATTTCATGTGTCATTTTTAAATTTGAAATTTCAGCGGTGGTTTTGTAATTCTAAACCCTTGAGGATATTTTTCTTTTTTAAACTTTGAGGGTGCTTTTTACAAATTTTAAAGTTATAAGGGACTACTAAAAATTTTAGATTTCATGTGTCATTTGTGACGTTAGAAATTTTGAGAGTTTTTGTAATTTTTAACTCTTGAGGGTGTTTTCTCATTTTCTAAAACTTTGAGGGTGTTATTTACAAATTTTAAAGTTATAAGGGACTACTAAAATTTTTAGATTTCATGTGTCATTTTTAAATTTGAAATTTCAGCGGTGGTTTTGTAATTCTAAACCCTTGAGGATATTTTTCGCTTTTTAAACTTTGAGGGTGCTTTTTACAAATTTTAAATTTATAGGGGCCTCTGTAAATTTTATGATTTCATGATATCATGTGTCATTTGTGACGTTAGAAATTTTGAGAGTTTTTGTAATTTTTAACTCTTGAGGGTGCTATTTGCAATTTTTAAATTTTGAGTTTTTTGCAAATTCTAAATTCTGAGGGCTGGTGGTAATTTTTGAATTTCATGTGTCATTTGTAGATTTTGAAATTTCATGGTGGTTTTGTAATTCTAAACCCTTGAGGGTGTTTTCTCATTTTCTAAAACTTTGAGGGTGTTATTTACAAATTTTAAAGTTATAAGGGACTACTAAAATTTTTAGATTTCATGTGTCATTTGCAAGTGTCGAAAATTCGAGAGTTTTCTCAAAGCTCAACTCTTGAGGGTGCTATTTGCAATTTTTAAATTTTGAGTTTTTTGCAAATTCTAAATTCTGAGGGCTGGTGGTAATTTTTGAATTTCATGTGTCATTTGTGACGTTAGAAATTTTGAGAGTTTTTGTAATTTTTAACTCTTGAGGGTGTTTTTATAAATTCTAAATGTATAGGGGCTACTGGTAATTTTAGATTTCATGTGTCATTTGTAGATTTTGAAATTTGGTGGTTTTGGATTCTAAACCCTTGATGTTTTTAGCTTTAAACTTTGAGGGTGCTTTTTATTTTAAATTTATAAGGATGCTAAAATTTTCGATTTCATGTGTCATTTGCAAGTGTCGAATTCCGAGAGTTTTCTGCAAAGATCAACTCTTGAGGGTGCTATTTAATTTTTAAATTTTGAGGTTTTTTGTAAATTCCAAATTTACTAGGGGCTGCTGGTAATTTTTGAATTTCATGTGTCATTTTTAATTTTGAAATTTCAGTGGTTTTATAATTCTAAACCCTTGAGGGTGTTTTCTCATTTTCTAAAACTTTGAGGGTGTTATTTACAAATTTTAAATTTATAGGCCTCTTGTAAAGTGTATGATTTCATGATATCATGTGTCATTTGTGGCGTTAGAAATTTTGAGAGTTTTTGTAATTTTTAACTCTTGAGGGTGTTTTCTATAATTTTTAAACATTGAGGGTGTTTTTGCAAATCTCAAACTTTTAAGGGGCTTCTAGGAATTTCCTAATTTTATGATTTTTGGTGTTAGTTTACCTTTAGGATGTTTTTGTAATTTTAAACTTTTAAAATATTTTTGCAATTATTACAACTTTGAGGTTGTTTTAAAGAACACTCATCTAAATGGGCAAATGAGCAGGTAATAGCCAGCCCATTTATAACCCATTTATCTTTAATAGAAATAATACCTACACATTTAGGACCCATTTAACTAAATGGATGGATTTGGATGGTTCATTTAGTGGATGGGTATGGGGCGGGCAAATAGGTTTGGGTCAATTTTGTCATTCTTACTATGTCTCGAATGCATCTAGCCGTTCACAACTCTTACTCCTTTTATAACATTTCTCTTCTAATATAAAATAGGCAATGGTGGGTGTAATAGATGGGCTAGGCTACACAAATAGTTGAGCTAGAGAATAGAGAATTTTGTGGGTCACATATATGTATCATGTGTAAGGAGAATTCAATTTTGATTTTTTCCTTCTTCATTCAAAGTCACGTTGGACAAGCATTACATTAAAAACATTTAGAGGGTATAGATGACTACGCACACATGATCATGGTTGTTGAACAAGAATTACATGAAAAAATTTTAGAGGGTATAGATGGCTACTCACACATGATCATGGTTGTTGAACAAGCATTACATTAAAAATTTAGATGGGTATAGATGGGTACTCACACATGGTCATGGTTCACGTGGTGTATCTATTAGTAATCTTAAGATATAGCTTTAGCATTACATTAAAAAAAAATTAGAGGGTGTAGATGCGTACTCACGCATGGCCATGGTTCACGTGGTGAATCTATTAGTAATCTTCGGATAAATCTTTACTATATATAGATTGGTGTATCTATTAGTAATCTCAAGATATAGCTTTACTTTATATAGATTGGCGCACACCAAAATATCTTTCAACTTCTTGTTGCTTATTTCCACTTAAAATCATGTTGAAACTGAATTTTCAAGTGTCCGGCAATTGGCTCGCCTTGCCAACGGTCAATCTCTCTCTTGCCCCTGTCTCCTGCTCCTTCAACATGGTTAGTTTTCTTTCTGTTTTTTTTTCCCCCTTTACATGTTTGTTTTCCAAGGATTCTATTCACAAAGGAAAGCAAGTGAAAATAAGGTCTTGTAGAATTAAGTTTAAGTTCAATATGTTTCACCCTGTAAAGTCCAACTAACAAACCGTAATACAATTATACAATTATATGTAGGGATGGTATTTCTGCAAACTAGAAATGTACTGTTAATTTCACAAAACCACCCTAATTCTTAGATT
Source organism: Asparagus setaceus (assembly GCA_012295165.1). NCBI lineage: Eukaryota > Viridiplantae > Streptophyta > Magnoliopsida > Asparagales > Asparagaceae > Asparagus > Asparagus setaceus. The sequence continues at coordinate 98,021,811 of CM022701.1, read as the reverse complement.
TTGTTTATTTATTTTTATTACTATTATTTTGGGTGGTGGACCTGGTGGTCTTTTTTTAGGTAGTGGTTGGGGGTGGGTTAAATTATACCTAGAATCATTGAGTACCTCCACACTTTACGAGTAAATTCTTTGTTGTAAAGTTTATACTTTTGCCTGTTCTTTATGTCTTTATTTTCACTTGCTTTCCTTTGTGAATAGTATCCTTGGCTCCACATATGTGTAGAACTTGAAGAATGATGTTTTCAATGTGTATGTATATTCTTTCTCTATAAACATGCGGAAGAACAAAATATTCACATCCCTGAACAAGAACCAATCTATGCCATGCAACCCGGACAATTTGGTGGATTTAGGAGACCGATCCGCGACGATCTTGACTATCACCCCTCTCGGAATCATCGGCTCATCGAGTCTATTGGCGATCATTACAGTAAATTTTATCTTCTATCCAAATGTTATTTGTTAATTTCTTTTATATTACTACAGCACGTTAGTCGCTTATTAAACTCTCAACTCTTTTTCTTATCAACACTTTCACACTGATTCCAAAACATAATTATGTTAGTGATTTTTGTTCTCATCACGTGTCACACAATGTTAAATCGTTGCAAGGAGATATGATATTTTCAATAGTTTACAGAAAAACAGAAATTCTTTTATTGGTGTTGAACATACAACCGCCTATATACAAGTACATAAAACAAAGAGATGACATGTTTTCATACCAATAACTTGTTATCTCATATACAAGCAAATAAAAAAGTTTAGAATTAATATTGACAAACCTACTGTCACGCCCGGGACCGCGTACCTGTTGGTACGGTGCAAATCGTGGGACACACCTAGTGTAGCGTTGTTTGGCTCAATCCTTTGCCAAAATCGATAGCCGATGTTACACTTGAGTCTTGGACTTACCTATTCAAGCCCTTAACTTCTCACTCATTTCCGATATCGGACTAAATGGGGTCTCATAATCACCCCTTCCCCCACCTTACATAGCGATGTCCTGCGGCGACATGACAATTGGCACATCCCATATCACCGGCGATGTAAACTCTAGAGGTGGCTCTTACGGACTCGATACCATTCATCACCAGAGTCGCGGCTAGTTGGCTGTGCAAGCGTGGGACCCACCGATTGTAACGTTGTTTGGCTCAATCCAGCTTTGCCAAAATCGATAGCAGATGTTACAGTGCTTTACCTTACCTATTTAAGCCACTTAATTTCTCACTCATTTCCGATGTGGGACTAAATGGGGTACTCTCACACCTACTATATTAATAATAATGGTGATGTATCTGCCATTAACCTTTTCTTTAAATGGAATATATTTATAAATAAATAAAAAATCCTGAAATATATTTATTTATGGCATACTTTTGTGACTTTCATCTAAAAGAATGGTGGATTCAACACACGGATTGAGGAATTGAAGAATGAAATCAAGCAATTGCTTAAGGAAACTTGTGATCCGCCGGCTAGACTTGAACTCATTGATTCAATTCGACGACTTGGATTGTCTTACCATTTCGACGAAGAGATCAGGTTTGCGCTACTACAGTTCTACGTAGACGGATTCAAGTTCTTTCACGGATTGAAGGAGACTGCACTTTGCTTCAGACTACTTCGAGAATATGGTTACGATGTATCGACTGGTACGATTGTCTATATCCACTTCAAATAATTCTATGCTTCATCAAATGCAATTTTATTAGCATTAATTATATTTCGGTACTATGTAGTATGATGTAACTAAAAGGGTGACCTTGAGTTTTGGGTGTCTACAAGTGTAATCCGGAGTTTTATGGCTAGTGTGAAAGTGCTAATAGAGCTTTAACTTTGAATATGAAAATGATAAAAAATACCCTTTCATATAAACACAAATTTCTCAACGTTGGCAGGATTTAATCCAAGTTGCTTACGTGGAATGTAGGGGAGCATACAAAGTTCAGCGATTGAAACAAGCTGCACAAATTATATGAATAAACAAATCCTTTTATGAATGGGTTTCTAGAAATCGGTCCCCCAAATCTTTAGTTAATCCATATTAGTCCCACAAATCTTTAAAATTGCACAAGATTTGAGGGACGAATATGGAATATTGAAGATAGGTGGTTGTATGTTCAACACCTATACTTAGACCCCAGGGTTAAGGGTGCAATTATATTATACCACGAGGTACTAGAATGTAAAAATAACATTTTAGGAATTCCCACTTTGTGTTAGTTGACATGTTAACAAAAAACAATCGGTGTTAAGAAATAGATTACGGGCTCTTGATACAAGTTAGCAACCCGGGGTTTCGTGTAGATACCCAAACCTTAGGGTCACTGTGTAATTACATTATACCACATGATCACAAGAATGTATTTAATCCATTCTATTATCGGGTTGTTCTTAGTTACTTAAGAGGAAGTGGGAATTAATCTCCAAATTGTCCCCTATCCTTTTGGTGAGTGGCTATTAACATGTTTTTGCCATTTGTTCTGATAGAATCTACTCTTATTTATCTTTGGTTTTCAAAAGTGCAATTGTGTGCATAATGCAAGAGTAAACATATAAAAGAAAAAAATAAAAAGCTTTCACAAAGATTCTTAGCTGACAAGTTCAAATTGCTTCACAGATTAAAAAGATTGTACTTCACTTTGACTCTCTTAATTAAAGGATGCTCAAAATGTGTCCACTGATTAGACAGTCTAATTTAAATTCAAAAGAGGATTTACTGCAACTTCCTAAAAGTTCAAAAGGGTTTTCTATAACTAACCCAGTTTAAAATCATTGAAAGTAATACATTGAATCAACACAAATAGTAAAAATAAGTGCGAGCACATCGCACTAAAAATTTAAAAACTAGAATTCACACAGAGGAACAAGAATATATCATGGGTTTACTAACAATTCTCAATCACTGCAAATAGTAAAACTTAGTTAGAAAAGAAAGAGAATCAAGAATAACTGAGATTTTGAAAATTATTCCATTGTGTTATTGAAATTGCTATTAGGTCTCCTTAAGTTATTTCAAAATGTAGTCCCTTAGATCATTAAATCTCTATTAGGTTCACCAACAACCATAACTTGTTTCAAATTAGTCCGTCAAGACGAAGTAGCAATTGGAGGGATAGTTTTAGATAATTTATGAGAATTGAGAGATAATAGCAATTTCAATGATTTTTGGACTAATTTTGATATAAGTTAAAATTTGAGGTATCTTATAGCAACTTTAATAGTTTGAGGGACAATTTTTTAATTAATAAAGGTATAAGGGACTAATGTACAAGCAACCCTTTTTATGTGTGATCTATATGGGTCAGCTTGACCCATTATAATAAACAGTGAGGCCCACAAAAAATGAGCCTCATCCAGACGAACTCGCGAAGGGGCAAGGTTCGGTCCCGACATTTTTTTTCCGTCTCATGACTTAGCTTCCGGCCAAGAAAATCTAAATGTAAATTTCAAAAGCTTAATTTCTTGAGGTAATCAAGTTTTCATTTTCCTTTTCCTTTTCGCTCTAACCAATCGTTGAAAACCTATTTTCTCTTTCTTTTTATTTTTCTTTTTCATATTCCTTTACCGTAAAGATTTTTTTTCTTTCCATAACTGCATTCGTTGCATGCAAGTCCAATTTCCTAACAAAAAATTGTACTTGTAAACTAGATGTCTTCAAAAACTTCATGGAAGGAGAAGAATTCATGAAATGCTTAAGCCAAGATGTGAAGGGCTTGTTGAGCTTATATGAAGCTACTCAACTTGCACTCCCAGAGGAGCAAATATTAGAAGAAGCTGAGGAATTTTGTGTTAAGCGCCTCCAAAGTTTAAGCCAAGATGTTGACAAGAATCTAGTTGAGCAAGTGAGGCATTCTCTCGAGTCTCCCACATATTGGATGATGCCAAGGCTAGAAGTAAGGCATTACATTGATGTCTATGAGAAAGAGGAGGCGAAGAGCTCTTGTTTGCTTGAGCTAGCCAAGTTGGACTTCAATGTTGTGCAAGCCTTATACCAAAAGGACATCAAGGAATTATCAGGGTAATTAAGAGCTTGACATAGCTCATTTTTGTTTTGTTTTGTTTTTATTTTTACTTTAGGGAAATAATAAGTCTGAAGGTGGCGTTTCGTTTTGGTAAATGATCTACTTTTTCTTTTTCTTTTCTTTTTTGGAGGAAAAGGCCTTACTTATGCTTTATTAATGACTTATAAAATTAGAGCTCATACAAATCTGAGCACCAATTGTGTGAGTAGCAGGTGAGACACATTGCTAATCACATTGTAGCATATAGACCTCACCGCTTCAATTTCTTAGTAACGGTTTTGCTAAACGAGGAGTCTATAACAAGTAGAGTCTTATTAATTGTTCTCTTTTTTTCCCCTCGTCCGCCTAACCTTTCGCCTTTATATTCCACTTTTTTATTAACCCTTTATATTTGCATCCGTAATCGCAAAATAAAAATAAAAATAAAAATCTCATGCACCGATACTACTCATAAAACCTTAAAACAATTCCTTTTACTTGATTAGATCTTAATTATGGAATATGAGGCAAATTTCGCCAAACTATCCTACTCAAAATAAATAAGTTGTTTATCCTTATTTCCTTTTTTTTTTAATGGAGTTATATAATTTGATATGTTTGTATGTAGATGGTGGGAACAAGTGGATCTAGGACGCAAATTTGATTTCTCAAGAGATCGTATATTTGAGAATTACTTATGGGCGTGTGGAACTGCATGGGAACCCAAATTTTCCAAGTGTAGGGAGGTGATCACAAAGATTAGTAGCGTTGGGCTTGTAATCGATGATTTTTATGATATACATGCCACGTTGGAAGAAGCCCAACAGTTCACAACGGCAATTAGAAGGTAATATTTAATTAGCAACGGAAGATATATATACAATTTAACTTGTGTTAAAATATTAATTTAATTTTATTAACTTGACAACACTGACATAAATGTTTTTTTCTTTTTCATTAATTAAGGTGGGATCTCAAGGCCATGGAAGGCCTCCCAGATGACTTGAAGTTATGCTATTTGGCAGTATACAATTTTGTCAATGAGACCGCGGATGACTTCCTCAAGGATTCTGGTTTTGACATCAGAAGCATCTTAGCAAAAGAGGTATAATTTATATATAACCCTATTAAGATGACATCAATATCTTACAAAAAATTTAATTAAATAGGTTAATTCACATGCATCATCAGTAGTACGAGAGTATAGCAAAGCTACTTACACCCTTGCTCTATTTTATTAGCCCATCCCACTTGTTAGTTGTTGCTAGCTTTTACATTAGTTTTTAAACTTGCATGGGAGTCGCATGAGAATATTCTTACCAAATTAAATGCCTAACTTTAATCATCGCGTGATTTCTATAGGAGTTTTAAAAAGTAATGGGAAAGAGACATTTTCTTGGTGACAATGATTGTACATGCATGCATGGTAATAAAATAGATCACAGATTCTTAAAGTCTCTCTAATTATTACATCAAAACTCTAAAGTTATGGTGAGAATTGAGGGTTAATTATAGTTTTATATTATTGGTAACACAGATAATAAGTAGCTAAACTCCAAATCTATAATTTAATTCTAATTCTATTCTTTTGGGAATGATTAAAATTCCTAATTCTATTCTAGAATTCCAAAACTCCAAAATTGGATTGGGTCCTCTCTAATTAGGTAGTAATTGGAGAGTGTCCAATACCCTATCTTATCCCTCTATTCTAATTCCAATAGCTAAGATTAAGATGAAGCCGATCGGATTTGCACTATCGTAATACCGGTTTTCACATTAGTGGTTTTCAAGATAATATTTAGAGTTCTACGTGGCTTCATCTTAAACCTTGAAATTAGAATAAAGAGTAACGATTGGGAGCTATTGGATACTCTCCAAATGCCTCCTAATTAGAGAGGATCCCAATCCTAAGTTGTGTTGAGAGTACTTGAGAGTTATTGTTTTATAATAATTCTAACACGGACAATAAGTAGCTAAACTCCAAATTTGTAATTTAATTCTAATTCTATTTTTGGGAATGATTAAAATTTTAATTTTAGAATTTTCAACTCAAATTCATTATTTTGTCATTTTTCAAAATTTTAGCGGATTGATTTTCAATTTACAGATTTTGAGGGATTATTTTTGTAATTTTGGATGTTTAGGGGCTGTTTGTGTAATTATTGGAATTTTAACGGCTTTGTTTTTATTAGTTTTTGTATTTTTAAGATGGTGTTTGTAGTTTCAGATTTTTCAAGAGTGTTGTTTGTAGTTTTCTTACTTTCTAGGGCTATCTTGTAATTTTGGTATTTTTAAGATGGTTATTCATAACTTTTGAATTTTAATTTGCTAACACTGGCTATGTGGCAATTGTGGTTAATGCAGGCAATGTGTCTCTGTGAAACATATTTGAGAGAAGCACAATGGTTTCATAAAGGGATAACACCATCTCTTGAAGAATATTTGGAAAATAGTTCGATTTCAGTTGGCAACCGAGCTATTCTTTTCTACGCATTTTATTTTGTTGAGCACAATTTCACTGAAGAATCACTTGATCACTGGGAGCAAACACAACAACTTATTTATCTCTCTTCTGTGCTCGTTCGACTTATGGATGACTTAGCTCCTTCCAAGGTATAATTTTCACTAAACTTCCATGGAACTGTTATATAAAAGTGTAAGTACATGTTACGTGACATGCACATGAGTCTTTATATAGTATTTGTGGGGTTTTTTTTCGATAATAGTCCCATGAATCTTTCATATTTTGAAATGAGTTTCCTGATTCTTCATATTATAAAATGAGTTTTGTTAACGAGTGTCCTACGAGCACTCGTTGAGAGTTATTAATTAGCCTATCAATTACTTTATCAATCTTTATACTATAAAGAATTATGAATAAAATGCATGACATATTTAATGCTTTAAACATATTATATGTAGTCAACATTACCCATGCTCTTAACCCTATAATAACCCCCACCACCCCACAAAAACAAACCCCAAACAATGAAAATAAAATAAAGATCCCATAAATAATAGGTTTTCAAAAATAACATTTTTCTAAAAATAATATTTTTTCATAAAATATTTTGTAAATTTTTAAGAAAAATATATTTTTGCAAAAAAGGAAAAATAAAATATATGAAAAGTAATAATTTCTAAACAATAATAAATATTTTTAAAAAATTTTTGGATTTTAAAATTTCATGAAACTTTTTGGAAAATAATTTTTAAAAAATTTATATGCTCTAAAAATAGTATTTTTAAAATAACTATATCTTTGAAAATATGTTTCTTATAAAAATATTTAAAATTTAAATATTCGTAAACATCTATATAATTTAACAATTATAGGTTTATGAGCATAGGCAATTTTGTCCATGTATAGCATGTTCAAAGCATTAAATCTCTCATGCATTTAATTAATAATTTCTTTCTAATACTAAGAGTATTAAAATAGTTGAGAGGCTAGTTAATGTCTCTATTGTTAACAAAACCCAAATAGTAAATGTATAGAATATCGTGTATTATCAAAACTATCTTAATTATAAGTGTATAAAATCTAAACCTCTCAACCATCATCATAACTCCCATGTTCAAAGCAATTAAAAGATTTGGAGACTAATTTTAAAAGGGTTTTAAGCTCTAGAGTTATGGCAATGGTTGAGAAGGTTATATTTTATACACTTGTAGTTAAAGATAGTTTTTGATAATATGTGGTATTATACATGTAAATTTAATATTTTCTTGTATTTTTCTTAGCATAAATGCATATTATTTATGATTGCTTATACTTTGAAGGCTGAGATGGAGGGACAAGCTACAGCAATCATTTGCCGTATGAAAGACTCAGGTGAATCATACGAAACAGCAAAAACATATGTCAGGGATCTAATAAATATCTATTGGAAGAAGCTTAACCAAGAAGTTCTCAGTGGTGATTATCCTCAAAACTTTATTCACCTAGCAATAAATACAGCTAGATCATGTTTCACCGTATTTCAGCAGGAAGATGATAGCCTCGGCAAGCCCGCTGGCTTAATGAAGGACAGAATCTGCTCATTGTTTATTGAACCTATTCCCACGGAGTGATTATCCCATTATATATACATATTTCATGTCAGTTTTTAGCTTCCACTATTATTCAGTATTTGTAATAATATGTGCTGTTGAACTTGAATATGACCTAACTACAAATAAGTTAGTAGATAACAGCATTTATAAGCGCATCTCTCTACACTTTTGAAACCCTGGTATATGAGTTACCAACATTTGCAAAAATGCTGGTATTGCACGTGTGGGTATTGGATCCCAACATTATTTTGCAAACGCTGGTACCATGCCAACGTTTGCAACAAAACGCTAGCATTTGCCAGCATTTTCTAGCAAATGCTAGCATCTGGTGCCAACATTTGCATCAAAAGTGTTGACAAAGCTAGGTGGGTACTATATTAGCATCCCTACAATTAAAATAATTTGTTCTCCAAACATAGTAATAGTTTACAAAATAAAATTTTTCTCATTTCACAATCAATACACAACTATTATGTCCCATACAAATATCTCAGTTCTCCCAACTAAACATCAAATTGCACATGGATACAAAATCAAGCTAATATTCCTATCAAATTTCATATGTCCCTTACAAATATCTCAGTTCTCCCAACTAAACATCAAATGGCATATGCATACAAAATCAAGCTAATATTCCTATAAAATTCATTGAATAGTTCATCACATCTTTTGCTCTCATCCCTCACATGAGCTCTTTGCTCCTCCCAGTGCTACTTCTCTTTAACTTTTCTACCTGCAAAATCAAACATACATAGAATTATAAATTGTAAATCCAATAAAAGATAGCCTACTATCCAATTGGATTAGGAAAAAACTAGATAACTGTTTCTTTCACATAATATGTCCACATAAATTTCACCCCAACTAGACTGGAGTATAGTTCAGGAGTTTATCATGCAGATGATCAATTGCTCCTGGTTCAAGAAAAATGCCCTGCTAGCTTTTCCTACATCACAAAAAACAAAATGCAAATTATTTCATCCTTCACTTGAGAATATACATACTACTGTAGTCTCAGAGTACAATCAGGCAAGATAAATGACTTCAAGCTACAATAGGAACTAGATATAATTCAGAATCCTAGGTACACAGCTACAAATTTATAAAAAATTATCGAATAAGATAAAGATTCAAACAATGAAGATGTAGTCTGATTGCTCTTCTGAGATCTAGCAAATGTGCATCACACATTACATGCATTCTACACATCACAAGGATAAAAAAAATTACTCCTTTTTTGATGGGTAATGACCTTAACTTGAATATGCTTGACTTAACAACATCAAAAAGTCACTTTGCTGATTTATTGAGTTTATCTAACACTAAAGTGGTGCATTATCAAATCAAATCAGTTCATATTTCCATTTTTAAATCTAATAAGCAAACAGATACTAGTTATGAATTCTGTCTCTGCACATACTAAATGGAGGGGGTTCTTCATGTTTTCTTCTGGGCAATATCAAAGGCCAAAGAGACACCCACAGAGTTTTCTTCGATAATTTCCATGATGTATTTCTACAGTTTCACACTAATGCATATCATTAAGACTCAATAAAAACAGAAACCAAAGGATTACTAACAGACATTATGCACATTAAAGCTTTGAAACTACAGAACAACATCCAAAACTATCTCAATTGAAGGGAGGGAAAAACTGCAGTCCTCATGAAATACTTGGTGATTTTACCTTCGAATCACTCGGCTCCTTAAAAACAGAAAAATGAAAAAAAAAAAAAAAAGAAGAAGAAAACAGACATCTCAAATTCACATAAGAGCTGCATACTAAAGATCAGGAGGCAGCTATACCTAGATATATCTACCTTCAACTTGATGGACTCCAGCTAAAAATGTGGACATTGGATCTTGTTGTGAGTAAGAGGTACTAGCAACATGTTGGCTGTGAGGCCTATGCAATGACTGTTGTGAGTAAGAGACAGCAAGAGGTTGGCTATGAGGCCTATGCACAAATTGTTGATGATGAGCGGTAGGATTTAGTGGATTATGAGATAATACTTGATGGTAATAAGGCGATAAAGTAGGGTCAGTGAGAAGTGCAGTAAATGTTTGTTGGTAAGGTATATGAGTTGACCGAATAGAAGGGGCACTGGTGGGTTGTAAAGGATGAGGGATAACATCGGGTTTGTTAGGAATAGAACGTGTTTGGCTTTGAGAAATCATAGTGACATTAGTGGGTTGCAAAAGGAGTGGGGATAACATCAGAATTGGGATGAAAAGAAGATGTTTGGGTTTGAGAAAGCATAGTTTTCTCGACCGCCACATCTTTTACCTATCATCTTTGTGATATAACCAGTCAGACAATAAACCAATGTATATGTACTTGATATGCTTATTAGGCAATGAAACAAACTGGAGCATCAAAGGTCATAGCATTATACTGCTAAAGGAATAGTAAGTACCAATGTAGTTCATAGTCCACACAAGGTCCTGCATTTCCTGTCTAAAAATCAGCTAGTTGCTTGCCTGCTCAAAAGACTTGCTTATCTGTACATGGCCATCGTTTAATATTTATATGCATGGATTCATAACCTGCAAATTTATCTGAATTACTCAATACTACAAATTTTATAGTCTAAAGCTATATATGGTATAGTGATTGGTGATACATAGTCCATTCAAAAACTTTATTTTCATCTTGCGATTGCTGACACATAGTGAATTTAGAGGTAACCAAAGATCAAACAACTCTAGTAATATATAATTAGCACAAACTGATGATTAAACAACAACGGATTAAAAATTAAGAAAGCGAATCCCTATGGAACAAGTAAACTCCAAGCTACTATTATTATAATAACAAAAGCTTTGAAGACCCTTATAGAAGCTATTTTCCAGACCTTGTTCCTTCAGATAATAACTTGTATATGGTTGTGGTGAACAGACTAAAAATTACTTGCACAGGCGATAACTCAAAGACATGACAATTAATTTCCATGTAATTGTATTAAAAAAACTGATCCTTACTAGAAGTGATACATTCTCTATAAATAGAATAAGAAAAAAGAATCTTTACAACAAAAAGACATCAAGATTTCATTCTTTCATAAAAAAATATAGGAACAAGCTTACTTTAATACTGAAAATTTGGGAGAAGCACTTACCTGGTACCTCTGGCCCTCCACTTGTTGGAGCTGTCGAAGGACCCCTTGGGCTTGCTACTGGAACCCAATAGCTGCAAAATATTATACTTCAAAAACTTCAAGGTCAAATTAAATTAACCATCCAAAATTGTGCAAATATTTAAACCCCTGCTAAACTGAAAATTTCATGAAATTTTACGGGCTTGGTGCAATTTAGCACAGAAAGATGTATCGTGGTAAAATGTTGTTGTTCCGCTGAGATGTAGGCCAAGATATAAATTCTAACAGTAGGAAATGGAGTTTGCAAATCCTCTCAATTTTTGACAAATTAGAGGATTCTTTCTGAACAGAAAAATGAGTACAAGTAAAGAATGTAACCATTTATTCCCAATTCCTCACAACAATGGTAACATGCTCAGGTTTTGGTCCATGAAAAGAGTGCCTAATGTGTAGAGGTAATATTCTAACACTCGATCATCATCACAATTTAGACCAAATTTCATCAACAGCTTCATAACAAAAACATAGCTAACAATCTTATGTATAAGAAATAAAGCACCAAAACAGACATGAACAGTAAGAAACTAGTACAATTAAGATCCAAATTCCTGATAAACTCAATTCAACATCATATATTCTAGAAAATATTAACTTTCAAAAGCAATACACTCTGGATAAGACCCCTCGTCGTCATTAGTTATTTTTTCACCCAATGCATATGTATTTCTTGGTTTTATCTTGATCACATGGTACCATCCTTTATCCTTCTCATCTTCTACATAAAAGACTTGTCTCACTTGAGAAGAGAGGACAAATGGATCATCTTTCAATGCATTACCGGTGTGTATTAGACGAGAAAGTTTAGAAGAGTAAATCCACGTCTATCTTTTTTCATCCCTCTAGCAGTGTTTACATCCACCCAATCGCATCGAAAAAGCAGAACCTTGAAATAACCAAAGTAATCCAACTCATATATGCCCGAAATTTTTCCAAACCATGCTTTATTGTCACAAGTCACCACTGTAACTCCGGAATTTTGGGTCTTGTGAAAGCGATCAGTATCATGATGATGATTGTGAAACCTATAACCATTAATGATAAACCCTTTCATTTCTTTAACCACATCATTTGGACCACATCCCAATACTTTCAACATCTTACCATCGAGGCATCTATTGTTAGTACCTTTCTTCGAAGCCAACCAGCGAATTCTTTCATTTCTTTAACCACATCATTTTCAAAGTTAAAAGACTTTTTAATGATACTACTAATACTATTATTAATACTAGCATCACAAAATACAAAAACAGATACTTCAAAAAGAAAATGTCCAGTGTAATGTCCATGAATAGATAAACAATCAGTGAGATTATTCCTAGATCTATGAATTCTTAAGCAATTCAGTCAACAAACATTTAATTACTAACATCACTAGATCCAATCATACATGTCATAACTTAACAAATCTACAACTGAAAAACCAAAAAAACCGCAAAAAATGGCAAAAAAATTCAAGAAAATCTCACTCTGCAAGCCAACTTCCAACTTAATTCGCAAAATTGGAAATTCAATTCATAAAACTGGAATACTAACCTTTGGCCTAGGGTTTGAGGAGCCGACGAAGTGTTAAGATTGGCTGGAGGTTGTTGACGGTGGATCGAGTAGGAGACGACGAGGCCGAGGTTGGTGAGGCTGAGGTTGAGGTCGATGTTGACATCGATGACGAGGTCGAGGGAACTTCAGAGGTCAAGGTTGGGGTCTAGGGTTTCGTTGTTGATGATAATCGTTTGAAGAGGTCCGCGAGATCTGAGAGGTATGCGATTGAGATTGAGATGGGAGAGGACGACGATCGATCGGAGAGTTTTCGCTGTCGAAATTGGGCGATCGATCGGAGAGCTTTAATGGGGTTACTGTTGGGCTTTAATGGGCTTGCAAAATAGGATAAAGTCCCAGCATTTTCTTAAAAGCTATTGGCCACATTCCTACATTTTATTAAAGCCTTGGGAAATAAATGTTGGTAATTACTTTTTTTTCTTGTAGTTAGGAATTACTCATTATGAGGAGTTACGTTGGACGACTAGTTTTTTTTGAGTTAAAACTAGGGTGCCTTATACGCTTATCGAATCGGGTTTGTGATTTAGGAGAACTCTTTCACAGTGAGGAAGTCACTTCGTGAGAAGGAAGAGTGACTATAAGATTGTTTATCCAAACCACTATAAAAGTCTTGTGTATTTTAGTTATTTGTTTCTGTGGTTGATTTATTGCTTACTATTCATTTATCGCTATAAATTATTTTTTCACTGCATAATCTTGATAACGCGAAAAACAGTAGACAATCCTAGTCACCCTTTTTCTAGACTTGCATCTCAGATCCAACAAAGATGAGTATAGTTAAAGGCCAGAATGATTCATGAAAGTCCAAAATGAATTTAATAGAAAGTTCACCTTTTGATCTTCAAATCCAACAGATCGAAGAGGGACATAATCACTGTCTTTTTTTTTGTGAAAATAATTAATAATCAAATACACAACTCATTCATCACAAATCACACGAGAATGTTGTAGAAATAAATTCACATTTTCAAGTTAATCAAAACTCTGGCTTCTCTTAGGGTCTGTCGATGATGGCCTTTGTTTGTCGGCTATTTGAGATTAGCATCCTCGGCCTTTAAGCAAAAAAAGTTTAAATATAGGCTATAAAGGCTTTAGCAAGCCCATAGTAGTCTAACTTTGGAGGGCTTCCACTCTTGTTGGGTCCTCTTTGAGGGTGTGTTAAAACAGGATCTGAACCTCGTCCAATTTTGGGATAATTTTTTATTGGCAAAACAAGGCCAACTGTGGCCCAATTTTTTCTAAATCAAAAAAGAGAGCCTAAACATGTTCTTTTCTGATCCATCCCTCCCTTGGATAAAAAAAAAAGCATGTTACCTCAAAACTGGGCCAGGATCAATCCTAACCCAGCTTAGAGGAGTTCGCCAAACCGGCCCTGATTGTTGTCATGGAGACTATACAATGAGCATGTTTAGGGACTACTGAGTACAAATTATCAAAATCAAAATATAGGAAGAAAGTGTAATACTACCAAGTTTGAAATCAGTGATTGCATTTGATTCTTGTGTTGTTTGTATTGCTTCAGAATCTTGATATTTTTAACTATTCGTTATTCACATTGTGCTCGTGTATAGTTTGCACATGTCAGGTTTCCTTTCCTCATATGATTTCCTAATGGCATATACAGGTGAAGAGTAAGAGTAATTTGACTCATCTTTATCAATATATAATGTTAAAATTGAGATGTGTGTAATGTTAAATTTGAGATGTGCAATACATGAGATGGAGACATGTACTCTCAATAAGATTTGGGGTTATATGAGATGCGTGGGTTCCATAGGTTTATCTAATTTATCATAAGTATAGAACACATCTACATCATTAACTATGAAGTGAGTATGTTATCAACTGACTGTAACGGTCTAAATCTATGATAGACCAACAATACACTAGCTAATATATGAAGTGAGGACATGTTGCCCCAATTAGTCTCTCTCTGTATACTCTCTCGTATATAGATATTAGTGTTTATATGTATTTGAAATATCCTTAGACTAATGGATATGAGGTTAATTTTGATGATCAAAGATATAATCTAGCTTTTCAATATAACGAACATGCATTGGGTTTTAATTTCGGATACAATGAGCAAATTAGTGCAATATTCCTTTTTTCTTTTCTTGGAAAAATCATTTACTTAAAAAATCCAAGATTTTTGAACTTGTAAAATTTATAATACGGTTTTATATTTTGATGCATGTTTATTATTTGAGGCACGATGTGCTTTAAGATAATTTGATGTGTGAGATTTGCCTAATTAGGCGTCCTAATTTCATATAAATACCCTACATATGGTTTCCCTACGATGCACTTATATACCCTCACTTGATTTTGGCAGCACTTACATAACTTTAAAGTTTTAAAAGATTGTACTTAAATACCTTTAAATTAACTTGCAGTTATACACCCTCAAGTTTGCATAGCACACATAAATTCACGTCATAATAAAGTCCCTTTAACAAGCAAACACGCTAAGTTCATTATTACACAAATGAAGTTCATTATTACACAAATAAAGTAGGAATCTAAATCGAAGCATTAATTTAGATTGGCATCTGACTCACACGGGCAACAGGTCTGCATAACAGTGGACGAGGTCGACCCATCGTCAACCCTGGCGCCTCCGCCATGTCCACCTTCCCATGGCCACCGTCGACTTTCCAATCGAAGCACTGTATCATGGCGGCGAGCGTTGGGTATATAACTTTCAAGGCTAGTGCTATGCCTGGACACATTCTTCGTCCCGTGCCAAAGGGCAACAACTGAAAGTGCTGACCTCTAACATCCACCCCCATACCATCATTTTCGATAAACCTTTCTGGTCTGAACTCGAGGGGCTCGGGCCAGCAGTTCGGGTCTCGCCCAGTGGACCATAGATTGACAAATAGGGTTGTTCTTGCCGGGATGTGGTAGCCGTTAATGGTACAGTCTTCGGTTGATTGACGGGGGATCAGTGGAGCTACTGGATGAAGCCTCAGGGTTTCCTTTACGATGGCTTGGAGGTATGGGAGATTTGGGATGTCAGATTCTTTAACTAGTTTGTTACCGTCGACGACTGTGTAAATTTCTTCTCTAGCTCTCTGGAGTACGGTTGGATGGTTGATGAGCTCTGCCAACGCCCAGTCCACTGTAAGTCCTGTAGTATCCGTGCCTCCAACAAATATATTCTGTGCAGCATCGAAAGCTAACTACAATTAGTTAAGTCTTGGTCACTTATAACAGTAAGTATTGCGGTATCAAGATTTGGTACATCCTCCTTTTGAACTGCTAGATATTTTCTGATATTTGAGAATATATATGTAACTTTATAGTAGTCATGGTTGATTTATATTACTACAAGTTTACTATACTATATATGATTGTTGCCTTTAAATTGAACATTTTCATTTAAGTTCTTACCATAATGAAAGCCTTGATGTTATCTCTTGTGGGCTTTATCTCTGAATTATCATCGTTGGCTATATCGAGCAGTTGATCAAGCACATCTTTTGGTCTCATAATTTCTTGGGTAGTTTCTTTTCTGATGTTCTCTTCTTTTCCTTTTCCTTTAATATCTCCTCCATCATTTTATCGAATCTCCGTGCAAATCCTCTATCGTCTTGTTAAAACCTTGCACGTCCAAGTTTTTGCAGAATCCTATACAATCTGCCAGGTTAAATTTCCTGCCACCTCAGTCGCCTCTCCCATGATCTTTTGCACATCCTCCAGTTCCATTTGATCACTTCCCAAACACGTCAAACTCATCGCCATCTTGCATATCACGTTGTTTGTCAATCTCCGAAACTCTGCACCTATATTCACTTGCTCTCCCTTGTCTGATTTCTCAAACAATGTTTTCATGAGCCTTGTAATCTCCTCCTGCCTCACAGCTGGAAGGAATTGTTCGAGTGTTGGACCGCCTAGCAGGTGTGTCACGCACAGCTTCCTCATAAACCTGTATATTGGAGGGGGATTTGCTTAAAAATCTTTAAAGAGCTGAGTTGGGCTACTACTAATGTATATATATATTTTTCAGTTTGACGAGGGAACTTCCCCACAATCCTTCGGACCGCGGGTATCAAATCCCCGGGCGTGGCTATCCAAAACACGGCCACGGGTATTTCAAGAAATTAATTAAATTCGTGTGGGTGCTCTCCAAGAGAGTCGAATCTCAGACCTTGGAGTGCTATGACTCATAGATAGTTTACCAACTTGGCTAGACTCTCTTGGGTATTAATATATATACACACATACACACGCACTTTTTACCTCCAATAGGGGCTTCTGGGAGCATACGCGATATCAACAGCGCCATAGGTGAGGCAGGAAGAAGCTTTTGTTGGGGGCCTGTTCGAGAAGTTGAGGTCCTGAGTCTTGAGGAATTCTTTTGCAACTTCTGCTGATGAGACGACCACACAAGGGCGAGATCCTAAACGGATGAAGATGATTGGGCCGTAGCGCAGGGAGAGCTTGTGTAGCGCTTGGTGGGTGATGGGGCGCAAGAGATGGAGATGGCCGAGTATGGGAAGCGCGAGGGGACTTGGGGGAAGGCGCAGGCCGCTGGTGGTTCGTCGCCATCGGACAAAGAGAGCACGGAGGATGATGAGGGAGAAGAGGCACAGGAGGAGGGAGCTGAGAACTGCATTGTTGCTATTGGACATCACAACTTCTATTATTGTGGTGGTTGCCTTCATTTTATTCTCTTGTTCAATCATTTTGGAAGAGAGGAATGGTTTTACCAAAGCCTTAAATAATGTTAGAGGACCAATAACATTCACGATTCATGTTTCATCCCAGAGCCCATAAAATATTAGAATGCATATACTCTAGTTTATATCTTACAAGACATGTGATTTGCGGGGAGGATATAAAAAATTAAGATAAATAAGTCCATATACATGACCAGCACCTTTTACCGAACATGAAACATGTGAGGGACTTCTAGAGCCCATAAAATATTAGAATGTATATACTTATTACATAACTATATAATTATATAGGAGATTTTTTTTAAAAAGACCGTTTTTAAAAAATAATTAGCAAAAACGACCTTTTGCTAAATAATTAGTAAAATCGACCTCTTTTGGCGGTTTGATGGTGGCCAAAAGAGGTCGATTTTGCTAAATTTGATGTTAAAATACGGGACTACTAGTCCCGTGTGTTTAGCGTCGCTAATCACCTCTTAACCTAACTTAGAAAACACACGGGACTAGTAGTCCGTGTGTTTTCAACGTCATCTTCCACCCATCCATTCAACATCCTTAGCTCTAACAACATGGGAGATAATTAGCGAATGTTAAACACACGGGACTAGTAGCCCGTGTGTTTTAACTTAATTTTGCAAAATCGACCTCTTTTGGCGGTTTGATGGTGGCCAAAAGAGGTCGATTTTGTTAATTATTTAGCAAAAGGTCGTTTTGCTAATTAGTTTTAAAGCGGTCTTTTTAAAAAATCTCCTAATTATATAAGTATGTATTTGTATATACTTACATATTAGTATATAGCTATATATTATATATACATATATTATATGTAAGTATATTGTGTATGCTTATAAGTTATAACTTGAGAGAGAGATCACATGCATTATATATTACTTATTTATAAATCACATTATTATATAGTAATATATGTATTTATTACATACTTATATTATGCTTATTTAAGTATAGTTATATTATATACTTTACTCATATGATATACTTTTATATATACTAGATGCAATATACTTATATATAATTATATTTATGTACTTATATATCATATACTTATGTAACTATAAGTCTATAATATACACATATAAGTGTACTTACAACTACATTATATATACTTGTATACTTATATCTTAGTATCTATCTGTGATAAGAGTATATATATATATATATATATATATATATATATATATATATATATATATATATATATAGGTAGAGGAGCTCTTATGAACTTAAGTTCATAATAAATAGTGGTGCACCAACTTTTTATCCACTCATCTTGCCTTGAGATTTGTAATGCACAAATCTCAAAGTGGCCTATATATCTTTCACGGATCCCAAAGCAAGATGAGTGGTTAGAAAAGTTGGTACACCACTATTCATTATGAACTTAAGTTCATAGGAGCCTGCTATATATATATATATATATATATATATATATATATATTATATACTTTACTCATATGATATACTTTTATATATACTAGATGCAATATACTTATATATAATTATATTTATGTACTTATATATCATATACTTATGTAACTATAAGTCTATAATATACATATAAGTATACAAGTATATATATATATATATATAGCAAGGCTCTATAAATTTAAGTTGATAGGGAATAGTCATCCACCAACTTTTCTATCCATTGATGTTGCATTGGGATCAGTGAAAGATATAAAGCCCACTTTGAGATTTGTACATCTCTTGATTTCACAGATCCCAAAGCAACATCAATGGATACAAAAGTTGGTGTATACTATTCCCTCTCAACTTAAGTTTATAAACTAACTGCTATATATATATATATATATATATATATATATATATATATATATATATATATATATATATATATATATATATATATATATATATATATATATATATATTATATGTAAGTATATTGTGTATGCTTATAAGTTATAACTTGAGAGAGAGAGAGAGAGAGAGAGAGAGAGAGAGAGAGAGAGAGAGAGAGAGAGATTTATTGAGAGAGAGAGAGAGAGAGAGAGAGAGAGATTTATTGAGAGAGAGAGAGATCTGAGGAAAGGAGAGCTTACCAAAAATGTAAACTAATAGAATATGAAAAGATTTTTGAAAAAAGGGACATTGATTGAGAGAGAGAGAGGGAAAGAGATTGAGAGAGATCTGAGGAAGGTAGATATGTGCTTTTTACTTTTTTTTACCCTTATTTCAGTTTCTAATATCTATTTAATTATAATTATGCCACCTTGATTTAGGTAGAATCTCATCCTTTAGTTTTGTATGATGGATAGTTGGTATTGGGTTCTTAGTTCTCACATTTATTTGGGTTCTCATTGGAACCAACCCATATATATATATATATATATATATATATATATATATATATATATATATATATATATATATATATATATATATATATATATATATATATATAAATAAGACTCTATGAACTTAAGTTCATAATAAATAGTGGTGCACCAACTTTTTATCCACTCATCTTGTCTTGAGATTTGTGATGCACAAATCTCAAAGTGGCCTTTATATCTTTCACGGATCCCAAAACAAGATGAGTGGTTAGAAAAGTTGATGCACCACTATTCATTATGAACTTAAGTTCATAGGAGCCTTGCTCTGTATATATATATATAGCAAGGCTCCTATAAATTTAAGTTGATAGGGAGGAGTGTCCACCAACTTTTATATCTATTGATCTTGCCTTGAAATCCGTGAAATCAAGATGCACACAAATCTCAAAGTGGGCTTTATATCTTTCACGGATCCCAAAGCAACATCAATGGATAGAAAAGTTGGTGGATGACTATTCCCTATCAACTTAAGTTTATAGGAGCCTTGCTCTCTCTCTCTCTCTCTCTCTCTCTCTCTATATATATATATATATATATATATATATATATATATATATATATATATATATATATATATATATATATACACACACACACTTGTGTACTTAAATATATACAACTCTATACACTTAGGACTAGGAGGCTACGGCTATTTTCCTCAAAAAACCATATACACTTAGAAATACATATAAGTATACATTAATGATCATATCCTAATATAATTATATATAAAATATATAAAATATATATTAAAATATATAAATTTAATAACAAGTTAGGGCTTCACCAACCAACTTGGGACTGAGCCTGGTAGAACCCAGGGCAGTAGAGTCAGGCTTACTGGTCCAAGGCAAACAGAGCAGGGTCCAAGCCTAAGCCCAATTGGACACCCATAACTCTAATATCTCCTCAAGCTCACAAAGAAGAGAACACTCAACAAAAAAAACTTATCTTTTTTTCTCTCTTTTTCTTTTCTCTCCAACTCTCTCTTTCTTCTCTCTGTCCTAGGATTGTCAAATAGGTGGTTTGGGGTGGATTTTGGGTGGGTCATAAATGGGCAAATGGGCATACATTTATGACCCATTTAATATTTGCTAAATGGGTCACTTCTCACCCACCATTTATTAAATGGATGGTCAATGTGTGACCCAATAACCAATTTAGCTATTGGGTTTTATATATGAAAAGTTTTAGGGTCTATTTGCAAATATGAGCGATACTTGTAAATTTTAAGGAGCTATTTGCATACTTTTGGGGCTTTACGCAAATATTTAGGGTTTTCTGCTAACATGGGGATTTTGCTAACTAATGAGGGGATTACCAAACTTTTAGGGTGTCATCTCAAACTTTTAGGGGCTTTTAGCAAACTTTTGGGAGGTTTTAGCAAACTTATGGTTTCTTTTGCAAATTTTAGGAAGTTTTCTACAAATTTTAAGGGCTTTCTACAAATTTTTAGGAGGTTTTCTACAAATTTTAGGGAGCTTCTGCAAACTTTTAGGGGCTTTTGTAAACTTTTCAGAGGACTTTTACAAACTCACAAATGACATATCAAATTCTAAGAGTGTTCTATAAAATTGAAATTTAGAAAAATACCCTCAAAGTTTCAAAGAATTGCAAAAACAACCTCAAAGTTTAAAATATTTCAAAAACAACCTCGAGAGCTCAAAATTACCAAAACTAATAGAAATTTCTAAACTTACATTGAAATCTAGAAATTTCCACTAGCCCCTATAAATCTATAATTTACAAACAAACACCTTTAAAGTTTTAAAAGTCTGAAAAATACACTCAAGGGTTTAGAATTACAAAACCATCGTAAAATGTAAAACCAACAAATAACACATGAAATCTAGAAATTACCAGCAGCCCCCTATAAATTTAGAATTTAAAAAAAACACCGTCAATGTTTAAAAAATTGCTAAAAACACCCTCAAGAGTTTAAAATTGTAAAAATTCTCGATTTTTCTAAACTCACAAGCGACACATGAAATCGAAAAATTATCAACAGTCCCTATAAATTTAAATTTTGTTAAAAACAACCTCAAAGTTTTAAAAAATGTGAAAAACACCCTCAAGGGCATAGAATTATAAAAACCACCCTGAAATTTCAAAACCTAAATAAGGCGCATGACATCAAAAATTACTAGAAATCCCATTGTAAATTTATAAATTGCAGAAAATACCCTCAAAGCTTAAAAAATTATAAATAACACCCTCAAGAGTTCAAAATTACAAAAAAATCTCAGAATTTTCTAAACTTATAAATGACACATGAAATCTGTAAATTCCAAGTACTCCCCTATAAAACACCCTCAAAGTTTTAAAAATATAAAAATACACCCTCAAGGGTTTAGAATTATAAAACCACCCTGAAATTTCAAAACCTACAAATGACACATGAAATCTAAAATTATCAACAACCCCTATAAATTTAGAATTTAAAAAAATACCCTCAAAGTTTCAAAATTTGTAAAAACACCCTCAAGATTTCAAAACTGTATAAAACTCTCCGAATTTTTAAACTTACAAATGACACATGAAATCTAAAATTATCAACAACCCCTATAAATTTAAAATTTGCAAAAAACACCATCAATGTTTTAAAACTTGCAAAAACAACCTCAAAGGTTTAAAAATTAGTAAAACTACCTTGAAATTTCAAAACCTACAAATGACACGTGAAATCTAAAAATTGCCACTAGTCCCCTATAAATTTAAAAATTGAAAAAAAACACCCTAATAGTTTAAATATTGCAAAAACCCCAAATTTTGAAATTTATGGAACACAACCGCATAAGATGCATGCAATTTCTAGGTTTTAGTGTGTTTATCTACATGTTTCGGAATTTTTGGTGTTTTATGCAATCTTTTTAAAGTTAAGTGTGTTTTTTACAATTGTTTAAACTTTCAAGGTGGTTTTTGCAAATTCTAAATTTATAGGGTGTTGCTGGTAATTTTAGATTTCATGTGTCATTTGTAGGTTTTGAAATTTCAGGTGGTTTTATAATTCTAAACTCTTGAGGGTGTTTTTGCATTTTAAAACTTTGAGGGTGTTTTTTATAAATTTTAAATTTATAGGGTGTTGCTGGTAATTTTAGATTTCATGTGTCATTTTAAGTTTTAAAATTTCAGGGTGGTTTTATAATTCTAAACTCTTGAGGGTGTTTTTATCATTTTAAAACTTTGAGGGTGTTATTTGCAAATTTTAAATTTATAGGGTGTTGGTAATTTTAGATTTCATGTGTCATTTTAAGTTTTAAAATTTCAGGGTGGTTTTGTAATTCTAAACCCTTGAGGGTGTTTTTATCATTTTAAAACTTTGAGGGTGTTATTTGCAAATTTTAAATTTATAGGGGCCTACTTGAAATTTCTTGATTTCAAGTGTCATTTGTGAGGTTAGAAATTTTGGGAGTTTTTGTAATTTTAACTCTTGAGGGTGCTTTCTATAATTTTTAAGCGTTGAGAGTGTTTTTATAAATCTCAAATTTTTAAGGGGCTTGGAATTTCCTAATTTTATGTGTTTTGGTCGTTAGTTTACCTTTAGGGTGTTTTATGTAATTTTAAACTTTTAAAAATAGTTTTGCAATTATTGAAACTTTGAGGTTGTTTTGAAAGAATACCCATCTAAATGGGCAAATGAGCGGAATCTTTAATAGAAATAAAATCCAACATTGATGACCCATTTAACTAAATGGATGGTTTTGGATGGGTCATTTAGTGGGTGGGCAAATGGGTTTGGGTCAATTTTGTCATCCTACTCTCTCCCAAATGTATCTAACCCTTCACAAGTCTTCCTCATTTTATAATATTTCTCTTCTAATATAAAATAGGTAATAGTGGGTGTAATAGATGGGCTAGGCTAAAGCAAAGAGAATAGAGAATTTGGTTGGTCAAACACATGTATCATGTATAAGGAGAATTCAATTTTAATTCTTTTCTTCTTCATTCAAAGTCACGTTGAAAAAGCATTACATTAAAAAAATTTAGAGGGTATAGATGCCTACTCTCACATGATCATGGTTCACGTAGTGTATCTATTAGTGATCTTAAGATATAGCGTTACTTTATATGGACTGGGGCACAACAAAACATCTTTCAACTTCTCGTTGCTTATGTGCGTTTAAAATCATGTTGAAACTGAATTTTCATGTTTTCATTTAAATTAACCCTAGAATCATTAACTGCCCCTACTATCACGCCCGGGCATGAACGTTAGGCGATGTAATTCCTCGGACCCACCTGAGTGCAACACATGGTTTGGCTCAATCCACTGTCAAAATTGGCTAGCCAATATTACACTTGGCTCTCAAGACCCATCATTTAAACCATTCAACCACTCAATCAATATCCGATGTCGGACAAAATCTTGAGGTATGACAATCACCCCACCTAATTGGACGATGTCCTCTTTGCAGCATGACAACTGGTCCATCGCATTATCACCGCCAGGCGATGTGGACTCTAGAGATGGCTCCTACAGGCTTCTAAATGTGGCTCCCACCGCACTCATGCGGTGTAGCACTTAGTCCCGCATAGCAATTAGCTCCACATTTCCGGCTGGCTAACTTTTCTGATACCATTTGTCACGCCCCGGGCCCGCGAACCCGTTAGAGCGATGTAATTCCTCGGACCCACGGAGTGCAACACATGGTTTGGCTCCATCCACTGCCAAAATTGGCTAGCCAATGTTACACTTGGCTCTCAAGACTCATCATTTAAACCATTCAATCACTCAATTAATATCCGATGTGAGACTAAATCTTAGGGTATCACACCCACACTCTACTCTACGAGTAAATTGTATGTTGTAAAGTCTATACTTTTGCCTGTTCGTCATGTCTTTATTTTCATTTGCTTTCCTTTGTGAATAGGATCCTTAGGCACCAAATATGTATATTGAACTTGAAGAATAACGCCCTCAATGTGTATGCATACTCTTTTTCTATAAACATGCAGAAGATCCAAACATTCACATCCCTTCCAACAAGAACCAATCTATGCCCTGCAACACGGGACAATTTAGTGGATTCAGGAGACCGATCACGACGATCTTCTGACTATGAACCCACTTTTTGGAATCATCGGCTCATCGAGTCCATTGGCAGTCATTACGATGTTAATTTTTATCTTCTGCCCGAAGGTCATTTGTTAATTTACTGTTTACACTATAACTAGTTAGCTGCTTATTAAACATTCTTTTTATCAACACTCTCACACTTATTCTAAAACAGAACTATCTTAGTGATTTTTGTTCTCATCATACGTGTCACACAACGTTAAATTGTTACCAGGAGATATGATATTTCAAAGTTCACTGGGATTATCTGCAACTCACCCCAAAATTCACATTGGTTTTGTGAGATTTGCTTTTAAAAATGATTGTTTAATTCTGAAAGCAAACACATGACTTCATGAGGATCCACATTCTTATCTGAAAAAACATTCGTTCTTTCAAAACTTGTAGCAAACAGCTTAATATTGAGGGAAAATGCAATCTCTTCCTATTTCTTCTAGCAATTTTCTACTTGAAACCATGTTGTAAATTTAGAAACCTACATAAGGCGCATGAAATCAGAAAATTACTTGCAGCCGCATTGTAAATTTAGAAATTGCAGAAAAACACCCTCAGAGTTTTAAAAATTACAAATAACACCCTCAAGAGTTCAAAATTACAACACAAAAAATCTCAGAATTTTCTAAACTTACAAATGACACATGAAATCTGGAAATTTTCAGCAATCCCTATAAATTTAAAGTTTACAAAAATACCTTCAAAGTTTTAAAAAATGTATAAAAACACCCTCAAGGGTTTAGAATTACAAAAACCACCCTGAAATTTCCAAACCGACAAATGACACATGAAATCTAAAAATTACCAGCAGACCCTTGTAAATTTGGAATTTAAAAATACCCTAAAAGTTTTAAAATTTGCAAAAACACCATCAAGAGTTCACAATTATATAAAACTCTCAAATTTTCTAAACTTACAAATGACACATGAAATTTAAAATTATCAATAACCCCTATAAATTTAAAATTTGAAAAAACATCATCAATGTTTTAAAATTACAAAACAACCACAAGGGTTTAAAAATTAGTAAAATTGCCTTAAAATTTCAAAACCTACAAATGACACATGAAATCTGTAAATTACCACTAGTCCCCTGTAAATTTGAAAATTATAAAAAACACCCTTAAAGTTTTAAAATTGCAAAAACACCCCAAAATTTGAAATTTATGGAACACAACCATGAGAAGATGCTTGCATTTTCTAGGTTTTAGTGTGTTTATCTGTTTGTTTTGGAATTTTTGGTGTTTTATGCATTTTAAAATTTTAAGGGTGTTTTATGTATTTTTTTAAATTTTAAGGGTTTTTAACAATTTTAAACTTTTAGGGTGTTTTTATAAATTCTAAATGTATAGGGGCTACTGGTAATTTTTAGATTTCATGTGTCATTTGTAGATTTTGAAATTTCATGGTGGTTTTTGTAATTCTAAACCCTTGAGGATATTTTTCGCTTTTTTTAAACTTTGAGGGTGCTTTTTTACAAATTTTAAAGTTATAAGGGACTACTAAAAATTTTTAGATTTCATGTGTCATTTGCAAGTGTCGAAAATTCCGAGAGTTTTCTGCAAAGCTCAACTCTTGAGGGTGCTATTTGCAATTTTTTAAATTTTGAGTTTTTTTTTGCAAATTCTAAATTTACGAGGGGCTGGTGGTAATTTTTGAATTTCATGTGTCATTTTTTAAATTTGAAATTTCAGCGGTGGTTTTTGTAATTCTAAACCCTTGAGGGTGTTTTTCTCATTTTCTAAAACTTTGAGGGTGTTATTTACAAATTTTAAATTTATAGGGGCCTACTGTAAATTTTATGATTTCATGATATCATGTGTCATTTGTGACGTTAGAAATTTTGAGAGTTTTTGTAATTTTTAACTCTTGAGGGTGTTTTCTATAATTTTTAAACATTGAGGGTGTTTTTGCAAATCTAAAACTTTTAAGGGTCTTCTAGGAATTTCCTAATTTTATGATTTTTGGTCGTTAGTTTACCTTTAGGATGTTTTATGTAATTTTAAACTTTTTAAAATATTATTTGCAATTATTACAACTTTGAGGTTGTTTTTAAAAGAAAACTCATCTAAATGGGCAAATGAGCAGGTAATAGCCAGCCCATTTATAACCCATTTATCTTTAATAGAAATAATACCTACACATTTATGACCCATTTAACTAAATGGATGGGTTTGGATGGTTCATTTAGTGGATGGGTATGGGCGGGCAAATAGGTTTGGATCAATTTTGTCATTCTTACTATGTCTCGAATGCATCTAGCCGTTCACAACTCTTACTCCTTTTATAACATTTCTCTTCTAATATAAAATAGGCAATGGTGGGTGTAATAGATGGGCTAGGCTACACAAATAGTTGAGCTAGAGAATAGAAATTTTGTGGGTCACATATATGTATCATGTGTAAGGAGAATTCAATTTTGATTTTTTCCTTCTTCATTCAAAGTCACGTTGGACAAGCATTACATTAAAAACATTTAGAGGGTATAGATGACTACGCACACATGATCATGGTTGTTGAACAAGAATTACATGAAAAAATTTTAGAGGGTATAGATGGCTACTCACACATGATCATGGTTGTTGAACAAGCATTACATTAAAAAAATTTAGATGGGTATAGATGGGTACTCACACATGGTCATGGTTCACGTGGTGTATCTATTAGTAATCTTAAGATATAGCTTTAGCATTACATTAAAAAAAAATTAGAGGGTGTAGATGCGTACTCACGCATGGTCATGGTTCACGTGGTGAATCTATTAGTAATCTTCAGATAAAGCTTTACTATATATAGATTGGTGTATCTATTAGTAATCTCAAGATATAGCTTTACTTTATATAGATTGGCGCACACCAAAATATCTTTCAACTTCTTGTTGCTTATTTCCACTTAAAATCATGTTGAAACTGAATTTTCAAGTGTCCGGCAATTGGCTCGCCTTGCCAACGGTCAATCTCTCTCTTGCCCCTGTCTCCTGCTCCTTCAACATGGTTAGTTTTCTTTCTTTTTTTTTTTCCCCCTTTACATGCTTGTTTTCCAAGGATTCTATTCACAAAGGAAAGCAAGTGAAAATAAGGTCTTGTAGAATTAAGTTTAAGTTCAATATGTTTCACCCTGTAAAGTCCAACTAACAAACCGTAATACAATTATACAATTATATGTAGGGATGGTATTTCTGCAAACTAAAAATGTACTGTTAATTTCACAAAACCACCCTAATTCTTAGATTTTGTTTATTTATTTTTTATTACTATTATTTTGGGTGGTGGACCTGGTGGTCTTTTTTTTTTAGGGTAGTGGTTGGGGGTAAATTATACCTAGAATCATCGAGTACCTCCACACTTTACGAGTAAATTCTTTGTTGTAAAGTTTATACTTTTGCCTGTTCTTTACGTCTTTATTTTCACTTGCTTTCCTTTGTGAATAGTATCCTTAGGCGCCACATATGTGTATCGAACTTGAAGAATGATGTTTTCAATGTGTATGTATATTCTTTCTCTATAAACATGCAGAAGAACAAAATATTCACATCCCTTCGAACAAGAACCAATCTATGCCATGCAACACTGGACAATTTGGTGGATTTAGGAGACCGATCACGACGATCTTCTGACTATCAACCCACTCTCTGGAATCATCGGCTCATCGAGTCTATTGGCAGTCATTACGATGTAAATTTTTATCTTCTATCCAAATGTTATTTGTTAATTTACTGTTTATATTACTACAGCACGTTAGTCGCTTATTAAACTCTCAACTCTTTTTCTTATCAACACTTTCACACTGATTCCAAAACATAATTATGTTAGTGATTTTTGTTCTCATCACGTGTCACACAATGTTAAATCGTTGCAAGGAGATATGATATTTTCAATAGTTTACAGAAAAACAGAAATTCTTTTATTGGTGTTGAACATACAACCGCCTATATACAAGTACATAAAACAAAGAGATGACATGTTTTCATACCAATAACTTGTTATCTCATATACAAGCAAATAAAAAAGTTTAGAATTAATATTGACAAACCTACTGTCACGCCGGGACCCAGACTGTTGATGCGGTGCAAATCGTGGGACACACCTAGTGTAACGCATTGTTTGGCTCAATCCACTGCCAAAATCGACTAGCCGATGTTACACTTGAGTCTTGGACTTACCTATTTAAGCCACTTAACTTCTCACTCATTTCCCTATATCGGACTAAATGGGGGTCTCATAATCACCCCCTTCCCCCCACCTTACATAAGCGACGTCTTCGTCGCGACATGACAATTGGCACATCCCAGTATCACCAGGCGATGTAAACTCTAGAGGTGGCTCTTACGGACTCTGATACCATTCATCACGCCCCGAGGCTGCGAGCTCGTTGGCGCGGTGCAAGCCGTGGGACCCACCGATTGTAACGCGTTGTTTGGCTCAATCCACTGCCAAAATCGACTAGCCGATGTTACACTTGAGTCTTTACCTTACCTATTTAAGCCACTTAATTTCTCACTCATTTCCCGATGTGGGACTAAATGGGGTACTCTCACACCCACTATATTAATAATAATGGTGATGTATCTGCCATTAACCTTTTCTTTAAATGGAATATATTTATAAATAAATAAAAAATCCTGAAATATATTTATTTATGGCATACTTTTGTGACTTTCATCTAAAAGAATGGTGGATTCAACACACGGATTGAGGAATTGAAGAATGAAATCAAGCAATTGCTTAAGGAAACTTGTGATCCGCCGGCTAGACTTGAACTCATTGATTCAATTCGACGACTTGGATTGTCTTACCATTTCGACGAAGAGATCAGGTTTGCGCTACTACAGTTCTACGTAGACGGATTCAAGTTCTTTCACGGATTGAAGGAGACTGCACTTTGCTTCAGACTACTTCGAGAATATGGTTACGATGTATCGACTGGTACGATTGTCTATATCCACTTCAAATAATTCTATGCTTCATCAAATGCAATTTTATTAGCATTAATTATATTCGGTACTATGTAGTATGATGTAACTAAAAGGGTGACCTTGAGTTTTGGGTGTCTACAAGTGTAATCCGAGTTTTATGGCTAGTGTGAAAGTGCTAATAGAGCTTTAACTTTGAATATGAAAATGATAAAAATACCCTTTCATATAAACACAATTTTCTCGGTGTTGTGAGTTTAATCCAAGTTGCTTACGTGGAATGTAGGGGAGCATACAAAGTTCAGCGATTGAAACAAGCTGCACAAATTATATGAATAAACAAATCCTTTTATGAATGGGTTTCTAGAAATCGGTCCCCCAAATCTTTAGTTATTCCATATTAGTCCCACAAATCTTTAAAATTGCACAAGATTTGAGGGACGAATATGGAATATTGAAGATAGGTGGTTGTATGTTCAACACCTATACTTAGACCCCAGGGTTAAGGGTGCAATTATATTATACCACGAGGTACTAGAATGTAAAAATAACATTTTAGGAATTCCCACTTTGTGTTAGTTGACATGTTAACAAAAAAACAATCGGTGTTAAGAAACTGTTAGATTATGGGCTACGGTGATACAAGTTAGCAACCCCAGGGTTTCGTGTAGATGCCCAAACCTTAGGGTCACCCGTGTAATTACATTATACCACATGATACCGGAATGTAATTAATCCATTCTATTATCAGGTTGTTCTTAGTTACTTAAGAGGAAGTGGGAATTAATCTCCAAATTGTCCCCCTATCCTTTTGGTGAGTGGCTATTAACATGTTTCTTTGCCATTTGTTCTGATAGAATTTACTCTTATTTATCTTTGGTTTTCAAAAAGTGCAATTGTGTGCATAATGCAAGAGTAAACATATAAAAGAAAAAGAAAAAGAAAAAATAAAAAGCTTTCACGAAGATTCTTAGCTGACAAGTTCAAATTGCTTCACAGATTAAAAAGATTGTACTTCACTTTGACTCTCTTAGTTAAAGTTTGAGGTATCTTATAGCAACTTTAATAGTTTGAGGGACAATTTTTTAATTAATAAAGGTATAAGGGACTAATGTACAAGCAACCCTTTTTATGTGTGATCTATATGGGTCAGCCTGACCCATCATAATAAACAGCGAGGCCCACAAAAAATGAGCCTCATTCAGCCGAACGGCAAGGTTCGGTCCCGACATTTTTTTTCCGTCTCATGCCTTAGCTTCCGGCCAAGAAAATCTAAATGTAAATTTCAAAAGCTTAATTTCTTGAGGTAATCAAGTTTTCGCTCTAACCAATCGTTGAAAACCTATTTTCTCTTTCTTTTTATTTTTCTTTTGCATATTCCTTTACCGTAAAGATTTTTTTTCTTTCCATAACTGCATTCGTTGCATGCAAGTCCAATTTCCTAACAAAAAATTGTACTTGTAAACTAGATGTCTTCAAAAACTTCATAGAAGGAGAAGAATTCATGAAATGCTTAAGCCAAGATGTGAAGGGCTTGTTGAGCTTATATGAAGCTACTCAACTTGCACTCCCAGAGGAGCAAATATTAGAAGAAGCTGAGGAATTTTGTGTTAAGCGCCTCCAAAGTTTAAGCCAAGATGTTGACAAGAATCTAGTTGAGCAAGTGAGGCATTCTCTCGAGTCTCCCACATATCGGATGATGCCAAGGCTAGAAGTAAGGCATTACATTGATGTCTATGAGAAAGAGGAGGCGAAGAGCTCTTGTTTGCTTGAGCTAGCCAAGTTGGACTTCAATGTTGTGCAAGCCTTATACCAAAAGGACATCAAGGAATTATCAGGGTAATTAAGAGCTTGACATAGCTCATTTTTGTTTTGTTTTGTTTTTATTTTTACTTTAGGGAAATAATAAGTCTGAAGGTGGCGTTTCGTTTTGGTAAATGATCTACTTTTTCTTTTTCTTTTCTTTTTTGGAGGAAAAGGCCTTACTTATGCTTTATTAATGACTTATAAAATTAGAGCTCATACAAATACGAGCAGCCAATTGTGTGAGTAGCAGTGAGACACATTGCTAATCACATTGTAGCATATAGACCTCACCGCTTCAATTTCTTAGTAACGGGTTTTGCTAAACGAGGAGTCTATAACAAGTAGAGTACTGTTAATTGTTCTCTTTTTTTTCCCCTGTCCGTCTAACCTTTCTGCCTTATATTCCACTTTTTTTTATTAACCCCTTTATATTTGCATCCGTAATCTGCAAAATAAAAATAAAAATAAAAATCTCATGCACCGATACTACTCATAAAACCTTAAAACAATTCCTTTTACTTGATTAGATCTTAATTATGGAATATGAGGCAAATTTCGCCAAACTATCCTACTCAAAATAAATAAGTTGTTTATCCTTATTTCCTTTTTTTTTTAATGGAGTTATATAATTTGATATGTTTGTATGTAGATGGTGGGAACAAGTGGATCTAGGACGCAAATTTGATTTCTCAAGAGATCGTATATTTGAGAATTACTTATGGGCGTGTGGAACTGCATGGGAACCCAAATTTTCCAAGTGTAGGAGGTGATCACAAAGATTAGTAGCGTTGGGCTTGTAATCGATGATTTTATGATATACATGCCACGTTGGAAGAAGCCCAACAGTTCACAACGGCAATTAGAAGGTAATATTTAATTAGCAACGGAAGATATATATACAATTTAACTTGTGTTAAAATATTAATTTAATTTTATTAACTTGACAACACTGACATAAATGTTTTTTTTTTCCTTTTTTCATTAATTAAGGTGGGATCTCAAGGCCATGGAAGGCCTCCCAGATGACTTGAAGTTATGCTATTTGGCAGTATACAATTTTGTCAATGAGACCGCGGATGACTTCCTCAAGGATTCTGGTTTTGACATCAGAAGCATCTTAGCAAAAGAGGTATAATTTATATATAACCCTATTAAGATGACATCAATATCTTACAAAAAATTTAATTAAATAGGTTAATTCACATGCATCATCAGTAGTACGAGAGTATAGCAAAGCTACTTACACCCTTGCTCTATTTTATTAGCACATCCCACTTGTTAGTTGTTGCTAGCTTTTACATTAGTTTTTAACCTTGTTAGTTGTTGCTCAGCAAAAGAGGTATAAAATCTCATGTAACCGTACTAAGATGACATCAATATCTTTCGAAATTTTTAATTAAATAGGTTAATTCACATGCATCATCAGTAGTACGAGAGTATAGCAAAATAGGGCGAGATGCCATTTCTTGTATTTTTAAAATGGTTCTTTGTAGTTTCGGATTTTTCAAAAGGTTTGTTTGCAGTTTTCTAACTTTCTAGAGGGGCTATCTTGTAATTTTGGTATCTTTAAGATGATTATTGTTTGCAATTTTTTGAATTTTAATTTGCTAACACTGGCTATGTGGCAATTGTGGTTAATTCAGGCAATGTGTCTCTGTGAAACATATTTGAGAGAAGCACAATGGTTTCATAAAGGGATAACACCATCTCTTGAAGAATATTTGGAAAATAGTTCGATTTCAGTTGGCAACCGAGCTATTCTTTTCTACGCATTTTATTTTGTTGAGCACAATTTCACTGAAGAATCACTTGATCACTGGGAGCAAACACAACAACTTATTTATCTCTCTTCTGTGCTCGTTCGACTTATGGATGACTTAGCTCCTTCCAAGGTATAATTTTCACTAAACTTCCATGGAACTGTTATATAAAAGTGTAAGTACATGTTACGTGACATGCACATGAGTCTTTATATAGTATTTGTGGGGGTTTTTTTTTCGATAATAGTCCCATGAATCTTTCATATTTTGAAATGAGTTTCCTGATTCTTCATATTATAAAATGATTTTTGTTAACGAGTGTCCTACGAGCACTCGTTGAGAGTTATTAATTAGCCTATCAATTACTTTATCAATCTTTATACTATAAAGAATTATGAATAAAATGCATGACATATTTAATGCTTTAAACATATTATATGTAGTCAACATTACCCATGCTCTTAACCCTATAATAACCCCCACCACCCCACAAAAACAAACCCCAAACAATGAAAATAAAATAAAGATCCCATAAATAATAGGTTTTCAAAAATAACATTTTTCTAAAAATAATATTTTTTCATAAAATATTTTGTAAATTTTTAAGAAAAATATATTTTTGCAAAAAAGGAAAAATAAAATATATGAAAAGTAATAATTTCTAAACAATAATAAATATTTTTTAAAATTTTTTTGGATTTTAAAATTTCATGAAACTTTTTTGGAAAAATAATTTTTAAAAAATTTATATTCTCTAAAAATAGTATTTTTAAAATAACTATATCTTTGAAAAATATGTTTCTTATAAAAATATTTAAAATTTAAATATTCGTAAACATCTATATAATTTAATAATTATAGGTTTATGAGCATAGGCAATTTTGTCCATGTATAACATGTTCAAAGCATTAAATCTCTCATGCATTTAATTAATAATTTCATTCTAATACTAAGAGTATTAAAATAGTTGAGAGGCTAGTTAATGTCTCTATTGTTAACAAAACCCAAATAGTAAATGTATAGAATATCGTGTACTATCAAAAACTATCTTAATTATAAGTGTATAAAATCTAAACCTCTCAACCAGCATCATAACTCCCATGTTCAAAGCAATTAAAAGATTTGGAGACTAATTTTAAAAGGGTTTTAAGCTCTAGAGTTATGGCGATGGTTGAGAAGGTTATATTTTTATACACTTGTAGTTAAAGATAGTTTTTTGATAATATGTGGTATTATACATGTAAATTTAATATTTTTACTGTATTTTTTCTTAGTATAAATACATATTATTTATGATTGCTTATACTTTGAAGGCTGAGATGGAGGGACAAGCTACAGCAATCATTTGCCGTATGAAAGACTCAGGTGAATCATACGAAACAGCAAAAAAATATGTCAGGGATCTAATAAATATCTATTGGAAGAAGCTTAACCAAGAAGTTCTCAGTGGTGATTATCCTCAAAACTTTATTCACCTAGCAATAAATACAGCTAGATCATGTTTCACCGTATTTCAGCAGGAAGATGATAGCCTCGGCAAGCCCGCTGGCTTAATGAAGGACAGAATCTGCTCATTGTTTATTGAACCTATTCCCACGGAGTGATTATCCCATTATATATACATATTTCATGTCAGTTTTATTATTCAGTATTTGTAATAATATGTGATGTTGAACTTGCATATGACCTTCTTGGTGATAATAATAAGTCACATTTATGTGATGAACTTATCTATTTTGATGTTCTCAGATAACCCTTCTACTGGTTGTGCGAATTTTATGAATATACAATATTCATTGTTGTAGTGGTGTAGTATGATTAATTGTTATATGTGTTGAGAAATACCACATATGATTGCTCTATTGCACCTGGGGTAATTTCTAATAACATTAAACTTTATCGTATTTTTCTCTAATAAAAATAATTTATGATATTGATAGTTACATATAAACCCCAAAAATTAAGTAGTTTAACAATACATTATTAATATTTTGATGTTCTCAGATAACCCTTCTACTGGTTGTGCGAATTTTATGAATATACAATATTCATTGTTGTAGTACTGTATTATGATTAATTGTTATATGTGTTGAGAAATACCACATATGATTGCTCTATTGCACCTGGGGTAATTTCTAATAACATTAAACTTTATCGTATTTTTCTCTAATAAAAATAGTTTATGATATTGATAGTTAGATATAAACCCCAAAAATTAAGTAGTTTAACAATACATTATTAATATTTTTGAAGAGAAATAACTATATATATATATATATATATATATATATATATATATATATATATATATATATATATATATATATATATATATATATATATATATATATATATATATATATATATATATATATATATATATGGGCGGATCAAATGAGAACCCGTAACAAATATGAGAACTAAGAACTAACACTCTACCCTTAGATCTTTAAACAATCAACGGTTCTGATTAAACTGTATTAAATTCAAAAACTTAATTAAAGGGCTTGCTCATCATTTTGCTCAGAAAAGAATCAGTTACAATAGGCAGTTTTATATCTCCTAAATAATCGTGATTTCTTCATTACGTTTAAATTTTTTTTTCCTTTCTCAGATCTCTCTCTTTCTCTCTCAATCAATCTCTCTCTCCGTCTCCTACCCGCTCCCTAGCTCCGTCGGCCTCCCTAGCGCTCCCCCCACTCCTTCCTTCAACCCCGCCTCCTCCCCGCCGTCCCCGCGCCTCGCCGCCTCCTCTCCGCCGTCCCCGCGTCTCACCGTCTCCTCCCCGCCAACGAATCATTTTGTTTTAGGTTTTTTTTGTTGCCATCGAAAATAAAAAGATGGATATTTATTATCAAATTGTTTATGATCTTTCTGGTTTCTTTTTTTTCTTTTGGTTGGTTTTAACAATCCATTTAT
The DNA here is from genome assembly GCA_012295165.1 of Asparagus setaceus. Taxonomy (NCBI): domain Eukaryota; kingdom Viridiplantae; phylum Streptophyta; class Magnoliopsida; order Asparagales; family Asparagaceae; genus Asparagus; species Asparagus setaceus. The sequence goes on along the minus strand of CM022701.1, from coordinate 97,985,511 downwards.
CTTAATAATCGTATATTTTTACAGAATATTTTTTACAATTCATGAAACCGATTCACTCTTTATTTTTACAGATTCTGTAAGTTGATGAAGGAGATTCTGTAAATTGATGAAGGAGATTACGTAAGTTGATGAAGGGATTCGTAACTTTCTAATGAAGATTCATTATGTATTACGAGATGAATCTGTAATAATTTGTTGAGATTTCGTAAATTATAACATGTGATTACGTAAATTGTTAAAAGGGATTACGTAAGTTAATAAATGAGATTACGTATTTATGTAGCGTGATTACGTAAGTTAAGTGTTGTGATTACGTAAGTTGGTAATGAAGATTTAGTTTTTATAACTATTATGTTGAGATTACGTAAGTTATAACATGTGATTACGTAAAATATTGAAAGGGATTACGTAAGTTAATAAATGAGATTCGTAACCAAAATATTGAGATTACGTAAGTTATTACATGTGATTACGTAAAATATTAAAAGGGATTATGTATGTTAATAAATGAGATTCGTAACCACTTTATTGAGATATTGTAAGTTATAACATGCGATTTCTGTAAATTATTGCAAGGGGTTCTGTAAGTTAATAAATGAGATTCTGTAACCAATATGTTGAGATTCTGTAAGTTATAACATATGATTACGTAAAATATTAAAAGGGATTATGTATGTTAATAAATGAGATTATGTTACCAATTTGTTGAAATTCTATAAGTTATAACATTGAGAAATAAAGCAAATTATAAAAGTTTATTTTGACGATTGATAATGAGATTCTGTAAATTATAATTTGCTTTTTTTTATGGCAATAAAGTGAACACAATCTGATTAAATCGATGACAATTACGTAAAATGACTTATTGATTACGTAAATTGATATATGAGATTACGCTTAACATACTAAGTGATTCTGTAACTATGTTAACTGGATTCTGTAAGTTACAACATGAGTTTCTGTAACACTAGTAATTGGATTCTGTAAGTTAAAACTTGCAATTCTGTTTGGTATCAAATTGAACCTAATATAGACGTTTACAACTCATCTAACACGAAATAGAACTAGGGTTTTTGGGATAAAAATGATAAAATGATAAAGAATAAAATTAAGATATTTTAGACGAAGTTTGTGGGGTGCACAGAATCATGACATATCTTAGTTTCTCTCTCCTCCTTAAATATCTCAAATCAAAACTAACTTATCTTCTTACCTTTCTTAATTTTATTTTTTTCTTAATTATGTAAACCTGCGTTATAATTGATTGACGGTTTCCGTGATTATAGATTTTCCATTATATCTCTATGCTTTTTACCCTTTTACCCTTATTTCAGTTTCTAATGTCTATTTAATTACAATTCTGCCACCTTAATTTTAGCAGAATCTCAGCCTTTGTTTTTTTTATTATGGATGGTTGATATTGAGTTCTTAGTTCTCACACTTATTTGGGTTCTCATTGAACTGCCCATATATATATATATATATATATATATATATATATATATATATATATATATATATATATATATATATATATATATATATATATATATATATATATATATATATATATATATATATATATATATATATATATATATATATATATATATATATATATATATATATATATATATATATATATATTGTTGATGTATATAATCACAGTCACTAACCTCGGATGAGTTTAGCTTTTAAGAGAGCGAGTCCGCCTTCTCTCCTAAAGCCAGTGACCGACTCAGATCAAGGACTGCTGCTTGTGAAGAGGGACTGTGGAAGAGGCGGAGTTGGGATTTCCGGTGGTTCCTCCGACGATCAAGTTAGTAGAGTAGGAGATAATGTAATGGAGCAGGAATTCACTCAGAAGAGATTGCTTACTTGGTTCGTTGTTCACGCTGCTACTTATACCTAGGGTTGCGGGGGTATTTTCGTCTTTCCGTTGGCTAAGGAACCATTGCTGAGTCAGCCCTCTCTTCCACGCGTGAGCCAGTGATTGGCTGAGCATCTCTCTGTCTGCTACGGTGGCTGGCCTTTACAGGTGTCAACTTGCGGATAATTTGAGGGTTAGTGTGGTCTATTCGCCATTAATGGGATGGGATTGACGGCGCCTGTAGCTGCATGGGTCCGAGGTGCCTTAAATACCGTGAGAGATGGGGAGTTAAAGAATTTGTCGGCGCATTTAATGCGATCTTGATGGGCTCGAAAATCGTGATAACCGCGTTAGAGTGGAGGGAATCACGCAGGGGCGAGATAGGGGCCGAGGCGGTCGGCTCGCACTGCTCCTCGGGACGTCCTTTGGGGCAATCAACTGAAAAGGACGACCAGTGCCGCCTTTCGCGTCGTCCCAGAGGATTGGCGGCTGAGAAGAGGGGGCCCAGGCTCGCCTCGTGTTGTCGGGAGAGGCCGGCGATTGGTTGGATGGGGCTATAATGGGTGACGGGTTGGGAGGACGACGAACGCCGCCTTTTGCGTCGTCCGAGTGGATCAGCGGTTGGAAGACGACGGCTGGTCGTCCCCACGTCGGTCGGTGGGACGAGCGACGTGGAATAGCTTTGAGGCGGTCGATTGGTTGGCGGACGGCTATTATCGCCTTCAGCGTCGTCCGTGGAGAGTTGTTGTCGGACCGCTTGCACCGCCTTCGGCGTCGGCTATGGTGATAGTCGCTGATGGACCATGGTGGGGTCGGTAGGTGCGAGGCGCCCGTGGGGCGCACGGAGGCTCGAGTGTTCTCGTTGGCGGACAAGCGTTTATCCGTGTCGGTGCCTCGTTTTTCTCCTTAAATCATCGGTTAGTGGTTATGACCATAACATATATATATATATATATATATATATATATATATATATATATATATATATATATATATCTTATCATTGCTTATGTTTGAAGGCTAAGATGGATAGACAAGCTTTAACAATCATTTGTCGTATGAAGGATTGGTGAATCATCTGAAACATCAAACAAAACAAAACAAAACAAAAGTTAGTAATCTAAATATTCATTAATGGAAGAAACTCAACAAGGAAGTTGTCAATGGTGATCATCCAAAAAGTTTTATTAAGATAGCAATGAATACAATCAGATCATGCTTCAGCCAGAGATACTCTACATCCTTGGTTGTAGAGAATTTCTACAATTAATCAATCACATCTCCTTACTCCATGAACCTCATGAATGATATTCTTTATTTACGTTATATAAATGGACCTTTTAGTTGCACTAAATCTTTTTTTTAGTGAATGATATTCTTTATTTGCATTACATAAAAGGACCGTTTAGTTGTGTGATTTCCACTAAATATTTTTTTTTAATGGCGCCTCTGGCGCAGACGAGAATCGAACATAGGCCCCCACAAGAGCGCGACACGGCTTTGCCATGTGATCTACTGGGCCACCCTGTGACCCACTAAATCAATCAGTGTAATTAACTCATATAAGCAATAAGCAATTGTAGAGGCTCCCGCATGCTTCACAATCCCACAGGGATAGTAAAGGGCAGAAATCCACTCATTGTTTATTGAACCTAGTCCCATGGACTAATTTTAATATTTTATGTTTTCTTGTATTAAGGCATGTAGTTTAATTTCTCATTCAGTAGCTAGTATTTAGTAGAACATGGTTGTAATATGTGCTGTTGAACTTGTGACCTTCTTGTGATAATTATAAGTAATTTTATCCCTATGTTTGTAGTATAAGATTATGTATATTTCTTCATTGTAATTAGAGAGTATAATGGATGGTTTATGACTTTCCTTGAGTGAAAAAAGGAAAAATGAGCACAATTCAAGTCCAAAATGAATCCATAGAAATCTTCAAATCCCAGATTGAAGGTACATAATATCAGTCAATTTTTGTTTACAAAAATAAAATCAAATACATAACTCATTCATCAGAAATAATTTACATTCTCAACTTAATCAAACTCCAGCTTCTCTTCTAATCTACCCATCCTCTTCCCAACGTGAAGCATTAGCCGATACATAGTACGCAGCACTAAGTACGCCATGAACAAAACACAGTATCCCTCCTGTAGACAAGAAATTATGATGCGCTAGTCCACAAGTAACCCGAGACTTTGAATTAGATAACGCGCCAACAATCAGCATCGTGAAGCCCACTACAAGAATTATCCTGATCATATCGAAGTAAATATAACGTTATGTAGGATGATTTTGCTAATATATAATCATGAAGAAGTTTTAGATGATTATATATATATACCATGATAAAATTAGGGTGCCGGCTGAAAGTTGCTTGTTCCTTGATGACCTGCGAAATTCTTCGGTTGAACAAATGCAAATGCACCCACCAAGTACAATGGTGATGGTATGGGCTAATCCAAGAAGGATTGCAGCTGCTAGGCCTAGCCTGTAGGCTTGGTGGACAGGTTCTTTGCATTCAATGAATAGAAACCTTAAGTTCTTGCCCTACAACACATCAAATACAGAATATCAACAAGAGACACAATACACATTTTTTTACATTGTCACCTCGCGATGTAACCAATGGCAAATGGAGACTGATTTATCGCCCAAATCTCTAATTATGTGGTGTGTTGCTGATATGACAGACACCTAGGTTCTTATAACATACATCAGAAATGCAGTCATATCATAATTAACTGTACATGTCATAATTGTTAGACTTTATGTGTCATATTAGCAACATACCAATCAAGACATGGAATATAAACAACCATTATCCTAACATCCTAAACTCTATAGCATTCAAAACACAATTTGATATAACTTCCTGACATGAAGTGCTATACCTTGTTTTGAGCAGCTTCAGCTTCAATTCCTAGTATGCCAGCCACAACATCAATGACTACAATCAAGAGGCAAATTAGCACAGCAATTGCTTTTGCCATTTTCTCTAAATGATTTGAGGACTTCTATCTGTTGTTGGTGAGAAGAGAATAGAAGGATCAGGCTTGTGTTTTTAAAGGAGAAGCCTTGTGTGTGAATATAAGAATAAAGCCAAAGTAGAGAAGATTGATACTCACTTGTAATTACCAGCACAGATGTTAGCTGTGTAAAGATGCTTTGCTACATAACTCTTTTTACTTTTCAATTGCCTTGCTTCTGGATATGATTCTTTCTCATGGGGAGGAAGTAAAGCATGGAATCATTTGCCCCATTAAGGTTAGAAATGAGAGATTACTTTGATAATAATCACATCACTTTTGCTACATCATGTGCATATTTTAGATGTGTAAAGTTTGAAGGCAATGGACGAAAAAGTAGGGGGTGGGGTTAAAAGAAGAAGAAAGCACTACTTTTTCTTTTTCCCAATGCTAGAACTGTAATCTCTTTCAAACATAATAGTATGATTTAGGCTAAATAGCACTTAAATAGCCTATTGTGCCACCATCTTTGCACTTAAATACCTTAAGTTGTAAAAAGTAGTACTTTAATATCCTAAGTTGTAAAAACTGGCACTTAAATACCCTATTGTTTCATCACATTTACACTTAAATACCCTAAGTTGTAAGAAAGTAGCACTTTAATACCCTAAGTTATAAGAAAGTAGCAATTTACTACCATCTGTTAGTTGTCAGGACATATTCCTAGGAATTTCCATGACAACTAGCAGAAGGTACCAACATGCCATTTTTTTTACAACTTAGGGTATTAAAGTGCTTCTTTTTACAATTTAGGGTATTTAAATGTAAAGGTAGTGAAACAATAAGGTATTTAAGTGCCATTTAGCCTGTGATTTATTATTTTCATTCTAAATGCTAAATTGAAAAGTCCACATACTGATTTCTCATGAACACACAGAAATTTTACATCAACCATGTAATTATTGAGTTTAGTACATCACTAAAAAATTACTGAAGTTGCAAGATCATTCTATCGCAATATGTTCTATGAACAAGGGGATGATCATGTCCTTCATTTTGCCAGTTGCATTGCCAATACTATCTCCATCCTGAAAGACACATTGCGTAGTTCTCGCCATATTTAAGATCATATTAGCAAAATCTGTTGAAAAATTGCTTCTGAGAATTTCCCTATTGAGATTCATCCATGAACTTATAATCAAACCCTTAATGTGCTCCCTTGAACTTTCATCTGAGTTTCCAGTATCATTCATGTGGCATTGTATTGATTTGGGTATGTCTCCTCTCTGCATCTCAGCCTTCAAGATTAGTAGTTAATATGATCAGAAACTATAAGTTACCTTTAATCCAAATATGTTATAAACTTGAATATGTAAACTAAGCATGTACACTAAATACCTTAGAAGTTCCCAAGTCGTTATTGAGACGAGCAATCAAAGAAGAGAAATATATCATACCATGACTTTGCTCAGATAAATTAAAAACCCTTGTGGATGAATTATGCTCTATGAGGAAAAATGCATGAACCAATACAATAGGACCTCCTACTGAAATCCATGCATTTTCCAAATATTCTCTCAGAGTAGGTGTGTATCCTTTGTTGAACCATTCTGCTTCTTTTAAGTATGCTTCACAAAGATTCTCCCACTGAAACAAATCATGAGTTAGCTTGTGAAAGTAGAATGTAATTTTACGGTGAAACGTTCCCTCATAAGCATTTATTTTTTTAATAACAGATTTTCAAATGTTAAGAAAATATACGTTATGCCTGTATGTATTTATGTACCATATAAATATAGCGAAACAAAACTCAGGAATATATTGAAGTTTGTAAGTTTGACTTACTTCTTTTCTTATGAAGTGCATGACATCCAATCCATAATCTTTATAGATAGCTGATGCAGTCTCAGTAATAAAATTGTATAATGCATCGAAACATAGCTTCAAATAGTCTGGAAGAGCTTCTATTTCCCTAGAATCCCAACTTTATGAACATACAAAAAGAACGAAAATTAGAGGACATAGTCAAATACAAGTTAAAAACATAGAGATAACTGAAGAAAGAACTAAATGAAAATTTTACCTCTTAATTGCAGATGTAAATATCTTAAGTTCTTCTAATGACCCATAAACATCGTATACATCATCAATCACAGTTAATATACATATGAGCTTGGTTATAACCTTCCGACACTTTGAAAAATGTGGCTCAGATGCAATCCCTACAGCTAACAGATAATTCTCAAATAGCCGATCTCTAGAAAATTCAAGCTTTTCTCCCAAGCTCAATGCTTTCCACCATCTATGACATAAATCATAACTATATTAAAGATTCATAATAAGTACATGTACAAGTTTTGATGAAATGCTATTGCATTGAGAAGAAAGTCATATTTGCACTTTACCCTGATAATTCTTGCACCTCCTTTTGATGTATAGACTGTACAACATTAAAATCTAACTTGGCTAGCTCCAGCAAGATGGAGCACCTCTCCTCATTTCTTTCATAAACATCAACATAGTGTCTAGCTTCTAACCTTGGCATCCTATAATGACAGGGATGCTCAATGCAATGCTTCACTTGCTCAACTAAGTTCAAATCCACATCCTCTCTTAGATTCTTGAGATGTCTAACACTGAATTCCTTAGCTTCTTCTAGTGCCTTTTCTCCATAAATGCTAAGGTGGGCAGCATCACATAAGCTTAATAGCCCTTTTGCATCATGGCATAAGCAATTCTTGGATCCTTGTTCATCTCTAAATCTATCAAACAGATCTGTTCCATCCAAAATTTAACATATATAACTAGAAGACATCACATGTATGCATACTTTTAGATATGTATCCAAAAAAAAAAAAAATCTTTGTGCCTTTTTTATTTTATTTTTTCCTTGGGCTAATTATGGATAGACCACATGTAGTTCTGTTGTTGCAGATGCACCCCCTGAGTGAAATTGTTTAACTCTTTTACCCTCAGAGAGAGAAAATTGTTATTTGACGAATAGGCCTCCTGAGTGTAAAAGAGTCAAAAAAAAATTTCCTCAGGAACTTATCTGCAACAAAGAGCTGCACGGGGTCTATCCGCAATCAACCTTTTTTTCCTTTCACTCTTTTGTTTAAATACATACCAGAACACACATCATAGCCATGCTGTCTCAGGAGTCGAAAGCAAAGGGAGGTGTCATATAAGTTGGATAGAAGCTCGAAACGATTGACGTAGATTTGTTGTAACACAACTTTGATCTCCTCTTTGAAATGATAAGCCACCCCAAGTCGTTGCAATGAATCGACTAATTGGAGCTTGGCTAGTGGCTCCTCCAACTCTTTGAGCAACTTCTCGGTCTCGAGCTTCAATTCCTCAATTCGTGAACTAAAAGCAGTATCCTAAAGAAAGGACATTTGAGTCATCTCTTTGTTGTCATTGTCAGTTGTGGCGGAGCATTTAAAATCTTGATATTCTTTATCGTCATATATCTTCATGCTTCTTGCTTGTAATTATCATTAGCACTTACATCCCTAAAAATCAGGCGATATTCTTTTTCCTCAATCTAGAGAGCAGTTTAGATTTTTTTTTCCAGTTAACTTGAATACAAAAGGTGAATTAGCATCATGTGATTCACACCTGACATCTCAACCTAACAGGAAAGATAATATCATTTGTTTAGTGGATGTAAGTGCTAATAAAATAATTTAGAGGGTATAAGTGGTTATAATCTCATAATACAAGGGATGCGTCTATAATAACACTTTTATCTATGGCCATATTTTGGATAGATAACTTACTGAATAAGGACTCTGGATCGACTCAATGAGCTTGTGCTCCCAAATTGTGGGATGATAGTTGGCAGACCTCCTTGAATTCTCTTTCAACATAGTTGAACAACTTTTTGGCATGACTGCAAATCCTAGATTGAAGAAGTAATGCCCTTCTTGGTATCTGCATGCACTCAAATACAAGTATTAGGTTCACAGAGATCGATAGAGAGAGATGACAGAGAAAAAGAAAGGCCTTTGTTCAAACATTGGAAAATCTATGAAGCCTTGTCAAGGTGAAGAAATGGCGAAATCACCAAACACCAACTTTTATAGATTAGCAATGCCAGGACTGCTTGAATCTATAAAAGAGACTATGTCAATAGAAGTAAGGGATATCACTTATATATGAAAAATAATAATAATACAAACAGTGAAGTGTTGATGACGGAGATTGTCCAAATTGTAAGTAAAATTCACTGCACCTAACAACACTGACATGTCTCAGAGAAAATATATAATATTGAGGAACATGTGGATTTGAGTAAGTACACCAGGGCTTCAATAAATGTGATAAAATTGTTGTGTTTTATATACATACTTCTTTGTATTCCAGACTTACAGATATATTAGTTAAAGCCATGTGAATATCATTCTCGAGTTCTTTAGTTCTTTCAAGACCCAAACAGGGTGTAGATCAGCAAGTCCTTATCCTGTCATGTACTTAAATGCTTGCAGTTGGATTTGGGCCAACTACAACTGGCTAAATTATCTTCCAATGACTCAATAGTGGACCTACCTACACTGTCTATCTACAGGATGGGTCGTGCTCGCTTGATCAGTGTTATCGTTATACCGACATATACGTTTGCAAATGGATGAATGCTAATAAAATAATGAATGAAATTGAAAATGTTATTCAACCGTGAAAGACTTCCAGTGGTGATGGAGAGAGATAGGTGTCAATTGTAATTGTGTATGAGAATATATTTACACTGCAAGCATAGAAGTTGGATTTCCAAACTTGTGTGCTTACGTCCAAAGTACACTGAGAGCTCTCACCTTCTCCAACTGAAGAGGGTACAAATAAATAACAAAGATTTGTTCTTTTCACAAACACCAGATCAAGAAATTAAGCACAATCATTCTCACGAAAGAGTACAAGTGAGACATCTAAAGACTCTTTGATAAGTGAGTCACAGTGGTTGTTTTAATGTTCAAGGGCAATAATAGATATATCCTCGCAATACAGGGGGTGCATGTGCAACTATGTCACTATCCTATAATTTCTCAAACATTACTGAAGTTGCAAGGTCACTCTATCACAATATGTTCTATGAACAAGGAGGTGATAATGTCCTTCATTGTGCCAGTTGAATTTCCAATATTGTATCCATTCTGAAAGATATGTTAAGCTGTTCTTGCCATTATCATATTAGCAAAATCTTTTGAAAATTTGGATCTCAGAATTTCCTTATTGAGATTCATCCATGAACTTATAATCAAACCCTTGATATATTCTCTTGAAGTGTCATCTGATTTGCCAGTCTCCTTCATGTGGCATCTATTGATTTGGCTGTGTCTCCTCTCTTCATCTCGGCCTTCGAGATAAGTATTTATAAGATCAGAAATGATAGTTGCAAAAAAGTTGTCTCAGAACAAACAATTACTCATAGTTCAAATATATTAAAAACTTATATACATAAAATACACACAATACCTTAGAAGTTCCCAAGTCTTCACTGAGACGAGCAATCAAAGAAGAGAAATATATCATACCATGACTTTGCTAATACAAATTGAAACGCCCTTTGGTTGAGTTGTGCTCTATGAGAAAATATGCATGAACCATGACAATAGGACCTCCCACTGAAATCCATGCATGTTCCAAATATTCTCTTAGGGTTGGCTTGTATCCTTTGCTAAACCATTCTACTTCTTTAAAGTATGCTTTACAAAGATTCTCCCACTGAATTTTTTTTAATGACTTAACCATTGGGCTTGTTCAAAATAGACAATATAATTTTACAGTGAAAAATTCAATTATAAACATTTATAATTCTTTGAGATCAACATATTCAAATGTTTAAAAGATAAAAGGATGAGGTCAGAATTACTTTATCATTTCCAGTTATGTGCAAATTTCACACGCATATATGTAATGTGTATATATGCACACACACCTGCATATATTTATGTATCATATATATTGCCTTACTTATGCACATACACCTGCATATATATTTATGTATCATATCCACCTGTATATATGCACATACACCTGCAGATAAATAGTGAACATATCCAAGTTTGTAAAATTGCCTTACTTCTGCTTTAAGAAGTTTGTGACATCCATTCCATAATCTTTATAGATACCATCTGCAGTTTCATCAACGAAATTGCATAATGTGTTGAAGCATAGCTTTAAATAGTCTGGAAGAGCTCCTATTTCCGTAGAATCCCAACTTTGTGAACATAATGAATAGAAATTCAAGGAGATGGTCATATATAAAGTTAAAAACGTAGAGAAAACTCAAGATAGAAATAAATAAAAAATTTCCCACTTGATCGCAGATGTAAACAGTTTTAAGTTCTGGTAGTGAGCCATAAACATCATATGCATCATCAATCACAGTCAAGATGCATATGAGCTTAGTGAGAACCTTCCGACACTTTGAAATTGTGGCTAATAAGCAATCCCAGCAGTCCACAGGTGATTCTCAAATAACTGATCTCTGGAAAATTTAAGCTCATCTCCCAAGCTCAATTCTTTCCACCATCTATGACACAATAAATCATTATATTATAAATTGATAATAATTTTATACAGAAACTTTGATGAAATTCTATTGGATTAAAAAGAAATTAATCATATGTGCTCTTACCTTGATAACTCTTGCACTTCCTTTTGAAGTATAGATTGCACAACATTGAAATCTAGCCTGGCTAGCTCAAGCAAAATGGAACTCCTTCCCTCTTCTCTTTCATAAATATTGATATAATGTCTAGCTTCTGACCTTGGCATTCTATAATGAAAGGGAAGCTCGAGGCAATGCTTCACTTGCTCAATCAAATTCAAATCCACATCCTCTCCTAGACATTTGAGATGTGTAACACTGAATTCCCTAGCCTCTTCTAGTGTCTTTTCTCCATAAATTTCAAGGTGGGCAGCTTCATATAAACTTATAATAGCCCATTTGCATCATGGCATAAGCACTTTATGAATCCTTGTTCATCTCTAAATCAATTCAACACATCTATTTTCATCCAAATGTTAGATATATATTAGAAGAAAATAAATATATTCATCATACCCATCAGTGCACCTTTTTATGTGTATATAACATAAGTATCAGCCTCAATTTTCTATTTTAAGTCCATTATTTTTTAATTCTTTCTAATACGGTATTACACTTGCATATGAATATCCAACATATAATGTATATTTCCAGATTACTTAGAAGAAAAGAGTAATATGCATACCAGAAGAAACATCATAGTCATGTTTTCGTAGGAGTCGGAAGCAAAGGGAGGTGCCATACAAACTTGGAAGAGGCTCGAAACCATTGATAAAGATTTGATGTAACAAACTCTGATCTCCTCTTTGAAATGATAAGCCACTCCGAGTCATTGCAATGAATCAACTAACTTGAGCTTGGCCAGTGGCTCGTCCAACTCTTCGAGTAATTCTTTGGTCTTAAGCTTCAGTTTTCTCAATGCGCGCAACAAATACAGTATCCTAAACAGAGGATATTTGTAGTCAGACCTTAGTCATCTCTTTGTTGTCACTGTGAGTTGTCTCAAACCACGTAAAATATAGATTCTTTATCCAATTACTTATCTCTTCATGCTTCTGCTTGTTATCTTTATATGGATTTACTAGTTTGGACTGACAACTTACTGAATAAGGACTACGGATCGACTCATGAGGTGATGCTCCCAAATTGTAGGATGATAGCTGGCAGACCTCCTCAAATTCTTTTGCGACAAGTGTGAGCAACTATTTGGTGTGGCTAAGGAACTCCTAGATTGAAGAAGTAATGTCCTTCTATGCATCTGTACATACTCAAATACCATTAAGAGACTAAAAGAGATAGATAGAGAGATGACAGAGAATGAGAGACCTTTGCTCGAGCATCCGAGGATTTTTTGAAGCCTTGTCAAGGTGAAGAAATGATGATCACTAGAAACCAAACTGTGTAGATATGAAAGTGCCATGGATTGCATGAATCAATGAAAGAGACTAGGTATGTCAATAGAGTAAGGGAAAAGGCTTTAAAGATACTACTTGTGTGATAATATTCACAAACAATTAAGTGTTTGTATCAGAGATTGTCCAAATTATAAGTAAACTGTAAGCCGCTAAAATTTTTATAGTCCACCCACCAAGGGCCCTACTGTACTACTATTTAAGCGCATGGGAATCTCATTCCTAAATACTTTATTTTTTTGTAGACACAACTGGGACCAGATGGCCCACATATTGTGATGCCACTTAAAAAGCTCATGTGAACACAGGAAGAGGTGGGTGCTGGCTTTTGGTAATGATTGAGGGTTTAGAATTTTAAATTCTAACATCCCCTGCACGGCTGTCGTCCTCATGGGCCGAAACCTGGACTCATTCTGACACCTCGGATTCGGTACTGTTTCTTTTAGATTTGGTTCAAATGTGTGATTGGTGGGATTTTGAACCTTAGTTCTTTGTCCTTTTCACTGCACCCAAAAGCTTTGAAGCTTTGGTGAGGGTTGAGGTTTAGAATTTTTATATGACATAATCAAAGTGACAGAAGGTTGGTACGATGAATAAATTTTCACTACCATGTAGTACTAAAGCTGCAAATTACGAATACCAGGACATCCTTGGGATTTCAAGAACGTACTATTTTCCAAAGCCAAACTTCAGACATCAAAAGAATGCTGACAATAAAACAGTGGAAGCAAATTCAGCAGGATATCTTGTACCTGGACGTGCACTTTGCTCAACAATTCAGACTAGCTACAAGCAGTTAGAACTGCAAAGAACATTACATGGTAAAAGTTCCAAGAAATCAAATTCTTGAGAATCTAGACGAGATACTCCTTCCGTCGTCCTTCATCCTTTTACAACTTGCAACATTAGTCAATAGAGCAGTTTGGAAGACTAAATCCATTCATTCTGAACCAAACCAGCATGGATTTCCTGCGCTTGCTTCGTAGTACCCCATCGTCAATCGAGCACAAATTCTAATAAAAATGGAGTATGTAAATTGATCCACCTTCATGCTGGAACCTTGCTTCCCATAGTACAACTTAGGAGCCTGTTTGCTATATCCGTGAAGAATGTGGCCAATTACAATTGAATTTTGTGTGGCCCGTCGAGCCTCCTCAGACTATCACACTTTGTACATATCGATCAAAGCACAAAGAATGAAACTGTTATCATTAAGCCCAAACTTGAGACTCGTCAAAGTTATAACCAATAAAGGGAGAGCTCAAGCTCGCAGCAGCCTCGATCATATTTGTCAGAATTTGAGACCCATGAACCTTCGAAAACAAAGACCACACCATCAAAAAGAGATCAGATGCTTCATCAAAGACTCCCAAATCGAACAACCCAAAAATCAGTGTATTCTAAGAAACAACATTTCATTGAGATATTTCATCGAACAACTGGCAGGCATTAGAAACTAGCCCAAACTGAGTCCTGTACTTTATGTACTGATCAAACTCAAGCGCAAGTAGTCTCTGTATAGTTGAGAACAGACCCCCTATAGTATCATCCAATTGCAAAAGAGACCCTATATAGTTCTATTTGTTGCAAATAGAGCCCTTGTAGTTCTAAGTGTTGCAAATAGACTTTCTGTAGTATTGGCCCAAATGCGAGTATAGTCCCTCAGTGATATTTTTCAACTCTTTTAAAAGGTTTAAAAAAAAAACAATTGAGTGTCTATCCTCACCAATAGAACTATAAGGTGTCTATCCGTCTTCTAAAACACATTAACTATTTGAAGAGTAAAAAAAAATCACTCAGGAGTCCAGTCGCAACAAGTAGAACTACCAGGATCTATTCACAGCAAATAGAACTACATGTACTCTCTTTGCACTTGGGTGATACTGCTGATACTATAAAAGGGTCTGTGCGCAATATTTTTTCACATCCATACCTTAACAAGAAAAAGAAAAGTAGATAATATTGTCCGAATTAAGCTACTTCTAGCTCATTTGCAATCATTAATTATATTACAATGTTTGCAAGTTAGGTGCTCTCCTTTAGCTTTCCTTCAACAAATGCCTCAAAATCACATTATTATAACAAATCATGATTACCAAATTGCTATCCAACTTATATTCGCGCCTATCTCATGATTTTGTGGCCTCATGCCCTCTAATTAGGGACAAAGGAAACCATGTGATGATAATTAGTGGACTTTTCCTAACAAGGGTAAGTAGCAAGTCCTTTTTCGTCTAATTTGCTAGTCCAAATTTCATAATCTCTTCATGTCTACATAACAAAGCGTTGTAATGGACATGTCCCATAAAGTTGAGTTCTTTTAGGTCTCAATTTAAATATGACCAGCTCACCAAATTGAAGTGCAAGTCCCAACCACAAAATAAAAATTCAATGTGTTTTCCATATTGGTCCCTTTAAACATTTGATATTTTGAAATTAGTCCCTCCACTTTTGGAAGTTGCTTTTTAAATTATTATATTAGTCCCTTGCCTGATTATTCGGTCTAGATTACTAATTTTTGATTTGAGGTCTGAATAGTAGTTTCAATGATTTGAGGGACCAATATCGAAAAAACCCAAACTCAAAAAGATCCCTTGTCGTAAATAATCTAAAAGTTGGGGAACAATTCTGTTAAACGTTATCGACCGTTGGGATCAAACCGGGTCTGGACCCGAAACCCGATACCTTTTTCGTTAATGATTTTTCAAAGTCCGCCTCTTTCTCCATTTCAAAATCGAAAAAAAAAACCCCCTTTCTCTCACTCTCTCTCTCATCTCGATCAGAAACCCTAAATTTGAGCCCAGGAACAAAAAAGGGGAGATCTTTATCGTTGGAATTCTTAATTTTATATTGTTTTTGGTTGGGAGAGCAACGGCTGCGACCGCCTCGATCTTTGCTTTCACTCCACTCAAAGCCCCCACCCAACCGCCTAATTGAAAGCTCCATTTGAAACCCTAACCCTAATTCTTTTTGCTATTTTTGGCGGAGTGATTCTTCTTTAAGCGATGTATTCGCGTGGGCAGAACATTCCTCGAGCCCCCTCGACTGCTGTAAGCTCCGGTCCCTCCTTCAAATTCGTGAAATTTCTTTAGAATTTCACTGCTTTCTTTGCTCTTTCGCAAAATTTAGGGTTTTTAGGACCACTTTACTCTAGTTTCTGATAACACACAGAAAATTGAGGTAACTAATTTGATGCCCTAATTCTTATAGAAGGAGAATTTAGATGAGACGCCGATGGACAAGCGGAGGAGGATAACAGTTGGAAAGATGGTGGGACCCAATACCACCAATCTCCGGCCTCGGCAGGTACTGTCAGCAGTCAACGTTGGGCCCGCTGATCCGATGTCCGCTGCAAACTCTGATGCTGGGAGTACTGTTGGTGGAATTGAGTTCAGCTCGAGGGAGGATGTTGAGAGGTTACTCAGTGAGAAAATGAAGGGGAAGTTTAAAACTGATCTCAAGGTAATTTTTTTTTGGGTCAGTTTTCATTTGCTAGTTTGTTCATGTAATGGTGACCTCTTAGTACGCTGGTTAGAAAAAGTGAGGGGGCAAAGAGATCTAGCGGTAGACCTCAAAGAACCTGGTTGGAAGCAATTAATAAGGATATGATAATGGTTAACTTAACAAGAGAGATGGCCCACAATAGAACGGAATGGAAGAATGGGATTTATGTAACCGACAACAAACATTTGGAATAAAAGCTCTGTTGTTGTTGTTGTTGTTGTATTTGCTAGTTTGTTAGTGTTTTGATGAAATTTGTGGACAAATTTTGTATTGTGACTACAGGCTCATGATTGTGTAAAGGGGTTACATCTTGCTTTGCATAGTTAATGGTGCGTGGTATTTTCAGGTGTCATTGTTCCTTTAGAAAATCTTTCTGATATGTGTATCATGAAATAGCTGAGAAAGAGTGAGACCATGCTATAAGTTTAGGTTTCATGAAACATTATGTTGGCTTTCTGTTTGTTGTTTTTATCCAATCTTTGAAAATCTTGGTATCAACTTTATGCATTCCTGCGAGTTTTCTTTGTCATAAGATATATGTTAGAATTATATTGGGAAATGTTGATGGAAGGTGAGGTCTTGCTCGAAGTGAAATGCTAATGGAGATTTCTACTTTTAGCTAGTTTGCGTCCACTTTGTAGATCATACTATTTTACGGAAAGAGTGAACAGCAAATTTTTAGAGACTGCAGAGGAAAATCTCATGAGACCTAGTGTCCCATTAAGCTTTACTCAGGTTAACTTTATCTGTATGTCGTAGATAACAAATGTCATCGTGAAAATTTTTTGGTTGTTGAGTTGGTGCTTTTGTATATTAACAAATTGTGGTATTTTCCTTCCTTCAACGGTTAATGGATTTTACTCATCTCGGTCTCCTTATCTATGTTCTTCCTATAGATAATTCCAGACCATGAATATTCAGCAAGTGATATTTACCTTATAAATTGCGTGTTTTTATTTCTTGGAATTAAAAAAGGTTTGGCTAATGTCCAGGTTGTGCTGGGATTCTACCAAAATATAGTCCTTATATGAGCAGTTTAATTTCATCCTTTCCAGAGATTTTAAGATCTTTTGTTTCTGAAGTGAGTGTCATCACATGATAGCCTAGGTATAGTTTTTTAGGTAACGATTACCTTTTGGATTGGCTACTGAAAAGGTCCGTATGTACGAGCTAAATTTCAGATTGCGTCTAATAAAAGCAAACAATTGCCTAATAAATTTTGAGTATTTTATATGAGTGGAAATTCAGCAGTATGTTGCATTTTCTAATGCCGACATAGCTGGTATAACAGTGATATTTTATGAAATGAAAGTGCCCATTACATTACTTGTTACCTTTTGCTCCTATTAGTGTTTGTGGGCTCTTCTCTCATTCCTTGTTACTTTGTGCTTTTATTTTGGATTTATACACCGCTACTTATTGTGAATCAAACCTCACATTTTCCCTAATTTTTGAATGCGTTGTGTGTCTTCAGGGAAAAAATGAGCAGATGATAGAGTACATCAAGAAGCTGAAAGCTTGCATCAGATGGTTCATGGAGCTTGAAGATGGGTATCTACTGGAGCAGGAGAAGCTTAGGAGTTTGTCTGAAGCTGAAGAGAAAAGGCATGCCGAGATAGGTAATTATCAATTTCTCCCCTAATTAGGTAATAGCCTAATATGTTAAAAAACTTCCATTTACAAGATGCTTGTTAGATATTTGAAGTTTGCTGCTATTACGTTGGTGTGTATTATACACACCAGCATTTTTCCAACAACCTCTACCATTCGATGAAGTTTGCTGCTAATATAGTTCTTTATTATTATATTATGTAGAGACCCAAATGAAAATTAACGTTGAGGAACTAAATTCAAGAATTGAAGATCTTCAGGGACAATGTGCGTCTTTGCAGGAGAAGTTGAGCAGGGAGGAAGCTGAAAAATTGGTATGTATACTTTTAACATGTTATTTTTTCCATTGCCTTCCCAAATTCTAATTAGGATAAATTTGTAGGCTATAAGTAAATCTTTCAGGGAAGAAGCAGAAGCTAGGGTTGCTTCAGATAAGTTACGAGCTTCATTATCAGAGGAACTTGAAAGAACAACAGAAGATTTGAAACGGAATAGTGATCAGGTATCCTTGTTACTTAAATTTCTGATTGACACTTTAAGATGTTGTGCTAACCTTTTTTTCCCGTTTCAAATACCATCTAGATTAAATTGCTTCAAGATACCAATAAGAGGTTACAGGAGTATAACACCAGCTTGCAACAATATAATAGCAATCTTCAGGCAGAATCTGTTAAAACTGGGGAAGCCATCTCAAAGATGCAGACAGAGAAGACTGCAATGATGGAAACTATTGCTGGTTTAAGGGATCATACTAACTTGCTTAAGTCTCAGTTGGACTCTTCCAGGGTTAGCTTATTCATTCAGTATTTGCTTACTAGACTGTATTAAATGCTTATTTTCTCCAATATCAAAACACTACATTACTTTCCTAACAAAGAGTTCTTTTATCTGGCTTCTTCCTCAGTCTTCTCAACAAGAAGCTATAAAGCTAAAAGAAGAGTTAAGAAAAGAAGTTGGTTGCCTTAGAGCCGAACTGCAGCAAGTAAGAGATGATCGTGATCATCAGTTATCACAGGTCCAGGGGTTGAGTATTGAGCTCGCCAACTATAAGGAACTTACTGGAAAAACTTCTAAGGAGTTGGAAATTATTATGACAACTAGAACTACCCTTGAGGTTACCCTTTTCTTTAATTAATCAATCAATTAATTAAGTTGGTTGCTCATAACTATATTACTTATGTTGTTGTTATTAATTTGCAGGCAACATGCTCTTCACAAAAGGAACGAATCCAGCTGTTAGAATCCCAAGTTGAGGTGGCTAATGAAAAACTGAAGGTAAACACCTTTGCAGATAGTGTTGTTTGGCATTAAGAACATATATATATTTTTATTAGGCAAAAATTGCTTTCTCAAAAAGTGAGTCCATTTTTGTGTCATGTTATGTAAGATAAGACCTGGTTTTGACACATTCCATTTATTTATCTAGAGAGCTGACTTAACAGCTATTGAAGTAATGACTGATTATGAAGAGCAGAAGAATATGATAAAAGTATTGCAAAATCGTGTTGCTGATGCTGATATTCAGATCTTTGAAGCCGAGAAATTGCGCAAGAAATTACATAACACTATTCTGGTATTTCTTTCTCTTTACCTATCCATGATATATAGTCAAATTATTTGGATGATGATTGTTGTTTTAATCTTCAGGAGCTTAAAGGGAATATCCGAGTATTTTGCAGAGTGAGGCCAATACATGACAGTGACTGTAATGAGGTAGATGGTGCTATTGTTTCCTATCCCACATCATTTGAATTTCTTGGGCAAGGCATTGACTTGATGCACCATGGTAAAATCCTTATATTTCTCTTCATTGAGCATAATAACTTAAAGT
Source organism: Asparagus setaceus (assembly GCA_012295165.1). Taxonomy (NCBI): domain Eukaryota; kingdom Viridiplantae; phylum Streptophyta; class Magnoliopsida; order Asparagales; family Asparagaceae; genus Asparagus; species Asparagus setaceus. The sequence continues at coordinate 97,965,758 of CM022701.1, read as the reverse complement.
TTATTGATTATGATATAGTAAATTGCAATTATTCACATCATGAGCAGATCAAAGATACTCATTCACCTTTGACAAAGTATTTGATCATAAAGCGTCACAAGAAGATGTATTTGTGGAAATTTCACAGCTTGTACAGAGTGCACTTGATGGGTACAAGGTACCTTATATTTGCTTCATCATTGCACTGTTTGCTTATCATCTTTGTTAATAATATATCATTACATTCTGCTGTCCAATTTTGTGAATCATCCAAACCGTGTAAATAGAGAGTTCCTTTCTAATTTTCTCTAAATTTAACAGCAAGGATTTTGTTAAGTCCTCATGTCAATAGGATTTGTTGGGATAAAACCGGACACAGCGGTCCGCAGCGGTCTGATCAAGTGTACCAAAATAACACACTGAACATACCAGTCGCTTTCAAAAGGAAGTGTGCTGCCAAAACTCTATATCTTCTCATCATTCTAAACATCTCTTAAGAGAATATTTTTTCTCCGACGACGAGAGCAGAGAGTTGATAACTCTCTTTGTTTCGCCTCTTCGTCCGGTGTGTGTACATCTTGAGAGAGAGAGCTTGTAAGGGTTGTGATCTCTCATTTTGTGCTTCCTTCCTTGTCTCTGGCGTGTTTTGACAATCAGAGTGTGAGAGCTTGAGAGTTAAGTGTGTTCTCACTTTGTACAAGGATTGTATTGAGAGATAAATATAGTGAAACCCCCTCCTGCCGTGGACGTAGATCATTTTGATCGAACCACGTAAATCTTGTGTGATTGTGTCTCTCTATTTTCTAGCTTGTGTTCAGTGTGTTATTTTGGTACACTTGATCAGACCGCCGCGGACCGCTCTGATTTATTTGCTCAAGTGTCACTTTCCTTGTCTCGCTCCAAATTTTCTTCAGCCAACACTCTCAAGTCACTCTCAATCAAATCAACCTTCGGTGGAAGAAAATAAATTGTCAAATTTATTTTTCTTTTTCAAACAAGTGGGTCCCGCTTGAGAAAGAATTCAAGACAAATAATAACAGGATTCATCTTTCCTTAACACTAGCAAGCACCATGGTATGACCACCACATAATTGGCAACATGATTGCAAAAAAAGAACCAAAAGTATACATCTCTACAAATTACTATTGGACTCATACTGACACAATGAATTGAATAAGATGTAGATGTGGAGTAGGAAAAGGATTCTGAAAGCAACTAACTTGTGTTTAAAGGTGAAAAAAGTGGAGGGGAGGATGTAGTTAAAAAGTAGATGTAGTTGTAATTAAGGATATACAATAAAGAATTAAAGATTGCTTGTGCATAGATGATCGTCGGAAGGTTTTAGGGTTGGTTGCTCTCTCTTTTTCAATCTCTTTGTAAATTTTATATTTCCATAAACTTAAGGGTTTCACCTGAGACTGTACCTTATCTTCTTAGAACTTTTAAAGTCACTGAATCCTAATTGGTTAATCAACATAAGTTGCTTGCCTAACTATTGTCCCTTCTCTTATTGTTTTTACGAGCATGTCGTAGGCTTTAGGTCACTTTATCAGGTAATTCAAATGTTCGCATGCTACTTTTGCTAGGTTTGCATATTTGCCTATGGACAAACTGGTTCTGGCAAGACATATACCATGATGGGACAGTCAGAAGCTTCTGAGCAGAAAGGAATGATACCTCGCTCGTTGGAGCAAATTTTTCAGATCAGCCAATCTTTGGAAAGTCAAGGTTGGAAGTACAAAATGCAGGTCAGTAGTGTTTATATACAGCTTTGGTTGGTTATTTAAAAATTCATTTTTTTTAGTTCTATTTTTCTTGTTATTTATAGGCCTCAATGTTGGAGATTTACAATGAAACCATTCGTGACTTGTTGGCCCCAACTCGTTCTAGCAATTTTGATGCTACTGCTGCCCATAGCAAATTTGCAATCAAGCATGATTCTAACGGTAACACTCATGTCTCGGATCTTACAGTTGTGGACGTTTGTAGCATTAAGGAGGTTTCATTTCTTCTGCGGCAAGCTGCACAAAGCAGGTATTTGACTCTTAAATAGATTTATATTCCATTATGTTTTGAATTAGACATGAATGAAGTTTAATAGCATTTCTTTTGATAGTTGATGTTCATATTACTTTTGGATCAACATCAAATCTTGAAAATTATTTCTATTTGATAATTTTTGAGAAGTCTTTAATATTAAGTTAGACTAGAAGATTTACATTGTTCACTAGTGTTGCTTTTAAGAAATGACTATCTTACGCCAGGCGAACACATGTTTCAATACTAGAATCATAATGTGTAGACTAGAAGCTTTACATCCTTCACCAGCGTTGCTTTTCTTATCACACATAGTAATTTTACGCTTTATTACGCCTAACAGTCACATCGTTTAGCTGTCTGTTGTTGAACACAATGTAAAGAGATTGTCAATATTTTTCCAGGTCTGTGGGCAGGACACAAATGAACGAACAATCGTCACGAAGTCATTTTGTCTTTACTTTACGGATATCAGGAGTTAATGAGGTAGACTCTTTAGTTATTTGTGTTATGACATCCTTATTGTTTTGTACATGAATTCTAACTGGTGATTATTGAACTTCAGAGTACGGATCAACATGTTCAAGGGGTACTTAACCTTATTGATCTTGCCGGAAGTGAGCGCCTGGCCAAAAGTGGTTCGACTGGAGATCGTCTAAAAGAAACACAGGTAATATTGGTTTCTAATGGTAAATATTTTATCCTATTTTGTTTTAAAAGAAAGTCCGTTAAATTTCTTTTTCTCTTTTTTTTTTGTGTTGCATTTTATAGGCAATTAACAAAAGTTTATCAGCTTTGAGCGATGTCATCTTTGCAATTGCGAAGAAAGACGATCATGTCCCTTACAGGAACTCTAAGCTTACATATCTTCTCCAGGTAATTGCATCTCAAAATTGTGAAATAAAGTATAAGTTATCATGACCTTAAGTTGAAAATAGTTTAGGAGTAAATTTTAGGAAACAGTCATAAACTACCAGGGTTTACGAAGGAAATATCTTGAACTATATTTATTCAAGAAAGATGCCATAAACCTTATAACGACATTAGCAATCCTGATAAAAAGATTGAACTGCCCCCAATTATAATTGTAAACCACAAACTAAACTAGTTATATAAACAAAATGCGGTAAAATTATCTAGAAAAAGTCACATGTACATCACATGATAACTTTTCTAATGGTGGTTATGCATATGGTAGCTTAGTGAAAATATTTGTGCAACTTCCTCTAATAAAAAAAAGTTTTGAGTATTTTTCTGTAAAGCTCATGACAAGTTCATGTTAAGAGTGAATCTTGCACACAATTTAATTCTCAATTGAAATTTTGTGATCTTCTAGCCTTGCCTTGGGGGTGACTCGAAAACCCTGATGTTCGTCAACATCTCTCCTGAGGCATCCTCAGCAGGAGAATCCATATGTTCCCTTCGGTTTGCTGCACGGGTGAACTCATGTGAGATTGGGATCCCTCGACGTCAGACGCAGATGAGGTCCTTAGATTCAAGGCTAAGCTGTGGTTGAAGATGTAGTTGCTGACAATATTCTAACATTGTGTTGTGTTGTATTGTAATTTGTATAGTGATGGCCACACAGGTTCAAAACGGTCTAGAGTTTTCGTATTAATATGCGCACATGATATTGAGTGATTCTTTCTCTTCTGTCTCCATTCACTTCAATGATTGCTTGCGACGTCGATGCTTATTTCGTAGTAAGTATGATGTATCTTTAGATTGGTTTCTAATGTTAGATCGATGTTGAAATTGTATGCTTACTAGTGTATTTCTCCCCATTGGACGCAATAATTATGCACTAGACTACATATGGGTATACAAACGTTGTCACTTGTGTTTGTTCACAAACGGTTGGAATTGTATGTAGTTACAATTAGCTCCAAAGTCCCACACTGGTTTGTTTGTGCATCGTTACAGGTCCAAAAAAATTGTTAGAGAAGCAGAATGGTTCAAAAATGAGAGAGTTTTGTAAAGTGGGCAACGTCCTAACGAACAAGAATTGGAAACCGTTGAATGAAGAAAGAGAAGAAAAATATGTGACTGATGATACGTTGTACTTAAAACTACAAAAGCTTCGCTCATAGATTTGACACTTGCTCTTCACGAGCTGTTGCCGTGGCCTTCACGTGAACCTCAGCTAGCAACAATTCTAGAGAGAGAGAGAGGTTACATGTGCAAATTTGAGCAAATAATCCAACCAAGAACTTAACCAACACAAAGAATACCGTGTACATATTTAACACATCTCCACTCATCACTTCACATTCTCTTGTCCTGTTTATATGCCTTTCACGTGAATCCCTATAGAGCCCAAACCTCTGTAATCCACAGAACCTTCAGCAAATTTGCTAACACGACACAATGTTGTGTTACGTTGGCAAAGCTACCAAGATCTTCTTCTTCATCGTCGCCGTCCTCGCCGCCGTCGGCCTCTTCATAGGCCTCGGCGTCGCCCGCCACGGCCCGGGCCACAAGGCCGCACAGCCCGGCCAGTGCCAGGGCGGCGGCGGCAAAGGCCCATGCAGCCCGGTCACCAGCCTCCCCGCCACCGCCGCCGCCGTGCCTCCTCCGCCGCAGCAACAGTCCGTTCCGGTGGGCCCCACCATCAGTGGAGCAATGTCTCCGCCGCCGCCGTCGCCGCCGCCATTTCTGAATCCACCGCCGGCCGACGGAGTCCCGGCGCCGGTGCCTCCGGAGACGGCCAGTGCAGCTGCACCGTCGCCGCCGCCCATAACTGTTACTCCACCGAGCCCGGTGCCTCCAACAGCGGCCGCGGCTGCTCCGCCGCCGGTCACGGGACAAGTTGGGCCGGGGAGTGGGGCCCAAAGCCCAGGACAGGCCTAGGCCCACGTCAAATTGTCTGTTGTACAAAAATAAGCGGTGCGCTGTCTTGTGCAGCTTTTAATTCAATATTATTTACTGGAGCGGGTGACTGCAGATGCCATTTTTTGCAAAATGAAATGTAGTGCATTAAATATATTTTTTTCCTTTTGTTTATTGTTGTTAGTTAATGGGAGTGGTTGAGGTAGTACCTAGTGTTGCACATTTTTTTTTATTTAAAAGATTGGGACCATTGATGCATGTCCAATTTCTTTACATAAAGTTAGGACGCATATTTGGATGTATGTTGGCAATTGGGACCGTAGATTCTAGTTGATTGCATGTGCAGTTGCTAGCTGAAGGAGAGATGACCTTTTTCTATTTTAGTGTTAAAAAAAAGCTCTTGAAGAAATTGTGTGGGCTTGTATATAATTGTACTGATTATGAACCACAAATGCTGTTGCTTTTTCATAATTTTTGACACACGTGGATAGAGCATTGAATTTCATTGCTATGATAATTTTGCTATAATATGTCATTTTCCCTACTATATAACAAAAGATAGATGTAAATTTTTTATCCTATTGGTCCCAAAGAATAAATCAGATTTAGACATAAATCAATTGACACTATTTTTTCTTCTTTTTAATAAAATCACAAAGTTAAGATGTGCCTCCTTTTGAAGATGCGGTCACATGCACAAATTATGTTTTTTTGGGATTTTTTGAATACTTTTTTTTTTCTTTTTCTACAGCCAGAGTTGTATTTGCACAACGGAGCTCCGAACCTCGGCTCCATGGGCCTTTAAACAACAAAACAGAGTTCTTAATCAAAAGACTAAACGGCCCAATTTAATTTGTTGGGCCTTATTGGCTCTCAATCACAAGGCACCCCGATCCGATAATCAACGGCGAAGATCTGTTTCAATAATCATATACTCGATCTGAACCGTTGATTTTTGGTCAACAAGCCATTTAAACCCACGCTCTCTTGCAGTCTAGGGTTCCTCTGGTCTAGGGTTTTTCTCAGCAACATTCGAACTCCTCGGCCGATCTAAGGTAATTCTTCTCGTTTTCTTCTTCAATTTCGTTAAAAATCCTATCTTGATCTAAGATGAAGTATATTTGCGAGACCAAAAAGATCGCAGTTTTCTACGTTATTTTATTTTAAATTAGATGTACCCAAATATAGAAAATTTTCATGTTGTTATAGAAAATTGATAACTTTGGTCGAGATCATGAGCATTTCGCGATTAAAACCCTTTTGTTGTGATGTTTGGGTCTCTATTGAGCTAGAAATAGCGCGAGTTATTCGAGAAAATGGTTTGTATTGAAAAAAAAAAGATATCAAATTTGCTAGTTTACGTTTCTCAATTCTCTCTTAGGTTAGAATTTACTATGTTGGGTAATGTTTCTTAGGCTTTTACATTGAGATTTACTGGTATATTTGTGTTAGAGGCATCACCATTAGTAAATTCTAAGCTAGTTGTCATAGGGAGGAAACCCAAATTTATGTAAGCCCTCATTAAATTCTGACCTTAGTATATGACAATCGCCATAACCCCAATAGAAAGAATAAGAAGAAAGGAAAAACATTTAAGCCACTTTGTGGTTTAAAGTTTCAACTTAATCTGTTTGTTATGAAAGGTTGAATCATGAATTAATAACTGAATGAGCGAGTAAATAATTAAAAAGATTCAGAAGTCAGTGAATAATTCAAACAGCCTGTAACAGGCATAATTTTTTCTCGTAATTATTTAAAGCATTCTAATATGCTATTGTAGCTAGTGGGCTTTGGCTGTTGGAAACTAGAAGGCGCATTCAATTAGAATGACTATTTATGTTCTACGTCCATTTTCATTTTATAAAATTAGGAGATTAACGGCATGAAATTGAGAGAAAATATAATTACATTTTACTGCAATTCAAGATGTCAAGATGATAAGAGATCATGCTAAGCATCACGTTTTATTACACTCATCCACATTTGTTCGAGCATCATTTTACGGAAGTGACAGTTGCCCTTTGTTTTCTTCAATCGACCAATTTACCATAGGTGAGCTGTGGTAGCAAAAATGTTTACGGCAAGGAGGAAAATCCACAAGGACAAGGATGTCGAGCCTACTGAGTTCGAGGATTCAGTTGCACAGGTTTTTTCTTCCTTTCTTTCTCGATTTACTTTCTTGGAGAACCTTGTAGTCTCTTCTTTCTTCTTTTATGAGCTGGCTTATGAATTTCTGTCCTTGCAGGCCTTTTTTGATCTGGAAAACACCAATCAAGAGCTTAAAAGCGACTTAAAGGATCTGTACATCAACGCTGCTGTGTAAGGGCAATTATTAAATTTTCGCTTCTGCCTTAAATTTTATGTGAATTTTCTTGTTTAAGTACAAGATTAAGTAGCCTGAAGATGTTTTTTTTTTCGAAATCTATTCTTTACTTATATTATTCTCTTCTAGAAACCAATTTTAGATATGTTGTATGACATCCTGTTCTTTCCCATCAATTTTGCAGTCAATATGAGATAGCGGGAAACAAAAAGTCTGTTGTTATCCATGTCCCGTACCGCCTTAGGAAGGCGTACAGGAAAATTCATGTTAGGCTTGTTCGCGAGCTAGAGAAGAAGTTCAGCGGAAAGGTAATGTAATCTACAAATACACAAAAACCTGACATGGGTTGCCTTAAAATATAGTTCTTATGATAAAGATTGTTGTAATACTTCTAGTTACACTAATGAGACATGTATATCTTCCTTCTAGGATGTGATATTGGTTGCCACTAGAAGGATTCTGAGACCACCAAAGAAAGGCTCAGCTGTTGTGCGTCCTCGCAGCCGCACTCTAACAGCTGTGCACGAAGGAATACTGGAAGATGTAGTCTATCCTGCAGAGATTGTTGGGAAACGTGTCCGATACCGAATTGATGGTGCCAAAATTATTAAGGTAAGAAAAAAAAAACTATTTCATTCGTTGCCCTCGTCTTTTTTTTTTTGTCATTTCTTATTCCATCTTATTGAATTTGTTTGATATAATTCTGCTATTTGCTATATATATGGAATGTGTCTTTACAAATGGTGTGATTCTTAAGTATCCTAAGAAACAGAGTTTCATTGTACGGAACTGTGACACTAAACTATATTAACGTGTTAGATACTTTGTGGTGGATTTATTTTGCCAATGATGTTATTGTATTTCATTAAACAGTAGTCTATGAGCTTTCTCCTCAGATATTACTAACCAATAATGTTGGAAGTTCTACAATCTTTTTCATCGTTTAGAACCTAGACCTACTACTGTTTGTACGAAAATCGAGTAGATTATCAAGTGAAAGAATTGCATGGTATTATAACAGGTAGTCCTAACCCCTCTCGTCTTTTTCCTGCTTAATCCTCTTGAAGAAATTTTCTTCTTCAATTAAACGATACAAATGAAAAATAAAGGATGTATCAATACTCATCAACATTGAACGACAGCAAATCCGTTATCCAAACTTGAGGCTGGCTACATGAACTGTATTCTTTCATTTAGTTCTATTATGGAGTATCTCCTTCCTTAACTATTATCAAATTCTTTTTAATTGCTTCCGACAAATTTTTTTGTAGTTCCAGCTCTATTTCTCTTTGCACTATAATCTTATCATTTCTCTTGACTGGTGAATTTAGTAGCCTCCTTATATTCAAACCATGATGTGGTTAATTCTCATCAACATCATTTAGAAAAAAACATGTACAGCACTTTTAAGAATAGGTTTAAAAACTATGATGGTTAATCTCCGTCAGATGTCACAAGGTTTGATATTTCTTGCTTCCTTCAGCATTCTTTATAACCTCGTGCATTCTTGAGCCTGCGTTTGGATTCTTCATCCTTCAGAATACGTACGTTCAAAGCTTTGATATTGCTTCTCATTGAATTCTCCTCCTCGATTGCAGATCTTCTTGGATCCGAAGGAGCGAAACAACACGGAGTACAAGCTGGAGACTTTTACAGCAGTTTACAGGAAGCTTACTGGCAAAGATGTGGTTTTTGAGTATCCTGTCTCTGAGGCTTGATCTCCCTCCTATTGTTTTCCTATATAGCATGTGTAATGATGACTTGGCACTGTAGTTTTTGTTGCTGTTACTGAAATTTTGAGATTTGCATTGTTGGGTTTTATCTAGATTAGAAACTGAGAAGTCCTATTTAAAAGATCAAATGTTGAGCTATTGTGTTTAGTGGTTATAATTGTTGAAATAACTATGACTATTGCGGTATCTTGAAAGGGTTCACGGAAGTTTTCTTGATACTTAAGTTTGCTTGTGTCAATCAGACTGTGCTCTTCATGAAAAAAAAAGTACTTTATATTTAATATGAGGAGCAAGACTCCTATGAACTTAAGTTCATAATGAATAGTGGTGCATCAACTTTTCTAACCACTCATCTTACTTTGGGATCCGTGAAAGATATAAAGCCCATTTTGAGATTTGTGCATCACAAATCTCAAGACAAGATGAAATGATAAAAGAGTTGGTGCAACACTATTCATTATGAACTTAAGTTCATAGGAGCCTTGCTCTTAATATGAGTAGTTATAAAACTAGTTTTATTGGAATTCAAATGTTTATATTTTTTTCTGCCTAAAATTTAATTTGCTTTCAATCAAGTTTTACTTATTCTCTCTACAAGTCATTTGCGTATTGCAATCTTTTGAATCTCAAGTGATGATACAAGTCATGTGAAAAGAATCAAGGAGTGCAAAATGCTATATGAGTACAGGGGAATTCAAATGTTTTTTTTTGAGAAAAAGGATGGAATACCATAAAGGTATTCCAGCCAGCTAAATATTAGCAAAATGGTTGATACAAAGTTAGAGCATACCCCCAACTCCAAGGGTACGTTCTAATAGTTCTGAGGTCTACATAGCAAGAAAATACACTCCCATCCCCTGATCATAACACTACATATAGGAGACATTAAAAGAAATAAAGTACTGAAAGATATCACTGTAAACAAGTCCAAAAGAAATACTAAAGATAAGCAATTTCTGCAACTAATCTTCATTCCAGCATAATCATGTTCTCCCCATTAGTGTCTGCAGCACCAGCATCAATCTGAATATTTTCCTGTCCACTTCTTTTCCTCCTTCGTTCCTGCAGCCTGGAAGCTCGAGCAGACAATCCATTAAAACCTAGCCAAAAGTTTGAGTAAGTAACCATTTTGATTAAAATATCAAGTGATCTCTTCTTCTTGTCTGAGAATAATCTATCATTGCGTTCTTGCCACACGCACCAGATCAGAGAGCAGATAAAAATATCTCTTCTCAAATTAGTTTTCGGGTCACTGCTTAATCCCCAATTTAGCCATACATCTTTCACTGACATCAGTCTAAAAGCATCATTGGTGTTCAGTTTATATTGTAAAGATTTCCAAATTGAAAAGACAAACTCACATTCAAGGAATAAATGTGTATGATTCTCTTCCAGTTTTGAGCATAAACAACAAATTTTATCAAACTGAATTCCCTTTTTTTCCAAAATGTCTTTTGTATTCAATCTATTTCTAAGAGCCAACCAGACCAAAAATCTGATTTTTAGAGGAATATGTAGTTCCCAAATATTATCACAATCATACCTCAATCCTCCATCACTAAGAAAATGATAGTAGGATTTAACTGAGAACATTTTGTTTGAGTCCCACAACCATTTTCTCTTATCTGTCTGCTGCACCAAGTTCACTGTGTTAAGAAACTTCATCAGCTCAAAATAATGGGAAACCAAGCTACCAGTCAGTTGAATTCTAAACTGAACATTCCAAATCCAAAAATTCTGCTCCTTCTTCCTCAAATTACTGATAGTAGCATAAGGGAAAGGAGTAAGTGCATAAAGTGTTGGAAATAATGAAGCAAGGGTAGAAAAACCTGTCCATTTGTCAAGCCAAAATAAGGTATGACAGCCATCTCCAATTTCAACTTGTGTACTACATAAAAAGCTATCCATGTTAACAAATATGTTTCTCCAGAAGTGTGACAAATGTAATCTACCTGAATGTAAATATTCTTCCCAAGGTTTTTCCTCAAAGTACTTATGAAAACTGATTTGTTTCCATAAAGTAGATGTTCCATCAAACCATTTCCAAAGCCACTTACCCAAAAGTGCTTTATTCATAATTTTCAAATTAAGCACCCCTAAACCACCACAGTTTTTTGGTCTACATATTTCATCCCAATTTACCAAGTTTGTATGACCTTTATGATCTAATGAGCCTGTCCACAGAAATCTTCTCCTCATCTTATCAATTTTTTCAATTAACCATAGAGGAGCAAGAAAAAAAGAAAACCAAAAAATTGGCATAGAGGAGAGAACTGAATTAACTAAAACCAATCTTCCTCCCCTAGACAATGTTCTGCCTTTCCATAGTGCTAATCTTTTTTCAATTTTTTCAGTTAAGGGGGACCAGTCATCTCTCTTCAGTTTTCCAGGTCTCAAATGTATTCCTAAATAAGTAATAGGGAAGTTACCACTCTTACAATTCATCATTGTGGCCAAGTGTTGCTGAAGAGGTTCATTGTCTTCAAGGGCAATCGAACACTCTTATTGAAATTAATTTTCGCACTGGATGCAAGTTCAAAACAATAAAGAATCATTTCGCTGTCAAATGCTCTCTATTATTCTTGCGTAAAATCAAAGTATCATCTCGCATATTGAAGACGCATAACTTTGTTATTAAGATTATCAGGACCTAGTCCTTCAAGAATATGAGATTCAACCGCTAAGGCTAGCATTCTAGTAAAAGAGTCTGCTGCCAAAACAAAAAGAAGAGGGGAAAGAGGGTCACCTTGACGAACACCTCTTTTAGACATGATCCAACTCCCAGGCTTACCATTCAAGTTAATGGCCGATAGGCCTCCTTTTAAGCACATATTTACCCAATTAATCCATTTATTACCAAAGCCCTTAGCTTTCAAAACTTCGAGAATAAAATTCCAGTCAAGAATATCGTAAGCTTTTGAAAAGTCTAACTTTAAAAGGATACCCCCCAGTTTTCTGTTCTGAAAACAATCAGAAATAATTTCTTGAGCCGCAGCCACTCCATCAAGCAAATATCTACCTTTAATGAACCCTGACTGAACTGGGTCAATGAGAAGGTCTAGTTTAGAATTCAGCCTATTCGTCAACACTTTAGTAATCACTTTGTAAATCACATTTAATAAACTGATGGGTCTGTAATCATTTACAGATAGAGACTCATTTTTTTTTGGAATCAGGATAATATGAGCATAATTAAGCCTATTGATTTCTAAAGTGCCATCATAAAATTCAGCAAAAAGCTTCATGACATCAAATTTAACAGTGTCCCAAAACACTTGAAAAAATAAAGCAGGAAATCCATCAGGTCCTAGTGACTTCTCCCCATTCATATCAAATAAAGCTTTGTGAACTTCCTCCATAGAAAAAGGTTGTTCTAAATCACTAGATTCCCACTCAACACAAGGGAAAAGATGTTCCCAATCAAGTTGGCATCTGTGAGGAACAGCATGCCCAAAAACCTGATTATAATGGTTTAAAAAAACTTGAGCAATACCCTCCTCAGAGCTAATCTCAATGTTATTATGAAAAATTGATGAAATCAGGTTATTTCTCTTTCGACCATTGGCTAATTTATGGAAGTATGCAGTATTATTATCCCCTTCTTTAAGCCAATGAGCCTTAGCTCTTTGTTTCCACATTTGTTCTTCTTGAAACAAAATTTCATTCAATTGGATGGCTATATCATTTTTTTTAATCAATTCAAAATCTGTCAGGTCTCTACTTTCTTCCAGAACCTCCAATTCTAACAGATTATCCAAAAGATCTTTTTTAGTCTGTTTGACACTATGAAAGTTGGAGTGGACCCACTGTTTTATACATTTCCTCAAAAATCTCAATTTACCCACCATGTTTTTAGCTGCAGAGCTACTAGAGGGAGCACATCTCCACCATAAAGGAACAGAATTTTTAAACTCTTCAGATTGAAGCCAAATTTTTTCAAATCTAAAAACCCTAGCAATCTGCTGGCTATCACCACAATCAAAGCTAATGGGGGCATGATCAGATAATTGACTACAAAGACCATGTTGTTTAGAGAAAGGGAATAAATCTTCCCAGTCAGAGTTGAAAAAAACTCTATCAAGCCTAGCCATAGAAGGTGATCTTCTCTTATTTGACCAAGTAAAGGTTCTACCATGAAGAGGGCTATCAATTAATTTCAAATCATTAATCACCTCCTTAAATTCCTCCATATCTTTCCTATGGTTAGTCCTCCCCTTTCTTTCACCAGGACTAATAGTAACATTAAAATCCCCAACTACAACCCAAGGTCCAGAAATGTTATTCTTGAGATCTTTAAGCTCTTGCCAAAAAAGCAATCTTTCTTTATTACAATGAGGACCATAGACTGATGACACATTCAAAATGAGACCAATTTTTTTATTTTTAAGAACTGCAGTTAGAACAAACTTGCCAGTATAATCATGTAATATTTTCCACTTAAAATTATTCCAGCCTATCATAATTCCTCCAGAAGCACCACAAGAGGGTAAATAAACCCAATCAATCATATTACCACCCAGACTTTTGAAAATAGCATCAGAACAAATGCTCAGCTTAGTTTCTTGCAAGCAGATAATTTCAAATTTATTTAACTGACAAAAGTCTTTAATTCCAAATCTTTTTGTTTCCAATCCCAGTCCTCTCACATTCCAGGTAACTAGCATTATATAAAAAGAATCCCCACTAGAAAATCCATGTAGAGAGTCTACTCAAAAGTAGCTCTCTCATGCTCCATTTGCCTCACTTTTGTAAGAGGATCAAAATCCTCTTGAGGCTCAAGAATAACAGCACACTTTGAAGCATAAATTTTCAATTGGCTATTAGAACAATTATCAAACAAAATAGGTATAAAATTAGAACCAAGATATGAAGAATTTTCACCTGACCCAGTAGTGTGAATCCCAGGAGCAGAAGAAACATCATTTTTAGTTGCAGCTCTCATAGTGGCTCTATCAAGAACTGTCATAGGTTCCAGATCAACAAATCTGGAGCACCTCCTCACAAAACCAACTGATTTGTTCAAAGAGGGAATTTCAGGGGGTAAAGAATTAAGTGGTTTAATCACAAGAATCTCATCTTCTTTCTTCTCAGAGCATTGCTCATCAGGCTAAAGGAAAAGACAACCACTTATCAGATTCCATATTAAAAACCTCTTTTAAAAAGAACAACAATATCAACACCAGGCTACATAGTTTTGGGATGTCTAGTGCAAATTGTATAATTTTGAGGATGTGCAAAAGATTTTATTTTATTTTTATCCTCCGGCATTTGCCCATCAACCATTTCCATAAGTTACTTATTCTTAAGCGTCAGTCGATGGCGATTGTTTCGTAGGTTTCTTTTATTTTTGTCTTGGGCCCACTTGGCACAGTCAATCTTATCTGTCTTGATCCGAAACCAGGCCCATTGGACCCAAATCTGGGTCGGTTTGTTTTCATAGACCCGTCCAAGCCTGTGATGTGTCAGGTATAAAACTTAATCGAATGGGGGTAATCCTAAATCCCAACATCTCTCCAAACTTGACAAACTTGTAAAGACCGAATCCGACTTAATCAGAATCTCAAATCGCTCTTGAACAAAAAAATACAAATTCTAGCTAGATAGTATTGGAGAGTATCCAATTTCTCTAATTGTTGCCATATATTCCGAATTCAAGAGACGAGATCAGGTCACGAGATAAAACCGGTCTTGAAAACCACTATTTTTCGAAAATCATTATTCTTTGCAGACCACTACCGGTGGAATTCCATGGCCTAATCTCATCCCTTGATTTCAGAATGTAAAGCAATGATTTAAGAAATTAGATACTCTATAACTACCACAAATTCCTAGTACGAAGAGAGCTGGTTTTATCTATACATGAGAATCAGATTGTAGTAGGGATCGGGTTATTGAAATTGTAAAAACCCGCCCGACCCGACCCGTTTGTGCCTCGTGTAGGCTCACATCATCATCGACATAAAATATCATCAATATAAAATATCATTAATATGTTCGAGCGTCAGCAAGCTCAGCACGGCATCATCCGCATCTTTCAACAAAGAAAATTCAATATCCTATTAAACACCACACAGTACCTTATCCAATCATCACAAAAGACACGAACTACAAAATCCCTCCATCTGATGACGTGTCAGTAAAACATAAGATCCTATCCGTGTTGTCTGTTTTGGACTCTCTATCTGATTTCACGATAGCAGTAATCGGGAGAAGAATTCAAAGCCTCTAATGCCTTTGGCTTTTGGCCAAAAGAGAGAAAGGCTCGATTTTTTTTCTTTTCATCGTGGCGAATTATTCCGCGAATTTATGGCTTCGTTCGAAAACCCTAATTGGCTATTGGAATGCCCTCTGATCGACGAGTTGCCGGTCTCGGCCGGCGATTTCTACTGGAATTCTCAGGGATTCAATAGCTCCTCCAATGCCAGGTGCCAATTTCTGTTTTTTTCCTCCATTTTTTTTTTGAATTTTCGTTTTTTTCCCCCTTAGTTATAGTGTATTTGTTAATGGGTTGTGTTTGTTTTGCTTTGATTTTGTTGCTAAATTGTCAAAGACTAGAATTTGATAGCTAATTGTGAAATAGAAAACTAATTAGTTGATTAATGGTGATGAATGAGTGAGAGTAGGATGTAGAGCAAAATGAATATTAGTTCGCTTAATAAAACTTGTGTGATCCTAAAATTTTCTAAAGTAATATGTTGTTTGAGTTATTAGGATTAACTTGCACAAAAAACAGAGAGGTTAGAATTTCAAGAAAATGAATGAAAAAATTTCATCTTGTTTGGTATTGAATTTGCTTATTAACTATTGAACTTGAAGTCAACAACAACGGCGACTAGCCTTTATCCCAAATATTTGGGGTCGGCTACGTGAATCCTATTTTACATTGAGTTTGTTAAGCGCTATGTCGTCCACTAAGTTAATTGTTATCATATCCCTCTTAATTGCTTCCAACTAAGTCCTCTTATGCTATCTCTAATTCTCCTTTCCCCATTAATTATCACTTCTCGTTCGATGCATTTGATGGCCTCTGTTGCACACGAGCAAACCCTCAAATTGTTCTCTTTCATTTTATCCTCAATGGAAGCAACCTCTAGCTTCCTATAGTGCCCTCATATCTGATCATGTCTATTAGTGTGTATCCATTCCTCCAACATAACATCTCATTTCTACTACACATTTTTGCATATGTTGTTTTTAGTTGCCCAACGTTTTGGTCCATAAAGCATCATGTGTCTTATCACCGCCTTCTATAATTTTCCTTTTAATTTCAGAGTTATGCTACAATCACATAGTACTTGAGAAGCACTCCTCCACTTTAACCATCCTGATTTGATTCCATGAACTACATCATCCTCAATCTCTTAAATAGCAAAAAGGATGGCTTGACTGGTCCAAGCAGTAATCGCATCTACTCCTCAATACTAATAAGACGATCCAACCATTCACTGTTCATACTACAGTAAATGCTACAGTAACATGAACAAATCGTTGTGTCGTTTTTTCAGGTACAGAAAAGTGAATTTACTGTTTGTACTACAGCATTTGCTGTAGTATGAGCAGTAAGTTCAAAAAATGGGGTGCACACTAGGATACTTATATGACCATATAAACTTTGTTTTCAAGCAAAGGGTGTGCGAACTAAGTGTAGAGTTTTGGTGCTCTGGGGGTTGAATCCTTTCTCGTGAGAATGATACGATGAGAATATTCGAAATCGCATTTTTTTCCACGACACTCTGGTTGTGGTTGTGCATGCACTTTTCTAGAATTTGTTGTGTCAAGTGTGATTATTTATTGAGTGTATGATGCATGTGACAACTAACAAGTCCTGGAAATCTTGGATATTGACATTTATTGTATATACCTGTAACAAAAGAACTTTTTTATGAATTAACAACTTAACATTCTTCATCTACAACATGGACTCAATGGTCATTATGGTAGAAGACAGATCCATAAATCTGTCAAGAATCACTTTATTATTGATTTTTAATACTTACCCTTACATGGGACTTTGTGGGCCATATGGAAAGAAAAACGTATGGGAATGAATAAATATATGGTGAGGTTTGAATCTAGTACCTCCTGAAAGCTGGTGTGCTCTCTGGTACCAGGTCAAGAATCACTCTACCCAAAATGTTAAGCTATTGGGTTTTTGACTAGCAATTTATTGCAAACTAACATTTGCTTAGTAAATCAAATAATACCAAATTCACCAATAGATCAAATTAAAACTATAAACTCAGTGATGTTTAACATTGGACTTCTAGCTTCTTAGACCCAAATACATTTTTGTACTGCAAGGATTTGTTATAATTTTTTGATAGTTCAAAACTATTCATTGTGTATAGGGATATCCAAGTATTATATATGTAGCAGATATGGTTTCTCTTTCTTATGAACTTTAGCTATTAAGATTTTCTTTATGTAAGAACTGGTCGATTCTGATCTGTTCAACTTTATGCATAAAGTGCCATGATAATTTGCCATCTGTATACATTGTACCATCACTGTGCAGATCTAATGTGCTTCATTAGTACTTTAGTACAGTTTATTGTTAAGCAGAAGAAAGCTCCCATCGTCCTCTCTGTTAAATGTTATGTACTTTCTAAAATTTGTGATACCTTAGGTCTATCTCTAGCGCTCTTTGCTCCAGTAACTATAATTCTGTCACTGCCTCTAGCCATGTACTTAATGGTGTTCAAGCATGCATGAATGATATCAACAAGCTCTTCTGCATTTCCTCAACTGAAGCTACCTCTACCTTTCACGATTCTTTAGGTCTAACCTTAGCTCTTTCCTCCAGCAAGGATGTTGGACCCTAGGTAGCAAAACTGTTTAGTCATCAAGTCCGAGGTATGCCAGAGAAAATGAACACATGTCAATAACACAGCACCATACCCGTATTTACATGATACATTAGTTCTACTTGTGTATCATATGTTCTTGTACCCCCATATAATTGTGTCAAGACTAGCATTTCTGTATTTAGTCATAAATATATATGTTTGTGTGCATATATATTGTTCATATTTTTTACTTTTTAATTTCTATAGCTCTACCTTTCAAGTGTTGTTTTTCTTTTTTCTTTTTTTCTTCCTGTAATGTCTGTCTTACTTCTGTCAGTGCGGAAATTGATAGCTCATTTGTGGACTCTGATGGTCTGAAAGAATCAGGCTCTCGAAAACGGTTTGCCTCTTGTTGCTTAATTTTTTGATAACTGAATCTATGATAGTTACTATTGTTTGTGACTGCAAAGCATTTATGGGTTGCAGCACAAGGGCAATAACCAGCAATGAACCTGGATCCAAAGCTTGTAGGGAGAAAATGAGAAGAGATAGATTGAATGACAAGTATGCCTGCTTGTTAATACTGTTTATTATTGCATACCTGCTAATGTTCAACAGTCTTTTGTTAAAGGATATGCCTTTTCTCAAGTAGTGTAATTAATAATTGTGAACTTTGAGTTGGCTTGATTTTAAAGGTTTCTGGAGTTGGGTTCCATTTTGGAGCCTGGGAAGAAGCCTAAAATGGACAAAGCAGCTATTCTGAGTGATGCTGCTCGCATGGTAACTGAGCTGCGTAACGAAGCACAGAAGCTGAAAGATTCAAATGACAACCTTCAAGAGAAAATCAAAGAATTAAAGGTCAGAAATGACTTTCAATGTTTCTTACGATTTATTCTTTTTATTTTTTTCCTGCTCTTTCATTTATATGTTAGCAAATTAAGCTTGGTATTCCTGTTCAAATATTGTTTCCTTTTTTCTCTGGGATTTTAATTGATGCTTGAGGATTTTGGTATGGCAGTTTATATCACTATCTCTGTTAGTTCGGCGGTGATGAAAATCACTAGAAGTTGTTGAATATCATGTACGATCATTAGTTCACAATATGAGGATGGGCCCTATAAGCTAGTTGACCACACCTAGGTCTTTCCTGTTGTAAGATATATACATATCTCATGTAATTCATTTCAAAAAATCAAGATACAACGTCATGAGCTAGTTTCCTTTTCATAATAACATGCTTATGAATAATATGTGGTATAATATATGTTTATTGTTATGTGTGCATAATGAGTGTCCACACCAGTACATCCCTTTGAATTATGTTGTATCTTCTCCTATCCATGAAATATGTTCTTCACGATGGCATTTACTTTTATAACTGATGTAATTCTTTCTGTGTGATACATGATTTTGTATATACTTTTGTCAAAGCTTCAAAGTTATAAATTTATATTGCATAAAATACATTTGTTCCCAAACTATTTTTAGATTAGTTTGTCATTATCATTTTTGCAAGAGTTAAGCATTGATGCACGACTTAAGCTTGATGTTTTGTGGGTGTCCATATATTTGTGCAACATTTTGAGTTATTTGGGAGGCATTCGTTGTACAAGGATTTTTTTATTTTTTATATTTTTTTAATTTGATGAACTATGAACCATTTCCATGGTTTCTTATCTCAACAGAAGCAAAGAAAAAGGATTAACACAACCAAACCCAAAAATTTGGCATAAACAAGTTATCCTCACTTAGCTTTTTTACCGTACCTTCCAACTTTTCTCCATGCTCTATTAACTGATATATTCAATCTTTAGCTACTGTAAATTCTCTTGCATCAGATAGTTCTATTTATAGAATTTCATGACTCAGACATACGTTTAAGAATTCCATTGCCTGATTCTTTACTTGTTCCTCATTTAGACGGAGAAGAATGAGCTTCGTGATGAGAAGCAAAAGCTGAAGGCTGAGAAGGAGAACCTCGAGCAACAAATCAAGTTCATGAACTCTCGTTCAAGCTTCTTGCCTCCTCCATCTGTGATCCCCGCCGCCTTTGCTGCCCAAGCCAAGGGAACATCATCTCCTGCCACCAGCCACAAGCTTATGATGCCAGTCATCGGCTACCCAGGATTCCCAATGTGGCAGTTTATGCCTCCTTCAGATGTCGATACCTCTCAAGATGCTGAATCTTGCCCTCCTGTTGCGTGATCACCAATTCAGCCATTTTGGTTAAGACCACATTGAAGAATAACTGTACCTAACTTTGGACCGTTGTTTGCTTTGTTTGCCATTTGTTCTCTTTTTAGTGAATGCTGCAGACCCTGTTTAGAATGTATTATAATGTTTTCTGTTTCTCATCTAAGCTGCTGATGTTGGAGATTTCAAACATTTTTCTTGCAGACTTTCATTAGGGGTGTGCACGAATTTCGGTCATCCAAGGTTTTTGTGTCAAACATATTATCGGATATTGATTTGAAAAATTCTAATTTATTTAGACAATTTTTGTATTGTATATTTGAACTCTTTATTGGTGTCATATCTATATGTATCAATATTTGTTTGCTCCCCATTCAGTGATATCTCTATCCGAGTTCGTTAGATGGTGGACCTATGTTATCGTTACCGAATCATATTTATATTCATATCTGTATCTATGATTAGCAACGGTATTTGTACCCTTATTTTGCACACAAGAATTTGCTCTGAGTAATTATTGACTCAATTGTCTCATCACAAATCAGCATCATTTCTTTTACAAACAATGTTTATTCGAATAAAATCCACTATCAAATACAATGTAACCAGATAAAGTCATACAAACAAAGCTGCAAGTATGTCACAAGAATCACTAACTCAAAAGTCTATATAGAACTGTTCCATTAAAGTCTAGAGCACCAAAAGCATAACCATCCCCACTCCAAATCCAGCGGCCGCCGTCGCCCGGAGTCCATCCGCTCCTGACGGCGGTGGTGATGTGGTAGAGGGCGGGGACGGGGTGGTAGAGGGCGGGGACGGGGTGGTGCCGGGCGGAGTGGGGCCCGCTGGTGGGGATGGGGTGGTACCGGGTGGAGACGGGCCCGGAGCTGCCGCGACCGTGTCGATCTCGACCTTCATTCCCCCTTGACAGTGTCCGAGGGTACCGCAGATAAAATATCGCTTCGTTGTAGTGTTCAGAGGGATCACATCATCTCCGCTGGTGTGTTTCGCTATCGGATTGCTTGTTGTGCAGGAGTCATAGTTCGCCTTGTTCACCTCTAGCACGTTGTGCTGGGACGGATCATACTTGAAAACTGTGATGGTAACCAAACGGGGCGTAAATTTAAGAATTTGCATATCATAATGGATCGACTAGGAATCGTCTACATCCCTGGTTGCAGAGAATTCATCAAATCTGTTATTTGGACCAATAACATCTCTTCGTCATGTGCATTGTTATGGTCCACGTAACGGATTTACAGTAATTCTGCACAATCAAGAATGTAGAGAATCCGAAGCTCAAAAAGTAGATGAAAACTTACTCAGATTATCCCCTTGGGTGAAGGTCTGCTTCTTAGCCCAAGCGGCAAGGTTAGTTTGGAGATCCCAACTGCCGCTTGGCGCGCCAACGGTAATGTTGTTGGCGGCCGTTGCGAGCTCGACGATAACGGCCATCGCCATAACAGCCATAAAAGCTTTCAACGCTGCCATGTCTCAGTGGAAGGGGATGCAGAGGAGAAAGAGGAAGAGAGATTGATATGAAGGTAACAAATGCGTGCGTTTGTATTTATAGAGAGGGAGAATTTGTTTGTTCATTTGAATGTTGACCAAGTGACAATGATATTGATATTTTTTGTTATGAGAATAGAGAAAGTGGGAGGAATGAGGTGAGTTTTTTGTGGGCTAAAATCCATGAAGTTGGTGGGCTTTTGAATTTTTATTACGCGGCCTTGTGTGGCGGCTTGTGTTGACTGTGTCCATCGTTAAAACAAGCTAGAAACGTGTTCAAGTGTTTATCTTTTGTTTTATTTATTTATTTATAACTATATAATATAATAATCATAGGTACAGATAATGTCCACTCCTAATTAGTCTGTGTTTTGATTATAATGACAGTGTTGTTGATGAGGAAAGATAAACTAATTATTTATTAGAGTAAAGGCTAAACATCATTGATATGGTCGTTTTAGATCAAAGCGAGATTACAACCAAATTTCAACATGATTAGTGCTAATCTTCTAACTTTTATATGAAATCAACAAGGTAATTTGGCTTTACTTTTCTCTCAAGTTTTTCTTTTTTCTTGAAAAGAATCTAAAGTTTTCCCTTTTATGAGTTGGCTAAATCTCAATTGTCACTATCCAATAGCTAACGGGATGTAGTTTATCTCACCATCTCCTCTCTGGTCCACAAAAGAAAAGTACACGGAAATTATGTGCGAGTCTAATTTTAAGTCAAAAGGCAAATTATAAAGAGTAATTGAGTTGAGTAAAAAGTTGGAGTCAATGTGTAGCAATTTAAAATTTTTTTGGATTAGTATATTAGTTTCTAATTTAGGTTTTTTTTGTTTTTTGTTTTTTAGCAAGGAACATTGGCTTAATACCAGTCAAGTAAACCCTGAGTGCTGGGGGCCCCTTTCACAGTCCAGACCTAGATGAGTAGCACAAGTGTTGTAATGAAATTGAGAATACGCATGCCATAGACATGGATCAACTCTTAACCTTTTGAGCCAAGTCTTAATCACTAGCCAACTTGCGGGGAGCGTTTCTAATTTATGTTTGAGATTCGTTTTACTTCTTCAGGGGTAAGAATACTTCCCAACAAAGTCTTCTTACAAGTAACAAATGGCTGAATCACCTTAAGGCAAATGAAAATATTTTCCTAGAAAATAAAATTGTAAAGATGGGGATTCACTTTATTGCATACAAAGAATTCCACCATGATGCAATAGATGAAGGCGAGGGGGGGAAAAATATCTTTTGAATGATACGATGATCATGGACCAAGTGGAGGTACGTGCGTCAAGACAAACTAAGCTAGGTCCATGATTGCATCGTGTGAAAATGCTCTCTCACCTACTGCATTAAAGATAACATGACAAGTTATGGCTTAATGTGAGATTAATCAACATTCGTTATTACTTCATTAAGATGTCCTCCAAACTTAAACAGATCAAACCTCAGGCTAGAGATTTTTTATATGTCTCGAGAGTCAAGCCCTTTAGGAAACAACAAACATATCAATGATTAACTTTGGTGAGAGCCTGATAACTGATAAATGTCATGTTTTGCTTACAATTAATCTGAAAGATTTATGTACTACAAAGTTCTAAATAGATAATTATGTATTATACGGTGTAAAGGAGTCAAACTAGACCAAAGTCACTTTTATTACATCTGCTCCGAATTCCTAGTAGGTATAATGAATCAAAAGCCACCTCAATCAAGAAAACAAAGGTAAATGTCTGGTCAACACCTAACATATGAAAATGATTGTGACATTTGTAATTCACAAGGAAATTTATAAAAATCATCCAATGCTTCTTAGTCAAAACTTATGGCAGCCTCATGCCAAAGTCCGTGACTTGATCAGGCAAGAGGGAGCAGTTGGTTATGAGACATGCTAGAGCCTCCACATCATCAAATTGCATAGCATGGGTTGAAGGATTCCTTTTAGATTGTTTTGTGTATAGTTTGAATCTTTAAAGAATAATAATACTAACATTTGCAAACTTAAATAAAGGCATAGCATGGGTTGAAGGATTCCTTTTAGATTGTTTTTATGTATAGTTTGAATCTTTAAAGAACAATAATACTAACATTTGTAAACATAAATAAAGGCGGCCTGAGAACACCGTCTCTAAAATTATTATTCGTTAAATTTGCTTTGAGATGTGTGTTGATATGTAACGCATGTCAAGACATGTAAAAAATAACCTTTATCACACATCGGTACACATCTCAAAGCACATTAAGACATCGAAAAAATAGCTTTTATCACACATGTACACATCTCAAAGCATATCGAGAGAAAAGATAAGCCCTCCTCATGCCAGACATGGCTGTGGATGTCGAGTAACTTATATTCTGGTGGCCGAACAGAAAGGGAAAGACTAACAAGAACATTACCATCGCACTTGATAAGAACTCTACTTCATTAGCTATTGAGCCTTCCAACTACCGACAAGTAATTTTATACTAGTTACAGACAACAGTATATAACCTACATTTCATACACATCAAAATTGACAAATAACCTACATTTTCGCCAAACAAAAAATAAGTACAATACTATATACATCTCATAGATTAAAATTTGACCCCATTTCTCATTAACCTGCTCTGAATTGTTTGCCAGTAAATAATTTATGAACCAAGCAAAAAGTTGCCAGGCCTAAGATACATATACTGGCAGCAAACATGGTACTCTTAACGGCTACTCGATTTCTACCTCGCCATTAAGATCAAAATCTAACATCTCACTCTCCACTTTTTCCACATCCACATCCTCATCGTCGTCTTCATACTGAAAATAAACAAACTGAATGTCAGCATCAAATTGTATGCATGGAACCTAATCCAGAAGCCTAATGAAGCCCAAACAACATCACAAGCATCACAGACATCTAATAACAGTGATATGGCAAGAATACATCTTACTGCAAATAATGATGTCTCCTAAGGATGAAGTAATATGAGTGGGGTTTGGGCATCACAGTACATACCAGGAATGTTAGATTCATGACAGGATCTTTTACTGCTACAGCTGTCGAAGTCTTTTCATTTGACTATTTCAATATATTACTAGATTTTAGTTTAACTGATGGGAACAATTTGTTTAATTATTAACATCCATGAACTAATTATGTCCATGTATACTTGATATTGACAGCGTGATCAAATGCTGAGGGAAATTTACTTTCTCCCCTTTGTCTGTGCAGATTTTGAACCCAAACCCTTAGAATAAGAAAATTGGGTGACAGAACATCTAAATGTAAAATTACATCGTCATAATCTTATAGAATCTCCTAATAACTTACTATCAAGCACTTCTTATGTTTTCATTGCATTATCTGTTGTCAAATGATATATTTCAAAGATGAAAGATATCAAGATTCAACACAACGATCATGATATTCATATTAAAGCATAGGACACGATTAAGATCTTATAGATAATTGCATAACCATCTAACATGAAACATCCAATTTATGATTTTTTATGCCATTTACAAAATGTCTAATATGTATAAAATAAATAAATAAATAAAATATCCTAGCAAGTGAATACGCACATGAAACAAACTCCAGAAGAAATTATTACAAAAAAGATATTATTAATTATGAACTCTACAAACCAACAGGATGTGCCATAATCTCACCTGTTTGTATGCATTCAGATCGATACGTGGGGGTGGTGGGGGTAGTGGCATATAAGATGTGTTGGTTTTGTTATCGTCATAAACTGCAGTAACTTCCATGGCCTCAGATCTGTCCTCCATTTCATTTGCTTCAATAAGCTCATCTACTGCATTTGCGGCAATACTAGTTGAAGGTCTTATGCGTCTAACCTCAGAACCCTTCACCTGATTATAAAATAACTTCTTAAGAATGCCATATGAAAAGTAAAATCTATAACTAAAGACTAAAATAGAAAATCTTAAAAAGACCTTGTCTACAGTCACATTGCCGCTTTTATCGTTTTTTCCACGCTTGTAATCATCCGAAATTGACTTGTTAACTTCTTTATTCTTCTCAATCATCTTCTTTGATTCTTTTTCTTTGTTATAATTTTCTGATAGCTGGCCAGGTCCCTCGGACCGAATAATCTTTTCTGATCTACTAACCGAACCAGAAAGTCTTCCGCGCTTCTGTGAACTTCCTGTAGCAATAAGGATAACATCATCATGACCCCTAGTAGTATGAATGAAGTGCTGATGATATCAATAAAATAAATTACCATAGTAATACATTTAAGAGCTAAAGACTTAATAACAAATGGAAATGAAAATTCATATATAAGAAAAACCTAGCATTCCTGCATTGCACCAGTGTTATAAAAGCAACGATATTATTAAAATAATCGCAAGGAAATGTACTATTCGAGTCAATTATATCACAATACAACTATAGAACTATATAACGTGCTTTCACAAAATATGCATTCTATGTGATACGAATGACAATAATGTACAAGTGCATTAGAAAAGGTATCTGAATCACAACTAGGAACATGAGAATCAAATGTATTGTTAAATACTATAGGGAATTCTCAGCATCGCATGAAAGTGCTTGGGTTAAAATTTCACAAATACTTGCCTACTCTTGCTTCTCCACTGGTTGCAGATAATATATATGGTCTCTTCTTCACAGACAAAGCATCTCGTTTTAGTTCATCATGCGATCCATTCCTTGGACTTCTTCGGTTATCCCAGTTTGGACCCTCATCACTTGGAATGTTAACACTTAAATCTTCTTCATTGGCGCCAGACTTTGAAATGTCTGAACCAAGCTGATCACCCAACCGTTGAAGGCGAGTTTGTGATCTGCTCATTTTTAGCATTGTTATATAAGGTACAATTCAAAATAAACAGTTTCTTCATCAGGAATATATTTCTGATAAAATAAATTAAATAGTAAAAAAAAAAAAACTTGCCGTAGTAACTCCTCCTGAGCCTTCAAGTAACGCCCATGAGCTCTGACAAACTGCTTAATTTTGGAGGTAATCCTGGAAAGAGCCAATTAAATGATAACAGGAAATGTCATGGAGCTAATCCAAGAGGGCATAATTATACCAAGAAAAAATCCGACATACTCATACATGTCAGTAAAGAACGAAAAAGAGAAATGTAAAAAAGAAAAAGAAAACCTTTTACAATCTTCTTGCTCTTTGTTTAATTGGATCTCAAGATCCTCAATTCTACCAGATAGTTTGTGTTCTTCAACAATCTTCTCCTCCAGAAAGTTCTACAGAAAAGAAAATCTCCAACAGATTGTCATAACTAAAACAGAACAGCTACATTACATCAATAATTCCACTCTTCATATAAACTTATAGGTACAATAATCATAACAAAAACCAGCACATATCAGTAATGCCTCAACTTATACATATTTTTTCTTTAATAAATACTTTTCTTTTAGGTAAAATTGTCGCAAGCATTGACAAAAGATGACAGTGATACAGCCAGAAGATGTAGCATGTACACTTTGGTCAACCAAATCATGAAACACCTTTTATCTGTTTTATTACTGCCAACATACTATTGTTCTTATTAAGTACGACCGGTGTACAATTGTTAGCACAAAACCATCAGCTTAAGCCTTTGGGTGAACTTAAGCTCACTAAAGTAGTATATCAGGCTGTGCATGATCATGCTAGACAAGCATTCCAACAGCAAAAGTAGAATGCTATTAGGTACATCTCAAGTAATAAAAATGTTAAGGTACTATCAGGTTCCTTTTCCCAGTTGTAATAACTAACATATTTTGAAGCCTATCAAGTTCTTCGAAGTTATATATAAATAAATAAATAAATAAATAAAAAGCCATAGCTTGCCATGGAAAGTTTCCCTTTTATCTCAAATGAGGTATGCTGGAGTTTAAAGAAAATCTTAAAATAAAAAACACTGCAAAAAAGCTGGCAAACTTACATTATTGGCTGAGAAGCCCGAGGACAATTCTCTCAGATGTTACCAAATTATAAGAGGAATAAGGAGATACTTTGCAAAGGAGTTTTTCTTGGAAATTTGGAAGTTAAGACATACGTGCTACAAATGCATAAACAAATGAATAGTGGAATAAAGAAATTACAACTTGGAGGGGCTTTCCTTGAATTTTAAAATAACAGTACATGCATATATTTTTGCAATAACATTACTCTTAAAGTACATGTATATATGACATCTGCAAGTTCATGAGTATTCATGGGGATTAGGGACTGTCTGCATACTTCTTCATATCAAATTTGAAGAAAGAAACATAATTTTTTATGCAATTTGCATAAATCATGAAGTGACCAGAAGGACCCCCCACCCCAAAACAACAACAAAATGGAGGGTGAATTTAAAAAAAAAAGAAACTTAAAGGTTTGTAAATTGGCAGTCTTCTTCCTAAATTCCTATTTTGGGATAGACCCTGTCCATTGTCCACCATGTTTATATAATTGGCAACATATAACAGAATCACATAGTTGTAAAATAATACCATCATCATTATCATCATCATCATCATCATCAAAGATATTAATAGCAACATAGTTATGAGTTTACTTCCACATAGAGATCACCAAAAGGTACAACATGTTATAAAAAGTAAAAACTAATCCCTATACTTATGAATACAATTTAAAATTTAAATAAGTAAATTAATAATCAGTTAGCAAGACCCTCTGTTCTAAATGTTAAAGATAGATGAAGCACTTCAGAACCAAAAGGATTAATAATACCATAAAATAAAAGTCATGTACCTCCAGTTGGGATTTATGCTCTTCAAGCCTCACAATATCTGACTGTACCTGCTTTAACTAAACAAACAAAATAAAAAAAAGATAAATAGATCAGTAAACACATAAAAACAGGTGTATTGTAATCTATCATATAACACGCCAGTTATAAGCCAATTAATTCAAACCTGCTCTTCAAAATCACAGTTTTTGTCAGATGTTGAAACCTTGTCTTCCTTCTTTGGATTTTCAGCACCATCAGAGGCCTTAAGGCTCTCAGACCGATCACTTTCTCCACCTACATGTTGTTTCCTCCTATACTCTCTCTCACTGAAACAACCATGCAGACAATAGGAATTGCTTTGTGAATAAATGACAGCTTGTGAGTTACAAAGTAATCAGTGATTCAGTGGGGAATATTATGAATTTCATACTTAAAACAATTTTAATATCAGTATTATAAAAGCCAAAGTATCCAGCCAGAGTAACCAAGAAACTAATTGACTCTACAAGCAATTTATCCAATTCCTTCATCAAGGAATTTACCCAGTCAAACAATGTTATACTTAAACAAAAGGACTTCTCAAAAGGTCATGCAACTAGGTCTTTTCCGATTCCCTCTCAGAAGTTCTAACTTCCCTCCCTCCCTCCCTCTAGAGTGTGGCATCCTCTCCATACTCACACTTCACGAGACAGTGTAAGATTCCAGAGGAGTCTGTCTCCATGGATTCAAATGCTCCAACCACATCCCTACATGATGTGACACTTAGATTCACGTTGCACTTAGTTCTGCACTAGTGTCAGGCTCCCTTAAGCAAGGACTTTTCAGAAGTTTTCTATGTAACAATGATTAATTCTTAAGCTTGTACTTACATACTAGTGTCAGGCTCCCTCAAAATTGCCCAACCACATCTCTAAACTATGTGACACTTCATTTCATGTGGTATAGCACTATGTGGCTTTCCAAAATAGTGTTAGGCTCCCTTGAGCAAGGACTTCCAGGACTGCTCTATGTAACTTTCTTAGAATCTGAAACACATACATACAGAAAAAAGAAGAAAGAAAAAACAAAATTGACAGAATAGAGGTAAATTTAGTTCCTTACCTCCTCCTGATAGGAGACCTTGAAAAGCTGTTTCCTGCAAAAGGAGTTCCATGTCTCAATGAGGAAATTACAGAAAAGTTGCACGCAACCAAAACAAAAATGAAAACTAGATGTAAAAGTGAGTACAAACATAGAAGATAAATTCTGCAGAAATCTTTCATGTAAGTGGCAAAGATAATGAATAACATATTTAAAAGAATACTTACCTCTATCACAGGAAAGTGGTCTCTGAACATGAAAAGCGCGATGACTTCTTGCATCTCTTACTGGAGAATGCCTTCGATCAGGAGAATACCTCTTATCAAGTTTACCTCTCAAGTCACCGGTTCTGTAGTCCCGTCTACCTGCAATTGTGGAATCAGAGAAGATTCAAGGAAGGAAGGAAGGAGACTCGCCTTTTTCTGAGATCAGAAGGAGAGACAGAAGGAGCCATAGATCTCATCAACCTTACCAGATCCTGAGCTATACGAGATAATGACAAGAAGTAGTACTTCTTCCATGACAATTCCAAATAGCCACATATACAGTGAGGCTACAAATTATATGAAAAATATGCATCTAGAACCTTAGGATCACTGAAAGAACCCTTAAGAAGATGAGATAACTTCCTTCAGGAGCAATGAAGGAGTCTGATGGCAACTGTATAGACCTTTCCTGAATAGTAAAATTAGACAGGATGAAGAAAGAACACTTCATTCAGTAAATGTGTTCTGGTCTGACCATAAAATCCTGCAAGTGGAACTCCAATATATCACGTCCGCAGCCCTGATTGTGTTGATTAATGTGAATTCCACATTGAAACTGATAATAGATGCAAAACTGCAGGACTTAAAACATTTGACTATACACTGAACCTGCTAATATTACAGAGAGAATAATACACGGCGTGCATTCCGATAATCATGAAGCAAATATAATGTCTATGATCTTTTAGAAATGCTGTGATAAGGAACCATTAATAGAAACCATGTGACATATATCAAAAACCCAATAGGTCAGACAAGAAGCACCAGAAAATCCATCCTTCAACCGAGAAGATATGTGACCTTTCACACGATATAAGCCTCACACTGATGATCCGCACGTGGGTGCCACTGTTAATACTAGTTAATACTGTTGGAAAATTACTTTTGAAGAGTTGAGCTACAACAAGGTAAATAAAGGAACCAATAATTAGCCACAATTGTTCAGCAATAAGCTTCACATGAGCAGATTATGATCACAAGAAAACAAGGAAATCTTTTTCATCTGCAGGCAACAAATTTCCAAGCCAATAATTACTTGCAAATACAAAGCATTATAAGGTATGCACATAACAGAAGTTGAAAATCAAGTCCACATTAAAGTAAACAATATGAAAGAAAAAATATGTTATTTACATTTGGAAACCAACACGGTATTGTTCCAAGCGAAAAACTTAAAGTCTCTACACATACTCACCGTCAAAAGGAGAAGAAAGACTGAGAAAAATGGTAGCATGAATGTGT
Source organism: Asparagus setaceus (assembly GCA_012295165.1). Classification (NCBI taxonomy): domain Eukaryota; kingdom Viridiplantae; phylum Streptophyta; class Magnoliopsida; order Asparagales; family Asparagaceae; genus Asparagus; species Asparagus setaceus. The sequence continues at coordinate 97,935,063 of CM022701.1, read as the reverse complement.
ATAACTCTATTGTCCACCCTTTCCATAGTGCCCCAAATAAAGATACCTTTTAAGTTATCAACTCACACTTAGATTTTATCTTCAAAAGGTTAATTACATCATTTAAGATTAAACTTTTGATGACCCAAGACTAGAACTCTTATAAAACTGTGTTAGTGTAAAAGATTTGTAAAAGATTTTTTCATCAAAAAATGAACTTTTTACAGCCACAAACAAAAGGACAAAGCTGATGTATATAATCAATAATCTTAAAATGGAGAATTAAACGAAACAAATAAATCAACGACAAATCAAATTAATCGCTTAATAGGATGCTGAGAGTGAAGTCAATACCATTGAAAGAAGAGGATCTAGCGGAGAATCGCCGGAGCTCAGCATCGCCATGGGCGAAGTTACAGTTAGGGCGAGAGCATCGGCCCCTTTGATAGAGCATGCAAAGCTTCGTCTTGAATAGCTTTCGAGGCCCCAGCATCTTTCGATCGATAGAATCAGAGATCACAAATTAAGAAGATGGATCGAGATCGAACTGATACAGCAACGAGAGATCCGAGTTCGATATAAACCCTAATTCAATTGAGAAAACCCTAGATTTCTCTGTGGCGTTTTTTTATTCTCTTTGTCGATGGAAATTGGAGCGGTTGAAAGGGAAATGAGATGGGATAAGAATTTATGTCACTGATGAGGGGCAGTGATTGTAAATTGGGAAGGAACCGAGGGTGAGAATGAAATGCTAGTTGGCGAAATGGCACTTATATACCTATTGAAACAACTACTTTTCACTTATATACCCCAACTTGTATTTGGTAGCAAACAATACGAAAGGTTTTTAAACTTGCACTTATATACCCTTATTTTTTTTAGCGGCACTTAAATACCCTAATGTTTTAACAACTAGCGCTTAAATACCCTAAAGTTTTTAAACTTGCACATAAATACCCTCGTTATGCAAACTTGAGGGTATTTAAGTGCAAGTTTTAAAACTTTCAGTATTTAAGTTTCAGATTTAAAAATATTAGGGTATTTATGCAAGTTTTAATAACTTTAGGTTGTATAAGTGCTACCAAAACATGTGAGGGTATATAAGTACAAGTTTAAAAACTTTAGGGTATTTTCTTGCTACCAAATACAAGTGAGAGTCTATAGATGAAAAGTAGATGAAACAATAGGTTATATAAGTGCTATTTAGCCAATGTTAGTTAGTTATATTCAAAATTTTCAATTTAAAATGAATTTGTAGAAAAACCCTGAAGTCTTGAAAATATAGTCTAAAAGCCCTAAATTTTGCTCCTCCTCTCTAAGAAGTCCCTAACTTTCTATTTTTAACAAAGAAGCACATAAGTTTTGCCCATCTTTTCTAAGAAGCTTCTAACTTTCTATTTTTAACACATGTGCCCCTGAGTTTTATCTCGCCCTTCTAAGAAGTCTCCAACTTTCTTTTTTTGACAACAAAACCTCTAAGTTAACCAGACGACTTGAGGGCTTCTTAGAATAGAAGGTTAAATTTTATGGCTTTTAGAAGAAAAAGATAAAACTTAGGGGCTTCATTATCAAAAAAAGAATGATGAGGGCTTCTTAGAAAGAGGGGTAAAGCTTAGATATTTCTTTGTCAAAAATAAAGACATAGGGGCTTCTTAGAAAAATGGAGTAAACCTTAGGGGATCTTTAGACTATCTCCTCCTAAAGTCTCCCTCTAAAAATAATAAACATGAAAATATATAACTACAGATAGAAATTTTTACTCTGCGGTGTCTCACAAAACTCTCATGATCTTTAACCTTATCTCAGAAAACCATCCTAATGACGTTGCTTCAAAATATGAAATAAACATCCCTTCTCTTCTCTTTTCTCTCACCCTACAAAAATTTAGACTAATTTTTTTTATGAATAAAGGGAATCTTAGTCATTTTAAGTCACTTACTTGTTACGTAACACGTTCAACTTAATAATGTTAGGGGTTTTAATGAGAAAAGTTTATGGGGTTTTCTTCAATTTTCAAAGTTGGGGGTTTATTATCTACAACATTCCCTAGCTTAAACTTGAGGGGTGTTTACGCAAATTAAAACATTGGAGGGGAGTTTGCTGAGAGACCCTCATAGTTGGGGGTTCTAAAATTAACCCTTAAAACGAATACATGATTGGCAAAATAGAAGTAACACAAACAATGAAAACAGAATGAACTGTGATGTTTTCCCCCTCAATAAAGAATAGAACAAAATTTACAATTGCCAAACAATGGGCAATCATGATATCCCTTCAAAATAATTGGGACACCCAAATAATACATTCTTCTATCTTGAGGGCTTCATAAAAGTTTCTTTACAAGACTTGATGATATAATTGACATGGGGATCGTCCTTTTCAATTTTCTTCAACAGTTTTGATGCCTTCTTTCGCTTCCCTGAAACCAAAAGAGCTTCATACATCCTGCATTATAAATTACAAACAATTAGGATCAAGCAAAAACTTGAAGTATAACACACACATAAGATAAACTGCGAACCTATGAATTACAATTAGAAAATGGTCTTTAAAATGGTTTTAAAAGATGTAGAGTTGATCGCACATAGGATGTGACCTAGATTATCGATAATCATAAAAGTTGATGTAAAAAGTACCAAGTACAACTTAAGTATAAGTTTAAACAAGAAACTCAACCTAGTTTAGAATGCCAAGTTGAAGTAACACAAAAAACTATTATAGCAAAAGAACTAGTGTAAATCATTCACTGTGAAATCATTACTAAAGAATAATAACGCCATTTTACTGATACATAAAAATCAGAATCCATCAAATTAACTGGGAAATTATAAACAATCACTATAATATCAACGAACAAGCTAACCACAAACCTTATGAAAGTCAACACATTGTAAGAAAGGCCAGCATCTTCATATTCTGACCAGACAAGCTGAGCATGGTGGGGATCTTTTGCATTTACACAGGAACTCAGGAGGAAATCAAGACTCGTTCGAGAAGGATGCAGATGAAGCTCTTCTTTAATAGCACCGAGTAACTCCAATCCAACCTCTAAGTGTGTAGGTCCCAATTCCCATATTTGACAATACATCTGTATCATCACTAGAAAGAATTAGGCACATTGCGAGAGTAAAAGAGCTAGATCATGTGATGTGTTGTAATAAGTATATCAAGTCAGTTAGATCTGAAGAGATGATTGCCATCCGGTACACTGGTAAGTAAAAACTAGACCATGGTTCTTGATAGAAATAATAATACATTGATAAGTAAAATGATTATATGGATCACTCTAAGATATGGAGTGCCTCACAATTTGCACCTATTACTAAATCTCATAAACTTTCATTTCAGAGGGCGTGCATGCATTTTTTGGTGAGTGTGTAACCATATATACGTATAGGCAAACATTCGACTATTTTGGATGTGAATCTAAATGAATGGCGAGGATCATTTTCACAGCTCATTTTAAGAAGCATTCCCATAGAAAATTTCTATGATGTGTATGTGTAGTATGTGTATGTACACGTGTTGTCCATGCATGCTTGCATGTGCATGTGTGTGTGTGTGTGCCAATCGCATGTGCGTGTGTGCGTGCGTGGTCTCAACCTTCCTACTTTACTGGTTTATTTACCTCAACCACGATTCCAGAGATCTAACTCCAGAACACACATACACACACAGCATAAACTGAAGGCTACAGAGGACCTAGTGAGTTATAAAGTTAGGAACAACAAACAAGCTTTTTTGTGTTCTATCTACATTCAATACTCCAGCACTTGTCAGCTGTCACAAATAGCAACAGTTTTCAATATCAGACTCATGCAGCCATGTCTAGAGGAAGCATCTCTGTTTCACAAATACAGCTAAAAAAGCAGCAGAAATTGAGGGTGGGAGGGAGGGAGAAAGTCATCTAGGGCTCCAGAGGAAGGTGTTCTTAAGATCTTCACCAATGGATCTAAGGGGAAGTTGAGGGACTCTTGTGGCCAAGTTTGCAGTAAACACTCACTCAAGCTCTCTATGGATGTAGATAGGACTTGACCTCCCATGCATCTGTGCGGCTTATTCTTTGCTTGTGGTTTGTTCTCTTTCTGGTTTATTTTGGATTCTACTGTCATCTCAATTATCATCCACATTACAACAATAGAAATACTTGTAAATAAGCAAAGAGAATGATAAAACTGTGGAAATTCTAAAGAGAGAATTAAAATATGAGTATCCCATAGACAACAAAATCATAAACTAAAAGAGACAAGATGTACCTTGTCAATAACAAAACATGTGCTCGTTCCATCCTTCTCCTTGAGTTTCTTTACCAATCCAATTGCAGAGCTGATACACAAAACTAGTTCATGAGGAATTGAATATCACATGTAGAAAATAAACCCCAGTAATATAGAGGGACACATGGGAGCATACTTCACAAAGTGATACCGGACACAATATAAGATGACCCTACTGCAGCCATCAAACCAGAAACTGGAATCATTCAACTCTTCTAGAAGTTGAAGTAATCTATCTAATTTTCCTTCAGATTGAATGTGCTCCTGGAAAACAAACATATTAAAATTAAAAAGCGACTGCAAAATTTATTTACCATCTAAACAAGTTGTCCAACAAATTTTCATTACAGAAATATGATAACTTACAATGAGGCTTATGACAGTTTTGGGCTCAGTAGTACATCCAGCTTGCTTAATTTCATCATATAGTTGAAGTGCATCTGTGATTTGTCCATTAGACGACAAGGCTGCTACAAGCACATTCTTGAGTTCATTTAAGTATTTGGGTTGTATCTCACTGTCCAGAAGAACCTAAATCAGAGTTTAATTAGACACAGCCACAATATCATAGGAAGCTATGCATCCTCAAGTACAGAAGTATCTGAATTGATTATGAGATGCAGTTCCTTACACAAGATTATATAACAAGATTAAATTGATTCAACTGGTGCTTTCTTTTGGTAGTTGAGTGAATACTGCAACCGTATCTAACATGTAATGATGCATGAAGTATAGTTTAGATACATTCCAAACAGGGTTTATGAGAGATGAGTTTGGAGGGTGTTGGCCATCCTATTAAAAAGTTTCATCATAACGAAAGCTAAAATATACCTAATAATATGTTCCAAAGGAAGTACTTAAGACACCACTGTATTACTAGTGGTTTTTTAGACATTAATCCACAAAGGACCAGACTTTTGAAAAGGATGCTCTATAGGCATATCATCAACGAATAAACAAACAAACTAAGAAGCAATTCACTGTTAAAGGGGCAACTTTTGGATATTTGCATATGCGGATCAAGCTCAGAGTATTTAATATTTTGGTTCAGACACAAATGACTATGATCAGTTCTAATAATTGATCCGCTGAACAATCTTCTCCTCCTACTAGATAATATACAGGCATCAACACCCTATATCCCTGACGGTACTCTTAAAGCCCCTTCCTTGTTACACCAGTAATGCAACTAGTGATGTGGATTGAAGATTACACTCTAACATGCACCCCACAGTTTGATCTTCTTTCTCATGAGCTGAAATCTACACTACTTTATTCAATGTTACTTTTTTCTTTTCTAAAAAATCTATTTTAAATGTGTGTTTGATGGCTTATGAACCTGGGTTACTCTAGTACTATCATAAAATCCCTTCCGCCGTATAAAGTCTATGAAGATGTGATGAGAGTGAAGGTTAATATTTTTTACTCTAGTATGTATCATAGTCCTTGCTCTGTGTTATTAAGAATGAGCTTGATTATCAAATATGTGAAGCATGAAAGTGAACATGTTTTGGTTGGAAGCTGAGCATGCTGACTGCAAGGAGGTTTACAGACATTGATAACAGTAACAGCATTAACATTGAAGCCTTAGTCTTATCGCACTTAATGAAACAATTAGTTCCCTTAAGTGCATAAAATTGTCCCTAATGAGGCTTAAATCATTCTTCATCCACAAAAAATTTGGCCATTCATTTTCATCTTCCTTAAATGCCCCTATATTCAACAGTACTTGAAAATAATGTCTGATTTCGATTATGTGTAGACTAGATGAAGCTATGAAGATGGAAACAATCTTTTTGGACCAAACTATCATAGAAGCGTATTGAGAATGTGCTCCAAGACAACGTCGAATGTAGTAATTGATTAACTACACCATGATGGCACAATCCAATGGCTAAGCTGAATGATATCCCGAGGTTCCCAACATGGAAACCTAGTGGAAGGATCCTCGTAACTACAAGTGACAGAGAAAAGTAGGGCATTTATTATTCCATCACTGATACCTTGTTCGAAGGAGTCACTTATTTACAGATCACAATGTTATGATCTGATAGAAACTAGTAGGTTTCTTTATATGGTTATTATGTCTCTACTTATTTTTATTAAGAAAGAGGTACGACCACAATATACTTCGCTTGATATTTAAAGCCACCTGACGATTAATGATCTACAGCTCTGTCACAGCTTAAATTCTATATAAATATTGGTAACAAATCCAAGAAAGCACACAGACTATGGTAGGCAAAAATTTAACCCAATATAAGCCAGACAAGCTTTACAATGGACACTCTACACCCTGTTGATCATACAGACCAATTAATATTTCCTATCCAGCCAGCACTTCCAATTAGAGAACCCAAAATGCTTCTATGCTCCTCATTGTGAAAATTATTCTTACCCATTTTGGTGAGCAGTTCCCATTTTCAAAGGAAAAGACTGCATCATCTCTTACCTTCTCCATTTAACAATGACACCTGTTCCCCTTACATCCTTCTGTATCCATTTTCTTTGAGAACGAAGCTCGCTGGTAGTTATGATAGGTATTTTAATGAGTCAAAGGCCATTCTTCCCTTTTATTCATCTAATCTCCATGCCCCCCCCCCCAACCCCTCCCCCCCAAAAAAACCCCCCAAAACAACACATATCGTTTTTTGAAATAATCTCTTATCTTGGCCAGCACTCAGCTACAATTTTGGGTTTATACCAACTTCTGAAAGCTATAAAAGTACATATCATAATTGTTGAAGATGTTTCATCATGAGTATCACTACAAAATGTAAAATTCATCTAATTTATAACCATTAAAATAGTTGAAGATGTTTCACCAGAAGTATGACTAGAAAATGGCATAATTGTGTCACAACTCACATGATCGCCCAAGTTGATGGAAGGGGTGGAGGTAACACAAGTATATGATGTACAGGAGTTTACGATGACTAACAATGTAAGGGGTACATTGAGGAAATTTTGATCGTTTATTATTTATTTTCCATAAAAAATGTAAATCAATATAGAGAAGCAAGCTTCTGCTAAGTAGTAGAAATAATCTGATTCATATATGACCTCAAGACAAAATCAATAAGCTTCTGCAAACAATCATAATTGAGAAAACAATATTACGTGTATACATATGGTATAGGTTTACCTGTTTTGCCAATTCAAAGTTTCGAAACTTCGCATAGGCATTAATGAATGACATGTAGACATATTTTGTTTTCTCAATTCTAGCAAGCTTCATTTCATTGTGATACTGCAAAAATGATTCAAATATTTACAGCTCAGCCAAAGTTCATCTGTCAGTATCTGTAATTACCAAATAACAACAAAAGAATTTGAATTCCAAAATAAGTTGTGAAAATAAAATCATAAGAAAAGAACACATGCTTCTGATCAGCACCATCCATGCACTAAGGGTAAGTGGAATAGAAAAATATGATATAATTTTTCAAATAAATTTATTATACTTAAAGTGACTAATCTAGGTACAGAAAACTTCAAATTAGAGACTACATCTTCTAAAGCAAAGCAAACATACATGGTAACTGAATTGAATGAAATAAAAATAGCAAATATCACTGGATATATGGCTAAATTAGTGGAATTTTTCCAATCACCTAGCTGTAGCTTACTTTCGGAGTACTGTTAGCAAATCTTTCAAAAAGCTAATCATACTAAGTTTCACATGAGTGCCAGCAATCAGGTGCCGAATCAAAGTGGTCTCTTTTGTTGGTTATTCTAACAATACATATATTCTTATGGAGAATAAGATTCAGGTATGTCTGCTACCATAATGTGCTAATAGGAAGAAGAGAAGCAACAGTCTTGAAAACTATGACAAAATAACGTTCTACCACTCTAATGCCTCAAAGGCTCTACTTCTACCTCTCTATGTAACCTATTGGATACCTAAACAAAACAAGCATGCATGACCAAACAGTTAAAACGAAGCGTAGGACTATAAAGGGAAAAGAAAATTCTGAAAACACCTCAAGAGTGCTTATCATCTTATATCCCCAATTTACCTGCACGAAAGCTATATTTGCAATCAACTTCATAGCATTTCTCTTAACCGCCTCAGGGGTTCCACCTCCCAATATAAACTTTTGGATTTGTGAACAAATATATTCTTACATAACAGTTGAAAACTTGAAATGAAAGCTTAAAAGCTATAAAAGGAAAAGAAAATGGAGGTTTTGGAAACAAGCCCCTATCAATTAGCTTATTTTGACATTAGTTCAATATAAGTCTCTAGCAATGTTGGGCCAACCAAATATAGGTCCCCATGGAGTAGTAGTTAACAAGCTGTTTACATGGTCCCAGGGACATAATGAGTGGGTCCCGTCTTTATAGGGACCTGTATCACCTATCAAGTTCGTGATCTATAATAATCTGCATTTGGTTACCTGCCAAAATGCAAATAAGAAAAAAAATCTAACAACAAGATACAAAAGTCACTAGCATTTCTTGAACTCATTGATCATCTATATTCTGACAGTAATTGTTAAAAATAATACAATATGTACATGAAAACTTATGCGAGACCACCCAATGCACCCATCGACTTTGGTTCCAATTTTATTTCTATAATCAACGTTGTCCCAATATTCTTTCAGGCGGTTGGCTGCAGAGTAATATATCACTTCCAGTGGGAAGGCATGTCCTACCAGCTTGGTTCTATTGCCTGATGTACACATTTATTTATCTGTTCCAATGTGACAGCATGTAGACCAGCATTCCTTCTATCAAAACGATGTTTGGGTCTACGCGTATTGTAGAGTTTTCAATTCAAATGAATGTAAAGGCACTTACTTTCATAAAGCAAGTGGCTTAATGGCTCAAAAAGAAGGTAATTGTTCGAACCATACATAGATAGGATGATAATATGAAATCCTAGGAAAAGAAAATGGAGGTTTTGGAAACAAGCCCCTATCAATTAGCTTATTTTGACATTAGTTCAATATAAGTCTCTAGCAATGTTGGGCCAACCAAATATAGGTCCCCATGGAGTAGTAGTTAACAAGCTGTTTACATGGTCCCAGGGACATAATGAGTGGGTCCCGTCTTTATAGGGACCTGTATCACCTATCAAGTTCGTGATCTATAATAATCTGCATTTGGTTACCTGCCAAAATGCAAATAAGAAAAAAAATCTAACAACAAGATACAAAAGTCACTAGCATTTCTTGAACTCATTGATCATCTATATTCTGACAGTAATTGTTAAAAATAATACAATATGTACATGAAAACTTATGCGAGACCACCCAATGCACCCATCGACTTTGGTTCCAATTTTATTTCTATAATCAACGTTGTCCCAATATTCTTTCAGGCGGTTGGCTGCAGAGTAATATATCACTTCCAGTGGGAAGGCATGTCCTACCAGCTTGGTTCTATTGCCTGATGTACACATTTATTTATCTGTTCCAATGTGACAGCATGTAGACCAGCATTCCTTCTATCAAAACGATGTTTGGGTCTACGCGTATTGTAGAGTTTTCAATTCAAATGAATGTAAAGGCACTTACTTTCATAAAGCAAGTGGCTTAATGGCTCAAAAAGAAGGTAATTGTTCGAACCATACATAGATAGGATGATAATATGAAATCCTAGGAAAAAAGATATATATATATATATATATATATATATATATATATATATATATATATATATATATATATAGGTAATTGTTCGAACCATACATAGATAGGATGATAATATGAAATCCTAGGGAAAAAAGATAAATATATATATATATATATATATATATATATATATATATATATATATATATATATATATATATATATATATATATATATATATATAGTAAGGCTCCTATGAACTTAAGTTCATAATGAATAGTGGTGCACCAACTTTTTATCCACTCATCTTGCCTTGAGATTTGTGATGCACAAATCTCAAAGATAGCCTTGATTTGTAGCACATATCTCAAAGCATAATGAATGGATAAAAAGTTGGTGGACAAGTGTTCATATCCACTTAAGTTTATAGGAGCTTTATATATATATATATATATATATATATATATATATATATATATATATATATATATATATATATATATATATATATATATATATATATATATATATATATATATATATATATATATATATATAGTAAAGCTCCTATAAACTTAAGAGGATAAGAGCTCTTTGTCCCCAACTTTGTTATCCATTGATTTTGTATTGAGATTTGTGCTAGCATGTGATACAAATCAAGACACAAATCTCAAAGATAGCCTTGATTTGTAGCACATATCTCAAAGCATAATGAATGGATAAAAAGTTGGTGGACAAGTGTTCATATCCACTTAAGTTTATAGGAGCTTTATATATATATATATATATATATATATATTGAGAAGGATCAACTCTTATGTTAAGGTAGACCATCCATCTAACTTCATCCATATTTAGAAAATATTAAGATCTGGAATCAATGATAAACTGTTAGGATCGTGTCCGTACAATTGACTTAGTTTGATAAGTAACAAACCTTCATTTGGTTCTAATATGTGTTTGAGATGTTTTGTGCAAGTTACAACAAGTTAGAATCTAGATTGAGGTCAAAAGGAGTGAGAATTAGCTCAACAACAATTTCTGCAAAGATACTCATCGATGAGGCTACTTCCAGGCGCATCAATTGTAAAGTGTCATCGATGAGAGAAAAGCCCAGAGAGCAATTTTGCAAAGATACTCATTGATGAGTATCCTTGCTCATAGATGAGTATGTCATCAGGGTCATCGATTGTAATTCTTCATCAATGTGGAAAAAGTCCAAAGACTTTCTCAATGAATAACTCATCGATGAGAATTCATACTCATCGATGAGACTGGAGCGGTTAGATTTGAATCAAAGGTTAATCACAGTCGTTCGTTGCAGCTGAGTATATGGATCTCCTCTCTCATTTTTCATAAAGTTTTCTGACCTAATTGAGAGAGAAAAAAGAAAGCGGGAGAGAGAGAGAGAGAGAGAGAGAGAGAGAGAGAGAGCTAGGGTTTAAAGTTTTGTCCATCTCCCTCAGGCTTCTCAACTTGCATCCTCGTTGTTTTCTTCATCAGATGATCATCAATCTTTGAGTGCTGCCCTTGGACTTCATCACTAACATCGTTCTTCCAGATCTTCAATCCGAATCTTTCGGAAAACGGTTTTCTACAAAAGGGCTTTAAGATCTTGCTAGTTGTGCTTAATCGATATTGTTATCTATAAACATTTTTCTACGATCGTGTGATCGGTTGGTTTTGTACGGCATACTCAAGCCGGTGTTAATTGAGGAATTGGGGATACTAGTTAGGGCTAGGGTTACACTTGTATGATAGGATCTTTGGCAAAGATGACTAGAATAGGGTGAATCTAGTGTACACTCTTGTACCTACTTACTGAATTGGGTTGTGAGCCATGAATTCCTTCATAGGAAACCCCTCCTAACGAGGAGGAAGAATGGATGTAGGATTTATCCGAACCACTATAAAAACCTCATGTGTTTGTGGTTGTGCTTGTTTGCTCTTTACTTTGTTTATTTCCGCGGCATGATTCTGTGATTATTTGTAATTCTCGAAAAAAGCTTGCAACCATATCTCCCAAAAAAAAAACAAAGTCTAGGCCTGCATCTAGATCCTAACATAAACTGTATATGACGTGCATGCCCAAGTCTAGAAGAATGCCTGCAGATATATGTTTGCAAAATAAAACACTATGTCTCATGATATATCATCCAACATATGTCTAAAGTTTAAAATGATTGTATAAAGATAGTGAAGGGGATAAGGAGCTCACCCACAACAAATGTTATCCCTGAACGGAGATAAAGGAAAAGAAAGTAGACAGACCAAAACTGGAGACTAATATAAGGATGGCTGACAAACCTTGAAAACATCCTCTTGACATTCACAATTAGCTATCAAGTGAGAATAGGTCTCAGAATCTGGTTGTACGTCAGCATGTTCCATTTGCTTGAGAACCATTAAAGCTCCAGCAATGTTTTTCTGCATAAAATTCAGTTAAAGAGGTTAGATTAACCATTATAGTAGAAAACATGTCAACAAAGATTTTTTATTATAAGCAACCATTAAGTAGCAGCATGGGGGAGTTACAAATTCCATTGTCTATCACCAAGTCATTATGCTAAGATTCTATACACAAAACTATGATCCTCATAATGATGGATTGATTTCAACCTGGCATGTAGATCATTGACAAGGCTATCATCTCACATGTAGGAGGTTACTAAACAAAAACTACAGCGATACCATCCCAATGACAAACTTAAAGGACCACAATTGGGATTTAATTTATACCCTATTCAAACCCCAATCCCACCCCCAAAGGTTGGCATGCTGACCTTAGAACCATTAAAGTTTAGAACCATATCAGAAGCAATCTTTTGATTCTTGCTAAGAATTTTTCAGTGTTTTGCTGTCACAGCCTAACCAGGGTAGATAATTTACTTTTCAATTGCCAATTAGGACAAGGGTAACACATACTATATCTAGGCTAAGGGTAAGGGCACCTTACCCATCAGTTTTTGCCATTCTTATGTGGACAACTGAGAATTAATCGGTGCCTTCTACCTGGCACTCACTTGCAATATTTTTCATGTGGGAGAGCAATGCATAGAAAAAAGTTCACTGGTATCTGCATATAGCTTCTGTTTGTGCTCCTATAGCTAATGTCATTTGCATGGCACTAATTCTCAGTGATGCTGGATGCATAATCACAACCAAGAAAACAATATGAGGAACTTGATCATATGAACTACAGCATTATTATACAATAATTTGGCTTCAACATGACATCCAGGCACTAAAAAGAATCTTCCGTGTAAAAGAACTGAAAGTGCATCAATAGAAGTTTGCATAAATACAGTGTGATTTACATCATCATGAAAATTTATGGTCAAGAGAACATGATAAAGGATGAAATCCATCGAGAACAAGCATTAATTAGTCAAAAAGTTAATAAAACAGATTGAAACACTTGCCTCCCTACAATATCCAGCCATAAGAACATTATACATGCTTGTGGTTGGCACCCCTTCTATCTCTTTTGCATCTGCTAATAAGTTGTAGGCACCTTCAAACTGCACAATGAACAAAGCAACAAGCATCAACATACAGTGATATTTAGATGGTGTACACTGAGAACCACAAGTAAATACACAACCTACTAACCCGACCACATTTTAGCAGTCTCCAGATAAAAAACATTTCGCGCAAAATAAAACTTGATACAGTAGCATGGATATGCAGTAGTTTAGACAAAGAAATGCTCAAAAAGAAATATGTTGCATTTACGGCCAGTTCTGAAGTAACAACATCAATGATGAAACCACCAAAAGAAGAGAAACAACTCCTCGACCATTCAAAATAAGAAAAATAATAAAATAGTGATGACTGTTTGAATTAAACAGGAAGAGCAATTACTTAGTGAAAATGGTTGTTATAGATCAAAAGTGAACAAGCAATGAACTGGGAGATTTCTGTAGAAAGTATGATATCGATATCATGCTTACAATCAACCAAGACAAAAGGAGAAAGTTGGCAGGAAATTAGTAACAATAAGCTTGTATATGTAGAAGTGCCAAAAATTAAAAGCAATACTTCTCGACAAGTATATTGGAGGGTAAATTTTACAATAGATGAGAGGCAGACTAGCAAAGTAACCAACCTTTTGGCCAGACAAAAGGGTTCCTATAGTCAAGCAACTAAATACCTGAAGTCGAACTGGAAAAGAAGACAGTTCTAATAGTGTTTGATCAAGTGGGTTAGCTTTAACTACGGTATTGCAAGTGGCAGAGCAAACAGCACAAGGTAGAACAAAAACACACAATGTGCTGTGGTAAGAGAAAGGAGACGTCAGTTTAATCGAAATGTCAAAAGATTTAATGAAGAGAGAATGAGAGAAGACATCTAGTACATGTCTGAGGATTGATTGTGATCAAAAAGATAAAAACATTCACATATCCATTTTGCTCGAAAAAAAGGAGGAAAATGGTATTAACTAAACAGACTGCGAACAAAGAATGCACGCAACATCTTGTTACTTTAAATTCACACACTGTGAAAGATGATAGAAATTTCGATGATGCAGATCGATAGGATGGTAAAAAGATTATATACGTAGTAAGTAGTAACTACACGAAAGTTTTTCTACAACTAGTGTCAAGGGTAACTTGGGGCAAGAGACATGGAGATGAAGAAGTTTCTTAAAGAAATGGAGGGAAACACCCATAAGGTTGACATCCAGAAGTCAAATAGCAGGAAAAGGTCCTGCATTGAGGAACGACAAGAAGATAAATACCAACAAGGACTTCTGAAGAGATAAGATTCATGAGACGACAGGCCCACAAGACATTATCTACCAGTATATGCTAGGTAGACAAGTACAGTAAACAGGAGAAGTACAGTAAAGTAGGCATGTCTTGCAATGACTTTTGTTGATAAATTGGACAACGAAAGAGTCCAGAGACACTTCTGTGTTGTTACACACCAAACATTTTCAGTATATACACCTCACACGTGTGGAAAACAGAAAGAGACAAAAGCAGGTACTTCCAACATCATGAAGAATCTAACCAGCAACATCAAACTTCTTACCTTCACGGCCCAACTGACTGATTGGTGCAGGTCCACTCCATATGAATGCAAATGCATGCATATAGGACTTAATGATAATATCCATACACATACAAAAATAGATGAAAATTTTTCAACGTAATTATCAAATATGAATATAAGCATTTATGTTAAACTATAAACTTGGCAATAAATTTCACTTCCAATAAAACTACAATTATAATCTGATCAAGGTAATTTTACCACCAATATGCAATTGAAATAAAACATAAATACCAAATTGAGTTCTACAACAAGGAAGCAACAGCACATGTGAAACTTTTGTGAACAATTATGATCAAACAAAAAAGTTTTATCATTTAATACTGATCCTTAATCACAAGCTCTTATCATGGACATGAAAGTTAGAGTGAAAAATCATAATTCAAACTGAGAAAGTTACAATAACTTACATCTTTCATTCTCACGCATAAGCTTATCAAGCTCTTGAAAGTCTTTTCTTTTGGTCTCACATTATGTCGGGACATCACTGAATAAATTGGACGAACCTTAATTACAGAAATGATAGAAATCAATTAGAAAGTATACAACTACACAATGCTTAACACTTAATCACACAAAAAAATTACAAACTAAAATATTGACACTGCAGCATAAATCTCTGCTGCAAAGGAAGCAACTACACCCTGTTAGGTAAGGTGGACTTCTAGTTGAATAGAATCAGAATTACAGAAGAAGATATTCATAAAAGAATGGGCATCTAAAATTACATGGTTAACACTGAAGTACGGAGGAAATAAAAGAGAATATTGATATTTGGGTGACCACATACTAGTGCATGTTAGACGGGGCTTGCCATTGGGTAAACACTGCATACAGATGCTACACAAATCAAATACTCTCCGGGCATGACAAAATATTCAGAACATACCATGTCAAACTCACAACTTCGCTCGCATGCATGTAAAAGTGGATCAAAAAAATGATCTGGGATATCCAAGCCCGATTGGCATATAAGTTCAACCACTTCAATGGCAGCACGTATCTGCAATCAGTAGTGATAAAAGATCAAAAATGAGACAAAATCAATTCGATACTACGTGAGTAAAACAAATCATAATTTGAATGTCAAGAAGATGTTAAAAGTATATAAAAAAATCTTTTATGTCCTTGATTATGTATGCAATCATCTAGTGACCACTCCACTGATCATTGAACTTATCAAAGTCAAGGAGAATTGTGAATCAACAACGATACAGATTAGGTTCAACCTTACAACAACCATGTACATTCTTCAGTATGTGAAGAGAAGTACGAAATGAAAGATGGATTCAGAAATCTACCTGAAGAAAATAGAAGCATTATCATTGAAGATCAAGTTCAGATTCAACAAACATTGCTAGAAGTAATTGTTGCAGAAGAGCAATTAGAGTTTAATAGAAACAATGGAGTTAAGTTTATGGTAAGAGGAAGATAAAAATCAGCAAATCACAAAGCTATTACTTACTACAACTTGTTTGTTAACTTGGGAGATTCATATTCCAAGAGGAATTGTTTTGTATATAACACGAAGATGATAGGGATTTCCATGGAGGATTTCATATGTGCTAAATACGAGATTACTAAAAGGCTACTCGTCTTTCAAGCATCTGATAAAAAAGGCGATGTTTGGTCAAGAAACAAGAAGAACCCTTTGGACAGACTGTCTGATATAAGTAGAGAATCAGTTAAACCAAAACACGAGTACAAGTTCATTTTGAGTGAAGAGAACTGGTATAGGATAGTTTGTATAGGTTGAGATTGATCTAATTTGAAGTTTTATATTGTTTAGGAACCATTAGTCAATCTTGAAACTTTTTAGAGATTTGCAGGTTGATCAGTCATTATTTCCTTTTTGCAACTATGTAAGATTTAATAAATTGCTTGCACTCCGTGTATATACAGGAAGTTTCCTACTTTCAGAAGACTTGGTTATCAATAAGATATGCCCTTGTTTTGTATCCTCTGTGTTCAAGGTTTTCAATGGATTCCAATTATCTCAAGGCTTTCGGTGGACTCTGATTGCCTCTTGCAGTTGGAAACTTCAGTTCTGATTATCCTCACACCAATCATGCGCTACATCTAAAAGTAACACAATAATATAGTAATGATATACAAAGAACAAATGAAAGTGAGGAAGGATAAAACTATTTTCGGCTATGTTTGTCACATTTTTGCTTTTCTATATATAACATTAAGACAAAAAAAATTAAGCAACGTGTCAATGTTTTTGGACTAGTAGATCCATACCTTGGACGACGTACAACAAAGCTTGATGAGCATCTCACATGATACAATAGATGGGCACACCCCAAGTCCCATATGTAAGTTGCTGAACTTAGATATGATTTCTTCAACCTTCAAAATAGAAGGTTCATTGTCAGGGGAAAACTAAAGAAACAAGAAAGATAAAAAGGGACCTGCCAATGGACAATCACCAGATTTCAAGTGATGAAAAAATAAAATTAAAAACGGTAAAAACCATACGACCTAGAGGGGGACACAGTCATAAACATAGCATGTACTTTGAATCCCATATTTTTGTGTGTTTCACCATTGAAATGAGAAAAGAAAAATATTAATACATAAATACATTATTTATTTAAAAATTGTACTAATGATATGTACGCAACAAGATGTTGTCTAACAGATGATGTAAAGACATATGAATTACTTCCATTGCAATGTTCTCATGCCGAATTGATGTCAACCTCTCTCCTGATTATAAGAAGAAAAAAAGAAGTGTTGGTTTTGACAAATTTTACGCATAACAGCATTAAGTTAATGCTAGATTTTTAGGAGTTGCTAGTATTATATTATGACTTTCTTTTAAATAACTTATATTATATTCAAAAATGCCGCTCTAAACTGCAAGTAGTAGAAAACTGCATATCCTTATTATTATCCATGCTATTTGACTTAAGTGCCTAGTTTTAGCACATGTGCAGGATTCATCCTGTGCACGTATTGCCACTGCTGTGCATTCTCAGTTAAATTCTGTCATGGGTGGGGGCATGCAACCTTCTTAATAATTTTCTTCCATTCTGAATCCCTCCACATAAAGATATTGGTTATTTTGCTTATTACATGCATACATGCATTACAAATATCACAAAATCTAGAAATTATATAAGACCAATCCTTGCTACTGAGGTCTGAAGATATTGATCATCCACACTAAGTTTTCTTAGAAAGCTTAAAACGAAGTACTATCTTTTGTATAGTACAACATAACAAAAGTAAGCAATAAGTACTCTCCCATATTTCAAGGCTTTCAAAATAATACACCCCAACAATTAATTGTGTGACCCACAAAGTTAAATGATTGTCCAACCACCAAATAAGAATATTATCGTGACGCGGGCAGTGTGCAGCTTTTTTGTGTCTCCATACTTTATAATTTCTGACCTTCTTCCTCTCAGTAGATGACCAGGGTCTTCCACATAAAACACACTTTCCGATATCTACTATTGCTGAGGACATCCTTGTCATATATCAGAATGGAATAACTTTAGATATTATCTGTATTCTAGTGATATCAGTTTTTTTTAGTAACTAATATCGTGGTAGCATTTATAGGAGAACAGTTGACAATTGAGACCTTGGTCATATTCCTAATTTAAGCCATGATAGAGACATGGAGGGCTTAACTTCGTGTTTACAAATACCAGCTGTTCCATAGAAGAAAACAGACAAGGGTGCCTTTGGCTTTGGGGTTGCTTATAGATAATCTCTTTTTAAAAGGGTATATCAAACTTTGTTTCTGGGGAAAAAGAAAATCATATTGATAAAATGTTTGGCAACTTTGGATGTTAAGTGTTTATAAAGTTAAGGGGTTTTTGTCTTTTAATCCAAAAGTTTTACCCCCACTTATTTAAAAACCCACTCACTTCCATAAACACTCATACCCCCAAAGTATCTCATATGACTTATTTTCAAACCCAACTTGTGACTTATTTCTAAACCCAATCTATAGTATACCCTCAAACTTTACATTGGATCTCCCTAAACAAATAAAAAATTCCCCATTTCCTCTCTTCTTCTAAACAGCGATCACGCTCCACTCGCATCGCATTAATGGTGATGCAGAGAGAAATTTATTTTTGTGTGTTGCTCCCCTCACTCCCCAAAGCCCAATTTAGTATATTTATCTTCTTCAAAATCTCTCTTTCCTCTATTAATTTCCCCTCTCTTCCTTACAAAATCTCACTCCTCCATTAATATTTCTCTTCATAAAAGACAAATTTGATTTTAATGTGATTTCTATTTGCAATCATTAAATATTCTTTTCTGTGGTCCCAGAACCAATAAAGAGCTATACTACAGCGATGAAGAGATACACTTTAGTTGTAAAGAGTTATACATCTGTCTATGGTGCTATACTTTGCTCATAAGAAGCTATGTTTTCGAATACAGTGGTATACTTTGCTCAATCAAAAATTAATAATTTGTAAGCTTTCATATTTTTCTATTAATTAGACCAATGGATATAATGACTTCCTCTATTTTCTCCAGTAATTTTCTTGTGACATATTACACTATTAATTCCTTTCATGTAGTCCCGAATTAATAAAGAGCTATATTATAACAATAAAGAGTTATACTTTAGCCATAAAGAGTTATACTTTAGTCATAAAGTGTTATACTTCTTTACAATGTGTTATACTTCGCTCATAAAAAGCTATGTTTTCGTATAAAGTGCTATTACCTACTCAGTTTCGGTGGATTTTAAGGATTGACTTCACCTAGAATTTGGGGATCAGCTCTTAGGGTTTAGCGTTTTGTGAAATGAAGGACGAGAGATAGAGAGAGAAGCGCTAGGTTTATTTGGGAAAGGGAAATTTTGAGATTTGAGAATTTTTTTGGAAAATATAGTATAAAGTTTGAGTTTAAACTACAGATTGGGTTTATAAATAAGTCACATGGGATACATGGGGTACTTTGGGTGTATGGGTGTTTATGGTAGTGAGTGGGTTTTTAAATAAATGGAGGTAAAACTTTGGGTTAAAAGACAAAAACCCCTAAATTCAAATATTTGACAAAATTTCATTAGCAAAAGTTCGGGTAAGATAGGTATGCGAGAAAAAAATTTAAATAAGTACTATGAAACAGAAATCGAAAGAGGAAATTCAGTTAAAAGCAGAGTCTATAATAGATCTGGAAGTAGAAAAATAGGAGACACAAGATCGCTCACATAGATGGACAATGCATCTCCAAGTTGAGAGTCCACCTTCTCCAAACCGCAGTTTTCGATATGCATTTTCCAAAAGCTTTTACATGTTGATTTAAAACATCCAAATTTGACCCCAAAAAAACGTTTATTTGCTTAAAACTTGTTAAAGCACTGACTATAAGAAATGCTGAACACGGTTCAAAACTTAAGCATAATCACTCAGAAGTTATTCACGCGCACCTCCAGCTGAGTAAAAACATACACAACGACGGCGAAGAATTACATGGTTGGTAGTTAATCAGTAATATGAAACTCATATATATATCCAACATTACAATCTACTTACAGCTATTTATTACTAAACAATATTCGGAATAACACTTTGAAATAGGAGCATGTGTAAGCAAATAATAATGTGCTGATAACAAATTTTCAAACATGATAAAGAGATAACAATGTTTTAAACAAGAAATACAGCATCATGACAAGTTTCTCACCTCTAAATTTGGAATGCTAGAAGCATATTCATAGATGAGGGGTGAAACATTCTTTTCTCCGTCTTCTAGGATTACCGTGTAGAAAATATCGAATACCACGTTTCATAAGAAGTTCAAAGCCACAAGATTTTAGAGTTAGCAGTCAGTTGATGGAATAAGAAAAATTACAATTCAGTTGATGGAATAAGAAAAATTACAATTCAATGTAAAACTTCGCAGTAGGAATCTGCTATCAGCAGGCAGACCTGTAAACAGCCCTTACAGATTGATAATAACACCTAACTGTGCATTTATGTCCAATGTGTTAAGAAGTCAACAGGTCAAGCTATGTTTAACAGGGATACCATGAGACTATATATATTAATGAATGATCACTTAGCACGCTACATATAGATTGTACACTCTAAATGACAAGCAAATACGATGTAAAGATTTATCAGCTACACATACAACTAACAGATGATCCAACTAGTGCTGCAAGTCCACCTACAGATATGTAAGTAATATAACAACATAATATCCATATCTAATAACTTAGGATTATGTCGAGACATTGGTGATTTCATATAAATTCCAAATTGAGGGCAGTAGATATCCTGGTTGCTATAGTTGAAAAAGTAGAGGCTTATATATCAAGCATAAAGGTAATTGATAATGGTTTTGAATAATTTGGTAAGTAAAAAATACAAAAGAAAGAAGAAACCAGTGTATTACATAACCTCAATACTGCTTCAGCATTAATGTTTTCTTTTCACATATTTTAGTTGTTCTCTCATAGGGCATGGTGCAATTTGATATGATATATTACGATTGAAATTATCTTAAAGGGGTTTGGATCTAATGGTGAGGGAAATGAAGTGTAGTCACAACCGGATCAATATTCAATCTTGTTCAAGAATCTGTTCCTGTTTGACCAAACCTTCAGGTTCTAACATCAGATAATAGCAAATGCTTTAGAAGAAGGCAGAAGTTCTAGGAAAGAAAAAGGAACTAATAATTCTCATTCATCAATCAAAATCTTTTTCTTTCCTTTCTGGTAAATGAAAAAATTTTATTCACTTGCCATGGAGAAACATTCGTACAATCTCATAGCCTCAGACATTTCCTGGGCTTTATAATTAATTACTAATTTTCATTCATCAATCAAAATCTTTTTTTTTTACATGAATCTTGCTCTTAGTATTTAAGAAAATAATCAATGAGCTCCAACAGCTAAAATCCTAATAATTCAAATAGAGAAAAAAATTGAATAAACAAGTATGTCACTTTCCAGCTCAAATTGTTACCGATGGTGGCACCCTTCGACTAATTCTTGAAAAAGAATCCAGACTTGCATGGGCAAATATGCTAGAGAAATGGAGAATAGGAGGGATGGACATATTCAGATAAAACCCCCAGATACAGTATAAATAAAAATTTAACTCATGATACATTGATCTATAAGCATGTAGAATGATTAACAGTATGACCACATATTTTCCCTTAGATTGTATTGATTTCAAGGTACTTATCATCCAAAATGTTTATACTTCAGAAATTTTCAAATATCGGCAAAAATTGCGTTTAACATATTTGCATCATGATTCTGCTAGGTTTCACAAAAACTCCTCAGTATAATATTCTCAGATTTAATTGAACAGCCATTTCACAACAGGTTTTCGAATGCAAAACCTACAATTAAGGGTTACAACTTCCTTCAAGTTTCAAAGCATCGTTTTTCTCATAAACCTACATTAAAATTTTTGAAAACAGTTGTAGAACTCTACATATAAGCTTAGCATTTAACTATAAAGGAGAAAATTTTCCTCCTATGGCGATGAAAAGTCAACTTTCCACTCCTTGGTTGGAAGATCAGCACCATTTTTGTTGCTTTCCATGACGTAGAAACTAGATACACCAAAAATCTTGTAACTACCATGATTATTTAATCTTTGTTTAATCTTCATTGGATGATTGCAAAAATTAACAGTTATGCTAGAATTTTAAAAAATTAAAATATAAATCTCTAAGCAAAGAGTATCAATGAACAAGATCTTTAGTGTATTGAAGTTCCAGGCAAACAGAGTTGATAGCAACGATGACAACATCCAATTAAAAGATGACTTTTTGCCGGCAAGGAGAAGCTTTTCTTCCTGTGGTAACTGATACACATTATTCTCAAGTGTGTGTGCTTATATACATGCACATATACAATTAGAATAGGATCTTCAAGGTAAGATCTGACCTTTGATTCTATCACTCCAAAAGTCGACTCAAAAGGAAGATCCAAACTTTCAACATAATGTAACTCATTTAAATTGCTGAAAGAAAAACACAGTGTGTTGATCATTCTTACTTTTTCATCAATTTTGACCCTAAAATTGCAGTAATGAGTTATAGTTCCACATTTTAGAATATTCTAAACACCAATAAATCTGGGGTAGAAGGGCTTTACACTCTTTGGATCAAGAGCTATGATTTGGATCTTAATTTAGAAACTTCAAACAATCATTCTGCAAGGTGTTTATCATGGTTAAAAGATGCTCAAACCATATAGTTTCTTTTGAAATCCACAATTAAATGCATAGATTCATAATTTTGAACTTCTAATGTATCCTTTTCAATTAATAGGATTTAGGGTCAAATCGTACCTGTACGTATGTGTATACACACACACACACACACACACACACATATATATATCTGTGTGTGTGTGTAGACACGCACGCACGCACGCACGCACACACACCACACACACACACACACATGTATGCTGTACATGTATCTGTATGTGTATGTGAATGTGCATGTGTATGTGTATGACTATGTGTTTGTGTATGTATACGTATACATGTATGTGTGTAAACGCGTGTGCGTGTAATAGAAAACAAAGGGAGTTTGAAAGGGATCCTACTGATAGGTTTGAGCTTTGATTCTATCAGACTAAATCATGCATTATGCAATTTAAATCCCTAAAATTGCCTAAAACAAAATAATAAAAGAAATGAAAATAGTAACAAACATGAAAGTGTATATTACGTAAATGTTGAATGGCCTAAGATTCTCTAATATTGTATTATGGGTAATGTTATTTCTCAATGAGCATACACAATGATTTAGCAAGAGAGTATACCTTTATGCATTATAAAATCAGGAAGGTACCAGAGTTTTTGGACTGCTTACCTGAGGTCTTCAGTGCCAAAATGAACTTCTTCATGAACTTTTCACATTGCAACCTGCCTAAGGACCGAAAGATACTTGATAAATATTTTAATGATGAAATTGACACTATATCAACCACTTCGAGCAATTGCAGAAGCTCGTCCTTCCTATCAGTATCGCAAAATGCCAATAAATAGCTCACTGCAGCCAGAATAGATACAGGTTAGATACAAGAGTAAAAAAATAAAGTTTTAAAGAATTTTTTCCTGACAAAAGGTAACAAAGTTTGAAGGATATCCCGAACAATTTCCATGATAAACCTAACATTCTGTTTCACTAAAACGTGACACATTACATGACAGACACAAAAATTTACCAGAGAAGCACTTTCAATATATACAGGACACTAGATGGAATGTGTCTATCTGTTCACTGCTTGTAGAAATGAACTAAACGTATCCACTTAGATAATAAAACAAAGCATTGAAAATCAAGGTTGGATGAATTGGCACAAGACTAAATACAGCAACCTACTGCACATGTTTGCCTCCAGCAGGTCTGGAAGATACATAGGATGCCACCGTCTTTTCAGGATGTTCATCATTGACAGGGATCTATCCTTATGAAAATTAAGATGCTATCGTCCACTATTTCTAGAATTTATGACAACCTATTTTAATAAATTAAAATTTTAAAACAAACGACGTAGTAGAAAAACTAAAAAATTGGAATCTAGTGGTTGAAGGTCCATGTGATTTGTCCAAACACATGAACTGAGATGACTTGCTTCTAGAATAACAAAGCCAATAGCATGCAATATGATACTCAGGCATGAAAATGGAATTCTATATAATGTTGAGCTGGCGGGAAATAAGAAATAAGAAGGCCATAAGGCAGCTCCTACATCTGCGTAATGGCAGTTTGAAACAAACAGTAAACATTAACTCATGACTAAAGAAAAGATAAGTGACAGTAATATAACTTGCTAATGTATTTTGATGCAATATCACATCTTATCCCCTTGTTACTATATTCTAAGGTAAAGTCCCAGAAGCCTCCTGCACTTATTGTTAGTTGCCAATTCAAACAGTACGACTGCATCGGAAAATATTCAAGCATCCTTAAGATCCTAAAACATTAGACACTTGCAGGAGGGAAAAAGATGAAGTTCTGCATTCTTAACTGCAGTCTTAAAAGGATGATAATAAGAGAATACAAAGGCCATAGAAGGTTATGCATCCAGCAAAATTGTCCATGTTATTTTTCTTTTAGTTGAAGGGGGTTGCATCATCAGTCCTATATATTTTCTATGATGTTAAAATCAAATAGCACTAGCTTTCTGCAGAAGTTAAAATGGAGACCGTTTTTCTTCTATATGCATGCATAATCTCACTAAATCTCTGCAACACTCAGAATGTAAAGAGGAACAGAAAGAAATGTATAGAAGAAAACTATACATGAAGGTTAGTAATCTTTGTATAGTTTTCATGCACCATCATCAAATAAAAATGAACATGAAGAAAACTCAAGGAGGTAAGCAATTCAAGGATGCAAAATCCATTACCTGCTAAGTTATAGCACTCTTCATTACTAGCAACTCCAGAAAGATTGCAGAGCTCATGAATTTTATCCTCATCACCAACTCTAATTGAAAGAAGCATTTCATAGTAACCTATTCTGGAGTAAGATTCAGGATTCGCATCTTTTATTAGTTCACTAAAACTTTGAAACTCTTCTACCATTTTCTTGTCAATCGTATACTCAAAAAACGGGCCAAAACTCGCCTCTTCAATTGGAAAACCACTTTCTCTCATGGAAACAAATAGTTGATAAATTTTTCCAATCTGAACAGATGAAGCTTCACCATTATTTTGTCTTGCCTTAACTATGCAATGTTTTATTAAGGCATTGTAATCTTTAATACCTGTTTCTCTCCCAATTCTACCAAAAACCTCAAGAGTATAGTCGGGACCAAACTTGGTTGCACAATTTCTCATTAGCTTAGTAAACTTATAGGACTCTGTACCCTTG
This sequence comes from Asparagus setaceus, assembly GCA_012295165.1. Taxonomy (NCBI): domain Eukaryota; kingdom Viridiplantae; phylum Streptophyta; class Magnoliopsida; order Asparagales; family Asparagaceae; genus Asparagus; species Asparagus setaceus. Next base: position 97,909,325 of record CM022701.1, on the reverse strand, counting down.
AATAGAAACTTCTGCTTTCTATTTCGTGATAACTCCTTCCGCTGCTGTGCGTCGAAAATCTCCCCATTTGCAAACCAAGATGAATCTAAAATAGTCTTTGGTGTAAGTGAGGCCATCATGTTGCTGCTACCTGAAAAAATAAAGAATTCTACGGAAATGGTTATATACATGCATATATTTATATATGAGTACAGGAAATCCCCAATATATGTGTGTGTCTGTGTGCACGCATTAAAAGAGTTGCAGGAAAAAATAATTTTAAGCCATCATTAATAATTTAATATTAGTTATGAGTATTCTATCATAAAAATGAGATTTTATTTATGCAGCATGATTGAAGGATGAGCATAAGAATGGACAATGTTATTGTGACCAATGTCATCATTGTGTCAAGTCATCAACCCTCTTCTGACTCTATGGCTTGAGACTTATTGATGTAGGACAATTTGAAGGTCAAATCCAAATTTGGTTGAAGAGTCCTCATTCGGTGGAAAGCCTGGTTAGGATAGATAAGTTTGTTAGGATATTATTGCTTAGGTTTAAATTTTAAAGTAGGCTTTCTATTTGCATTTAAATTCTAACAAGATAGGACTAGTTGGAACTCAAAATTGTAGATAGAAGTTCATTTGTATTTGGAATTTTAGTAGAGATACAATTTTACGCCCTATAATATGGGTTATACCTTTCATCATATTTAGAGACTGAGAAAATTATGAAGAAATATGAATACAAAATAGAGTTGAAGCAAATCTTGCATGATTTTTTTTAGGCGTGAAGCCATTTATCCTTGGTGTGAAGCCAAAAGGGTTAAGCATGTGTGTGTGGACGGATTAACTAACAAAGTGAATCCAATCTAAAACCAACTTATCTTGTTCTTTTATCTTCCTTTCATTGGTCTTGTATTCAACAAAAAATAAAAAAGCAAAAGTTATTCTTCACATGTACTGTTCACCTGAGCATTATTCACCTAGATTACTGTTCACCCATTAGTATTCACCAACATGGCTGTTCATCTCAAATAAATTCAACGGAGGTCTCAGATTAGATCAAATCAAAGCTCATCTGTTCCATTCCGCATCACTTATAGCCTTCAACCTAGATGTTCCTTCTCTAAGTTGAGTGTTTGAGGGCTTAATAAAAAAGGTATTCATTTGAGCATTTCAGTTCATGCTACCTTATTATCTTATTTACTTAAGAATATTTGTTCAAATGCCCTCATAAGCTTCAAGTTTTCATATTTCCTATTCAACAGTGATGCAGATATTGCAAATAGTAAACTGCAGAAGTAGTATAAAGAGCGTGATAGCTTGTCAAGGTCTCCAAATTCACATTGTAAACACAATACAGAACCAAGGTCATGAAAGCATACCTCTCGGAGAAGAACATTGTTCCTCAGCTGATTCTGCTTCAGAACTATTTGCTGTAAGAGAAAACAAAATTAAATAAATAAAATAACCACACTCTGATGGAACAGGCTGAGGCTCATTATGATTATACAATTGAATAATGAAAAGGAGTTTCCAAGTAAATAATAACTAAATGTCAAAGCAATGCAGTATTATATGTATAATGAACTATCCAAAGAACTACAAAGGTTAAAGATGTAGGAATACTTCAGCTTGAAAGAAAATGACCCAGAATCAAATGCCTAAAGTATTTTTAATATTCACATTCAGTCACCCTAAAATAAAGACGAAAGCAGAAATCCTTTGTGTAAGTGAGTGTGAATGGACGAATGAGAATGTGTACGTGTGTTTATGTGTGAGAGTTCGTGCATATATTTGTGGAACCAGAATCTCTGGAGAGAAAAAAAATCACTCCTGGATAGCAAAACCAAAGCTGCATTTATGATCTCTTCAGCCCCAAAAAGGAAGAAAAAGAAGGTTCTGACAAGTAAAAAAGAAAATGAACATAAAAGGCTAAATAAAATTATTAATTAGTGTAGTATTGTGAAAAATGCTAATTTAGTTGTATCAATGCAGAAAATTAATGACAGCAAAATATCAAAATTTTCAAACAAAATTGAGAAAATTAGGAAATAACAATAATTAGATAAAACTAAAAATATTCAATCTTAGAATACTGTGAAAATAGAATAACCAAGACCAGAATGAAAAACATCCAAGGTCATCACATTAAAGTCAAATTTCATTGTTGAAATGAATCTAACAAAACATGTATTAAAAACTCCTGTTTCTCATCAAAAAGTCAATGAATATACTAACCCTAATGGTAGCTAATCTGACATTCATCCTATTATAAATAAATAAGGAACCATGACCAAAGTTTAAAAGTACAGCACTAATACATTTGCAACTTAAAACTTTAATCTTGGATACCATCTTTTCAGAAATTTAATTAACAGCTAGCACACTAAACTCCTAGGCTGAGATTATTAAGGAAAAAAGGAATTTTGGTAACAGCTCATTCAATAGAACTTTCAGAAGCAACTTTCCAAACAAGAAGGGGGGAATGTGAGACAGGTGGTGTGTTGCAAGTCATTCTGGCACCTCAAAAGGAGGGAAAATGAAAATACATATAGGCCTATCTTCCGGAATGTACGTCAAATGAATTGGAAAAAGGAAACATGTATATCCTTCATAATTATGTCTATAAATAACAATCAAAGCACTCTACTATATAAGCATTCTCATAAGAAACATTATTTTGATAATTGATCGCTAAAATAGACACAACTGACTTCCAAGGATACTTCTCTTCCTAAGATCAAACATGTTGGACCTGGACTTGCATTTATGCCAGTCATGGTCTATTAAGACCCAAAACCTGAAAACCCTTCATAGAACGGTTCGAGGTAGTACCCCAACTGGCCACAAGCCCAGTCTTAACCAGGGGTGGACAGGGACTTGGACCCAATCCGATTCCAGCTCTGGTGGACTAAAGAAATTTATTTTGTTCATGAACGTTCTAGTGAGTCACTAATACTCATCCAAGTTTGTTCTACAAGCTTCCCAAAAGCTACAAGCCTACAGTTTAACTTGTAATGCAAGTATGTATAGATACAGTATTTGAACTTTTTGATTGGGTGTGCAAACATAGTATAGGCTCATGAAACACAAAATTACCTCCAAGAATGTTTTGTATCTGCGCTAACACTTCTGCTTGAGGATCTTCTTCTGCAAAAGAAAAAATTATAAAGTAAACAAAATAACCAACAGTCATATGGGGAAAATCAAATGCTCACTGAGATTAAATTACTCTGAAGTAATCAATACCCGTACTGAAAACATTTGCCATTTATATATCTATTTATTAATCACCCAAAGAGTGCATAGTAATCCCTCAGTTTGCAGGAACTAGTCAAGCTCGAAGTGATCAAAAAGTAACCATCATGAAGAATGAATTATGCAACTAAGATTTTTCTTTTCAAAATCCATTCCCCAAAAGATAAGCTACAGTGCGTATCTCTAAGAATTTAATCAAACAGGTAGCATGCACTGCACAAAAAATAAAAAATAAAAAAATAAAAAAAAATCACAACTTCACCCTGAAACATTAAAATTAGTATCAGAAGCAGAAAATTTTCTAATTATGCAAGTATAACTAAAACTGGTTTCCATAATTTTCTCCCAGAAAAGTATTACACGTCTCTTAAAGTAATTTAATCAAACAGGAAGCATGCACCATCAAAATGACAACTTGGACCACATAACAACACAAAAATTAGTACCAATAGTAGCAAATTCGCTGGACTATGCAACCAACACTAAAACTTCTTTCCATAATTATCTCCCGGAAAAAATGTATCATATGTCTCTTTAAGGAATTTAATCAAACATGTAACATGTCCTATAAAAATCACAACTTTGCCCCAGAAAACGCTAAAAATCAGTACCAGGAGCTGAAAATTCGCTGGATTTCTTCTTGGACGCCGATGTCTTCAACCTCGACAGCACTTGAGACGATATGTCGATAAGCGACCTCTTCTTCTCCTTCTTCAATTTCTTTACACTCGAAGAGGAAGCGGCGACGTAGGGGTCCCTCAATATCTTCTTCTTCGTCGCGAGATCCTCCGCCGCCGCCGCCGCCGCCGGAGAGGTTTTGCTGATCGATGCGTTTCTTCGGGCGGCGGCGGCGGCGGAGGCGAACAATTTGGAGAGGTTCTTGCGCATTGGCAGCGAGCGAGACCTCGATTGAGCTCGCTCGAGATTTGAGGGATTTCGTTGTCTTTTGAGTTTGGAAATTGGAGGAAATTTTGGGAGGAGGGAAATCGTGAAGGCGTTGGAGGTGTGAGCGTCGAGAGAGGAGGATTAAAAAAAACTCTTTTTTTCTTTTTTACTAAAGATAAAAGACTCTCTTTTTAGTATTTACTGAAAAATTAAAGTTTAAATTAAGAAACACTTTCATCGATATTTTTTTTTCAAAAAATTAAACTCGTATGTAATAAGTTTGATATTGATTATTAATAAAAATAGATATGTAGCAGCCATTTATTTTGCAGACTACTTTAAAGCGATCTTCACGTGCTTGAACAACGCGTAGACAATAGCAAACCTCCACGAAGATCGCGAAAAAATAGTGCTCATTAATCCGTAGTAAGATCACCATGAGAGACAGCTCAGATTTAAGGGATTAGACATGCATAAATAATTAGAAAATGAAAATGGAAAATAAACATTTTGAGCAGAACGTGCTGTCCATTTGCTCAAGCTTTGAATTATAGCTTCTAATCTTTAGTGCATTTTGGCGCGTGCATGCATAGAAAAAAAAAAATTCTTCAACTTTGTTCCTCTTCAAAAGAGTTGAACCTAAGACCTTAAAATACTATTTATAGGCCGCTTATCGACCCAGTTAGACCCGCTTGGGAATCAAGGCAGCTTACATGAGTTTAAAATGCGAGGTATTGTGTTACGGTGCAAGGAAACGATGAAAAAATTTTCTGTAACAAATGCACTGATTCAAAAATCAATTTTATTTTTTTAGTCTATCAACACTACAAGGCAACTCTGGGTCGGGTCAGTTTGGTTCGGGTCGGGTCCATAATCGGGTCAAATTAAGAGCTCCTAATTAGGTCTCGTCTCTCCCAGAGCAACATAACCCAGAGCTTCGAACAACAGCCAGAGATCAAAGCAAGCAGTAAGTTCTCTCTCTATTTCTTCCGATTTCGTTAGGGTTTCTCAATTTCACCAAATTTTTGATCGAAATTTTACATTATTTATGTTCAAGATGCGTGTTTGCGTTGCGAATTCTGTCAATTTAGCGTTTTTATTAGCGCGGAGACTGAAATCAAACCCTAATCACATTTCTCTAAATTGTGTGTCCCCTTGATTTCTTAGTTACTGAACTGTTGCCCTAAGCCCAAAGAATGGATTTTTAACATAATTATATATTTATGCTTGCTGCCACTACTTGTAATCTAATCCTTTTCTGTGAACTTTGGAGGTCAAAAATGCTTGAATGATTTTGGATTGTTGCTTTATTTATTAAAAAAAATACTAGATACATTTGCTATCTTACATTACGAAAAATGTTATCAGATGATTTTGTTGTTGTTGTTGTTGTTGTTGAAATTATTGCTAATTATATTCTCTATATTTCATTGTTTGGCCAGTCTGTTGCCAATTGCTCTTATCCTGTCTTCTTTGGCAGAATATCTGTTTTGTAGTAATTTTCTCCCTTACTTACATGTATCACTTATTTTCGTCTACCATAGGAAAGAACTTGCTTTTATGCACCAGTGAGGATAAGTGATGAGATTATAGTTAATGTGGTAAAGAGGACTGCATGTAGATCTATAAGAACTTGGTTGGAAACAATTAAGAAGGATTTAATAATAGTTAACTTAATGCATGACCATAATAGAACTGAATGGAAGAATAAGATTCATGTAGGCGACCCTGAAATTCTGGGACAAAGGCTTTGTTGTTATTGTTGTTGTATATTGTTTAGCCATAACATTTGAAAGTTGGACTCCCCTTGCACAATCTCTCGCTAAAAGGTTTGAATCAGTAACATAGGAATCACCTTCATCTTTTTCCTATAGATGTGTAGCTCGTTGCCTATTGCATTCATCCTGTTTTCTGTGGCATATAACTTCTTTCGCAGCAATTTCCTCTGGTAGTCACTGACCATGTATCACTTATTTTCCTCTTGTAGTAAAGAACAAAAAAGATCATTTGGCCATAGCGTTTTCAATTGGACTCCCATTGTGCAAGACTCTATACATATTCGATGGATAGGCAAGCTCATGAATATGCAGCAGCAATGGCTTTTGCTCAGCAGCAGCAAGCTGGTATTCAACAACAGCAACACTTTGGTTTCCACCCACAACCCCAGTTCCCTCAGCAGGTCCAAGGCCCACCCTTCATACCCCCTCACCCCTCAATGCAGCAATTTCCCTACCACCACCACCTCCCGCAGCAACAACAACTCTATCCTCAGCATCACCCACTCCACCATCAGCCACCACCACAATATCCACCTCATCTACCACCTCATCTTGCATCCCCTCCTCCTTTCATGCATCCATTTGATTCTCCTCCTCCCCCAGCCATGCCCCCTTCCGACCCCGAACTACATAAAATAATAGATAAGTTGGCGGAGTATGCTGCCAAGAATGGCCCTGAATTCGAAGCTATGATCCGTGAGAAGCAGAAAGATAATCCCGACTACAGCTTCCTCTTTGGGGGAGAAGGACATAATTATTATCGTTACAAGCTCTGGTTATTCACTAGACCACCTGGTTCAGCCTTCAACCCTTCCTTTCCTCCAGCTTCCATGTTGGCCTCGCCTCCGTTGCACCAGCCACATTTGCATCAACAACCACCACATTTGCAACCTTTCTTGGGCCAAGGACGAGCTGATTATGATTCTTCAACTATGGGGTTTAAGGGCTTGTCGGGGCCGCTTCCATCTGATGTTGCTGTTGAGCTCAATGGTGTGCTCAGTAATCTTACAGGCACTAAAGAGTCGATCAAAGGCGCCAAGATGTGGTTTATGCAGAGGTCACCTTTTGCACCGGCTCTTGCTGAAGCACTTCGGGAAAGGATATTTGCTTTGGAGGATCCTGAGAGACAGCTCCATATTATTTTCCTGGCTAATGACATTCTCTTTGACAGGTACTACTTCCATGTTATGCTTTTATCTATTTACTTCTCACAAGAGGTTCCTACTTTAGTAATCACTTTCCTATCCAAGTATTATTAGTGTGTAATTGTTCATTTTATTTTCTTAACCTTGACTAGCTTCATGACCAAGCACTTGGGAATTAATTTATTAAAGTCCTGCTCTCTTTTTTGTTACTATCATGTTGCTATTACTCCATTTTTTGATGTGAGTACATTATACAATATGCTTTCCGTTGGTTTTTCTCATCCTGCCATGCCTACTTTATAGACATCCTTATTGATGATGAGAGGTGGCTTTAATTTAAAATTCTGATAATTTTAGTTGTAATTTTATCATTTTATTTCTGTGTTTTTGGAGAGAGACTGAGGTCAATGGAAGAATTTTGAGGACTGCTAGCCAATAACGGTGGTAGACCAAAGCCCTCAACCCATTCATTTAAACAATTGTAGACTTGTAGTCAATCATCTCCGGTACTTAGGATCAATCATTCATCAATGTGGTATGTGATTGAGGATGTTGTTTTCATGAGAACTCTTTATGGGTATTCTATGCCTATAAAATGTGGTGAAGCTAAGAGGAAATTTTATAAAATGACTATGTAATGCGATTGCGACCTATGGGTATACCTATCGTTTCTAGATGACAGAAATAAGATCTGGGGCTTAATTGATGAATATATGAGGAGAAGTAATATCCATACTATCGAAACTCATAATATTGGAGAAACAAGAGAAAGGAAGAAAGAACAAAAGAGAAAAAAAAAGACAAGTAACTCATTTAAACTAAATTTGTTATTACTCACTCAATTGTCGTTTGCAGTAGTATCTGAATCAGACTATTGGGATCCAGTAACTGATAATGGTGGCCAGTTAACTAACCAACAGATACTTAGGAAAAGACAAGTAACTCTAACTTACAAAGAGGTATTCAAAATTACCCCAGTTACATCACTATATGACCTTCATGCTGTAGTGATGAGAATATTGAGCAGTCAACACATTATCCGGAAAAAAAAGAGTGCAACCAATCTGCGACTGTCGAGGTTGATGGGCATCAACAAGATAAATATTATTGTAAGAAATGAGCTTTTAGTTCTTAGTTCTCATAAGAAATTTGAGGTAGCTCTAATTGAGCACAAGGGAGGATAACTAGATATGGATGTAAATGAAGAGTGATAAAATTATACTTCAATGAGCAGCTAGTTTGAGAGGAGTGACTAGGGTGAGGCATGGACTAGATAGAATATGGATAATGAATACTAACATTGATTAGGATACTGCGCTTATGAAATCTGAATGTGGAACAAGGTTTGTGTAGTCAAACACAATATGTGCAGAACAGTTTGAGTTGCTGGTGTCAACTTCTTTTTTCTTTTCTCTTATTAACAACTTTTTCCCATTTCCTTTAATACTTCTACTCATACGTATTTATTTTTATTTTTTTCTTATGGAAATTGCGGATACCTTGTTAAGTCATCTCTTTATTTCCCCCCTTTTCCTTGTTTCTATTGCCAGCTTGCAACGCCGGGTAAATCCACAAGATCTTGATAATGAGGCTCTTGCATTCAGACCTGTATTGGGATCCATGCTTTCAAGAATCTACAACAATCCACATAACAAGGAAGCAAACCAATCTCGGCTTGAGAAAATTCTCCACTTCTGGGCTTCAAAGGAAGTGTATGATCAGGCTACCATAGATAGCCTTGAGAGTGAAATGACCGGTAGACTTCCTTTGCATCCAGCAGCACAAACAGCCATGTCAGCTGCCTCAGATGCCATGATGTTCGCAGGTCGGTCACTCACTTACGCACCCACCACGCACTCACACCCACCTCAGCCATCTCACTCACCCACTCACTCAACTCAACCCACTCATAGTTTGTCTAAAATAGTTGTCTAAATTTCTTTCACTCACTTCTCTTATATAGTTTGTTTACAAGTTTACAATAGTTGTCTAAGTTTCTTTCACTCACTTAGTTCTCATATATAGTTTGTTTGCAATGGTTGTCTAAATTTTTTCTGAACTATTGATGGATTTTGTACATTTTTCTCCATTCGTAAAGCTTCCGGCCCTAAAAGCTGATTCATTGAGCATGTAAGAATGCATTATGACCCCAGCAACTTTTTTTTTATAAAATGCCAGTTGTTTGCAATCGTTTGGTCACGGTTATGAATTTCAGATTTATAAACAAAGTGAGTTGTTATTTGCTCGGATTCTCGGTTTCCATAAACATGCACAACTCAGATATTTTGGATGGAATTCCAGCTCAACCTAATTTCACGTATTAAGCGTCGTGAAACTTCCTCACATGAACAAGTTCTCTTTTTATTCCTTATTTTTATGTATTCTGATTCCATAATTTAGATTAACAATCTAGGTTCTTAGTGTTTATATTGTGCCTCTTATTCTGCAATTCTTATCCTTTCCCAATATGTCATGGGCTCAAATCCCATCCTCAAATGGTTCATCAAAATTTGTGATTCTTTTCATTTTTGTGTTACCTTGAAACTACAGGTCAACAACCACCTTCGCAGTGGCAGCAACCCGAGAAGCAAAACTCTGCATCAAGCTCCGCAATTCTACAAGATACTCAGAAATCACTTCCCCCAACTTCCCACTTTACTCCTACCATAACTCCATCTGGCATATACCCACCAGTTGCTCCCTCAATTACCCAACCCCCAAAAGTTGCAGAAAACCCCCCTCCTCCATACCCACTCTTCCCTCCAGGCCTCATACCTGGAATGGTTCGAAAAATGCAAATTGGAAGTGGAGTTCCATACTCCCCCATGAGCCCCCTCGACATCCCTACCATCATCGCACCATCCACCATCCCTCCCTCTGAAATCCTCGACCGTGTCTCCAAATTCTTTAAAGAAATTGGGGAGGTGAACCCATCAGAGGGCCCAATGAAGTCTACAAAGTCCAATCAAGAAGATGAGTATGAGGATGATGTTTATGAGCGTGAAAAGGCGGTGAGAAAGGGTGGAGCTTGTATTCCTCCACCAGTGAATCTGCAGGTTGATCCTGAGACTGGAATGTATCCAGATGGCAGTGTTGATCGAAAGGGTGGGTCGGGTCGGTTGGGGCTTGGAGCGAGTGCGAACCCGAACGAGGAGAGTCAGTATGGTGATGTTTATACGTCGTATAGGAAGCAGAGGAGCACAAGTTATCATTCTTCGATGAGTGCACGAGCCTCAGCAAAGTGATGAGGGGGGAGTTTGTGCATTTTAGACTTGTAACATGTAATTCTATTTTTGTTAAGCCTAGATTTCTTGCTTTCTGATGAAGAATTGATAATTTTTATCTGATATTAATGTCCTGTTGAGAATTATGTACCTTATACTTTTTTGAAAGTTTCCCTCCTAAGATGAGGAAGATTAGATGTCCTTGAACATGTGTTTTCTCTTCCTACAATATATATATTCTGAGAGTGGTAAGAAAATTGCAACTTTTGTGGTGATGAAGCGTCATGGTTTAAGTTTTCAGTGCGTAGGCCTGTTGAGAATATCTACAGAATGAAGTATTGCTCTACTTTATAACCAAATATTTAGATAAATTTGATAGAATTGCAGCAAGGTGATAGGAGAAAATCTGCTTGTTATGTAAATCCCTTGAGATTAATTAAAAAAAAACTGTGATGAATGTGAGGACATGTTTTATGAATTAGCAAGAAAGATGAACTGGGGAAAAAAGCTAGTATAGAGTAAGGAAAAAACATAGAGCAGAAATGAGAAAAAAGGAGCCTACTGTAACAATTTGGCTTTCATTTCTACTGTCTTTACCACAAGAAAGTTCCCTGGATACAAGAAAAATTACAACTCAAATCAAATCCAAAATTCTCGTGAACCTTTTTTTAAAAACAAAGGAAAACCATTTTTTAGCTCGCTTTCACAACAGAATGCATGCAATTTCACATTCATCCAGAAAAACCACAAATCTTTACAAGCTGGACTATTGCTTGAAAAAATAGCGGAGCTTAGCAGATTGCCTGCGCCATTCATGGATTGGAACCTGCAAGGTAGATACAATATGAGAAAATAAACATTTCATACGCGATGTATAATAACCTAAAAGGGAAAGAATTTGAATCATTACTGCAGGAAAACCACCATAGTCACCGGGTTCTGTAATGTCCTTTATGACACCACTATTTGCTGCAACTCGTACCTGCACCAGTTCAAAGAACCATAATCTAAATTTTAATTTTATTTTAATTTTACAGTTCAGGTTCTACAAACAAGCTACTTGAAACATCGGGTTTAGGCAAAAGAATGAAAATTTGCTTGGTAAATTGTCAACCCAATTTCAATCCTCTCAGAAAACTGTATATTTATCTCACAAAGAATAATTTGGTCAGTTTCTCCATTAGCTAACAATTTGATTGAAACTTGATCTGATGGGAGTCTGATGAACTATAAAATGTTACCAGAGACTGTAATAAAATGAAATTAAAAAATTAAAGCTGCTGCAATAAAAAAACACCATGACGGTTTGGTGACTTATGTGATAATAAGTATATATGTATCGCTGTAAGTAGCAGGTCAGTGTAGAAACCATAAATTTCATGTGTTGGCTTGTGTGGGAAATAGAAGTTAGATTTGTTACATTTGTGCATGACTATTATATGAATTTGTGACTTTGTAATCTTTCATGCGCAAACATGCATGATTATTTGGATGAAATATCCAGATCACAAAAATACTTATTTCTGAAATTTATCGGCATTCCTAAGAAAGTAACATTTGGTTTATACTTTGGTAAGTCAAGAGTTTGTATTTCACATTTTTTTCATAGCTGCATCTTCCAGGAATATCATCTCAATTCATAAAGGTTTGTAGTAATGTTAGCAGCTAACCATTGATACTTGCTTGACCTTCATTAGAACCTTTTTAGTGTCCATACTCTCCTACATTTTATTTTAAAAAGAAAAGACCTGGTTGATTGCATAAACAATAGAATGTCATACATTCCTATTCCTCTTCAAGACACGGTATAAAAAGGATAAACATTGGTTGGTTGACAGAAAAATAATACCTTTGAAGCAACTGAAACATGATCTTTAACACCTGATTTGCCTCCCATGACCACATAATCTCCCATTCTATAAAGCATTTAGATATTAAACTCGATAGACTCTTTAAAAAATTTATCAAGTCTTGAACTTCCTAGGTTATTAAATCTATATACTTGAATATTTCAAATATGGGGTGGTGGCTATGAGATACATACGTTACAGAACCAGCAATCCCAACTTGCCCACAGAGCATGCAACACTTTCCGATAACAACATTGTGACCAATCTGCACAAAAAAAAAAAAGAAAAAAAGAGAGGTCACATCTAACAAACACTATATTAGATAAATGGTTACTGAAAGATATATTTATCGTTAGATTACAAACTTCCAAGAGGTGGAATCTCTCGATAGAGGAAGGAAACAATGGAGAATTTCATCCATCTTCGCATCTTAAGGTCCAACAATATGATAAGATTCAAATTAATTTCATAATATCAGATATTTTGGTGCACACAGGCACATCAAACCCACCTGAACTAGATTATCTATTTTGGTATGATCCCCTATAGTGGTATCTCTCCAACTGCATAAAAAATAACATTTATAAAGTTAGTACTCAGCATAATATGCAAAGCAAACAGAAAATCGGGAATATTCTTTACAAATCCATAAAACTTCAATATTCAATCATTTTAGGGAAGAGTTGCATAACATAATAAGATGAAGATCCTACTCTACCAATACTTCATTGGAGCCATCAAATAGATATCCAATTTACCTGCCTCTATCAATGCAAGTATTAGCACCAACTTCCACATGATCTCCAATTCTCACACACAGCTCCTGTAAGGAAAAAAAAAGAGAGGCATATTTACTAATCCAGAATTATATAACCTTTTGAGATTAGTGTAGTTCATATTGTAAGGTCCTAAAAATAGTTAATATTGATTAAGCTACAGTGGCAGACTTGAAAAGTTGGAGATTTGGCTTAGGAAAATGAATGGCGATTCATCTTTAAGGCACAAATATGTAAACTAAAGAGCCAAATTGAGAAGTTCTTCAAAGTTTAATAAGACAGAGCGCAACTCTTAAGTATCCTATGAAACAATGATACAAACAGTCCATGACTCATGACACAAAGTTCCCACCAGAATAAAATATGACATGGCTAGGCAATGAATATACTTTTAACTAGACATAGTTTTGAATAACATAAATAACAGTTATTAGGCTGTTTGGACTTTATAGTTCACTAGAACATGATATTTACAGGTGTTAAACATTTTCTTGTATGGCTGTATAAATTTATATCGCCCATAGGTCTTGGGTAATCATCATCTTCATTATCGAATAAGTTATTTTTCTCATATGCAAATAAACATCAAACATAATTTCATATAAGTACTTCTCTAGTGTCACTTCACTGAAATTGTTGTCTTTAATATGAAAACATGAAAAGTAAATTATATCTCATGTGCCATGTGCACCTAAGAATCAACTGAAACGTCTTCCTTAGTGCTGTTTTGGGTTTGTGAAGGGAGATACTTTGCCAGCATAAGCTCTCACATGTTTTCCCTAAGATATTTCTTATGAGTGAGGAATATAACGAACTTGTGGTTTCTTCAGTACATGTCCCTTGTCATCAACATAAAATCCAAACCCTGTAGAGAAACAAAAATCAGCCATTTGCCCATGTCATTAAAATATGCACTAAGCAGCAAATAGTCAAGATTTCTCTTGGTAACTGATAATATATTAACATAAGAAGGATAAAAAGATAATAACAGACATTATCTGTAAACTTTTATAACAGAAGCAAGATATAAATTGAAGACTAAAACATGATGAACCAGTGTCAAAACTCATCGCAATGATAACAAAGGAACAATAAAAAAGTGACCCAGGGTCATTTGTGACCCAGATGAAATTATAGCACTAGTAGAATACGTCTTACCATCTTGGCCAATGCGAACGCCATGATGGAATACGCAATACATGCCCACAGAGCAATTACTTAGGGCAGCATTATACCTAGAGGAAACAACTTAGCGTCAGTAGAGAAGTAACAAATTGTATGTGGATTTAATTGGATAGCAGATTCATAACTAAGCAGATGTAATGCTTTATTGAAATCATTAGAATGTGTTGCAATGATTAAGAAATGTGCACATTTTCAATCAAATAAGAAAGCATACCCTACTTTCGTAGAATTTCCAACAGAGACGGAAGGGCCTACTATGGTTCCAGATCCAACATGAACATCGACACCAAGCACACAGTTTGAATGTACAACTGCACCAATTTCGATAACTGCAGTTGGATCAATGGATGCAGTCCTATGAAAAAGACCACCACCGTTATCCCATTTCTCAAAATCCGACAAATCCATGAAGGATCTTTCCCCTGGTCCGGTAACATGAAAAGATAAAAAGCAGAATCAGAAATAATACAAGATACGAAGCCAAATCCACTTTGTTAATACCTTTTTTTTATCTCATATCAAACTGCAGGGGAAAAACCTATATTAGCAACTGTGGAGCTCAAACTAACTTTCCCTTACAAATTAAGGAAAATTTATTTAAAACTATAGAGAAATTTCACTTCTTTCAGAACAAAAGATAAACTCTATTTATTTCAAATTACTACCATGAAACTTAAAGTTTGTGATAGTTCCCTTTAAAAAAAAATTGAAAGCAATAGGTGTTTGCGCGATTAGTCTACTTGTTTATCCCGAAGCAGAAATGAATTCTTAAAGATAATTCCTGATAGTTTGCTATACTATACAAAGTTTCAGATGTTTTTCTCAAAAATAGTGAAAGTTCATGATAGTTTCTGAAAATTTACCCGAAATTAGGATACCATATGATCAACACACCCCATGAATAGAACTCACATTATATATTCAGAGTTAAAACAGTAACTTCTACCACCCAAAACTTAAAAAAAAAAAAAAAAAAAAACACTTACTTTGATCTGAGAAATGCCGGAGAATAACTCGAGACAGATCAAACTGATCCAAATTGTTCCCTTTTCTCATTGAGATTAAAAGAAACCCATTTGCAGCTCTTCTCATAGCCATTGCCATTATTTCTTTATATTTAAAAAAAAAAGTAAAGAGTAAAAAAGAAGCCAACTTTTTTCTGATATAATCAAATTTAATGAAGGAGACTGCATAAGAGAGAGAAGAAGAGAGCTTACCTTGACTAATTGTGGATTAGAATGAGGAATTGAGAGGGATTTGTTTAGGGTTTTAGTCGAAGACTGCGCTTGAAAACCCCTTGGAATTTTTTCTGAGCTCGGGGAGAGGAATAATGGCGCAATTTTGGACCGTTTTCTTATTGGGCCTTTTTGGCGGTTTCTTTTTATGGGCCTCGGCCATTTGGACCAACTGAAGTGTATTTTAAAGGCTAATAAATATCAGAAATCAGATAGCCTCCATAATCAAAATATCAGAAAGCCCCCTTAAGTGTAAGGGTTATCAAATACACTTTAAGATTTTTTTTTTTCAGAAAACCGCCTAAAACTGTGAACCTTGATCTTCATTGAAAAATATTCTTGTGCGTAATGTTACCCGCCTATATGAAAATTGCGATTAACATTGTAGAGGGGTCTCCTGATAAAGTCTTAAATTTAAAGGGTGTTTTTTATTAACCCTAAACTTGTGGGGGTTTTTGTTTATATTCTGAAATTTATGGCGAGGTATCTGATAGTTTTCCAAAGTTAAAGGGAGTTTTCTGATATTTAGCCTATTTTAAAATTAGTTAAATTACGATAAAGATCTCTCATAAATCTAAAATGTAGAATGCTATCCTAATGTTTTTCAAAAAATTTTACCTCTAATATTTCCTTGAAACAAGTGTTATGTGTTCTTAAATGCCATGTATAACTAAGGGCGACAACATGAAATAGAGTCTAACTTAGGGGTGGTTCCCTACAAAAACACTCAATATAATTTTGCATAATGCATAATTTAGGTTGGCCAACCATACTCCTTGGCTCATATGATAATATTCTCACACTCAAGGGTGTTATCTTTAATTTTCTTCTCCAACTTCTTCAGCGTCGAAAAAGTCTGATCCCGCTTCAACCAAATCTCAACTGCACGTATACAGCCATTAAAATACCTCCGTCTCCTCAATTAAATCTCGCCAATCCGGTGGGCCCCGCTTTGGATTGCGGAATTTACTCATTTAAGCCCTCATCAATTCAATTAACTGCACAAGAGAAAAATAGCTGAGAGAAAAAACAGAAAGCTTCAATCTCTCTCTCTCTCAATCCTTTAATGGCGGGGCTGGAGTCCTCGAGCGCAGGGATCGACCTCGACCCTCCAAATATTGAAGACTATCTCACATCTGATGCTCTCCATCAACCTCATAAGAAGCTTCAATTGTATAATTTCATCTCAATTTCCCTTTTTTTTCATCTGGGTTGTGATCAAAATCTCGTTTTGTTGAGAACAACTTGAATTATTGCCGTTTTCCTTAGTTGGGTACTTGCAAAAGTCTCATCTTGTTGATGTTAGATTATTCCTGATTGAAATTTATGTCATTTGCAATGGAATTTTGAGAAAAGCTGCGTTTTTTTTCCTTTTAAGGACACTTTCTTTGTTAGTTTGCAGTCCTGTTTCTTATACTGGGTACTGATGAGAATCTTATTTTGTTTATTAGGAAGGATTTACTCGATATTTCTCCTACACTAACTGAAGCTGCAGGAGCAATTGTGGATGTGAGTACAATACCATTTCCCTCTATTATATTTTTTATTATCCCTAACTGTAATTGTGAGAGTATAAAATTATAACCCTCAACTCTCGCCACCACTCGAAGTTTTGGTGCTGTGGAAGGGACCTTTCACATGGTATCAAAGATACTCAAGTTCAAATCCCATCCGCCACATATTTAATGCTTATTAAGAGAAATATTCCGCTGCGTGAGACCATGCTACTTTTGGTGTGGGGAAGGACCTTTTACAGTAATGACAGGAAATAAAGTGAGAAGAAAAGAGATAAAATTTTGATGCATTTTATGAGATTCAATTACTCTTTTCGCCTTTTTTTATGCTTATTAGGCATAATGTGCTTTATTGAATCCTTATGCGAGGCAAATTTATCACAAAGTTGGAGGTTGATAGTGTAACCAAAGGGCTATTGGATGATAGAAATAGGTTTTTGAATCATTTTCATGAAAGTAGGATACTTTAGGGGTTCATAAATATTGTGAAACGTCACAGAGAACAACGAGGAGGAGAAGATAACTCTTGAATTTGATCTCCTGGTCACAATTCGTATGCTTCAGTAATATATGGTCTATCTTATTTTTCCCCTATGCGTTTACATGCGCTTTGCTTTGATTTCACATAGGACTCATTTACACGATGTTTCAAGTCAAATCCTCCTGAACCCTGGAATTGGAATGTCTACCTATTTCCCTTGTGGTGCTTGGGAGTGGTTGTTCGATATGGGATCCTTTTTCCCTTGAGGTGAGCCCTTTTCTTTTATTTATTTATTGTTTAAGTTTATATTTTAATATTGATGTTTGTCCACAATACGAGCATTTGGACTTATAACACTGTAGATACTTCTTTTTGCTACCACTTTATTCACCATATTCGTCCATGCTATGATTTTTTTTGTTATCGCCTTTTTAAGAAGAAATGGTGGTTGCACTCAACCTGCTCACCTTTTGTTCAAAGATAAAGGTCAAGAAACCTACAAACTCCTAGCATCTTCTCCTAGCATCTTCTCTCCATCACGAAAGACTATCCACTTTAGCCAAAAGCTTAAATGTTTGTTTTTGACCTAATAATATATATTAAGCTAGCATAATTATTAATATTTCAGTAACTTTTTTATCAAGTAAAAAGATCTTCACTTTACAACTTTGCTCTAGCCAAAATAAATGGGGGTAAATAAATATATTTTAAAGTTTGACAAGGATGAGGTTAGAACCCAAAACCTCTTGCAGGTAGTTCTGAGATATCATGTGAGGACTATTCCACCGAAAATGTTCTGTTGAATTTTGGACTAGCAATGTACAGGAAGTTAACGTAATGACTAAGTTTGGCAATCTGATTTCCCACTTAATTACCTATTTTAGATTAAAACTGCTAAAACCTCTACAGGTTTGATGCATCATTGGGTAAGGATTTTTCTCACAATAATCATCTTCTGGCCTTTAATTATCAATGTAGTTGTCACTATTCTAAGGAGGCTTGTTAGAGAAATTTTTGATGCATTCCTTCATCATTAATAATACCTGTTGCACGAACACTTTATGCAGATTTCTTTTGATTCTTATCCAACTCATTTGTTTTCCATATATATTATGTAGAGTTATGACTCTGGCAGCTGGGTGGATTGTGTTCTTTTCAGCCTTTCTTCCTGTTCATTATCTGATGAAGGGGCAGAACAAGTGGAAATGTAATATAGAGGTAGGCTTCATATCTTTTGTTTTGTAGATTCTCCTATTCCAAGCCTCTAATATAGAGGCAGATTTCGTAGTTTTATATCAAGTTTTATGTCAACCTTCTTTCAATTTTTTGTGCTTGCAGTTAAATGTCAACTGTTTAGTTAGAGAAATCTATTATCTATATATGTAAGACAAAATTTAAAATCCCTTGTCAAATATTTCTTTTGAACATTGCTGAGTGTTTTGTAAATTTCCCGGAATAACTAGCAATTGGACATCTCAGGATAATCATTCATGTAGTCATATAAATTAGTAATGAGTCAGTCGTAAGTCATAACAAGTAAAGACATTTCAAGAGGACATCATGACTTACGTGACTGATTGAATTTTGGTTGAAGTGCGACTTGAATTCTCATACACAAGTTTGTAGGAAGCACAACTAAACTCATTACCAGATTAATTAAATAATTATCTCTTGCCCTTTGCTCTTGGGTGACACAAGCCTATAATCTTTTACATGCTGAAAATATAAATATTGGTTAACCATGTAAGGGACACACCTAACACATAATATCGTTTTCTTAAATATGTCACAGAATCCTAATATGAATGATTTTGTAATCATACTAATGTTGCTTGTTGATCAGAGAAAATTGGTGGAGATGATATGTAGTGTTTTTGTTGCTTCTTGGACTGGTGTTGTCAGGTATCATGGACCTCGTCCTAGCACGCGCCCTCAACAGGTATATTTACCATATTACCATCAATATAAATCCTTCAAATATCATACTTTTCAATTTAGCAGCTCTTCATCATTTTGAGTAGGTATTTGTGGCAAATCATACTTCGATGATTGATTTTATCATTTTAGAGCAGATGGCTGCATTTGCTGTAATCATGCAGAAGCATCCTGGATGGGTTGGTAAGAACAGTTGGTTCCCTTTCTGGGTGCTACACGATTATATTTCACTGAGTTTGTAGTTTATATTTTGATGTGATAATTTGTCAGTTAATATTTAATTGTTTAATACAGGTTTCCTTCAGACGACAATTTTGGAAAGCATAGGTTCTATCTGGTTCAATCGTACTGAGGCCAAGGATCGCGAAGTTGTAGCAAGAAAGTAAGGGCCATGTTCATGATGTAAATATAATGTGTATCTGTATATAGCTAACTTATATTCTTGGTATATCTTTGCCTTTAATTTTCAGGTTAAGAGAACATACTCAAGGGGACAACAATCCTTTACTAATATTTCCGGAAGGAACTTGTGTGAACAATGACTACACTGTTATGTTCAAAAAGGTTTGTGATGCAATTAAATTAGATTTTTCATTGAAAGGAATTTTATCATCCCAAAAGCTTACCCTTGCTTCATTTTCGAATCTCTCATGGATAAATCACTGGAGTACTGTATGCAAAGAAAATATCTCAATTGTACAGTATGCAAAGAAAATATCTAAATTTACTCCCTCGTTTAGAGGATTCAGTTCATATAAAGTTGGTTTCTGTTTCAGCTGTTTTAAATTGAATCATGTTTTTTTTTCTTGAATTGGTTTTTGACATTTTGAATAGACTTTTTCTGGAAATTAAGCCACCGTTGTTTCTGTAGGTTAACTAGGAGCGTGCAAATATTGCAAAAACCTTGACTTCAGGGATATTTGTAATATTTGTTTCCTAGCCAAAGAATCAACTTATACATCTTATAGCAACCAACGTGTTCCTAAGGTGTCCAAAGAATAAACCATTTGCATTATTAGTCATATTGTGGTTATTTTCTTTCTTTTGCTATTTTTTTCCCTAGTAGTATTGCAATTTAAGTTTATTATAGTAAGTTGCTGGCTATAAATGACTTTCTCTCATACTTGTGTTATGTTTTCAGGGCGCATTTGAACTGGGATGTGCTGTTTGTCCTGTAGCAATCAAGTACAATAAAATTTTCGTGGATGCCTTCTGGAACAGCAAGAAGTAAGAACTGAAGCACCAAACTGTCATTCTTACATATGATTTTGTTATATTATTTTTTGGAGAAATGTTATTTCTTTACAATGTTATTATTGGAAATATCTGCAAAGGTTAATTTTCTTCTGGTAAGAAGTCAACAATCATAATCCCGCTGCTCCCGCTTTACAAAGTACGCAAACTTTAAACCATGGAGGAAGCATATAATTTCACAAGATGCTTGCCAAAGTCAAATTGATTCTTGACATAAACACATAGAAAGGGGAAACTCATGTAAAGTGCGCAATGAAGTACAAATGCAGAAAAGCTTTAATAGCAATACTAGGAAAATATGCTGTTATTTTCTATATTAAAGGAGAATACAGTTTTATAATTTCACAGATACCTCTTGCACTTGATTTTCTATCCACCATAATGATCTTCCTTAAAAGTTTTTTTTTTCATCTGATTAATTTCATTTTATTTATAAGGCAATCTTTTACGATGCATCTGATGCGCCTTATGACATCATGGGCTGTGGTATGTGATGTTTGGTATCTTGAACCACAGTATCTGAAACCGGGAGAGACTTCTATTGAATTCGCTGAAAGGTACAATATTTTTAGAGTTTCAACTGATTTCAAGAACATTTTCAAGGAGATTGTATTAAAAATTTCTTGTACATGTTTTTCCTATCATGCAGGGTCAGGGATATGATTTCTGTCCGAGCTGGTCTCAAAAAGGTCCCATGGGATGGATATTTGAAGTACTTCCGCCCGAGTCCTAAGCTTACAGAGCGCAAGTATGTAAACTGAACTTTTGATGTACCCCATTTATCATTGTAGTGAGATATATTCCTCTTTGATACAGTGTATGTTAGTTATTCTCACATTGTCGGTATCCAAGTTCATAAGTTAAGAAGGGATTCAATTTTTAACTCAAAAAATGGTTCTTCGATGCTACTACACTTTTATCACTTACTAATGGTAACTCTCACCGAGGAAGAAAGAGTTTTAAGCTGGTAATTTTGCTTCCAATTTGAGGTTACAAGGGCATTTTAATCCTTTTGAAAATAGGAGGGCATGCAAGTAACTACAAATAATATAAGGAGAAATGTAATAATAACAAAAAACCTTGAGAATATCCGTTAACTATTAATTCTTTATTATTGTTACTGAGGACTAGAGTCTAGTGTGAATGCTTGAGCTTTATTGTGGTTATCTTGAATTATTTTTATTTATTATTATTTTTTTCACAATTCCAGGCAGCAAATATTTGCGGAATCAGTCCTACGGCGGCTGGAAGAAAAGTGAAGTGATTTCAGTGAACTGTAACCTTGAAGAAAACTATTAGTTTCTGTTTTTTAATTTGTCCTCTCACTTTGTTTTCTCTATTTTCTGCCACTTTTTATTATGAACAGGAAAATATGATTGTGGAAAATGATCAGAATGATGTATGCTCTTAACAAATTTATCTCTCTCAACCAAAGTGATTCTATCGATGTAGAATGCTATTTTCTTCTTCAGATTTGTTATTTCCTTTTAATTTTACCCACATAATGTATATATAAATGAACTTCTTCGGTTTGGTTGGTTCATGAGAT
Organism: Asparagus setaceus; assembly: GCA_012295165.1. NCBI lineage: Eukaryota > Viridiplantae > Streptophyta > Magnoliopsida > Asparagales > Asparagaceae > Asparagus > Asparagus setaceus. Next base: position 97,887,269 of record CM022701.1, on the reverse strand, counting down.
TATTTATACTCTTTTGAGAAACTACCGAATGAATGGTATAGGAAAGAATATTGAAATCTAGTATTTGTATAGGGTATTCAGATTCAATTTAACTTCGATTGCAATCATAAAGCAGATGATTAGAAATATTCATGCACTTTGATTAAAATTATAATGAATCCCTTGTAAGGAGGGATTAAGAGAATTTAATTATACATTGAAAACAGAAATCACAAAAATTTCAGTCTCTAAATGTAAATGTATTTGTGACATTTTCAATTGAATATAATGCACAGTGTTGTTATCATCTATACTATTATATATTAAACCAACAACGGGTAATACAAATTTATACCTCCAATTGTAATAAAAGGGTAAAATTGTCATTTTACAAGAAATTATTTCTTTTCCTTTTATGAAATAAAATGAGCCCACTTGATTGCCTATTCATTATATTTTATTAGGTTATAAAAGATACAGATTTTAAGGGGAAAAAATATATGTAAATATAAAAGTCAAAGTTATATGCATATATCTAAACTGAAATTTATACTAATTTATAAAGAAAATAGTGAGGATGAAAAATATTAATGGAGGATTTCAAGTTCAAACAATGAAGATAAAAGATACTTTTCCCTTAAAAATCACTTGAACTTCACTCTCCCTATCTATGCAATGCACACTCTCAATGAATAATATGCAATTATCTTTTAATATTATTAAATAATACAAATATGCAAAAGCAATATATTTTCATATAGCGTGTATTTGCGCGCATCAAATTTCTAGCACCAGGTATACTACTTTCTACGAAACAAAATTTATTTTTTCTTATTTTGTTTTCTAGCTTGATGAAGAAGAAAGCATAAGTATTACATGTAACTTCCTTAAGAAGATTATTGGAATTTTTTTTTTTTGTAACTTTTCAAATTTATTCAATCAAAAACAACCTCAAACCCTCACAAAAAATAAATAGGACATCTCTTACCCTTAAACTCATCAACCAACATCCCATCTCCTCCAACCTCCAACTCACAACTCACATGCATCCCATGCCTATGAGTATCCCAAACACTCACTCTAAACCTCACCATCGACCTAAGCTCAAGCCTCAGCCCGACCCGTCCGGCCGCCTCCAAATCCGCCTTAATCTCCTTTGCCATTGCCTCGCTCTCCGCCGCACGCGTCGACCACCGCGGTTGTGTTTTTCGGTGGCTGATAAAATGGCGATGACAGACGGTCGGACCTCGCGATCAGGTCGTCCTTGTAGTAGATGGAGGCGGAGAATGTGTCAAAGTAGATGCCAATCTCTTTGTTCGGGTTTCGGATGGAGACGTTGAAGGAGGAGGAGGAGGAGGAGGAGGAGGAGGAGGAGGAGGAAGGAGGGAGGAGGGAAAGAGTAGTGGCGGAGAGGGAAGGTATATTGTCAGGGATGTCTTACTGTAGAGGAGCAAGGAAAGAATATTTGTGGAATAGGTTTTGGATATGAGAGTGTATGCATACTTCCTTCAGGAAATAAAAATAAAAACAAGAGGGCCAATGAGTTATAAGTATCTCAAGTAAATTTCATTAGAAGCTATGAAAACTCAATTTCTTTTCTCTTTTATGAAATAAAATGAGCCCACTTGATTGCCTATTCATTATATTTTATTAGGTTATAAAAGATACAGATTTTAAGGGGAAAAAATATATGTAAATATAAAAGTCAAAGTTATATGCATATATCTAAACTGAAATTTATACTAATTTATAAAGAAAATAGTGAGGATGAAAAATATTAATGGAGGATTTCAAGTTCAAACAATGAAGATAAAAGATACTTTTCCCTTAAAAATCACTTGAACTTCACTCTCCCTATCTATGCAATGCACACTCTCAATGAATAATATGCAATTATCTTTTAATATTATTAAATAATACAAATATGCAAAAGCAATATATTTTCATATTGCGTGTATTTGCGCGCATCAAATTTCTAGCACCAGGTATACTACTTTCTAAGAAACAAAATTTATTTTTTCTTATTTTGTTTTCTAGCTTGATGAAGAAGAAAGCATAAGTATTACATGTAACTTCCTTAAGAAGATTATTGGAATTTTTTTTTTGTAACTTTTCAAATTTATTCAATCAAAAACAACCTCAAACCCTCACAAAAAATAAATAGGACATCTCTTACCCTTAAACTCATCAACCAACATCCCATCTCCTCCAACCTCCAACTCACAACTCACATGCATCCCATGCCTATGAGTATCCCAAACACTCACTCTAAACCTCACCATCGACCTAAGCTCAAGCCTCAGCCCGACCCGTCCGGCCGCCTCCAAATCCGCCTTAATCTCCTTTGCCATTGCCTCGCTCTCCGCCGCTACCGCCGTGCCGACCACCGCGGTTGTGTTTTTCGGTGGCTGATAAAATGGCGATGACAGACGGTCGGACCTCGCGATCAGGTCGTCCTTGTAGTAGATGGAGGCGGAGAATGTGTCAAAGTAGATGCCAATCTCTTTGTTCGGGTTTCGGATGGAGACGTTGAAGGAGGAGGAGGAGGAAGGGGAGGGAGGAGGAAGAGGAGGAAGAGGAGGAAGAGGAGGAAGAGGAGGAAGAGGAGGAAGAGGAGGAAGAGGAGGAAGAGGAGGAAGAGGAGGAAGGCAGCGCAGAAGAAGACGGCGAGGAAGGCGGAGCAGAGGAGATGGCGGCGATGGAGTCGCTGATGGTCGGAGGAGGGCAAGTGATGAGGTCGAGGAATCAAATGGGCAGGGGTTGTTTGAGGGGGTGGGGGAGGTGATGGGATCTGATTTTGAAGGAGGGGAGGGAGGGAAAGAGTAGTGGCGGGAGAGGGGAAGGTATATTGTCAGGGATGTCTTACTGTAGAGGAGCAAGGAAAGAATATTTGTGGAATAGGTTTTGGATATGAGAGTGTATGCATACTTCCTTCAGGAAATAAAAACAAAAAACAAGAGGGCCAATGAGTTATAAGTATCTCAAGTAAATTTCATTAGAAGCTATGAAAACTCAAGTTCTCTACAGATGCTTTATCCAAAACTGTTTTAAATTTACAAGAAACCATGAACAGAATGCCCCTATGAACAAAAGAATATCACTAAGAAGTACAAGAAGTTCTCCCCATTTCAATACTAACACTATCTTCACCTTCTTGTTCTTGTCCAGTGGCTTGAGATTGAGATTGGCTACAAGAATCTGAAGGGACATTGATCCCTGCAAACCCTACCATGACAAAAGCAGCTCCGAGGTATTCGAGCAAGCCAGGGGCTCGTCCTGTGATCGAATCAACGATGGCAGCAATGGGGACTTGAATCGAGAGACCAGCAGTCGCTACTGTAGTCGTCGTCAGCTGAGTTGCTTTCACCCACAAATAATCGCTCAACACATTATCTAATAGACCTGCGATAACAAACAAACAAGCAATATTTTTAATATTTTTATTCTTTCGATCTCGTTTATTTTTGTAAGAATAAGTTTCACAAAATTACCATGAACTCTGGAGGGTTTCAGTTTTTGCACAAAGCTATTAGAACTACCCTGAACCTATGAAACTGCAGAAAAGTGCCCTGAACTATAAATTGTGCCTATGGTATTAATGTCATGGATAAGAGGTCTAAAGCACCCTTAGATCTCTATATCAACCCTTAAAGTTCACAAGCGTAAAATAGAAAAATATATAAAGTACATAAGGGAAAATTTGTTCATGGTAGTTTTCTCATTAAAAACAAGTTTATGAAAGTTTTGTGCAAAACACCCCAAATTTCATGGTAGTTTAGTGAAATTTACCTTTCATATAATCATAGAGATATAAAAACAAACCTTTTGCAACAATGAGACCGAATTGTTTAAGCTTGAGCCTATCAAAGGTCTCCTTCTTCGTAAAATGCAGTACTAAGGCAACAGGCAGAAAGATCAGAAAGTTGAAGAACCCTAAGAATCCGAGGAATTGAGCTGTACTTGCTTGAGCTTCTCCTTCTCCCTCATCGGGCAATTTCTTACGTATCAAAGTGATATAAATAGAATATGTAGCAGCAGCAGCTAGAGAAAGAATGTCACCTACGACAGGGTTTTTTGCATCTGTACTTGTTCCACTTTCTGAATCGGCCAAGCTGACTATTATAGTTCCTCCCATACAGAGAAGGACACTAATTAGCTTAACCCATGAAAACTTTTCTCCTAAAAATGCTAAAGAGACCAAGAAAGTGAAAAGGCTGGAAGTGCTGCTTAAGATAGTGTTAGACTGCATCAAGTAATAAAACATCCGTCACAACCCTGGCACCGGGATTTTGAAACAGACATAAAAAGATAATTGTAGATAGACCCCCTTGCACTATCGTTAAATTGAACTTATTACCCCAGTAGTAATATTGTTGCAGATAGACCCCGAAAGAGTTCTATTATCGCAGATAGACCTCTGAGTGAAAATCTATTTGTTGCAGATAGAACCCCCTGAAAAGGTTAAGAAAAAATTCACTCTGGCGGTCTATCTGCAACATAGAACTACAAGGGTAATAAGTTCAATGTGGCGATAGTACAAGGCGTATATCCGCAATCTACCCAAATAAAAACTATTCTAATGAGATAAGCACTTACTGTCACAGTGGTATATTTGAGGGAGAGATTAAAAGCAAGCTGTGCAAAGAACCAAAATGGGCATATCAACAAGCTAACTTTTGCCACACGAGTTCTTGTCCACCGCCCTTTTGCATCAAGTTCGTCACTCAAATCTTTACTAGCTCCATTAGGACTCAATAAAGAGCTGGACTCAGAATTATGATCTACTTCTGGTATAAGATGTACATTCTCCAAAGAATTAACTTGTTGCAATTCTGTGTTATTGTCAGTTTTCCACCAACTCCAAATAGATCTACTTGAATCATCAAAATAGCGTGAAATCTCAACTAAAGGGATGTAAATCATAAATAGAGAGTTGCAAATATAGGTTAATAGGAATGGAGAAACACCAGCATCTTCAACTGATTGGACTATATAACTAGCAGCAATCCATATTGCTGCAATTGCAAAAATATATGTCAAACCTAAAATCCAACGATATGTATCTCTGTCCATCCACTTCCTGAATGAGTTGCAAACAGGACCGAACACAAGATGATCCAAACTATGATTGTTTCCTGTTTAACAGAAATCATATCAATATCCTCGCAAAATTTGCAAAGAAATGAGGGCCTAAGTATCTTTCAGGAATATTAGTGTCAATTCATCAGAAGGGGAACAATGGCACTAGTCTAACTTCAACATTCATCAACAAGATAATGGGGATGAATATAGTAGTCGAAAAATGAAAGCTTATTGTATGTTTGGAAGCTGCAATATGTCAGGAACCTCTACAATAGGGAAAGAAAAATTAAGTGGCTAATTTTCGCATTGCTTGACCCAATTTGTCCCCCTCAAAATGGTATTTCGATAAATAAAATGATCCGTACGCCAAGCTGGGGCTTGTCTATACATGTTAGCTTTCTCCGAATTTGATCATACATTCTTAACAGGTGAAGATACTTAATTGCTAATTAATATTTATTGATCAAGTTATGTTGCATCATCCAATTATTCTTATCTGTGTCACATAACTATGATATTTTCTAAACTTGAATGATTCTTTTCATGAAAACCAAGCACTCAAAGATACTAATTACCATGACAAGATCCTCCTACCAAATATTCCTCTTAAATTACTAATAGAGTAGGTTTCACATTGTGAATACATGCAAGAACTTAACTTTTTACCACTATTTGAGAAGTAACTGATTGAAATATCTTCAACGATACCAGTATTAACAACTAGCACATAAAAGGGATTACATAAATTCTCTTTCAAGAACTTATATATATTTATTTCACTCTATTTAAGGTAATCATGGGTGAAACTTGCATCTTGTTTCAAATTTTATGAAAATTCCCCAGACACAGATTGAGCTAAAAATCTCTAAACCCACATCAGAAATCGATAGATTAAAAAAAATCCAATATTTAAAGATTATCTAAAACAAAAAAAATCAATTTAGCTCTATAATTCACATAAATTGAATACAAAACAATTTTACAAGTAATTTTCACATTAGAAAATATCTCGTAAACGGAATAGAGGGAAAAGAGAAACCTGAACGAAATCGGGAGACCCATGAATCCAAATATTCGAATTTTGAGAAGAAGGAGACTGAATTTTATCAGAGATCTCGATTCCAAAAACAATGAAGAGTTTGGTAAAAACGAGAGGAAAAAAAAAAAAGTAAACGGGTCGAATTTTGACTGACCCGAGTATGGGAAGCTTTTAGTACCCGCTAAAATCCTTATTTGATTGATTAGGACTGTTTAACAAACGGGCCAGCTTATAAGTTTGACCCGACCCGTTAGCTTAATTTACACTCTAAATTATAATAGTCTGGTCACAAATTAGAAGATAAACTAATAAACATGAAGATTTGCATGATAATATTATAAGTATCAGATATTTGAAATAATAATAGACATATATAACTTAAAAGCTCATGATGCAAAACTTGAAACATTATACCTTAACCAATGAATAACGTTGCATTATTTGTCGCAATAATCATTTTCCATAACCACTACCCATGCTATCATCATTTCTCCTGCCTAAAGTCATCATCAACAAGACAACAATATAATTATATACCGACATAAGCTACTACTTATTGTAAAAGATCACAATATTACTACAAAGTTTCCACCATCACCATTTGCAAAATTAGTACTATTTATTGTTCTTTCATGCAAATTTCCTAAATCTATAGCAACCCATGTCTAATTTTATTACCCATATAACAAAAGTAACTTTATTCATGGATCTCATAATATTATTACACACTACATTCATTCTTTAATAAAACTCTTCAAAAAATCCCTGCAGTCTAATTGTTCACAACTGCACAATTTGTCCTTATTTCACCTTCATCTCCAGTCTTTATCATAATCCTCCCCATTTTCTCCATAGCCAGAGCAAAATCTAAGTAAAAATCACCTCGCGGCGCACTCACAATGTTAAAGATTAAGGATTTAGATAAGGAATCAGTCAAAAGAGCCATATCAGATTGAAATAAGGCTCTCTTGCTGAGTACATTCCTGTAATATCCAACGTCGAAAGATTTAGCACTTCCCGGATCCATTTCAATCAGAGTTTTGCTATCCTCAGGAGTTTTGCATTTTGTTTCCTTCAGTTTCTCAGCATAGCAAGCGTCGAGTGTAGGGTCTTGATCAGCATAGCCTGTAAAATTGTAGAGCCTGTTGCTGAAGAATGTGCAATGAGTATATCCAATTGTGTGAGCTCCTGTTGGCATAAATTTCCATGAATCAAACTCTGGGAAAATTTTTTAATTTTTGGGGAAAATAAAGAAAAAAGTTAAATTGCACAAAACCTGTTAAACCTCATAAAATAAAGAAAACCCTGAAAAATCTTATAAATGGGTTTAACATGTAGAGCAAAAAGTCTAAAGATGTGACCCGGTAATCGTGTCTTGTTCTTCCATATGGATGCTTCCAAATTTTCATCATAGATTTTGTCATAATTCAAACTTATTGCTCTACCCGTTTACGTGGTTTATGAGATTTTCCAATAGTTCAGAAGGATTTAATGTAATTTGAAAGTTCAAATGGTTTTTCTTTAACTTTATAGTGAAGAGGGCTTTGTGCAAAACCCCCCAAAGTTCCTGAGGGATTTTGTGGAATTTATCCAAAAAAACTACTAAAGTGGTGTGCTTATACTAGTGTACCGCTTAAGTAAACTAGATCTGTCACATTTAGTCCTTTGCTAGAGAAGGATGTCACGAGTGCATTAAAATCAAAATCTGATCTTGGGATTTCTGCTTCAGCTTCTGATGCCTTAGAAATCAGTCCATCTCTTCGTCCCGTGGCAACTCGCCAATGAGGGCCTCCCTGTAATACAAAACAAGAAAAAACATAATTTCATCGATATATAAATTACCATAGTTTAAGAATTATGATTCTTACTATAGCTCCAATTGCATCTCTTGCAGCTAAGGAAAGTATATCAGCACATGAAACAACACCAGGACATTCAGCTTCTAGACGTTCTTTAATTCGATTGATGAATTCAAACCCACGAAGATTTTCGTTCGAACTTGCTTCTTTTTCCGCTTTATTGTTGGAAGTTGAATTTAATAGCACAGACGCATCACATCCCTGAAAATGTATCAACAATACAAGAAAATTAAACTTAATAATATAAACAACTAATATACGAATTGTGAGTACTCTACCCTCACAAAGCAATCACTGAAGTGCAGTTTAAGGAGAGCAGGAGCCAGTGATGGTGCATTTGGAATATGTCTCCTAACATAATCGAAAACGATCCTCTCTGCGTTAGGACACTTGGGTGTATAGAAACCTGATACTGGATTTGCTTTAGTATAGTTTAATTGACAGAAAATAATAAAGACCAGGAAAACATTAAGCCTCATTTTCATTTGTTTTGGACTAAAACACAAACTGAACAAAAAAAATACAATGTGTAGTGTAGGCCTGAAATCAAATTAGATGATGGTGGCAGCTTCTTATAGGCCTGAATTCATGTTTGGGAACCTGTCATATTTTATTTCCATGAATGTATTATGTTAGAAGATTAACATGAACAGAATTTTTTTTAAGGGTGAGGATTATAAATAGTTTTCTTCATTGACGCTTATTTTTCTGGCAGAGTGGAGATTTAGATGTCGACTGAGAGTGAATAATGTGGTTATCTTGTTTATGGGTAGCTCTCAGTTTACTGTTTTGTTTGAGTTGGTCACTGTACTTCTTTCAGCTATCAGTATTTGTTTGATTAATGTTAATGACAGTTTCCAATTTTTGTACGTTGGAACCCACATTCCCCACCAAAAACTGCCTGTTATGTTCAATTTGGTACATCAGGTTTAGTACTGTCTTCCTAGAACCAAGTAACTAGAATATTTCTTTTGAAAGAAAATTGATTCGACCGTTTGTGATATAAATTAATGAATTTTGTGAAATTCATTCATAAGAACTCTGAAATTTGACAATTATAATTTTATACTGTAACATGCTTCCGTTAGTATCATCCTTTTTATGAACCGAAATTTGAGCTATTCTAAGCAACGATACCTTTTGTAAAATCAGTTTTGAACATGTCTAGTTATTTTCCCCTGAACGAAAAAAAAAAACACACATATCTTGTATTATGTGAACCAAGATCGCTCTAATTTGAACCAGGATTGCTCTGGTACCATCTTAATGTACCTTTCACTACATAAAAACTTTAGTAGGTTATTTTATACTCAAACGGTTGGATTTTTTTTATTGGTATCATGATTTATTGTGCTCCATCCATGCTTGGGTGTGTCGGTGGGTTTTGTGTGGGTGGGAGGGGTGGAGTTGTTGGGGATTATAGTAACCTATTCCTAAAGATGCTCATGACAAACATGTGTACTTTTATATATCATGTTACTTTATACATTTTTCATAGTCCATATCCAAACAAATCTCACAAATTTATATAATAAAACCCTCATGCATCTCCATGATATGCTCCGCAATCAAAGGCTTAATAATACCAATTCAATACAAATACATAGATCCTTCAATTTAGAATCACCCCCTTCCAACACATACAACCACAAAGAAACCAATAGCATTGGATACCAAACAACACAATTCAAACTTCAAACACAAATTCAACGAAACAACTAAACTCGTCTTAACTATTCACAACAGCACAATTCTTTCTAATCTCACCTTCTGATCCAGTCTTCACTTGAACTCTGCCCATCTTCTCCATAGCTAAAGAAAACCCTTGAAAAAATTTCTCTTCAGGACTACTAACCAAGTCCATAATCAAAGTTTTCGTAGCCGAATTTGTTATTTGAGCTGCATCTGATTGAAACAGGCCTCTTCTTTTGAGCACTTCCTTGTAGTATCCTAAATCGAATGTTCTGAAACTCCCCGGATCCATTTCGACTATGGTTGTATTATCATTTGGAGACTTGCACTTGTTCTTCTTCAAGTTTGCAATGTAGGAACTATCCATTGAAGGGTCCTCATCGCCTTTTCCGGTGAAATTGTAGAGTCGGTTGCTAAAGGAGGAGCAATGTGCAACACCAATTGTGTGTGCTCCTAATTTACATAATAATTTTCAGGTTAGTTTTATTTAAAACTAATAAATGTAAAGAAGAAATTTTCAAAATAAACCTAAAAAAATATTTAATCCCAAAAATCGACCCACTCTTGTTTTATTTACCAAAATCGACCCACTTTCTTATCACGTCAGCCTCGTGGCAAGAAAGTGGTCGTTTAAAAAAAACGCTATCCTAATTAGTCGGGGTTGCCAACCCGACTAATTAGGAACTCCCCACACCCCCTTTTCATCTTATAACCCCTTCTAATTAGGCGACTAATTAGTCGGTACTAATTAGGAACTCCCCACACCCCCTTTTCATATTATAACCCCTCCTAATTAGGCGACTAATTAGTCGGGGCTGGCAACCCCGACTAATTAGGAAGGCGATTTTTTTTAAAACGACCCAGTTTCTGGCCACGAAGTTGACGTGGCCAGAAACTGAGTCGATTCTTGTAATTAACTTGGGATAGGGTCGAAATTTGGGATTAAAATTGTGAATGGGTTTATTTCAAAAATTTCTTCTAAATGTAAATAAACACTATAGAAGCTTACCACTTAGGAAAACTAGATCAGTTATGTTCAGTCCCTTGCTAGCAAAAGATGTCTGAAGAGAGCTAAAGTTGAATGAAGGGCAGGAATCTGTGAATTGGCCTCTGAAGCAATGGAAATCAAGCCGTCTCTTCGGCCGGTAGGAACATTCCAGAAGGGTCCTCCCTGCAATAAAAGAAACATTTATAAAGAATTTGCATATATACCCATCTGCGTTATTAGAGATTTTATTTTTCTCAACACTTACTATGACACCAACTGCATCTCTAGCAGTGAGAGCTATGATATCTGCACAAGAGACGACGCCGGGGCATTCCGCTTCGACGAGAGCCTTCACGCGGTCGATGAAATCAAACCCACGAAGGGTTCTGTTCGGTATACCGGCCTTCTCAGTTTGGTTTGTGCTCGTGGAGTTAATCAAGACCGAGGCATCACAACCCTGAAAAATTGAAAATGAAGTGAAACTAGAACTAGCATTTTCCGCCGAAAAGGCGATAAGAGAAAATTACCAACATACCCTCACAAAGCAGTCATGAAAAGTCATTCTGAGGAGTGGAGAGGCCAGAGAAGGAGCATTTGGGATGTGCTCCTTAACAAAGTCCGAGATGAGCTTCTCCGCCTTTGGACAGCTCTTGCTGTAGAAACCGAGCTCTAGATTTTGAGCTCTAGCACAAGCTAATGCACTCAACACAACAACTGCAACCAAACACTTGGACCTCATTGTCTCCATTTTTTTTCAACAGAGAGCGCTGCTTGCTTACTCTTTTGTGACTTCAGATGGTTTTTTATAGGATAAAGCCAGAAGGATGGATTGCGTGCTTCCACATCACTCTTTTGTATGTAAGCCATCATATTAGCTAAGAGTTTGGCCTTTGCATTGGTTGACAGCTAGAGTGGACCTCAGTCTACAGCCATCGGCATTTGATCGTAGGGGACAAATTTTTAAAATCGACACCTTTAAACATTTATTTACAATTTTCGATCCAGTCCTAACTTGATTAGCGATTTCGACCTAGTTTCATGAAACCAGGTCGAAATTGCCAATTAAAACTTTGCGGGATTGCCAATCTCGTGAAGTTTTCTATGCTTAAACTTTACGGGATTGCCGATCCCGTAAAGTTTTATTCACCAACTTCGACCCGGTTTCACGAAACTAGGTCGAAAACGCTAATTAAGTTAGGACTGGGTCGAAAATTGTAAATAAATATTTGAAAGGGTCTACTTTCAAAATTGGTCCGATCTTAGGACCAATGTCGGCTAGGCTATTTTGTTTTATTTGTGTCAGGGGGCATAGCGTTCCCTTTGATGCTTTTCTTAAAAGAAGCACACACGAAAATTGTGGAAACAGCGCTTTTGAAAAATCAAAGGACGCAACTGGATGCAATTATTGATAGATTTGACAGTGTCACTGTAGCCCACAACAGTGAAAGTTTTTCTAGTGAAGGATACAAAAGGTCTGGGTTCAAATTATTCAGGAGGGGAATTTGTTCAGAAAGTGTTGGAATCATATTTTGAAGCACATTTTGTTTTAACTGCCGGTAGGTGTTATTGAACAATCCTTAATTATACTAGCAAAAGGACCCATGTAAAAATTAAAAAAAAAAAATTATGTGGAATCCTACTTTCAGCTTAATCTAGTCCCATCATTATGTTGATTAGTGGACATCATGTTCGTTGGTCTTGATTTGGACATGCATTGCAAAAGATCAAACGGCTAGTTTTATGAATTAAAGTTGGCTTGAAAAAAGTAATGCCTCTCTTGCTGGCTAATGCCTTGCGTAGTCATCGAGGCTTACCTTTGACCTTTATTAATTTTAGGGAATTTGAACCAAGCAATTCTTTATCATTACTCTTTAACGGTTCTTTTGATATAAGAAAGCATTGCTTGCTGTACATATCTTTCCTTTTGCATGATTTTTGCTAATATAATCTGATTCCTAAATTAGGAAAAAACTTAGAATTTAAGACAAATTCTGGTTTCGTCTATAACAAGGGAATTAGTTGTATATCATATCATATCTTATCATACTATATATAAAAAAAGGCCTAGCAGGTGAGGTTGGGCTAAAAGGTTTTCCGTAAAAAATTTGGACTATTTTGCCCTTGCTTTTTCCATCTAATTCCAGCCATATACATGTGAAACTTTGAATTTTCATGGACTGCAACTCCGATGCTGAGGCCCAACCTCATCATGTATCTGCCATCTGTATCCTGACTGCCATCCCACCACGATGGATCAATTTTTCTCCCGGATCCAATGGTTCATACCATGGGATACTTTCTCCACACATGGTCTTCCTCATAGCCTTGGAATTAATATGCAATTCAACACCCAATTCACAAATGCAAGAAGGGATATTTAGATATTAGCCCCTAAAGTCTTCAATAAATCCTTATCGGTCCCTCAAATGTTCAAATAGGCTCATAAGTCCTTCAAATCCGAAGGGGTTCTGCAAGTTGGCCCTTCAGTAACCAAAGTACCTCTCAAATAATGTTTCCTTGACCTTTTGAGCAAGCTAGGGATGGACTTATGGATATACTACACTAAGAGATAAATTCATGAATATCTTTGTAGGTTAGATTTTGTACTTACTGAGTATGAGATAAAGTCGATAGAGATAATTTGGTCCTGCGCAAAGGAGGCCACAAACTGCAAAATTATGAGAGATAGATAAGATTATAATTATGTCGATAATAAGTACAACATATTAAAGTAATTATAGTTAGGTATATGTATGCCTTAATGTTACAGATCGACCAAACTTGTTAATGTGTTATTCTGTAGCTAACTTTAAATGAGATTTAGGTCTAAATCTAAAACAGTTGTTAACGGTGGGCTACGTCTAAACTGTTGTTTTGAAACTCCTTGCACAAGCTAGGAGCTACACCAAATTTTGTTTTTACTTTTTTCTCCACATATCTAATCAACTATATACATTTTCTTGTCATATATACAGAGCAAGCACGTGCATCGCACATTCCTCCTCACTAGTATATGTAAAGATCCCTTACATAGTTAGATTTAGCATAGAGAAGATGAAAGGAGAAAGAGGTCACATATACCTGAAATTTTAGATGAACCAACGAATTTAGATCAGATGCAATGATACATGTTCAGAGTACAAGATATTGATTGCACTAGCGTTGATATATTTCACATTGATTGCACTAATTTAGATATGATAGTGATGTTGCGATCTCCTTTCTCCCTATATGATTTTCTATAAAGGGCCTCGAAAAGTCTTCAGGGGATCCATATGCTTACTCCTTTAACTCGTATGACCGGTTCTCCCTTTCTGTATCTGTTTTCTCTAGTTAATAAATTTTTTTAGGATATTGCTCCAGATACTCAAAAGTAAAAATAATTGGTTGTGCCTCCCTCTATGTAATCTTTCTTCCCTTCAGATATAACTTATGGGCCTAAGAAAATCATGATTGGCCACAGTTTTAAGCCCAGACCAATAGGATTTGACTGAACAGTTGGTGCTAGATAACGGGCTTCTGATGATAATTAAACTTCATTAGTTGATTGGTTCAATAGCTAGCTTTAGTTTATAAATAGAAGTACAGTATCAATGGAGGGAGATATGTATCAATCTAAGCTTAGCATCTCTATTGAAACTTGACAGTGCCAATATCTACATTTACATGAACATCAATGTTACTTTACAACTCACAAAAGGATATGAAATTCTTATAAAAGAAACATATAAGAAAATTATGTACTCGTACCAATTAACATAGATTTAAAATTTTGTCACATTCGAAGATGTGAAGTTCTCAAAACCTAAATTGATCATATTAAAAATTAATTTATCGGTAGTTGAGAGAGATGACAGCACATCCTCCTCTTGTCAGACTGCGATATCCAACTGTACATAACCAAGGAGAGGAAGGAAGGAAATCAAAGTCAATTGCACGCATTATCTCAGAAAATTGAACAGCTTTAGTAACTGAAATTTTCACTGTGCAAAATTATATTTCTTATTACAGCTAATGTAGTGCTTATTATAATTGAAGAACCAAGTATATATTTTTTTGAAGTCCAATTAAAAGTCACAAGTTGAGTCCTCTAGTCCACTAATTTGGTGAGAAACGAACAAATTTAAGCAACTGAACAACTATATTTGACTAATTCTTTTTCCTGTGACAGAGCTTAAACCGCGTTGGGCAATGGCTTAAAATTACAGAATGATGACCATGGTTGCAGTTTGTAACTAATCAACTTTATTAATTTAATTATTTACCTATAATAAGCCATGTTTTGTGCAACCCCTACTTAATTTGGGACATTCTATACCAAAACCACGGCTTAAATTGAGCTTAGCACATGGCATATATAGTAGTGTATTCTGAGGGAACTCAAACAGCTTGAATATTTCAAACTCTCTCATTGTACAAAATCATATTTTCTTAAAACAGTTCATCTAGGACCTATTAGGAATAAAGCCACACTCCATAGTTATATGAAGTCCTATATGTCTTTCCTCACATGGGAGAAAAAAATGAAATTTTAGATGTTATTTCGATGAATAAAACTACAAAGTTTATGCTACGTCGATGATAAAATACAAAGTTTATTTTCCATGGACTGTATATATTTGTTGACTCCTCTAATCCTTTAATTTGGCGGGTAGAGAAAAATTTAGACAAACTCAACAATTTTGTTTGACAAATTTTTATCTTGTAACAAAGAACAAACATATAACATTCCCTCATAAGTTAACAGGCTTTTTAAACGTTGACAATTGCTAAAGTTACAGAATGAACATGACGTCCATGGTTGCATTTTGTATTCAACACACTTTTATTAATCCATATACCACCAATCATAAGTCGTGTTCTATGCATATCTAACTTAAATTTGGAAGCGTAATTAAAAGCATTATATTCACTTCCATTTGCTGTATCATGCTAATCCAACTGCTTTAATCTATAGTCAACACCTTCATCTTAATCCAACTTGCAGAATGAATAAGCCAAAACAATAGCTTCCGTACGAATGCCAGCCTTTAAGCTGCTTATAAGCTCACACCCTCGCTCTATATATAATATGCTAAAGCCATTCACCAACTCAAGCATTGAATCAAAGCATTCACTAAGTAAAACATTCTACATCTCAAACATGGACTCCAAGTCTCTTTTCAAGCTCCTTCTCCCTCTATCCCTAGCATTCACTCTCTCAATCGTGGCCGATGCTCAAGGCTTGAAGATAGGGTTTTACGAGAAAACTTGCCCTCAAGCCGAAGCCATCATATATGACGAGATGGTGAAGGTCATGTCGGTTGCTCCAAGCCTCGCAGGCCCATTGCTCAGGATGCATTTCCACGATTGCTTCGTAAATGTAATAGTCACGAGAAAATTATCTTCTATATTCTGTCAGTATTATTTTCTCTACATATATTTGATATCGGCAGATCTACATATTGTCCAAAGGACGCTACAGACACCACTAGATTGCCTATCTTATAACTACTTTATAAATATTTTTATTTTTACTTGTATTTACTACTCACATCACCATTAGTTTTAAGGTAGGACACCACTAAGAAGGATAAAATAGGAAAATTACCAATGTAGATTCCAAAGACTATCATGATAAATCGTATGAGGAATCCAGTGAGACAAAATCCTGGATATGCCACTGTTTGATATAAGAATGATTTGCATTATGTGTAGGGATGTGATGCCTCGATACTACTAAACAGCACAGGAGCGTCCCTGCAGAAAAGTCTTCACCGAATCTTAAACTAAGGGGCTTCAGCACCATTGATCGCCAAGGCTAGGCTAGAAAAGGCTTGCCCTGGGATTGTATCGTGTGCAGATGTACTAGCTATAGTTGCCAGAGATGTAGTACATCTGGTAAGATATTTTCATCCATTTTATCAAGAACTTATTTTTTTGAGAAATTGGTTCATTAAAACTTTTTCATTATTTATTTTTGCAGTCGAAAGGACCATATTATAATTTACCCACAGGCCGAAGAGATGGAAACCGGTCTGTGATCCTCGATACCCTAGGAAACCTGGCACCTCCAACCTTCAACTTCCAACAACTAGACAGTATATTTTCTGCTAAGGGCCTGAGTGTCAAAGATCTTGTTGTTCTGTCAGGTACTTATCGGTTTTATAAACTTTAGAAAAAATTTTACATGTGACATATGGATTTAAAAATAAGTGACTCGTTTAACAACTAGGTGGTCACACTATTGGTACCTCATTCTGCTCTTCGTTCTCAAACCGACTCTACAACTTCACTGGTAAAGGCGATACTGATCCAAATATTGATAGCGTATGTACCAAAGCTGAAGAGCAAATGCAAGCCAAATGACTTGACCACATTAGTAGAAATGGACCCTGGGAGCTTTAAGACATTTGATTCGAGCTATTACAAGCTCGTAGCAAAGAGAAGGTCTTTGTTCACATCAGATGACACTATGCGCTCAAATCCTGCGGCATTCGCTTTGGTTATGCGCCTTGCTAACAATCAGGCAGAGTTTTTCAAGGAGTTTGGCATTTCAATGGTGAAGATGGGGAATATTGAAGTTCTTACAGGCAAGCAGGGTGAGATAAGGAAGACATGTGCTCTTGTGAATTAGTATATTGCAAGTTTGAACCATACTGAACTTTTTATCGTGAAGAATTTTTTTTGGGGGTTTGGCATGAGAGTTTTGTGGTTGATTTTGTATTAGCAATAAGAGAGAAATTCTCAATGAGTGGCTACATCTACTTTTGTAAATTTTTTAATTTTTGTTGTATTTATTAATTGTTTGTATTGTATTTGTAATATGAATGAATAGTTTGTATTTTTTTATTTAGTTATTTATTTTTATTTTTGTGCATTCAATCTTAAGGTGTTTTTGTTTCTTTGGTAAAAGAGTTATGTTATAAGTGATATTTTTATGTTTAGTGCAGTATCAAAGGAGGGAGATATGTATCAATCTAAGCTTAATACTTCTATAGAAAGTGCAAATATCTTACATTTATGTAAACATCGATATTATTTTACGACTCACATAAGAATCTGAACTTCTTATCTAAAAGAAAGAAGAAGAATATTATACACACATTCACACTCACACCAATTCATTAAATTTAAAATAGGGAACAGTGATGTCACATTCGAAGATGTGAAGTTCTCAAAACCTTAGCTAAGCATATTAAAATAAATGATTAGTTGAGATAGATGACAATACAACCTCCTCTCTGTAAGATGACTGTTCATAGCCAAGGAGAGAGGATGAAATAAAATAGAAGCCAACAGCAAATATTCTCTCAGAAAGATGACAGCTTCAATATTATCTGAAATGCTTGCTGCACAAATTTATATTTCTATTACAGCTAATTTAATGCTTATTATGACTGAAAACCAACATTTATAAATGTGAGTCCATTTCAAATTCACAAGCTCAGCCCTATAGTCCTCTAATTTTGTGAGACCAACCAAATTTAGACAACCAAAAAATTTTATGTGACATATTGCCTCATAAGGGTATAACTTATTTTCAGTTGAAAATGTCTTAAATTGCAGAATAAGCATGACCATGGTTGCAGTTCATATTTACATCAACTATCAATAGTCCAATTACCGCCAATTAAGCCATGTTCTGTGCATAATCCTACTTGATTTGTGACATTCTATACTAAAACAATGGCTTAAAATTACAGAATGATGACCATGGTTGCAGTTCATATTTACATCAACTATCAATAGTCCAATTACCGCCAATTAAGCCATGTTCTGTGCATAATCCTACTTGATTTGTGACATTCTATACTAAAACAATGGCTTAAAATGAGCTTAGCACATGGCGTAAGTTTGAAATGATTACTGCACAGCTTAAATATTTGAAACTATTATACTGCACAAAAATCATACTTTCATAATACAGTTCATCTAGGACACATTAGAAACTAAACCCCACATTTCATAGTTATATGAAATCCTCCATGGCTTTTCTCAATTAAATGCATTTTAATTGTCAGAAGTGTTATATCGATGAATAAAGCTGCAAAGTTTATCTTCTATCAGACTGTATATCCTTGTCGAGGCCTCTAATCCTTCTCTAATTTGGTGGATAGCAACTAAATTTAGAAAACCCAACCATTGTACTCGGCATATTTTTATCCTGTGACAAAAGATTAAACATCACATTGCCTCATAAGTTATAACAAGCTTTTTGTCTGTTGACAATAGTTTAAATTCCAGAACGAGCATGACCATTGTTGCATTTTGACGCATGACGATCGTGGGCCATTGATCAGAAAATTTTAGATTTACTAGAATCTTTTTATTTAGTTAATATTTGATGTAATCTCCATTTTTAGGCAAGATTTCCTCAGGATTTGATTTAGGATTTCTGATATTTATTTTGTTAGAGATTTTATTTTTGTGCATTCAATCTTAAGGTGTTTTTGTTTCTTTGGTAAAAGAGTTATGTTATAAGTGATATTTTTATGTTTAGTGCAGTATCAAAGGAGGGAGATATGTATCAATCTAAGCTTAATACTTCTATAGAAAGTGCAAATATCTTACATTTATGTAAACATCGATATTATTTTACGACTCACATAAGAATCTGAACTTCTTATCTAAAAGAAAGAAGAAGAATATTATACACACATTCACACTCACACCAATTCATTAAATTTAAAATAGGGAACAGTGATGTCACATTCGAAGATGTGAAGTTCTCAAAACCTTAGCTAAGCATATTAAAATAAATGATTAGTTGAGATAGATGACAATACAACCTCCTCTCTGTAAGATGACTGTTCATAGCCAAGGAGAGAGGATGAAATAAAATAGAAGCCAACAGCAAATATTCTCTCAGAAAGATGACAGCTTCAATATTATCTGAAATGCTTGCTGCACAAATTTATATTTCTATTACAGCTAATTTAATGCTTATTATGACTGAAAACCAACATTTATAAATGTGAGTCCATTTCAAATTCACAAGCTCAGCCCTATAGTCCTCTAATTTTGTGAGACCAACCAAATTTAGACAACCAAAAAAATTTTATGTGACATATTGCCTCATAAGGGTATAACTTATTTTCAGTTGAAAATGTCTTAAATTGCAGAATAAGCATGACCATGGTTGCAGTTCATATTTACATCAACTATCAATAGTCCAATTACCGCCAATTAAGCCATGTTCTGTGCATAATCCTACTTGATTTGTGACATTCTATACTAAAACAATGGCTTAAAATGAGCTTAGCACATGGCGTAAGTTTGAAATGATTACTGCACAGCTTAAATATTTGAAACTATTATACTGCACAAAAATCATACTTTCATAATACAGTTCATCTAGGACACATTAGAAACTAAACCCCACATTTCATAGTTATATGAAATCCTCCATGGCTTTTCTCAATTAAATGCATTTTAATTGTCAGAAGTGTTATATCGATGAATAAAGCTGCAAAGTTTATCTTCTATCAGACTGTATATCCTTGTCGAGGCCTCTAATCCTTCTCTAATTTGGTGGATAGCAACTAAATTTAGAAAACCCAACCATTGTACTCGGCATATTTTTATCCTGTGACAAAAGATTAAACATCACATTGCCTCATAAGTTATAACAAGCTTTTTGTCTGTTGACAATAGTTTAAATTCCAGAACGAGCATGACCATTGTTGCATTTTGACGCATGACGATCGTGGGCCATTGATCAGAAAATTTTTAGATTTACTAGAATCTTTTTATTTAGTTAATATTTGATGTAATCTCCATTTTTAGGCAAGATTTCAGGATTTGATTTAGGATTTCTGATATTTATTTTGTTAGAGATTTTATTTTTGTTTTTTATTTTTTATTAGGATACTTCCAGATTTAGCTTTTCTGTTCTATAGATAAAGTTGTAATATGGACATTGATAAAAAATTCGAGTTATGAGAATTCTCTTGAGCATGTGAAGTGCTTGAGTCCTCTAATCCTTCTTTAATTTGGTGAGCAGCAACCAAATTAAGTTATAGCTTGTGCATGGCGAAGTTGCAGTTTGTAGTGAAGTCACATTTATTAATCCATATGCCACCAATCATAGTTCAACTTAATTTGTAAAGTTCATACTAAAACAATGGCTTAAACTGAGCTTACCACATGGCATAAGTACTACTATATTCACTGTCATTTGCTGTATAGCCTGCATTATGCTAATTAATTGCTTTAATCTACGATCAACTCCTTCATCATGATCCAACTTGCATAATGAATAAGCCAAAACAATATCTTACATGCAACTGCCAGCCTTTAAGCTCAAACCCTCACCCTATATAAACACATGCTATAAAGACATTCACCAACTCAACCATCAAAGCATTCACTAAGTAATTCTTGTACATCAAATATGGCCTCCATGTATCTTTTCAAGTTCCTTCTCCCTTTACCCCTTGTATTTGTTTTATCAGTCATGGCCAATGCTCAAGGCTTGAAGGTAGGATTCTATGAGAAAACCTGCCCTCAAGCCGAAGCCATCATATACAATGAGATGGTGAAGGTCATGTCGGTTGCTCCAAGCCTCGCAGGCCCATTGCTCAGGATGCATTTCCACGATTGCTTCAGAATGTAATAGTCACGAGAAAATTATCTTCTATATTCTGTCAGTATTATTTTCTACATATATTTGATATCGTGGCGATCTACATATTGTCCAGTGACGTTACAGGACACCACTAGATTGCCTATCTTATAACTACTTTATAAATATTTTTATTTTTACTTGTATTTACTACTCACATCACCATTAGTTTTAAGGTAGGACACCACTAAGAAGGATAAAATAGGAAAATTACCAATGTAGATTCCAAAGACTATCATGATAAATCGTATGAGGAATCCAGTGAGACAAAATCCTGGATATGCCACTGTTTGATATAAGAATGATTTGCATTATGTGTAGGGATGTGATGCCTCGATACTACTAAACAGCACAGGAGCGTCCCTGCAGAAAAGTCTTCACCGAATCTTAAACTAAGGGGCTTCAGCACCATTGATCGCGTCAAGGCTAGGCTAGAAAAGGCTTGCCCTGGGATTGTATCGTGTGCAGATGTACTAGCTATAGTTGCCAGAGATGTAGTACATCTGGTAAGATATTTTCATCCATTTTATCAAGAACTTATTTTTTTGAGAAATTGGTTCATTAAAACTTTTTCATTATTTATTTTTGCAGTCGAAAGGACCATATTATAATTTACCCACAGGCCGAAGAGATGGAAACCGGTCTGTGATCCTCGATACCCTAGGAAACCTGGCACCTCCAACCTTCAACTTCCAACAACTAGACAGTATATTTTCTGCTAAGGGCCTGAGTGTCAAAGATCTTGTTGTTCTGTCAGGTACTTATCGGTTTTATAAACTTTAGAAAAAATTTTACATGTGACATATGGATTTAAAAATAAGTGACTCGTTTAACAACTAGGTGGTCACACTATTGGTACCTCATTCTGCTCTTCGTTCTCAAACCGACTCTACAACTTCACTGGTAAAGGCGATACTGATCCAAATATTGATAGCGAGTATGTACCAAAGCTGAAGAGCAAATGCAAGCCAAATGACTTGACCACATTAGTAGAAATGGACCCTGGGAGCTTTAAGACATTTGATTCGAGCTATTACAAGCTCGTAGCAAAGAGAAGGTCTTTGTTCACATCAGATGACACTATGCGCTCAAATCCTGCGGCATTCGCTTTGGTTATGCGCCTTGCTAACAATCAGGCAGAGTTTTTCAAGGAGTTTGGCATTTCAATGGTGAAGATGGGGAATATTGAAGTTCTTACAGGCAAGCAGGGTGAGATAAGGAAGACATGTGCTCTTGTGAATTAGTATATTGCAAGTTTGAACCATACTGAACTTTTATCGTGAAGAATTTTTTGGGGTTTGGCATGAGAGTTTTGTGGTTGATTTTGTATTAGCAATAAGAGAGAAATTCTCAATGAGTGGCTACATCTACTTTTGTAAATTTTTTAATTTTTGTTGTATTTATTAATTGTTTGTATTGTATTTGTAATATGAATGAATAGTTTGTATTTTTTTATTTAGTTATTTATTTTTATTTTTGTGCATTCAATCTTAAGGTGTTTTTGTTTCTTTGGTAAAAGAGTTATGTTATAAGTGATATTTTTATGTTTAGTGCAGTATCAAAGGAGGGAGATATGTATCAATCTAAGCTTAATACTTCTATAGAAAGTGCAAATATCTTACATTTATGTAAACATCGATATTATTTTACGACTCACATAAGAATCTGAACTTCTTATCTAAAAGAAAGAAGAAGAATATTATACACACATTCACACTCACACCAATTCATTAAATTTAAAATAGGGAACAGTGATGTCACATTCGAAGATGTGAAGTTCTCAAAACCTTAGCTAAGCATATTAAAATAAATGATTAGTTGAGATAGATGACAATACAACCTCCTCTCTGTAAGATGACTGTTCATAGCCAAGGAGAGGATGAAATAAAATAGAAGCCAACAGCAAATATTCTCTCAGAAAGATGACAGCTTCAATATTATCTGAAATGCTTGCTGCACAAATTTATATTTCTATTACAGCTAATTTAATGCTTATTATGACTGAAAACCAACATTTATAAATGTGAGTCCATTTCAAATTCACAAGCTCAGCCCTATAGTCCTCTAATTTTGTGAGACCAACCAAATTTAGACAACCAAAAAATTTTATGTGACATATTGCCTCATAAGGGTATAACTTATTTTCAGTTGAAAATGTCTTAAATTGCAGAATAAGCATGACCATGGTTGCAGTTCATATTTACATCAACTATCAATAGTCCAATTACCGCCAATTAAGCCATGTTCTGTGCATACCCCTACTTAATTTGGGACATTCTATACCAAAACCTTGGCTTAAATTGAGCTTAGCACATGGCATATATAGTAGTGTATTCTGAGGGAACTCAAACAGCTTGAATATTTCAAACTCTCTCATTGTACAAAATCATATTTTCTTAAAACAGTTCATCTAGGACCTATTAGAAATAAACCCACATTCCATAGTTACATGAAATCCTATATGTCTTTCCTCACATGGGAGGAAAAAAAGAAATTTTAGATGTTATTTCGATGAATAGAACTACAAAGTTTATCTTCCATGGACTGTATATATTTGTTGACTCCTCTAATCCTTTAATTTGGCGGGTAGAGAAAAATTTAGACAAACTCAACAATTTTGTTTGACAAATTTTTATCTTGTAACAAAGAACAAACATATAACATTCCCTCATAAGTTAACAGGCTTTTTATCCGTTGACAGTTGCTTAAGTTACAGAATGAACATGACGTCCATGGTTGCATTTTGTATTCAACACACTTTTATTAATCCATATACCACCAATCATAAGTCGTGTTCTATGCATATCTAACTTAAATTTGGAAGCGTAATTAAAAGCATTATACTCACTTCCATTTGCTGTATCACGCTAATCCAACTGCTTTAATCTATAGTCAACACCTTCATCTTAATCCAACTTGCAGAATGAATAAGCCAAAACAATAGCTTCCGTACGAATGCCAGCCTTTAAGCTGCTTATAAGCTCACACCCTCGCTCTATATATAATATGCTAAAGCCATTCACCAACTCAAGCATTGAATCAAAGCATTCACTAAGTAAAACATTCTACATCTCAAACATGGACTCCAAGTCTCTTTTCAAGCTCCTTCTCCCTCTATCCCTAGCATTCACTCTCTCAATCGTGGCCGATGCTCAAGGCTTGAAGATAGGGTTTTACGAGAAAACTTGCCCTCAAGCCGAAGCCATCATATATGACGAGATGGTGAAGGTCATGTCGGTTGCTCCAAGCCTCGCAGGCCCATTGCTCAGGATGCATTTCCACGATTGCTTCGTAAATGTAATAGTCACGAGAAAATTATCTTCTATATTCTGTCAGTATTATTTTCTCTACATATATTTGATATCAGTGGCAGATCTACATATTGTCCAGTGACGTTACAGGACACCACTAGATTGCCTATCTTATAACTACTTTATAAATATTTTTATTTTTACTTGTATTTACTACTCACATCACCATTAGTTTTAAGGTAGGACACCACTAAGAAGGATAAAATAGGAAAATTACCAATGTAGATTCCAAAGACTATCATGATAAATCGTATGAGGAATCCAGTGAGACAAAATCCTGGATATGCCACTGTTTGATATAAGAATGATTTGCATTATGTGTAGGGATGTGATGCCTCGATACTACTAAACAGCACAGGGAGCGTCCCTGCAGAAAAGTCTTCACCGCCGAATCTTAAACTAAGGGGCTTCAGCACCATTGATCGCGTCAAGGCTAGGCTAGAAAAGGCTTGCCCTGGGATTGTATCGTGTGCAGATGTACTAGCTATAGTTGCCAGAGATGTAGTACATCTGGTAAGATATTTTCATCCATTTTATCAAGAACTTATTTTTTTGAGAAATTGGTTCATTAAAACTTTTTCATTATTTATTTTTGCAGTCGAAAGGACCATATTATAATTTACCCACAGGCCGAAGAGATGGAAACCGGTCTGTGATCCTCGATACCCTAGGAAACCTGGCACCTCCAACCTTCAACTTCCAACAACTAGACAGTATATTTTCTGCTAAGGGCCTGAGTGTCAAAGATCTTGTTGTTCTGTCAGGTACTTATCGGTTTTATAAACTTTAGAAAAAATTTTACATGTGACATATGGATTTAAAAATAAGTGACTCGTTTAACAACTAGGTGGTCACACTATTGGTACCTCATTCTGCTCTTCGTTCTCAAACCGACTCTACAACTTCACTGGTAAAGGCGATACTGATCCAAATATTGATAGCGAGTATGTACCAAAGCTGAAGAGCAAATGCAAGCCAAATGACTTGACCACATTAGTAGAAATGGACCCTGGGAGCTTTAAGACATTTGATTCGAGCTATTACAAGCTCGTAGCAAAGAGAAGGTCTTTGTTCACATCAGATGACACTATGCTCAAATCCTGCGGCATTCGCTTTGGTTATGCCTTGCTAACAATCAGGCAGAGTTTTTCAAGGAGTTTGGCATTTCAATGGTGAAGATGGGGAATATTGAAGTTCTTACAGGCAAGCAGGGTGAGATAAGGAAGACATGTGCTCTTGTGAATTAGTATATTGCAAGTTTGAACCATACTGAACTTTTATCGTGAAGAATTTTTTTGGGGTTTGGCATGAGAGTTTTGTGGTTGATTTTGTATTAGCAATAAGAGAGAAATTCTCAATGAGTGGCTACATCTACTTTTGTAAATTTTTTAATTTTTGTTGTATTTATTAATTGTTTGTATTGTATTTGTAATATGAATGAATAGTTTGTATTTTTTTATTTAGTTATTTATTTTTATTTTTGTGCATTCAATCTTAAGGTGTTTTTGTTTCTTTGGTAAAAGAGTTATGTTATAAGTGATATTTTTATGTTTAGTGCAGTATCAAAGGAGGAGATATGTATCAATCTAAGCTTAATACTTCTATAGAAAGTGCAAATATCTTACATTTATGTAAACATCGATATTATTTTACGACTCACATAAGAATCTGAACTTCTTATCTAAAAGAAAGAAGAAGAATATTATACACACATTCACACTCACACCAATTCATTAAATTTAAAATAGGGAACAGTGATGTCACATTCGAAGATGTGAAGTTCTCAAAACCTTAGCTAAGCATATTAAAATAAATGATTAGTTGAGATAGATGACAATACAACCTCCTCTCTGTAAGATGACTGTTCATAGCCAAGGAGAGAGGATGAAATAAAATAGAAGCCAACAGCAAATATTCTCTCAGAAAGATGACAGCTTCAATATTATCTGAAATGCTTGCTGCACAAATTTATATTTCTATTACAGCTAATTTAATGCTTATTATGACTGAAAACCAACATTTATAAATGTGAGTCCATTTCAAATTCACAAGCTCAGCCCTATAGTCCTCTAATTTTGTGAGACCAACCAAATTTAGACAACCAAAAAATTTTATGTGACATATTGCCTCATAAGGGTATAACTTATTTTCAGTTGAAAATGTCTTAAATTGCAGAATAAGCATGACCATGGTTGCAGTTCATATTTACATCAACTATCAATAGTCCAATTACCGCCAATTAAGCCATGTTCTGTGCATAATCCTACTTGATTTGTGACATTCTATACTAAAACAATGGCTTAAAATGAGCTTAGCACATGGCGTAAGTTTGAAATGATTACTGCACAGCTTAAATATTTGAAACTATTATACTGCACAAAAATCATACTTTCATAATACAGTTCATCTAGGACACATTAGAAACTAAACCCCACATTTCATAGTTATATGAAATCCTCCATGGCTTTTCTCAATTAAATGCATTTTAATTGTCAGAAGTGTTATATCGATGAATAAAGCTGCAAAGTTTATCTTCTATCAGACTGTATATCCTTGTCGAGGCCTCTAATCCTTCTCTAATTTGGTGGATAGCAACTAAATTTAGAAAACCCAACCATTGTACTCGGCATATTTTTATCCTGTGACAAAAGATTAAACATCACATTGCCTCATAAGTTATAACAAGCTTTTTGTCTGTTGACAATAGTTTAAATTCCAGAACGAGCATGACCATTGTTGCATTTTGACGCATGACGATCGTGGGCCATTGATCAGAAAATTTTTAGATTTACTAGAATCTTTTTTATTTAGTTAATATTTGATGTAATCTCCATTTTTAGGCAAGATTTCCTCAGGATTTGATTTAGGATTTCTGATATTTATTTTGTTAGAGATTTTATTTTTGTTTTTTTTATTTTTTTATTAGGATACTTCCAGATTTAGCTTTTCTGTTCTATAGATAAAGTTGTAATATGGACATTGATAAAAAAATTCGAGTTATGAGAATTCTCTTGAGCATGTGAAGTGCTTGAGTCCTCTAATCCTTCTTTAATTTGGTGAGCAGCAACCAAATTAAGTTATAGCTTGTGCATGGCGAAGTTGCAGTTTGTAGTGAAGTCACATTTATTAATCCATATGCCACCAATCATAGTTCAACTTAATTTGTAAAGTTCATACTAAAACAATGGCTTAAACTGAGCTTACCACATGGCATAAGTACTACTATATTCACTGTCATTTGCTGTATAGCCTGCATTATGCTAATTAATTGCTTTAATCTACGATCAACTCCTTCATCATGATCCAACTTGCATAATGAATAAGCCAAAACAATATCTTACATGCAACTGCCAGCCTTTAAGCTCAAACCCTCACCCTATATAAACACATGCTATAAAGACATTCACCAACTCAACCATCAAAGCATTCACTAAGTAATTCTTGTACATCAAATATGGCCTCCATGTATCTTTTCAAGTTCCTTCTCCCTTTACCCCTTGTATTTGTTTTATCAGTCATGGCCAATGCTCAAGGCTTGAAGGTAGGATTCTATGAGAAAACCTGCCCTCAAGCCGAAGCCATCATATACAATGAGATGGCAAAGGTTATGTCGGTTGCTCCAAGCCTCGCAGGCCCATTGCTCAGGATGCATTTCCATGATTGTTTCGTAAAGGTAATATTTGCGGCATTATCTTCCATATTCCTTCATATTAGTTTTTCAACATACATTTGATATCGATGGAGTGCCCTATGATGTCACAGGATGGCACCAAATTGCCTACTTTATAGATATTTTCATTTACTTTTACAGTTTTACTTGTATTTACTACGTAGGACCCCATCCAGAATAAGATTGTCATGTAGATTCCAGACAGTCATGATAAGTCATATGGCATAAAATCCTGCATCTGCCACTGCTTGCTATAAGAATGAGTTTTATTATGTGTAGGGATGTGATGCGTCGCTCCTACTAAACAGAACAGGGAGTGTCCCTGCAGAAAAGGATGCACCGCCGAACCTTAGCCTAAGGGGCTATAGCACAATTGATCGCGTCAAAGCAAGGTTAGAACAGGCTTGCCCTGGGATTGTATCGTGTGCGGACGTTTTAGCCATAGTTGCCAGAGATGTAGTTCGTCTGGTAAGATATCTTTTAGCATGTTCTCAAGAACTAATTTTTCAAGAACATGCTTTATCAAAAACTTTGTTATTTATTTTGCAGTCGAAAGGACCATATTACAATTTACCCACAGGGCGGAGAGATGGAAACCGATCTGATATCCGTGATACCCTAGGAAACTTACCACCCAGTATCTTCAACTTCCAACAACTAGTCACTATGTTTTCATCCAAGGGGCTGAGCGTCAAAGATCTCGTTGTTCTATCAGGTACATATCGGCTTCTAAACTTAGGAAATATTTTGCATGTGCATATTGACCGAAAAAATGATATGTCTATTAACTAGGTGGTCACACTATCGGTACCTCACACTGCTCAGCATTCTCAAACCGACTCTACAACTTCACTGGAAAGGGCGACGCTGATCCAAGGATTGACAGCGAGTACGTACCAAAGCTGAAGAGCAAATGCAAGCCAAATGACGTGAACACCTTAGTAGAAATGGACCCTGGGAGCTTTAAGACGTTCGATTCGAGCTATTACAAGCTTATAGCAAAGAGAAGGTCTCTCTTCACATCTGACGATAGTCTCCGCTCAAATCCAGCAGCATTTGCGTTGGTTATGCGCCTTGCAAATAATCAGGCGGAGTTTTTCGAGGAGTTTGGGGTTTCAATGGTGAATATGGGGAACATTGAAGTTCTTACAGGCACCCAGGGTGAGATAAGGAAGACATGTACACTTGTGAATTAATATGTATTGGGGATGATCTTTTCTGATAGCATTGAGGTTTAGCAATAAGAGAGAGCTTCTCAATATTTGATTAAGCTTTCTTTTGTAATTTTGTATTTTAGGTGTATTTGTTAATTACTTGTATTGTAATATGAATGAATAAGCCTGTTTTGTAGTATGTATGTGAGATCAAGGATATGATTGCCCCACTTTTTGATTCTTTGTGCATTCAATCTTAAGGTGTGTTTGACTCAATGGTAAAAGAGCTCTTTTTGCTGCCCAAAAAAAAAAAAAAAAAACTCTCTATGGATTGAGTTTTGAATTATGGTAATTAGTTCATATGATTAGCTTGGTCATCCCTAATTTTAGATCCAGGCTAGTTTGCAAGTGGAAGAATCCTATTTCTTTATGCCAGAAGTCAACTAAGAATTGTTCTTGCCTTGTGGTGGCAAAAGACTAACAGGGTTAATCATAAATGGTTCAGTTAATTAATAATTACCAGTTGCAAGAACATGCCATTATATATATGCAGAGGTACTATTAAGGTTTTTTTAAATTTTGGCCAGCATAATGCACACATCAACCATGTGTTATTTGAAAGCTTTTCAATAGTCAAGGGTTTTAGTTATTCAGTTTAAGGTTAGGTGTAGGGCATAATTGTGGTTAAGAGCAATAAGATTCTGATTAACATTTGTTTAGAAGTTATTTTGGTTCATTTAAAAGCTTACCCACGAGTCCTCCTATAGGGTTGAGTAAATTGATTCTGGTAGGTTCAGGTTCATATGTTTTTTTTTTTTTAAATAGTTTTTTGGAGTAAATTGTAAATAACCTCTTTTTTATGATAACTTCAGTAACATATATAATCCGTGAACTAGTTTATTAGCATCTACGGTCCATCAATACGTGGAAGAGAGAGGAACATCAACAATTTAAGTAGGGATATCTAGCAACCTTTTATGTGCATTTGTGGTGTTACTCTCCTTACTTCATCGTTTGGGGATGTTTGGACCTCTGGGGAACTTGGCCGGGTAAATAATGAGCCTAGGGGTTTTTAGGCTATTTGTTGTGCTTCTGTTGTTTGGGTTATTTGGAAAGAAAGAAACAATAGAACTTTTAATTTAAGTTCTAGTTCATCACAAGTATGCCAAAAGTGCATATCTAACATCAAATTATTGGTGTTCCATCATCACGGGAACAGACAAAACAGAGCTGATAGATTTGATTCGGCAATTAGATGTTTGTTTAGGAGTCAAAAGGACTCCGAGTTTGAGATAGAAGGACTCCGAGTTTGAGATAGAGGATTAGTCATCACAACATGGTCCTTTTAGCTCCCCATGTGATTGTTCTTTTGTTATTTTTATAGAACACGAGGGCTAGTTACTCACCATTACAATAAAAAAAAAGCACTAGAATCATCACCTCCTGGAAATTGCAGAAAAAGCTGGGACTTACATCCCCAGGAAATCAGCTCCAACCTGAGCAAGAAAGGGAAGAGGCACAACAAACCACAAATTAAAGCAATTATAGAGAAATACTTGCTAATAAACACAGGCTTAGAGCAATCCATACCCATATATCCTCATGCAAAATTCCTCTACCAGACTCCACATACAAACTTCAGGAAAATTTACTCGCCAATGAGCAACGAAAGCATCCAAGCTAACATCAACCAAGTCACAACCCATCATCAAACAAAAACAAACTCACATATCAAACCAGATACATAGAAATACTACTAATATTATTTACTTAGCATTACTTAAAACATCCATAACAACTAAAGACAATAGCAGAAACACATAGATAACCAAAGTTTTTTAAACCTCCAACACCAACAGACTTGAAACCAAACACATCCAAAGAAACACCAGAACCATGACCCATCAAGGCCAACCCATGAACATCATTCACATACCACCACCACGGAGACGAAGCACAAGATGAAGAGTAGACTCCTTCTGAATATTGTAATCAGCAAGAGTCCTCCCATCTTCAAGCTGCTTCCCTGCGAAAATCAACCTCTGCTGATCCGGCGGAATCCCCTCCTTATCCTGTATCTTCGCCTTGACGTTGTCGATCGTGTCAGAGCTCTCCACCTCCAAAGTAATCGTCTTCCCTGTCAAGGTCTTGACAAATATCTGCATCCCTCCACGAAGCCTCAGCACCAAGTGCAGGGTCGACTCCTTCTGTATGTTGTAATCAGCAAGGGTGCGACCATCCTCAAGTTGTTTACCGGCGAAGATGAGCCTCTGCTGGTCAGGGGGGATGCCCTCCTTGTCTTGGATCTTCGCCTTGACGTTGTCGATGGTGTCAGAGCTCTCAACCTCCAATGTTATGGTCTTGCCAGTCAGGGTTTTGACGAAAATCTGCATTCCTCCACGCAGCCTGAGGACAAGATGAAGTGTGGATTCCTTCTGAATATTGTAATCAGCCAAAGTCCGGCCATCCTCGAGCTGCTTTCCAGCAAAGATAAGCCTTTGCTGGTCCGGGGGAATGCCCTCCTTGTCTTGGATCTTTGCCTTGACATTATCAATAGTATCGGAGCTCTCGACCTCCAGAGTGATGGTTTTTCCAGTTAGGGTCTTGACAAAAATTTGCATGCCTCCACGAAGCCTCAAAACAAGATGAAGGGTCGACTCCTTCTGAATGTTATAGTCGGCCAAAGTACGACCATCCTCGAGTTGCTTTCCAGCGAAGATCAACCTTTGCTGGTCCGGAGGAATGCCCTCCTTGTCTTGGATCTTAGCCTTAACATTGTCAATAGTATCGGAGCTCTCGACCTCCAACGTTATGGTTTTCCCAGTCAGGGTCTTGACAAAGATCTGCATACCACCTCTGAGCCTGAGGACAAGATGAAGTGTGGATTCCTTCTGAATATTGTAATCAGCCAAAGTCCGGCCATCCTCGAGCTGCTTTCCAGCAAAGATAAGCCTTTGCTGGTCCGGGGGAATGCCCTCCTTGTCTTGGATCTTTGCCTTGACATTATCAATAGTATCGGAGCTCTCGACCTCCAGAGTGATGGTTTTTCCAGTTAGGGTCTTGACAAAAATTTGCATGCCTCCACGAAGCCTCAAAACAAGATGAAGGGTCGACTCCTTCTGAATGTTATAGTCGGCCAAAGTACGACCATCCTCGAGTTGCTTTCCAGCGAAGATCAACCTTTGCTGGTCCGGAGGAATGCCCTCCTTGTCTTGGATCTTAGCCTTAACATTGTCAATAGTATCGGAGCTCTCGACCTCCAACGTTATGGTTTTCCCAGTCAGGGTCTTGACAAAGATCTGCATACCACCTCTGAGCCTGAGCACAAGGTGAAGGGTCGATTCCTTCTGGATATTGTAATCGGCCAAAGTCCGGCCATCCTCGAGTTGCTTTCCGGCAAAGATCAACCTTTGCTGGTCCGGGGGGATACCCTCCTTGTCTTGGATCTTGGCCTTCACATTATCAATGGTGTCCGAGCTCTCCACTTCCAGAGTGATGGTTTTTCCAGTTAAGGTTTTGACAAAGATTTGCATGCCGCCCCTGAGACGGAGGACAAGATGGAGCGTGGACTCCTTTTGGATGTTGTAATCCGCAAGGGTCCGGCCATCCTCAAGCTGTTTGCCAGCGAAGATGAGACGTTGCTGGTCGGGAGGGATCCCTTCCTTGTCCTGGATCTTTGCTTTGACATTGTCTATGGTGTCAGACGATTCAACCTCGAGGGTGATTGTCTTGCCGGTCAGTGTTTTCACAAAGATCTGCATCTGTAGAGAAGATATGACAAAAAGGTTTAGAGAACTGCTGATATCAAAGGGAAACTACAAACTAAAGAGGTAACTATAAAACATAAAACAAAAACTCCCATCTTTGTTTGGTTAAGACAATGTTATGCAGATCAATTAAGATCAGTGCACTTCCAGAATCATTCTTAAACCCAGATTTAGCGTAACATCAGTTAGTGTATAGTTGACTAATTTGCTATATTTATGTTTGTACTGCTTTCGAAGCAAATGGGTTTAGAAACTGAGTAGGCAATGGGTGGTTTAAAAACATATCAGATAAAATTTCAATTTCATAAACCTTAGAAAAAAAAATCATATAATAACTAATTGATAATACGAGACACGCATAAAGACTCTTGACGGTTTGCGAGGAATTCAACATGACATCTAAAACTTTGATAACTATGAGCTAACTACTAACAGATCGCAGAATTATACTAAAATCAATTGATTAACACAACAAAATCATAACAGATCAAAGTCCTCTACATCAAATTAGAGAAGCCGGATTTAAAATCATATGATCCCATCACAAAGGGGGAAAAGATTAAAACTTGATCCTAACATCAATCATAAAAATAGAATCTAACTATATATCATAACAAATCAAGAGTCCCCAAACAACTCCATCTTCAATTCATGTTAACAGGATGACATAAAGCGGGAAAAAAAAAGAACTTGGAATTTTCAAATCTAAACAAACCGAGAGGAAAACAAACAACAAACCCTAATCAAACAATCACTATAAACAAAAAAAAGGAAAAAAAACACCTCCTGAAGAAATTGATCCTAAAATCAACCGATTAACAGAATCGGATCCACTATAAGGTTATCATAACAGATCAAAAGTCCCTCCATATCGGCTTCAATATGATCACAAAAAGGGGAAAATCTAGGGTAAAATTAAAAAAAAAATCCCTAATCAGAGATCGGTATCAACCCAAAAAATTCGATCTACAAAATAACGCTATCTAATTTAAGCAAAACCTAAACAAGAATTTAAAGAAAAGGGGAGAAAAAACTAACCTTGCGAGAATTCGAGAACTTAACGAGAGAGAAATCTGGAAGAAAATAGAACGGAGAGGAGAGGAGAAGGAGGGGCCTTATTTATATCCGGAGGAAGCCGACTTGGTCAATTAAAATAACCGCCCGGTGTGATTACCGCAATTAAAGTCGGTCCATTGAATGTGGACTTTTTTGCGGTGTCAGTTTGTTAGCGTTACCCGCAAGCAAAGGACTCCGGTTAATTTAAGGGATTTGCTTACGCTAGCGGTGACGGGAACGGGTGGATGAGAATAATTGAGGGGGTTGGTGAGCGTTAGTTAACGCCGTTAGATTTGACGGTGTGGAGCGGAGGTGGGCCCTTTTGGTGTGGTATTTTTTTGGAGGCACGGATTTGGAGGTTGGGGCGTTGAACTAGAATGCTGTTTGGGAATGCAATGCAATACTATATCTTTTTTATATCTGTCGGATATATCCGCGTCTGTACTTTGATTATTTAAATTTATAGCTAATAAGATATAATTATGTATATAATTACATAGTAAAATTTACATATCATTATTCGAAATATATTCCGAATATATGTTGATCATACAACTGTAATTGTTTCAATCCATGCATTAATAAATTCCAGACTAATTTTAATGATCAAGAGATCCAATCTTAATCTTAGGTTTGCAAATGAAGCAAACATATTAATGAACTCTCTTGTTATCACATGAGCTATATTTTTTATATTATTTCGTTTTCTTATATCCGTTTTGTATCCGCATGTATATATCTATCCGATTCCGGCAAATGAGAATGTGAATTTTCTTTACTGAGGCATATTCGTATCTGTATCCGTGATTGGCAACTAGAAATGGATATGATAAGTATCATATTGGAACAGCATTCGGAACATTATGCACTCCTAACGCTATCCCTGTATGTAGATATTATATTTACAATCTAAAATTATAATTCTCAAATTTAAAATAATAGGAAACAATGTTTTTGGATCGATGTAACTTTGACAACGTTGGAAAGGATAACAAGCTATTCCAATTTTATGAAATTTCTAGTTGATGTTGACAACAGAAGGTGCATGATTAAAATATGTTGTAATCATCTGAGATCATCCAGATTTTTAATTTAGAAATTTAAACTTTAAGTTGAGGTATAGTATTCAAATCTGGGATATGATCCAGCTCAATTAAGAATAAATATTATCTTTTCCATAAAAAAATAAAACTAATCATGACTATTTCCTATGGCTTAGGAAATAAGATTTATACGATTTTGGTGCACCCAAAAAAATATCTGTAAACTAGAAATACCCAATTGACAGCAAATATTATTTATTTTGCTATTGGATAGAGAATGCACGAAGCTATCTTAAACTGGAAATAGAATAATCCAAATCCTGTGGACTGAATTTTGGATTTTTATTGTTATTTTAAAGAGTGAAAAAAGAGAAAAATATCACCAAAGTGTCAAATTACTTGCAATGGGCCTAAAACCCAGGCCCAAAATTAGAAAGGATGATATAATCTATTGGACCGTTGGAGGTGAGAACTGGGCCCATTTAGAATTGTAACTTAAATTAATGATGTTTCCTTTTTTTTTTCTTTTTTCTTTTTTCTTTTTTGTGCTTTCTCGATGTAAAACATTCTTGATGGAATTTTGTAACTACTGAGATCACGGATGTCTTTTCGAAAATTTCGGTTCCAAAGTAGTAACAAATATATTTTTGTTAATATTCCCTGTAAAACTATACATGAATGAAATTATGAAAGTTGATATAATATATGATGATGAGCCCAACCAAATTTTAAACATCCTTATTTATTCACATGCTCATATCTTCATGTAGCAAATTAGTAAACACTCACAAGAAGACTAGCTCATTAAGTGAAACCTAAGATCACCGAATAATATACATCAAAGCTTAGAGAATTGTAATAAATTATTTGTAGGATAGTATGTATTAAGTATACTGACTTTGTCA
The DNA here is from genome assembly GCA_012295165.1 of Asparagus setaceus. Classification (NCBI taxonomy): domain Eukaryota; kingdom Viridiplantae; phylum Streptophyta; class Magnoliopsida; order Asparagales; family Asparagaceae; genus Asparagus; species Asparagus setaceus. Next base: position 97,851,118 of record CM022701.1, on the reverse strand, counting down.
TGAAATATTTCTAGCATATTATGTGTGAAGTTAAACAAGTCTACAGCATATATATGAATTCAGGACTAACTTTGTCACGCTATGATTATATTTATTTAGGCAACAACATTGTAAAGGAAATACATAAACCAATATGTCAGTTTATAGTTAAAGTCGAGTTATTAATCATATGTCAGTTTATAGTTGTTAAATAGACAACAAACATGTAGTATTTCTAAGACAAAAGAATAACATATATACATAATGATTTAAGCTCTAAAATTCATTCCTTTTCGGTATCAAGCCACAGGGATGAAAGAACATGACATAGTAATAAGTTCAAATATTAAAGAAGGGAGTGAAGTCTTTTTAATCTTAATATTTTCAAGCAAAGACCTTTTGTTGCAGAGTGATTCCAACTGCGCGCCATTGTCAATGCCAAAATCGATCGTGTGTTGTTTCATCCATCTACGTTTGTCACTGTCGTAGTCCTTCAGCATCCGTATATTCATTTCTGCAGCACAAGGACCTTTGTCGCATACAGATAAGCAACCTACTAACTCTGCCGAGGATGAATTTGTATATTTTCTTGAACATCCTTCAGGATGATGAATTATGCTGAACGTTTCATCTTTGATATTGAACGATAGACCAATCTCGGGCCTTCGTTTATAACTCTCCCCCTTGTTACCAATAATCCAATGTATGCAACCACGGGAACCTGTGATGAGGTTAAAGAATATGGTGGGAATGGAGCTTCAGTTTGTTATTATTATCAGCCGATGAACAACAAAACACGCGAACCACCTTGTATGCTCTCGTCCAAGAATCATATCCTATTCCTACGAGGGGAACGCTATCTTCCATCTTACTCTTTTGGTAGTGCAGAGTAGCCTGAGGAAGTGTTCTCAGTTTCCCAGTGCTCGGATTCATCACCATGATGTTAACCAAGCCAACGAGGCATGTCAAGCCATGACAAGAATTTGTCATGGAACAATATTGTCCATTCCAATGTTCGCTCAGATGTATTTTATGATGAATACTGAAATTGGCACAGAGAAAGAATATGGATACTTGTTTCCTTGTCGTATGCGCTTCATTATTGTACAATTTGAACAGTGTACACTTTACCTTACCAAGTTGAAAGCCAAAATCCATTTTTCAAGATGAGCGTACTCTGAATAGTGGATGAACCCATGCTAGAACATTATCAAACACTAGCACATTGAAACGTGCGATGCACGTGGAAAATTATTTAATTATACGATTAATCTTACACTTTCCTATAATAGTTTAATGATGATTTAATTTATGCAATTTTATTATGGAGCTCCACATAGAAAATGTATCTTAAACTGCTATTTAGCGAGTAAATCCATCCTTCAACACAATTTTGTTGAGTTGTTTTCAAATTGAGGTTAATATAATTAGAGTAAGTAATTAAATTAAAAGAAAATGAGGGTATATATTACAATTTAATTATATATGTATCGTCATTTGATAATTTAGAATGTTCTAGAATTAGAAAGGATAAAAGGTAAGAAAGAAAATAAATATTTTAGAAAATAACAAGTTTAATTATGTGGGTTCCTATTCTCATGTCAAAATTTAGAATTTTCTTGAAATAAGAAATGAAAAGAAAGAAAAGGGGAAAAAATCTCCCTTGTAAACTTACCATTTCACCCTCCAACTTACAATATGAATGAGAAAAATGTCCACCACTCCTTCAATTTTCACTACCCTATATGTTCATTATATAATAGTATATTATACATTATATATAGTAGTATAGATATAGATAGATATGAAAGTTTCCATGAGAGATGGTGATTGGACCTAGTTATAATTAGGCATGGTAATGCAAACTAAACTATGCAGAAAAATTGATATTCATCCCAATGGAAGGTTAGATAACAGGAAAAATATGCAAGTCAGTATATTTTATATTACATTGTAGTTAAAACTTTTGTTAGAAATTACTTTGTAGTTACAAGTTGACATACATAATTATTCACATTTAATATCGTTCACTACTTAACGTACATAAGAAATTAAACTACCTCAAAGAAGCCAAATCTCCTCCCTCACTCCCTCAACTAAATCTTTGTCTCTGAAGTAAACTATATGCATCAAAAGTTGCAAACGTTTAATTTTATTTGGTCAAATTTAATAGCATATATTATGTACAATCATACCGATATCCTTACTCTCACAAGAAAATGTAATAATGAATGTATGCAATGTTTCAACAAAGCGAAATTACATAAATATATCATAACCCGCATATTAGAATAAACACTCTGATTTTTAAATTTGACATAGAAAAAATAAAAAAAGTAATAGAGATCACAAATTTAAGGTAGAAAGTTTGAATGATATACGTTCATGATATTTTTGTGTAGAAATCCTTATTAGAAAATCTTTGGCATTGACATCATACCTTGTTTTTATATGCATAATTTTTGAATATTTTCCGTGTCTTTGAAATACATGCTCGTGTTTGAATCGTGTAATTCATCGTGTTTTGGCGAAATATGTTGATACCATACGCTCATGGTTAAACAATGAGAGCATGTTTATGAATTTTGATATTTTTTTAAAAAAAAAATGTCATGGGAAAAAAAGATTCACCTATCGCCTCACAAAATAAAGTCTTAATTCATAAGGGTCACTAATCAAGTTTGCTATACCAATTACAAATGCTAATAAAACTAATGCCCACAAAGCAAATCCATATGCAGTTTTTAAAAAAAAAATTCCTCTTTCATAAGATTAAAAGTACTGAACCAACAAAAGTTTTAAGTAGAAAGCAAAAAATGTCAAGGAGTGCGTGATGCATCTCAAATCAATGGAAGGTGAGATAAGGGTATAAAACAAAAAGTTGAAAGTCGGGATTTTTATATTAGGGTGTTATTCGTTCCGGATTGTTGATTTGGACTCGGACAATTGTTCATGAATCCGATATTCTTGGATTGTGACCTGGACTCGGAATTTATGGTTAGAGCCACGGACTCTTGGATTGGATTTTGATTCTTGTGAGTAGAATTCTTGAACTTTTGGTTTGGATTCTTGAACTTTTACTTTGGATTCATAGACTGAGGGTCGGATTCTTGGACTAAATTTTAGATTTGTGGATTATTTGTATTAGGAGTTTCAAATTAAATTATTATGTTGAATAATAATTAAATATTAATTTAAAAATCACCCTCATTTCGATTAACGGATGACAACAATAAAAGTAAATACATCTTATAATTCATTTAAACAGCTCAAACGAAATGTATGTAATATAGTATTAAATATTTTAAAATATTTGTATATTTAAGAAATATTAAATAATGAACATATCTAAGTTAATAGTAAATATTAAATATATTAAGTGATTAAGTAGTATTAAATATATTTCATTTTAAATGAATTAAATAAATTTATAGAAGTTGATTAAAAATATTTTAAAATTAAATACATTCAATGTTAGTATATAATAACTTTAGAAATATGAAATATTGTAAAATTAAATATATTTAATTTGAAATATATTAAATATTAAATAAGTAAAGAGAAGAGGAGAGAGAAATCCACATAGTAACATCACAATCCATCAATTTTAACTTGGAATTTCTATTAAATTTTTTATTAAAAACTATAGAGTTGGAATGGAGTGTGGATTTTGAAATCCTAGTCCTGATAACAATCCTAGACAACCAATAACACGTTAAATTTAAATCCAAATCCTAGTCCTAAACCAATAACTCGTTAAATTCAAATACAAATCCTAGCCCTAAACCAATAACACGTTAAATTCAAATCCGAATCCTAGTCCTAAACCAATAACACATTAAATTTAAATCCAAAATATAGTCTGAAACGAATAACACCTTAAATTGAAATCCAATAAAAAGTCCGAGTCCAAATCAACAATCCACAACCAATAACCCCCCCTATTTGTAGTTGAAAAGCAGTATAGTACTCAGAATTGCGAGTTGATATACAATATTCATTAAAATCAGGGTAAATTACACTAAACCCCCATGCAGATCTAGCATTTTGCAGTGAACCCTTATGAGCTTTCAAAATCACACTAAACCCCCATGCAGATCTAGCATTTTGCAGTGAACCCTTATGAGCTTTCAAAATCACACTAAACCCCCATGCAGATCTAGCATTTTGCAGTGAACCCTTATGAGCTTTCAAAATCACACTAAACCCTCAATGACCTTTGCAGAAAACCCCCAATAACTTTTGGTAAATTACACTAAACCCCCAACAGGGATTTCAACAGAGAATTCTTCATCCATAGCTACAAAACCTGGCTAAGATTTTTTACTCCCACTGAAACTATACTAGATTGAGGCACGTGAAGTGTCACGTGACTACTTAAGTTCTGAGGTTATCGCCATTGATTTTGGGCTTAACTGCAGGTAAAATACCCTATAATTTCAGCAACTTTGCACATTTATACCCCCAGTTGTATTTGTTGGATCTGCTAGAATATAAAATGTAATCCTAAACTCTTAACCGTGACTTTAGAATTTTGGTATAATAACTAGAGGGACTAATTTAAGATAATACTAGAGCAACTTAGATTCAAATCCCACCGACTATGAATTTAAAACAGGTTTTCTAAAAGTTGATACCGTTACGTGTGTCTCGATTTCGCCTCATGAAAAAGACGGTCAACCCGCGGGGCCATTTTTCGCCTAACGGGCAGAGAGACTAATTTAAGAGAATCGATATCTGGTCGGTAACTGAAAGCGTATCTCTTTTGTTTTCAGTATGAATCAGATGGTTATTTCTGTTTTTTTTTCCAGATAGACCCTTAAATGATTATTATTCACATTTTCGACCTCATTACTGCACCACTTGAGAGTACTTAAATCCCAATCCATGTCCATCTCTCCCGCCGCCGAGGACGGCAGCGCCTCCGACGCCGGCGATGTCTCACTGTCACAGCTGCAAGAAACTCGCGACATGATGAACTTGGTCCGCAAAATGGCTGTTTCCTCCTTCATCCTCGCTTTTCCGGTCATGTTTCCGGCGGTGAAAAGGCCCTCGGCGCGCTTCGGCCCACAATGCTATCGACGAATTTGGACGTCTTCATGGAGCTGCAGCTCTTCGCGGGCTTCCTCTTCTTCTTCATGTCTTTGATCCCCTATTCGGGCCCCAGCCCGTCGATGGTTCGCGAGGCCCGGCCCCTACTCCAGGTGGCTGTGGCCTTCTTCTTGCCCGGCAACTGCCTACTATTCGTCTCCGTTGCTTTTATATTAATCAGGGGTTGCTTGGTTTGCTTCACAAATAAATCGCAGCAAATGTTGCAGCAACAAATATTCTTTAGTTTGTTTTTTCAATATCTGTGATTATATCGTCAACTTGAGTGTGGATGATTTTTTTATTAGGAATTTTTAAAAGTTTTTTTTTTAACTTTCAAAACGCTTTTTTATGTTGCTTTCTAGTTCCAATTTATGGGGGTTATCTGCAAGATATTGAAAATTATGGGGGGGTTTTGCAAAGCATAAAAGTATTGAAGGTTTAGTGTGATTTTGAAAGTTCATAAAAGTTTACTGCAAACTGCTAAATGTCAAAATGTCATGGGGATTAGTGTAATTTACTCTTAAACTTACTTTGTAGTTACAAGCTGGCATACATTCTTAATCACATTTAATATCATTTGGTACTTAATGTAAATAAGAAAAATACCTCCAATCTATACTACTTACAAAAGAGGATAGCTATCAAAACTTTTGATTGCCTCTTTTACCCTTTTAATTTTGAGAATTCACAATTATGTTCATGATCAAATGATTAAATGCTAATTCCTGTTAACACTAGTAAGTATCGCAGACGGAATTTCCGTCCAAAAATATCATAGGCGGTTATTTTATCCGTCTAGGCTATGATTCCGTCTAGGATGGTATTTTAGACAGAATTCCGTCTAGAATGCCTCATCCTAGACGGAAACTTGCTAGACCAACATTCTAGACGGAATTCCGTCTAGGATGGTCAACTTAGACGGAAGTCTGATTATTCTAGACGGAATTTTCAATCTAGAATGTGATGTTTTTTACCGGTGTAAATAACTCTTTTGTTTTTTTTATATTTAATTTTGATACTTTCTAATTAATTCATATTATCAATTAAATGATTAAAAGCTAATTCATGTTAAATAAAAAACTCCTTATCATAAAATGATTAAAATAAAATTTAAAAGTTAGAATTAAACCATACATGATATGATTAAAATTAAAATTAAATTATGTCAAAAATATACTCCAATCGGTTCCGTACTTCCATATTCCAAGCTTAATTTATTTAAGCATACAATTGATTCAAAAATATGATCATTATTATATGATTAAATAAACCATACTTAATATAATTAAAATTAAAATTACGTAAAACTATGATTCATACTCTGATCGATTCTGAACTTTTATACTCTAAATTATATTTTAGAGTATAAAAATCGATTCAAATCTGAGACAATTATGTCCACGTGCAACACACACGCACTACACTAGTTTGAATCAAATACGAATATGAGCCAAAAGCCAATTCTCACTTCTTAGTACAAATTAATTCCAGAATTTTGAGATTTCTCAAATTCTCAACTTCCGATTAGTAAGGATATTACAAATAATCTTCATAGCGAAACTCTCTCCCCAACTAAATCTTTGTTTTTGAGGTAAACTATATGCACAAAAAGTTGCAAATGTTTAAGTTCATTCTGTCAATTTAGGACAACTATGTACAATCATACTAAAATCCTTACTCTCAAAAGAAAATGATAACAGTTAACAGTGAATGTATACAATAGTTCAAAAGAGCGAAATTACACAAAAAATATCATAACCCATATTTTAGAATAAGCACTCTGATTTATAAAATTTCACACAGAAAATAAAATAAATAATAGAGAGCACAAGGTTAAATGTGTGTGATGGGACAAAATTTTCTGAATATTTTCCGTGTCGTACACGTATCGTGTAATTTACCATATTTTGGTGTCATCATTATTTATGTCTTTGCATGTTTACGAATTTTGATATTACAAAAGATGTCAAGGTAAAGAGCTTCACGTATGGGATCACGAAATAAGGTCTTGATTCATAATCTTAAGATAAAGATATAGATTTGCGAAGAGGAAGGTAATCAAGTTTGTTAAAGAAATTGCTTAGGATATCAAGAAATAAACAAACTTTTCAATAAGATTAAAAGTACAAAAAGAAAAGTTTTCGCGTCGCGAAATTCGTACCTCGCCGGAATTCTCGTGGTTGTTCGCCGGAGAATCGTCGCCGGGAGAGAGACTAAATTAAGGGGAAAAAAGTAAATAATTAAGGAAAGATAAAACTAAATTTACCGAAAACTACTTTACACGCAACTGAAAGGAAAGAAATATAGCACCCAAAGAAAAAAAAAAGGAAAGAAATTAAAAGTAAATAGATAGAAAGAAGCTAAAAAATTAGTTGTAGATTTATAATCAATCTCAAAAGTTAGCCATGATGCATATTTTTATTCCTAAAATGCCCATATTCTTTTCTTATAGGTTTGACCTATTTACAAAAGTAGGTTAGGCTAAACATTCTCTATTCTAAAGTTAGCAGGTGTGAGAGAGTTAATTGTGGTTAAAAATTACCTATTTAAATTTCGATTTCAGTATATAGACCCCCTTGGTTGAATCCTTTTTGACACTTTTAATTGGTTACGAAATTTTGGCACTTTTCTGATGGTAAAAGACAGAGGCGGAGCCAGGACCCATGAGGTAGTGGGGGCAAAAAACTATAAATAAAATGTACATTGCTTCAAAGAGCTCTCGACATTATCCTGGTAGTTATGATCTTTTCAAAATTTATCCATGACCTATTTAAAAATATACAATTAAATGCTTTTTTGTATAATTAGAAATAATAAACTACTACTATAAATTGAGATTAATAATGATAAAATAGAAAATAAAAATTCCATTAAAAAAGTGTAAAGTAATTTCTCGTACACACCTCAAGTTGAGGCTGACACATTGAGAATCTCAGGCACAGCCTCAAAACACAAGCTATGAATATTCTCAAAGGCAAGAAGCAAAGGATAACTTACATGATGAAGATTCTATTTGCACACATAAACCCTCAAATCCTCATTGTAAAGTGCTGAGACATATGCTTTTCTTTAGCAAATAACAAATCATAAAGAGGAGCAAAAGCAAAAGAGCACAAAACCTGTACATGCCTATAAATACCCTGCAACACAGCAACTATCTCATCAAATTACTTTCTTCCTAGTTCTTAATAATAAGAGGATAAGCAATGGCTAGTTCTCATTCTCTGTTGGTTTTGTGTCTTCTCGCTCTTGTAATGGCGATGGCGAATGCAACTCAGTACAAGGTCGGATGGGCAGTTCCGGCTAACCCGAACGCCATGTCTCTTAACCAATGGGCCGAAAGGCATCGGTTTCAGATCGGAGACTCGCTGTGTAAGTAGTTATTTTATACATGTAGAGTATCAAATTGTAACTCTCAAATCTCGTCACAAACTCGAAATTTTGATACAGTGAAAATGAATTTAATATGGTGTCAGATTAACCCAGTTCAAATTCTGCCCGATTAGCAATTAAAGTAAATTATAGGGGAAAAAAGGCATCATTGCTAATAAATAGCCTATTACCACCCATGGAAAAAAACCTTAAACTTCATCGAAACTTCAAAGTTTTATATAATAGAATAGATTTTAAGATGACATCAGAACAATTCCATTGCAGAATGGTCTAGATCCCGATCCACAAAAAGGATGCTCATTTCGTACAAACATGTTATTAAAATATAAAACTATAAGAACTCTCACCGTAACTTCAAAGTCTTTAACTATTAGAGCTATGCTATTTGGATGTTTGTAGTGTTTACGTACCCAGCCAATAAAGACTCGGTCCTCCAAGTAACCCAAGACGCTTACACCGCCTGCGACACATCCTCCCCCATCAAGCACTTCAACGACGGCAACACCGTCTTCACCTTCGACAAGTCCGGCCCATACTACTTCATCAGCGGCATCAGCGACAACTGTCGCCGCAATGAGAAGATGGTGGTGGTCGTGATGGCTGACCGTAGCAACCGCACCAACTCAACAAAACCTGCCACATCGCCAGCGATGGCACCGGCAACCCCTCCCGCACCGGCTACTCCGCCGTCAACATCCCCTCCGTCACCGCCTCCTGCAGAAGTTCCTCCCCCGGCACCGGCTCCGACTGGGGAGCAGTCAACATCGCCACCGCCGCGGCGAAATTCGGCTACTTTGAAGGCTGTGGGCATCATGAGCTCCGTTGGAGCCCTGCTTGGATCGCTCATCTTTGTGTTTTGAGATGTGTTTTGAGATTATTTGTTTTGCGTGTGGAGTTGTGGGAATAAGCAGTGCATGGTCCGAGAGTTGATTTTAATTCGTATACATATGTTTTTTTATTTTCTCTTTATATATTTGATTTATTTGGCCTTGTAAGTTATCGAGCTTGTAAACAACAGCCAAATTTGGGCAATGAATAAAGGAACAGAGAGGGGGTTTGTTATGAAATGAACTTTACACATGAAATATTTTTACCTGCAGAAATAAGTAAGCAGTCATTAGAAATCTTTCTCTAAACTCATTTAGATCTGTAGATAGCAATATAACATTCATGAAAATTGACGAGAGTAAGATGGCAATTTATGTTCATAGATTGCATACCTGCTAAAGTAACAACTACTGTTAGAATAGCTATTTTTCAAGCAACTAAATACAAAAATACAACAGCATTCATGAAGTGAGACAGAGTTAATATTTTTCAACATCCATTTTACTTGTCTTCTATCGTTTAAAAACCTTCAAACAACCATATTATAGGATTTGAGATGCTTCTGTTGCTTATCAATGAAACTAAACATATAATACTGTTGGCCCCCAAAAAAAAAAAGAATTCTAATTACATTAGTATGCGATTAACTCATTGAAGCTTTGTCTTTAACAAAAATTCTCTCAGATTTTTCCTCAAATATGTTTTCCTAATTCAACCTTCTTCACAAGCCGCATTGTGTTGTGTAGTATTGAATCAAATATGCCGGCAACCTGAAATAAGTCCAAAACAAGTTCGAAGTCAAAAAACCAGTAGGAGGAGTTAGATCTGCAGTTCAGTAACATAATCCCATTACTCTTGACATGTCTGAAAATAGGATGGTGGTCATGTATATTTTAAATCAACATCAAAATGAAATAAAATATATATGCAGCAAGTTTAGCGATCTTAAACCACAAAAAATCTTCTAAAACATTTAACATGCAATTCAAGGCTTATTCAAGTTAAACTGCTATGGATGCATGAAAAAGAGAAATCCAAAATATTGGGACCATCCTTTTGTTTTCTGATACACTTTGATGTCATAATTTAAAACTTTTGCTGTGGGATCACTTTAACTAGGTCATTACAAATAATGCACAAATCTTTCCCAGAAATGAACAAGGTATTTTAGAAAGTTAATAAAGTACAAACCGTGAAAACTCCTCCAATGATAGCACAGACATTTGTGATGAAATGGGAAAAAGACTTCGGAACTTCAGATACTAAGACCTGATATTCATAACAATAAGGGATGAGAAACTATATAATACTTCTTTTCTCAAAAACTATAGAATACTTCTTTGAAGCACAGGTGTTTATTACCAACCTGCATTGGAGAAGGCTCAAAATGGAACTTGGCCACAGGAATATCCAGGCTGTGCACTAGACTGCTATGGGCAGTATATTCATAGTCCTCAAGGAGTTTAAATTCTTGATAATGTTTTTGTGATACCAACTCAGTTTTCACTACCTGAAGGTAATGCTCTATCTGCATATTGAAAAAAGGTTCTCAAACAATCCCACAATTATACAATTAAAAACTGTTTTATGCTCTTTTTATCCTTTGCAGTGTTCTCCAATAAAGATAACAAAATTTCTTAACAAACATGGAAGCTGCAATTTGCAAAAGACAGTTGCAATTAAAAACTGTTTATTTTTAGTACACTATTCTTGTTATTAACAATCAGATAAGGAAAACTACTCCCGACTTCCACCAGGCTGTTTGGTCCACAGAAAATGGAAAAGCTACAATTTGCAAAAGACAGTTGCAATTAGAACTGTTTATTTTTGCTGATGCTACAGCAAATGAGTAATCTTTACAAAAGATGACTTGCATTCTCGTGGATGCAAGTTGTTTTCGCAAATCTGACCCATTTTACAACTGTTGTTGAAAAAGTTTATAGTCACAGTGAAACAAACGACTGCAATTCTAAGGGCAACTGTTTTTTCTCCCCTGAATTGCAATCGCAGTTGACACTTATGTTTACTAAACAGCTAAACTATCACTGCTAAGCCACACAGGATTTAACCATTATATACTGTCGAACATAAGGAGATTGTTCCTTAAATAATTTTATGTAAGCTGAACTGTTTATTTTTTAATGAAGAATAAGTGATTTAGCACTATTACATACCCACAAAATCTCAAATCACACCACAAGTTTCAAGGGTATTTATACAAGGTATTAAGCAATAGTTTTTTATTATAAATAGTGGATAGTTATTTGATGTTTCAGCAAGAACATGTAGCTTTCAGTAACCTAACCAACCTTATTGGCTTGACGTCCAGACATGAGCTTTTGACTACAAATATACTTTGCAATTTTTTGCTCAAAAGAATAAAAAGAACACTAACCACAATCCAGAAGTTCTATTTGTCAACAAAAATCAAGGAGATGATATTAAAAGAAGCCCTAATTTCTCATACAGTAAAACATTATAATTTAGGATGTGTCAACTGGAGCGTAAAGATAACATAATCAGATCTAGCTTACCGTAACATTAGCGTTAGTCTCATCACGATTGATAATGTATGATCGACCTGTCAAACGGTCATGGCTTGCACCAAGATAAGGTGTTAGCCGCTTTAGTTCGGTCCAAGCCTTCGATGAAAGTCTTTTTCCAAACGAAAAATGAGAGATAACATGTGAAACATTTATTAGAGATGCATCAAAAGAATGTGCCCCTGAATGAGCTGATATGACAAGGTTGCCTGGAACCTGCATAACAAAAGAGTTTGAATAAGGCACCATAACTTGTTAAAACTAGGTGAAAAGAACATGCAACCAATAACAAACTAGAGATACATGTATGGTTCAATTTAAATTTTAACATGTATTTAAAGTGTTATGTTCATAACATTCCAAAGCTATCAATAACAAAGTGATGTCACCACTTACCAGACGGAGCCATAAAACATAGTAGCATAACAAAGATAGGATAAAGTTTGATTGCTATCATATTATATTTACTTACAAAGGTCTCTGTTGTCTTATAGCAACATAAGAAACTAAGCAAGGAGGGATTCTGGTTATTCACAAAAGTATATGGTATTTTGGCCAAAAAGTAAGACCTGAGCGATGAACTGCTTTCCAATTCCATGCATGGAAATTGTACTCCTATTAATATATTGGACTCAAAACTTTTTCCAATTGAAATATGACAAAAAGGAAAAAGCTTGGTTACCTTCTTAACACGCACAAAACCTTCAATTCTGCATCCACTGGTTAATGGTGCAGGGCGCTTTGATGCATCACCAGGTTTATTAGATTTATCCTCCAATGCCAGCGTGTGAGTCTCTTTAGGAATGGATGCAACCAAAGTCTCCATTGCCTTTGCAAATTAAAACAAACATGTCTAATGCTCAACAGATATCAAATGTAGGGATTAATTCATCATCACTTATGAATTACTATGCTGTTAATTAAGATTAAACTGTAGCATACCGCAACTAAGCTTTCTGTATCACGCTCACCATAATAGGATTCATGCTCATGGTGCCCATGGTTGTCCCTGCATCAAATGACATGTAGTCGCAATTCAGATACAAAGTGACAGAAAGCTAGTTAGAGAACTGAGGTGACATAGCCTGAAATGTTCTCAATAGGGCTATCTACAGGGCTACAGTCTCACTAACAATTTGAAGTTTCAAGAACTAACAGTAACTTTAGTCCATATCAGGATTATTATTTCTGAACGTTGAAATTTTATCTGTCAAATAACAGTTTAAAAATGATAACCAGAGATATTGCTGAATAACAAAATGTTTTCAGTTATTGGCTGGTGGACACATTTGCCGGGCAGCAAAGTAGCTGGTAACCTTCAAGTTGGTTTGTTGAAACCGGATGCCATAAATTAACTTATGCAGTGGATTTGCTGATTAATCTAATTGATAAGAACTAAAGTCCACATATGCAATAAGGACAGAGTCGACAGATGATAAGGTTACCTAACATTACAGGATAAGGTTACATCCCTACAATCCTTTCGATTCCAAGTACTTTGCCTTGAGCTTTTCTGAAGTGCTTCAGAGTATAGTGGTGTATGATTAAAGGTTTTAAAGGAATAAACAAAATGAGATATTAGGCTTCATAGTTCAAAGGAATAAACCCAGTAGCCAGTAATATTAAAAGCAATTTACAGACAAAGTCAAATTTAAAATATAATCTTATCTGGAAGCATTTTAGGCTTGATGCCTAATGGGCATTAGGATGCTATATGGATGGGAAAAAGAAAGATGAATATTGAGAATATCTTGAACAAAAGTTGCTATAAGAATTATGTGGTTCTTACCTAACATCACTGCCCTTGCGGAAAATGCGAATGGAAGGATAACCCTGATATGATGCCTGCACAAATTTTTATCAGCCAGTTTGCTCAAGCTTCATAAGAGAAGGTGATAGCAAGCGCCAAAAGTTCAAAGCAAGGTGCAATAACAAGTATGTATGTCCTTTTTTAGATCCCAGTGCATAGCTTGGCAATCAGTTGATGTGAGACCACTCCAAGGACAAGATAATTGATTGAGCAACAGTTGGAAGCTCATGTTACCAAATACTAAAAGATCCATAGAACATCTTGTTATCATGTACTTTACATGAATACATATTAAAGGATGACATGAAAAGTACCTCCGGCACAAATCACTATCTTGAGTACAATCGACCTTCCCCAGGAGAATCCGTCCATCCATTTCAGGATCATATCTGGAAAAATATAAAACAAAGTACAGAAAAGAAAAATGCCCCGAAATGAATTACTCGATGACATGCCAACTAAAATGAAGGATGGAAGAAAGGAGGAAAAAAAGATAGGTCTACCTCTCTATCATTGTCTTAGCTGTCCTCTCCCAGGATGGTTTCTGAAACAATTGATGGAAATCACTTAGGTACAAGCTAAAATGCAAATAAGATTTTGTGTAGACATGAGTTTAGTTGAATGTTTATGCAAATATGTAGTAGGAAGCCTCACACACAGTGTGACATAAATTGTGGGAATTAAGCATAATTATGACCAGGCAAGGCATGAAAGTCAAGAAGCAAAGAAATTGCTAATTGAAGTGTCTTTCTGTAAGCATTCTAAAGATGTCACCATCAATTTTACACTATAAAATAACATCATCATGCAAAATGACTTAGAAGATGGACATACAACATTCTGATTAACGCCTAATAACCGCTTTTGAGAATCATGAAACAGTCATCTTTTGTTATTGTTTTTTCAGGAGAAAATATTTCTTTGCAACCAACAAAAATTTCTTGGGAAAACTTTGAAACACGCACCCAGAGTATGCCAAGTGATGTACAAGATTCCATCATGCTTAGAAATATAGATATATACTAAAATATTAATCTATCATACAATCTTATGACTTGGTAAAAAGGAAGCACTGATTTGTTCTTCAGCTTATGTCATGCTTTTGTGCAGGTCGATATTTGGATGGTAGTTCTAAAGTATAGTTTTCGATGTGTAATGAAAATAAATAAATATCTCAAACATTTCATGTGAGGAAAATAGATCAAAAGAAGTGCATGACATGTGTATAAGATTAAGAAGTATCTGAAAAGCATCCTAAATATCTTGGTCACAGAGTTGAGGACACCTATGAGAATTATCCTACATGCCTACAAGGAGTGTCCAAGAAAGTTTGAAAGGGGTATGGTTTCAGACTAGAAGTATGCATATCCAGTCAGAAAGGACTGCAGCTTATAAGTTTGTGAATCACATTGGGTGCTGAATTGAAAACATGGATACTTTGAGTTGCACTAAATACAAACAGCTTAGCTTACTAGTACTGCAATCTATTAACAAATGATTTTATATCCTCAACGCAAGTCTCTTATATTATCCCATAATATAAACATAAAAACGTGGAAGTATTACCAGTCGGTTGCTCCAATAACACCAGGGTGCAAAAAAATTGACAACCAAAATAGAATGCCTGCAAAATCGATGCACATAAGGTAAATATAGTATTCATCAATAACCAACCCTTATAAATGGTGGTTACATTGATTAAATCTGGAAGTGAGCTGGACAAGAATTTCAAGGCTCCTAAGTACCGTGGTTATCATCACCTAGTAAACTAACAAGTAAGAATCCTAACTAAAAACTTAACAAGTACGAAAGTGATGAATAGAATACTTTGGTAACTTTTATACAGATTGCATTATTAATACATAAGTAATTAAAGATCTAGTTATACCACCACATGAATAAGCAATTAAATCAGATAGCAAGGGATGCACACAGGTAGAGAGATGAATGCTACAAGTTTACAGAGGTGTCTCTGGAGGTTAGCAAGGGATCCATCCTATACTTCTTTGATACGACCCTGGAGCTTAGGTGTGGGTTTCATGTAACAGGGAAAGCCCGGAAAGGTTGCTTCAGTTTCTCACAGAAGAAAAATAAACCTCCATTTGGTGTTTACAAATAATATCTCAACATGGCTGTTATGAAGGAACCACCAAGTCACCGACAAAAAAAGAGTACAAATACTAATTTTTCAATATCGACACTTTGAAATGCTGAACTTACTTGTGTGAGTAATTCTCAAAGTTGCTAGCAGTAAGTGAAACAGATTCATCAGTGTGTTCCTCCTCAATCTCATCACCATGATTATTGACCATGGGAATTGGACCAGAATGAAACTCAGATCCAGTTGGTCTTAAATTGGGATCTATGGAGAACTTGCGGACAGTTTTTGTTATGTTCAGCCTGTTCTGCAAAATGGAAAGTGGATCTTATCACCAGCCACAAAAGAATATCAGTCTATAAAATAATCTAGCATATGTAATTCTAGAATTAGAAGGATCACTCTACTCTTACATGTGAAAAAAGCCAATTTCACATAACAATAAAACCAAGGATAAAATATCCCTGACAATTTAACTCAATTTCAGAAATAAACCTGCCCATCACTAGCAGATCTTAGAAGATAAATGGAAGTGTTTCCTGCACATATTAACTATACAACATTTTTTGGAACTGAGTAAGAATCTTATGTTTTACAAAATTCATTCTGCCATGTCGTGAAAATGACCCAGACTTTTCATCTTGTCATTTAGCAATAGTGTGACATCATAAAATGGAATGATGAGAACCAAAGAAAATGCAGAATTCAAGTCATGAAAACATTTTTCTAGATATCTCCCATTTGATGCTAATAAGCTCGTAAAGCAAATTAAAATTTATTATGTTGTCCAATACTGATAGCTATTTAATCTTGACTTTTAACTCGCAGCCCTTTTCATTCTTTACAAACTATATCAATTAAATACCTGTAAATTGATCAACCGCATGCAGGGCAACAATCTATTTATAATTCTAGTTTTTGGAAACGACCAAAACATTATATCAAATATCTCCATCACCAAAAGCATAATCAGTTAGTAACTAAAACGGAAGGAAAAAAAATAAGCTCAGAAGGTCCAAATTCTTTTTTTTTTTTCAAAAGGCACAAATTCTTTTTTTTTCTCATTTATGCATGCATGCACATTTAGAAAGAACATGATATAGGTAAGCAAGAACCTACAAATGCAGCTAAGTAATATCACAGTAATAGAAAGCAAGAGTCAAGTGCACTATTCTGCCAGACATTATGACTAACAAATACAAAGGAAACTGTTCACAAGCATGAGGTTATAAACGAGGGAAACAACTTACTGTTCCCAATATATCGCTCACATCAACTGATGCAAACTCACAGGACAGTGCAGGAAAGCTACAATAACAAATTCAAGGAGTATCAGACCACTGAAATAGTAAGGCTTTGTATTTTCTGATTGTTAGCACATATATAAAAGATCACCAAATTTCACAATGATTCAAATGATTCATAGTGACATCTGACATCAAATAGCACTTAACTTATAGCTTTGTTAGCCTCAAAATTTTCACTAAGCACAGTTTGTGTACAAATTATGCTGGATGCAACAATATACAGAATGATACATGTTTTTTTTATATATAACCACTGAAGTAATAGAATGAGAGAATTTTCCATATATCACATAATTTCTTATGACAAAATATGAAACGAACTATAAACATTCCTTTTCAGATGGTCAAAAGAGTTGTTGCTCAACCTATTAGTTATGGAAAAATATTAACTATCTTCTCTTCTCTCTTTTTTTTAAGATTAAGTGTTTCACATTTCTTCTTTCTGTTCTGATACATCAATGTATGGTTACTACTTTTGTGTTTACTCCACTTTATGTAATGAGAGTGCGTATGTGTAATGTGTATACATATGAGTGTGTGTGTGTGTGTGTGTGTGTGTGTGCAAGAGAATGTAAGCATGTGAGCATGTATGAGTAAACACAAATGCCCGCGTGCAGAGAGGAGAGATGATGATGATCAGATGATGATGATGATCATGCTCAGATGATGATGATTATGACTTAGGAGAAGGAGGATGACGATTATGATTCCTAGTTGGAAATCCTATGCATGTTTTAATTATACAGTCACCTTCCTGAAGTGTTTACATCGAGACCTAAAAAGGCATGTCAAACTGTCAAAGCAAACGGAAATACTGTCTTTGCCCTAGTTGGTTTTTGTAATAAACTGAAATGTTGTAGAAGGTAAAGAAATGAAGTATTTCCTCGATCAAACTTCTGGCCTGTGCATGTGCATGCGCAAAAACTATCAAACAAAAGCTCAAGACTTCTCAAAAAGTAAACCTCCATAAAGAAGGGATTGATAAAAGCGGCCACTATATGTACAAGACCATAGTGAAAAAAATGCTAAGCAAAGACAATATCTAACAATACAAGCCGACAACTCCAAATAGATATTAACGATATTCAAAAAACAAAGATAGAGCTGTTCCTACCTAATGTTAAAATCAATCCGCAAGAATTCCGCATCTGTACTTCTATCAACAACTACGGAAGTAGACGTGTTCACTGTCAAGTAATTGTTCAGCTCCTGCGAACCAATAAAAAAAATAAATAAGAACCAAAACACAAAACCAATTGTTCCCATCCATTTCAAGATCACAAACAAGAAGGCTCACCATTCCAAACAAAAACATCATTGCAAGTGCCGCAACAATAGACAATCCCGCTCCCGAGATCGATGCCTCAGTCAAATCTCTAGGTATTTTCCTGTAATTAACAAGTCGAAATAAGACCGCGCTCTCCTCGGTAAACATAAACCTAGAATTACAAAATATCTTCGTTTCCACGATCACACATCAGGAATTGTTAAATCCTATCTCCGTCTTCATAAGTTCTATATTCTTGTAGAAGATCGAGGCGAGATATTCCATTTTACTGAATCGAACATCAAAATCCTCAAATTCGCTAATAAATATATATTATATTATAACAGAATCTGACGTTTTCGTAATAAATTAATCAAAGCAGAGATCCCGAGCGCGCGCATCAAAATAAACGGAAATAGCGACAAAACTACAACAAATTCGTGTGAAAATTAAAAACCCTAGGATCTCGAGAGAGCGGAATCGATCAGCTGGTGATGGATTAAGGGAGGGGATTGAGATCTGAGAGGGAGATTGGATCGAACCTGTAGAAATCGACGGATTTGAGCTTGCTTGAAGTGATCATCGTGGCGACGGCGAGAGTGAGATCGATCTCACGCTCTCTCTCTCTGCTCTCTCTCTCTCTCTAGAAATGGAGAGATTTATGAAATAAAAAGGAGGATATATATGAGTGAATAAAGAGAGAGAGAGAGAGATGAGAGATGCAGTGCTAATACGTTTTTGGAAAGGGAGCGGATTTTGTTTATTTATTTCTTAAATTCGGGGAGATCTCTTGCATGGGCTTCATGGGCCGGGTTTAGAAGATCATAATGGACTCACAAATGTTTATTTTACCTTCTATGGGTGTAAAAAGAGCATCCGTATCCATATTTGTTAGGTTACAGGTACGGTTACAAAATGTCTTCATCTTTTTTTATTTTTTTGGGTGACAAGGGAAACTTTGGTCAGCGAACTCGGTTGAACCGCCGGCGGCCATAACTCGAATCCCCCCAACCTTAACTTCAACTGTGAAGGGCTTCACCTTGCTACCAGGGGCCCATCCTCGAGTGACCGGACACACAGGAGGAAGATTGAGAGGGACTCAAGCCTGGGAACATACAACGGCCCGAGTGAATTGACCAAGTAAAACCCAGGACCTCCCTAACACCAAGGAGATCAGGTGAATGCGTGAGTAGGGATTTGAACTCAGGACCAACAGGGCACGAAGTCCTATGGAGATCACGTCAACCTTTGGGCTGCTGACCACTAAGTCTCGCCCGCGGATTATGGATACAGATATATAGTTAAATATCTATATTAATTTGTACTTGAAATATCTGAATATATGTTTCGCAATTGTTTTAATCATTGGATTGATGGATTTTAGGTTGATTTTGATGATTAAGAGATCAAACCTTAGCTTTTTAGATACATCAAACATAGTAATGAACTCTCTTGTATCATATGAACTATATTTTTGTGGTATTATCTGGTTTTCTCACATTCGTGTCGTAGCCACATATATATTTGTATCATTATCTGATTTTAGGGGATATGATTATGAGTCTTTCTTGTTGAGACATACTTATATCCGTAACCATATCCACGATTGGTAAGCGAATACAGAGATGATAAGTATCATATTTGTTATACTCTAAAAATTCTCAAGAACAATAAGAGCGGCTACATGATAACTAACTGGCGGACTCCCAAAGCATCCGCAAGCACAACCTGGGTGATAAGCCAGTCGACTCGCCTCGCAATCCAAATCCGAGATGAAAGGCGCTTTCGATCCGGATCCCGCTGGATGTCCGACTCCGAGACGAAAGGCGTTCTCCACTTGGACCATACACAAGGCGTCCTGAACAGTGAAAAGACCTGACAAACTTCATCAAAAGTCACGCTGCACAGTCTGCGTCCGCAATTTGCCACTCAGTCGCCATCAAGCAATTAATGTGACATCAGTTATTATGACCTTTCGAGCTGGAGCCTTCAAAGCTCCTCGGACATGCCATTACTCCAACAGTCCCATTACTGTGCAAAGACGACTCGGCTAATCAGCTACCAGTACGTGTAAAGTAGGGTCTAAACCAATACCGCACACACTCGGCTGAAATTACATACATGCCCCCGTAAATCCTCTATACATAATGGTGATTCCCACCAAACCACGTTACGCAATTTTACACACAAAAAGTAAAAAAGATTATACTCTGTTCTTCTTTTCAGATTAACTAGAAATAGTTACTGACTTGAGCGTTGGAGGGCACGCCGGAGGAAACAACATCTGGTCCTTCTAACCTTCATTATCTGTGTAGCGATGTACATCACGAAGATTCAAGACGGGAGAATTAACCATTAAAGACGATTAAGGAACCCAATAAATTCAGTTTAACCCTCCTAAATCACGTATCCATTTTCTGAATGTATTTGAACCGTTTTTCACCTAACGTGTATTTATATGGAGAGAAAATATTCGTCACTGCACGCTTATTACTGGCAAAAATGTGGGGTATTGTGGAGCAAGGGAAGGCGTGTTCAATTTTGCAAGAAAATCATCAGAATTATAATGAATTTAAAAAATATTATTATTTTATTATTATGACTGAACATCACAACTACCTTTTTGTGTAATTAAACCTGAGTTACACTGCCAAATTAACCTCTCATCTTCAAAATCATGTATTTACAAGGGCCAATACGCAAAAAACAGCCGTCATCGACAAGCTTTCCTTCATCAGAAAGAATCTCTTCGAATTTCTTCTCTCCGCCTTCCCCAGATCCAATCAAAGCGATCTAATGCACAACCGCCCTCGCAAATCCCCGGCGGCGACGGCGGCCGACGCCGCCGCATTCGCCGCCAAATCCGCTAAGCTCCGGGATCTACAGTCCCAATTCCTCTTCAATCACCAAAACAAACTGTAATCTATTTTATTTCGAGTTTTTCCCTCCAAGTTTCGATTTTGATGATTTGGGTTCTTCTAAAGGTACACGAAAGAGGCTGTAACTGTTAGCGCGAAGCTGTTGGAGGTGAACCCGGAGGTTTACACTGCTTGGAATTATAGGAAGCTCGCGCTCAAGCACAATCTCGAGGGGGTTGGAGATGCTGAGATTGTTAAGTCCTTAGTTAATGAAGAGCTTAAAATTGTAAGTTTTGTTGAAATTGTGAGGTACCCATTCGTTAATTTGATTGAGAACTGGCTTGTTTCTTGGTAATAAATATAATTTGAGCGCCTATCAGTTAGTTTGATCTATCGTCGTCTTTTTCTATATTTAAATTTGGGTACCCATTTGTTAAGTTAATTACCCAGTTTATTACTAGTCTCTGTTGCTTAGATGAAGTGACTAGGTCATTGTTAGTTTATAAGTTTAATTTTGAGTACCCACTTGTTGATTTGATCCAAAGTTGCGTCATTAGATCGTATTAGAGTGTCCGTTATAATCATCATCATCTAGCATAACCGTCCACATGTTTGATGGTACATAGAGCGTGTTTGGGGAGACTTATTTTTTAGTCAAACTAGCTTTTAAGCTAGCTTTTTTATTCCTACATGTTTGGTAAAATGCCAAATAAGTTAGCTTATAAGTCCCTTTTAAAAGTGTATCATTTGAAAACTAGCTTATAAGCTCACTTAAAAAAGTTAAGTTTGACCAAGTAAATTACTATTCTACTCAAATAATTTTTATAGTATTTTTATCAAAAAAAAAACAAAAGCCATTAAAAGCCAGCATAACTTATAAGCTTCAAAAAATATGCCTTCCCAAACACCCTCATACTCTTAATAGGAAAGGTTCTATGGATGATTGAATTGTAACAGTGGGAAAACCGTGGATAAGAGTGGGTTATGCTATATACATCCAACCTTAGTAAATATTAGTCCTGCCAATGAGTGCACATTGCACTTGACGAGGACGATGATGCATGAGAAAGTACCAAATAAGAATAGTTAAACATCAATAAGTTCATGGTAAAAGAGACAACTAAACAATCAGATCAATGTTTTCTACTTAATCAAGTCTCAAATTGAATTCCTCTATCATAGGAACTTGAGTAATCAATTTCTATTTGATTTTGGAATTGCCCCTTTAGTTTGAAAGACAGACAGTAGGGTCATAAACACTGGCGAAGGATTTGACAGCCTAGTTGTTTATTTGTTCTAAAAAGTTCCCAAGTTCTTTGACAAAAAATCGACATTGAAATGGAATTCAAGTCCCGCGGATGCATCTTTCATATTTGGAGAATTTTAGTGCCTCCCATTATGTTGAATTCGGTTCAAATTGCCTATTCTGTTGAAAATTCTAAAGGTAAACTCATGGAATAATGAAGACAGTTGTATATCAAGTTGTTAAACTTGATCAAAACTGCCTATGTAATAGAAAGTGGCTTCTCATGTAACAATCTGATTCAAAGTTTCTCGAATTGAAATTCTCTTATGGGGCTAATACTAATACATATTCGGTGTGAAGCTCTACTTCCTATTTGTTAGATTGATCTAAAATTTCTTCTTTGTATTAAATTCTCAAGGTAGAGGTTGCACTGAGACAGAATCCCAAATCTTATGGGGCATGGCACCACAGGAAGTGGGTATTGAATCAAGGGCTCACAGAGGTTGATTTTAAACATGAATACGACCTGCTGAATCAACTGCTAAAGATGGACCCTCGGAATTTTCATGGATGGAATTATCGCAGGTGATGCCTCTACTTATTTCCTTTTTTAATATATTGGAGCTGATTTACATATTGTCTAACCTTTCTCCACTATCTTTGTTTCAGATTTGTTGCAAAATTGAAAAATGTTCCAGAAGTAGAAGAGTTGAAGTTTACAAGGGCTATGATTGACATTAATTTTAGCAATTATTCTGCTTGGCATAATCGAAGGTGAATATATTTCACATGTTTGGGATCATTTATTTATTAAAAGCTCGTTTTTTACTAGTTGGTTCTTTAACTTTAAATGAACATCTTTCACCATTTTTTGACAAGAAGGATGTACTTCAGGCAGATATTGAGTTTATTTGAATGAACTGGCTAGTTTTATGGAAAAGAGAACTACTTTCATAAGCTTAAACTGCATGACCAGTTTCTGTTTGTCTCCCAAACATCAGTAGCCTTGTAGATTTTACAGCAAGGCCTTATATTGTCTATACTTTTCACTGGGATTTCAAATCAGCTGTTAGAGGTTAGATGTTCAGCTGATAGATAGTCAAAAGAGTTTTATTGTTGCATTATCGACTAAAAATTTTCACTTCATACTTCAGCTCATGCTGATAGAAAAGGCTTAGTGATTATAATGGTGACGACCAAAACAGCGATTGATGTTTGGACATTTAGTATATATACTGTTTGCATCAAGGTACTGACAAAAACTGAAAAACTATTATTTGATTCTAGGAAGCTTCAATAGGTTCAAATTTTAATCTATGATGTTTTAGGTTGTTATTTGAATACTTCAGTCACCAGCCACCACAATTAACGTTCTGAATAGATCGAATCCAGCTTGCAGATTATGTCTACACCATTCATAAGCATTATCCACTTATTTGTTGGGCCTTTAAGTTTCTAATTTGGTGTTTATGTTTCAAAAACTTATCTTACTTATATCAGAGATTGTAACATAAGTATTGCAACTTCTCTAACTGAGTATATTTTCAGTGCACTTTTCTCCCAATTGCTGAAACAGAAAGCTGAAGGATTTGAATCAAAGGAGAATATATTGACAGAGGAGTACAAACTTGTATGCAATGCACTTTTTACAGACCCAAGTGATCAAAGTGGATGGTTTTATCATCTCTGGCTCTTAGATCAGACAGTTACCCCAGAAGATCCTCTGCTTATTTCTTCATGGCCTTCACAAGGATCAGATTGCTTTTTGTCCACTGATTTGAATAGTTTCGAATTTTCCAATTGCAACTATTCTCTTCATATGGGAACTTTTCCTATTGTTCTTTATTTTAATCAAGCTGTCACTGGTGTGAACTCATCGACTGTTACTGTAAATTCCATGTTTTCGAAGAATGAAGATCTTATCTGGAGTCCGCTCACAACTACTAAATCAAGAGAAGCTCGATGTTGGCTGACATACCTTAAAATTTCTGATGCAAAGTTTAGCGAGTCAAATTCTGCTACTGTTGAACTTAGCATTGGTCATTTGCGTGGTATTGTATCATCGAGTGGCTCCCACTATCCTCATACTTCACAGTTCAAGTTCACGATCACGATGAAATCTATTGATAGAGAGCAGGCTGAAGAATCAGTTGAGAAGTTGATTATGTGGAAGAATGATCAGAAAGAATTTGATTATGGAACTGCTAATGAAGTGCTTTTTAACAAACTGAGCATTACCGAAGAGCATGAACGAAAAGTGCCAAAATGGAATCTGGAGACTTTATCTAATGAGATTGAGCTTTTCAAGGAGTTGTCTGATGAAAATTGGTTAGTCTTCTCATTTGAATTTTTTTTTCTGTATAGTTTCTTATTACAACTTTCTGTGCTTTTGACAACCTTGACTTGTTTATTCCTGCAGTAAATTTGTGAACTTAACACTAGCACGGCTACTTACTGCTCAGGATGCAATGACGTCACGTAAAAATCTTCCCAAGCAAAAAGGAAACCATTTTGTGGAGGTATTGAAACTCCTTGATGAGTTGATAAAGTTGGATCCATCTCATGCAGGATATTATGAAGATGAGCGGAGCTTAGTCATGATGAATCAGGTCTGTGTTTCATTATTTGTCTTCTTTCTTCAAGTGGACATCATCAGGTTTTCAAAACATTTTAGTGGTCTTCAGATGCTGCTTATGCTGCACATTAGATGGATATTACTATTTATGTGAAGTATCCTGAAGGTATAATGTGCACCTAGTTCAAGTAATATTAATAGAGTTTTCTGCAGTTAAGACCTAAAAATAGTTATGTGCATTTCATTGACTAATATGCATTCTTCCTTACTTAAACCAAAATTAGAATAGCAATCTAGTGAATGTTGTTTGAACTTCTCTCAGTGTGGATAAATTTCCGTACTTCATATTATGCACCATTCTTCCATTCTTTCTCATGATAAGGATTATTTATTACATGACAGTTCATTCATAAACTTTGTATATAATCTTAACTTAATTTATGTGCAGGCAACTTATGATGAAAAGTCTATCATGAAACATTATGTGCGATCTACTGAGCTGACTTCTACTAGCCACCGTCTTGCTGGCATGAGACTCAGCAGACTATCATTGACGAGGATTGGATTTGTTGAGCGTCTGTTATGGATTCAAATGCTAGATCTTAGTCACAATGAGCTCCGATCAATTGCAGGTCATCTACATTTCTTTTTATAATTTTCTTGAAACTTTATGCAGCTTCTCTCCTAAAATATATGACAAGGTTCTTTAGAATTTATCATATTCTAAGTCCTTTCACCTCATGATGAGTTGTGACGCACATCTAAAGGGCCAAATGGAGCCAAATTCCCATAGAAACATTTATTTACGTTTTATTTTGGGAAATAACATTTCGTTAAACTTGAATTGTAAAATATTTACTTCTCATTTACTGGTTATTTTCTGTTCAATCGCCCTTTTCATTTGCATATCAAATGAAGTGTGTTTGTAAAGCTCACACCTAATAATTTGCATAACTTGTTTGTTCTTATTGATCTAAAACATTCTACTTTTTAATCCTGGAGTTGAATTTTCATTGCCACGGTTTCTACTAAAACTGAAATTACAAAATATGAATACTCAAATCATGTCACGACATTTGTATCATGAATTGCAAAAAAAGATGCATGAAACATGATATTTTCTGTATGTTGAATGATACTATTTGCATACAGGAAGCATCAACACACAAACATTCTACAATGGTACAAATTTCAGTTATTTATTACATGTGCCATATTAAGTAGTTTTCTTTAATTTTTAGACATGGATGCAACTTCAAGTTTGGAGTGCGTTCGCCTTGCCCAGTGTTTCTTGGCTTATCAAATATTTGTTTTAATGCTTTTAATCTATATTCTGATAACTGCAAATTTACTGCAATTTACAGGTTTAGAGGCATTGCAGCATCTAGTCTGCTTAAACCTCAGCAACAACAAAATTAGTAGCTTCACTTCGTTGGAACCTCTGAAGCTGATGAAATCTTTGAAAGTACTAAACATCTCGTCCAACGAGATCGGGTCTCACCCCATCGACACATCAAGATACTTATGCTCATCTCCATTATCACACACTTATGAGGCCGAAAATATTACAAAAGCTTTCAAGAAGGAAAATATCAATGTGGGGGATTATTGGGAGGCTATACTATTGTTTCAGGAGATGAATCTGATACAACTAGATATCTCTGAGAATAAAGTTGCTGATGAGGCTTTTGGAGATTTATTGTTGAAGGTGCTTCCGACACTAAAATGGCTTGATGGGAAATGTGTAAGATGATATAGACGATAGAGGATAGAAAGATTGTGGAGATTGTTTTGTGATGGTTTGTAGCTTGTTTTTATGTTGTGTTAAACTTATAGGTGTAACTTCATTCTATTTATATCAAAACTAAATTGGTCCTATTTTATATGGTTTTT
Source organism: Asparagus setaceus (assembly GCA_012295165.1). NCBI lineage: Eukaryota > Viridiplantae > Streptophyta > Magnoliopsida > Asparagales > Asparagaceae > Asparagus > Asparagus setaceus. Next base: position 97,824,230 of record CM022701.1, on the reverse strand, counting down.
ATTATCTCTTTATCCTTGAGATATTTCATTGTGTCTTGGGTTGAATGTGAAATGTTTTGGATTGTTTGTTGAGTTGCAAGTTGTCAATTTGGGCACTTTTGTAAAAACATTATCTTGAATGACCACTGTAGCACATTATCATGGAGCTACACCATTCTCTATGGGGATGTGAGAAGACCTATAAAGTAATTCAAAAAATTTAAAAAAATATAATTATTTTGATAAGTTGAATGTTTTAATGCTCGCTTGGATATGGTCTATTGTATTGTAATCTCGAAAAGGGAAAAGAAAAAAAGAAAAAGAAAAATGAGACAATGCTGACTAAATCATCTGATATACAATGATTTACGATCATCATCCACATCATCGTGGGAGGGAATAATTCTCTCCAAGTTTTCTTTTCTATTTCATATAATTATGAAAGTTTTAGTAATAGAAGGTGTCAATCGTTAAAATCTTTTAGTTTTAGTTTTTTTCCCCTTTTGCAAATTAGATAGTCTAAAACTTCATGTTTCATGGGACTATCACCATTAATACATGCATTTGGGCTTTGAAACTAGGTGATCAAGTTTTATAGTTTGCCACTTTCTTATAGTTGGTAAAACTTAAAATATGATAATTCTTCTTTAATTAATTATAACAATGTATTTCTTGGTAAAGAAAGAAAATTCATTTTTGACCTACCAAAGACATGCAAGTTTTTAAGCAATGTGGATCGGATGCAAGATTGGCACTGAATAAGATGAATCTTCATCATATATTCTTTATGAAAGAATTATTGGTTTCCTATTATCCATATCAATAAATTCAAATTTTGAATTTTTAATATAGTTAGCTATTAAATTAAATAAGAATTAAGATTTTATTAATTTATTATTTTTAAGAACCTGTTGGACTAAGGCGACAATATTTTCAAACAACAAAAACTATATGAATAAATTGTGAATTGAAGAAGAAAATTCACTTGAATGACAAATTCGTGAAGAATGCCCTACTAAAAATAAAAACAGGAAAATTTTCCAAAATTGGCGGGACCCACAAAATACCCAGCAACTGAACTAGTGCCACGTCACCAGCTCCCTCTCTCCTCTCTCCCCCCTCTGCGCTATTTCGCCGTATATAACGGTTCCTAAATCTCCAAAAACCCAAACTTTCTCTAAAATTTTTTTTAAAGAAAAATAAAATAAAACAAGAAAAAAGGAGAAGAAAATCGAAGAAAATGTCAAATAATCCTCCTCTATTTGGATCGCAACAAGCCTCTCCTCATGAGAGAGAGAGGCAGGTGGCGACGCTGGAGCAGCTGGTTCTCGATTTGTGCGATCGTGATCTCAGAGAAAACGCCCTTCTCGAGCTCTCAAAGGTCGCTCCTTTCCTACTATTTTCTATCCAAAACAGGATTTTTTGGTCATATCTTTAATTATTGGCTAAATTTTTAGACATATGATAGAAAATATTGTTTGAATGGTGGTTAAATTTTCTTAGAGATGGTTGAAAGTGGGCCCAGATGTTTTGTGAATCTAGTTTATTCATTTATTTGCAGCATTGATTGTTGCATACAATTTGGATATGTTTTTTTTTTCTTTGTAGGGTAAAAATTATATCCATAATGGAAAAAAGCAGATAGAAATAGCAAGAAGCTTTTAGAATAACAGATATATATGCATGAAGTTGATAGATGCAATTAAATTGTTTTATTGGCTTTATTTTTAGGTCATTGTTTTGTGCCATGTAATCCTCAGGAGTTGAATTCTCTCAATGTGTACAGACATAGGCGTTCGTGGTATTTTTGTATGTGCGCAGGAGCCAATTCATTTGTATCATGCATTTTTTTTTTCATGCAGCTCTTTAAATATTTATGATTCTTTTTCCCATGTTGCCGAATTGTATATCGTGGTAATTTTATAGTGAAGTGCCTGTGATTAGATCCTGATTAACTGTTCGGCCTTTTTATCTTTCTCTTATTATTTTTTATTGGTTACTGGGGAAGCTTGATTGCCAAGAACAGAAAGGATTTTAAGCGGTACAAACTTTGTTTATACTACTTTTTGAAATGGTTATGCTATCTTTGGTGTTTAAAAGGGAAAATTTGAAGATAAGAACAAAGTGTCTTAGATATATTATTCAGAAACAAAGCTCCACCATGAAATAAACAGTGCATGCTTACTGATGAATCTTCTCCATGCAGAAAAGGGAGATATTTCAAGATTTAGCTCCACTATTGTGGCACTCCTGTGGAACCATTGCTGCACTCCTACAGGTGTGTATGTAGTCCCGTCTAAGTTTGGTACATGGAGGCTGCATTAGATACATTATAAAAACTAAGGACAATATATTGTTTGATGGAAATATGCCACATTATGTTTTAGAGCTTATTATGAGATCCTTAACTTGACCTGCTGTTTTATCAACTTAATTTCCATGATAAGCTGCCAACATAAAATGTCTTTGGGGTGCAAAGGGAAAAGAGACCGTTTGAAATCAGCCATCCGTATACTTTCATTGCTGTTATTTAAATTATATTTAATGCAATTTGAGTGGTAGTGGGCTTGCATGATTACCTAATATGATAAGCAAAATGTGGTACTATGAAGGAAAGGATGTATCTCTTGTCTCTTTTGAAACATTTTTCTTTACAACAATATTGTTAAAATTTAATAATTGCTATAGTGGTGATGTAGCTGAAGATTTTATAAAAGACATTGCTTTAATGTGTCTATACTTTTACTGCTTTGACATCTCAAGTATAACTTGTGATTTTGCAGGAGATAGTTTCCATATACCCTTTTCTTTCGCCTCCAAATCTTTCTCCAAGTCAATCCAACCGAGTGTGCAATGCGCTTGCTCTTCTTCAGGTGAGGCAGTCACTTGAATTGCTTTTGTTTCCTTTACTAATTACTATGTACCTTCCTATAAGAAAGATTCTCTGCTTCAGTTTATATCAGTAGGCGATTGCTTTATCCATAACCTACTTCTCTTATAATTTCAAACTTGTCAAAATGTTGACATATTCTGTTGATTATCTGACTTGCTAATTGGAGATCACATAGCAAAATTATCCTTTCCAGATTAGCTCTGCAATTTCTAGTTGCTGCTTGCATTTTGTCAAGACTAATTTGTCAGCTTTTCTGATTTATTTCATTTCACGTCTTCTTCTTTTGGACCTTATTTCATAATTTTTTGTTAATGTACTCATGTGAAGGAGTAAATTTGTTAGTTTTTATTGTAGACCTTAAACATCTAGCGATATCAACAAAACCTAGTCTCAATCAACCATAAACCATTACCTAATTTTAACCTAAAGCCTACCCATAACCCTAACCCCTTAATCCCAACTCCGCACTTTATCTGTGACCTGAAATCTTGATGCTGACTGGACCTAACCATAACCACTTACACTAAAACCAACCCTATACCTAAACCCAACTCTAATCCTAACCATACCACTCATCACTGACTATAGAAGGAGCCAGGAGACAACTTTTAGCTTCACCTGTGATGAGAAGAATGGTGAAATGTTAAACTCAGTGCTTTTCTTAGGTTCCTGCATAACTTCAACATGAATATTTCCACCTTAACCATGTTATAAGCTCCTGTTCCTCTTCCAGTTCTTGATCATGGGCATACTTATATATATCATTGTGTTAGGTCCTTTTGTACCTGAACTTTCTGGGTCATTCTCTTTGCTCTTCAACATAGTGTTGTCTCAAACTTTAATAACGAACCTTTGGCAGTACAGTTTGGGCTGAAAACTGACACCAGATAATTGTTTCGAGAACCAGATGGTGACTTTAAGGAGGTGCATAGCAACTTCAACTATGGATGATTTTTTTAGAAAAAGATGCGATTATACTTGGATCTTGTACAAGTATACAAAGATTCATTATTTTTTGGTATTTGCAATATAATTTTCTGATATGTGATGTACCCTCTTATTACTTAGCTTCAATTTTGAAACTTAGATCATATTGATATGCACTTTCTCTTCATTGTTAAATTTGGTTCTCTAAGGATCATCAAGCTTGCTTCTTGTCTAAGCTGTCGCTTTTTCTCTCACTTTAGGTAGATGTTGAATCTTTTTATGTATATAAAATTACTCTTCTGAATTTCGCCCTGCACTATCACCCTATTCATAGTCTGATACAAACTTACTGACACACTGTTTCTTCTTTTTCCTCTTTGTTCAATCTCTACGAAAGTGTGTAGCTTCACACCCAGACACAAGGATTCTGTTCCTCAATGGTAATTTTTGCTTCAATTTTTCTCCATGTGCTGCTGTCTCTGGTTAAATTTGTCTCATGCTTAGTTCTCATTAATAAAATCAATTCAATTGACTGGATACATAAGAACTTGTTCCAGAAAATTATTTAAGCATATTGTTGTGTTTCTTTTGCCTGCTTTTGCTCTTTGTTTTCCGCTTCATTATCAAAAATTTCATGTCTCTTCATTTGTGTATTTGGTGTTCGGGTGTTTGTTTGTTTACATACGGAGGATTACTAAGATGTACTCTTTTCTGTTCCTCTCTTTCAAGGGTCTGTTGTATGCAGGTGAAGTATAAGTAGTGATTTCGTCAACTATACAATATCATTTCTAAGCATTTTTTCACTGGAACTTCGCGCAGGTCCCTAGGCAGACTTGAAGTTTTTATTAATTAGAAATTTTTTTTCAAGGGACTATTCCCTTCAAAAAAAAGGAGAGAAATAAATAGGGGAGACTCTCCCCTTACAAAGATTGATTGATCAAAACTATTTTTTTCCTAATAAAACGGTATCCTTGAGCGTCCAGAAGCACACAACTTTTATTTTGGCGGGTAGGTCATTGATTCCATGCATTCTAAAATCATTTCCAGATTCATGAGATAATTTTGCAAGAGAGCCGGTGAATTGATTAGATTCTCTGTAACAATAGCTGTAAATAGCAGTGCATTCCCTAAGAAGATGTTTAATGGTTCTTCCAATAGAGATAATTCTCGAAGGGCAAGAAATAGTATCATTCAAGGCCTCAAAAAGAATCTTAGACTCAGTTTCAAGTTGGATGAAAAGATAACCTTTTTCAATACAAATCCTAACACCAGTAAGCATAGTCCTGCGCCTCTGCAAAAAAAAACTGTCACCATATTTAACAATTTCACCATAAGCAATAATAACCATAAGCAATAATCATTTCTAAGCAGATAAATGTTATTAAATATAAGTGATTGTTTGAATCTTTAAATAGTCAGTTATTTGAAAGATGAATAAGGTCCTCTAAACGTACTAATATTTGGCAGTATATTTATTATTTTCTATTGGTTTTGGTTCTCTTTTGCAGCACATATGCCATCATACCTGTACCCGTTTCTGAATACTACTAGCAAGACAAAGCCATTTGAATATTTGAGGCTTACCAGCTTGGGAGTTATAGGGGCTCTTGTAAAGGTACTTCATCATTTGCAAATTATTTGACACCTACTAGTGCAGATAAAACTATTTCTCTATGTCATGAAACTGAAATCTATACAATTATTCTCTCTCCCACACTGGTGTCAATAAATTATGGGGGCCTTGTGAAGGTACTTACTCCATCATCTATAAATTATCTGACACATACTAGTGCAAATAAAACTATGTTTCTATATCATGTAACTGAAGTCTACACCATCATTCTCTCTCCCACAGCGGTGTCAAAATGTTTGTAAATCTGAACTTCTGTTGCTTCACTCAGATAACAGGATGTATCCAGTGAGTGTGTCGGCACAATTCCTACTGACCTACAGAATTGTAATTCGGTTTTTCCTATTGGCTCTCTAAAACATCCACAAATCTTAGGTAACTTCCCAAGCTTGTATTGCATCCATTTAGCTGTATTCCAAGGTTCATTCCCTTCTCAGATGCAAACTACCTTGTCATCCAAGGGCTGCCTTTATTGATATGTATAATCAAGGAGTCTGTTGATGTGTTTTATCAGGAAATTTAGCAGGTTTAGTAAATGTTTTGGCATAACTCAGTTCAGTTACAAGGTCTCTATTCGTTCACCCTAATCACACTATTCAGTCAACTCTTTTGTAATTCAGACCTCATACATTTCTTCTATTCATCGTCGTTCACCAGTACCTTAATGCATTAGTCATCATTAGCCAATGTTGGCTGTTTCAGCCAGTTTCAGCTGGATTGGATCATCATGATAAAATTTAAAAATATGGGATATGTATTAGTATTGCCCCAAAGCATGGGTTATATGCGTCCCTTGCAATAAACTGTTAACCCCTTTAACAGAAATCCATAATTGCAAATGAAAATTCCAAGATGTTTTGCAATAGAATTTTGTCCAGTAATCTAGTAGTCCTGTCAAGATCACAAAATTTATTCAAGTAAAATGTCCCCTTCTCCAACCACCACCACTGCCCAACACACACACACACAACCCCTGAGAATTGAATGTATTGTCCTTCTATTTCTTAAAGGAGACCAACTTCTTTTGAAAGAAAAACGTAACTCATGCTCCAGGTTAACATGTGAGAGAGCCACCTCACTTGTTTGTTAGAAATTTGGGGTTTGGATATCATAGAGACCTACAAGAACTCAGCCCAAAGCTAGCTGTTAGAAAGAGGGAACTCAAATCACTTATAAACCCCATTGACTCCCCATTTAGTCAATGTGGGGATAGACACCCTAAACTACCACCATGTTTCCACATTCTGCCACTGACATGGACAGGTTGTGCACTAGTCTAGTCCCGATCGACCTGGAGAATCCTGATCTCTGTTTCTGAATGAGTTGGAGTTACTGCAATTAATAGAAAGGTTTCAAATTACAAACCAAAAGTGAGAAGCTAATTTGAAAAGGAAAAAGATACCTGAATCAACTTATCCTTCTAAATGTTACAATTTCTGTGTAAAGGGTTAATAATACCTGAAAGTATGAGGGTTCAATGATGTTATATTGTTGTTTCCATTTGAAGTCTATTGAAATCTGTTTTCAAAACTGAAAGTGTATATATTTAGACAGATTGTTATATTTATTCCCAGTTTGAAATCAGCTTCAAACTGTTGTTTCGTGTGATGACATGATTTCTTATCCCTCTTTCTTTACCTCTGAACATATCACTGCCGAAATCTAGGAAGCTTCTAGCACACAACAACTGATATCTTGAATCTATTTTACAATTAGCTATTAGAATTGTCTTGATTTATTCTGTCATTTTGATTTTGATTTTGATTTTGATTTTGATTTCACTGAACCACCTCAGGTTTACAAACACCTACTAAACTGTTTATCTTGCAGGTTGATGATACTGAGGTTATTGGTTTCCTTCTCCAAACGGAAATTATACCTCTGTGTCTCGCACTATGGAAAATGGTAGTGAATTATCAAAAACGGTATGTGAAAGGCCTTTCTGATTTCCTTTGTTATTTCAGTGTGCTCCTCTTCCCCTCGCTGTTAATTTGCATTCTTCTAGTTCTGCTAGATTTTCTACTTATTGAAGCTAACTAGCCGCTGTAAATAAAGAGGCTTCTGTTCCTTTTGGTTGTAGTAAAAGCGGTTGGTTGGATACTCCACCTGATTTGATAGGTCATTTCTATGTTGTGTGATTGTTGAAACACTTAGATGTTCACTTATGGACTCCCAGTTTCTTATGTCCTATTTTCCCATTTAAATGAAGTTTGGCTTCATGCAAAAAATGGGAACTTTCTTTTTTCACTTATAAATGAATCACCTCTCAATGGTATTCTATTTTCTAGGCGGATAGATATAGTTTTATTACTAATGAGTTAAGATACAAATTCCTCAATAGTTTTATACTGTTGTTCAATGTTTCCATTTTCTTGTGATTTGTTTAGTTATATCTTCAAAGGCATGTGAATTGTTACTTAATTTAGAATTATAGCATCAAAACTATAAATAAAGTGAGGGATATCTTTGGTATAATTGTACAGGTGGCGACCTTCATTGTTCAAAAAGTTCTACTGGATGACATCGGGCTCCGTTATATTTGTGCTACAGCAGAGCGTTTCTTTGCTGTAATTCAAGTATTATCGACAATGATCGAATCGCTTTCTGAACAGCCCTCTATGAGGCTGCTAAAACATATAATTCGATGTTGTTTGAGGTTATCTGATAATCCAAGGTTAGTAAGTTGTACCTTTATTTTTCTCACATAAATGTATTTTCTAGATATTCTTCTTCAATTTAACATGATGTTTTCTTCTTATATACACAGGGCATGTGAAGCCCTGCAAGATCATCTTCCAAAATTGTTGACAGATAGAACTTTTGACCGCTGTCTTCGTGTGAGTTCATCTCTTTTTTCCGTGAAGAATACTTTAAGCATATAATCCGCTGGCAATGTCTATTGTCTATCTTAGTGATGGAGGCAACCATAATTTTACATATTAGCCCTCATAACTTTAAAATAGTAGCATCTATTCCCATGATGCTTTGGGATGTTTGAAGTGGAGGAGTGCTTCGGGAGTCTTATGTGATCGTAGGATACTAATGAAACTAAAGGAAAAATTCTATAGGACGGTTATAAGACCAACAATGCTTTATGGGTCAGAGTGTTAAACAATTAAAAAACAACATGTGCAAAAGATGAGTGTAGCAAAAATAAGAATGTCGCGATGGTCTTGTGGGTATACACTAAAAGATAGGATAAGAAATGAGTTCATCCGTAGTAAATTAAAGGTTGCTCCTATTGATGATAAAATGAGAGAGAATCGACTAAGATGGTTTGGTCATCTACAACGTAGACCTCTTAGTGCACCGGTTAGAAAAAGTGATAGTATTATAGTTAATGGGATTAGGTGATCTAGAGGTAGACTTAAAAGAACTTGGTTAGAAGCAATTAAGAAGGATATGATAATGCTTAACTTAACGGAGGAGATGTCCCATAATAGAATGGAATGGAAGAATATAATTCATGTAGCCGACCCTAAACATTTGGGATAAAGGCTTTGATGTTGTATATGTTCCCATGAATCTGTACTTGATAATTTACTATAAGTTAATGTTTTATCTATTTCATTTAACCCCATAAATATTAATCTTGCTAAACCATCCAAGTATGTTTGTTTTATTTTAATTAAGAATTTAAAGCTTAAATTCCACTTTAACATTTTATCATGAAACTGATTAATTTGTTATTATCTGATTACAGAATGTTATAAACTTTAGGAAGCTTGCTTTTTCTATTGAATGGTTAAATTTTTACTGCTACATGTTTTATCGTTGTGGTAGAAACTTAAGCATCCAAGTATGTACAATCGTAGAAACTTAAGCATCCAAGTATGTACAATCAACTCTTATAAATTAAGTATCTGGGAAATAAATGAGAAGTATGAACATTGTTAACTGAATTATAAGCGTTTTCTTCCGCTAGTAACCAAATATATGTATTAATCAATGAGAATAACAATGTAATAATTTGACAATTGCATTTAAAACTATTTACTTATTCTTTAATTTAATATATAATGCAGGAAGACCCTTTAACCTGTAGATGGCTTCAGCAACTTATATTGAATGTTTATGGAGAACTCGGAGCAGCTGCATTTCAAGGAGGTCTTGAGCAGATAATGGCAAACCCTAGCTAGGGTTTTAAGCTCCATTATCTAATACCCGTGTAACTTTTTTCGTTATATTCCAAATAATAGGTCCACATAGTGTGTTTCATTTTTAAAAGGAAAAAGAAGAAGAAAATAAGGTGTCATGTTCAGTATATGCAACATTGAGACAACAAGCATCTGTAGACATTGTGATGTTATGTTTTAAGTTAATGAAATCAACTAGTCATGTTATGTTAATATTCAGTTTGCAGTTATTGAAATTAAGGATAAGTTCAAGATATATTTCCGTGAATTTGGCTCAAAACGAAATTATGTCATTTTACTGATTGTCTAGTCTAGTGCATGATGATGTTAACATGATAATTTTCTTGAATGAATTGTATATAATGCTGATTTCTTTTGTTAGTTTTGTTGTTTATGCATTTCCGTTTTATTTTTCTAATTAAAGCATGATGGCCCACAGTTTTTGTCATTTGCTTGCTGTAATTATGGGGTATTTTTCTTCATAGTAACTTGATGTTCAATTTCATGTTTGTTTATGTTAAAAACTGAACGATTCATGTTATGTTAATTTCCTCTATTTATTCAGTTTGTAGTTATCGAAATTAAGGATAAGTTCAAGATATATTTCCGTGAATTTGGCTCAAAACGAAATTATGTCATTTTACTGGTTGTCTAGTCTAGTGCATGACGATGTTAACATGATAATTTTCTTGAATGAATTGTCTATAATGCTGCTTTCTTTTGTTAGTTTTGTTGTTTTATGCATTTCCGTTTTTTTTCTAATTAAAGCATGATGGCCCACAGTTTTTGTCATTTGCTTGCTGTAATAATGAGGTATTTTTCTTCATAGTAACTTGATGTTCAATTTCATGTTTGCTTATGTTAAAAAACTGAACGATTCATGTTATGTTAATTTCCTGCAGTTATTCAATTTAGTAGTTATTGTTCTTGGCTCAAAAGGCTAAGGGTCGATCCGTGTCTATGACATGTCTATTTCCAATTCTAATTATTAGGCATCGCAACACTTGTGCAATTCACCTAGATTTAGACTGCAGGGCGCACCAAAAAAATCAATAACTTAAAATAGTTTTTCGTGAAGCTAACCAAACTAAATTTAGTATGCCCTTTTAATGTTGTCTATGTGATGCATGGTGATGTGATTTTTTTCGTGAATGAATATAATGCTTGTTTTCTTTATTGTTTTTGCATTTCTAGCTAATTTTTCACTAGATATCCCAAAACTTTTGGGGTAATTTTCTTCTTGTAAATTTGGATATTATCTTTAAATTCCATGAAGTGCTCAGGTCATGAAAAACACATTATTTTGTTCATGGGAAGTGTATGCATAATGCATGGGTATCATGTTTAACATACTATATTGAAGATTTTACAAATTGCATCTCAATAATATATTTCATGCTATGGAATCCAGTTGTAAGTCATGTTATTACGATATTGGAAACACCTTGATCTCATATTTGATGGAAGATAATGGCGGGAATTGAATATATATGAAACCAATGTTCGTAAACAAGTGTTGTTTGCATGGTCAGTAATGAAATAAATAATGTATACTCCGTTCATCAAAGATTAATTAATACCAATTAATCTTTTAACTAATCAAACAGTTGATTAACTAAAGAACTCAAACATGGACTCAACCTGCAACTGCAACAAAGAGATAAATTTTTCATTTAAGCTATGGCTAAAACCTTGTGGTGTAGCACTAAAATTCAAAGGGCAGGTCAAAGTAGAGAAGCCAACAACAACTTTTTTTCTTTTTAATAACTGAGAACTGCCAACAAATTTATTTGATGTAATTGTTTAAAACTTTTGATAAGCATACGTACCTGATATTGTATTGTTTAATATACTAACGGTAAGTCATATGCACTATTAAATGTTAACATGCACTGATAAGATTGGAAATTAAATATCATTTCTACAATTTCTCATTCATTCGCTGACACTGACAAGTAACGTGTATGATAGTGAAAGAAATCAAAAAATAAACCAAAAGAAGGATAGAAAAGAGAAAAGTTATCGTTTTATATGATATCGGTTTAAGTTTTGATCTACTCATTTAGGATTTTCTTAATTGGGTCAATAGTCTAATTAGGTCAGATTAAATTAGATACTGAATTGCATTTAAAACTGGAAAGAACGTACCTGATCATGTTATCAATATGCAGATGCATAAACAATGTAGAGCTTATGCTATGTTGACAAAAATGGATATTTTTTATTTGACGCGATGAAGATATTTTAATGCGCTCACTTATGTGCCCTGGTAAACCTTATTGTTCAACAATATAAAATTATATAGCTCAATTCTCACGATGATTTAGCATGAAATTATCTTCATCAATCTTCATTATAAGTTTAATATTTTTTTTATGTGACATGATATAAGAACAAACTAGATTCAAATCTCACTGACCACAAATTTAATGCGAATTTTAAAAAAAAATGATGATGCCATTGACAACTACTAAATAGAAGTTAAAATTTGAAATCCACCCAGCACCCCTAACCCCCACCTCTACACACATAACATATATGATTAGATCTAAATCACCGTCGCTGAACTTTTAAGGGCCCGTTTGTTTGGAAAGAAGTAGCTATGAACTAGCTTAAGCAAAGAAAGTAGAAGTTACTTCTGCTTTTTGAGCAAAAAAAAAAAAATTGTTTCTCTAAAAAATCTACTTTTTATACTTCTTTAAATGCTGGTGTGATGCCTATGTGGCGTCCTACTTCTTTAAAAAAAACTTCGCTCCTCAAGGCTAGGAAGTAGTTAAGTGGTAGTTGAAACATGAGTCAATTTAGGAATAAAGTTAAATCTTGTATTATATGGATATTCTCCATCTCTAAAAAAAAGCCCAACGAGTTTTTCTAACGGAGCTCATGAACACTCATTAAAATATGAGAGAGATAGAGAGAGGAGAGGTAAGGAGAGAAATTAGTGTGATTATCCATTTTCTATTCATTTCTCTCTATCTCTATCATCCCCTAACGAGTGTCCATGAACACTCATTGAAAAACCAAAATACAAAAGATTCTCTTTCTCTTGATAACAATATTTATAATGGCAATCCAAACAAAAAAGTAAAAGAAGAGAAACAAATATTATTTACACTACTTCAAAAAAAATTCTAAAACAAATAAAAAAATTGCTTCTGCTATTTCATGCTTCATTATTTTGAAAGTTACTTATTTAATCTATTTATTACTTCTGATACTTTTGTACAACCAAATGAGCCCTAAATCAAAATTGAATAGAGATGAAAATCCTTAAACAAAGTTGTGGTGAAAAGGAAAAGAAGGGAAGAGGTTTTAGGGTTTCTCGATATAATCTTTCATATTTTGATATGGTCCCTCAATCTTCATATTTTGAAATTAGTCATCAACTCTTTGAGTTTTTAAAATTAGTCCCCAAATATTGATATTTTAAAATTAGTTCCATAACTCTTTTAAATATTTTAATAGTCCCCAAATCTTGCCACATGGTGTTAACTACAAGGACTAGTTTTAAAACATATTTTAAGATTTGGGTGACAAATTTCAAAATTATGAAAGATTTGAGGCCTAATATAAAAACCCAAGTTTTATTTATACACCCACTCTAATTTATTTTAAACCCACCAACTTTCGATGTCATTCTCAACCCAAAATATACACCAAAAACTATATTCCACCCATTTTATGGACACTGAAAAATAGCAATTTACATCAAAATACAACAACCAAATATAGATGTTAGTTGTTATTTTGGTGTATGTTAATACATACAAAATGGGTTAGATACCACATTCAGGTTTACAAATAATCCATGGGTATAAAATAAATCAGGGTAAAACTTGGGTTTGGAAAAAAAAAATTGAAATTGATCAATATGCAATTATTTTATTATGCAAAACAATACATGCAGTATTTTGTATCTTTTTTATTTTTCCTCATCGATATGTAATTATAAAGAAAATGGGAAACCCTAAAATAGCTGCACCAAAAAATCTCCACCCAAAGAGAGCTGCCGCCTGCCCCCCTTTGTGAGACTGAGCGGGTGCCATTAGCGGGTGCGGCTCGCGCGGTCCCTTCTTCAGCCCTAAAACCCTCACCGATCCTCCCCCTCCTCTTTCAAAACCCTAGAAAAAAAAAGTAAGCTCCACTCTCTCTTTTCCCTCCAAAATCTAATCTAGGGTTTCAATTCCCCATTTGCTTGAATTCGGTTCTTGTGAATTCGCCAATGGGTTACTTCCTTCTACTGGGATTTAGTTGATTATGTTCCGCAATTGTTAGCTTAAATTGCTGTCATCACTGATTGCTTTTACGATATTTTTTGTTGATTTTTTTTCTATTTTTGAGTCAGGATCTTGCGATTTTACTTATTATAAATCAATGCTCATGATCAAAATTGTTTTTAAAACTTCTTTATTCCTAATTTGCTATACTTTGAGTTTAGTTACAGAGTCCTGAGGTTCATGTTTTTTTTAATCTTAATTGCTTTCACATCTGATTTCTCTGCACATTTTTGTGATTTTTCGCATTCTTTTCCACGGGGATCCTGCAATTTTACTTATTCAAATCAATGTTCATGTTCAAAATTGTTTCTTTTTTACTTGGGAAGTAAAATTTACCTTAGATTAACTGAGAGTCGACATGTATGTGCATGGAAAATGCATCCACGGACACATAATTCACAACCAATAATAAATAAATGAATAAATAAATAAAATACAAGGGCTTGGTTATGTTTGGTTGACTGTAAATCACTGTTATTATGTTATATTTTGGATATGAATCTATTAGTTAAGAAACTCAACCAAATGTTTCTTACTTTTGTTGATATTTAATGATTAATGCTGCATAGGTAAATGGAGACTTTACTGGTCAATCGTTTATATCAGCTAATTAGTTTTTAGGTATAAGTTAATTTGTCAAAGTGAGGAAACACCAGCTTGCTGGAGTAGGTCGATTACTAGTTTTAGGGGTTGTCAACCTTTTCTGGAGAAAATGCATGAAGATTGTGATGGTAATTTGGATGCTGTTGATCTGTGTAAATTTAGGATGGAGGGGCAGAAGGATAAATTTCTTGATAGTGAAATGGTGGAAGTTAAGGTGGTGAAGTTAGACATTGAAATGCTAAAATCAACGAAAAGCAGTATTGTTATTACCGTATTGGTTGTGTTTGCCATATAAGTTTAGTGGACATGGCTGCATTTGCTCTTGAACTGGCTTTCTATGTTGCCGAAGAAAAGACTTTGCTATAATTTCGATGGCTGGTGATTAGGCATCAAGCAGGGTTTGACATTTGGATGGCAGATGTGTGTAAGTTATTTCCATCAAGTTTTTGTTATGCTTCAAGTTTGATGAAAAGGAGCTAATATGATGACGATAGTGATAAAGACAAAATTTGATAGGCTTAAAATCCTGGTGCTATCTTCAGTTCACTTGAGTTGTCGAGGAGCGCTTCTGAAAATGAAATACTCTCCTTTTAAGAAATCATGACTACTAACCTTGGTTTCAGATGTCAACAACTTATGGAGCCATCTCATGACATCAATAATATTGTGTTCGTGAAGGTTGATTATAGCATGTCAAAAGTCATCCGATTAGGTTTAAAGCAGGAGCGTTAAAAATGATTATAACGAGAATCACATGTTATAGTATTCTCTGGTGCTACCTGATGCTAATCTTATCTGCTATTATGTTTTTGTAATCACAGGATATAGTAGATAATTCTGCCATGGAAGAGAAACTGGACGAGGAAAATGAATCTATTGCGATGAAGGATGATGTTTGCATGGATGAATGCTCAAGTGAGGAGGGGCTGAATCCACCCATAGAAGATGACGGGGTATCACAGGTGAGATTAGCATCAGCATTATTTAGCCATTAACTCTTTTTAAAGTATGTTTTAATTAAGTAACGGTTCCCTTTTCTTTCAAAGTTCACAAACTCATTTTTAGTACCTTACAATTTCCTTTCTCAGAGCATCCCAGTTGATTCAATCAATGAAGAACTAATTAATGATGATAGAGACGTGAGTGCAGTAGAGGGCAGTGAGAATGGGAATGTTCAAAAAGGTAAGGTTGAGCTCGAGAACGATGTGAAACAAAATGTAGGTGATGGTAGAACACCTCAGATAGGGATGATCTTCAAATCCTATGAAGAAGTCGTAAACTTCTATAAACGATATGCACTACGAATAGGGTTTGGTGTGGCCGTGAAGAAATCATCTTTCAATACATATGGCCTGTGTAGAAGGTTGGTACTTGTTTGTACAAGAGGCGGCAAAGGCCGAGCTAATGAATGCTACCAGTCGAGACCAACGGCAAAGACTGACTGCCCTGCAACAATTGTAGCAAAGTTATGGGGTGACGGTTTACTGCATTTGATGGAAGTAAATCTTGACCACAACCATCCAGTTAGTCCGTCAGCAGCTAGGTTCTTGAAATGTTATAAAAGGCTACCTGGTGGAATGACAAAAGATCTTGTTGTCCGAGCTCGGAGACACGAAAACTTATCATCGGATGATAAAGAAATTTTAAACTATGTTGAAGGAGGACGTCTAAAGCTTGGGGAAGGAGACGCAGAAGCCATCTTTCAGTTTTTTGCACAGATGCAGGCCAAGAATCCAAATTTCTTTTACCTATTGGATCTGGATGTTGAAGGTCATTTGAAGAATGTATTTTGGGCTGATGCCAGATCTAGGGCAGCATATAAGTTCTTTAACGATGTAATATCATTCGATACTTCCTATATAAAAGATAAGTATGGTATGCCGCTTGCTTTATTCTTTGGAGTAAACCATCATGGTCAGCTGGTCTTGTTGGGTTGTGGCTTGCTTTGTGAAGAAT
Organism: Asparagus setaceus; assembly: GCA_012295165.1. Taxonomy (NCBI): domain Eukaryota; kingdom Viridiplantae; phylum Streptophyta; class Magnoliopsida; order Asparagales; family Asparagaceae; genus Asparagus; species Asparagus setaceus. The sequence goes on along the minus strand of CM022701.1, from coordinate 97,807,829 downwards.
CAAGTGAGAATTATTCATGGATCCTGAAGACATGGTTGACATGTATGCTAGGTAGTCATCCAAATGCCATAATTACCAATGAATGTAAAACTATTCAAGGTATTAATGAGATTTTTCCAAGATCTAGACATCGTATATGTCTATGGCATGTGATGAAAGATATTCAGGAGAAATCAAGCGGACTTGCAGAACAGTCGGAAGTCATAAAGGCTCTTGAGACACTAATATTTGACTCTTCTACAGTTGATGAGTTCGAAGAAGAGTGGGGAAAGCTGATAAATGGGTATGGACTTGAAGGTAATGAATGGTTTAGTTCTCTATATGACATTCGGCATCTATGGGTCCCTGCTTTTTTGAAAAACACATTTTGGGGAGGAATGTCCGTTTCCCAACATAATGACTCCCTAGCTTCATTCTTTGAAGGGATTGTCTGTCCAGAAACCTCTATTAAGGATTTTCTTAGTAGATATGAAATGATATTACAAACGAAGTATGAAATGGAGGCAAAAGCAGATTTTGACTCACTTCACAAGAGCCGATTTACTGTGTCAAAGTTTCCGATGGAAGAGCAGGTATCCAAATTGTATACTCTTAACTTGTTCAGTAGGTTTCAGGATGAGCTGAAGGCTACTGTCTACTGTCATGTTGCTCCTATCAAGATAGATGGTTCTGTCTCTGTCTTTAAAGTAAAAGAACATGCCTACATAGAAAACAGAGAAAGTAGTGAGGTTAAGGGTCATGAAGTTGTATATAACATTGATGGATTTCAGATTCAATGTGACTGTAACTTTTTCCATTTTAAAGGCATATTATGTAGGCATGCCTTATCTGTGTTTAAGCTCAATCAAGTGTATGAGGTGCCGTCACAATACATTCTTGATCGTTGGAGGAGAGACTTCAAACAGTTACATATCTTGACTCGTAGAACAAAAGATGTCTTGGGTAATACTATACTAGAGCGCTATGATAATCTCTCCCTTCGGTATCTTCAGCTTGTTGAGATTGGTGCCATGTCTGATGAGAAGTTCCAATTAGCATTGAGATTAATAAAGGAAATGGAGATGTCCCTTCTTGATGATAATACATTCCGAGATCTCAAAAGTAGGCTACTAGTACCTGATAGGTCCAATGGAAGTGATGAGTTAACTCAAATGGGCTTCTTTGAGGGTAACAGGACCCCTTCTGTACCAGCAAAGCGCAGAGGCCGGCCACCCAAAAAACTGAAAGAATCCAACATAGAAACCGTATCAACTTCGGGCAATAATAAGGTACTCATTTGCAGTAGTCTGTTGACTCTTTTCTGGTTTGAATTTAACCATTCTTTTTCTTTTAACACCCTAGTCAAAATGTTGTACATATAGGATACTTCTACATCATTGTTGGTTGGGAGCCAAAACGATACACTTCAAACTGTATCAACTATTTCACAGCTTGGTTCTCATATAAGGATGCCGGGAGGCGTTGATTTGATGGTCTGTATCATTTTAGTATTCAACACCTTCCCAATAAAAAGACATTTTTTCTTTCAATGTCTCATAGTCTCTGCTTACTTTCTTAACCTTGTTAATACTCATATAGGAAGAAGTAAATCCAAATGAATTATCCTTTGGCAACCAGTTTGGAGTACATCCTAATCCCCAACATCATGTTGGTAACCAATCAGTGATTCAGCCTAGCAATACGATACAGGTTTGTCAAATACCTCCAGGTGTTATAATTGTTTGTGTCATTATTTGAGATTACATGTTTTTCCTTTATTTTGCATGAATATTCCAGTTTGGCCAACAGCCTGTTGGAAATCAGTCAAGGATGCAATGGTTCTATCAAGAGATGCTACAGGTTCTTGTTTAATTGCTATCTATCCTGTTTGTATCACCAATCTCTTTTATTCCAATATATTAGAATAGTTAATATTAATATATTAGGAAAACTAGAGAAGTGTCAATTTCCATCACTAACACAACCTAATGTCTTCTTGGGTAGGTGGAGTGTGTTTGGTCCCACATTCAAAGATACGCAGTTTATTCTATTTGCTTTTCCTCGTAAATAAAATGACTATCCCTCTGGGATTGTGATTTTCTATCATAACACAATCAAGTTTTCTCTTTCCTTTTTTTTTTGTGTGTGTGTGTGGAATAGAAGTGTGTTTAGTCCCACATTAAAAGATTATGTAGCTGTAGCCTATTTGCTTTCCTTTAAATGGGACCTGATTATCTGTCTGAGAATTGGCCATTTTCCATCACAACGCAATTTGATTTGTTTTCTTGTGAGTGAACTCTTTGAATAGCTGTTATCGAGCATATCAATATAAGGCAATGTGGTTGTGGTTACTAAACATGCAGGAAGATCAGACACCTTATGTACGAAGGCCTGGGTAGGCGCGAAATGATTACTCATGTATGTCTAATTACACCATCACGTTATTTTTTTACTTATTAACTTAATGTTCTAATGAGCACTCATGCATGTTCAGTTTTGGGTCCCTTTTTTTTGGGTGGAAATTTACAGCATATAATACGTGTGTCGTCCGTAACATTTCAGGTCAGTTGAAATTTGGAACCGAGATGGAAGATATCCAAGCATCTTCATCCCAAACCATCAGTAAGATACTTTTAGCAGGAAGTTCCATGTGTATTGAAGTGAAATTCAGTGAAAAGCTTGGTTGAAATTCAAAAGTTTGCCGCCATCCATTATTGAGGTTCTTGGTCAACATTAACATAATGGAAATCCTTGCATCTAGCTGTTGATGAAAATGTTCATTTAGGTTTGAAAAGCTTGGTGATAAATTCCGAAATTGTAATCAACTTCCAACGGTATATACATTGTTTTTATCTTTTTTTTCTTTTCATTATACATAGAATCAGAAGGTCATCTGAAGCCTGTTGTGTGGTGGCACTATAATCAGAATTTTAAGCAATCAAATCAGGATTGTGTTCATAGCGTATGTTTTACTTCTTCAAAAGATCGAGTAAAACTCTAATATTTTGGCATTGTTTTGCTACGTCTTCTTTTGTTGCTTGTATGTTCTGTGTATGTGAACATAAGGTTTCATACCGCGATACTTGATATGTCTTTTGCTGATTATATGTTCTCTGTATACGAGCATAAGGTTTCATGTAGCGATACTTTATATGTCGATGTTAGTTATCTGAGGAGATGAAGGTTCCATTTTTGCCAATTGTCGATAGCAGAGGGAAATCTTTTGCAGTATGAGCTAATGCTTGTGCTAAATGATTGTGCTTTGTCGCAGGTGAAAGAAAACTCAATAAGAGAATTGTAAGCCATTATGTCACATTTACGCAAAATCATTGTATCAATGTATCATCTTTGAAGCTTCATTGCAAATGATTTCTCCTTCTCATTCTCGTCTCTCTCTCTCTTTTTCCTTCTCAAATATGATCAAACTCACTACTAATTAAACACAAAGCGAGGCATAAGGATATTAAGGTAATTTACCAACAAATATTTTTTTTTTGAAATGAATATTAAAGTTTTACCAAAAACAAATATTAAAGTTTTAGCCACGACATAATAACATGCACGAACACAAAGTGATGTGGGATGTAAAATACAAATATCAATATTTGGGGGCTTAATGTGAAGATATAAACATTCTAGGGTCTAATATGAGAAAAACCCAAAATAGAAAAAGAAAACTCAAAACCCCAAAAGCAGCTTTGCTCGCACTTACAAACCCCCCATCGACGGCGGCGGCGACGGCGGTGATTCAGTTACAGGCGACGGCGACTTCCATTCTTAGTCAAAAAATAGTTATAAACCCAGGTACCCAAAATCTCTTCTTGAGTTTATCTAATATATCATTCCGCATTTTTTTTTCATTAAAAAGAAAAAAAAAGAAACAGGGAAATAAATTTCATTAATATTTAATTACTACCCAAGTTCAAGTAGAATTTTCTTGGTAGCACTCGTAGGTTGTTCTTTTATGTTTCTGGGCATAAACTGTTTGATAAAATGCCTCACTCAACATTGTTCTTGATTCAAGCTCAAATGCAATTCTTTTCGAATGCGGGGCTTATTGAAGTTTTAATTCACATTGGTTTTGTTGTAAATTGAAACCCAATGCTCGAATTTTTATGTAAGGCAAAGGTTATGTTTGTCTCTGATTCATGCTCCTCATGCCCAGTTTATGACCTGCATTTTTACTGATAATTGCCTAATATATACGGGTTTTACATTTGATTATCCATAAACTTTTTTTTATAGCACGTAGATCCCTGATGCCCAAAAAAATGTATCTATATGCGCAACTTGAGTATCATGTGCGTCAACATGGTGCAGAGAGATTTCCTGATATTTCTGCGTGTTGCAGGGAGACTCCCTATTCTCTTGCATGTGAACATACATCCACTACATATATACAACAGATAATCAATGCTTAACATCATAACATCCTATAGTAACAGAAGTGTATATGCAATTAATCATGTATTCTCATTAGCCATCTGCATTGAAATTCCGTGATGCTCTAATATTTGTTCCGTTTCTCTTCACATCATCTCCTTCGAATTATCTATCAATAAATTTGATTTTATATAGCTAGAAGTAATGATACAGTTTTCCAATTGCCATTTTACGTTCTAGGTTTTCTCGTGGTCATATTCAAATTTCCCTCCCACTAAATGCCACTGTTCAAGCCTCCACCCCCTCGCATCCTCGTCAACAATGCCTCCTGCATGCGAAACGCCCAAACCGTTCTTCGCAACATCAACGTCTCTGTCCACGATGGCTCCGCTCTTGTCCTCACGGGCGCCAACGGCTCCGGCAAGACCACCTTCCTCCGTATGCTTGGTGGCTTCTCCCGTCCCTCTGCTGGAGAAATCCTATGGAATGGCAATAACATCGCCTCTCCCGGTGTCTTCCAACAATACAAGCTCCAAATCAATTGGCTTTCCTTAAGAGATGCTGTCAAAGAGAAATTAACTGTCTTGGACAATGTTCAATGGTTTGAAGTTCTTGAAGGCAAGTGCGGGAGAGCGAAGCCGGCGCTCGAGCTTATGGGTCTTGGCAGGCTCGTGAATGAGAAGGCGAGGATGCTCTCCATGGGGCAGAGGAAGAGGTTGCAGTTGGCAAGGGTGATTGCCCTTGATCGGCCGATTTGGTTGCTTGATGAGCCGTCGGTGGCTTTGGATGCCGAAGGGGTGCGGTTGTTGGAATTTATCATAGCGGAGCATAGGAAGAAGGGTGGGATTGTGATCGTGGCGACGCACTTGCCAATTGAGATTGAGGATGCAATGTCGCTAGGCTGCCGCAGAGGTTTCCAAGAAGGAAAACCATGGTTGATCTGATCAGATGAGGTGAGTGTTACTCATACAATAGACATTTGGTTTTTAAAATGGGAATTGTTATGGTGTCTGAAATGTATCATTTTCTTATTTGCAGCATTTTAATGACACATATGTTGTTTATAAAATATGGCAATGTTTGAGAATGTATGTGATATTACTTTTTTCTTCTTGATATACGCGGTCCATTTAACTGTAGGATCTTGAAAGCTCTGATTGTGGATGAGAAGGTTTACATTGTTTTCTCATCTGAATGAAATACACCTGCTAGTAATCATACATATTCTGTTAAATAAAGTTCAATGATTACTTTAGAAGAAAAACAACTGATAGATTTGGATTGATTGAAATTGATCAAACTTCCAAGAAATGTTTACTTACCAGATTATATCATTGCATGATAGGTGATTTTTGTTGTCACTTAGATCATTAAGAAAACTACAAATTATTATTTAAGATGCAGACGACAATTTTTTTTGTTTCTATTATTGTTTAGAACGAGTCATAAAAGTTATAAGAATGTTTCTGAACTTGGGACTTAATAAATCAATGGGTGGTTTTAGTGTGTGAATCAAAAATTAGATCATTTGGGCCTATAGAGAAAGGATCCATGCTGAGGGTATGTAGAATTTTACATGACTGAATCCACCAGTATAGCATGATATCCTCGAAAAATTTTATAGAACTTGTGACCTATCGTGGTAGCCTCGTCTAAGGGATGATGTGATCAATTTTTTTGGGTTGCATTTCACTAACCATTATTCATATCAAAGATATGTTGATTCAAACCTGTGATTCAAATTATAATGTGATTTGGCAGAGGGGATTTTTCTCAAGTCTCAATTTTGAAGATTTGTAGGAGAATTTTATGCGGCAGATTGTAATATATACTGGAAATGTTATTGAAGCCCCTTTAGCTAATGGAACTTCGGGCTATGGTGGAGCTTTTGTGTTATGCTTAGGGGATGTATAGTGAAGGACAATTCGGTCTTAGTAGCAGAGTTTTGTTCGCAACTATAAACTTTAAAGATTGATTACCATGAAACCTCGTCATAGTTGTTAGAAAGAACTTAGGGTTTGAGGTTTCGGAACTGGTTTATGATAGCGTTTAGGAAAAAAGAAAGAAAGATGGATAGTTATTGTACCTTTTGTGGCACTTTTTAGGCCTATCTTTATTGTGTCAGTTTATTGTTTTGCATGAACACAACCTTTTGGGTATGTTTGACATATAACATTTTCTAATAATAAATGGATAGTTTTGATTGATAATTTGTTTCACATATGCCGTTATTGGTAAATGCTAAATAGTTAAGTGCCTGAGGAAATACTAGAAGAATACGTTCTGTTTACTGGTAGTTTTTACAATGTAGGATATTTAAACACTATAGAAAGAAATGCTTGGGGCTCTATATTGAGGAAACCATCTTTACTTCTTTCTTTTTCCTCTCTAATACACAATGAATTTGGTTGTCATATGTTCATCTGCATTCATTTATATCTTAATCCAATCCTCTCTCTTGTGCAATTTAGATATATTTTTGGGTCAATTTCAGATAATTCCCTTAGTTATAAACTCAATAGCACTTATTACCATTGAGAATGTCATTTTGAGAAGGATGAAATGCATGAGGAATGATAAGTGCTAACAATTGAGTTGAGGGAGCTATAAATGCTATCTGGAGGTATAGATGATAGGAGTTATATGCATGCAACTAACATTGCTCCATTGTTTTCTATGCAAATCCTTTTTGTATCAATGTAACAAAAAGCATATCATGTTTTAAAATGGATATCTTTCATAAATGGTTTATTTGCTAAATTTTGTCATGCAAATATGCAGAATTGATAGGTAGCCTTACCCTAAGCTAGAATAGTTTCTCAAACAAACTAAACAAGATCTCAAACCTAAAACAGTTTGTGCCTACATTTTTTGGACATGACGTATGCCTGCCCCAATCAAGTTCAAACTTATTAATAATATCATAAATAGAGATATGACATCTCCATTGAACTTATACTAGCTTCTTCATGTCAAAGCTGACTCCTTCTTGGTTGATTCTTTCTTGTGGAATTGGCTGCCATGCAGTTTATTATACTGTGACTTAGGTCAACATACTGTTTCCGCTGTAGTCTGCCTCAGATTTTGACAGGCACATTTATTTCTTCAATGGTCAGCTGGACCATTTTAACTTCTATCCTGGTCCAACAATGGAGAGAGACTGACCTGACCTCTTCAATTCAATTTTGGAAGACAAACACAGGCTTGACATTGAATGCTGTTTGTTTGTTCATAGGATTAATTTTACGAAAGTACCGTGAACTTTGGCGTGTTTGCAAAAAACAACCTTAAACTTTTTTATCAGAGAAAACAACTGTGGGCTTCCAAAACTGCACGAAAATACCATGAACTAAGTACAGAAAACTGTTGCTAACAGCATTGAAGTAGATATAAGGGTAGAATTATCCAAATCATCCCCAGCGTACGTGATAATTTTCTGTAATAAAAAAGCTTATGATAGTTTTGGTAAAATTTATCCTTGTTATATAACATACTCAGCTCTTTCCTTTTACGTCCATTTTTAACCACTTTTTTCTTCTTCTTCATCAATGAGGCAATGTTTTCAACCCTTTGAAGTCTGTGCTCCAAAATTCCTGATTCAAAACAGTTGAGTTTGCATTAAGTCTTGCTGCCTTTTGTGTACCAGAAACTGCCACAGAGTTATTAGCCCTCTTAATTCTCATTAAATATGGTAGCCAGAATATTAAAGGTCTCAGTAACTCATGAACTTGTGAAGTTCCATTGGGAAGCTAAAGCATCCAAAGCGTATTAAATTCTCCCTACCTTCAAATCAAGAACTTTGTTTCTAATGGAATAAGTTTGATGTTTTCATTAGTGACGTTTCTCTCAGTAAAGTATAAGATCAAAATAGTACAAGATTTTAGAATTACTTTTTCACTTAGTAGTCAAGCAACTAAGTAAAACTAACATTTATATTGCAGCAAAGAGGTACAATCACATAGTGGTCCTTTAGCTTGCACTTTTGCATTACATATTTGATACCCTAAACACCATTTTGGGACAACATACAAGAAATAAACTGAAAGCCATCACAACCTAAATTGCATCTGAGAAGTTCTTAACAACAAGAAACTCCAACCAAAACTTGAATTCCAAGCAACCAATCAACGAAGGGAAACAACAATATGGGCCATCATAGGCCAATATTAACATAGTCTAACTAATTGAAATTCCTTATATTAGAAAGGGTGCAAATGTCACTTGAGAGAGAGGGAGAAACTTTTTAGAGAGATGATGATGGTGATGATGGTGGTGATTATGATGAGAGAATAGGGGAAGTCAATACCCGAACCAACACCCTTGCATGGTGGTGTGCCTTGTAAATTTGAACTTTCGAATTTTCTTTTTCTTCAAAAAACGAAACACAACACATTGCAAGGAGAATCTGAGGTGCGTTCTTGACTTCTCACATAACACGAAAGAAAATCTTCAAGCTCTCCCTCTCCCTTTCTCCTGCGAACCAAAACAGCTCATGCATTAGTTATAGTTATGGGGAAAAAACATTAGTAGATTGATATACCTTTAGTTTGATAATTCCTTCGATAAAATGAATGGAGAGAAAAAAGGTTCATATATCTGACTATAGTCGAATGTTTTCAGGGTGACAGAATAGAGTTAATCAAACTAAGGGCATCAAACTATGTTTATTAAGAAAACCAAAGAATAAGGAGGCATACAATAAAACTCAACATGTGTAATGCAACAAGTTTCAGACAAAGTACTAAATTGCTCAGCTACCTTGTGTCAACAAAACAAAATCCTAATTTACCAAAATCTGCACTCAAATCTCTATCCAGACAACTTCAGAGGCTCCTATATATGTAAGATCAAGGCTCATCTAATGCACTATTCATGCAAATTCTCATTGAAATTTGACTTATAAACAGACCAGAAGAAACAATAAAGCCTAAAAATCTAATCAGTAAGAAAATTTGAATAGAAATTATGATTTCAAAGTGACTAGTTCTTACCATTCACTTAGGCTCATTGTGCAGCCTCACCAGAGACTGCAGTCTTGATCCTCTCCACCGTGCAAGCAATTAAACTATTAACTGTTGCAACTGAACCTAACGACAACTTTGCAGTAGGGATGGAATCAACCAAGATTTGGAACGCAACGGTTAGAAGGGACCCACCAGACCCAACCTCGCCTATTGGACCGCCACCAGGCACAATGCCGGTGGGCCCATCAGGCAGGATGGCGAAACCTGAGGGTAGGAGGGCCACATAGTCAGGATCACCGCCATTGAGGACTACATTCATGGCAACAACATCTACAGGGGCGTAGATTACGTAGGAGCCAGTTGAGTCAGTGCAGCTTTCTTGCAGGATCAGCATGTTGCTCTGGTTTGAGTTCGGGCTCTGTAATTAAATCATTTAAAAGGGTTTAGAATAGAGATTTTAATTTGATTTTAAGTTTATATTAGCATATGTACAAGTCTAGGGTCATTTTTTAGCATATGAAGCACCACTAAAATTGTCAGATATTTTACAAGAAAAGGTGTTAAATTTGTTTGGCATAAAAATGTGCTAATGTAATATCATGCTTAATAATACAGTGATATGCTTAGTTCTTCTCATATCAAATTAACTAAAAAGGGAAGGAGTAACAATTTGTAGAGAGGTGCAAATTTTTAGGTTTATGATTCCGGTACTCAAATAATGTGACAAAAGTTAGGAAAAAAGTAAGGTAATCAAGCCTATGGGTTTGTATTTGCAAATAAATGAGATCAAATACTCATAAGTCATCCTAATGCAGGAGAAGTAAATTATCTTAATATATTTACAATAAAATTCTAAAGATCATCTTTCTATAAGAGAGGTTGAAGTTGAAGAAACTTACATTGACTCGAAGAAGAGAAACACAATTACCATGATCACGGCCATTAGCTATATGAGCCATCTCTTGAACAACACCACCATTAGACAGGATATCCCACTGTTAAACACCATTGTATACATAATATTAACAAGTTAATTAACACTCTTATATACAATGTTCATCCATAACTAATTAAAATAGAAATAGAAATATACCTTAATGAATCTTGTAAAGATGAAAATATCAAAAATTAGTAGGGAAACACATCAAAATTATGTTAAATGTGAATACCTCACTGCGAGAGCTCTCATCACGAAGAAAATCAAAAACCCTTTTCGGAGGAACAGGGAGCCAGAACGAAGTAGCTGCGTTTAGAACAATACCGGGAGGCCTACCAGGATCATCGATACTTTTCCTAGTCATAACCCTAACATCTTCAGCTCCGCTTCCAGACAGTGTGGTCCACTGGTGAGTAGTGGACGCACTCACGCCACCACAAAAGCTTATAACCATTCTTTCGGCTAATTTCAACATGCTCTTTCTCCCTTCAGCTGTTTGTATCACTGCAAATTATTGGAATTTGGCGTGAATTGTGGTTTTATTGGAAGAATATGGAGAAAGTGAAGGTTTGGATTTTACCACCGCCGTCTCCATTGGGGATGTTGCTGGCCATGACGCTTGCAAGGCGCTCACATTGGCGATCTAGAGTAGAAACCCATCTTTTTGCACCAAATGCTAAGCCAGAGTTCACTAAGGGTTTGTATATGTTGTGCACAGATCTATCATCAACTTCAACATGCTCCACCCAAGTTACCTATATATATTCATGCACACTCAAAGTAAAGTACACATTATGTCCTCAAAAACTGAAACCTAATAAATAAATAAAAACTTACACAGTCAACTTCTACTAAGGTCAAATACACAACTACATGCACCCACAGTGTAGGATAAGGCTAATATCTGATATCATGAATAATAACTCAGTATGTCCTCAATGAGAACAGCAATTTAGTCACCAAAGAAACACAATAAGCTACTCTAAGATCAAATATGCAATTGCTATTTATAATAATAATCTTTAGGTTGCTATCTTTGAGATGATTATATAGTACACTTTCTGAGATGGATATTAAGATATTACTATAAAATATTATTCTACTGACAAATACAATCTTTTCTTTATCATGTGATATGTAGCAGATTTACCTTAGAATAGCCATTTGGCATTTCTTGTATGAGACAACCAGATGGCCTTCTTCGACATCTCAACACGGGGCTAGGGCGAAGACTATCCAAGGAGACATCGGCAACCACCCAAGTACCATCGCCGTGTTGTTTGCAGTATCTTACGAAGAGACTTTCTCGGGTAGGAACAAGTGGAGATGGAACTTGGAATTCTGCGGACATCTGAAAATTCATGAAATTGTGTTTGTGAGAACCTGGAAAAGGAGAATTTCAAGATCCAGAGAAATAAATGTTCAAAAATTTCTCCTCAAAGCCGGGAGGTCTTGAAAGCATTGTAAACTTTATATTCGAGTTTTTAAGTTGATTTTTTCTGCTGAAAAACATGTAACTTCAAGTTTAATGGATGGGTTTTATTAAAATTTAGGATTACAAGGTGTTAAAGAAACTTGAAAGTGCATGACAGACATTTTAGTTTTATGAAATATTAATTTATTTTTTTTATATGGGAATTAAACCCAAGAGCTTGGGAGTCATATTGGCCTTCAACCATCCGGGTCACTTGCGGTTCTCTAATTTAGTATTTACTTAGTAGATAAGGTTTCTTAGATAATAATATACTCAGCATGCCTAGAGATATAGCTGTATGATATTTTCTCGAGCATAATTGTCCTTGTTGATTTACATAGAGATATATGATGCATATTAGAGAGTTTACGTACTCCTAAACTTAAACTATTAATATATTCTGCACGTTACAAAAAGATTAAATAAAACTTACATAATAAAATAATTTCTAGAAATAGTGTGACGATGTGGATATGATATTAACCATTGGTAATTAATGAAGGAAACATCACTCTAGCTATACAACGTCATGATAACTCCTATTCACAGATTTAAATTAGTAAAGATTGAACAATTATTTAATTCTTTAATGCCATGTATTTATTTTCTGTAATGTAATATACAGAAATACAATCTAACTAGTAATTAATATTTGATCCTACTTTAAATATCAAAATGCATAAAAATATATACCACTTGCAAAGCTCCATTGCAGTTCCCTGCAACTCCAGTTGACAGCACTTCCAAAGTTATAGCTCTCGACACTATTCCAGAGAACACCGTAGACCATTGATTCTACAAAATTACAAATATCACACAAATTATTTACAATAACAACATAAAATATAAAAAATCAAACTTTTGGCTAAATAGCACTTAAATACCTTATAGTTTTTCTACTCTACACTTATATATACCATCACTTATTTTCAGTAGTAATAATATACCCTGAAATTTCTAAAAGTTGCATTTCAATAACTTATGTTATGCAAACTTGAGAATTTTGCTTGAAATATTCCTATGTGATGCTCAAAAGCTAATTTCATAACTTTTTAGCCCTTAATATTTATTGAATTTACTTTTAAACCCCCAATACTTCTGCTTTAAAACATAACTGAGGCATGTTTAAAATCGAATAATTGTAAGGTTAGCACTAAATTCAACAATCTTTACGAGCTAAAAGTTCTAAAATTAGCTTGCGAGTGTCCTATGGGAAACTTTGAAGCAAAATTCTCATATTTGCATAACATAAGGTGTTTAAGTGCAACCGTTAAAAATTTCAGGATATATATAATTGCTACGAAAAACAACTGAGAGTAAGCTAGAGGAATCTATAATGTATTTAATTAAGTTCTAATAAGCCTTAAAATAAATAAACATACCACATCCATAAGTATCTCCACAAGATTGACATGGTTCATGATCACAACCGCGGTCTCTCTCGAGGCCTCCGACTTGAGCCCAAACGGCTTGGGCCCGATCCCGCGCGGGAAATTACGAATATACTCCTCATCATTCAAAGTGTCGATGTTGCTGTCCAAGTCTTGAGTCCACAACGGCTCACCAACCTGAGCCATTCTTATAAGCTCCTCCATTGCAGCGACGGCGAGCTCGACGATCATCGGCTTGTCGAGCTCCGTCTGGCCGGAGACTGACCGGAGAAGTTCGCCTGCGCCAGTGAAAATGTCGCCGGAGATGGGCGGTGGAGCGAAGCCTGAGCCGACCCCGAGGTCGAGGGAGGAGCGGGATGCCATTGGGGAGGAGAGGAGAGGGTAGGACACCATTGGTTTTCCTACGTATTTTGCTGCGATTCCCGATATCCTGTCGATCTTTACAAAAACAGATTGCAAGAATGAAGAGAAGATTTTAAATAAAAAAATATACATAAATTTGACAAAACTATTCTAAATTTTTTTTTTGTTAGAGAAAACTATCACACGCGTATTGTTTTCGCCTAAATTGTCCGAAAAATCATGAAACTTATTCAAAAAAAACATGAGAAAAATCCAAATAAAAGACAATAGTACGGAAATTTTTCCTAATAAAAATCAAACTAAAGTGAGTACGTACCTCTTCTCTGAGTCTAGCATTTTCGAGACGAAGATGATGCTCGTCGAAGGACATCTCGCCGAGGGCAGCAGGGCCGCCGCAGTTAGGGCATGAAGCATTGCTGAGAGCATCTTTGTATCGCATGTTCTCGGCTCTTAACTTCTCATTCTCAGTTCTTAATTGAGTGTTTTCATGCCTCTCATGTTGAGTCTATATTTTACATAAAAAGAGAGAGTAGTGATCAATATGGGATGAGTTTAAGCATGAGAATTAATTAACCAGGAAATAATGCAAAATGTTGTTCAAACATAGAAAAGATTAAGAGAGGAGTCATTTTTATATGGTGTGCTAAATTTATGATTAATTACCTTTCTGTACTATATATGAGATAGGTTCTATGTATCTACATGGATAATCTTAATATTACTAATTATAATTATATGAACGGGTAATCCTTAGAGCTTGTGATCTAGACTCCAGAGACAGCCGTGTAATTTTAATTAATAATTTTAAAGTTATCCATGTAGATACGCAGACTTCAAGATCATCTATGTTATTACATCTCTGCCTCATGCTGCCGGAATGTAATAATCCATAAATTTGTTTTGGTGTTAAGAGTTGAGACCTTCATTTGGGTGCGCTTGTTTTGGAACCAGAATTTGACTTGTAGAGGCTCAAGCCCTAGCTCTCGGCTAAGTTCCTTTCTTTGCTTGTCATCAGGGTGAGGGCACTCCTTGAAGAAACTGAGCAAAGAAGAAAATAAGAAATTAAGGAAATTAAATAGATGGAAAGTAAATGAAAATTTAATCACAATGCAATTTGAGATTAGATATTTAATAAGTAAATTAAATAAAACAGAAAGAGAAAACAGATAAATGTAAATTAATAAGACACTTAGACACGAAAAATGATTAGATTGTATAAAGATATGGGTTAAATTGACATGAACTGAGAAAAATAGCGAAAGTTTGAGAGGTTTCTAACGTTGCCCTTTGATATCTCAAGGAACAATAAAATAAAGAGGCAGAATAAAAAGGAAAATGCATGAGATATTGAGAGTTAAGGTAGATAAAATGATAGCATTTTCCTCTCCTAATAGACCTGCAACAATTAGATGAAAGAGAATTGAAGGTTTAGTAAACTAGAAAAATGCACAATATATTCTCTTCCTAAAGAATAGTGAATTTTATATAAATGAAAGTACAATTATAATAAACATAAAATAAAGATTAAACCTAAAATAATAAACAATAATATAAACATTTAGCATTTCATGAAGTGAAATTTTAACTAAAAATTAATTAAAAGAGAAGATGGTATTTTAAGTTTATCATCTCAAGGATAAGATTGAGGTACTGCGTTCCTTTTTCCCCTCTTTAAATGAAGTAGAAACTAAAGTGTTAGCTTGAAAATTGAAGGTTTGAAAATAAAGTAAAATTGGGAAGGGAAAACCCTAAAATTTTTGTAAGTTCTCTTCTTAAAACTTCATATATTTATATTGACAACAAAAATTAAACCAAAATGAAGAACAATGAGACATTGCATATTTAAAGATGGGTTTATGTTATTAAGTCTAGCTAATTTCCTAAACAAAAACAGTATGAAAATATCGAAGAAAACAATCAATCTCTTCCTTAATTAAAGGCATGTCAAATTTTGAGATATCACAATTTACAAATGATTATGAGAAACTAGTAGGGAAATCTTACGCCTCCATCTCTTGAATCTGATGCTGAGTATGGCGATGATATCTCTTCTTCTTCGGCCTCTGGTTCGGATCCTGATCATCCCCCGAAGCCCCCTCGATGTTCTCACTCCCCGATTTGCTCTCAAAATCCTCCTGTTCTCTTGCAGCCCTCGCCATCTCACTCTCTCCAGTGATCTGAGCCATATCCAGCAAGTTTGAGTGTTGATGCTGCAATGGGAGCTGCTGAGACCCTTCTAACAAGTTTGGCTGCACTTTAAACAAAAGATTTAGCTTGATCCTTAGTGTTCATGATACATAGAGAAAGACCCATTTTGATTTTATCCAAGAATTTTGAGATCTATCAACAAAATGACCAGTTAGGTAGAGATTTTTTTTTCTAGAGAGAAGACTTCTTTTTTTGGGAAACAGTACTATACCCTTTTGAGTTCATGATTCATAGAGAAAGACCCATTTTGATTTTATTTAAAATTTTTGAGATCTATGAATAATATGAAAGAGATAGGTTTTTTTTCCTCTCTCTATAGAAAAGAGAGACCCTTTTCAGTTCTCACGCGGTTCTCAGAAACCGAGGAGGATTTAGCCTCAAATGGCTCAAACACCCCTTCAAAATTTAGAGCTAATACCAAATTATCTAACAAAAAATATATTTATATAAAGATAGAGAGAGAGAGAGAGAGTAGAGAGAGAAAGAAACAGACTACTGCAGGAAGCCCCCACAAAAGTTCAGTTCATGCAAAGCCCTTGTCTTCATTTTTTTTTCCTATATAAAATTACAAAAAAATTGAAGAAAACGGGAGAAATTTAATAAAAATTGGTGACCTGGCCAAGTGTCAGAGCCGACGATGACCCGTAGGCGGTGCCGGAGCCCGCAGAGCCGTGGCCGATCATCGACGGGACATGCCTTGCCGGAAGCATGATCCCTGCAGGCATGCCGCTTCTCCCCCCACCAAACCCTAATTCTCTCTCCCCCTCCACTTTCTCTCTCTACAATTTTAATAATTCTTTGTTTCAAGGAATCAATCAACACTTGTTTCAAAGGCACTAGAGCTAATATATATATAGATATATCTAGAGGCAAACTACTTTTGATCTTGTTGTTTATTTCAAAAAGGATAAGAGGGTAGGAGAGAGAGTGTGTGATGTGTTTGTGTGGATATATGAAGGTTTTTTGTGGGAAAACAAAGTGTGTATCAAGAATATAGGGTGTAGATCTAGGACAAGGGACCCTATTTTTGATCTCTCTTTCCCTCTCTTAAGTATATGAGCTATATATATATACCTTAAGAGATAGAGAGAGAGAGAGAGAGAGTGGAATAAGATGTGGGTATTCAAGAGTGCATGAAACTAGGAGGAGAATGGAGGTTTTAAGAGAGAGAAGAGCTTGAAAAGAGCCATGAGAGAAAGGAGAAGGAGAAGAAGAAGAAGAGGAAAAGGGAACAGAGAGAGAGAGAGAGGAAGAAGAAGAAGGAAAGGAGAAGAAACAAAGGAGGCTAACAGGTGGAGGGGATGTAGCAAAGGAGGAGTTATTGCAGAGAGTATTGAGAGGGTGCTATTGCATTTATTGAGAGAGGGTGGTGTAATTGCACTAGAGAGAGAGAGAGAGAGAGAAAGAGAGAAAGATAAGTTTAGAGAGAGAGAGAGCGAGAGGTGTTTTGTATTTATTTATATTTTTTTCCAACTTCAACAAGATGGAGTATATGGTGAAAGTGATTTTTGGCTACCAAACTCATGTAGAGAAGTTACCAAGATGTACCCAAAAAAACTTCTCCTTCACCATGCAAACTTGATGTTAGAATTGGAAAATGATGTGATTTTGTGAGTTAATTACTAATGAAACTTTACATTTAATTTTAGGATAAAGAGTTTTTTTAACCTTCTTTTGACATTTAATGTAGTGATTGCTGACAAAAAGCTAAAAGCTTTTCTCTAGTTGATATGGGAGTTTGTTTTCCGTTTAGGATAAAAAGGTTACAATTTTATTTCCAAATAAGAAAAATGCTAACAAAACTTGAAATTTGTCAGTTACAAAAAGTTATTGCTTTCCTTATTTTCTCTTTGAGGTTGGTGGACTTTTGGAAAACCAAATGAATGGGAAACATGCATAACTCTCATCTTGTTTATCTCCTTAGATATTGTGACTTATCATTTCTATAATTTTGTGTGAAAACACATAACTCAAGGTCATTTATGTTAGCTTTTAATCTCAACAAAAAGAGTAAATTAATGCAAGAAAATAGTCAAAATATTAGAGAGAAAGAGAACATGATGATTGGAAAACTTCTGTATAATATGGTAGAAATGTAGAAACTGTGATCAATGCATAAAATACAAGGGTACTTATTGAACACCTACATAAACTTTATTTTTATTATTCTAGTTGCATTATTACATGAGTATCAAGTATTCAATAATATGAAAGTCATGTAGGTTCACCAAACTTCATTGTAAAATTTACTGCATACATAATTTCACTCTTCATACATAATACTTTGAATGTATTTCACTACGAGAGGAAAAGAAGAAGACATTTACCAAACCATAGTTAAAACTTGAAAATTGAATGAGATGTAAAGAAACCATCATGTACAAATTGAAGAGCAAGAGTACAAAACAAGGAAAACCCTACCAAATAATTAATTCATGAAAATTGTCATGCCAACAATATCTATGGAATTACTCAAAAGAGGTAATTATTTGGGTTCTACTCTTGTCGCCTCTTTTGCATCTAGAGATAAGTTGCATCTATTCCCTCTTACAAATACCCTTGTTTATGTTACTTTCATTGACACACGCCCAACACTTCTCATGCAATTTATTTCAATATATCCTAGCTCATTACTACAACGTTCTATCCAAGCTTGAGGTCATACATAAAGACATTTAATTATTTACAACCAACTCTACATGGACCTAAACTTATCAAACCCTACTATGAACCCTTGATATGGGCTATAGATAAGATGGATCGGGTCCACTAGAGACACATGGTGTTCAAAGAGATGAGAACCATTAGATTAGTATAAAACAAAGGTTTTGAAGATAAACGTACTGATCTCAGGATTCTGTTGTCTTTCGGATCATCATGTTCGTAATGAATCCAGTCCATTAAAAAGTTTCCTAATGCATGGACTAAAGTCAAAAGGGACCCAAAATTCACCCAATAACATAATAACTTAAAACTTTTGTAAGAATTAGGAAGTATATATAACATAAGATAAATTATATATATCAGCCTCTTCATGTGTACTGCCGAGTCTTTTGCCTACAACATATGTAGAATGATAAGTTAAGGAAGCATTGTTGTTCGATCCTTCTAAGAATTAGGTTTTGTTTTTAAATTTCTAACGAAAATTAGAGTTTTTTGGTTGGAAGAGAACAACTTGGGCCCAATTTTCCCAATGCAGTCATTTTCGCCGTAACCATCGCACATTATCGTAAAACAAAATGGTATATATTGCTAATAAAAATAAAAAATTCCTTTTTGGAGGGTAATAAACTACTAAAATAATAATAAGAAATTGACATATAGGCCTCATGCCCGCACTCTACACTCTAGGGCCCTAGTTAGTATATTAATACGGTACATAATCAAGCTAAATTAGTTCCAATTACATTAACTTGGATTATCTCTGAGAATATGAGGTTCATATATACTCTAGATTTTATTGTCCACATTGCAAAGAATTATCCGAAAATGAATACATAATCATACTCAAAAGCTTCGTAAGTAATGGATCCATCTTCATACTTAATCAATACTCTAATGCAATGATCAATTAGATAACGTTCCATGATCAACCCAAAAATATTAATATAAAATTACTATTGTGATAACCAAAGATGTAGTTATATATGACCATCATTAAGAAATGTTCAACAAAGTCCAAAATATGTAAGCTAAAGGGGAACAAATTAACTAGTTTGGAACTAACTTTTCAATCATAATGATAAGGTTTAATTATACAGATAATACTTCCTATTGTAATGGTATAGCCAATTAATTATATATCACTATTAAGCTATTTTCTTAGTACTTACATCCTCTGAATTTCAAACGGTGTTACTTTTCTACCCGCAATTTAGAGATGAAAGGTTTTATTTTCACGTGATTCTCGCATGACATCTCAAACAGAGGTAAAATTAACATTAATATCATTGAGTTTCAAGAGCGTAAATACTAATAAAATGGTTAATAGGGTAAAAGTGGCTGGGCCATCATAAAACATGGGTTTGTATCTTCAATTAACCCTCTAGCGATAGTGCTAAAGCAAATGCATGGAAGACTAAATATGAATCAAATCAATCTATAACGAGATGGGATTAACTTTAGTTACTTTTTTGCTTGGGATTCCCTCTTAAGTAGAGGAGAGGTCCCTCCCTCTCTCTCTCTCTCTCTCTACCTATAATTAAATGCACTGATATGTGAAGAGAGGGGAGAACCCCATTTCCTGCGCTCTAGCTACCCACCATTTTCCTTTGGATTCCAAGAGTGAATGTGTGAAACCCCCAACTCCCCCCATTTATTGCCTCTGAGCTCCACGCGAGACAGAGAGAGACCTACTCGCTTGGTTAATAATTAAGTTCATGCCTAGTTTGCATGTATATAGTATTAGCATACGCTCGCACTTGTAGAGAGAGAGAGAGAGTGTGTGTGTGTGTGTGGGGAATGGGACCCAGGACTTGAAAAGATGGTCATTTTTCCCTTTGTATAGTTAATAGAGAGAGAGAGAAAATGTATTTTTATAAGTATTTTTATAATTTTGTGAAAAAAGAGAGGCTATGTCCTGATTATGATATAAGAATAAACGCGTATGACACAAATTAATTTAAAATTGTAAAAAGAATATAACATGGTTTAGCATAGTGTTCATGTCAATTGACAGTGGAAAATAAGATGATATATATATGAGATTAATGGATATCATTGACATATAAGGGGATTTTCCTCATATACGCTCAGGTGGCACAATCTCCACCAAGTGTAGGAGAGAGAATAAAGTGGGAGAGAGAATGCCTCTTATTTTATTACAATCATACTTGGTGGATATTGTGCCACGTCAGGGTATATGAGGGAATCCCCTCATATGTCAATGATACCCATTAATATATATATATATATATATATATATATATATATATATATATATATATAGTAATGATATTGTGAGATGGTGAGCTCAAATATTATCGTGAGCTAGACTAATCGGCTCATCAAATTCATGATCGGTACCGTACATCTTATTCAGCACATCATCAAATGTATATGGTAAAATTTTCACACAATTTGGAGTCTTCTAGAATATGAATCGAACTAGTTTGATATGTTAATTTTTCAGGCAGCTTAGCAGCATTCCCTTCTACACATAGCTAAAAAATTATTAAAAAAATTTCAAAACAATATAATTTTTTCGACATATGGGAGTGCAAATCAAGATGGGGCGGTGCCAATCATCATTTCGAGTAGCTTATTGGGCTAGCTCACGATAAAAATCTGAGCTCACCATCTCATTTTATCATTTTCATATATATAGTCTTGCATCAGGCTTATAAGATTTCATCTCATTTTTGACCGATTATAAGAGAAAATTCATACAGTAAAATTACTAGCCATACAATCAATTTTCTGACTTAATAAAATACCCTAATAAAAAAGGAAAATTTTCCTTAATATGTCATCAAACTATCAAACTCTTAAAATTAAAGTAATTTCAAATACTCCCGCTATTTTATTAGATGAAATGAAATTTCAAGGGAAAAAACTTACGATTTGCTCTTCCCATCAAATGAGCTGTCTCTTGGGCCCCACTCGTGCGGGAGAAAACGACAAGCTACCATGTCCCAACGCTTGTGGGGCCCACATATGTGTGATGTATCTGCACCCCAAATTTATTGCACATGGCAGTAGGAGGAAAAAACCTGAGTCTACGCATTACCCAGTTTCAAGGGGGTTCGATGTAAAACGCCAATTCAGTTTTTGTAAACAAAACAATTACATGAGATCATACTGTAAAAGGCTGAGTTTGACTTTTTTGTCATTTAGCTAGTTGTATACTACTATTTATCCTCTTCAGTGAAAGAAAAAAGTTGACCTAAATTTGCTCAAAAAGAAGTGTCAAAGGAGCACCAATCCTATAAGAACCTCCGAACAGATTGCGGGAGGATCTGAGGCAAATAGAGGAGGTAAGTAAATGACCAATCCCTCCCCCAGGTTCAATTGTAAGGTTTAGATCACGCTCTATAGTACTGAGATGTTCTGATAGGATTGTTACTCGAGAAGAGATATTTTTTACTATAAATTATTTCTTTTCAAATAAGATTAAGCTAAATTAATAGTTCTTTTTAATTCTCTTTTATTTTATAGTGTAACATAGTACGAGCTATATAGCTACATATGTGAGACATAACCCTAGCTACATAAGCTAATAAATTTTATTGGAGTAAGTTTAATAATGTGTTATTATTTTCATTCCGATATAATCTAATGTTGTGAACATTTGTTCCTTATGGTCCTCTTCTTTTCTCATGATATATATACACCCATAGAGCTTTCCTTATATTAAAATTTAAAATTGCTTCAGATTGAATTGCTTATTGTGTTTGTTGCATAACTACATCTTACAAAATTGATATATAAAAAAGCTCTATACGGTCAAACTGAACTGAAGAAAATATTTCCTAAGACTGAAAATTTCGTTTAACCATCTATTCAGCTGCTTTGTTGTAAATAGAATATGAATTTATCAAAATGCTCTGAGTCAAAGCCTTTCAAAAAAGAATAGAACTTTCAACAATACAATCAAATCACGTAGTAATCGAACTAAACGTCAAAAAAGTAACTTGAATAACTGAATGAGTCTGGTTTACAAAAAGGTGAGATTTAGTCAGGCGGGGCTAGATGGGCATATAATCAAATTCGTTTGAGTCAACTAGGCCCAAGTATACTAGTTCACTCCATCTCCAAAGCAAATTGGAAGCTTTGTTTGCGTTGAGACTTGTTTGGACATATAATCATGTAGAACATGCACAAAACATGCACGCAAGCCGCTTGGCAGAGCCCACTTAACTCGGCAGTAGTGGTCGCATCAAACCGCTGCACTACGTAAAGGTGTGTTTTCGCGTTGGAGTGCAGTAGTCGACTAATCTGTTGTAGTCGACTAATCTGATGAGTAGTCGACTAATCTGATGAGTAGTCGACTAATCTGGCAGATTCAAAACGGTTTTGGTTTTAAACCGGTTCGTTTAGAGTTTATAAATAACCCTAAACCCGATTATTTGAAAGTAATCAAGCACGCTTTGGAGCGACTTTTCGAGGGTTTTGTGCATCTTTGGAGAGGAGATCTTTTGAGAGATTGAGAGGTTTGTTTTTAGGGTTTCTTTGTGAGAACTTGTAACCCTAATTTGTATTCTCTCTTTCTATTAGTGAAAATCCCCCCTCCTTACCCCGTGGACGTAGGCAACTTGCGAACCACGTAAATCTCGCGGTCTTTACTCTTTTATTGTGTTTTTGCTATCGCTTGTGGTGGTTTCTCTCGACGGTTCCAGCGGTCCGCTACCAACAATTGGTATCGAGCTATTGTTCGATTGGAAGTGGTGTAATTTCTAATTTGAGGGGTGTTCGGTGATTCCCGAGAAGCGGATTCACTAAGACAAACAGAGGATGGCGCCAACCAAGAATCACCAAAGTGGGAAAATTCGAGATTGAAAAGTTCAATGGGAAGAACGATTTTTCTTATTGGAGGATGCAGATGAAAACTTTCTAATTTCGCAAAAATTGCACAAGACTTTGGATGGAAAGGAGAAGAAGAACAAGGATATGTCCGATGAGGATTGGGAGGAGTGGATCCGAAGCACGGGCCGATTATCCTATGCCTCGAGAGGGATGTAGCTTTCTTGGTAGATGGAGAGGAAACGGCCGCTGTGGAAGAAGTTAGAGGGTACCTTCATGACGAAGAGTCTAACTAACCGGATCTACTTAAAATCCAAATTGTATACTTGCAAGATGGAGGAGGGCTCATCAATCCGGAACACATCAACAAGTTTGATAGGATCATATCAGATTTGAAAGACATAGATGTTAAAGTAGGAGACGAGGATCAGCGCTTCTACTACTCGCCAAGTCTTATGAGAACCCGTGCAAACACCGAGGCTTGTGGGAGAAAATCAAGATGGATGAGACTAGAACGGCATTTCTAGCGGACGATCTTCTGAAGACCGCAACTAGTGACATGGCTAACGGGCGGTACGCAGGAACAAGCGCAGGATTGTTTGCAAGAGGAAGGAGCAATGAGTAAGTTTAATAATGTGTTATTATTTTCATTCCGATATAATCTAATGTTGTGAACATTTGTTCCTTATGGTCCTCTTCTTTTCTCATGATATATATACACCCATAGAGCTTTCCTTATATTAAAATTTAAAATTGCTTCAGATTGAATTGCTTATTGTGTTTGTTGCATAACTACATCTTACAAAATTGATATATAAAAAAGCTCTATACGGTCAAACTGAACTGAAGAAAATATTTCCTAAGACTGAAAATTTCGTTTAACCATCTATTCAGCTGCTTTGTTGTAAATAGAATATGAATTTATCAAAATGCTCTGAGTCAAAGCCTTTCAAAAAAGAATAGAACTTTCAACAATACAATCAAATCACGTAGTAATCGAACTAAACGTCAAAAAGTAACTTGAATAACTGAATGAGTCTGGTTTACAAAAGGTGAGATTTAGTCAGGCGGGGCTAGATGGGCATATAATCAAATTCGTTTGAGTCAACTAGGCCCAAGTATACTAGTTCACTCCATCTCCAAAGCAAATTGGAAGCTTTGTTTGCGTTGAGACTTGTTTGGACATATAATCATGTAGAACATGCACAAAACATGCAAGCGGTTTTGGGAAGTAGTCGACTAATCTGCGGTAGTAGTGCGACTAATGCGAGCAACGAAAGGTGTGTTTGCGTTGGAGTGCAGTAGTCGACTAATCGTGTTGTAGTCGACTAATCTGATGAGTAGTCGACTAATCTGAAGTAGTAGTCGACTAATCGGCGGTCAGCGGGTTTTGGTTTTAAACCGGTTCGTTTAGAGTTTATAAATAACCCTAAACCGATTATTTGAAATGTCAAACCGTTTTGGGCGACTTTTGAGGGTTTTGTGCATCTTTGGAGAGGAGATCTTTTGAGAGATTGAGAGGTTTGTTTTAGGGTTTCTTTGTGAGAACTTGTAACCCTAATTTGTATTCTCTCTTTCTATTAGTGGAAATCCCCTCCTTACCCGTGGGCGTAGGCAACTAGAACCACGTAAATCTCGTCTTTACTCTTTTATTGTGTTTTTGCTATCGTTTGTGGTGGTTTCTCTCGGTTCAGCGGTCCGTATGACAATTGGTATCGAGCTATTGTTGATTGGAAGTGGTGTAATTTCTAATTTGAGGGGTGTTGGTGATTCTGAGAAAGCGGATTCACGAACAAGCAGAGGATGGCGTCAACGATGAATCGATCAAAGTGGGAAAATTGAGATTGAAAAGTTCAATGGGAAGAACGATTTTTCTTATTGGAGGATCGAGATGAAAAACTTTCTAATTTATAAAATTGCACAAGACTTTGGATGGAAAGGAGAAGAAGAACAAGGATATGTCGATGAGGATTGGGAGGAGCTGGATCTGGAAGCAGGCGTCGATTATCCTATGCCTCGAGAGGGATGTAGCTTTCTTGGTAGATGGAGAAAGCTGGTACGCGTGTGGAAGAAGTTAGAGGTACCTTCATGACGAAGAGTCTAACTAACCGGATCTACTTAAAATCCAAATTGTATACTTGCAAGATGGAGGAGGGCTCATCAATCCGGGAACACATCAACAAGTTTGATAGGATCATATCGATTTGAAAGACATAGATGTTAAAGTAGGAGGCGAGGATCGAGCTTCTACATCTCTATAGAAGTCTTATGAGAACCGTGCAAACACCGAGGCTTGTGGGAGAAAATCGAAGATGGATGAGACTAAACGGCATTTCTAGCGGACGATCTTGGAGAAGTACAACTAGTGACATAATACTTGAAATCTGAGACAAGCGAGGGATTGTTTACAAGAGGAAGGAGCAATGAGCGAGGAAAAGGCAAGGGAGGAAAGTCTAGATCTAAATCAAGACCTCTTGCGGGAAAAGGATGTTTCAAGTGCGGTGAAGCCGGACATTTCAAAGTCGGCTGTCAAATAAGAGAGTAGGTGGAAAGAAGAACAACAACAAGGCTGAGAGGAGAGGGCAAGGAAGAAGCGAGCTACGTTTGAGAGGAAGGGCGATAAGGAATGCTATGTCGTCCGGTGGCGAGGAGATCTCCGGAAGTGGATACTTGATTGGTTGCTCTTACCATATGTGTCCAAATAGGAAGTGGTTTACTACCTACGAGGCATTGATGGTGGAAGCTGTATTGATGGGGAATAACCATGCTTGTAAAGCAGTGGGGCTAGGTAATATCAAAATCAAGATGCATGATGGAGTGGTTCGAACCTTGGCGGATGTGAGGCATGTTCCCGACTTGCGGAAGAATCTTATCTCGGTTGGTGCTTTGGACTCGGTGGTTGCGGATTGTGACGGAAAACGGAGTGAAGAAGGTTGTTCGTGGTTCCTTAGTAGTGATGAAGGGTGTTCGTCACGGTAATCTATATACTCTCGAATGCAGCGGTGGCGGGGAGATCTACGGCGGTTAGGCGAAGAAGTGGTGGAGACCCATGTGATTACCGCGGTTATGGCATAGGCGGCTTGGGCATATGTCGAGAAGGGTCTAGTTCGCTTGGTAAAGAGGGTCCGTTGAAGAATCGAAGGAACCTAGCATGGATTTTTGCGAGGATTGTGTGTATGGAAAGTCACCACGAGGTCAAGTTCACGAGCAGCAAGTCTAAGAGCAGAGGGATACTAGATTATGTACACACGGATGTTTGGGGTCGGCTCGGACAACTTCCAAGGGTGGTTCGAGTATTATGTCGTTTATAGATGATTATTCTAGGTATGCTTGGATTTACTTTACGAAGCACAAGAATGAGGTGTTGAGACATTCAAGAAGTGGAGAACAATGGTTGAAACGGAGACGGGGAAAGAAATTGAAACTGAGATCGATAGATGCAAGTATCTGAGATGGTGCTTTCAAGGAGTTACGTGATCGGGAGGGATTGTTACCTTGGGCGGTCGAGTCTACACCAGCGAGAATGGGGTGTGAGGCCCGGAAGCCTTAGGGAGAAGCGGTGAGTATGCGATCTTATGCGAGATTAGACGCGAATGGTGGAAGCGGCGGTGGCTTCTGACTTGTTACATTGTGAACCGTTCACCACATTCGACATTGGATGGTGATACACTATAGGGTGTGGTCGAGGAACATCAGATTATGATAGGCTCGGAATTTTCGGATGTACCACCTACTATCCGTCAGAGGAAAGCTTGAGCGAGGCCAAGAAGGCAATATTCTTGGGATATGCAAAGGCGTAAAGGCTATCGCCTTTGGTGTCTGCGGAAGATTCAAAGTTAAGTGGTCAGCGGGGATGTTACCTTTGATGAGAAATCCATGATTGCTAGAAGCGTCCAAGGATGATGGTGTTATGGTGGTGAGACTTCTAAGTCTCGTGTTATTGAAATAGAACCTAAAGACCAACTAGGTTCTAATCGTGCTCAAGTGGGAAGTCGTAGATGATGAGCTTGAGCGGAGGAGGTTCACAGAAAATACACGTGCACTACAACAACAGCAGCCGAGGATAATTTGGCTTCCACTCGGCCAAAGCGAGCATACAAGCGGTTTTGAAGGGCTGATCAACCCTCAAGCACTATGGGCAGGCTAATATGGTTGAATACGACTCTGTGGAGGAGGACGATGGGTCTCCTTCAAGGAAGCTATTCGACAAGGATAGTGAGAGTTGGTTGGCTGCGATGGAGGAAGAGATGGAATCTCTTCGAAGAACCAAACATGGGAGGTGGTCCCATTGCCCGTAGGGAAGAAAAGCTATTGGTTGTAAGTGGGTGTATAAAAGAAAGGAAGATCTTTCAGAGCTCGGGTGTAAGATACAATGAGGCTAGTGGCTAAGGGCTTTGCACGAAAGAGGGTGTGGATTACAATGAGATATTTCTCCCGTGGTGAAACACACATCTATTCGGGTGCTATTGAGTATTGTTGCTTATGGTGATTTTGAGTTGGATCAACTCGATGTTAAAACAACCTTCTTGCACGGAGACTTGGATGAAGAGATCTACATGCATCAACCTCGAGGGCTACAAGGTTGAGGAAAAGGAGAATCATGTGTGTCGCTTTGAGGAAGTCACCGATGGATTAAAGCAATCTCCCGCAGTGGTACAAGCGATTTGACTTCATGTCAAGCATGGGTTTTCCGGCGATCATGATTGTTGTGTTTACATTCGAAGCTTCATGCGAGGTAATTTTATCTATCTTCTTTGTATGTGGATGACATGCTTATTGCTTCTAAGAGCAGGTGGAGATAGATAGGTTGAAATCTCAACTTGGTGAAGAGTTCGAGATGAAGGACATGGGTGCCGCTAGGAAAATATCGGGTATGGAGATTAGAAGAGAGCGGGCTAATCGACGATTGTTCTGGAGTCGGCGGGCTACATAGAGCGGTGATCGCGAGGTTCGGGATGCAAAGTGCTAATCGGTGGTGACTCCATTGGCTCCACACTTTAGGCTTTCTCGGTAATCAATCTCCCACTACAAATGGAAGAGAAGGCGACATGGAGCGCGGTTCCCTATGCTAGTGTAGTTGGCGCTTAATGTATGCAATGGTGTACACGCCCGATATTTCACAGCGGTTAGTGTGGTCGAGATTCATGGCGAATCCGTCAACGAGGGAAAGCAGCGAAGGCAATATTCTTAGGATATGCAAAAGGCGTAAAAGGCTATCGCCTTTGGTGTCTGGAAGATTCAAAGTTAAGTGGTGTGGGGATGTTACCTTTGATGAAATCCATGATTGCTAGGTCCAAGGATGATGGTGTTATGGCCGTGAGACTTCTAAGTCTCGAGTTATTGAAATAGAACCTAAAGACCAACTAGGTTCTAATCGTGCTCAAGTGGGAAGTCAGGTAGATGATGAGCTTGGCGGGAGGAGGTTCAGCCGAGGAAAATACGAGCACTACAACAACAGCTTTCGAGGATAATTTGGCTTCCACTGGCGAGCATACAAGCGGAGTTTTGAAGGCTGGGTGATCAACCTGAAGCACTATGGGCGAGGCTAATATGGTTGAATCGCACTCTCGGTGGGAGGGCGGCAGGGTCTCCTTCAAGGAAGCTATTGAGACAAGGATAGTGAGAGTTGGTTAGTGCGATGGAGGAAGAGATGGAATCTCTTGGGAAGAACAAACATGGGAGGTGGTCCCATTGGGTAGGAAGAAAAGCTATTGGTTGTAAGTGGGTGTATAAAAGAAAGGAAGATCTTTGAGCTCGGTGGTGTAAGATACAAAGCGAGGCTAGTGGCTAAGGGCTTTACTGAAGAGGGTGTGGATTACAATGAGATATTTTCTCGGTGGTGAAACACACATCTATTGGTGCTAATGAGTATTGCTTATGGTGATTTTGAGTTGGATCAACTTCGATGTTAAAACAACCTTCTACCGCGAGAGACTTGGATGAAGAGATCTACATGCATCAACTGAGGGCTACAAGGTTGAGGAAAAGGAGAATCATGTGTGTCGTTTGAGAAGTCCTTGTATGGATTAAAAATCTCCGGCGGTGGTACAAGCGATTGACTCCTTCATCTTTGAAGCATGGGTTTTCACGTCATGATTATTGTGTTTACATTGGGCTTGGCGGAGGTAATTTTATCTATCTTCTTTGTATGTGGATGACATGCTTATTGCTTCTAAGAGCGGTGGAGATAGATAGGTTGAAATCTCAACTTGGTGAAGAGTTGAGATGAAGGACATGGGTCTTCTAGGAAAATCTTGGGTATGGAGATTAGAAGAGAGGGCGAATCGTGATTGTTCTTAGTCGGAAGGGCTACAAGCCGGGTGATGTGAGGTTCGGGATGCAAAGTGCTAAATCGGTGGTGACTCCATTGGCTCCACACTTTAGGAAGCTACGGTAATCAATCTCCCACTGTGGAGAAAGCACATGGGCGTGTTCCTATGCTACTAGTGTAGTTGGCGTTTAATGTATGCAATGGTGTGTACATGATGAATATTCTGGCGGTTAGTGTGGTCGATAGATTCATGGCGAATCGGGAAAGGCTGGGAAAGCGATGAAGTGGGTCCTCAGTACTTAAAGTACGCAGTTGTCACAGTGCGTGTTTTGGTGGAGAAACATGTCAGTTAGCGGGTTTGTGGACTCACGATTATCGGGCGATCTAGATAGGCGGCGATCTACTCTGGTTATGTATTCAAGATACATGGGGCTCGGTTAGTTGGCGTCGATGTTGCGAGCTCTGATGGCACTTTCTACTGGTGAGTATAGTACATGGAAGGGAGTGAAGAAAGCATTGTGGTTGTGGGGTCTTCTAGGCGATTTGGGGATTGGCGGAAACGTGAACTTGTGGTGTGGCGGTCGAGTGCAATTCACTTAGCGAAGAATCAGTTCATCATGCTGCATTACCAAGCATATCGATGTCGGTATCATTTTGTGCGGGATGTCATAGAGGAAGGTGATATTTCTCTCATGAAGGTGCACGAATGAGAATCGGTGGACATGTTAACCAAGGTAGTCCGGTAGTAAGTTTAAGCATTGCTTGGACTTGCTTCATATCGGCTCGTGTTGATTTGCCCAAGAGGGCATGGCCCGAGTAATGGTAAGGTGGAGATGATTTGAGGTGAACTACGGTGAGCGATCCCGATGGAGATGCGTCGTCGGTCATGCGTGTAGTGGCCTTTGGATTAGCCTGGATTGGCTAATGGTGATCTCTCTAGATGTTCTTGGTGTTCTTGGTGTTGGTCCAAAATTTGAGGTAAATCAAATGATGTGCGAGGTGGAGAATTGTAGAACATGCACAAAACATGCACAAGCGGTTTAGGGCTTAGTAGTTGTAAGCGTTAAAATTGCTTATCAATACCCAAACAAGACTTCAAGCGGTGGGTTGACAACCGGCGATCCATCCGCCAGCTGTGACCGAACAGATTGGCGTGATTCGCTATAAACGCCTAAAGTCAGCGAACCAACCCATGAGTGAGTCGGCCGAAACGTCTGAAAGCAATGGCGACGTCGTGGAAAACCAGCCAGCCAAGCTCAACGAGCGAGTTGGCTAAACTCGTCGGCGAGGCGGAATCAACCGTACTTAGTCCGTCGATGCAAGCGAGCCGTTTGAACTCACGAAAGTTGATCGGACCACGGACTCAAACCCAGCGACATCCGCGAACAAAACTAAGCGGAAGACCGAAGAGTCGGCGAATCGGCGTCGGCGGAGAAGCGGTAGCGAAGCGGGGAAAGCGGCCGGCGACACACCTGGCAAATGGCCAAGGTGGCTCGGCCACTTGGTAGAACCACCTCGACAACAAGCGTCGACCACTTTAGGCAGAGCCACCTCGGCAACTTGGCAGGAGTACCTCGACAAAGGTGGTGAATTGGCTCGACTCCACTGGTAGAACCACCTCGACCATGGCGGTGCCTCGACCAAGTGGTAGAGGTGAAATGACGGAAGTGGGGAAACGCTGGCAGCATGCACCCCCTTTTGTATAAATGGGGGTCTTGCTATGGAAGGGGTCAGTTCTTTGAGGTTGGATTTTACGGGTTTTGGCGGACTTCGAAGAGCCCTCGCGAGATCTACGGCCGCGGTTCGAGCACGGCGAGCTCAAGTCGGTCGGCGTCGGATCTATAGGCGGAAGGTAAACAAACTTCGGGTGAACTTCTGGATACCCTCTAGGTTAAGCCGTCTTAACCTCGAGGATGTTGTGATTTCTCCTTGTAGATCTCACCGGCTCCGGCGATCCTCTCCTTCGAGAGTCGCGATCCCCGCGGCGATCCTCTCTTCGTGAGTGTGATCCTCGGTAACCGTTTCCTTGGTGAAGCGAGCCCCTCGTCTGTAGTTCGGAACGAGGTTTACACGGGATCGGGATTGCGGTGGTCAGCGGACGAATAAAAAGTCCCGTACGGGCAAAGAACCCGCATGGCGAGGATCCGTAAAATAGAGATCCTGCGTGTTTGTTCCAAAAGGAAGAGAGTTGTAATTTTGTTTTTCATTATGCGCCTAAAATAAAGGCATTTTTCTTTGTTTGAAATTTTGTTGTAGGCAGTAAACAATTCAAGCGAGCAATGAATAACAAACCAACTTTCCTTGAACAAATTTGGCGACCGATGGGAGCCAGCGGCTTGACAAAAAGCCGTCGATGTCGCCAGCGGATCGATCCGGTCATCGAGGAGTCGAGTTCGAGTTCGACCGGAAAAGTATGAAGAATACCTCTCCTCCTCGTCGGATCCAGTTCCCCGCAAGTCCAAGATGGTCTCCGCGCAAGGAAGACCCGATCGACCCTCGAATCGCGAGGCGAGAAAATCCACCACCACCGTCAAAGGCTGCGGAGACAACGGAGGTTCCGACCTAACAAGCCAAACCTTGAACCCCTGTCTTCACGAAGTCGGTCATCCAATGGCGTCGTGACTCTCTCGAAGAGAGCGTCGAGGCGGCGTCGGCGCTGGCGAAACAATTAGCGAGCAAAGAATCAGCGGATGGGGTCGCTATGGCGGATCTAAGATCAAGGTTGACTCGAGAGGTTGAAGTCGGATCGTGGTAGGTTCTGGTAAATGACGAGCGAATGGAGTCCGAGTCAAGCGGAATCGTTCCAGCCGAGCATTATCCGGCGCGTAGCTCCTCAGCGCAGGCTTTGGTGCAACAAGCCCGAGTTGAAGGCTGGCCAAGTGGAGTCGACAAATCGGCTAGCTTGGAAGCCCGAAGTCGTCGAGGCTTCAACTGACGAACAACATCAAGCCTAGCTCACGCGTGAGCCAACTCTGCTCGTGCTCAAATCGAAATTGTGAGCACCTCGGCAAAGTGGCGTTGACACGAAGTCACCTCCGGCGTCACAGCCGAACCGTGAAGCTAACTCTGCCCGACCGGCGAATGCCGTCAAGGATCGCCTAGGTCGGCTAAAGGAATCACGGGTCACTCGTCTGAAGTGCGTACCCTCTAGGTTAAGCCGTCTTAACCTCGGGGTATGTTGTGATTTCTCCTTGTAGATCTCACCGCTCGGCGATCCTCTCCTTCGTGGAGTCACGATCGCTGACGATCCTCTCGCCGTGAGTGTGATCCCCTCGGCCGTTTCCGTAAGCGAGCCCTACGTCTGTAGTTCGGAACGGGTTTACACGGGATCGGGGATTAGCGGTGGTCAGCGGACGAATAAAAAGTCCCGCAGGGCAAAGAACCGCATGGCGGTCCGGTAAAATAGATCCTCGTGTTTGTTCACAAAAGGAAGAGAGTTGTAATTTTGTTTTCATTATGCGCCTAAAATAAAGGCATTTTTCTTTGTTTGAAATTTTGTTGTAGGCAGCGAAGTAAGCGAATTCACGAGCAATGAATAACAAACCAACTTTCCATGCCAACAAATTGGCGACCAGTGGGAAGCAACCGCGTCGATGTGCGCCGTGATCCGTCCGGTCATCGAGGAGAGTCGAGTTCGAGTTCGACGGAAAAGTATGAAGAATACCTCTCCTCCTCGTCGGATCCGATTCCCCAGCAAGTCCAAGATGGTCTCCGGCTGCAGGAAGACCCGACCTCCCGAGATCGGAGGCGAGAAAATCCACCACCAGCCCGTCAAGGCTACTTGAGACAACGGAGGTTCCCGGCTAACAGCGGCCCGAAGCCGCCAACCCTGCTTCACGAGTCGGTCCGCCAATGGCGTCGTGACTCTCTCAAGAGAGCCGTCGAGGCGGCGTCGGCGCTGGGCCAATTAGCCTGGCAAAGAATCAGCGGATGGGGTCGCTATGGGGATCTAAGATCCAGGATTGACTCGGAGGTTGAAGTCCGAGATGGCCGATTCTCTGAGGCCGAGCGAATGGAGTCGAAGTCAAAGCGGAATCGTTCCAGCGAGAGCGTGTCCGGAGCGCCCGTAGCGCTCCCGGCGCAAGCTTGGGCTTTGGTGCAACAAGCGCGAGTTGAAGAGGGAGAGGCCAAGAAGTCGTCGACAAATCGGCTAGCTTGGAAGCGTCGAGGGGCTTCAACCGGCGAGAACAACATCCAAGCCTAGCTGCCCGGCAGGCCAACTCCGCTCCCGTGCTCAAATCGAAATTGTGAGCACCTCGACAAAAGTGGCGCAAAGTCACCTCCGTCTGTACCCGAACTTCCGTGAAGCTAACTCTACGCCCGACGGCCAGGACTACGTCAAGGATGCTTAGGTCGCTAAAGGAATCACGGGTCACTCGTCTGGGGTCGTACCCACAAAGATAAGAAGACTGCAGTGCTGCGGGCTTCATCCCGATCGAGGCGTCGAGGATTCACACTGGCTAAGCGCACGTCAGCGCAGTGACTTATGAAAGGCCTATTTGTTCTCGGAAGGAGGCGGCTCTCATCGGCGATGAGCGTTATACGAGAATTTGTGCCAACTACGATAGGTTGCTCGGTATTCATCTGACGAGTTGTACTATCGTCTTTGGAAATACAAAGAAATCCGAAGAGCATGCAGAATCAAACATGCCTTGCTTGTGCTCGCGATCAAAGCGGTGTTATCGAGTGCAAGCGTACTAAACTCAGGAAAAGGCGTCGGTCTTTGATAGGCTCGACACGAAATGCGAACCCAAGTCAAAGCCTTAGTAAGAAAGATGGTAGCCTCGAGTGATGAATTGCCAGTGTTACCATCAATATGACCAGCGAGGGCGTCGTCACGTCGTTCGAAACCATAGCGAATACTTCGATTGCGGTCCGGGATTGTTAAACGACGATATCGCAAGATGCGAAGGATTACCCTCGAGATGATGAAGTGTCGGATCGCGGCTCCGCAATGGCCGATAATACAATTTCCGGCATAGGACAACCTCGTGAAGCATTCATGATCAGCAGCGGATCAAAGTCCCGGATGCTTGAAGAGCCCTAACCAAGCAAAAGGACAACTTTAAGCTTGAAATGGGCTGGCCATGCGGCCGGATGAGAGCAATGCATGACCACAGATCGGCGATAATGAACAGCCGAGGCGAGCAAGTCGTCGCTTAATAATGTCAATTTAACGAGATATGCGACCGCGGACGAAAAGGAAGACCAAGGGAAAAGGCAAGCTATGCCATCTTTGCCCGACAATTCGAGAGAAGGATGATGAAAAAGTAGCCACCTTCCAATTTCACGAAGAACTGGGAAGTCTTCGCTACTAGGGCGGATCACGAATATAGTTACAAATATCAGGAGGCTCAAACCCAAATGCTAAGAACCTTGTCGGGCGGGGTGACCGCGACTCCTCTCACTCGTCGGAGAGAAAGGACAACGTGACGGTGCTAAAAAGAAAAGCGGTGAACCAAGAAGCTACAGCAAAGCGGCCGCATGAGTTCAACTCGGCGGTCGATTGGTCGCCCGATTGGAAGAGATAGCCCAGAACCGAGAACTCTCCATACCGCTTGATGTCATGGCCCAATTAGCCAATATCCCAAGGATCACTCTATGAGTTGCTTTGCGCTTATCGAAAGAGGCGAGAAGCTCTTCAAAAGCCCTAAACCGATTCGAAGTCTTCCTCACCCGATTAGGCCAGTCGAGAAAATTGACCCGACAATGCAACCTTAGCGACTAAACACTTCCTGCATCACCTTTACAAAGGAGGATATGCGGACAAGAATTCAAGCGATAGGCGCTATACTTCACGGGTATATTGGTTCTACGAAGAGTTAAGGATTCAAGTCGATCCGGGTTCATTGTGAGCATCATGCCCTGCCTCATGTATCACCTTGGAATCCCGCGAAATGGCGTCAGCGGGCACAATGATCTATGGGTTTAACACCAGTCTCGGCAGCTTGGTAAAATCGGATAAAGTGCCAAATGGGGATTTAAAGTCGAAGTCACCTTTATTGATTGGCGAGACTTCCTATAACTTATTGTTGGGGCGACCTTGGATCCACGGTAGCGTTATAGTCCCATCTACTCTTCATCGATGTCTCAAATATGAGCCACGAATAATGAGTCAAGGCGGTGGTGCGGACAAGCGGATTTAAGGGGTAGAAATTATTTACTGATTCTCTCCTCTCTGATAATGAGTCCAGCGAATCATCGGCCCAAAGGCAGACGGCGGTGAAGAAAATCGAAGCGGGCTTGATTATAGTGGTGGTTTTGTTTTGAATGACATTGTACCTTGTAATCAATCTTGGCGATGAAGAATCGTCGGATGAACATTGTAATTGGCAAATAGATGAATCAATAAATGGCGATTTAGAGTACCCTTTGTCTTTGAATGATGTGGCGAGGTTTATACAGCGATCGAGTTGCACTTACCCTTCGGTCTTCTTGCTTTACACAAAAGCAATTCCAAGATTCCTTTGGGACAACACTCGTCATCCCGAAGATCAAGTAGTGAAAAGACTTGGTTTTGCGGAAAAGGAGATCGCGGATAGAAGATGACAGCGGGCCTATCCTCAACACATTGAGATATAGTCGGAGACAGGTATCATGAAGAAGTGGGGAGTGCGACTTGACACAAGGAGAAGGTCTATGTTTGGTGAGGTCCTCGAGTCCCTCCTAAGCGGCATATGTCCCAAAGGAAGCGGGATATACTATGCATTGAGAAGGGATTGGGATCACGAATCCTCCTCAGGAAGATGAATGCTCATGGGCGATTGATAATAATCCACCGATGTGGGAGGCGGACATTAGATCGATTCTTGACTTAGGATTGACACCCGGCCTCGGGCTTTCAAGGCCTTGATGTCGAATATGGCCCGTCGATCCTGCTACTATGAGGGTGATGAAGATATGCCAACATGGGAAGACCCATGGATCCATCAACTTCGAGAGGCGGTTTGGGGATAGATTGAACAAAGAGACCCTAGGGGCGAGGTAACAGGCTAATATGGGTGATGAGGAGCATCTAAGCTCATAAACATCGATAATACTCTTCCTCTGGAAGAAAGGAGAAGAGTTGATGCCCTAATCGGGGAATATATCGATGTATTTGCACGGAGCTACGAGGATATGCCGGACTACGACCCAATGTGGCAACACATCGCCTCAACATCAGCGTGGATGTCAAACTGTCAGCAATCAAAAAAGGTTTAGTCCACAAATCTTCGAAGGCGTCGTGAAACGAAGTAAAGAAACTCATAGAATCGGGATTCATCGAGGAAATTCAACACGGTTGGGTGGCGAATATAGTCGGTCATGAAGAATGGTTCGATTAGGATCGTATGCGACTCTGAGACCTAAATCTTTGCTTGCCCAAAGGATGATTTCCCTCTGCCAATCCCAGCGTCATAGTTGACAATCGTGTGGATTCGAAGGCGTCCTTTATGGATGGTTTCTCGGTTACAATCAAATCAAGATGCACCAGGCCTTTAAACACCACGGCGTTCGAAGCATCGGTATATTTTGCTACGGTCATGCCGTTCGGTTTTAAAAGCGAGCGCAACATACCGAGCAATGACTAAAATTTTCGGGATCATCTCAGGAAAAGCGATCGAATCTTCGTCGATGACTTGGTAGTGAAAAGTGACAAAGGAGATCATATCAAAGATCTTAGAAGCGGTATTGAGCTCATGCGGACTCATCGACTAAAGATGAACCACCCAAAATCCTTCCTTGGGATGTCGATGGCAAGTTCGCGGCGTCGTCGACAAAGGAATCCCGCGTCGATCGATAAAGTGAAGGCCATTCAAGAGTTGCAACCTCAGAAATGCGAAGGCAGGGGGTTACAAGAGGCGATTGGCGTACATCCGGCCGGTTCATATCGAACCTATCTGGGAAGTGCCAACCATTCTCTAAATTGAACAAGAAGAGTTGCGTTTATTTGGGGCGGCGCGTAGCGAGAAAGCGTTTGGCAAATGCGTATCTCGCTAAACCTCTGTTCTTGTTGCCGTCGGAAAACCGTTCACGATCTATGAACAGCGGATCATTCGTTAAGCGCCGCGGCGGGGCGGCGGCGGCGGTCCGCGACGAGGCGATGTATTACCGGCGAACATTGGTGCGGCGAGTCTCGATACCCAATGGTGAAGCGGTGCCTTGCATTAGTGTTGCGATTGGAAAATCGACACTATTTAGTCGGGCGGGCGATTTATGTTATCTCTAACGTAAATCGGTCGGATATTTATGACGGCTTCAATGAGTTGGCGTTTGGCGAAATGGGCCTTGCTCTTGTCTGACCGACACTTCAAACGGTAGTCAAAGGCAAGCGATTTCGCGATCTCTTGAACGCCAACGAAAGCGGATGCGGTTGAGCTATATGATGATCTTCGGATGAAGTCGAGGAAGTCAACACTACGTCGCACCAACAAATATGGCGATTGTACTTTGGCAGACTTCGGGCCACTAATGTAGCAGTACCCGGACGCTCTAAAATCTCCGTAGGTGGAGTTGTCTTGATTTCCAGGAATCATGTCATGCCCGTGCTTATTCACTCACGAACCTGTTCCAATAGCGTAGCGAATACAAGCGCTACTTATCGGACTTAGCCGCCAAAAGAAAGGGGTCGAATATCTCGGCGTATGGAGATTCTGGCCAGATGTAGTTAAGCGGTCAGTGGTGACTCGAAGTGAGGAACTACGATCGGTCCCCTATCATCGGTAGCGGTTGAAATGGCCGACTCATTAGAAGAATTCTTCATCGAATATATCCACATCGCAGCTTATCGCGGATAGCGTGACCGTTAGCACAACCTTAGAGGCAGAGCAACTAGTTCTGGTCGGGACTCACCAACTCTTCATTACCATTATACGATAAGGGGTAGTTACCAAAGAAGTACATGCAACCCAAACCAAGTTGGAGCCAGAGATTGGGCTTTCCTATCATCGACTATGTCTTACATGGTATTACGCCAAAAGGCGTGAAGGAGAGAGTGTCCGGAAGAGCTCCGAGTTCTTTTACGACCACAGAAACCCGGATGCTATATCGTAGGAATGCGATGGTCTTTACTCGTCTGCTCTCAAACAAAGCGAAGAGGTCCTTCGGGCACCGAAGGTGAATGTCGCTTGCAACTGGTCCCAAGCTCCCCGAAGACCGGAGAATGGGCTACTTTGGCCCGCGATGATTAATGGCGATTGGTATGCGGAAATGCCATGCGTGTCAAATTCCGCAAAATTATATGCATCGGCACTTTTGCATCAGCCGACCACATCGGCCATTCGAGACATGGGGAATGGGCGTTGTAGGTCCCATCCTCCGTCCCGGTTAAAGGAGATCGGTTTATTACGGCAATCACAGACTACTTCTCCAAGTGAAGTGAAGCAATCCCACTAAAAGAGGTCGGCAGTAAAATCGTGGATTCATCAAACACCATGTCATCTATCGACGGTGTTCCAAACAGATCGTGCATGACAAGTCCCCAATTTATTAGCAATTCCTTCATCAAGTTTTGCGAGAATTCAAGATACAAGGCTCGTCGGCGCGACTATAATCGAGTACAAATGGATTAGCGAGGCATTCAACAAGGCGATTATCAAATCTGTATTTAAACCTCATTCTTGTTGCCGCCGTCGGAAAACCGCTCCTCGATCTATGTCAAGGCAGCGGATCATTAGTTAAGCGCCTTACTTTCGCGGGGAGGCGGCGGCGGATCCGCGAACGGCGATGTATTACAGGCGAACATTGGTGGCGAGTCGATACCCAATGGTCGAAGCAAGGTTTTGCATTAGTGTTCGCGATTCAAGATGCGACACTATTTAGTCGGGCAGACGATTTATGTTATTCTAACGAACCGGTCCGGATATTTATGACCCACCGGCTTCAATGAGTTGGCGTTTGGCGAAATGGGCCTTGCTCTTGTCCCAATACGACCGCACTTCAAACAACGTGGTCACCAAAGGGCAAGCGATTTGCGATCTCTTGGTCGCCAACCCGACAACGGATGCGTTGAGCTATATGATGATCTTCCTGATGAAGTCCGTGAAGTCAACACTACGCCGCACCAACAAATATGGCGATTGTACTTTGACGGAGCTTCGGCCACTAATGTAGCAAGTACCCGGGCGCTCTAAAATCTCGGAGTCGGAGTTGTCTTGATTTCCGGAATCATGTCATGCCCCGTGCTTATTCACTCACCAACCCTCGCTCCAATAACGAGTCGAATACAACGCTACTTATCGGACTTAGCTTCGCCAAAGAGCCGGGGTCAATATCTCAAGCGTATGGAGATTCACAACTGATAGTTAAGCAGGTCCGTGGTGACTACGAAGTGAGGAACTCTGATCTGGTCCCCTATCATCAGGTAGCCGTTGAAATGGCCGACTCATTCGAAGAATTCTTCATCGAATATATCCCGCGCCTCCAAAACGCTTATGCGGATGCACTGGCGGCATTAGCTGTGTCGTTAGCACAACCTTCCGAGACCGAGCAACTAGTTACGGTCAGGACTCACCAACTCTTCGTACCATTATACGATAAGGGGGTAGTTACCAAAGAAGTACATGCAACCCAAACCAAGTTGGAGCCCCGAGATTGGCGCTTTCCTATCATCGACTATGTCTTACATGGTATTCTGCCACAAGACGTGAAGGAGAGAGAGTCAATCCGGCGAAGAGCTCCCAGGTTCTTTTACGACACAGAAACCCAGATGCTATATCGCCGGGGGTACGATGGTCTTTTACTCCGATGCCTTTCAAAGCGGCAGAGGAATTCAGCCGGGAAGCACCGCGAAGGTGAATGTGTGCGCAGCGCTGGTCCCAAGCTCTACGAGCGAATCAGAGAATGGGCTACTTTGGCCCACGATGATTAATGACGCAGCTTGAGCACGCCGAAATGCCATGCGTGTCAAATTCCATAAATTATATGCATCGGCCGCAGGCGGTATCAGCCGCATCATCGGCCATTCGAGACATGGGGAATGGACGCTGTAGGTCCCATTTTTCCTCCGTCGATTAAAGGAGATCGGTTTATTCTAGCAATCACCGACTACTTCTCCAAGTGGGTCAAGCAATCCCACTAAAAGAGGTCAAGGCGAAATGCAGGTACGTCGATTCATCAAACACCATGTCATCTATCGACATGGTGTTCCAAGACGATCGTGCATGACAACGGTCCCCAATTTATTAGCAATTCCTTCATCAAGTTTTGCGAGAAATTCAAGATACAAGGCGTCTCGTCGGCGACCTATAATCCGGTACAAATGGATTAGCCGAGGCATTCAACAAGACGATTATCAAAATTACGCCGAAGCTTGTGAAAAGTAACAAGGCTGGGATGATAAACTTCGGAGAAGCACTCTGGGCATATCGCTGTGATACGCCAGCCAGAACCAGTACTCCACAGTCTGAGTGTGACGGTTCTCCCATTGGAAATTGAGATCCGATCGCCGCGCCCTCTTCCAGAGATGGCGGCCAGAAGAACAACATCAAAACGCCTCAAGAGCTTGAGATGTTAGATGAGAAGCTCGAGGCTCAACAATGCATTGAGTTCTACCAAGCTAGGATGTCGAAGGCTTTCAACAAGAAAGTTCGACAGAGAACCTTTAGAGAAGGAGATTTGGTCCTCGCCGCCGACGACCGATAATCCTCACTTCCAAAAGAAAGGTAAATTAACCCAATGGGAAGGACCGCTTATAATAGACACGGTCTATTCAAACGGTGCATATCGCCTTATCACCTGAGAATGGCGGCCAGGCAATTATCTTAGATAAATGGGAAGTTTCGAAAAGTATTATCCTTAATACATTCAGGATAACCCGTTTGATGGGAAGTTCCTCAGAGAATATCTCACTCATTTTCATGAGGATAACCCTAAGTTATTGTGTTTTCCTCCAAAATTCTCTCACCGATCAAATTCATTGACGGTGGGCCCACTAAAAATCTTCTTGGTCCAACCACCAGCAAAATCCCCTCTCGATTCCTTCCACGAACGAGAGGTCCACTTTCGAATTCTGGTTAGCAATCCTACAAAAACGAAAGCTATCCGTACCCTTCCAAGATTCTCGGAGTGGAGATCCCATTCTTAGTTTCTCATCGGGAAATAGAATACATTCTTCCTTTCCCACATTTTACCTGGAGATAGAATACATTCTTCCTCTCCAGAAGCAAGAGATAGAATACATTCTTCCTCTCTTGTCTTAGATTCTCGGAGTGGAGATCCCACTCTTAGTCTCATCTTTCAAGAATCTCAAAATGGAGATCCCATTTTTAGTCTCTCCCACTGGAAACAGGACAAAAACCCTTCCTTTCCAGTATCCGGAGATAGGAGACAAGATCCTCCTTCCTCTCCATCAATAAGAGATAGGATACAAAACCTTCCTCTCTTATTTCAAATTCGTGGGCACCTGGAGATAGGACACAAAACCTTCCTCTCCACTGGCAAGAGATAGGATACAAAACCTTCCTCTCTTGTTCATCCCTTACCCGGAGATAGGAGACAAGATCCTCCTTCCTCTCCACCCTCGGGAAATAGAATACATTCTTCCTTTCCCACCTCAATCAACCTTAGTCCGGTTCAATCCTTCTCCGGTCAAAAGAAGACACCAGAGTTCGATTCTGGGGTATTTCATCCCGAAGCCTAAGAAGGGATGAA
Organism: Asparagus setaceus; assembly: GCA_012295165.1. NCBI lineage: Eukaryota > Viridiplantae > Streptophyta > Magnoliopsida > Asparagales > Asparagaceae > Asparagus > Asparagus setaceus. The sequence continues at coordinate 97,765,768 of CM022701.1, read as the reverse complement.
GTCGACGCCTAACACGCGTCGCCGGTTTAGTCTTTCTCCGATTGAAGAAGACACGAGTTCGATTCGGGGTATTTCATCCAAGCCTAAGAAGGGATGAAGTCGGCCCTCCTGCAGCGTCGCCGGTTTAGTCTTTCTCCGATTGAAGAAGACACGAGTTCGATTCGGGGTATTTCATCCAAGCCTAAGAAGGATTAAGCCAACGCCACACGCTGTCGGGTAGTCTATTCCGTGATAAAAGACGAAGCCTACGATTCAACATCGTAGCATTAAGTCTAAGAGAGTTTCATTCTTTAGCACAACGTTGTGTGTAGAACGGATTCGATAATCTACATGCTAGCCCAACTCAAACGGTAGTTGGTAAAGGCTAATCAAATCCGTTGAAGGTCGGGGTCGCCAATAACCCTAAAGTCGACGCCTAACACGCTCGCCGGTTTAGTCTTTATCCGATTGAAGAAGACACGAGTTCGATTCGGGGTATTTCATCCAAGCCTAAGAAGGGATGAAGTCGGCCTGCTGGCGTCGCGGTTTAGTCTTTCTCCGATTGAAGAAGACACCGAGTTCGATTCGGGGTATTTCATCCAAGCCTAAGAAGGGATGAAGTCGACGCCTAACACGCTCGCCGGTTTAGTCTTTCTCCGATTGAAGAAGACACGAGTTCGATTCGGGGTATTTCATCCAAGCCTAAGAAGGATTAAGCCAACGCCACACGCTGTCGGGCGATCTCTTGCCCGTAAAAGAGTACCAAGCCTATGTATTCAATATCATAGCAACAAGTCTAGAAGAGTTTCATTCTTTAGCACAACGTTGTGTGTAGAACGGATTCGATAATCTACATGCTAGCCCAACTCAAACGGTAGTTGGTAAAGGCTAATCAAATCCGTGTTGAAGAGAAAGGGTGAATAGTAACCCTAAAGTCGACGCTTAACACGCTCGCCGGTTTAGTCTTTATCCGATTGAAGAAGACACCGAGTTCGATTCGGGGTATTTCATCCCGGCCTAAGAAGGGATTAAGCCAACGCCACACGCTGTCGCGATCTCTTGCCCGTAAAGAGTACCAAGCCTATGTATTCAATATCATAGCAACAAGTCTAGAAGAGTTTCATTCTTTAGCACAACGTTGTGTGTAGAACGGATTCGATAATCTACATGCTAGCCCAACTCAAACGGTAGTTGGTAAAGGCTAATCAAATCCGTTGTGGTGAGGGTTTGCCAAAAATCCTATAAGTATTATGGTTAATTATTTCGAATCATAATAGAGCACAAAAGAGGACAATATGTTTTGCTTTAACTCAAATACTTTATTGAGGAAAGCTTGTTGAAGTTCCTCCTGAAGCTCGGCCCTGAAAGTCTCCTCGCTGCCATTAAGGGCCTCCGCAGTCTCCTTCTTGGTGTCAACCGGCTTACGCCGAGTTCAAATTCCTCGCACGACCGCAGAGTCTTTTCTTTATTGGCCTTCGCCGCCTTCAAGACGATCGCTCTCCTCGCCGCTTGAAGCTCCTGCTCGAGCTCTACTATCCTCGCTTCTCCAGCGGTGACACAAGACCAAAATGTCCCACGGAAGATGAAGCCCGCCAGCGATATCCAAATGATGCACGGCCTGTGCATTTGAACTTCGAGTCCAAGAATAACGCAAGCATCCGGCCAAGGCTGCGGGCGAGCCTCGATATATGAGGCGAGCCCTACTTCAAAATCTTGTAGACTTTGGAGCTTAACCTCTAAATGGTCGAAATCATCAGCAAGGTGGCCTGGGCAGACTCAATCTTCCAGATATTCTCCCATGCCCTACTCCAAATAGGATTATGAGTATAAACTAATTCCTGGTTCTTAACGAGAAGTTCCTGGAGAATATTACCATATTCTTAAGGATAACTCGATAACCCTCAATTTCCTTCATGTGGGACCTCAAGGAGGGATAAAATTACGGCGAGGCTTATATCGACGGACAACGCTCTACCTCGAAAGGACTCCTCCCATCAGACGCGTCGATTCATGCATCGCCGCCCGAGGGCCTACCAATCAACAATTGGGAAGAATACCTCCCACCGTGGATGAACACACTGCAACGAGAAGTAATGCAGTAGCGACGCCAACCAACGCGTCGTCGACGAAGGATTCACCGATCAACGGTTCGGATCCACAAAAGAATTCCCCGATCAACGGAGGAATCTCGAGGGTCAATTGGACGATAATCCACCGACACGAGTCAACAGCAAATGAACTCAATTAGCTACAGTTTGAAATTCCGACAACGGTCAAGCAATAAATGCAGCACCGCAACACCCCAGGTATCCTACAAAGCACTGGAGAACCTGAGAGAATTAGAGGAATCAAATACTGAAGCCAACCTCAAAAGAAATTCATCTATCGACTTACAGTCGGGATTCGACAACGGTCGACAAAAAATGCGATGCGGTAATATCTTGACAATCCTACAAAGCACTGGAAAGACTGAAGGGAATGGAGAGATCAAACGCCAGGGTCATTCACAAGTCCTATCACGCCAATTAAAGAGTGAAGGGCTCATCATGTCCAAAGCATCCCAGACTCATCAAGAATCGAGACTGAGACGCTTTGGAGGGGGTATCTGTAGGCGTTAAAAATTGCTTATCAATACCCAAACAAGACTCGTAAACGGTGGGTTGACAACCGACGATCCATCCGACGGACCTAACGCTGACGGATTACGCCGCAAAACGCATAAAGCGAGTCGACGAACCCATGAAGTGAGTCGGTAGTCTGAAACAATGAAGCGACCGTCGTGGAAAACCGACAACGAAGCTCAACGAGGCGAAGTTGGCTAAACTCAAACGTCGGCGAGGCGGAATCAACCGTATAGTCCGTCGATGCAAACGAGCCGCTTGAACTCGAAAGTTGATCGGACACGGACTCAAACCCAACGGCGACATCACCGAGCAAAACTAAGCCCGAAGACCGAAGAGTCGGCGAATCGACGAAGAATCGGCGGAGAAGCGGCGAACGGCGAGGCGACCTGACCAAATGGCCAAGGTGGCTCGGCCACTGGTAGAAACACCTCACCAACTGGCAAAGTCGACTGAGAAGTGGTAGGAGAGGCTCGACTTCCACTGGTAAACCACCTTGACAGTAGAACCCGACAGTGGTAGAATTGGCTCCGACCACTTTGTCGAGCCACCGACCATGGCGAGGTGCCTCGACAAATGGTCAGGTGGCTTCGACAGTGGCAGAGCGGCAACGCCAGCGCCCTTGTAGGGGGTCTTGCTCATGGAAGGGGGTTCGGATTTGCTGAGGTTGGATTTTCTGGGTTTTTGGCGGACTTCTGAAGAGCCCTCGCGAGATCTACGACGCACGGTTCCGAGCACCGGCGAGCTCAAGTCCAGTCGACGTCAGATCTATAGGCGGAAGGTAAACAAACTCGGTCGAACTACAGATACCCTCTAGGTTAAGCTTCGTCTTAACCTCGTGGTAGCCGTGATTTCTCCTTGTAGATCTCACCGCTCGTGATCCTCTCCTTCGTGAGTGTGATCCTCAGCGCCGCTTCCTTCGTGAAGCGAGCCCCTCGTCTGTAGTTCGGAACCGGGTTTACACGGGATCGGGATTGCGCGGTGGTCAACGGACGAATAAAAGTCCCGACACGGGCAAAGAACCCGCATAGCGAGGATCCCGTAAAATAGAGATCCTCGTGTTTGTTCACAAAAGGAAGAGAGTTGTAATTTTCGCTTTCATTGTACGCCTAAAATAAAGGCATTTTTCTTTGTTTGAAATTTTGTTGTAGGCCAACGGTCAGAAACGAATTCAAACGAGCAATGAATAACAAACCAACTTTCCCGCGAGCGGTAGTCGACTAATCTGCAGAGTGGTCGACTAATCTGCATCTACGAAAGGTGTGTTTTCTGCTAGTGCGGTAGTCGACTAATCTGAAGTAGTAGTCGACTAATCTGATGAGTAGTCGACTAATCTGAAGTAGTAGTCGACTAATGCGGCGGTCAGCGGGTTTTGGTTTTAAACCCGTTCGTTTAGAGTTTATAAATAACCCTAAACCGATTATTTGAAAGTAATCAAGCACGTTTTGGAGCAGCTTTTCAGAGGGTTTTGTGCATCTTTGGAGAGGAGATCTTTTGAGAGATTGAGAGGTTTGTTTTTTAGGGTTTCTTTGTGAGAACTTGTAACCCTAATTTGTATTCTCTCTTTCAATTAGTGGAAATCCCCCCTCCTTACCCCGTGGACGTAGGCAACTTGCCGAACCACGTAAATCTCGTGTCTTTACTCTTTTATTGTGTTTTTTGCTATCGTTTGTGGTGGTTTCTCTCGACGGTTCCGCGGTCCGCGCGCCCAACAAATCAAATGATATGGATGAATATTGGCTAAACTACCAAATTGACATTTAAAAAAGTCTCGTTTTACCACATTGGTATTTAAAATATCTCTGATGACGTTTGGGTATTTAAAGTGGGTTTCCGGTAACAACTGAGTCTAAATTTTCGTCGGCGTTAACTTTTCCGGCGAGAAAATTTCTTTGCACCCCCTAACGCCTTAAAATTATTGTATTTTATACCCTTCTTCTTCTTTTTCCCACCCTCTCCCTCAAACCCACCCCTTCCTCAAACCCATCCCTTCCCACCCTCTTCCTCAAACCCATCCCTTCCTCAAACCTAGCTCGGCCTCGTGATGGATCTATGCGGTAATCTGAGTGCCACTCTGAAGGCTAATTTTCGTGATTCGAGATCAGCTACGCTCTTGATTGTATAATACTTTGAAATTGGTCCCTCAAATCATTGAATTTGCTATTTAGTCTCTTGATTTAAGAGTTAATTTCAGAAAACCCCCAATAATCGACGGAGAGCTCTTGAAGTGACAGATGAGTTTGGGTCAATGATTGTTCTAAAGATCCTGAGGATTTTGCTGCTCGGGCTCTCCTGTATATTGGATTGTTTGAGGAAGGGGATGAGTTTGAGGAAGATGGTGGGAAGGGGATGGGTTTGAGGAAGGGGATGGGTTTGAGGGAGAGGGTAGGAAGAAAGAAGAAGAAGAATGATATAAAATATAATGATTTTAAGACGTTAGGGGGTGCAAAGAAATTTTCCACCGAAAAGTTAACTTAATTTAAAATTTGGACTCAATTGTTACCGGAAGTCCACTTTAAATACCAAAACGTCATCGGAGATATTTTAAATACCAATGTGGTAAAACGGGACTTTTTTAAATGTCAATTTGGTAGTTTAGCCGATGAATATTAGTCTCACATTGGAAAAAGAGTTACGATGTTTGGGCCTGTGACCCATACAGACTTAGTCCACTATCTTCCACTTGGTTCAAATAAATTAGTCTAATCTATCCCCATTAATTGGTTTTTCCAATTCTACAAAACTTTCAAAATTCCACTTGGGGGCAGTTGCATCCACCAGTGAGAAATTTTTTTTTTCCTAAATATCACCAAGATTTGTTCTTATCATGAATAGGACTTATCCTCCTTTTATTCCTCAAGAGAAACAGGCCCTTATGTGGAATAGAGATAAAACATAGTGACAGGTTCAAACGGGGAATAGTATTGAGCAACTTGTTCATTGTAACATTATAATAAAGAATTCACCATTGACCTATATCAGATATATATTCAGTGCAAGGTAATTGACCATTGTCTGAGTCAAATATTCATTTTCTTTTTTATTCTCTTTAAGTATATCCTAAATTGTCCTTTTATAGTTCTCATCAATTCAAAGTTTGTCTATTTCTAATCTTTAACTTTATATCCTTAAAAAAAAATCTTTTAACTTTATAAGGTACGTAGGAACCTTCTTTTATTAAAACACACACACAAGGTGCCTTTTTCTTTAGCATTTTGAGTTGTTAGATCTAAAGTACATTTCACAAAACTCCCAAGCAGTTGATGTATTTCTGAGATAACCCCAAGAAGTTCAAAAATATCAGCTGACCTCCAAAAAGTTTGTATTTTCTGGAACCTCTTTTCAGTTTTTCCCCCATTTTTATAACCCAGTCCAGAATTAAATGCAAGACCATGGAAGCTATATTGGAACCTCCCAACTGTCTGGATCACCTGCGATGGGTTCTATTCAGATATAACTGACTTTTTTATGTTATCCGAAAAAGGTTTAAGAGCAAGTAACATTTTCAAAATTTTTAGGGTTGTCTCAAAATCGGCCAGACTTCTTTGGGGGTTTAACATGGCTTGATGTTTATTAATGCTCTACCCATTTATTATTCATTTTTATGATGATTAGGTTTCAACAGAGAAGACCTACAACATTTAATATTTGGGGCCAAAATTCTTTTAAAAATGGGGTACCATGATCAAATTTATACCTAACTTGATTTGGAGTTCAAAACTTTGGACCAAATTTGCCAAATGCTCCAATGAGACTCAAGTTTCCTAGCTAGAATCCAATCTTGGGACTTTTATTTCAATGTGGGCGTGGTCCTTTTCTTTGTGTTAGACTAAAGAATTAACGTGAATTAACATTAATAATATTAGATGAAGAGCCTTTATGATATGTTTAAGATATGGTCAAGCCGATCTGATTTATGATGAAAATGAATGAAAAATCTCATTAATTTTACCACATAAGACAAACACAAAGAATGTAGCTTAGTATCAAGAACTATTAATATCCCTTGGCTTCTTAATAACACTGCATTAACTTTGTGTGGTGGCTTTTATCTTTTTCCATGAAACTTGACACTTATTTCTACAGAGTCAAAACAAATTAAAATAAAAAATATATATAGAGAGAGAGATAATCTTATGGACTTGTTATACAGAAACAATGATACAGAATACTGCTATTTAGATAAAATTTTACTTGTGTTAATTTATGATTTGCTCTTTTAGAGAGAGAGAGAGAGAGAGAGAGAGAGAGAGAGAGAGACCATGATTTCAACAACCTAACTTCTATACATATGTATATAAAATTGAAGAACAACTGTGTCAAATCAAACATAAAAGTCATTGTTTTCATATTGAGAGTGTGTTTGGGAAGGCTTATTTTTTGAAGCTTTTAAGTTATGCTAGCTTTTAGTGTCTTTTGGGCTTTTTAATAAAAAATGCTATAAAAATTATTTGAGTAGAATAGTAATTTGTTTGGTCAAACCTAGCTTTTTAAAATGAGCTTATAAGCTAGTTTTTCAAAAGCTGGGGTATACCAGCTTTTTAAAATAGGACTGATAAGCTAACTTATTAGGCATTTTACCAAACAGATAGAAATAAAAAATCTAGCTTAAAAGCTAGTTTGACCAAAAAAATAAGCCTCCCCAAACACCCTCTGAATCTAATTTGCCCACATCTTCATCAATTTATAATATCAAATAAACAAATTAAAAAATAAAAATCCATCTCTAGACCAAAGATTATAACCACATAGATTATATGGGGTATGTACAAGTTACACATCCATTTGAAAATCAAGTTTGATCCACAGTTGCAACTAGCTAGACAATGACATTGAAAAGATTGAATGCACCAACTTGATGCAAAGTATTAAATTGAGACCCTTTTGCTCTCCATAAAAGCATTTTGGACTTAACCATCAATGTGGTTGTAGTTATTAAGATGAGCCCTAGAGGATGTAACATGAATACACCGAAGTCTTTTGATACTCCTACATTTTTGGACCTCACAATACCAAACTCTTTGGTATTAAATTTAGGGTCTCATCTCCTCTTTCTTTGAATTAATGATGCTTGTGCATAGGTCTTCCTTCTTTTAGAAACATTAATATGAGCACATATAGTGCTTTGATGTCATTATTTAAGAGAAGCATAAATAAGTATCGATAGATCATCTGTATACTGTAATAACTAATAATAAAAGCTCTTATTAATTTCCTCTTTATACCATTATGAAAGTGAGACCGTGTGAAATAAATAAGGGAAAATTGCTTCTAACCCCCAAAATAACAATAAGTAAGCTTCCCCCACCCAAGACTTTTTCAACCCTCCCAAAACCCTCAAAATGAAACACACTAAGCTCTGAGCCCCCAAAACACAAAACCCAATATATTAAAACATGTGAAGACCATAATACCCCTCCTCTCTCTCCCTCTCTCATTATCTCAGGTGATTACAAATGGATTTTGGGGGGAAAAAATTTTAGTTCCCTCCAAAACCCAAGAACTTTCCCACTGCTACCCCCTCCCCTCCGTCAGCGGCGACCTTCTTGACTTCGGCCAGGCCTTAGAAGTCCTCGACGCCGACTACGACGGCAAGATCAGCCTCATTGACCTCAAGTCCACGATCATCGCCTACGATGCCGTCATCGCCTCCATGATTTCCGCCACTGACGCTGACCGAAACGACTTCGTGGACTTCGACGAGTTCGAGCGCATCCTCGACTTCGTGGACTTCGACGAGTTCGAACGCATCCTTAGCTAATTATAAAGATCTGGAAATAGTTAAATCTGAGTGTTTTTTTTGTTATTTTACATATTATTTTTATTTTAATGTAATGAGTTTCTTGTTAAGGTTGTGAGTTATGAGTTGGTTGTGAAAGAATATTATGAGTTGGTTGTGAAGGTTACGAGTTTGTTGTTAATCTTATGAGATGGTTGTTAAGGTTATGAGTTTGTTGTTAACCTTATGAGATTGTTGTTAAGGTTATGCGATTGTTGTTAAAGTTATGAGTTGGTTGTTAAGGTTATAAGTTTATTGTTAACCTTATGAGTTTGTTTAGTTGCTAAGCATATGTATTAAATTCTAACGAGCCTATCCAGTTGCTAAACATATATATTAAATGCTAACATTAACAACGAAGCGTTAACCTTAACAATGAGGCACTAACCTTAATAACGAAGCCTTAACCTTAACAACGAAGCCCTATCCTTAACAACGAAGCCCTAATCTTAACAATAAAATATTAACCTTAACAACAAAGCCCTAACCTTAACAACAAAGCCTTAAACAAAGTCTTAACCTTAACAACAAACTCATAACCTTAACAATAAAGCCCTAACCTTAACAACAAAGTCTTAAACAAAGTCTTAACCTTAACAACAAACCCATAACCTTAACAACAAAATCTTAACCTTAACAACAAATCCATAACCTTAACAACAAAGCCTTAACCTTAACAACAAACTCATAACCTTAACAACAAAGCTCTAACATTAACAACGAAGCCTTAACCTTAACAACGAAGTCATAAGCTTAATAACAAAGCCTTAACCTTAACAACATAGCCTTAAACAAAGCCTTAACCTTAACAACTTTAGTTTGTTGTGAATGTTACGAATTATGGGTTTGTTGTTAAGGTTAAGGCTTTGTTGTTAAGGTTAGGGCTTTGTTGTTAAGCTTATGACTTTGTTGTTATGATTAAGGCTTCATTGTTAAGGTTAGGACTTCGTTGTTAAGGTTATGGGTTTGTTGTTAAGGTTAAGGCTTTATTTTAGACTTTGTTGTTAAGGTTAGGCTTTGTTGTTAAGGTTAAGGCTTTGTTGTTAAGGTTATGGGTTTGTTGTTAAGGTTAGGACTTCGTTGTTAAGGTTATGGGTTTGTTGTTAAGGTTAAGGCTTTGTTGTTAAGGTTATGGGTTTGTTGTTAAGGTTAAGGCTTTGTTGTTAAGGTTATGGGTTTGTTGTTAAGGTTAAGGCTTTATTTTAGACTTTGTTGTTAAGGTTAAGGCTTTATTTTAGACTTTGTTGTTAAGGTTAGGGCTTCGTTGTTAAGGTTATGGGTTTGTTGTTAAGGTTAAGGCTTTATTTTAGACTTTGTTGTTAAGGTTAGGGCTTTGTTGTTAAGGTTAATATTTTGTTGTTAAGATTAGGGCTTCGTTGTTAAGGATAGGACTTCGTTGTTAAGGTTAAGGCTTCGTTATTAAGGTTAGTGTTTCGTTGTTAAGGTTAACGCTTCGTTGTTAATGTTAGCATTTAATACATATGTTTAGCAACTCGATAGGCTCGTTAGAATTTAATACATTTGCTTAGCAACTAAACAAACTCATAAGGTTAGCAACAAACTCATAACCTTAACAACCAACTCATAACCTTAACAACCATCTCATAATGTTAACAACAAACTCATAACCTTAATAACCATCTCATAAGGTTAACAACAAACTCGTAACCTTCACAACCAACTCATAACATTCTTTCACAACCAACTCATAACTCACAACCTTAACAACAAGCTCATTACATTAAAATAAAAATAATATGTAAAATAACAAAAAAAAGCACTCAGATTCAACCATTTCCAGATCTTTATAATTAGCCAAGGATGCGCTCGAACTCGTCGAAGTCCACGAAGTCGAGGATGCGCTCGAACTCGTCGAAGTCCACGAAACCGTTTCGGTCAGCGTCGGTGGCGGAAATCATGGAGGCGTTGACGGCGTCGTCGGCGATGATCGTGGACTTGAGGTCAATGAGGCTGATCTTGCCGTCGTAGTCGGCGTTGAGAACGTCTAAGGCCTGGCCGAAGTCGGGAAGGTCGCCGTCGGTGGAGGGGAGGGGGTTGCAGTGGGAAAGTTCTTGGGTTTTGGAGGGAACTAAAATTTTTTTCCCCCCAAAACCCATTTGTAATCACCTGAGATAATGAGAGAGAGAGAGAGAGAGAGGAGGGTTAATATGGTCTTCACATGTTTTAATATATTGGGTTTTGTGTTTTGGGGGCTCAGAGCTTAGTGTGTTTCATTTTGGGGGTTTTGAGAGGGTTGAAAAAGTCTTGGGTGGGGGAAGCTTATTTATTGTTATTTTGGGGGCTAGAAGCAATTTTCCCAATAAATAAACATTAATAATGCAAGTACCACCACTAGCTTGATACTCCAACAGATGAAAATAAATTGTCTCTCTCTCGAAATGGGATAAAGAAGCCAAATATTTCCTCCAAATTAAGGTTTCTATTGTCCAAAACTGAAAATTCTAATTATTTAATGAATTTAATATCTGAAAAATAAGTTGGACGTATATTGACATATTTAACAGAACATATCTAGCCTTATTTTCACAGCTTTGAAATATATGATATATGGTTTGAGTACATAAAAAGTATTTTTTCCCTCCCTTTCTTTATCTCTAGAAGGCTAAATAACCAAAAGAAAACTAAATAGAATAAAAGTCCACACAAACTTGAAAGACCAAAAGAAATGGAGAAAAAACAAGAGAGAAGAGAAAAGAAAAGAAAACTTCTAATGAGCAGATTCAAGTATATCGCCTGCAAAATTACTTGCGATGAAATAACGGTAAAATGTTGAATTGCATTCCCTTGACTTGATACAGCAACTAAATATAACCAATACAACCTGGAAGTATAGCAGTAAACATGATACCCAAACATAAATGACTACACTACTACCTAACTATCCTAATAAAAGAATAACATAAAAAGCCGAAAACAATACAATTTTTTATTTACACTAGTATTTGTTTTTTAATTATGTTTTCCTTTTAGATATTGGCCCACAAAACATTAACTCTTTTAACTCTTTTCATTTCTTCTACAAAATAGAGGAATTCGACTTAAAAAAACATGCACTACCAGAACTGTACATGATCTCCAGAACATAAAATACATAACAAATTCCTGGCGTAAACAAGTATTGCATTTTCATTGATACACAAACAATATTTTTCAAATACAGAAAATTTAACAAACCTCAAATTGTATACAAAGAGGTACATTTACAATGTACAGTGAACATGAGTTTCACTTGAACAGAAAAATCAGATCTGATGGCAACTTGTATTTACTTAAGGAATCACCAGTAAGCAAAAAAGTTCTGCTTTCCCTCCAAACTGAATGTGTTCGCACTTTGCTCGGTGCTCTTTATTTTCTTCAATAGTAGTATCCAGAAGTGGGAAAATGTCCATTTTACTTCTTTTGGAGTTGAACGTTTTTGTTGTGGGAAAATGGCATCTCCTCCTCCTGCATCTCTTGGAAATGTCTATTGGATACCATATAATGGAGTTATTCATTGTTTGGAAAGACATCCGAGAAGGAGAAATCGTGAAATGGAGGCCCTATAAAGTACAGAAATATCAGAAACTGCAATATATATAATTTACTAAAAATGTGAAACGAAATTAAAGAAACAATAAAAAGGATGAAATGTAACTCCCCTCAAGACTCACAGTTGCAAAATTTTAAGTGATATATAAAGAAGGTACACAGTGTTGAGTAATATGTTATTGAAAGACTACCAGATGAAGATGGAAAACACGAGGAAACTACTTAAATACATATTATTTGGAGCAGTTCACAAGCCTGAATGGTCTTCCCTCTTGACACACTTCCATCACAAGTTCACAACTAAACCAAACAAATAGAAACAAATTCATTCAGCACGATTTTATTTTTCCCCTAATGTTAACTTCCTTTATAAAGTCCCAAATTTTTCTCAAATGGACAAGCAGGAAAACTATTTTGAACCAAAAAATAAGCTACACTTGGCTTACCAAATCTATCCTTCTACTAGGGTGGGAAAAACATTGAATTTAGATGGAACTAATGATTTAAATTCACGCAGAGGTCCAAAACTTACACTGGAAACCAAGGATTTCTTAACCTTTGCTAAAGAACTATTGAATCTATCCCTTATTTTTTAACCTTTTTTTTAAAAAAAAACAATGATTCACCTCTGTTGAACAAGGTTTGTGCAGTAAAAGGAGGAACTCTTTTGTTACATAGTTCATGCGTATTAATATGTTAAGTTACTGTTCAATATTTGCTGATGTGGTTATTGGTTAAAGGATGTATGCCAAATTGGCACTTCCATCAACTGGTGAATGTCCAAATCCTCAGCTTGACATATTTTTAACCTTCAAGCGTCAAGACTATTCTTTCATGAACTATACTGGTTTAGTTCAGTTCAGTTCATATAGAACCCACAGATTCAGATCAAAACATCAATCATACCAGCCAATCCGATTTGGTTCTGAGTTCTGACATCAATGTAACATTTATAACCAAAAGACGAGGAGAGCTTCTCTTATTTATGTCTTCTGTTGAATACAGAAAATAAAGTTAAAAATTACTTTCTTATAAACAAAAAATGAAAAAACCTGAGTGCACAAAGGGAGTATTACTGGCCTTGGATAAAAAAATAATATGATCATAGCTTATCAAAAGAACAAAATAACATAAGCTTATAGAAAAGCAACTTCTTGAAAGTAATTAACTGCAAGTTCTGCATTGAAATGGGAAAGATGTGACAAATATCTAAATACTTTAGCAAGAGAAATCTAAGTTCTAATAGGCTTTGAACACAAAAGGAATCATTTTAGATAAAAAATTTGGAAGATAAAAAATTTAAGAAGTCTCCTACCTTCTTGTTCATGAAGCAAGTAGAAAGGTATATGAGAAATCATCTTCGAGGCTCCTTCACTCCAGTTAACAGTACCAGGGTCCTGAGCATGCTCAGTTGAAGGCCCCAAAACTGACAAACAAATTGCAGGTTCATTCATTAAACCCAGATAGTCGCAAGCACGCCTCTGTACTCTTTGGTCTGAGTTTTGAGAGCGGGCTACCTGACAACAAAGTCCAAGCTGTTTTATTATATTCTGTGGCAATGCCAGGATTTAGTTTGTAAAAGAAACTTGGCATTTCATTACTAGTGCAGTAACTAACAAACCTTGGCCAGGGATACTCGAGCTCTTGGAAGCAACTCAGCATGGCATGTTGCGAGCTTGGAAATAGCAGTAACCACAAAGCATAAAAGACGAACTTGTGAAGACTTTCTAGATGCCCTGCCCTTAGAACCAACAGTTGATTCCTGGCTCAAGCCCAAGCGGCTTGAGAATGTAAAGAGAATAAGTAAAGAATCGCAATGGAATGTGACAAAAACTTCTTCATTTTATATGAAAACCTACCTAGAGAAAATATTCTCATGTACAATGTAATGCAAGGAAGCTCTCTTAGTTTTATATGAAGACCTACCTAGATGAAAGATTTTCATAAAGTAGTAGCTCTAGGCTCTCAAAGAGCTCTCGAGCTACATCTTTGTAAGATATTCCTCCAGCTCCATGCTCCCCAATTGCCCAACACAAGTGTAATGCCAATTCGGTCTGCATAAGCACATGAAAAAAAAATTCATCAAGATTGACTGCATTGCCAAAATGAACTTCCATAGTTTAAATATCAAAACCTGCAGAAACTTAATGCACACATGTACACCCACACACACACACACACACCATATGTGTATGTGTTCTATCTTATATGAAAATGGATAGAACACAATGTAGAGCTAGGCTACAGTCTATAGTATCCAACACAAGCATTCACCTATCAAAGTAAAAATTTATGCTGATAGATATAATTTACAGTACATAAATTATCTAGAAACAAAAACTCAAGTGGTTCCAAGTGAACTACTTGTGCATTAAAAGCCCAACAAATCAACGCTTTAGAATTTTCATAAAATTACCCAAGTTATTGTAACTTGATGTAAAGACTGTATGCCTATAAATCTCTTCAGCTATTCACTTTTCAACAATTGCATCTTATTTGATCTAGCCTACTTTGACAGTTGTGACCATGTGTAGTCAGCATTTTTACAGATGGATTCCAAATTTATGCATGATTTATTGATTATCCCTATTGCTCCAATTTAGAACGACATCACTGTTCTGTGGTGAATAAACATGTGTGACATAATTGGGCTCATAACTACGTTTATTGCTCCTTTATAAATTGTCAACGATTTCGCTTACTTATACCTACTTATGATCAGCATTGAAATTTTTACTACACTTCATTTATGCAGTGCATGCGTTCAAGTACAAAAAAGAATGTTCGACTTGCTCTATCTGTTGCACACTTTCTTTATTTCTATTGTTCAACATTGAGCATAAGAGCAATGGTATCTCTAACTCACCCCGCAGATAAAAGTTTGACCGTTTATGGGTGTTTGGCTCTCCAGTCATTAATGCAGCCTGAGTTTCCTTGTCATGCCCACACCTGAGTTTCTTTCCAAAATCTCTCCCTCATACTCTGGCCATATAGCATCTTTTTCAGCTCTCAGTATCTGTGCTCAACCTCAGTATTATACTATATTCTTACCTCTTTTATTAATTCAAGTAGCTAAATTCGTATAATTCAAGCTTAATTGCAATGTTCTAAGAAGCATCTGGGCTCCCGTCTAGGCCTAAGAGGTACTTAGACTGCCTGCCTAGGTCTTGGAAGCGTCAATGGGAGCATGGCAGCTTATGCGGACTGCACTGCATCAAAAGGGGATATATCGCTCGCTTAAGCTTAGTCACGGATGAAGAGAATGAGCTAAGTCAAAATGGATTGGATCAAAACTCTCTATCCAAGTCCATCTTACGCAAAAGTTGAGGATAGGATTTTGAATTTTCGAAAAGAATCCTTCCTCTATTGATGCTAAAAACGTCTAATGCCGCTTAAGCACCCGCCTAGGTGCCTAGGCTCTATGCGCTTGGTCTGGTGCCTAGCGCTTTCTAAAACATTGTTCAATTTTGAATACAAAATGCAGATCAGAGGAAATAACAGAAGCAATGATCTAGGAAGATCTTAAAATAGTAATAAATATAGTCCGCCATGTCCTTAAAGAAAAGAAGGGAAGAAAAAGGAGATACTGTGATAACGGATCTTACCTTTGCAGGACTGTCATAAGCTTCTCCTAATCTGTCAACAATAGGCTTCTGCAAGAACATAAAATGGATCGTCAAAAACACCATATTAAATGTTTAAATAAATGGAATACTTAAAGAGTATAGAACTTTAATAGAAATATATTAGAGCTCATAATCTAAATTTGTAGTAGTTACAATTTTATGAAAACATAACAAGATTTAAAAGTTCAAATACTTATAAATTTAAAATAAGAAATTCCCTTTAATAATAAACAGGTAAAATATTTTAGAACCTTCGTGATAAGACCCTATATAAAAATGGTTCAAATATATATTAGACAAGAGTAATATTCCTGCATGTAGGATAAAATTTAGTCATAATAGTACCTTCAAAAGAGCAATAAATTGAGGAGATCGCTGAAATGCAGCTAACATAAAATCCACAAGCCTCTTCTGGACCTACAAAAAGTTAATTAAGAATCAGGATAACCTGACAGTAGGTAAAGGGCGGATATCCAGAAGGATCATGTTTCATAACATATCCGATAAACATTCTAAAGCAATAACTCATTTTAAAAGGAAAAGAAAGGAATATAACAATAACACGAAGTCCCTAGTTTTGTATGCTTCCCTTATCCGTTTCTGAATACAGGAATATAACAATAACACGAAGTCCCTAGTATTTGAAAGATGTATGCTTCCCTTTTTTCCCCCCTAGCTTGAGCATGTTCCATTAAACTGTGATATATATAAAAATTTATGCATCCATCTTTCAAATACATACAATCAACTGTAAAAGAGGAGTCACCATCATAATTCCCTAGCTTCAACCTATATTATTGTACTAGATTTTGCAAGTAAATTAAGTGGACACAAGTAGCATCAAATCAATATCTTCCAATCTGATCAATCATAAGAAATAACTATATATGCTAAGAAAAACAAAGTTTTAGAGTTCAAATTAATCGCACTCACCTCAAAACAGAAAATCTTGTCAGGGAAAATTGTAGCATTTCGTGACATAAGAATTGGAATCAATGCACATAGCAGAGCTGCAACAACCATAAAATAGAATGTAATTAGTACAAGAACCACGCCAATGTTTTTTAGTAAAAATAATTCATAGATGCGAATTACAAGATTCAAAAAGACAAGGAACATACAGTCACTGACATCTCTCAATGCAATTGCAAAATACACAGAAAGCAACCTTGGTGTCATATGGAATGCTTGTCTTAGCCTGTCTGATTGAGGAGCATTAATAACGGCAGTTTGTAGTGTTGCAGCCATCTCAGGAGAAGTCCAGTGCCTTTCCTGAAATACCACAAATTTGTCAATGTATTTCAGTATTGAATATTATTTCCACAATTTATTGATCTTCAGGAATATATGAAGGACAAAGAGACTAGGAGAAAAATATAACATGGTCTGAAGAAAAAGTGACAGGCCAAGTCTTGGAATAGACATGCTTTAAATTTATCACGACAGACTCGCCAGCATGATTTAATATTTATCTTATTTGCAAGAAAAAGATTAACTGGAGAGTATTGCAACAAAATTGTTTCCAGGACTCGCTAGGGAAAACAAAGAGAGGAATCTACAGGCTCAAGGACACGATACTTATAATTATGCAAGCATTAGCAATGTCTAAAACTAATACAAAGCAAACATTGCAGATATTGAAATGAAAGAGAGAAGGTTATGCATAAAGATTAAAGAACTTGTTTCAGATCTTCAAAACTGTATGTTAAACTTAACCATCCCAAGTTCCATGTTCAGTGCTATGCACACTTAAAACATGATTCAGTAATTACTACAGTCATGAGAACAAACAAACCTTGTTGAAAAACTCCAACCTATATACTATTTAGAATTCAGTGAAATATGAAAATGTGTACTGGCTAGACAACATAGCTCAAGAACCCCCATCCAAATACTTGAAATCTCTCTTTATAAAGAAAGAGTCATTTGAAAGCAGACAAGATAGAGAATATAACTAATAATTCCAATTCCACCAAGATTACAGGCTAGAAGAGAGTAGGGCTACAAAATCTTAGTTACAGCAGCTGGCAGAACAAGCAGTGACATCCAAAGAAAGTAAACTTAGTACAATATGATAGACACTCAATTATTTGTAGAAGCTTAGGATAAAAGGCCCATTTTACAGCTGTTCCTACTGCCATGGAGATTTGTCCTGCCACAGATTGATAGCCACTAATGCCATCAGTATAGAAACAGAAATTGTACAAAGAGCCAAGATTATATGATTACGTATGTCACTAGTATTAGGTGCAAAGAGATTGACATACGCCAAGCCCATCGTTCTCATCCTTTAAAATCAAGAAATATTGGGTCTGCAATATCTATTATATTGTTATCATCAGATCCGGCGTCAAGATTATATGATATATGCATGTCACTAGTATTAGGTGTAAAGAGATTGACATACGGCAAGCCCATCGTTCTCATCCTTTAAAAGTTCAAGAAACATTGGGTCAGCAACATCTATAATATTGTTATCATCAGATCCAGAGTCACCCCCTCTATCTTCGATAGATGATCCAGTATAAGCTTCATCCATTAGTGCAAGTAACATCTGAAATAAAAGAGCATAAACAATGTTAGAACATTTATTAAACAAGACAAGCAAACTCTAGGAATATCTAAATTCACCTCAGGAGCTGCACTCTTCTGAATCGAAGCTATACTGCTTCCAATTAGAGTCCCAGAGCTCTTTTCCACCTTCTCCAATGCAACCACCAGTACTAGTTTAGACAAATATAAAACAAATCAGAACATGGATAGCAGAAAACCAACAGCGAAAATAAATATATTAGATGTAGACATGTCATGGTAAAAGGAGTCATGAAAGCACACATATTGTTTTAAAGATCATCTGGTGATGTCGACAACGAATAGGATGAGGATGCGGATCATATGCTACTCCTAGTAGAAGTCGTAAGTTCCTTCACCCGGTTCACCCTTAGTTTACAACCATGTTAAAGGTATTTCGAGGATGCAGTAATTCAGATTTATTTCGATGATGCAGTAATTTTAATCAAATGGATCTCAGACTAGATAATTTTAGTACCATTATGTTCTTTTGATTTAGTGAGTGATTATGATTTTTTATACACGTTTATTGCATGTCATTAAAACCTTTGCCCATTACAATAAAGCATCATATTACAAGAAACAGCGTTGTCCTTGAAATAACCCATCTCTTCTCTGTTACTCAGAGAAGAGCACTAGGTGTTTGCTGTGAATTTATGCTTTGATTCCAGAAGCTTAATCCAAGAAAAATCATAGTTATGATGTCAATATGTCAATTTTAGAAAGACTAAGGAATGTGTTACAAAGAACATGTCTAGACGGCAGTAGCCAAGAGCAAATGCTGAACTTATAGTACAATAAACTTCCAAAATTATTTTTTGATATGCCAAATATTAATTTTTGGACGATTAGATAGTGCATCATCAAATTAGCACTGTGGAGTAAGTTTTATTGAGAGTAGTGAGGGACTCCCAGGGAAACCAGACTACAGCCTAAATTAATTGAAATCTTTATTCTATCTGATGGCTTGGGAAAATTTTCTCCTCGATATGGCTTGGGAAAAACAGATGGCATCAAGATTAAACGTTACATGAAACAAGAAATCAGGAAAGAAACATGTTTTCTTTAAGGGGAAAAGAAAGAACTCACTTGGCAAATCCACAATTGACGGGAATAGAGGAAGAAATGAGCCGGTTGACATCATTGCTGGAAGAACAGTAGAAAATGATTTCTCTAACCTGGAAATAAGATAAAAACATGACATTAGATGGAATGATTATACTGAAAAAATATATCTGATCCAGTAATTTAGGTTGAAGATCTAAAACGGCCTTAACAAATTGATGATAGAAGCAAAGAGAATGGAGATAAAATAGGGCAATCTTTTGCATCGGATAGACAATTCATTAGGTCTTTTTTTTAATGATAAATCACATGTTTACAACGAAGTTATTATAGCAATGAGACAGATCACTAGCTGTTGAAGCATCTTCACTGTCAGAAAATAGAAAGGTAGAACATACTTCTCACCATTCCATGCAATCAACTTCAGCAGCAATGGAAAGAACTGCAGATAAATATTTGAAGTAAAATATGAGTAGCATGTCAGACGAGTAGCAAATTAAGACAATATTATTATCAGAAATTCATAAAGTATTTGTCAGAGTACAAGAGCCTTCAGCATTGTGCAAGAGAGACGTAAAGTCGGAAAGCAAGCTGGAAATAAAGGCAGGGATATTTCCACCATAGTTTTGTCAACTATATCAAAAAGATATATATATTGGCCGTTGAAGCCTACATAAAAGCAACCACTTCATATCAAACCTGATACTGATTATCCAGCAAAGGTGATCCCAAAATTAAGGTAGTTGTTCGCAAGATTTTACTTGATGAGTAAACATGGGTGCACATGGGAGGTGGGTACAGTTTGATTAGGATATCCTTGAGAAGAATGTTAACTCTACAAAGGTAAACTAATTGATGGAGCCAGGAGCATAAAAAATAATATATTTACATTTATGACTTCTCGCATATAAGTAGTGTAAAAATGAATGAACATTCTTGAGGATGCAATATAACTCGTGAAACAAAAGCCTATGCAGCACATTGAACAAAATCAAAGGTCTTGTAAATTGAGATTTCAACCTATATTTACATTCTTTTTCTGTCTACTGGATGCACGCAACCAAAAAACATGTGGGCTCTTTGTTTATAGGAATTCCAGATCATGTAAATTATGTTCAACAGTACTTCACCCCAGAATAAGAAAAGATTTCAGCACAAATCGTATGGTGAGACATGCTTCCATGGATATGCATAACTATCATGAAGCCATTTGGATGAAGCTTTCCTTGGTAGCACAATCATCAACACAGTTTATGCCGCCTTTTTCTCCATAATATATAATAATGATGATACTTCATAGGCATGTAACAACATAAAATGTTCATATTCTATTAATGAACATACCTGCGGAAGCAAGGTAGGAAATGAACTGAGAAACTTTGTCTTATTCAGGTTAAGGAAATCGAGGGTGGCTTCTGCCACAACAGGGTCTGCAAACTCTCTGGAATCACAAAACAACAAATCAAAGTGAGACTAACAACTAAGACAGACAGTACTCGAAGGGACCATCAGTAGTTAGATTATTAGAAATCAGCCTTTTGATTCTGAAAATTAAACCAACGATAAGCATATATAAGAAACAATTTAAACAATATTATAAAGTGAAACTGGCCCCAACATAGATGTGTCTTTTTTTAATTGTACCTATAAGATATTATTTCTTACTGAGTTACATAAATGGCTTTCTATGTACTTGCAGTTATGCTTCATAGACAGAAGAAATACGTATATCATTAACTACAATATAAGCGCTCAATCAGTTACATGTTGTCCAATAAATTTCATGCTCTAAACTTGCGCATTTTAAAAGTGTCATTTTCTGTTATCAAGTAATCGGGGTTTCCTTGAATTGTGCCAGCCTCTAAGATTAATATAGTTCAGTTATATTCAATTGATAATAGAACAAGCTCAGCTTCGACCATGCGCAAAAGGAAACAAATCCCAGACTAAAATTTTGCATCCCATTCGCTTAAAGGAGTCAAATCTCAAAGGTTGGAAGATAAGGACAGCATTGTTACCTGCTTAAACATGAACGGAAAAAAGTCCTTAAACTAGGATCCGCATCGTGTAGGACCACTTCTCCAAAATCAAAAAAAAACTGAAGGATAGTCTGCATAAGGATAGAAATATAAGAAGGATCAGTGTTAGAATTCATAGTTATATCAACAGATCAAAATTTAGTCAAATTGTAAGAAATAAATTGTTTTAATCCGTAGACAATACATAAAGCTCTACTTGATGGATGTCTTAGGGTCCATTGTCCCGCAATAAGGAGTCATTTGCCGGTTCATTTGAGATTTGAGCTCCCTCCATCTAATATCTACCTTTTCGGGGTGAGTTCTCATAGGTCTTTAACAAATTGTTTCGGCGTCAACCAAATTTTCTGGTTGCAAGTGAGCGGTGCAGGCATTCGAGTGCAAAGCCAAAATAATGACTCCGGTATCATAGCATTCTACATGATCCTGGTATGGTGCAAAACCAAAGGGACGACACCACTATTGCAGTGTTTGAATCAGACTAGACTAGTGTGAAGCCAACGCTACGAAAACAAGATGCTGTTTAAGGTCCACAGGTCCCATATTGACTCAATGTGCAAGCCAACCATTGTTTTTTTTTTTAGAGATTTAGATTCTCTCCCTCAAAAAGCTAGCTTTTTCGAGTGAGTTCTCTAGCTAATAACACTGTCCCAACAGTAAATAGTAAACTAACGTATGATAAATTTATAAACTTTAACCAAGTGATTATTAAAATATCTCACAATGGAAACTAATTACAAATAGGGTGTTCACTGCAAAAAAAAATCTAAATTTTACAAAAACCCACCAACAACAGCAGTCCATTGGAGGCCTGCGACTGGGGCAGCGCCGAGATCGCCCTCTGAAATAGCTTGTTTATCTGCGGATAAGCTCTGGCGACCAAATCCTCGGACCCCGATTCCTTGCAAATCTCGTAAATTTTTTTAACCTAAACATGGGCACAAACCAAAATTAGAGAGAATTAGAAGGGGGAAACTGAAAAAAAAAAAGGGAATAGAGATGATTACTGATTGGAGAATGTAGGGATCTGAAGCGGGGTCGCCGGCGGCGGCGGAGTCTCTGGCGTTGGCGGAGAGAGATCGGAGGTGGAAGTCCCAGTCGCCTTCTTTTGCCATTTTTAGATTTTGGGAGGTCTGTTTTGAGAAAGGGGAAATTTGCAGTTTGCGTGGGTTTTGTTTAGGAGAGAAATTTGCACTTTGGACCCTGGTAACTTATAATTTTAGGCCACTCTCGTGCTAATTTGTAAGGATATGTGCGAGGATTTTTATGCAAACTAGCAGTTTTCCACGTGCAAGTTATTAAAGATAATTATTTTAAAAATTTGTATAAAAATTAATATAGTTATAAGCTAGATTTTGATAAATGAAAATTTATTTTATCTTGTATTTTTCTTTTATTTTCGACGGTGTGACTTTATTAATGGGAATACAAATTTATTATGTTTTATATTATCTCGTCACACCAAACTTATCATTTATCTATAAATTTTAAATATAATAACTTGAAAATGTATATATGTTTATTATTTTGTTATTTCTGTGGTTTTGAAAAATAACTAATAAAGTTATCATAATGTGCTTGTGTGTAATATTTTTTTGTAAAGAGAGAAAAGAATACTTTTCCTTTTATTTAAATAAAAATTAGTAATTTTTTCTTATAGTTTTAGACATGGTACATTTCAAGGTACAATTTTATGGTTTTCGACTTGTATACTTAAAATAGTAGAAATTATTCAAATGCTTTCAAAAATTTTGGTGTTACTGATTTTATTTGCATGAAAAACCTTTATTTATACCATATGGAAGGAAGAAGATTGATTGAGGAGGATTATATATTTGTAATATAAATGTTTATTAGAAGTCAAATGTAATATTAGAAGTCAAAATTTTTATAAATTTCAGTAGAAACATATTTATATATTTTATATTTATAGCTTTTAATTTATAGGTTTCATTCCTTGAAAAATCGGATTAATAAATTAATACATATTTTATTAATTATTTTATGTTTTATTTTTTTAATAAAAGATAAGTGGCAAAATAATTTGGAAAAATTGTGTCAAGGCCCCAAACTTGAAATTTCAATGTGTCCCAGCCCCTCCTACTTTTCCCTATGTGATTCAGCCCTCAAATTTTGAAAAAAATGTGGTCCGGCCCCTCCAACTCATGATTAGCCCATATTTGACCTAAAAACCCAAATTTATCCCTCTCCACCCACTTAAAATCACCATTATCTCTCCTCCTTCCTCATCCTTCCTCATCCTCTTCTCCTTCTCCTTCCTCATCCTCTCCTCCCTCATCCTCCTTCCTCCCCGGTGATTCTCCTTCCTCATCCTCTCCTCCTCCTTCCTCCTTCCTCAAAATCACCATATCTCTCCTCCTCCTCCCTCATCCTCTTCTCCTTCTCCTCCCTCATCTTCCTTCCTCCCCGGCGATCCTCCAATCCGCCACCAACTATGCATGGGCTCCACCGACGGCTGTTTAGCCACCGTCGACGACCCATTGGAGATAATACTGCTCAATCTCATCGCTCAATGCCAAATCCGACTCCCTCTAGTCTCCACTATACTGGAGTTCCCCCCAAACTCCTCGCCCGAATAAATTTATGAAAATTTTGTCGTGTCTTCAAGCCCCATGGAAAAGGACTGTGTGGTCATGCTCTTAATCTGTTTAGAATTGTAGTTCGCTCGAGTTGGAGATTGATCATGGTCCAAGGTTCCACTCTCAACTGATTACACTACATTTAACGAACACCCTCTATTTTACGATGCCATATATCACAATAAAAAGTTTTATATAGTGGATGAGTATGGACTAGTTCACGCTTGGGACCCCGAATGCAGCAGTGGCATGGTCTCCAAGTCATCACTTTTCTTAAATGGCCCAGAAAGTAGAAATTATTTTTTATATAATATATACTTGGTATTGCCACCACGGAGAAGTTTCCTACTGATCCGAGGCTGAAAGTTCGGCGATCTTGAAAATCGATCTTGCTGAAGAGTTTAGAGTGTTTCAGTGGGATGAGGGCTTACTTGAATGGATTGAGTTGAGGAGCTTGGGTGATTATGCTTTGTTCATTGGAAGCAACCGGTCAACGTGTAATCGTATATATCTGGCCGAGATGTTCCTGGAGTGAGAGGCAATTGTATCTACTTTACCGAAGACTATAGCTAATTAACTGTTAACATTTACCTATTCTATGTTAAATATAGTGGAGTAAGTGTTAACTTTGTTCTTTAAATGTTAAGTTTTGTTAATTAACGCTAAGTTTTCGTAGTACATGTGAACTATAGCGGATTAACATTTAATGTTTAGTTGTTCCATATAACTATAATTGAGTAATTGTTATCTTTATTCTTTTAAATGTTAAGTTTTATACATTAACTGTTATGTTTTACCTAATAGCTATAGTTGATTGATCAGAACTATAAATGATGTAGGGATATTGCCACCAATTAGTACTAAAAGGAAGGGGAGAAATAGAATAAGACTATACAATGTAAAATATCAAGTAATTGTTAATATATGTCTATTAAAACTCACGAAGTATCAATTAAGGTTCCTTAACTCTTAAATTGTTAAATTTTAACTTTATTTATTTATTTTTTTTAGTTCTAATGTTGCAATAAACTTTTGTATAAATCCTAGCTGCAACAAACCCTTATAGCCTTTCTCAAGAAACTTCTGAATAATCAGGTTATTTAAGATCCAATTACAAGTGAGTTCAACCCTTAAGACATGAGTGATCAAAGAGCCCATTAATATCGAAAGAGCTCAGACGCCTTTGTTCTTTCACGCTCTTGCTCATTAACCACAATCATAGTATTCTATGAATGAAAGTTTTGTGAAACATTTCATAAAGCAAGTGGTGAGTAACCATCATGGTCCATGAATACATCGCTGTAGTAGTCGGTCTCCCCCATGTATAAATATTTAGTAGATTAATTATTAAGTTTTACCTAACACATGTGAACTATAACTAGTTAACTGTTCATGTTTACATGTTCCATGTTAAATATAGTTGAGTAAGTGTTAACTTTTTCTTTTAAATGTTAAGTTTAGTTAATTAGCTGTTAAGTTTTATCTAGTACATGTGAACTATAACCGAGTAACTATTAACGTTTAGTTATTTCATATAAGTATAATTGAGTAACCGTTATCTTTATTCTTTTAAATGTTAAGTTTTACTTAGTACATGTGAACTATAGCTGATTAACTGTTAAGATTTAGCTGTTCCATACAAATTTGTCAGTTACGCTATAAACCTACATACATTGACTAAAATTAACATATAACAGAATCAAACACATCGAAAGATCTGGTTATTTAACCCATATAGCCTTTCTCAAGAAGCTTCTGAATGATTGGGTTATTTAAGATCCAATTACGAGTGAGTCAACCCCTTAAAACATAAGTGATCAAAGAGTCCATTAACATCGAAAGAGCTCGGCCATCTTTGTTCTATCATGTTCTTGCTCATTAACCACAATCATAGTGTTCTATGAAATGAAAATTTCGCGAGTCATTTCATCAAATTAGTGGTGAGCAACCATCACGGTCCATGAATACCTCGCTGTCGTAGTTGGTCTCCGCCATCACGCATGACAGTTTAGAGGTAGAGAGTGTGGTCAAGGGAGAAGAAGATGGCGGCGAGCTCGGAGGAGGAGATCTTGCCGTCGCCATTAGAGTCGAACTTATAGATGACACATTTGAGGTCAGTGGTGGTGGATGGGGAGGAGGGGATCAATGGAGGAGGTATTGGCGGTGCTGGAGGCGGATCTAGATTTAGATCCGGGTGAGAATTTGGATCGGGTAGTCGAGGAGTAGTCGAGGGTGGCGGCGGGGGAGGAGTGATTGCAGCGGGTGAGAATTTGGATCGGATAGTCAAGGGTGGAGGCGCTTGGCTTTTGAGATGAGGACAGAGGAGGAAGAAAAAGGGGGTATTTTAATGGAGGAGAGACAATGGTCCTTCTTCTCGCCGGAGCTCTCTCTGGTGGCGGATCTGACGATGATATCGCGATTCGACGACGTAGAAAGAGGGGAGGTCGAGAGAGGGGAGAAGGCGGCATGGATCGAGACAGGTTTGGGTCTGAAGGAGAAGGAGGAGGAGGAGGAGGAGGAGAGAAGAATGGTGATTTTGAGTGGGTGGAGAGGGGTAAAATTGGGTTTTTGGGTGAAATACATATAATATTTGGGCTAATCATGAGCTGGAGGGGCTAGGGCACATTTTTTTCAAAATTTGGGGGCTGAAGCACATAGTGAAAAGTAGGAGGGGCTGGGGCACATCAAGTTTTCAGATTTGAGGTCTTGACACAATTTTTCAAAATAATTTTTGAGAGAGGAGAGGGAGAATGAGACAGAGAGTGGGACGATAAGGACAAAAATGATGAGAAAGTTATGAGGAAATTGGGAGAATAAGGGCCTGTTTGGTTCAAAGAATTAGAGCGGAAAAACAAAAAAAAAGGACTGACACATGTTTTCTGTGTCAGAACAGTGAAAAAAAATTCCTATTCCTTGCTTTGTTTCAAAGAAAATTTTTTGGAAAGATTCTGGAAAATGTCAAAAAAATGTACTTTTTTGGTAAAGTCAATTCCGAGTTTTTTTCATGGAATTGGGTGGAAAGGAACTTAAAAATTAATTAAAAAAAGTGGCTTCTCTCTTTTTCATGTTTGATTGGTTGATTGGTCACATCAAAATGGTCATTTCCTATTCCTCAAGTTTGATCCAAAGTAAGGAATTGTATTGATAGAGATTTTCATCTTTCATTTTTTGTATGAAACAAAGCAAAAAAAATATTTTCAAGGAAACACCCTTAAATGCTAAAAGGACAGGATTTACATTGGATTCCTATTCTTTGTTTTTTGGCAAAATAAACCAAACAGGCCCTAAGGACCAAAAGGACAAAAATGATGAGAAAGCTATGAGGAAATTGGGAGAATAAGGACCAAAAAGATTTGAAGGACCATTTGCTGTAACAAGTCATGTTGGTTTTTAATATGGTTGTATAGATATAAATATAATATATCTGTACTAAGAATAGCAATAACACTGCAAAATACAATAAATTATTACTTTGATTCCAATGGAATCTAGTGTTACTCACATATTTGGATCTGGGAAGTATTTTATTTTTATTTTGTCTTTTTAACCGCGGTGTCCCCACCCCTACATTAGAGATGGGACTAATCTTGCTCGGGGCTGGTAGTTACCCCTCTTAACAAGTGTCGCTTCCAGGTTTCGAACTCTTGTCAAGAGGTATGATGAGCTTGCCTGGGGACCAGCTTGTCTACCACCGAGCAAATAACTTGTTGATTGCGAAGTAATTTATCTACGTACCCTATTATTAAATAAAACTTTTGGTTTATGTCCGCTAACCTATCTATAAGTGCCAAACAAGGTAAGATTTATCAAACATGATCTTAGTCAATGATTTTACAAAGGGTTTAGGGAAGATACGTAAAATGTTCTCATTTTATTTGACATCAATACGTAAATCTTATTATAAGCAACAGGAGGAGTAATATTTATCAAACATAAATTGCTAATATAAACTTTTATATTGGCATCAAAACAGTATTAACGGCAATTTCTAAATTAAGCATCCTACAATTGGTAAATGCGCTCGGTACATAACATAACAACATTATGGATGATAGTTCCTGACAAAATCCATACTAAGTATGTAATTAGCCAAAATGTATAGCAATCTTATTGAAATAAACATCCAACTTCATATATGATTTTATTCTTTAACTAGACAATTGCAATTCATTAAACTCTATTGTTGACACTTTTATGTGTGTTTTATGAAAACGTTTGATTCATGTAGAACACATGACCTTCCAATTTCAATATCATATTTATTTTCAGAAAGTGAATTTAAGACCATTTTATCTTATATATCTATGTTAGGGAACATGGACACAATATTTGTTATGCAATACTTTTAAAGCTCAATTAACTCTATAGACTTTTATTTAATGGTATATATTTCTTTTGAAAAGTGAATAATATATGAAAATTTTAAAAATAGAGAATAACTTCGCTTCATATATTTTCTCTGTTAGGCAATTTGAAAGTGAGTGAAATAAAAAGAGTACCACAATAGTTGTTTCAGTCTTTTTAAACCTCGAAATGAAGAGCAAATCACGAGGAGGGAAAATTAATTCCTGTTTGAGGTGAAATTTTTTTTCCTAAAGAAACATGCATCCCATTTTTCCTAACAAAATATCACATATGAAGAAAGTGAACGCGACATTACTGTCACGTTAATTCTAAATATTTTTCGCATTCTGCCATCCAATCAAGTTTTGCAAATAGAAAATAGTTCACTTTCTATATTCGTTTTCCCGTCGACAAATTCCTTCAAAAATAAGTAATATTATATATATTTTTAACTTAAATATAGAGGAACCAAATTGAGGGAATAAAATAAATACTGAGACCAAAAAGAATAGGGATAAAAAAAAAAGTTAATTGAGCAAGTCTCATACAAAAATAGCAAATACGAACCAAACAAATGATAGTGTCTCCATTGAAGTCCAGATGAAACGTACCCGTTATAATGTTCCCTCATCCCAGACGCACCCGCACACACGCGAAAACCTCCCCCCTCCCCCCAAAATCCCCAAACCCTAACCCTAAAATCCCCAATTAAACCCCAAAACCCCCTCAATTTCAATCCCCCCGCCTCCCCCTCTCCGCTCCAAACCCTAACCCTAATGGAGGAGGAGAGGTTTCCGCCGCCTCCGCCGTCCCGAGAAAACCCTAGGCCTCCAACCTCCGGCCTCATTCTCGATCGATTCAAGGCTTTGGTTAGGGACGGCGAAGAGATCGTTCAAGCGTACGAGGAGCTGCTTTCGGAGTTGACGTTTAATTCGAAGCCGATTATAACGGAGCTCACGATTATTGCTGGAGAGCAGAGG
The DNA here is from genome assembly GCA_012295165.1 of Asparagus setaceus. NCBI lineage: Eukaryota > Viridiplantae > Streptophyta > Magnoliopsida > Asparagales > Asparagaceae > Asparagus > Asparagus setaceus. The sequence goes on along the minus strand of CM022701.1, from coordinate 97,736,618 downwards.
GAGTTTGGGGAGGGGATCGCTGATGCTATTTGTGGGAGGATTCTTGAGGTGAGGGGTTGAATTTTTGTGAGTTTTGTTTGTAGTTAAGAATTTAGTGGGAAAAAGTTCGGATCTTTGTTTGTATTGTATTGGATTAAGCCCAAATAAATTGGTCGTTTGTTGTATTGTGTTGATGTTCATAGTGAACATAGGTTTATTGATTTGTGTTGGTTTGTTTACAATTTTCTTCAAGGTTGCAGCTTTCTTATGGTAATATTCCCTCGTATAATGGTTTATTTGAGAAGGTTCTAGAATCAATCTGGCTCAGTTGTGGTTGCATTCTGGGCACCAATTCAAGATCTTTAAACTCATTTCAAACTGACAATTTCTTCGTTCTCTTCTAAGACTGCTGTAAATGCTAGTTTTTCGGTAGACCAGGCCCAATTAGAACTGTCTTGATATAAATGGGGGATTTTTTAAATTAAAATGATTAAAAGGGGTTATCTGTAAATCAGCTAATTTAAAGGGGCTTCATGAAACTTACCTTATCTCTATCATAAAAATCACGTCAAATTACGAAAAGGGTTGATAAAACAGAACTTGAGAAATATGGCACCTAAAAACTAGGCCAACTAAAGGAGAATCTCTTCCCAGCTTGTGATGTTAATGGATGTTTGCTTGATATCACAGACAGCAAATTGAGAATGTAGTAGCCAATGTTAGTAACAACTTCAAATACCACCTAAATCCCTGTCGCTTGCACCTTTGAAACCATGAAGAAATTAGTAAGCCTACTTGTCAACTTGTTGCCACGCATTATCTCCCACTTATGCTCGTACTATCCGTGCATTTAGTTGCACGATTGAACAGTTCCCTAAATTGGGTGCATGTAGACTCTGAAAAAGTATTTGCCATCTTTCTCTTCTGGATAGTTGGTGTACCAAAAACTTTGAGTGTATGAATCGAAGCACACAAAACAAGAGAGAGTGGAGACTGGCACATTGATCTAAAGATTCTACTCTTTTTTATCTACCATGTATCAAGTGGAATGAGACCATTGAATAGTCTTTTTCATTTCAGCTTCAATTTCAATCATGTATATGCATATGTGGATATTGGTTATGAACTGTAATGCATCTTCTTTAATAAAATGATCTATTAAGAGATAATAATTGTAAAGTTCATCTACTTGATGTGACTAGCTTTATTAGTCTTACCACTTTTATATCTCTTGATAGTTTATTTAGAAAAATGAGTTGTCATCTCATACTGACTTCTCCTTCTATGTATATGTACGAATTGATAAAAGAATAATATACATTGGCCTTTCATATAATTAGATTCAACCACCTCCTTTGTTATCTTCTTTGATACAAGTGCTAGCTACATTTAGTCATGAACTTTGTTTTTCTCCTAATTGATTCTTTTTTCTCTTTCTTAAGAGAAATTGTGCACGATGTTGTTTTTCTGCCCTTTATAGCATCATATCCACTTCATACATGGTTGTGATGCACTCTATACATTTCTTTGCAGGTGCCAGTAGATCAGAAACTGCCTTCACTGTACCTTTTGGATAGTATAGTGAAGAACATTGGTCGTGAATATGTGAGGTATTTTGCAACTCAGCTTCCCAAGGTAAATTGAAATATCCACGCTTAGTTGCTTTCTAGAATTCTGGTCTTCAATTAGCCTTTTTAGCACCTATGTTCTATGATTATCATTGTCCTGTTAATTTTTCTGTACAAGAAGTTTTTTATTTTTGTTAGTACTTGTTTGTATCTCATATTTTCTCTTGGTTGACTCTTCTCCTGACACACGCAAGTCCTAATTCAGCAATATAAGTTTGTGGAATTATATTTTGCTACTTCATATTTTACTTTCCCGTGGCATGCTTGAAAGCAAGATTGTTGCTTGGCGCAAGTCTGAGGGCTGAATTGTTTGTGCTTATTGCAGGTGTTCTGTGAGGCATACAATCAAGTCCATTCTAACATGCATCCAGCAATGCGGCACCTATTTGGGACATGGTCTCAAGTCTTCCCCTCTTCAGTGCTTCGCAAGATTGAAAACGAGCTGCAATTTTCTACAAATGAAAGCCAGAGATCAGTTGGCCAAACAAATATAAGAAATTCTGAATCTCCATCTCCTCGTCCTTCTCATGGTATTCATGTCAATCCAAAATACTTGGAGGCACAACGGCAACTTCAACATTCTGCTAGCGTGAGTTTCAAATTCACAAATTTCCCAGCTTACTCCTTTTCAGCATAGTTGCATGAAAATGGCAGTTTTTGCACTGAATAAAGCTTTTCTTTAAAGAAGGGTAAATTGCACATAACTCCCCATCATCTATAACTTGACTTGCGTTGACTCCCCCTCAATTTATGAGAAAGAAGAATATTACTTGCAATTTATCATTCTAAAAATTGCTACATCCCCTAAACTCATTTATTACCAAATATTGCATTTCAGGGTGCTAACTGCTAAGAAATGATTTGAAGGGGTTGAGTATAACTCAAGATATAAATTAGTTTCCAGGGCCTGAAGAGTTTGGGTGTTATGATGTGCATCACTCCCTATCTCTCTGCTCTCACCCCCACCCCCACCCCCTCTTTCTCTCACTTTTTGTCAGAGTTGATATATGTTTTAATAGAAATTTTAGATCTCATTGTGTGGTTAGTATTTAGTCTTATAGGTTGTTGTTGATGAACTTATATCCTATCCTTGCGTCTGGACCGACTCCTCTGTCTATTCATTAACATTGTAAGATAATGTTTTTTTTTTGTTCACTTGTATCCTGAACGGTTATTGCTTTAACTGTAGGTTGGTGTAATAGACACTCAAAAGAATGTGCGTACAGCTGATTTTGAAGTTGATAGAGTTGGAGGTCTTGCTGCAGAAAGCCCTAAAGGATGGTCTGGAGCTTCTTCAAAATTTCATGTGCAGCTCCCGCTTTCCCTTACTGATTTTTTTATGGCTGTCTATGCAAATAAAGAACTTTTTTTTTATCTTACTCATGCTGAGCTCTAATCTTCAAATGCCTAAAATGACAGATTCTTTCATTTCAGATATTTAATAATGTATGGATTAGTTTTATTTGCAAGATTTCTGGATACAAATTGTCTTAACATCTCTGCCTTAAGAGAGAAACATACAAAAGCTATCAGGAATACACTTGTATCAGCATTACTCGTGTGTTACCTGAATTTACTATTATATACGTCTTTTTTGTTTGATCGATGTGCATGCGAATTGCCAGCCCCTTTGTGACCCAACATCCATTTCTGCAAAATTGGGACTACTACAGCATCATCAGATCTGCAGTTGCATACTTATGTTTTATGTTATAATTTCTGATCTTTTAATTTCTGTAAGAATTCTTAATAATGGAAATATTAGTTCTTAGTTCTCACTTATTTAGGTCGTAATACTGAGTTCTTCTATCACATGAATTCAAAGTTTTTTAGAGTTCTAGCATTAATTTAGGTTGGATTATTTAATCTCTTGGTTTGGAATACATTGAGGAGATGATCTTTTATTAAAATTTCATCTTAACCATCATAAATCTCACGTGCTTATTATATTTGCAGGAAGCTTTACGTGCTGGTGGTAATTCTTCAAGCTTACATAGCTACGGCCGTGATGATTATGATTTCAATAACCCAGAAGTGCTCTCTGTACATCTTGTGAGGTCAAAAGCAGGCTCACTGCAATCCACCGCTTTGCGTACATCAAAAATTTATGACGATCGTATAAATGCCAAGGTCCCAAAGCCTTTATCTCCTTCTAGAGTAATGTCCAGAAGGTCAGCATCACCAAATGATGACAGGCTCTCAAGGGATGGTTCTCCTTGGGCTGCTGCTGAAAGGGTAACTCAACCTAATTCCAGGCTTGGATTTGGACCTGGCAGAGCAGTTGATCAAAATGGCCGGTTAGAAGGAAGGTGGCTAGCCAATGTTGGTGCCCCTCAACTAGAAGCTTCAGCAATATATGACCCTACCGCTGGATATATCAAGAAGCACCCAAGAGAATTAATTAATGCTTATGGTAATCCCAGTGGAAAAGACACTTCCCTTGAGAATATCTCTAAGATACAGCGAAGCAATGTAAATGGAATTAGTAGGGAGGTTGCAACTAAAAATTGGCGAAGTTTTGAGGAAGACGAGTATGTCTGGGAGGATATGAGTCCGACATTATTAGCTAATCACAGAAGGAACAGCTTACCGCAATTGGGACCTAGCTCTGGAAGCCTAAACCGAAGAATTGGTTTAAGTAGACCTGACGTCAGTATTCTTGAACCTGATTTTAGAGCAAACAATTGGTGTGACCAAACTAAGCAGCATCCTGTTGATGACCCAGCCATAGTTGTCAATGATAGAATTCCTGTTCTAAGAGTATGGTTCTTTGGTTCTTTACCTTCTCAAATGTTCTTGCTCTGTACTATCTTCGTAGTTGATTAGCATCTTGCAATTTACTTTCTGAATCATATATAATATGTTCAAGCATATTTTGTCATTATCATTTCAGTCTCGAGGTAGTATCAGCTAAACAACTATGCTGTGCACTTTGACACAGGGAGATTGCGTAGATACTCAATATTTTACCAGCTCCAGGATGTCAGATTTTAAGAAAGGGATTTCTTGCATATGTTGGTTGTGATAGGGGTGTAGCATTTTTCTTTTTTCCTTTGTCAAGTTTGTTTATCTTCAGGTGCTCTTACACTTAAATATGTTCCTTCTGATGGGAGCCAACGTTCTTTGGTATCAATTTGTTATATTCATGAGTGCATATAACTTTCCTTGGATTTTTTTTTTAAAATCACATGACCTCGTCAGAATTTTATGATCTGTGTACTTATTTTACCCAGTTGAACCTGATTTTCCCCACTACCAGTTTTAGGCTTGAAGTTAGTTACTTAGTATATTTTTCATCTTTTAGATATCTATATTTTTCATCTTTTAGATATCTACTTTTATGCGGGAATAACAAGTTTTGAGGCTGTGTCTCTTGCAGTCTGGTCATGGACCCATGCCTATGAAACCTTCAGACAGTAGAGAAGCTCAAATCGAACAATTTCGCCCCTATCACAGTTCTTCCTATGTTCATGAACCTGGGAAATTTCCGTACAGTTTTCAGCATGCTCCAGGAGAACTTGGCTCAAAGTCACGGGGATGGGAACCTCAAATCCCTCTCCCTATAGATCGTATTGCAGCAGAAAATGGTCAGAAACTGCCTATTCCTTATGATGGTCCTCCAGAGGTTGAAGTGCCACATCAGAAGTTATCAAATGTTCACTCCAGCTCATTGAATGCAGAGGAATCAATGCTAGAAAAACGTTTGGAGTTGAGGCCATTCTCACCCCCTACTGCCCCTGTTCTATGGCCTCCTGTTCATAAATCTCAGCCACTGCCCTTACTCCCTGTTCCTCCTTATCAAAAACAGTTTGAAAGTACATCCAGTCTTATGGAATCTAGTAAGCCAATTAACCAAGGACTTAACCCATCTATATTTATACCTCACCAGCAATTTGAGTCTTCTGATAGGAGAACCGCAGAACCAAGCAGGGTGTTTCCCTTGCCTCATCAACAGTCTGGATTAATGCATACGAATCATCAAAGAGAACAGGGTAATGACATGAGAACTCAATCTCAGGAGGTTCGTGGAGGCTATATTCCATCTGCACCGGTTCATCTTTCCTCTCATTTAATGGCTCCATCCCTAAATCACATGCAAATGCAGGGACATGGAGTTCCCATAAGTTCTTTGCCTAATAAAATATCTCCAGTGGATAGTTCTGGAGGAATGCACAATATGCCTGGTTCCTCTTCACTTGTACAAGGTGGAATTGTACCACCTCTACCGCCAGGTCCACCTCCGGGATCATCCCATGTGGGTCCACAATCTCAAAGTACTGGCTCCATAATGTCTGCCTCTCCTGCGATTGCTGGCCTGTTTAGTACTCTAATGGCTCAAGGTTTAATCTCATTGACACCTCCAGCTCAAACTCAGGTATGTTCTAGTAACTCGCCAAGAAAAATTTGATGTTTTGGATTTTCCTTTTGGTTGTGCTGTGATGTGGAAAGGTCAAGAAAGAAAAGGCAGTTTTTTGTCTTCGCTTCTACTATGTTGGATTGTTGATAAGCATGGAAAATCATATAGCTAGAGACTTTTTTTTTTTTTCATTTTAATTCACTTTTTTAGTTAGAGAAAAGTTTTCATCCACTTCTATTTTTTATGAAATATAACTCATTCTTACATTTTTCCTTTTAATCAAAGTTAAGACATAGAATCTAGGTTTTCATTTAAGAAATCTTGATTTCAGGGCACAGTGGGGCTTGAGTTCAACACAGAGCTTCTTAAGGTGCGACATGAGTCTGCAATAAATGCTTTATATACAAATCTTCCAAGACAATGCACTACATGTGGTCTCCGTTTCAAGTGCCAAGAAGAGCATAGCACTCACATGGATTGGCATGTAACTAAGAATCGAATATCTAGAAACCGCAAACAAAAGCCTTCTCGCAAATGGTTTGTTAATACAAAGGAGTGGTTGAGTGGTGCTGAGACTGTTGGAACTGATGCTGTACCTTTTATGCCAATTGAAACAGTCACAGAGAAGAAGGAAGACAAACTACTGGCTGTTCCTGCTGATGAGAACCAGACAGTATGTGCACTATGTGGTGAGCCCTTTGAGGATTTTTATAGTGATGAAGCTGAAGAGTGGATGTACAAAGGGACAGTGTACATGAACTTTCCAGATGGAAAAATCAATGGTTTAGATAGATCTCAGTTGGGCCCCATTGTGCATGCAAAGTGCAGATCCGAGTCAAATGAAGGTTCTTGATGAATTTTCTTGGTAAGCTGACTTATGTTTTTATACAAGATGGAGATTTTGAAAACAAAATTGAGATTTTTTAGTTAGATCTGTTGATTTTTTGTCCCTAAGTGGAACTTTGGTGTTAGTCATATTTCTTGGAAAAATTTGAATTAGTTCAGGACATACTAATAGCAAATAATTACTAGTGGATAAATAAACTTCTTTTTTCCTAACTGCCCAGAATGCATATCTTTATCATAGAACCCTCTGTTACTTTTTCTGGAGTTCTAGATTTTTTCACCTCGATTCTTACTCGGTTCTGTGGAAGTAAAACCACTTTTTGCACAATACAGTGGCAAAGCACACAAAATGTTTTATGCCGTTGCTATTCTTGGAAATTTTGAATTAGTTCAGGACATGCTAAAAGCGAATAATTACTCCTGGATATATATACTTATGTCCTAACTGCCCAGAATGCATATCTTTATCATAGGACCCTCTTTTGCTTTTCTAGTTATAGTTTTTTCACTCCGATTCTTACTCAGTTATGTGGAAGTAAAACCACTTACTGCATAATACAATGGCAAAGCACACAAAATGTCTTATGCCGTTACTATTCTTGTTTGTAGGTCTTCTTTTGCATTACCCAGTTTGGTAAGGAAAAATGTCAGTGAAACCATCTTATACATAATATATATTTCAGAGAGATTCAAGCAACTTGCTACGTATTATATTAGTAGTAAATACATCTTTGTCATATTCGTTTTAGTTCGAAACAAGTTAGGGAAGTGTGTAATCAGCCTGTCAGGAATAATTTTCTACTTCCATGGAATATTATGGTGTTTGCTCGTCTATATGACTGTCTCAGTATTTACTTAGCGGTGTCTACATCATCAATACATTTATACTTCTCACGTGTTCATATCGACATGTACCCTTATGGACCACATGTCACTGTCTAGTTTTGCAGTAAACATTGGAAAATTAGTGACTTTCTTCCTTATCTCACTGCATGTGCAGGGAAATATGTTGGATAGAGGGCACTGCGGCGTTAGTTTAAATTAGTCTGTATATTACTTGGAGGAATTGTGAGCCCTGTATGGTAATCATCGGTTGTATGGTAATCATCGGTAATCTCTCATACTCCCCCTATTGATCAAGCCTGTGCAGAAGAAGGCATCATGTTCAATATTGTACATATTAAGTTAGATTATGTAACTGATTCGAAAAGTAAAAGCTTTACAATGGGGGGCTAGAGAAAGGATATATGTTTTCTCTCTCTTATTCGAATATCCACCCTAATCATTTCAGGGTTTCATGTAGTTTTTCCTCTCTTTTTTGTTTCCTTTCTTCTTCTTTTTTTCCTTTCTCTCTCTCTCGCTTCTTCTTCTTCTCTTTGAGAACGTAATGCAGGTAATGTTGAGCAATTTCTGGAGCAGGTAACTCTTGGGAATTTTCTATCAGGTCCTAGCGATCTTCCTGGATGAGCAGTACTTCAGTATCTTTAGTTGGATGGCTTCAATTTTTGCTTTACTCATCTGTTTTATGTTGTAACAAATATCAGAAAATTAAACTGTTTAAGTTTGTCGAAGTTTGTGAACCTTCTCCTTTTTAAGAAATGACAGCATCTTTTTGTCAAGCTGTTCTTGTAAGCTGGATGTAACATGAGTTGTTCTGATTCTTATGGATTCAAGCCTACTGTGTACTTTCTCGATCTGTGTGGATTTATTTCTTCCTTTTTTATTTCTGTGTATTGTGGAAATTGTGGTCTGAGATGCTTCATGAAAACTTGATTCAAAATATATTCTCGTATGGACAGTAGTTACCTCTGGAGATTGTGATAATTTGAAAAGTTTTGAGATTTGAAATTCAGAAAAATAAAGGCTATAGAAGTACATGTTAGATTTTTCTGATTCCATGAATTCTGTCTATATTTTAATGCCAATCTTATTGACAGTAACTTGGAATTCTACTTGATTGTTTGATGTTTAAGATTGAGTTGAGGGTGTTTGCCTATGTTTTTCTCTGTTTACTACAATAAGATGTTTTACTATATTAGCTGTATGCTTCAATTAGATGTTTTACAATTGATTTAATAGAGAGCTTATGAGCACAATTAATATAGTCTGTGTTTTGAAGAAGGAGAATTTTTAAAAGACCATTTTTAAAAAATAATTAGCAAAATCGACCGTTTAGTAAAATTATTAGCAAAATCGACTTCTTTTTTAAAAAGAGGTCGACTTTGCAAAAATTTAGCTTTAAAATATACTGGACTAGTAGTCCCGTGTATTTAGTTTTCATTAAGCATTTCAGTACAAAGTACACGAGACGACCATTTCAGATTAACCATAATTAGCGATCACTAATTACACGGGACTACTAGTCCCGTGTATTTTAAAGTCAGTATTTTGCAAGAGGTCGATTTTGCTAATATTTTCATAGAAGGGTCGGTTTTGCTTATTATTTTTCAAAAATAGTCTTTTTAAAAAATTCTCCATTAAAGAAAAGGTTCGGGCATCTCCCAATTGCTCAGAGTGCATTGCACAAATGCACAATTAATGGTCTTGTATTTTTCTCTCTGCTCGGAGAAATTGAGGCTCGCTTTAAATAAATAATTTGATGAGAAGGATGGAAGAGGCAAGAAGGGGAGGACTGCTTGCAAATTGCAGTCACAAGCATGATTGGGGCCTAACTGGTATACAAGTTTCACTCATCACAGTTTTACTTAGCCCAATAATAATAATTAAACCAAAGGAAAAATGAACAAATTCACATTGTTTTAAAATTTTAAGAAATATATGAAGTTCTCAAGAAATGATCATCGCCTATTTTACTTAGGTGTGGATAAATTATCATCCATTGCTTTTAGTAGCATCACTAGTTATGTTTGCATTAACATAGGAGTAAATTCAAAGAGTAGGATGACGATAAAAGCGAAAAAAATAAAATAAAAATTTAGTTTGGGAAAATAAAATATAAGTAAGAAGGAAGAGATATAAAGATGGAAAAATAATTTTATTAGTCATAATATGTGCAAATCAGTTAATTTTCATTACTCAAATAATTTTATTAGTCATAATACCTGTAATGAATAAATAAAATCAATTTATCAAAATAAAAAATCTAACAACAAAATAACTAATTAAATCTTTTAAAGTGGTGATAGGCAAAAAATTTTAAAAAAAAATGAAAAACTTTGGGGCATTATCTTATCGAGAATGCTGATGAAATACCTGACACAAAACCTTTAATCAAAATGGCTCATGTTACCCACTCCCTGTGTCACCCATTATATTTAAACTTTGATTAAAGGACCCCCCCCCCCCAAAACCCTAACAGCTCGAGACCGCCGCCGCTCGTCGCCACCACTGCTCGTCGCCGCCGCTGCTCGTCACCGCCCGCTCTACCTCCTCTTCGCCGCCGCTGCTTGAGATCTCCTCCTCGTCGCCGCCGCTGCTCGAGATCTCTTCCTCGTCGCCGCCGCTGCTCGTCACCGCCTGCTCCACCGACTCGTCGCCGCCGCTGCTCGAGATCAAGGTATATTTTCCCCTTTTTTGCTGATTTTTTCCCTTTTTTGCTGATTAAAGATTGCATTTCTTTCCCCTTTTTTGCTGATGTTAGTATGGAAATTAATGTCAACATGAACTTGCAAATTTCGTTCTTTCTTTTCTCCACATCCACTCGACCATGATCCATCTTCCACAATTTTATTAATCTATTTATATTTTTGTGAATCTGGCTATCATTTGTTTAAATTTATTTATCTATAAAAAGTGGGCATAGCAACTATATGAAAAAGACGGGTGAAAGATTGTAGGTGAAGGAGCGGGGGAAGTTGGGTTTGAAGAGGGATGAAGATGCAGCAGGCACGACCAAGGATAGGAGAAGGTCAATAATAAGTTATTATTTTTATCAATTTCTTGATTACTATTTTTCTCTGCATCTTACCTTTATCAATTTCTGGATTTTTTCCCCCTTTCTAATTTTGCTATGACCTGAAAATACCATATATAAATGGTCAAACTAGTTTGACCAATAACTTTCAAAATGGTGTTTTCAAAACACTTTTGTAAAAAAAACACCATGGCACGGTGTTTTTCTACAAAAACACAACAATAAAATCACATTGATTACCAAACACACCCAATTAAGTAGGCGGTTTTATAATCCTAATATTGACTCAAGAGGTCTTTTAAGTTTAGTGAACAAACAACAACAATAATAATAATAATAAATAAATTTTTTTTTGAACATATATTTTTTTATTTAAAAATTCAACAAGTAATCATGAAGTTTACATGACTTTTAGAAACTATTATTAATTATTTTTCAAATTTTCCATCATAGATTTTTTGCACTAAATTATCATTTTCTATTTCTATGAGGTTTAAGAGGCCACACAACTTCCATTGATAAACCATCAAGTGTTTTGTATGACTTTTATTTCATTTTCCATGCATAGCAAATTAGTCTTTGCTTATGCTAGAGTAAAACTGAAAAAAATAGCTGATAGCCTAAGAAAAGGCTAAATTGCACTTAAATACGACAGTTTCACTCCTTGAGCACTTATATACCCTCACTTATTTTTAGTAGCATATATAACTTAAGTTGTTTAAATTTGGCATAGTACCTTAATTGTGCAAGCTAAAATTTTCATCTGAATGTTCCTTTGTGATACTCAAATGCTAATTATAGAGTTTTTAAAGTATTAATATTTATTAAATTTATTATTAAACCTACCAAAATTCTATTTTAAACTTATACTAATTCTACAATAAATTAGAGTTGGGATGGGTTTAAAAATAAATATAATAAATATTAATAGTTGGAAAGCTCTATAATTAGCTTGTAAGTATCATATAGGAACATTCAGGTGAAAATTTTGATGTTTGCACCATTGAGGGTGCTAACATGTCAATTTTAAACAACTTGGGGTATATAAAGGCTCTGAAAAACAATAGTATTTAAGTGCTAAGTGAGTGAAACTGAGGTATTTAAGTGCTATTAAACCATAGAAAATTCATACAATTTACTTGAATCAGATTAGTACAAAGAATCGGGTTCGGATCTAATTATTATACTTAAACCCGACCCACTAGCAGCTTCATTTAACCAAGAACTGATCTTGGAGAACACAAAGGTCAGTTCTTTCTCTTCTCCATCTCAGGTTAGCTCTCTATCATCGAATAATTTTTTTTATTATAATCTTATATTTCTCTATATCAATAGCGTTTTTTAGTGATAAAATCATCTAAATTTCATAGATAGGAACGGTCTATAAACCCTAAACCTCACATTTTTTCTAAGCTTAAGATCAGTTTAAGGTGTAGATTTTGATTAAAGAAGTTCATAAAATTCAGAATTTAGTGATGGATTTGGTTTTCATTAGTATTTGGTATCTGGGTTTTGCTCTATTCTTAATTTCCTAAAGTGTAAACCTAAGCGCGGTATTAATTTTAGGTCAAACTACCAAATTATGGGGCAAATTGTAACCAGTGACAGTTTACTTTGAGTTGGTGAATGATTCTTCAATATAGAATCAAAACTCATGGTATAGAGAATTTGGGTTTTGCGTTCATTTGATGTTCTTGATGTGGGTTGATGAGCTAGTTTTCATTTAGACATAGTAGGGGCAAAATGGAAAATTTCCCCCCTGCCCCACCGTGCGTCTGAGACCGCTCGCATGTGGTTGGTCATGATAAGATACAAAGTTATAATAGGTGTATCGAATCCTTTAAGTTACATCAATATGTAGAAATTAGTATTTTATGTTACAATCTAACTCGGATAAGGTTAACTATTCAGTAAAAATTAATTATACTAGAGTTAGGGTTGAAACAGATCCATAGTCTCTCTAGTGTCTAGTTGCTGTGGAGAGTATCCAAATAATCACCTTTTAATGCACTTATTCAGATAGCCAATAATGTTCAACAAAAGCATATCATGCTCCTGAAGGACCTGAGCTACGCGAAAGTATCAAGGGCACCAACAAGACGTTAACCCTTGGATCATTAAACTTTAGCATTCATGCATTAGATATCTTTATTGCATATTTAATATCACGAACCAGTTCTATTGGATACTTTCGCACTGAACCGTTGCATTACTCGTGTATCAAAAGAGAACTAGTTTAAGAGGTAAAATTTGAACTAAAGAAAACTAGTTTGGTCCAACTTTTGCCAAACTAAAAATACGCTTTTGATAAGTGTCAGACATGGATGAGCATAGGTGTTGTGAATTGGACATGCGGCATGCCTATTTTTTGTTAGAATGTCCACCATATCATGAGAGAGAAATGTTTACAAATCTTAAAAATACCGAAACTTACAATCAGAAACTCGGAACCAAGCAGCTAAAGACAAGACTAAAAAGAAGCTAAAATTTTGATTCTTGGTTTCCTACTATCTGATGACATAATACTTACATCTTAAATCTAATAATTCCAAACAAATAACTAGGAAGTACTTTCAACCTCAAAAAATTAAGTCTCCATTTTCCCTTTGCTAAAGTTTAATGATCCAAACAATCTTTATTGCATATCTTTATTAAATATGCAATAAAGATATCTAATGCATGAATGCTAAAGTTTAATGATCCAAGGGTTAACGTCTTGTTGGTGCCCTTGATACTTTCGCGTAGCTCAGGTCCTTCAGGAGCATGATATGCTTTTGTTGAACATTATTGGCTATCTGAATAAGTGCATTAAAAGGGGATTATTTGGATACTCTCCACAGCAACCTGACACTAGAGAGACTATAGATCTGTTTCAACCCTAACTCTAGTATAATTAATTTTTACTGAATAGTTAACCTTATCCGAGTTAGATTGTAACATAAAATACTAATTTCTACATATTAATGTAACTTAAAGGATTCGATACACCTATTATAACTTTGTATCTTATCATGACCAACCACATGCGAGCGGTCTCAGACGCACGGTGGGGCAGGGGGGAAATTTTCCATTTTGCCCCTACTATGTCTGTCAGAAGGCTTGAATCAACCACTCGCATGTGGTCTGTCTCTACTATGTCCATCGGAATGCTTGAATCAACCACTCGGCTGCGGTCGATACTGCTCGCATGCAGTCAATTCTGGTAGGAAGCAAATTCATCATTTGCAGTTTCCAACTTAGACATAAATATTATTCTTTAATCAGAATCATTTATCATTTAGTTGACAATTATTTTTCTCAAAGAATGAAAACACCTATAATTCAAATAAAATATTATGATAATTATACTTAGAATAGATAAATAAAAATAATGCAGGACTTTAAATGAAACAACTGTATTTTTATCTCCTAGCAGAAGAAAATTAGAACAAAAACATGACAACTTTTAAATTGTAATAATACTACATTGTTAAAAGAAAGGAACCAACTGTAGAAATCAATGCAAAGGAGTGGAGTTACTAGTTTGGTTCACAGACCCTCGAGCAAGCCCACCATACTTTTGCTCTGCACAGTTGTAATATCTTTTTGTAAATTGAAACCCTCGTAAATTCAAGTCCTGTCACAGTTTAATTATTCTACACTTTCTCCCTTTGTTTTCAAAAGTACATGGATGGTCCACAGACCACTTTTATTTGACTCAAATAAAATAAAATAAAATTATATATATATATATATATATATATATATATATATATATATATATATATATATATATATATAGTAGTTGACTACAATCCACTTAAGTGGATAAGCAAAAGTGTCCTCCTAACTTTTTCTCCCTTGGATTTCCCTTGGGATCCATGAAAAATATGAGCTCCATTTTTTATTTGTTCCTACTACAAATCTCAAGAGAAGATGAATGGTTAAAAAGTTAGGAGGATGAGTTGCTCTATCCACTTAAGTGGATCATAACAAGCCTCTCTCTCTCTCTCTCTCTATATATATATATATATATATATAGCCGTGTCCCTGTGTCCTATCTTTTACAAATTTTCTATGTCCCGTGTCCACATCCGTGTCCGTGTCCGTGTCCGTATCCGTGTCCGTGTCCATGCCACCTAGGTTCTTAATAAAAAGATTGGTTCAGGACCTAGGGCACAAAGCAGATCCTTATTACTAGTACCCAACTGAAAGTAAACAAGAGAACTCCCCATGTGGGTCTGTTTGATTATCTATCAACCCGAAATTTTTATTATGTGCTTCCTGGTATAGGTGGGGATGAGCTTCCTATGACTTTGGGGTGACATCAATTAAACTTGGGTAAATATTGGTACAGGAATGCAAAGCATGTGTACTATTTGTATTTTTGACATCGTATGTGTGGGTTTCACTTAATTCCATATTCTGGCTTTGTATGTGAATTGCAGAATTTCTGTTGGCTTAGGTTGAGGAAGATGAGTTCCAGGCCCGTTCCAAGAAGGGATAGCCCTTGGGGGCTGCCTGAAGGCGATACAAGGCAGCCCAAGGCACATAGATGCAATGACCGAGCTGAGGATGTAATCCAGGTAGCCATCTTCCATACATTCTTTTGAATGAATCGAAGGAAATTTTACTTGTTGGTATCTTTTTGAATTCTATTTTGCTGACAGGGTTAATTGTACATAAACCCCCTGTAGTATTGCAGTTTTGCGCTTAGAGGCCCTGTAGTTTCATTGTTGCATATAGACCCCTGGGTTAATTTTTTTGGGCTCTTTTACCCTGGGTGAAATTTTAGCACCGGGTGAACTAGTGAGTCTATCTGAGGGTAAAATGGTCAAAAATGTTTATCACCGGTGGTCTCTGTAACAATGAAACTACAGGGGAATTAAGTGTAAAACATCGATACTACACGGGGCCTATGTGCAATTAACCCCTGCTGATATGGTTCATAGCCTGTTCTTGTTTGGAGATGATTTGAACTTAGAGATGCTACACCTGGTTCGGTGTAAACAACAAATTTGCAAATTGTCAGCTGGGAGCCTTTACAAAGACTGTCAAATATGCTGCTGATTCCACTGACATAAACCTCAGTTGAAGTTGTAACTGAGACACAAATAAATGAAAATGATATATAATATTAAATAAATTTGAGCAATATCACCTTGTAATATAATTTAAATGTACTGCAATATAAATCTGTCAATAATTCTTGTTCATCTTTCCCTTTGCAGGCTTGTTTTGAAGGAAATCCATTTAAAACTGTGCCGGGCCCTTTCAAGCTATTCTATCGATGTATGCGGTCAAACCCAGGGTATGTAGTATCTCTCTTCATCTCGATACAAATTTTTACTTAGATCTGAATGCAGATATTGAAACCTCTGAAAGAGAACACAATTCCTGACAAATTATGCAATTGCTGCAATGTGTTAACTTTTACTCTTCTGTTTATAATATGTATATTTGAGATGGCATGTGCATTCGCCAAACTACGCCCCACCCCCGCCCCCCAAAAAAAAAAAAAAAAAACAATATGGGAAAATACCCCATATAAACAATCATCAACTTTGTTGGGCATGACAAGTTAAAATTTGCCTATTTTGTTGATATTTTTATCGTAGTTACAAATTAGCCTATTAAAGTTGATTTATATGATTTTTTTTTTTGGGTTGGCGGAGAGGGGGTTCCAAAGTAGGGGATCTGTGGTGTAGTTTTATAATACTGTTGGGGAGTAGGTTTGCAAATACATTGCACCAAAGAAAAGGGTCTGCAAATACACATGACTTAAGGGGTATATGTACAGAAAAACCCTTGTCTTCATCTTTCAAGTTCAGGCCATTTTTTTCCAGATTTTCTCTAAAACTTTTCCTAGTTTTTGGGAATTTGATTAGAGAGTTGCTCATTAATATTTTTGCAGGGAGGAGCCAACTGAGCCTTACACCTACCTCGATCTGGACCCACCAAAGAGAGAAGAATCGAAGCTAGAGTAACAGTAAGAAAAACCCTAAATTTTGTGAGATCAACTCATCAGATGATATCCCTCACAAAATTATGATCATAAAACTTGCAAAATGTATTACCCATAATAAATTTATATCTTCTCTTGAATAATTTACTTGCATATGTATCTTTTTCTGCATCATGTAAGCATTTTTGCAAATATCGTGAAGTCGACAAACATGTATCAGGCTTCTATGTGAATTGTTCGATGTATCCTAATACTGCAATCATACTTTCTTGGTGATCATTAGCTTTTACCAATTGCTGATTTGCTGTTTTACTATCTCCAGTTTACTTTATGGATTCTTTAGCAACAGAATCATAGACAATGCATGTATATTTCTCTGTTGAGTCAAGAACACTAGAAAATAAGGACAACTGCAGATTTGGCACTTGAAACGCACAGCTTATGCTATCTATCGAGCATCTTGTCAGAAGTATCATGTTGATTCATATATTAGAGGATTTAAATTGGTTAATTCAGTTATGGGTAGGATGTTCTGAGCCATTCAGGGGAAGTAAACAATTTTAAAATTATAACTGTCGGTTCAGAACAATCAGCTCCACCTTCTGTGTGGAGTGTTACGATAAGATCAGTATCCCCTAGTCTTATAGGATTTTGTATTATTGCTGTGCTTTTATTAAAAAAAAAGAAATTCTCATATTATAGGCTCAACATTGGTGGGTTACTTTGTCTCTTAACCGTGAAGTTTTTGAGGTGCATGCCTAATATAATTGAAGTGATAGACTTATTATCCTAAATAAAACAGCCAACTTATAACGTTCTTATATTTTATTTTTTAATAAATTTCTCCGAATGAGTTATTTAACATAATGAGTTCAAAGAGGGACCAGTGGGAGCTCGTAGACCTTGGTTTTAGACCTCTAAAAGTTTATAACTAGGCCCAACAAATATTGTGTTCTGGTTATGTGGGCTAGCATCTCTTAACTGAACTGGGTCGGCTTGGCTACTAGTAGATCCATTCTGATTTTATGTTTTTTAAATTATTTGTTTTATGTAAAAGAAAATTTTCAGTCTGAAACTTGAAACCTCTGATCATGCATTAAAGCTTCAAAACATATTGCCATGTTATTTCTTTGGAGACTCATAATTTCTGATAGCAATTCACAATCACAAGGAAGGATGCTATATTTTGGTGTCTGGTAGTATAAAAATATTAAAATAACACATAATTTCTTATCTAATTAGTATTTTAGCCTATTTACACCAGATCCAGTCTATAACAAAAATGCTTGAAGGTCAACTCATGCAATGAAGAGGGTGACACACAGCTACAGCATTTGAATATCAAACATAAAAATGATTGTATTTTTATATGAAGTAGAAATATGGAACTACACTATTTCAAGTATAAATGCAATCTCTGCATTGCTTAGTAGTCTCCATTCATTCAGACAAAGGTGCAGAGACAACATGTTATCTCTTCATTTAATTGAACTGTCAAGTCTACACTCAGGATGATTCAACTAGGTCTGTTAAGAAAAAAGACTTACTTTCACATTGGTACCTCAAGTTTACTCTTTTTTTTTCTCTCACTTTAGTACCCCCAAAGAATATTTTAACTCTTTGATATTCAAAGGTTCAATTTATTTCACTTTGATACTCTCGCCCATTATTCATTAAATTTATATCATTACATTCAAAGTGCAATTCTATAGGAGTTCAATTATGGCCATGGATTCTCCATGTAAATCAGGCTCCATAAATAACAATCGTTGGAATGAATCGTAATCATCCAAGATATTATCAAAAAACAATTATGATTGAAAAAATAATTGAAAAAATAATCTTTACTGCCAAAACCAAGAGAATCCGAGTAGATCATCCACTATGACCATCATCAAATTTGCATGTATGAGCTGGAAAATTAACTCAAATAATCAGAATAATTTATTGTGTTAGCCAGTATTCACTAATTTATTCACTGAATCTTTTTTCAGATTGAGGGGGACAAAAACCATATCGTTCTGTTTCTCAAATTTGTCATGCCCATAAAGAGTGACAGTAGAGCATATGAACGTCGGCAAGTACTGTTCACAAATTTAAATATTTAGTTTGCAGCTATAATATCCTAACGAAAAGAGTTATTACAGATTAGCTGGCAATTGAATTGTAAGAGCAATATAAGAGAACTGTGGTTGTTTTATTTATTTATTTATTTATCCTTTGGTTGGAGAATATTTTTATGGAAATCTATATTTAATTAATAGGATAAATTCAAGAAATTTTCTTGATATTTCATCATTTTTAGAAAATCAGGCAAACATTATATAGTTCATTTTGAGGCAGAGTAATAGAAAGTTCCTGTTTTAATGAAGAATCATGGTTATTTCTTTGGCACATAATTAGAACTTTTATAGTCTTTGCCATGATGATCTTATATATATGAAATGATAAACAATTAAAAATATCCTAGTTCATTCAAAATGTAATTTGAATTATTTATCATAAATAAATCACACCTGTCTAAACATTATCTTATGATTATGAATAACTTTTAATTAATTAATTAATGAGTTCTTTTTATACATATATGTAATTTGAGTCAAATAAAAGTGGTCTGTGGACCATCCATGTACTTTTGAAAACAGAGGGAGAAAGTGTAGAATAATTAAACTGTGACGAGACTTGAATTTATGAGGGTTTCAATTTGCAAAAAATATTACAACTGAGCAGAGCAAAAGTATGGTGGGCTTGCTCAGGGGTCTGTGAACAAAACTGGTAACTCCATTTCCTTTGCATTTATTTCTACAGTTAGGTTCCTTTCTTTTAACACTGTAGTATTATTAGTTTATTACAATTTAAAAGTTGTCATGTTTTTCTTTTTCTTTTCTTCTGCTAGGAGATAAAAATACTGTTGTTTCATTTAAAGTCCTTCATTATTTTTTGTTCGAAGTATAATTATCATAATATTTTTATATGAATTGTAGGTGTTTTCATTCTTCGAGATGATTGTCAATTAAATGATAAATGGTTCTGATTAAAGAATAATCTTTATGTCTAAGTTGAAAACTGCAAATGATGAGTTTGCTTCCTATCAGAATTGACTGCATGCGAATAGTACCGACCGCAGCCGAGTGGTTGATTCAAGCATTCCGATGGACTTAGTAGGGACCGACCACATGCGAGTGGTTGATTCAAGCCTTCCGATAGACATAGTAGGGACAAAATGGAAAATTCCCCTACCCCACCATGAGTCTAAGAATTGACCGCTCGCATGTGGTTGGTTGTGATAAGATACAAAGTTATAATAGGTGTATCTAATCCTTTAAGTTACATCAATATGTCCAAATTAGTATTTTCTATTACGATCTAACTCATTTAAGGTTAACTATTCAGTAAAAATTAATTATACTAGAGTTAGGGTTGAAACAGATCCCTAGTCTCTCTAATGTCTAGTTACAGTGGAGAGTATCCAAATAATGCCCTTTCAATGCACTTATTCAGATAGCCAATAATGTTCAACAAAAGCATATCATGCTCCTGAAGGACCTGAGCTACGAGAAAGTATCAAGGGCACCAACAAGACGTTAACCTTAGATCATTAAACTTTAGCATTCATGCATTAGATATCTTTATTGCACATTTAATATCACGAACCGGTTGTAATGGATACTGCATTACTCGTGTATCAAGAGAAGAAGAACCCTTGAATCACTATACTGATATCTTGTACTATACCATTAATACAATAAAGCACAATAAATAGATATCGGTCTGTGTAATCTTCTCCCTTGAGAACTCAGTTAGTACCAAGTTTATGTGCATTTAAAGAAGCATTCACTCCACCCACCCACCCACCCACCCACCCTCATTCTTTATATACAACCCCTCACTCTTATCATCCTACACTACATTCACTACATGGATACCGTAGACATCCTCCTCCTCCTCATAACCACCGTACTCTCCACCCTCTGGTGGCGCCGCCTCTCCTCCTCCACCGCCACCTCAGCCTCCTGCGACCGTCTCCCCCCGGGCCCACCGGGGTGGCCGATAGTCGGCAACCTCTTCCAGATCATCCTCCAGCGCCGGCCCTTCATGTACATCGTCCGGGACCTCCGGGCCCGGTACGGCCCGATATTCACCCTCCGGATGGGCCAGCGCACGCTAGTCATCGTCGCCAGCGCCGACCTCATCCACGAGGCCCTCGTCAAGAAGGGCCCGTGTTCGCCAGCCGGCCGCCGGACTCGCCGACCAGGCTCATATTTAGTGTTGGGAAGTGTGCCGTTAACTCTGCGGAGTACGGCCCGTTATGGCGGGCGTTGCGACGGAATTTCGTAACCGAGATCGTTAGCCCGTCCCGTGTTAAGGGGTTTGGGTTAGTCGCCCTTTTTATGGACGGAAACCTGAGTTATTTTATGCAGTCATGTATTTTTCGTCTTCTAAAACCCGCTTTAAGACATCATAATAACGTTAATTTTATGGCATCAAACCTTATTATAGTTTGATGATTTTTAATTTCTTAGGTTGAGAACTGAACTATTTTAAGAAACAATATTTTTTGTTTTGTTTTAAATGTGTGATTAGTGAGATTTAAAGTTTTTCCTTATATCAAAACTTCGAATTTATAAAAAAACTGAGTCTCATATATAACACAAACACATGCATTTATTTCGTTAATTCACACATTTTTTGTGTAAGATTTGCCAACACATATACCCATTAGGATTTAAATATTGTACTGCATCACAACCTTTTTCTCTTTCAAGAATTCTTCCCATAGTTTTGAGAACTTACAATTGTTTTATGCAATAATATATTCTCTAGTTTCATTTCAAATATGTTACTAATTCGATCATTTTTGTTTTTATATATAGGTGGATTCGAGACTGGGCCATAGCCAACCACATGACCCGAATCCAAACCGAGTTCAAAAACACTGGCTCGGTCCAAATCATGTCAAACTGTCGGTTGACAATCTGCAGCATCTTAGCCTGTATCTGTTTTGGCGCCAAAATACCCGAATCCGAAATCAGAAACATTGAAGAAATTCTCAAAGACGTTATGATGATGACAACCCCGAAACTGCCCGACTTCCTGCCCGTCCTGACCCCGTTATTTCGGTCCCAGTTACGGGCCGCCCGAAAACTCCGTCAAAAGCAGATGGACTGCCTGTTACCGTTGGTTCGGGCGCGAAGAGGGTTCGTGGATTCGGGTGGGAAACCCGACCCGAACTGCCCGTATGAGATGGTCAGCCCGGTGGGGTCCGCTTACATTGACTCGTTGTTCGGGCTCGAGCCCGCCGAGCGGGGCCCGCTCGGCGAGGCGGAGATGGTGACACTTTGTTCGGAGGTGATGAGCGCCGGCACCGACACTAGTGCTACTACACTAGAGTGGGCAATACTTCATCTAGTTTTGGACCCCACCGCACAGGAAAGGGTGTATTCAGAAATAATCGAAACCTTAGGACCAGATGAATGCAATCGTAAACTAACGGAATATGATGTGGAAAGAATGGAGTACCTGACGGCTGTTATAAAGGAGACGTTGAGGCGACACCCGCCAAGTCATTTTGTGTTGTCACATATGGGGATAAAGGAAACGGAGTTAGGAGGGTATCGAATACCATTAGGGGCAAATGTGGAAATTTACACTGCCGGGGTGGTGGAAGACCCTAATGAATGGAGACAACCCCGGAAGTGGAAACCGGAGAGGTTTATGAAGGGAGGGGAGGGTTGGGAAGTGGACGTAACGGGGATGAGAGGGGTGAAAATGGTTCCGTTCGGGGCGGGGCGGCGGATTTGTCCGGCCGCAACCCTCGGAATGCTGCATGTTCAGCTGATACTGGCGAACATGGTACAAAAATTCCGATGGGTTGCGCCGGAAGGAGTGACGCCGTCGGAGGAGGAGAAGTTTGCTTTTACGGTCGTGATGAAGGAGCCGTTGAGGGCAGCTATTGAGGAGAGGAAGTGAGGGAAGTGAAGTTTGGTTTGTAAGTGGAGGGTAAAATGGGAAATTGATTAGGAGGGGGTGATTTGTTTAGGTCATAGGTCATGTTGGTATAGTTTCATTTATTGATCATATTGTATGCTTTCTAAGTCTATTGTTGTTTGTTAGATTTGTGTGTGTTTTCATGATGTATGATTTGACATTAAAAATTAATGTGGCGGAGGGATTTTACTGTAATTTAGTAGAATTATTGATCACAATGTAAGAGTTTTATCTTTTATGGGTGCAAATATCTCTTTTCTTTCTCTCTTTCAAGAATTCAAATAATTTTCAGCGATTATGATTTATTATGAGGAGAACAAGAATAAATATACTCTACAAGATGATAAATAATTATATTTAAGATGAATCATAATCTTCTTAAGATATAAATGGATTATTGTGACTTCAAATGCAATGTCTCTGCTAAAGCAACCAAAAAAAATATGTCTCTTTCACTTGATTAAGGCTATTAAATACTTCCTCATTATTTAATAACTGCATTTATAGTTTGAGGAGCAAAGGCTTCCTCTTATCTTTATTACATGTGACCATACTTTTGCTATTTATGATCCAATTGTTCCCTTGGGCTGACTATCTCCATTAATTTTTTAATGATTGAGGTTTTGCAAAGGGATTATGTTAAATTAGCAACTTTCTTCCCATAAAAATTTCGTCATGCCATTGGGTCAAATGTCAAAGTACAAATTAATAGTATCGCATCATGTCAAGAGGGCCAGCTTTGTACCATGAAAAGGACACGTACATATTTTGATCTCTCTTAATCCCTAGTCTTTCTCTCTTGAAGAACAATGAAGTCAAAACATGCTTCAATCCACAAATATTCCATGATTCCTGGTGTTATACTTTATATTATCTTGGCATTGACATTAGAATGACATACAATTCTCTCAAAACTATCATGAAATTTGAGAAGTTTCTACAAAACTACAGAAAAGTAATATGAAAATTTTGAATAAAGGTTTAAACTATCCTTAAAGTTTCGATGGCAGAAAAATAATTATATAAAATATATAATTACATAAGAGCAAAGTTGTTCAAAACATGTCACTTACAAAGTATCCTATCAGACATCAAACAATGATAATTTAGCGGAAAAGTTTCATGATAGCGAAACAAGTTTATGATAATTTTACACCGAACTTCCCAAATTCATTCCCCTTGACAAAAGATAGATTAATCTCTCATCTTTTGTAATTCATTCAAGTACACACATGTAATAAACATTAAATTTACCAAATAAATATAAATTATGCACACATATGATACCAATTTATAGATAAAAAATTATGCACACATATAATCCAAATTTATATGACCAGAGCATTTAAGTGCATTAGACAAACCTCTCCATCTCACTTTCTCTTCTTCTATTGGGCAGTTGCCATGATGCCTTTGCATTCAATTTCACCCTATCATACTAGCCCACACTGCATCTATACCTGTGTCTATGTGAACCACTTTCAGCTTTTTCATGAAGACAAAGTCTTTCCTATTGGGTGAAACCAAGATCATGAAGACATTGTATTGGTCAAAGTCAGCAATATTTTCTGAGCAACATCAGTGCTTCATGCCTTGGGCACAAAGTTGCTCAACTTTATGCAATAAGACCCTGGAAAAATTATCTAAACGAGTATACAAAAGTAAACAGGGGCAATGTGCTTTTCTAAAATCTTAATTTGTATTGTTGACGTGACATATATCTAAACTGTTTAATTATAATATAGATATAATAATGATATAGACTGCAGTGATTTGAACGTGTGTTACATTCGCAATATGTCAATCTATACTATGGAATAACAAAACAACTCTCGTCTACTCCCCCCAACGTGCATACACACTTTCAGTAAACTCCTCCTATCAGAAATTTTTATAATTAACATAAAAAGTTATGTAATACAAAGACAGTTAAGCTAAACAGGTTGTACAATAGAGTAGTAGATGAATAATTTATTTTAAGTACACTAAAAGAAAAGGAGTTGTAAGGGTGAGAAAAAATCAAAAGAATAATAGGAGCCTAAAAGTAATTTTTCCTGAAACCTTTGTTTTCTGCAAACAACATATTTAGCAGCATATGAAACCTCTTAAAACTCTGTCCTCAAATTGTTTCTATGATTTTTACATAATACAAGTCCACGTTCATTTGTTTGTAAATTGATCAATTTATTGCTACCCCACACTAGAAAAGAACCATCATTTTGATTCCATAGAAGCAGAAAACACAGCAGTGGGGTTAACATTTCACAGAGAGTATATTCAGGACAGTGATGTAAGAACTAATTAAGTAAAAGACGCAGAGCAACCGAGGCATTTGCAACCACCAATGCCAGCTAACTAAGGTGACAGAGAAAGTGCAGGCCCATATTTGGCTGTAAAAGTCACCTAGATTTACCAGGATATTTTACTTTTCACATGTGAGGGGATTCTCTCATATCCAATAATTTGGCTAAATCTCATACTAAGCGAATAAAGGGGGCTTTTTTTTTTGGTTTATTATTTAACTCTGTCCACAACACTTGCCTGAGATTCGACCACGTAACTGTATGAGATAATCTTCTTGTATGTCATATGATACCTACTATTTTCTTCACAAATTTACCAGATATTTCTCTTAAATATATGCAAAAAAACCTGTTTCTTTTGTTTCTTCTATTCCATTGTTTCTTGTTCCCCATCAGAAGAGACTCTATTACTTCATGAAATATGGGTGTACATACATACCCATGTTCATGTACATACATCTCAAAATGTATTGTATCAGACACTTATAGAACACAAGTTTTGAAGTTTGCGTAATTTTCACAAAAGCCTCCTGAACTTTGGGGTGTTTTGTAGAGAAAACCCTCGTGAACTTGTCTCAGTAAAATACCATGACTGACGACAATTAGTTTAAGATGTCACGTGTTTCCCATACATGTTTTGGACACTTTCACCTCATATCCTTCCTACTTCTCACCAATTTAAGTTCACTGATAGTAACAAAGGTCGTTTATACCTTTTACTCTTCACATGAGTGTCATTTACGACAATTTCCAATAGTTCATGAAGTTTCTGTATAAGATTGGAAGTTTAGGGGTGCATTTGTGTAAAGTACCCAAAAGTTCAGGGTGTGTTTTGTGAAATTTACCCTTGAATTTACTACACCAATTTACAAGCTAACCAAGGTAACTTTCCTCTTTTTTTTCTTAAAAACCCTGACCATAGTTTTCTAAAGTAGGAAGTTGCCTTCCCTCAATGCATTTATTCTCTCACATGATGTCCACATCCAATTGGCAGTGAATTCTGCCCTATCCTTTTGTCATTGTACTCCTCTCTTCATCCCTATTCCATTATGGTATTCCTTTTCAACTTCTTCTATCTATGCATTTAATTTTCTTATTAAATGCACACCAAACAATTATGTTATAGATTTTAAATAACCTTGAATCTTCTAGCAAGAAAACAATTACTACAGTCCTTTGAATTTCCAAAATGATCATCATAACAAATGAATTGGCAGAAAATGCAGAACATGTCATTATAAACAATATTACTCAATGTATTTGAGCTGTGAAGTTATATTATCAACTAGTTTCAGATGAAGTATAGGGATGAACTAAGGGAACTTTGGAGTCAAACTAAAGTTAGAAGACACCTACCATAGTTTTGCCAAAATCTTCTAAAAGTTCATTAATTGGGTCATAAATACATGCTGAAAGCCTTAGCTGATGGAGAACAAAAATAGAGAACAAGACAGAGAAGGATAAATTCCCATAATTGTGTTATTTAGCGAAGGAAGGCTTAAAAGATGAAGATAGAACAATTAAGAAATTACAGAAATATCCTTGAAATCGAGCGACAAAAATTTTCAGAAACAGATTTCTATATTTGGTGCAAATTATGGTGTATAGATCTAAGTTTCCATGTCTATCTGTTATGGAAACACGTAGTAAGAGATCAAAATCACCTCAAAAATTTCATTTGATTTCTTAGAACAGACAAGACATTTGCACATAACCCATATGTGCATTGAATAAGAGCAACTACCAAAATCAAGAGAGATAAAAAGGAAAAATGAAACTAAGCAAGAGGTCTTGAGCCATAAATATCAACTACACGAGCCAAGTAATTTTACAACATTTGTAGCACTTGCATATAAAATGAAATATGAAAAGTTTAGTGATGAAAAGTTTTGTTTAGTGTGAACTAGATGAAAAGTTTTGTTTAGTGTGAACTAGAGGTACCAATACATAAAGAAACAGATGCAGTTGAACAATAATATGCAAGCTCAACTCTCTGCAAAGGACTGGAAAAATGAAAGGTGATGTACCCTTCATCAACTACAAAGGGACTTAAATAAACAAGCACTTCACTTATACATCCAAAAGAGTAGGACTATTTATGGAAGAATCAGTACAGTAAAGTCTGGTGTAATTCCTGGATGTGAATTGGTTGTCTCTCTCATTTTCATGTCTCATGAGACAACTTTAATCTGTTGCATATAATCTCATTGAACAATTTTTTCCATTTCAGAGCTCATGTTATATGCTTAGTTGGCAAAAGACTGGCCTTGAAAACAAGTTCACATAATGAAAACTAAGAAAAAGTCACCTATTTCCAAACAACCGACTTCATGTATTTAAAATCCTTGTCTAGGCAAGACAGTATTTGCTCGGCATCAAATAACATTGTATAATGAAGAAAACCTCTATTTTGAAAATTATCTTAAAGAGGACATAAAAATAAAGTAAGCAACACCCATTTTGTCTCTCTCAAATAATACTTAATCATTAATATATGTTGCATAGAAGCGGTGCGGGTACTATTACAGTATGAGACATGATAAATTTGTAAAAGGTAGTGTACGGGGACACAACTATATACATATGCTGAAATTAATAATTCACATGAGATCAATATTGTTTTCTCATTTACAAGTTATGAAAATTCCTATAACATTTTTATGTTTCTTTTGTTATGAAGATTATATTTTCTAAGAAGATGTTACATATACGATGAGTGTTTTAAACTAAAACATATTATTATATAACTGAGCTCACATCCAAATAGATGTATCCACATATTCAAGAGTGTCCAACATAGTTTTGATGCGGGTACGGGTACAAGTACGTGTTGGGTACGGGTATGGCTTCAGCTAGAAGTACCCAGGTGACATAGTCGTTTATCATATCTCACCCATTTATTCTTCAAACGCGCATGAGTTGTTTATAATGGGGTGTTCATCTAATAAGCAAACCCGGCAGAATCAACAAGATATGAAGTCAACTAAAACCAAACAGATTTGGATCAAGGTAACAACATGGTAAGTCAATATTCATATTCTCCATGTACGAATTTGGATCAGATTTGGATATTAGTTGGGTATTACCAAATAGTACAGAAACCTGAATGGAAAGATGAGTTATACCTTAACTTTTATTTTCTCATCTGCAAAAATGTAAAATATATAGGATAGAATGAGATTGACATTTTATACCAAGATATCATATTATGTGATAATTGATATCATTAAAAGATACATACATTCAGGCATAATCAGTATATTCAGGAAGGTATTAGGATATCTAGGATAGTTTTCGATATTCATAGTTTAAGGATATTGATACAAATATATCCACATTCAAGAAAATGAGGATGAAACTGGATACGCATTGGATCATCAATATTCTTTGTACCCATAATTGAGATATTCTTCTATAATGACTATTAATGCTAAAAATTATTTATGAGAATTTCTCTGACAAAAATATTGGCTTTGAAGCAATGAAGTTAGTCATAGGCCGTGATCGGCAACTGTTAAGAGACACTAAATCATTGTGGACAATCAAGTATAGAGAAGTTGATGAACAAGAAGAACAAGCAGGGAAACACATTTATTATGTTATGCCTTTGATATGCATTGAACTTTGGCAATTGAAGAAGAATCCAAACACTTCCATACAACCATGCATGCTTGTCAACA
Source organism: Asparagus setaceus (assembly GCA_012295165.1). Lineage (NCBI taxonomy): Eukaryota > Viridiplantae > Streptophyta > Magnoliopsida > Asparagales > Asparagaceae > Asparagus > Asparagus setaceus. Next base: position 97,708,019 of record CM022701.1, on the reverse strand, counting down.
ATAAGGACTAAACAAAATAGGTAATTGCATTCTACAAAATAAGTATGTATTACTTTAGAAAACCACAAACATCCCGTACAACATGAAACGGTGTCGCATCAAATTACATGCTAATATTACCAGTTAGGGGATCTCAAGAATACATACATATAAGACACCATAAAGTACTTCTAAACAATTCTCTCTGAAAAAGGAAATAATCACAAATTGTGGAAATATGCACCAACTAAAACAAATAGTATAATTTATCAACTAACCTCGGGCTGAGAAGTGTTGTTCTGCTGCTTAAACATGTTCTTTATTGCCTCTTCTTTCTTATCTAGAAAGTCAAAGAAGCTATATATCATGTGAGAACAGCCCTTGCTTGAATCTGCAGGATCTCTCTGCTTGCTTTTGAAGCGAATAAACTGCCGAATTGCCCTTAGAAAAAAAATGAGAAGAGCTCCAAAAGATACAACCCCACAAATGAGAAATAATCCCCAAAAGCCGCTTAGATCAAGTCGATAAGGATCAGAACTTTTTGCTGGTTTAGGAGTGCAATTCTTCTTGCAAAACCATTGATCGTGAATCTTCTGAAGTTCCCCATTCTCAGAAAGCTTCAATATAGCACTTGACAAGTCAATTGCAAGAGGAGAGCCTCTTTGGAACACCTGTTGTGGTTGCATAAAGATGAATTTGTTATGCACACATATAAATTTGACAAGATATCAAGAAAATAAAAGGGGTCTAGCTCACTGACCAGTGACCACTCTTCTAGATTATCAGCTATTATTAAAGAGGACATTTTAGCAAAGAAGACCTTTTCTCAGTGTCTTCGTTGAAATTTCTAGACCTTAAATTTAAATTTGTGGCTTGTATTAGCAATTTCAATGTTAAACTATCTGCTATGCTCATAATGCTTTATACTGTCTTTGTGTATCATTGTCAATCAATCCTGCTGGTTAAGAAAATTTCAGATGACATTGCTATAAAGGGATTGCTATAAAGGGATTGCGATAATTAAGAAAAAGAATTATAATTCGGCAATAAATAATTCAAGATGGCACTGCTATAAAGGGATTTCATGACCGAGGAAGATCTAAATCTTTTATTTAATAAACAAGATGAACATAGGAACATAAGCAATCTTTATTTTCTGCTGCCAACTAAAATTTGAGATAAGCAGGATAGCAACACCTTGTGTTGTATATAATGCATCTCCCTCTGATTATTTTATTTACTTTATCTCTTTATTATCTATTTACTTTTTCCTTTAGTATAAGATAGTTCTCCTAGGCCTACCTCTAGTCCTCCTTGCCCATCAAATCCCCTCACTTCTCTTAGTTGATATATTTAGTGGTCTATGTTGTACATGGAAGGGAAAAAAAAACATCTCAATTAGTTATGTTCCATTTTATCCTCAAAAGGAGAAACCACTAAGTCTCTAACCCCCACAAATGCACTTATTTCTTATCCTATCTCTTAGCATGCATCAACGAGATCATCATAGATTTATAACATTCTCATTTTTGCTACCCTCACTTTTTTCCACATTAGTCATTCATATCTTATCATGTCATTATATGCAAGCTCCAAAAGTTCAACTTTCAGCCTTAACTTGCTTGAAATTTTTGTTCGATCGACCCCTCTATTCTAGTAAAATAATATGTGCGCATAATTGAATTCAGTAAGCTACTTACAAATCCCCATCCCCTCCTTGTGAAAGGCTCTCCAACGAGGCCAAACCCGTTAAACTTTTGTAAAAATATCTCAACATATGGAAGCTCATCTACAATTGCCGCCACCCCTCCACTTCTCTTGGGTCCAAGCCGTAGTGCTTTAGCATAATCTTCAGGAGTTCGAAGAGAAACAAGCCTCGAGGGACGAATCTTGAGAACGTCTATCATATAGACTCGAGCAAATGATGATTCTTGAAAACCGATAGGCTCATTAGTGGCAATCAAGCTATCGATTCCACTTATTGGAGATGCTAGTTGTTGGATAGTAAGGAACGACGTCAAGCTTGCTGTGTAGCTAGATGTAATCACCAACAGCAAAAAGAACCATACCACCATCACAAAACGCCCAAGAAAGCTCACGGTATTTTCTTCTGAAATAGAGTGGAGAAAGTATATATAATTAATATGCATACGATGTGCTGTGTAGCTTTTTAAGGAAAAAGAACATGTAGTGTTTTGTAATTTAACTTACGCTGCGTGTGAAAAAGTGATGAGAAACTAAACCTGAAGAAGAAAAATTAAGAGAGTTAGATTCTATCTGCTGAAATAAATTTCTATGGAATTTTTATGTAACAAGTCATGAAGAAGCAACTCTTTCCATTTGCATGCATGTGTGTCTATGTTGAGCAGAAAAAAAGGGATACCAAAAATATTTAGATACATATTTCTACTTTCTAAAAGGAGAATTTGGAAGTTTGATTTAATGTGGATTTTCTTACTTTCAGTGATTGATGAACTTGGTGGTTAGTAAATTTGTGAATTTTGATGCAAATTTACGGAATATGGAAGCAAAGTTTTGTTTGTGAATTCTCTAGCATCTTCCTCGTGTTACTTGAATGTGCCTTAAATTAGGTAATTTGGTGATAGTGTGTGGTATGTTTTTGCAGATTTGAACATTTATGGTATTTGTTTCTAATAAAAATAGTTTATACTATTTTTGTAGAAAACCCCTAATAGCTCACGGTGATTGCGATATTGACCCTAAATTTTTAAGCAGAACCAGCATTCATTTCAAATAAAAACAGTAAGGCTTACAAAAATATAGTTAGACATTGTCGCTTGGGTGGTCCCCTAAAATCGCTGTTCACCCGATGCTCAAGTAGCCAAACAACAGCCCCGATGAGTAAGAAGTATGCTCCAATCACACACCACATGTCCAAAGAAAAAGGCCTGAGAAAACTCCAAGCACTTGATTTGATAGTTTTTACTGGTACCACTATGACAAGTCCAGAAGTGATATAAGGTTGAGTGAAGTCCACAATTTTAGTTCTATTCTTGGCTATAGTAATGTCTCCAACACCCGCATCCATGGTCTACAACATATATCGTTACAACCACATAAGGAAACCACCAGGAAAAAAAAGAAGAAGATTATGTACATCTCGGTACCTTGTGGTATGGTGTAACTACACGGGTGCCCCTCGGGTCAGTGTATCCACACGAATAACTCTGACATTACTGAATGAGATTACATTAGTGAGCCTAATTAAAACGATCTTAGGGTTACTCGTGTAACCTCAATCTGTAATCTCAAGGTTATCAGTGTAGATACATAAACTAAGGGTCACCAGTGTAATTACACCATACCACATGGTACCGTGATGCAATAATCCACAAAAAAAAAAAAGAACAAGTGTGAAATCACAATTTAGGTGATAAGTTACCTGGTTTGCTACCAAATTTACGAGTGTCCAATATTTTGGAGTGGTAATACCATCTCCAAAAGGTACATACTTATGAGGTATTGCATAAGGAACTAACTTAATTGCAGCTTCAAATACATCAATGCAGTATCCAGCGACTGTGTGATTGTCTAGAACAGTTACAAATTCAACAAAACTCACTCTATGTGGAACCAAAATGAGTAGGGGCTTTTCATTAGTGGCAGCCACCCAACCTCGTGGTGTTTTCGTATTCTCACCAGGCCAAGTAATATTACCAATAACTTGGTTTGCTGTCAAATTTCTCTTATCATTTTCGTGGAAAGAATTCGGTGGAGAAATGCTCAGCCCCAAATGACTAGTCCAGTAACCAACTGTATGAATTACATTTCGACGAATGTTGATTATTTGATATGCGCCGCCTTTGAGGTTCCGATTTTTATCAAATTGAATCTGACCGGTTATGCCAGTAAAATTCAGAAGTAACAACTTTTGAAGTAAGAGATACCCGTCATCAAAGGATTTGAATTGATCGAAATGAATTTTTCCATTCATCTTGACTAGCTCATCGTTAGAAGAAAATGTTACATTTCCAGAGTCCCTAAATAAATCATCAATGGCACGGGCAACTGCCCAAACTGTGTCATATGCATAAAACCCATATGCATTAACTTTAGAAGTTACCATACCTTTTTTGTGTAATTCTTCCCATTTAGACATAAAACCACTTTTTTGGCTAGATACTGGAACATATTGACAAAAACCTACAATCCCTTGAAGATAATTGAGTGTGTTGAGCAAATTTGATTCTGATGAACCTAAAGCAGTACAAAACCAATCTGTAACTAGCCAAACATACTCATCGCTCATCATATTTAGTTGCTGAGCTACTGAAAAAATGTCAAGACCAGAATCTGGGGAAGCATGTACCACATAAACTCGAGGTCCAATAACTCTAGAATTACGCAGAGCTTCTGTCATTTTGTCCCGAGAAATTTCCATCGGTAAAGCAATTTTATAGATCTTCGACATGTTGTTAGCAAGTTCATCATCCAAAGAATCTATTCCATTTCTACCAAACTCATTATCGACATAAATTCCAATTACTTGTCTCCACCCGTAGTAATGAATTAAATTTGCTACTGCTTTCATTTGGTAGGAGTCACTTGGTGTCATGCGGAGGAAGAAGGGATATTGAAGGGAAGAGAGGGTTGGATCTGTGGCTGCAAAGGACACTAGAGGAATTTGAAGGCCATTAGAAATAAAAGAGATCATGTGGGCTGTTGTTGAAGCCTGTGGCCCAACAATTGCAACTGCTTCTCGATCCAGAATCTTCAGAGCTGAAATAAATTTGCACAATAAGAAGTATTCAAGATATGTATACACAAGTGTCTTCAGACGTACAAAACAACAACAACATTTTGATCTAAAGAACAAATAACTTATAATAGTTAAGACATTCATGTAAACAAGCAAGGAATTTAAAATACATCATGAATTATTAATTTTAATAAAATTAAAATGTAACTGATATTTTCTTTATTTTTATGATAGTATTTGTTGTCTTATTTTATAGGTTAGAAATTTCAGCCTTCCTAAAATGCAAGAACTTTTTTATGTAGCCCTACAACCTTAATGGTAGGCTGAAAATTCAACATTTATAAAAATATTGTATACGTGTGCATGTTTGTATGTCTTGTGTTTTATCTGTGACTCTGTGCATATCAAAATTGTGTTGAGACAAACAAAAATATATTACGTGAAAAAGGTTTACTTCTTCCAATTTGTGCACATTCAGAATTTATATTCTGAGTTTGTGAAAGGTTACCATTAAGAAGTCGCTTGAAGACTTGTTACCAATGTCAGTTGTGTGATACATGACGCGTATTTCTGTTGTGCAATTTAGTAACTAAAATGAGTGGAAAGTAGAACAAGGAAAAATTGGTCCACCACATGAGATCTTAAGGAAATTTGATTTCCTCGCTGCATTTCGAGTCTCTAACCCCCTTAGATTTCATTTTACATCATTTATGCAACTTTACACTTCATAATAGCCATCTCATAAATACCCTAATGATGGAAATGGATGAATTTGGTACAAGGATGTAAAGGCTTGTATATAATGGAATCTAAGCTTAACAAGACATGTGAGCAAGAAGATAGAAGGAAACTAAGATATGTAGAATTATGCAAGCTTTTCAGGAGTATGATATATCATAAAACCAGTCTGACAGTTAAATCATTTACTACTATTTTGGAATATGAAAGTATACCACTGTAAATTCTACTCAATAGTATATTGCAGATGGAAGTCAAAATATTTTTACATCTTACTCATCATCTTAAATAACAGAACGATATTACTGCTGAAGAGAACATTACCTCCAATTGCTCCCATAAAGGCATTACAATTAGAGTTCATCATAATCAAGTTTAACCAAGTCCCAGCAAGAACATTTTTATCTGAATTGACATCATGAACTGCAGTTTCAATTGCTGCCTTTGCAACTCTGCCGATGACTGAATCATAAGTTAATATAGCTCCAATATTGACAATCCCAGGCCTTTCGCAGCGGAAGGAATCATTCAAGCCCAATATCAGAACAAGAAAAAATCCAAGCTTTGGAAAATCCATCAATTGAGGCCTCATTCCAAAAACCCAGAACAAATACTATTAAGTGATGAATTGGAGAAGTTTCATTTCCAGCTGAAGTCAACTTCTGAAAAAAAAAAAATCACAGATATCAGCTAAAACCATCACCTTGCAGGTCAAGAAGAACAGAAATGAGGAGCTTCAAGATTGAAATAAAACCTTAATTCATGAAGTGCAAAGGACCCATTTTCAGCTAAAGCTCAAATCTACACCTGAAGTAGAAGAGCCCAATCTACTAGCAATTTTAGAAGACCCATATGCAAACTTGCACCTTTACCATGAAAAATAACTCAAATCATCATCTTGCAGGCAGAAACCCACCAAAGAAGGAAACTTTAAGATACTTAACCCCTCAATACAAGAAACCACTTCATAAATAGCTAGAAAAGAGTATCTAGGATGGAGCAAACCTACTCAACCTGACCCATGTATAGCTGAATAAGAGTAAAGGAGGAGCCTTTGAGCCCCAGTACTCATAAAAAAGTGCTGGAAATAACAGAATCAGGATCTTTGAAGGATGAACAATGATAGCTTTCAAGATAGGCAATAAAGGCCTCATGTGGAATGTATGCTTAGTGGGTAATAATTGTAAATTCTGAAAAAGACCCAGATGAGAAGAGAGCAAGCACTGAGAATTGCTCAGCCAGTTATTGCAGAAAGTGACAAGAGCAGAGACAATTGTGACGTGTGACGGAGATATTTAAGTGGTGAATAATGAGGGAGAAAGCAAAGTCAAGTGTCTCTTTTAATAAGTTGGGTGGGGCAAGGAAAGTGACTGTACTTAGACATGGACTTGATGAAGCTTCTTACTTTGTCTATAGTAGAGTTGAACTATCATTTACCACGTGTGAGATTTTTTTTATGTAATGAACCCCACGAGTTTGTTTCAATCTGGGGGAGAAATTATCAGGTGGATTCTCCACCGAACAATTGATAGCCTAAAGGATTTGAGGATATTTTGATATTTTGGACCACAAATTGCGCAGCGGATAGGATTTACTAAATAGTTTAACGTCTTTTCGTTCAAGGGACTAAAATTCCTAAAACATAATTTATGTCTTGTGGGGTTGGTCATCCAAGAATAACAGGTTATCACAAATGCCCAACTTAAGAATATTAATACTAATAAATATGTTAAGGAAATGACAGGTACTAGTTACATGCAATTAACCTTTTGCTTTTTTTTTTACCTTTCAAGAAAACAGGTCATGTAAGTGCCGTCCGCAGGAACTATAATACCAAAACCATCCATTATATTCTGCAAAATAATTGCGGATAGGCTATACCATCGCCAATTTGAATTTACTACCCCCACAGTTCTTTCTATTGTGACTCCTAGAGTGGAATTTTTTGACAATTTTCAGGAGGTCTATTTGCAACAATAGATTTTCATTCTGGGGAACTACCTGCGATAATAGAACTAGGAATAGTTAGTTCAATTTGGTGCTAGTAAGGGGGTCTATCCGCAATTAACCCAATTGTAAAAATTAAAATACCAACACCATCCATCCTGATCTGCAAATTATAAAGTTTGTGTACAGTGAAGGCCAATTTGGAGCCACCCAAATCACTTATCTGGATATTTTTTGAGGGAACACTTATCTGAATATTGGAAGGCTCAAAGACTCCAAATTACGTAGCATAGTTTTCCTTGACTACCACAAAAATCAGTTTCTTAATGGCATAACTTATTCTTATATACATAGAGTTCTGATGTTTTGAATTTTAAGTACAATGCCCTTGTAAACTGATTTATGTACCTACAAATTGCTGACAGTAATAGAGTCGTTCTGCTGCTTAAACATATTCTTGATTGCTTCTTCTTTCTCATCGATGAAGTCAAAAAACCTATACACGGCATGAGAACAGCCTGTGCTTGAAACTTCAACAGGATTTCTATGCTGCTTGTTGAATCGGATAAATTGCCTGATTGCTCTGAGAAGAAACAGAAGAAGGGCCAAAATGGCGGCAACTCCACATACCAGAAACAGTCCCCAAAAGCTGCTGAATTGGAGCTGATTAGGATCTGAGCTTGTTGCTGTGTGAGAACTGCAGCTTGTTTGACAAAACCATTTCTTGTGAATCCTCTGGAGTTCTCCATTCTCTGAAAGATTCAGGATAGCGCTTGACAGGTCGAGTGCGAGAGGAGAGTCTCTTGGAAATGCCTGAAATGATTTTTTATATACAAACAATTGTTGTGTATAAGGGGACTAATATATAGCGAATCATTTATAAGGTATGGATGTTTAAACGTCATAGTTTTAATTTTTAGCCCTGTGTATCAATTAGGAGAAGTAATATGATCATAGTTAATGGGAGCAAGGAAGACATAGACTTGACAGAGGATATAACACTTAGCAGGATTGAAAGGAAGAACATGATTAATCTAACTGACCCTAAAATTTGAGAGAGGCTTTGCTATTGGTGTCGTTATGCTAGTAATTTCAAGTTTTCAACGTTCATACACGTCACGCACATACGTTAACATCTATTAACAGATAACCCAAAAAAAAAAAAGAAAAAAAAAGGAGGTATGCATATTGTCTGATACCTCCGTAAGCTCCTAAACTTTGAAGTTAAGGATAAGTTAAAGAACTCCCCTAAAGTTCAAAAGGTGATACTTTACCCCTTCATTTTCAATTTCTAGTCAAATGGTCATCAATTTTTGGATGTAATAATCAATTTCAATATAGTAACGATATATATGTTAAATATGAGCTCGTAGATAGTCATTTCCTATTATATAAGCTTTATGTCCAAGCTAATCTTTGTAGAAATTAAAAGAGGGGGGGTAAATTATCATTTTTAAAACCTTAAAAGAGGGACTGTTTTGTCAATCACTCAAACCTTCGGGGGATTTTCTGTAATTTGCCCTAAAAGTTATAGTTTGAGGGTTCTAATGATAAAGTGAATGCACTAGTGAAATCAGATATGCTACTTACAAATCCCCACCCTCTTCGGGTGAATGGCTGCCCAACAATGCCAAATCCGCTCGTTTTTCCAAGAAATAACTCAACATATGGAAGCTCTTCTACAATGGCAGCCACACCTCCATTTTTAGGCCCAAGCTGTAGTACTTTAGCATAAGCTTCTGAAGAGTCAAGAGGAACAAGCCTTTTGGGATGAATGTTAAGACTATTTATCATATAGCTCCGAGCAAAAGATCCATCTTGATAACCAATTGGTTCATTATTTGCTATCAAGCTATCTATCCCATTTATTGGGGAAGATAGTTGTTGGACAGTAAGAAATGATGTCAAGCTTGCTGTGTAGCTTGATGTTATCACCATCAATAGAAAAAGCCATACCATCATTACAAAACGCCCAAGTGTGCTCAAAGTATCTTCTTCTGAAAAAACATAAGAAGGAATGGTATATTTACACAAATGAGTTTCTGTAGGGGAGAAAAAAGATTGTGACACAAACTAAGAAAGCCTTTGTTGCACGTTCACTTACGCTGTGACTGGAAAAGTGTTGAAAAACTAAACCTGAGAAAAAAAAAGGGTTTGCATATATAGTCAGATGGTAAAACATAATAAAACGGAAAAAGTAATAATAATATTAAACAAGATTAATCACCTGTGAAGCATGGACTAACTCAGAGATACACAACAAAGGCAAATATGTGAGATGACAATAAAAAGAATATACATGTGTTATAAAAAGAGTGCATACATAGATTGACATGTTTAAGCATCAAAGTTCATAAATAAAGTTCTAACAATAGAATAATATATAATGGTTACATTATGCAAACATTTTAACATACCATATACCAAAGGAATAGGCCTTGACCTTTCAACAGTTTATAAATTAGCTAAACATAGATCACTTGAATGAAACATATCTGAACTTTATCATAGTTTGCTCTATAAATATTTTGATGGGCTATAACTAGAGTATAGTTTTAATATGGAAATGAAAGTAATTAAATATATCAAACATGTAATGTTAGAAAGGAAGAATGTGAGATATGTAGATCATATGTCCAAGAAGTATCAAACTACTATTCTAAATAAAAATATATATATTACATACTTGAGAACTTATTTAAATACGGACAACTTTCCAAGTGTCCAAGCAATATCAGTGTTAGTAAGTGTCCATGCTACAAATTTCTTACAGGCTTTTATTTATTGCAAGATGTTTGTTTACGTTACTTGTTCACTTTCTTCATGCGGAATTAGTATGTGTGCGGCTTTGACTACTATTTATATTTGAGTTTTAACTTTTCGAATGAGAATTAACATACTTGATGTGTTTTTCAGCTGTTGGGTAACAACTTAAATCTATATATAACATTTATATTTTCTTGCAAAAAATATATAATATTAATTTTACTATTGATGCATCCTATTGTGTTGTTCCTTCTTATTTAAGTAGTACTTTTGATGCATCCCTATTGCATTATATTTGTATCAAGTCCCCAGTCCTTATATGACTACTCCGCTACTCATACAATGCACTAGGAAGAAGAGAAGTCAACAGAGCACCTATGAATCTACACAAATCTCAAAGAAATTCAGTGTCTAAAGGTTAAATCTTTTCTAAATATTTAAAGCAAGCTCTGGTAGCATCACCCATATATGAACTTATAGTGTAAGAATAACTAAATAGAAGTATATTTTTGTGACCACAGAAAATGATCAAGCCAACAATAATTTTTTTTTTTTTTTGGGTAAATGTAGAACTCTTACAAGAATATAGTCGTGCACTGTCGCTTCGGGGGACCTCGAAAGTCACTGTTCACTCGATGTTCAAGTGCCCAAATAACAATCCCAATCAAGAAGAAAAATGCACCAATCACACCCCACATACATGCTGAAAATGGCCTGAGGAAAACCCAAGCACTTGACTTGGCACTTTCCACTGGTACCACTATCACAAGGCCAGTAGAGATATAAGGCTGAGTAAAATCAACAAGCTTAATCCTATCCGTCACAATTGCAATATCCCCAACGGCAGCATCAACGACCTAAAATATTTTCATACAAAGACTAGTAGAAGTTCATAACATAGATTTAAGGTTTTTTCCAATATCAGTCCCTTATATCTTTCATATTTTGAAATTAGTCCCTCAAATCATGTAAATTGCTATTAGGTCTCCCAATTCTTAAATTGTTTGATATTAGACCCTCAAATCATTGTTGAAATTGCTGTTAGACACTGTTTTAGAAGCGAAAGGCGAGGTCAAGTAGATGAGATTCTATGTTGCCAGAGGTGCGAGATCCAAAAAGGAGATTGAGTGAACCCAGGCCAATCTCATTTAAAGCACTGCTATCAGGTCCCCCCCATTCTTAAGTTATTTTGAAATTAGTCCCTCCAATCAAGAGTAGAAGTAGCAGTTAGAGGGAATATTTTGACACAACTAACAAGAATTGGGGGGACTTAACAGCAATTTCAAGGATTTGAGGGATAATTTCAAATAACATGAGAATTGGGGGGCCTAATAGCAAATTCAAAGATTTGTGGGACAATTTTCGAAACCTGAAATATTTAAGGGACTAATATCCAAAAAAAAAAAAAGATTTTTATACTTGAAAGTTGAAACTAGGAAAAGATTTTTTTTTTTAAACAAATAATTACCCGGTCAGCAACCATATCTACAAGTTTCGAATAATTTGGGTTGGAACGGCCATCTCCAAAAGGTATAAACTGGTGTGGAACATCATAAGGAAGTGATCTTATTGCAGCTTCAAATACATCAATGCAATATCCCCTGACTGTGTGATTATCATTTAGTGCTGTTACAAAATTTTCAAAGCTAACCCGATAAGGAATTACAACTCTGAGTGGCCTTTCTTTAGTTGCAGCAACCCAACCACGGGGTGTCTTTGTATGCCCACCAGGCCAGGTAATATTGTGTGATAGTTGGATACTTCTTAAACTTCTCTCTTCATTTCCGTATAAAGATTTTGGTAAATAAACTGACATATCAGAATTGTTAGTCCAGAAACCCACTGGCTGCATCATGGGACCATCAATGTTAATTATTTGATATATGCCAGCTTTGAGATTGTGATCAGCATCAAATTGGATTCGACCAATTAAGCCAGTAAAAGCTAAAAGTAATAATTTCTGGAGTAAGAGGTTTCCACCATCAAAAATTTTCAGCTTATCCAACCGCATCTCTCCTTTCATATTGACTAGCTTATCATTAGAACTGAAAGTTACGTTTCCAGACTCACTGAGGAAATTTTCGATGGCATAGGCGACAGCCCAAACTGTATCATACGCATAAAACCCATAAGCATTAAGCTTAGAAGTTACCACTCCTTTTCCCTGTAATTCCTTCCATTTAGACAAAAAAGCACTTTTTTGGCTCGACTGTGCAACATATTGACAAAAGCCTACTGCTCCTTGAAGGTAACTCAATGATTCATTAATAAATGAATTATATCTATCTACAACAGTACATAGCCAATCTGTTGCCAGCCAAACATAGCCATCAGTGATCATATGAAGCTCTCGAGCTACAGAAAATATCTCAAGGCCAGAATCGGGGTTAGCATGTACAACATAAACTCGTGGTCCAATTACTTGTGATTTCTTTAGCACATCCATTATGTAGTTCCGAGTAGCTCGAACTGGCAGCGCAATTTTGTATAGAGTGGACATTTTCTTAGCAAGCTCATCATCAAGAAAAGATATCCCATTTCTCCCATAGTCATCATCGACATAAATTGCAATGACCTGTCTCCAACTATAGTAATTAATTAAATCTGCCATTGCTGCCATCTGGTAGGAATCACTTTGTGTCATGCGAATGAAGAAGGGATATTGAAGGGAGGAGAGTGTGGGATCTGTGGCCGCGAATGACACAAGAGGGATTTGCAGTCCGTTAGAAATTTGTGAAACCATATGAGCAACTGTTGAAGATTGTGGTCCAATAATTGTAACCACATCCCTCTCGAGAACCTTCAAAGCTGCAGAACAAATTGTCATTAGAAGAATACATTTTGATTAATTCTTTGTCCCCACAGAAAAAAAAACAAAAAGGAAAAAAAAACCTCTCTCAGTTACAGCTAAGAGATTCCACATCTTAAAGCAATCACAAAATAAAAAAAAAAGAAACATGACATTAATTTCCTGGAATTATCAGAAGTTTCTTAGATGATTAAAGCTGATATCTTTATTCGAAAAGGAGACTTATCAGAAGTTTCTTAGATGATTAAACATCACTTTGGGACTACTGGTGCTCAAGTACACGCAAGTTGTTTGATAATTGGACCAACTGGTGACAATTTATGTACTTCATTGGCATACTAAGTAATTAAGTTACCAAAATCATGATGAGAACAGGTTGCAACATTTACAAGATGGTTTGTTAATAAGAATGTCAAATCTCGAGTTTATCAAGATCTACAGAACATTTTATAAACCCACAAACTGATTAATCAAGCTGCACATACTACACTCAAATAAATGTATACACAATTTCATGCCCATCCATAAGTCATAAGTATTAGATAACTATCAAACTCTGATGTTGAAATAGATAAGAATTTAGTTTTAAAATGAGTTATCCGATACTATATAATACATTTCATTAAGATATCTATAGTCAAAGCATTTTCTCTTTCTGTTTGTTGGAAAATGCACCGGAGCGAAATAAATGACCAACAAGAGTTACCACTGTAAATATGTCACAATGATCACATATTATCTCCATGGTATTAATCTAATATTGGAAGCAGAATTTGACAAAGAAAAAAAACTGTATCCAATACAGTAAAATTGTTAAGACTACCTCCAATTGATCCAAGAAAGGCATTGCAATCAGAATTCTCCATGATCAAGTTTAGCCGAGTGCCTACAAGAATGTTTTTATCTGCATTGACATCAGCAACAGCAGCATCAATCGCTGCCTTTGCAACTGTGCCGATGACCGAGTCATAAGTTAAAACAGCACCGATGTTAACAACTTCAGGCCTTTCACAATTGAGAATACCACTCAAGCACAATATCAGAATAAGACTTGCTGTGAACTTCAGAAAATACATGAGTGAAGCCTTGAGATATCTCGTAAAATCACAAATTTACGCCTAGATTCCCAGAATTCAGATGAAATATTAATATAACCGATGAATCTGAAGAAAACCCATTTCTAGAAGCAGCTCAAAACTCAAAATTAATCACGGCTTAAATCATGAAGTGGAAAGGCCACATTTTTAGACAGATCTCAAACCTGCATCTGAAACAGAAGAAACAACTAAAATTAATGACACATTATGAATCAACGTCCTGTAACTCAAACTGATTAGAGAAATTTTTTTAGATTAAGCTCTAGACTGCATCAAAGATAAACAACTAAAACTATCAGACTGCAGGAATGTCACCTACAAAAGAAATTTTAAGATCTTTATTAATAATTGGGAACTGGCATTGATTTGAGAAACTATCAACAGAGATGAAAAGGTGTCAACTTTCAATTCTTTTCAAAAGGTTGGGGGTCCATTGAGACTAACTTCAGTATCCAATGCGATTACCAAAAGAAATTTGACTCTTACTCTTCTGGGTCAAAGTCCAACTACTAGTAACGCTAGAAAAAGGCAGTGGATTTGGAGAAATACCCATTTCCAGTTAAAGCTCAAATCTTCATCAGAATCTCTCAGATTGAGGTAGAGGAGAACCCAGATGACTGATTGGAGAAAAACCCATCTCTAGACGAAGCCCAAGATTGCAACTTTAACCAAGAAAACCCAAATGAAAGCTCAAAAGGAGAAGAGACCTCTAAATTATTTGAAGAAAAAGGTTCACAATTTAAGATCTCTAAATTATTTCTATAGGATTTTATTCTTGGAAATATAAGTATTTTAAATCCTAATAAATCCTAAGCCAAAAATATTTATATAATAATAGGTACGTGTGTAACATATGGAATTAAACCGTTGTTTTATATGTTGACCATTTAATTTGTGGTATTCCACTCAAAGGGATGTGTGCAAAATATATGAAATATAAGGTGTTTTTAACAAGGTTGAAAAGATAATATTGAGAATGTAAAGGTACATTTCAATAAATATAATTAAGAATGACAAGAATTGATATACCATAACTAAATTTGGCTTCCCAAATAAAATTGAAGATTCATTATAGGAAAAAATTTTAATAATTAAAATAATTAATTACATAAAGCAGTCATGGATAAAAGTAACTTAGATCATGTTTAGAATTAGAGTTTTGCAAGCCATAAATCTGCTAATTGAATCTCGTTCGCAACTACTATTTATTGGTATTATCCATTCGATTATTTTTGGTCCACATAAACAATAAGTGAAAAATTCAAAATAAGACTAATTTATTTTTGGAAATAATTAAATACACATATGTAAAATAAATACATGTGTCACATGAGTGTTGAACAATAAAGGCACCATATTTAGAATTTGAAAATGATCAAGAAATAAAACTATTATTAGACCAAAACAACATAATCTTTGTCTAATTCTTAAAAGGTAAATTTCAGAAATTACATGAAATAAGAGGGGAGAAAAGTTCATGCTTAGCACGCATCAGCTTTCTCTAATGTTGTTCAGGTATAAGTAACTTTAGCGGAAAAAGTTTTTGTATTTTTGCTATTCTAAAATGATTATTTCACTAATCTTTTGGTGTCCTTTAATGCTTATGTTGCAATGTGCAGTGAGGAAAATTGTTGATTTAGTTTTGTCTTTGAATTGTATTATAAAGGGTAAAATATTGATACAAATTCCTGTACATTTTCATCTAAGTTTAGGGGATGCATCCCAAATTACTATTTGAAGGAACTCTGTGAAACAAGGCTCCTATAGCGTGCAGAAAGCTTATTTCCTGATTGAGCAAATTATGCAGCTTCCATATTAAATTTTTTAAGTGAAACTCCCTTCAAATTCACATAATTTCTTCATATATAGGGTAAATTGCAGATAAACCCGCTCATATATACCTTCATCTGCACTTATTACACCTCAACTATTTTAGCCGTACGTAACACCCCTTGATTCACAATGAGAAGGATAAAATTGTACATAACTCCCTATGAGTGTTAAGTGCTACTAAAATAATTGACAAGTAATAAGTGCAAGTGAAGATATAGATGAGGGGGTTTATCTGCAATTTACCCCAATATACACAAATATGCTCACACATAACACATAACTGTTCAGATGATGTCCTTCACAGTTCACACAAAGGTGGGAACACCCCCAACCTCTTTCATTGATTAGATGATAGTGAATGTACCCATAGCTCCAATATAAAACAATACATCCATAAAAACAAAGACAAAAAGGGAAAAGGACAAAAAGAAATTATTCAACAACAAGACAACAGAATAAACAACACCATCTTAAAAAAACAAGTATTGATCAATGTCCATCAAAACATGTAAACAGAAAAAATTTATATGTCCAAGTTAGAATCAATCAGATGGAAAGCCGAGGAACTCATTGATAAGCTTAACAACAGGCATTGCATCCCCTGGTGGATAAGGAAGAAGAGACTCCAAATCCATGGTTTCGATGGTTTGATGAAGGGTTTGAGGACGAGCGCAAAATAAATGCTTTCTCTCAGCCAATTCTTCAGCTAGTTCGCTCTGATGGTTATCCATCAAGTCCTCATTGACAACTACGATGAGGGGTTTACCCAACCGTAGGCTTTCAAATATGCTCCCTGAACCTGCACATTAGAATAGTTTATGTGATATTGTTTATTTCTTTGAAGAAGCTACAAAAATGGTAAAAGATTTAGAGAAAATCATCATTTAGAGAAGATTTCAGAGAAATAATAATTATTAAGTAATCATACAACATGCAAAAAGTAGCGGTATCTGTTGTATCTAGACAATTTTTATGTCATATGACCTATATATTTCTAGATCTTTACACATTTATCTCATATCTAATATGTATTCATATCCGTTTTCCTCATCTGCTCCATATCCATAGTCACTATTGGCAGATATGATTGGATTTGCTTTTACTAAATATACTTGTATCGGTATTTATGATTAGAAAATGATATGGATACTGTAAATGTCATGTTCGATTTGTTTGCACACAACACATACACGCAAGTAACCAACCCAAGAAAACAAAATGGAAGACCCTTCCTCCCACCATTCATAATCATTTTTCCCACTACTTTTACATAATTTGCTATCTTGAGTTAGCTTTTCACCCACTAAATTTCAACATGACATCAATTCTTCTGTGTATTTATCCAGCCACCAAAATTATGAATATAGTTACTCTCACATACTGAAATTGAAGAATGAATGGCAATTTTAAAGGGCTTTGTGATCCTATGAGATCTGAGGTTTAAGATCATTTAATTCATTAAATCAGTTAGATACTCATTCACATTTATCTTCAATGGTCTGGCCTTACAATGTATAGTCATGCTATTGCCCCTTTGTGATGGTACTCATATCTTATAGACATCATGTCACCAATATAGTCATGGGGCTAGATTATGTTCAAGAGGTCTGATGTGCAAGTATTAGTGCATTTGAGTAGTAAACACACAATTGCTCATGATTTCAAGGCTTCAAGCACATACTTGACTGAAAGAAGCTGCAGAGGAGGTCTCATACAACACTGCCAGTAGCTCTTAGAAATTTGACTTCTGAGCTCTCATGCGATAATAATTTTTTTTTGACCAACTGACTAAAATTTCAAAATTTCAAACTACATGTTACGGTTTCAAACCACTTGTAAAGCCATAAAACAAATTTGAAGAGTAAACCAAGAATCTTTTTCCTTTTATACTTGCATTGTTACTTTCTTATAATACTAAGAAAAGCTAAGGCCTTTCAAATATTTTTATTTTGACAATTAAAAGTTGTATCTAGATCATAGTTTTCAGAGCCATATTTGAGGTAAAATGCATATAACAGTTAACTGATTTATAACAGAGAACTGACAGGAGAAGAAGACCGTAATAACATATAAAAAGAAATGTATATGCTAGTTCTCAAAAATCATCTAAAAATTTATTGAAACAATTACCAATAAGAAGCACTGCATTGTTTGTAAAAAGCAATGAGTGTAAGAAGTTCTGGCACACAATATTACCTGCATGACTGATGATTAAAGAAGCAGACTTCATGTAGTCAGCAATACTTGGTGAGAAAGTGAAGTAATCTACAGAAAGAGATCCATCGTCTCCTGAAATCTATCGTATGAGTTTATGAGAAACAGCATTTTGTTTTCACTATCACAAAGAGGAAAATTTACAAAAGGAGTTCAATGATTTATGCCAGGGACTTATATGCACCTTCTATGGTAAGAAAGGAAAAAGATGATTATATAAATGGTGCTAAGTTGCATCTGTTTTCTTTAACTATTAATTTTCTTTAACAATTAATTAATATTTATATAAGAGGCCAAGACTACAGAGACTGACCTATGCTTGGCTATTAACATAAACATGGGAACAATTTTTTCTAATAAGGTATGATTGAAGATAAATGCTCATCGGACATGTGAAGACTAGGAAACTGAAAATATGCAAGCATTACATGAACAATAAAGCATGTCTTCTCTGAGCATATGTGAAGCTAACCAATAGTAACTATCATGTTTGCCCAAAATACAAATTGACACCATGATATAAATAGAGTTAGTTACTGATGGATCCCCTGTAGTGTCACCCAATTGCTGATGGACCCCTGTAGGGTTGCCCAATTGTGGATAGATGCCTTATAGTTCTTAATTGTATAGATAGAACCCCTGAGTAAATTTCTCTTGACTCTTAAAGGAGTCAATAACGTTTTGTAGAGGCAGATAGACCCCATTTGGTACTATTGGTGCGGACAGAACACCCAAATGCTATTTTTTTACTCTTAAAAGGAAAAAAATTCATTGTGAGGACCTATCTGCACTTGGGCAAATAGTACAAGGGGTCTCTCCGCAATTGGGTGCTACTACAGGGGGTATATCCACAATTTGGTGCTACTATAGGGTGTCCATCTGCAAATTACCCATATAAATATATTATGTATACAACAATGAACTTTTTCTTTATAATACTAATCTAGTTATGAAATTGAAATGAGAAATTGAAATACATCATAAGAGTCTGCAGAGGAAAAACTGAAACCTTCGAGGGAAAATAAGATCCACGACCCATTTGAATCAGAAGATCGGTGTAGCCTTTTCGAAATAACTCTTCTTTAACTTTGCCGAGTCTACTGCTTTAACAAGAGCATCAAAAGATGTGGTTCCAACCGTCACAAACACTGTTTTCTTTGCTCTCCCATTTTCTCCGCCTTCACCCATTTGTTCCAGTTATGTTATATGCTAGTTGTTTTCTTTAAAAGATCAACTAAATGAGAATAAGATTGAACTGCAAGAAACATGTAATAAAATAAGCGAGAAATTAAGGAGTTTTGAATATAGTTTAGTACTAAATTAAGCATTTTGTTATATGTATAATAAATCAAGGATATACTTACAAAGAGGTTTAATGACTCCAATGTTGATAATACTCTATGATTCCAACAAATAACAGACAAAAATAAATAAATAAATACATAAATAAATGTGTGCAGCAAGGACAACAATTGTCCATCGTAATTGCTTGAAAAATAAAGATACCATTGTTCGTTAACAACCCTTTGATCATGAATGTCGCATATAATCAAATTGTTGTTTAGAAGCAAATTCACAAGAGAAACTTATAAAATTTGATCCCAACGGATTATAGTTCTTAGAAGCAATATATAACCGAAAAATTGAAAACTAACCAACTAAAGTTAATCATGAAATTGATTGAAGACATAGATTTAGACCAATAAGCAAATGGAATATGAATCAATACAAACACAACCCAAACTAGATGGACTGGGAAAATGGGGTAATTTAGAATATAACATAGTTGGATATTTAGGCCTGTTTGGTTGTTGTTCAGAAGTTGTGTATTTATGACACAACTTGGAAAGTTGATGTCCACCTCATCATTTTCACTTTCACACTTTTCTTTGTTTGTTTTTATTCCATTGGAATCATAAAGTGCTTATTTGGTTTGCATAATGTAACTTTAGAAAGTGGTTATTATGTGGTCCCTACTCAAATGATCATACTACAATAGGTAAAGTTACCTCTCTAAAAAGACCAAAAAAAAAAACAACAAATTGTTATGATCAATATATTCTATTAAGAAGTTCTTTAATCCAATAAATTAACAAATTATTGATTTTAAAACCATCATGTTGAACAAAATTTCACAAACCATCACATAGCTAGTATGAAATTTAATGATTTCACCTAAGATAGTGCAACCATAATGTTCATAGTTTAGCCACTAAGTCACTCTTATCCTTAGTCTCACTACTCGTTTTTCAAATATGATAAGTAGCCTATAACTTAATATATTGCTCGTATAATTACTTTTAGTTACATAGGCATATATGAGAAAAATTGATATATTCTTGCTATCAAGAACAAAATTGGTCCCTTCATAACGAGGTGATCGCATATAAACCGCTCATCGAAAATGATTAATTGGATTTGTATAGAAATTAACAACTTTTACATATAGAAATGAGGAGTTTTATATTCTTTATTCAAAATTCAAAAGTAACTGGATCTTTGTGTAAAAAACACAACTCCCAATTATTCCTCTGCGTGTTCATCTTCTTCCCCCTCCTCAAATTGCAACCCATCAAAGAACCCATTATTTGTTCTTGATTTGCCATTGAAGAATCAATCAAGAAAAAATTGCAGTTCATAGATCTATAATCTCATCAGACTTTGAAACCATCAAATATCCCACCAAATTCAAGTTAATTGAAACGGAAAAAAACCAAAAAAATGAAAGAAATTTGAAAGGGAACTTGAAATAATAGAGAAAGGCGAAATTTTTTACCTCGAGCAGATCCTTTCCTCGAGCAGATCTATCCTCGAGCAAACGACGGAAGCGGGTGATTTTTTTTTTCTCTTCGCCGACTTGAAGCGCAGACGGTGGAAGCGGTGAAAAAAAAAGAGGGTGAAAAAAAAAAAGAGAACGGAAAGAGAGAGAGGAGGTAACCGCCGGTTTGGTTTTTAATTATTTTTTCTGACTTCGTTGTCAGCTTTCTTCTAAGGGCCTGTTTGGTTAACTTTTGTAAAAATGCGCAGTACCTATACTAACAATAAAATGATCATCCAATCAGATACCGGAGAAATGGCGCTGACGCCAATTCGCCTACAAGAATCGCGACTCATTGAATAAACGAAACAGACGCTTGAGATCCGACAAATACTGAATGCGAGCCCATTTCATTATCGTTATCGAGAAAGGCCGAGGTGACGCCAATTCGCCTACAAGAATCGCGACTCATTGAATAAACGAAACAGATGCGTTGAGATCTGACAGCTACAGTAATGCGAGCCCATTTCATTACCGCTTATCGAGAAAGGCCGAGGTGACGCCAATTCGCCTACAAGAATCGCGACTCATTGAATAAACGAAACAGACGCTGAGTGTAATATCAGAAGACTCGACATCTACAATACTAAACCCTAAAAATTTGGCAAACAAACGGGCCCTAAAATCAGGTCTTTTTTTATGAATTGCCTTTACACGCCACATCAGCATACCCTATTACTTTATCCTATTTTTACAACTACAAACAAACAATTGAAAATGAGGAACGCTGACCTTGGGACCGCCTTTTTTAACACTTTCCATCCTTTTACATAGTCAAAACTTACAACCAAACAGTCCCTTATATTTAGCAATTGGGTAATAAGTAACTAATCTTCACATGAGGGGAATTTATGAAAGAAATGGCAACTTTCCTCATATCCAGCTTGACCCATGTCTCAAATTAACTCCTAGGTAAAACCCATTAAAAATCTCAGGAAAAAGAGAAGGGGAAGGGATCTAAAATATCATTATGGCAATAAAAAGAGGAACTTGAAATTAATGGAAATTTGCTTTGAGAACAGAAAAGTTACCTTCTTTTTGTGAAAGCGAGTCTCTCTCTCTGCTGAAGTGCTGATGTTCTCTCAAAGCAAGTTTTCGGGTCGGATCCAGATCCAGCATTTCCCAACAGTCGTTGAGTTTGGACTGTAGTTCTTACTGGGCCGATTAAAGTGGACCTTGAGGAGAATCCAGAATTATCCAGTATACCATCAGTCGAAACAAAAAAGACACAAATATAGTGATTCAGCCCATATTTGCACAGTTTACACCCCTATTTCGTGGAAATTAAAATGGAAAACCTTTTTTGTCAAGGTATCATGTGCAAAAATCTCTACAGCCAAATATAGGCACTGACAATTTCACTATTTAAGATATGCAACATGTTTCCATAAATAGAATTTTGGGATAAAATGGTCATTTTATGAATCTACAATCAAATATTTAACTGATTAATAATGCAATAATAGTTTTTGTATTTCTTCATGGGGTTCTATTTATCTCCTTTTCCCCAAACTAAAAACATTTTTTACTACTTTCTCTCAAAAAATTTATCATTTAATCCTTTTATGAATTAAAAATCATTCTTTAGATTACAAAACATATAAGAAATGCAAAATAACGATATCATTTCTTTAATCAGTTAAATATTTGAGTTTAGACCCACAAAATGATCACATTGAACATATATACATAGTTTAAGGAGGAAAATAGGCAAATTAACACTTCAATGGGAAGTTAGAGAGTTCACCGATACTTCAAGGAAGAAATGATCATTTTGTCATATGATTTTGTATCATATTATCGCTTCTACAAGCGTATAACAAACAGATTGTACTATTCACAGTCTCAATACAGCACTTCAAGAGAACATTAATAACAGCTCTCAAGAAACACCCTCACTTCGCGGAATCTATTACAAACAATAGTTGATGCAAATATTGTCCCTTTGATTTACTCAGATCAATCTGAATCACTTCTACTTCTTCGACTCTTATGACGTCGGTGCTTGCTCTTTTTCTTCTCTCTACTTTTCTTTCTTTCTGATCTTTCCTCCCTCGATCTCTTCTTCCTCTTCTCCTTAGAACAATGTTTTTTCTTCGAGCTATCTGTATAATGAACTTTATCATCTGAAGACTCTTGAAGTTTTATGTATGATGGCTTCTCTGGACCAAGAATTTGATGTTCCCACTCTTCTTTCTCTCTCGTCACGGGATGAACCAACGTTTTTCCAGTATCACTATCTATGGAAGGATAGGGACCAGGTTCATCCATCCTTGAGCCAATAGCACCTCGACCCCTTTTAGCCCTGAAATGTAGAAGCTATGGTTTTTAGTAAATAGCATTAAATTCGCTGCAATCTTTTAACAGATTAGGATTTCAACAAGAAAATCAGATACAATTTAAATGATGCACTATGCCAGTTCTCACAAAATTTGATGACCAACAGCAATCCTATTTCCAGTGCAATCTCAGAAATGGGAAGGGTAGCTCTAAATCAACAGCAAAAAATCATATTTGGAGGGTAGATCTGCAAATAGAATAGATGTAGAAGGATATAGCTAAAAAAACTCAATGTTTTAACTTTCACAACTAAAATAAAAGCATAAATCATTCTTTATCTAAAGTACTAAACTAACCCTTATTTCATATCTGATGAAATCTAGGAACTAGAGGTTGACCTAAGAGAGCTTGGTTGTAAATAGTTAAAGAGGATATGATAGTAGTTAGCTTAGTATAGGAGGTAACCCCTAACAGAAGTGAAGTATAACATTAATGTACCCAGCCCCAAAATTTTGGGATAAAGGCTTATATGTTACATACAAGCAAAGCCTCCATGTGATGCTCTACATGAATTCTTTTTCCTACATCTGGAATCATCCCTAGATGTAGGAATCATCCCTATTAAGGATATCCCCTTTTAGAGCAAGAAAAGAAAATTTCTTTCCTAGGTTATCAAATCTAATTTTCATGCCACTTGAGAGAAAAAATTAAACCTACATGACAAAATGTTACCTTGAGAGGAGAAACTCTTCCACTTCGTCATCCCTCAGACCACCATCCTCACTTGAGTAACAAGCATGATCACCATGACGAAGTTTGCTTGATGAACGTAAGGCAGAGCTTGTACAGGCTTCTTCTTCATGCCTTGAACTAGAAGAAACCCTTTTACGGGAATTTCCACTGTTCTTCTCATTATTGTGTATATCCTTGTCTCTTGCTCTATTCTTTAGCTTCATATCGAGCTCCATCTCCTTCTCCCGAGCACGCCACATTTCGTTCACTTCCACTGCTCTATTTGCTGATTGAAAAAGAAGGCAATCAGTGATAAACTGGATCAGAAGCCAGGAAAGGGAGACAATAAAATAGAACGAGCTTATATAAACGAAAGTTGTTACTTGTACTAATGATATTGATAGCCTGAAATTACCATGCATATTTCCTTCATGACAACCCTACATACTGTATTGCTTGTCAGTTGAGTTGCATCATGAACAAAAAAGTAACAAGCATTATTAAACATTGGAGTTCGCTCTAAGACACATGGATGAGAACAAGGGCCAGAGATACGATATGAACACAGAGATAGGATACAAAAATTCCTTAAAAGTTAGGATACTTGCGACAACGAGAGGACAGTTGAATGCATAAACTAATAAATGCATACATAGGCATGTCAACTGTTGGTCCCAAATATGCTAAAACATTTAGCTTACAATTTCATGACTTCACAAAAAGAATATGACTTTGTTCTTCGATGTTCTAGAAAGTAGCTAAACATATCTAAACTTATCAGAGTTTGAACAAGTCAGTGTTCCCACTAAAGTATGGTCCTAAAAGATAAAATGAAAGTCAACAAATATTTAGATGTAATATAAATGAAGTAGTGAATGAAAATTGTTCAACACGAGTTCAAGAAGCGCCCGACATGTACTTTAGAAGTGTCCAAGGAAATGTCAGCATATACACACGTATCTGTAGTAAGTTCGACATGTGCATGAATTCAAAGTAGAAGCACTCATGCTACATAGGTTGATCAAATGGAAGATTTCCAATGCACAGCACATCATGTACCCATAACAATCTCTTTCCATATCCAATACAAATTTCAACAAGAATAAAATATGTTGGGCTAATTGATCGAAACATCATCTTATATTCAAGATAAAATCAATAAATTAGGTCATGCTCATAACTGGAGACTGAAACAAACAGGAACTCAAAACTTCAAACTAATTTCTTAAAACATTATACCAACCTTGTTCCACTCCAAGAACAGTGGCAGTTAGGAAACGTGAATTTGGGCGACCCCTTACATTAGGCTGCCGGAGATAAGCATGCACGCCTTCTTTGTCAGCTTCAGCTCGCAATCGCCTTGCCTCCTCCATCAATAAGGAAGCAAGGCGGTTCTCCGTCTCTAAATCCATATACATAGTCTAATCCCTGATCAATAAACTTCCTATTAGCAAGAGTAAACTTAAAGAATCATCAGAAAAGATCAAACTAGCAAAACCCACATTTTCACCAACCTTGAAACAGGAAAAGCACCTGCCAAGAAATTATGACAGACTTGTACGAATAAAACATAGCAAAAGACATGAAATGGGTACTACACTGCAAATTTTTTTCGAAAAAGAATCCACATATAATGCTAGGCATAACAAGGAAATAACTAAATGGAATTCTTCAAATAAACACAACTATAAAACACCACGGTCAGTAACTCTTCGTCAAATAGGTTCCATTTCTTCTTCATCAAGTTCTCCCAAAACAATTCAAATTAAAACGTCTATAGTAATAATCCCAACTCAAAACATTCACCCAAAAATAATAATAATAATAATAAGAAAAAAGAAAAACACACACCTGTCAATAGTCTCCAAAATATGGCATAGCTGCAATCTTTTAGCTATAAAATACGGTAATTAAAAGCAGAGCACAGTAATTAAAAATCCAAGGTTCTTGATATAATTAAAGTTTTTCTTCCATAATTCCAATTAGAAACCTATAAAGAAATAACCTTTGGACCTAATTTCGTCAGGGAAAAAAATATATAAGTTCCATAATCATATACAATTGAAAGAAAGTAGCGAATGATAACAACAACAGATCAAAAATACATAATCTCTTCAAACTTGCTGAAAGAGAGAGAGAGAGTACCTCAAATCGAGCAAGTAACTGACGATGGAGGAGGAGATTGGATCTCTTGCTCGCCCTCGATGGAGTTTTTCGACAAATTGGGGAAGAATTAGGGTTTTCGATGACGAGGGAGGAAGGTATCAAATCTCTCGCAGTCTCCGTTGCCGTCGACGGATTTTATGCAGAATTGGCGAGAGAATCTAGGGTTTTTTTCGCCGTCGGTTTGATTTTCTAATGGGTCCTGCGATTCGGCCAGTCGCGTTCTTTGGGAACTGGCCTTTGGGCCTGGTGGGTTTCGGTCTGGATAAATATCCGACCCGTTCATGGGCCACAACACTTTCTAAATTAAAATCCAAATAGACTTTGACAGTCTTTTACATGAGTTTAACTACAGTTCGGACAGGGGGTATTTTCTTGTAGATAGCTGAAGTAAAGAGAGTATATATTACTTCTGACAAAAAATATTGTTTGTTTTTTTTAGAAAAGTCACTTATCGTTGAAATGATAACTTGACGCCAACGTGACATCCTACTTCTTAAATTATTTTCCGTCCCTCCGAGATAGGAATTATATCGAAAGCAGCTGAAATCTGCATTAATTTAGGAATAAAATTACTTTTTTATTTTAGGTGGATAGATCTCGCTCTAAATAAAATCTCAGAAGATCCTCTACCTCTCTACATAATGATATTTCCAAATGCTATCCCAAAAAAAGTTAATAAAAGGAACAAGTAGTATTTCACTACTTCTCAAAATATGTGAAACAAATAAAAAGTAACACTTACGCTACCTTTAACTTTACAATTTTGAAGTATCTTCTTTAATCTAATTCTTACTTCTAATACCTACAGTCATCAAAACGAGCTCCAATATATGATATATTCTTACGAGAAAGAAAAGAAATATTTCAGACATAAGTACCAGATATTTCTCTTAATCTACATCTTAAATAACATTTATCATCCTCCTTCAACTCCTTTATCAATACTTACCAACCCTCTCCATTTATGGGAAACAGGCGGATTACCTACAATTTATCCTCCTCAAAATACCAACCTCAGAAACTATAACGCTAATGAACAAGTCGACTACAGATAGAAAGTAGATAAAGAATCCAAAACTTACTCCTAAATATTTAATAACCTGTTCATTTTTCACTATACTCCAAATCCAACATAACAGAAAGCAGTGCATTACGTTCCTGTGCAAAAGATAATCCCATACAGCTGAGGGCCATCCTGAGCCCATTTCCAGACTTGCTGTGTGACATGCGCAATATTGTCAAACAAATGAGAAATCTTGGTTACATTTGATGAATCATTCATAAACTTTGAGGTTCAACAATACTAGGCACGTTCAATAATAAAACATATACACAATGACATATACGTTACATTTCAAATATAACAGGGTATAACATTAGGTTCTACTGACAGCTTGAAGGCTGCTATCAACTTCAGATGTCTTCGTGCTCTCTACTTCTGCAGTCTTCACCCATTCGATCAATATGTCATTCACTTTCTCTGGCACCTCGTCGTGAGGGCAATGACCTGAAAGCGAGCACCAAAACAAACATGAATCATTCGTTGATAGTAACAAGTTATGTTGCTCAAGAGAATAATAATTTAGCATTGGTTATTACAAATATATAAGAGAGAGAGATTTCTAACACATGCATTTATGTTCATGAAATGCATAAATTTTCTATTGGGTAAATTTCACAAAATAACCATGAACTTTGATGGGTTTTACCCAAAATTATAATTATCTTTTTTATTAGAGAAAACTATCACGATTTTTTTTTACTAAACTATCATGTCTGACAGCAGTAGGGTAGGTTGTTATACGTGACATGATTTTGACAATTTTGTCCTTGTGTAATTTTATACTTTAAATATCTTATAAATTGATCGCTCCTTCTCCTATTCTCAAGGGTAGTTTAGACCTTTTATCCAAGTTGGTAACCTGTTAGCATCAAATTCCAACAGTTCATGAGAAAACTATGGAATTTTATAAAGGCCAATGACTGTCAGATGCCCAGCATTGCAATGTACAGTACCATTATGCGTACTGGTACTCGCATATATACTGATATACATATCCACATATACATGCATATCTTCATATGTATATCAAGAGAAACTTATCCGAAGAAAGAAAACATTTCATCACGAGGGCTCTACCCTAATATGTAGATGTAGTTTTGTACTAATTTGGCCTCAAGTGATGCATTTCAGCAGCAACAAAAGAATCTTTCTGAAAACCATCAAATTAGGAAAGAAGTTTACCTGCATCCAATTCTTCTATCCTAACCCAGCTGCACTTCTCCCTGAGCTTGGACAATCTCAACTTAGAGTCTGATAATGGATCTCTCATCCCCTGGAGTTCAGTAAGAAACAGTTTTTAAAAATGGTATCAGCTTCAATATCTCAGAAGCAGTGAGCTATGTTTGAATTCAACCTGATTACCTGTATTACCAAGACCATTCCTCCAAAGGAGTCCAAGAAACGATTAAGAGGAACCCGAAGGTTGAAGTTGAACACACTTTCCAGAACCACGAGAACTCCAGGATCATATGCCTATGCATGTTGAGGAAAATAGATGCTCCAACTAGAACAAATGTAGTAGGAAATGAACAGAGCAGCTAACATGATCACAAATCTAGTCTTCAGTAAACAAGCAGGGTGGGTTTTTTTTTTTTTTTTTTAAGTTTAAGAGCCGACATATAAAGATTAGGAGTTACGATGCCTCAAATTTTCACAACTAGAGGTGTTAACAGCAACAATAACAACAAAGCCTTTATCCAAAATGTTTAGAGTCGGCTACATTGAAAAGCTAAAAGTATCGACTCTTCTCGATTATCCGGTGATCCTAACAAAGACTCACAGCCTCACCACAATATCAAGATCCGATTTACCGCAAGTTTACATGTAAAGACAGCAAGTTTCATATTGTTTACAAACATGAGAACATGGTGAGAAAACCGCCAAGACAAGTTTTATACAGTTCTCTGTAAGCCGTGCCCTTGTTCTGATGCTTGTATAGCCAACTCATCTGACTTCTTGAGGTATGTGAATTTTGACTCTAAGGTAGCCTTCAAACTAATAATCAAGCTGTTCAAAAGATAAATAAGTCAGATTTGATCATTTGATAAAGTAAGAGATAACAAAATACAGCTTAACAGTACTTGCCTCAAGTAAGCCTAGAGAGACTAAAAAGTCATGTTTCTAACACCACAATGAGACTAAACTTGCCTGTAATCATGCAAATCATGTCAGAAATGAATAAGTAAACCTGAAATTTACTCTAATAAGCTATATTTAAGGCAAACCATCATGTATTCAACTTATTGTAAACCAAAATATGAGGTTTATACGAATTACTCAACTGTAAAGCTCAAGAGCTGATTTCCCGCTAAATGAACAACATACATATTTAGTTCATGTAAGCATCAATAAAAGAATTTAACTTCATGCTAAGTTGCACGGAAATGGGTACCAGTACCAATTTGGGTGTGTGTATGGGGATGGGACACAATAAATTTTTAAAATGTAGAGTATCATGACATGGATATATATTAATAATTTACATGAGATCGTTATTTTTTTAATTCCTGTGTTATTAAAATAAAAATTCCTATCAAAATTTTAAGTTTCTTTAATTATGTTATTATTATAAATTGGGAAGTGTACATTTTTTAACTATACACTAACCCGGTAAAACCATAGTTTGGAGCTTAAGTATTGGCCGAAACGAACCTGATTCATGTCTAACGAGTTTCAAGAAATGGATGTGAAGTGTAGGAATATATTCAAGAAGTGTATGGAAAGTGTTTTAAATTAAAACATATATCACATAATTGAGTACATGTCTGAATAAATGTATGCATATATTCAGGGAGTGTCCATAAAGCTTGGGTACGGGGACGTGTGCGGTATGTGTCGGGTGTGGCTTCATGATACAAGTACCCATGTAAAATAGACTTCATATCTCATCTACCAAAAATGATAAAAGAAAAATATGATCATGTAATAAATAAATACTCAAATGAAGGAAACCTTTAAATTATATAAATCAGATGTGCAAAAAAAAAACTCAAGCCACAAATGAAGCATACGAAAGATATTTTTTGTATTAACATACCAAAAATAGCTTGTTCATAAGGAAAAAAATTGTACTTTACATTGCTTTTCAATTTTGACGAGTAAGTCGAATTGCTTCTATTACACGCTCCCATTTATTGGTTTTGTCAAATATGAATCCATTCTCGAAAGAGTTGCCTTTTTTCTTCCTCGGATGTTGCATGAGCCGTAAGAGCTATGATTGGAATGTGAATGCCATAAAATTTCTCCTCTTCCCTAATTTTTTAGTTGCTTCATAGCCATTCATAATTGGCATCTAAAAATAAAATATAGAATTTAGGAAATTATTTGTACAAAAAGATGTATAAATTGAAAATAAAGTATTCTAAATAGATTAAAAAATTAACTTGTAAAAAAATGGAATGTTCAATTACCTCACAATCCATAAGAACAACATCATAAGGAAATGACTTTAAAGCTCCTCCTCTATCGCTTTCATTATAAACAAAGATCCTCTTTTAGAGCCTTTCGATCAAGTTTAAAGCTTCAAGTCCATTTTCAAAGAATTCAACCATTGCACCAAATCGGACATAGTGGATGAAGCAATGCGTCGCATTAAAATATTATCTTCAACCAATAAAATTTTCATATCAGCTAAAGGCTTTTCAATGTCCAATTTATGGACACATGGAATTGATTGTGAAGCTAGACGAGGAATATGTGAAATATGTGTTGTATCTTGGGATCTTGATGTAGATGCATGAGTTTCGCTTCTTCCTACAAGATCTTGCATCAATCTTGACATTTCATACAGCCGAGAACCATGAATTGGTTTTCTCAATATAAGATCATGTGGCTTTTGTTTTAATCTTCTCAATTCAGCACTTTGCGTATTTGCATTCACCAACCAAACAGTCTTCAACTGAATTCTTTGATTATCTTTTGAAAAATTGTTCAATATTGAGCATATATTTGAGAAATCTCCACAATTAATATCAATGACAACCAAAATGAAAATAGAGGAATCTCTGGATCTTCTTCGAGATGTTTGCTTTGTGCTTAGAGGTAGAATGTGATTTGTCTCATCTGTAGGACTACGAGACATATCTTTCACTATATCCAAAGATCTAATTTTATTTAGAGAATTCCCTCGAGATAATGCATCAAATTTTCCAGAACCGCTATCAGTATGTTTACATTTTTCAAGCATGGGACACAGAAGTTCCCAATTTTGAACTATCCAAACCTTCATTCCAATATTTTCCATCCATCTTTGCAGAATTCTTTTAGTCTCATTACTTTCAATCAATAGTAGGGAATGAACTCCTTCCATTTTAAGAGACTTTCTAAATGTCATAGCTCGAAGAGTTGGTTGGTTTGATGCTTCTTGGTTGTGTGAATATTTATTTTCTTCTTCGTATGATTAAAGGTCATCTCACAAGATTTTAGAAAAATATTAAATCTGAAACAAGTTCCTTCTTCACCATGTTCTTTATCTTCAATGCTGATTTCCATTAAACGTACCTAGAAAAAATTTATAAAAGTTAACATTGATTTGAGTATATAAGATATATATATAGAAGTTATTATAACAAGAATGTAATAAAAATTTTGTACTTACAAATGATTGAACAATTCCAAGACCTAAGCCAGTCCCTTCATGTCCTCCGGAGATAATTCTTTAACTTGAACATAATTTTCAAAAATAGATGCTCTTTTTCCTTTGGTATTCCCAATCCACTGTCATCAACCTCAAAACAAACTCAATCATATTTGAATCATGTAGGGAAGTATTAAGAGTCATCACATCGAGTAAGCATCATCTTTTGAACCATCTCAACTTAGAGCAAGCAAACTTAGGAAATCGATATGATTGTTTTGAAGAATGTATAGAATTTTCTAAGCTCGGTTTCTTAGCCCATGCACGCAAAATTACGTGGCCCTTCGATGTGAATTTCACTGCATTACCAAGTAAATTATCAAGAATTTGCTTAAGCCTCCTACAATCACCTTTGACATTTAATGACTTCAGGACAGAAAAATCACAGGGATCCCATATAACCTCCAGGCCTTTCTTTAGAGCTACAACATGAAACATGTCAACTGATTCTTCAAGAACTTGAGTCATATCAAATTCCACCTCTTCTAATTGCATCTTTCCAGCTTCCACTTTGCTCATATCAAGAATAGAATTCAATATTTCTGAAAGATAGTTTCAATAAAGAGTTTATTAAATCATATTAATAAAAGCCAACTTTTTACATTAAAAAGAATGTTTGTCTATATGTAAACTTACCCAAAAGCTTAGACGCACAAGCATTCATTTGGATCAAGTTCATATCCAACTCAGATTGTGGAAGAACATCGTCACGACAAAGTTCGATTAACCCACTGATTCCTGCAAGAGAAGTGCGAACATCGTGACTAGCACTAGCAAATGCTAAGCTCTTGTTCATACTTTTTCTCTCTGCTTGTTGAACAGCATCTTTTAGTCTAATGAGGTTTGCCTGTAGAAATGCCTCTTGTTTCCATGATCTTCGGAATACTTGCAATATAAAATAGCTTGCAAATATTAAGGCAAGAATCATAACTGATATCAACATTATAATAATGATCTTCAAAGCTCGAAAGAAATATATAATATTTTTGAATGGGAAAGCAACCACAGTTACCTACAAAAAAGTAAACAACATTAGGCACGTAAAATTTTCTTATAAGAATGAAATGCAAATGTTTAGAGAACATACCAATTGAATCCCTGCAACATCAAAAGAAGCACAACCCAACTTGTAACTCTTTCCCCATATATCTAAATTTTGAGTATCCATGGGTCCATTACTGTCCATTTTGCAAGAAATATTGACATATTCACCATAGGACAAATTTTGGCCCCCATAAATTGAGACAATGCCATCTTTGACAATGTATTGAGCATTGGGAGGCCCAGTTTGTGCTAAAGAGTGCCCATCTTGTGTTGATAAGTATAAGTATGCTCCATGAAGATTAATTCCAAGTATATACTCAATAAATTTTTTAACTCCAACACCAAGTGAAACCACTCCATTATTATCTACAGGGGCATTTAAAAAGAGCATTTGTTCTTTATCCATTCCCCATCCAAATCCCCAAGAAGCATATCCCCTCGAATGAGATTCATTGAGTTGTATAGGAGGTAAAACAGTTGCATTCCCAAATCTCTCACCATTAGTCTCATTAACTTGTTGACGATATAAATCATATCCAGAAAAACCATTTGAAGGCTTTGAAATGTTTGAGAACATAGCATATGTCTGATTCCTTTCATGATAGTACGAGAACATGGACTCATCATTTGTAATATATGATAACTGAGACACCCATGAGAACAGTTTGTACACCATAAATAGGTCAGGAAAGCCCTACACATCAAAAAAATATATAATAAGAAATTTGTTCATCTATTTTATTACTATAGTTAAAATGTTACCTTGCTCTCACTAATAGAAGCCGATGGTATATTCACATCACTAGTGGAGCTAAGAAGCCTCGCGAGATTATAAAGAGAAGTATTTGCCTGAAGCAAAAGGTGCATCCTATCTTGAACATGTTCCATTAAAACTCTATGTGTATCATCAAAAGAATCATGCACATTATGTTGGATAGATTGACTCATTGCTAATATTGCAATTGTAATTGCACTAAGAGCCACCAAGACCTGTATGCATAAGTAAAATAAAAATAACATGTGAAGAAAGCCAAAAATAATGTTCAATTGAGAATAATCACAAAGATGATATGGAGAGGGAAGTACTATAGGAAATATGCTCCAGATGAGAAGAAACCCAAATGTCTTCATCCTCTTGTTTTTCCTGTTGATATAAAGTTCATTGTAAGTAGGAGATATAATTTAGATGACATAATCAATCTACATGATAAAATGGAACGTGTAAAATGTACGATAAAATATATGGTGGTATTAAAAGTTGTAGAAAAGCAAAATTTTCAAATAAGGAGATATTCATGCCGCATCTCTATGCTTAATTTTTCGACATAACATTTAATAACAAATGTTGATTTCCATCTTATAAAATATTCTTATAGTTATTCTAAGTCCATTCCTTTTCCAACTAAGTACCCATTCATTTTTCCCCGATCAAGCACGAAAACAAAAAATCATTCTTATTAAGTCTATTTTCAACACTAGCCAATTATTATATTACTTTCTTAAAATAAGCTAACTAGTTAAGAAATACCTACTATAGTTAATCAGTGATATTTAATTCTAAAATTTATAGAACTAAAGCACTTTTTCAGATCTTTAAAATCATTGTATTAAACATACCCAACATGGTACAATATATTGGCAAGTATATTCTTTTACAACTTCAAAATGATATGGTCTAAATATCTTTTACCGCCTTTGAAATTTTGGGTGATATATCCCACATAACCGATATATCACTAGTATATTGGTGACATATGCTTTTATATTACTTATCGTAAAACAATATAGACTTTTAGCAATTTTTGATGACATAACATAATTTTCCCAATATATCAAGTAGTATCTTGGCCCAATTATTCTAATGTTGATAAGGACTTTTATTTATTTTAAAATGTTGATTAGTGATTTTAAACATATATTCTTTACATTTTGTATGCTAAAATTTTATTAAGTGTATTTAGATTATATTTTACGATGTTGTACTATATATGCACATTATTCAATATAACACTGATATTTACCACATATTCTCGATCCCTAGTATCCGAAAACCGATATAAATTTTGGTCATTCGATATTTCCCTAATATTTGATATTTAAAACTTTGTTTAAAATATGATACTTGATCACTTAAAATAGAAACAATTAAGTATAAGTAAAGGATGAGTACATGGAGAATAGAGTGAATAGGTTTGAACAAAATAAAAAATTGAAAACTTAAAATATATTTACTCATATTAAAAATAATATGAATCAAAGAACACTTTCAACAGCTTAATGAGTTTGGAAAACATGGTTGGCAGATCTTTCAAGTTGGAAATATACATAAATACATATACAAAAATATGACTACTTTCTTGCCTACCTAAATTTGATATGTATGGGTAAATTTGATAGGCAATATTAAAAATGTTTCAAAATTGAATGATAACTCTGATCTCAATAGGAAAGCTATAACCTAATTACTCCATATGTATTTCTCAGTATATTCATAAATCATACCTAATAAATTAGTATTTCTCGTATAAAACATATACTATAAAAGGGTTGTCATAAATATGAAAGGACATCGCAAAAGATATATTAGAAGATTGAAATTTATCAAGTAGTGACAATAAAGTCCAACAAGGAATAAATTAGAAATTTATCGTAAAAATATAAAAATTCTTTCACCTATTTTCACCGAAGAAAACAAGGAATGGTAATTGTCTACAATTCCCAATTTTTCATCTACGATAAAAATCACAGATGCAAATTTTCCATTTCGCCTATAGTGTTCCATCTATGTTAAATATGTGGACTATTTCGCTCATGTTGTTGGAATAAAATAATAATAAGCATCGCAGAGGAAATCAATATTAATTTTCTCAACCTCAATTATTTAGTTAATCAACATAAAAATCTAAACAAAATAAATCAAAAGAGAATGGGATGAACAAAAGCAACGAAAGAATTGAAAAGCAATGCAATAGTTTAACACTAGAAAAACTTAAAACATTAGTGAGAATCATAAACTTTAGAGGTAAAAAATTTACCTTGGATTTCTATTGAGACCAAAACAACAATTTTCAAATCATATCGAGTGAGGAGACTCAAGGACAAGACTTTCTCCTCTCTAGCTTCAAAACCCTAAAAATATTTGGGGCTATTTTTGTATAAGTGGTTGGTGCGCTCTTTCCGTTTTTCTTTTTTCTTTTTTCTTTTTGGATGCTAGTTTCGGACAGGTGTGATGCACAAATTTGAGTTAAAGTATTATTAAAAGTTTGAACAAATTGCTTACTTAACTACCAACAAATCACTAGTAAAATTAAAACTTATCTTACAAATAAAACAACAAAAATTAATCAATTCAAAAAATTACTCAATGTAGATGAACCTAAATTATTTCACATCAAATCCAGTCCCAAAATTAAAAGAGCTCAAAAATAGGAAATAGTTATGGTAGATAACCTGAATCCATGAAACAATGCTAAAATAATTCACATATAAACTGAAGAAATGATGTCGGTATTTTGTAAATCTGCTAAAGAATCAAAATGCACACTCTGAATAAAATCTAAATTCAAAGAGTACGTACACATCTAAATAATCCAATTTAGTCCTAACTTCCAGTAGTTTATCGATAAAATCGCATATGATAACTAATAAATTCCTCAAATTTTACTAGCAAATTTATAAATATAATATTAAGAAAAGAGAAAACTATTTCCTCTAAAAGAGACCGCGAGAAAAAAAAAATAGAGAGCTTGACTTGGACCGAAGTGGGTTGTGGCTACGAAAATCGCGAATAGTTCCAAATATATGGTTTTTATTTCAATTGATTTCAAACCTGAAAATCTTATCCACCAAAAGTTTACGCCAAGTAACATGATATGATTGATTTGTAAGTTTCTTATTTTTTTTATAATAGTTTTAAAATCCAACTATTTTCCTTGTAGATGCTATATAGGAACTGGTGTGTATGATGAATCTTTTGTCACTGTTGCTGGCAACAAAATCTTTAAAAGATATCATCTTTTAAATTGAGATGTTATTAATTACGAAATGGGTGTTTAACTATTTCATACTTCGCTATTAAATAGTTATTATGAAGTCGAGTTCTAATATCATATTTATCGAATATCAATATTTAAAGTATTTATGGGATCCGAAAACTTAAATAGAACTATTCATTTTTTCAAGATTTCATTTCGATTAGGTAGCAAAGTTGGAAGTAAAGGATTAAGCTTTTTGTATCTTTCTCAAAATAGACAAATTTCAAAACAAAAAAACTAAAACCTTATGTATCAAAAACACGAAATTACAATTTTTATACTCAACAAAAGCAAATAACGTAGAATTCCCCATCAATTTATGTGCATATTGGTCTGCTATTCACTTAATAGTAATGGATATAAATATTGATCCAATAATATTTAATTCATACCCCATTTGATTCTTTAACTGTTACTACAAAACATCTAATATTGTACTTTTGACTGGATTTAACAATATATTATAATTAAATCCTTAAAAGCTATAAAAAGACACCCAAAGCTTAGGGTTGTTTGTTTCCATGCATTATTCATCATTGGATTTAAAAATTGGACCGACGAGTTAAAAATCATGGATTTTTACCAAATACATTATTTATTTGTTATTTTTTGTACGCGGATTTTGGGTCACCACATAGGAGAAATGCATCAAATATAATTTCTTAAAATTATGCTAATTTCAAACGTGTACAACCAAACAAAATTCGATCGCATTTTATCCCATATTGGGTTTCTTCAAACTAAGCCATAATTCACTATAAACTTGAAAAAAGTGAGAAATTCACAATGAACAGTAAGTTTGTTCTCTTTGATTTTGTTATTTATGTTTCTTCCCCTGTTTCCTGTTTTCATAACCCTCTTAATACTAATATATTCTAGCATGAAGCGGCAAAGTTCAGAAAAATCTGATTAAAATAATAAATTATTCTTGTTAATCGACACCACCACTTCATAAAATAAAATAAAAAAGGCAATATATTAAACTACAAAACCCTTTAAAATTCCAACTTTTAATATACAAAAAGAAAATCTTGAAGATCTTACTGGATTTTTGAAAAGTTCGGGATGACGCGGATGGGAGACGTGATCCTCAAGGCGCGGCAATCTTTCTTCTCTTTTGTATATGAACAAATCAAAGTGCGGTTAAATTAAAGAGGAGGATCGTGAGATTTGAAGCGGAAAGTTTTTTTGTTTTCTCTGTCATCTCCCTTTCATTCTATGAATTAGGATTTAAGAGAGAGGTGGCGGCCAAAAAAAGAGAGAGATTAGTGGGGGAATTAGGATTTAAGAGGGGGTTTTAAGTTGTGGGGCGGGTTTGGTTTGTGTTGCGGTTAACCCGAACCCGAATTGCTGTTGTTTCATATTTTCATTAATTACATGATAAAATATGAAATGGGTGATTCCATTGAGGTGCGAGTCTCTGAAAACTTGAAATAAATACGAAAGATAAACATAGAATTTTATTTTAAAAAAAAGAAGCAACCAAAGTAAAATTACTACGATTAATACCTGTAAATAGGGTGACATTATCCTTAAATTAAATCGATGAGTAGTAAGTTTTTTACCCCTTAGGAATAATACTGAATTATATATGACTGAAATTCGTAGAAAAGTGTTTAAAAAAATCCTATCTGGGCATGTACACAGACATAAATCTGAGATATTAGTGTTCACTCTCATTAATTAGTCACTCAATAATCAAATTAAACAACCGAACAATACAATCCAAACTTGTATTCTATTTTTCTTAAATAATTGAACATATAAAGGTGTTATATGCATGTTTTCATCTAGTATCAATTAAGCTCGGATGGCCCTTAAAATGTATGCTTTGATTGAATAATCATTATGCTAATGCTTGTTACGTTTAATAATTGAAAGTGGAGTTGTTCTAGTTTATAGAAGGAGATATGCTTCACTTTCTAGAAATATGAATTGTCCTTATAGTTAGAAGAGCATTTGATTTTGATTTTGTGTGGTAAATGACACATCATTTTTTGGGCTATTGAAGGGTTTATATAATGACTCGATTAGTAGGAAATATGATCATTATGATTCACTTGCAGGAAATATATTTGGTGTTTGAGATTTAATTGTTATAAAATGATAAAACCTTGAGGCTATTTCGAGTTTTAGTAGGGCTCTACCATTAACGTGATGAATTCAAGAAGGATCCATAGCGGGGCCTCTTGGAGGGATTCAAATACTCTCCATCACGAAAAGTACCGAAAAATATTATAATCATCTCATTGCAACCATCTACATTAGGCAGAGGATTGTGATTTACCCTAGATCTAAATATTAAAGTTAATGGTTATGTTCACGGGCACATATATGTATGACCATATGTGTATATATGCATGTATGTTACATGTATATGTGTTGTCCGCTTGTGTGCGCACCTAATTGTGCATTTGTGTGCATGCGCATGTGAGATAACATAGCTACATGGTTGCGTAAATATCTATCTTGCAGTTTCTTGGATGATCCCTCTAGGAAACTATCTTCAGTTTCTCTAGCCTAAACGCTATACAATATTGAGGTCAAGGGAACTTACAGGATTTCTACACTCCCTGATACTTTGCTTGAACGACAATCTGTCACATATGTTTTTGCTACATCCTAGAGGTGATATTCACCATGAATTTGGGATCAAACTAGATATCGGATGGCCATTTTTTATAGCTACTTATCGGTATCTTTCTTAATTTGGTAAAATGGACATGATACCGTATCAGGTTACAACTAAGACATGCAGGATAAATATTACTAAAATATAATGTCTAATTGGAGGTCTAGTACTAGGTCTAGTTCAACCAGACCAATATTCATGTGGCATTGCATAGGTGTAGTCTTCTGATCTACACAAATCTTTGGGGGACAAACTACCATATTAAATTGAGTTGTTTAGTAGGAAGTAGCTTGTCTCCAGCAGTTACTCTGTAAGTAAGCTTGTCTCCAGCAGTCTCAGGGTTCATTGACAAGATTCAAGTCTTAGGCTTCATTGTCAAGATTCAAGTGTAATGCGATCATTTTTTCATTGTTTTGTCGTAGCATTGAAAATTTACACCACCACCCTCATATCGAGAACCATATTGCTCATTTTGCTCATCGTTGCATGGGTGGCACTTTGAAAATTTAACCCCACACTCATACCGAAAACGATGCAAATTTCTTTCTATTGAGATAATGGTAAACACTGCTTGTTAGCAGCAAAATTCATCATAGCTGCTGAGTTCCAGCTGTAATATGATGATATAAAGTACACACTTTTAAGTATTAATACGTCGAGATGGTATTTGATCTTTATTTTTGCATGCATCTCCATATGTCTTTATTTCGGTCGTGGAATTACATTTTGATAACTTGCTATCAAACATCTTGGCGTCCAGTGTATTTAACCACATTAATATATCAAAGCTTATGATCATTTATTATGTGTCGATGACATATGTATGTGCTTCTCATTTTCAGAATGAAGTAAACTCAAGCTGTTGAAAAGAAAAAGGAAAGGACATGGACACGACAAGAGAATATAAAATTGATTGATGGCTTGCTTGTTTAATGCTTTGCCGTGTCTTGATGCCAAAATGGAGCGACTTAGTGCTAAATGGTGGACACAAGGAAATACTTCTTTGTTTCTATGTTGAATTTTATAAGAACTATGTTTAATACTCATTCAGTGTAACTCTGATTGTGTGGATGTTTTGATTGGATGCAAGGTTCTTGAAACAAGTTGTTATATTGTTGCTTCCTCAAAAGTTGTTATATTGTTATCTTGTTGGTTGTTTCTTTATTTTCTACTTGACTAACCTTTTATCATGTGTATTGAGGTTATTGGGAAGAAGAAACTACTTACTATTTATTATTTCGTGTTACAACAATATCTTGAATTATGAGTAAGCGAAGTGATGAGTATATGTGATATGTTATGCTCACAAGGTTGTGTTAGTCACAAAAATTATAATTATTAGTGTTATTGCAATTTTCAAAAGATAAATAAAATTCATGTTAATCCCAATTTCGAACAATACATGCTAATCCCAATTTCAGACTAACCAAACATGGGAGTGGGATTTTGAGCATCATAATCCCAAGAACATTGAACATGGAACCAAACATAGGATTTGGACTTTTAATCCCATTCCACCTAATCCTAGTCCCAACTTAAGTTCTAGTCCTTGTCCCATTAGGAACCAAATGGTGCATAGGGTATTAGTCAATTAGAACATTTCCATAATAATTGGGATAATTGTTAAAGTCAATGCAGATATTTTATTGGGATTAGAAACAATTTTGTGAAGTAGGATATCTTGATAAAATGATGTGGGATAATTTTTATAATCACAAAGTATATATCTTGTGTATTTCAATAATATTAATATTATTTATACACTTTAGACTTACTATTATTAATTAGTAATTGTTTACTCAAATGTTAAGTACTATTAAATAATTTTTGTGTTAGACTATAATATATTGTTAATTATTATTATAATATAAGTTATAACTTTTTTAATTATTATTGTAGTATAAGTCCAAAAATAGTTTTCCACATTTTCTCTTTTTTTTCTCCTCCGGATCTCTTTCCCTCATCTCTCAATTATATTTCTTTAATAAATTAAGGATCAATAATGTCTTTACTTTTAAATTAATTATATAATTATAATATTTGGAGGAAAAAAAGAAGAAAATATATGTAAAGAAATTAGTAAGAGGAGACGCGATCTAGTATGATGGCATTATGGTCTAATGATGGTGATCGTTAGAGGAAAGAGGATGGAGAAAAATATAAATAAAATGAGATTCTAACCCGATATGAACCATCGATGCACTCTTTCTTTGGTTGAGGATTTGAAGGAAAATATCTCGATGAAATCGGACTTTGAGGAGAAGTTTAAGATAATGAAGGAGGTTTAGACGGGTATATATTACTAAAGTTTATTCTCCACACCTTTTCCTTTCCTCTCAAAGTTTATTTTGTTCCCATTTTGAAATCCTACCATTTAAAATGATCACATGAATATTTTAAGGCAAAAATTTCTAATTTTACCATAATTTTATGGTTTTATAAAAGGGTATGAATCAATAAAATTTAAAATAACATAAAATACTCATTCTAAATAGAATTATAATTTAAATTACTTATAAACTATAATATTAGTATTTTTCGTAATTAAGAAATCATGATTGCTCAATAATTAGTCTTTTATTTTAATTAATTAATTAATAACTTTAGGATTTAATTTGAATTTAGTATAAAATTTTGGGCTTAAACTTTCAATTCATCTTGAAATAGTCACGGTTTTATTTTAAGATTTCTATTAGATTAAAGAGTATGAGCAGAAAAAGATTTGAATTGTGCCTATTTTAATACATATCTAAAATAGGTTCTAAAAAGCATTTTGGGTTTACCTTAAAATACACCAAGCTTCATAGTGTTTCGTAAAATTTACATCTTCATAATTAAGGGTTAAATACATTTTAATTGGTGCGAGTTTTCTCGAACCGCCTACATGCAGTGGACGATTTTGAGTTTTACATTATGACAAACATGGAACAAATGAATAATTTATCCTCTCCCATGTAAGGCTCAAAACCGCTGGCTCGAGCATGTGGATTTCTATGCTGACTTATGTGGCCACCAATAGATGGAAATTATTCAAACTACATATATATACTAAACATTATATTAGAGAGGGACCAAGATTCTAACACATGAAACCTCGGCGCGTGCATTAACCTCTTTACTTCATTGAGTATTATAATTAGTCAATCATTAGGACAACAAAGCTATGGAAACTTTACAAGAAAGAAGAAAATTAAATTAAATGAATGCTCGTGATACTAAGAAAAATTTTCTTGAAGTGATGGACAATAAATATTTATTTATATAAAAATAAAAATATAACATTACAAAACTAATAGTAACTGATTAGAATGCACTCAGTGTTCTTTTAGGTTTCTAGTTCTAGTATTGTAGTTTTGGGCTTTTAAAGTGCTCTGCTCATTTGACTTATTGATGAGAATCTAAACAAGCTTTATCTTTCAATGGGCTAATTTAATTTGCTGCTAATCTACTAATTAGTATTTTAATAATGAGTGGAGTGCAATATTTTAAACTTTTTGGGGTTGTTTGCAAGATTGTAAACTTTACAAAGTTTACGTGTAGTTTATAAAATGTTAGCTAGAAAGTCATAGAAAAATATTTTAACCAGTGCTCTACATGAATGTTAAATGACCATTAATCTTCGGGGGTGTTTGTTCGCATGTAAGTTAAAAAAATGTAAATGTCAAAATAACTCATCGGTAACACCTTTAGATGTTTACTTACATGCAAGTGGATGTGAAAGAGAAATACAAAAAAATTAGTATATAAAATTTAATATAATTTTAACTTTCCCTGAAATTTTGGTTAAGTAAAATGAAAGTGAAATTTTTAAAAATTTACCCAAGTAAACTAGTAACTGGTACCTTGGCTTTTCCCTCAAAGATTTTTCAAAACTTGCAGAGAAACGAACGCAAAGCAAAAGGATAAAAACACAAGAGAGAAGACAAATTTAATAAAAGGAGGGTATTTTCGGTATTATGGGGGTCCCAATCGAAACAGGACTCTCTGTCAAAAGTTTTGTATCGCAGTACCCATCTTCAGATCATTCTGCACTAGTTCACGTTCACGTTCACGAGCAAACGCTAGCATTCCCCAAAAAGATGCACAAGACCGATAACCAACCGATC
The DNA here is from genome assembly GCA_012295165.1 of Asparagus setaceus. Classification (NCBI taxonomy): domain Eukaryota; kingdom Viridiplantae; phylum Streptophyta; class Magnoliopsida; order Asparagales; family Asparagaceae; genus Asparagus; species Asparagus setaceus. The sequence goes on along the minus strand of CM022701.1, from coordinate 97,664,405 downwards.
TTCATCCATTAATCTACAGTGCAAGAAGTCCTTCAACCATCAAAAACTCCTACCTCCTCTTCAACCCACATTACCCATTCATAACTAATTCACCATCACGCTTCGCCGCCATCAAAGATCCTCTTCACTAGTTCTCAATCTTTTATCAAATTGATCGGCCGAACCGCCTCCCCGGCTGGCCTCCATTCTCCTCACCACATTCGCGTCGGTGGTGTAATCTCCATCTCCTTCTCCTCCTCCTTGTCCTTCTCCTCCTCTTTCTTCCTCTGGCCCCACTAAATGGATACCCACCGGAATCCCACAACAACCCCGCCTACACATACATATCGGCCCCCTCCACCCCCGGGGGCTATAATACATATTTTCGGTATTATGGGGGTCCCAATCGAAACAGGACATGAAATGGGTACTGCGATACAAATTTTTTTCGAAAAAGAATCCACATATAATGCTAGGCAAAACAAGGAAATAACTAAATGCAATCCTTCAAATAAACACCAACTAATTCAGAGAGTGTTAACGGTCAGTAACTCTTCTTCAAACAGGTTCCATTTCTTCTTCATCAAGTTCTCCCAAAACAATTCAAATTAAAACGTCTATAGTAATAATCCCAACTCAAAACATTCACCCAAAAATAATAATAATAATAATAAGAAAAAAGAAAAACACACACCTGTCAATAGTCTCCAAAATATGGCATAGCTGCAATCTTTTAGCTATAAAATACGGTAATTAAAAGCAGAGCACAGTAATTAAAAATCCAAGGTTCTTGATATAATTAAAGTTTTTCTTCCATAATTCCAATTAGAAACCTATAAAGAAATAACCTTTGGACCTAATTTCGTCAGGGAAAAAAATATATAAGTTCCATAATCATATACAATTGAAAGAAAGTAGCGAATGATAACAACAACAGATCAAAAATACATAATCTCTTCAAACTTGCTGAAAGAGAGAGAGAGAGAGAGAGAGAGAGAGAGTACCTCAAATCGAGCAAGTAACTGACGATGGAGGAGGAGATTGGATCTCTTGCTCGCCCTCGATGGAGTTTTTCGACAAATTGGGGAAGAATTAGGGTTTTCGATGACGAGGGAGGAAGGTATCAAATCTCTCGCAGTCTCCGTTGCCGTCGACGGATTTTATGCAGAATTGGCGAGAGAATCTAGGGTTTTTTTCGCCGTCGGTTTGATTTTCTAATGGGTCCTGCGATTCGGCCAGTCGCGTTCTTTGGGAACTGGCCTTTTGGCCTGGTGGGTTTCGGGTCTGGATAAATGTCCAACCCGTTCATGGGCCACAACACTTCCTCTATGGGTGTGTTTGTTTCATTTCCAAAAGAGTAGGAAATATTTTCTAGTAGTAAAAAATATATTTCCACCATTTTCCATGTTTTTCTAGGAATCAATTTTTTGTTTGTTTCAACATGGAAACATGGGGAGGAAATGTTTTCCATCCCATTCTTTGTTTGGTTCAAAACCAAAATTAGAAATCCCTCATTATTTAATTAACACATTTATGGAAAACACCTTTAACTTAACACATTTATGGAAAACACCTTTAACTTAACACATTTATGGAAAACACCTTTAACTTAACACATTTATGGAAAACACCTTTAACTTAACACATTTATGGAAAACACCTTTAACTTAACACATTTATGGAAAACACCTTTAACTTAACACATTTATGGAAAACACCTTTAACTTAACACATTTATGGAAAACACCTTTAACTTAACACATTTATGGAAAACACCTTTAACTTAACACATTTATGGAAAACACCTTTAACTTAACACATTTATGGAAAACACCTTTAACTTAACACATTTATGGAAAACACCTTTAACTTAACACATTTATGGAAAACACCTTTAACTTAACACATTTATGGAAAACACCTTTAACTTAACACATTTATGGAAAACACCTTTAACTTAACACATTTATGGAAAACACCTTTAACTTAACACATTTATGGAAAACACCTTTAACTTAACACATTTATGGAAAACACCTTTAACTTAACACATTTATGGAAAACACCTTTAACTTAACACATTTATGGAAAACACCTTTAACTTTTTAAAATTACAACCAACATCAAATTCAAGGAGATTTCATATCTAAAACAAATTCAAGGAGATATAAACAACCCCAAAAAATTTATAATTTACAAAAACACCCCCTAAAAGTTTTAACTTTGAAAAATACTACAAAACTTTCAAATTTAGCAAAAACAAGCTCAAAATTTTAAAACTTACAAAAAGCTTGAAAATTTCAAACATACACTACAAATCTATAAATTGCAAGCAACCCCTAAAATTTTAGATTCTATAAAAAACACCCAAAACTTTCAAATTTAGCAAAAACAAGCTCAAAATTTTAAAATTTACCCCAACACCCTAAAAACTAAGTTTAAAAATAAACTGAAGATTTTAAATCTGAAACATTACAATAAAATTCAAGAAGATACAAACAACCCCAAAAGATTTAGAATTCTGAGAAAACACCCAAAACTTTTAAAATTTAAGAAAAATAAGCTCAAAATTTTAAAATTTACCCCAACACCCTAAAACTTTTAAAATTACAACCAACATCAAATTCAAGGAGATATAAACAACCCCAAAAAATTTATAATTTACAAAAACACCCCCTAAAAGTTTTAACTTTGAAAAACAATACAAAACTTTTAAATTTAGCAAAATAAGCTCAAAAATTTTAAAACTTACAAAAAGCTTGAAAATTTCAAACATACACTACAAATCTATAAATTGCAAGCAACCCCTAAAATTTTAGATTCTATAAAAAACACCCAAAGTTTTAAATTTGCAACAAACACCCTCAAAATTCAGAATTTATAGAAATATATGTGAATATTTACAAATAGCCCCTAAAAATCAATAGTTACCACAACTATTGTACTTCTTTCATTAACTTTACTTGGACAACTTTGCCCTCGAAGTTTCCACTCACATATGAAGCAAACACATGCAACGACGCGCCTACTTACTATATATATCTCTATATCTCTATCTCTATCTCATGTTCACGGTTTCACAAAACACCTTTAACTTTGCAAAAACACCCTAAAACTTTTAAAATTTAAGAAAAATAAGCTCAAAAATTTAATACTTACAAAAAAAGCTTAAAAATTTCAAACCTACACTGAAAATCTATAAATTACAAGCAGCCCCTAAAATTTTAGATTCTATAAAAAACACCAAAACTTTCAAATTTGCAACAAACACCCTCAAAATTCAAAATTTACCCCAACACCCTAAAAACTAAGTTTAAAAATAAACTGAAGATTTTAAATCTGAAACATTACAATAAAATTCAAGAAGATACAAACAACCCCAAAAGATTTAGAATTCTGAGAAAACACCCTAAAACTTTTAAAATTTAAGAAAAATAAGCTCAAAATTTTAAAATTTACCCCAACACCCTAAAACTTTTAAAATTACAACCAACATCAAATTCAAGGAGATGCAAACAACCCCAAAAAATTTATAATTTACAAAACACCCCCTAAAAGTTTTAACTTTGAAAAATACTACAAAACTTTCAAATTTAGCAAAAACAAGCTCAAAATTTTAAAACTTACAAAAATGCTTGAAAATTTCAAACATACACTACAAATCTATAAATTGCAAGCAACCCCTAAAATTTTAGATTCTATAAAAAACACCCAAAACTTTCAAATTTAGCAAAAATAAGCTCAAAATTTTAAAATTTACCCCAACACCCTAAAAACTAAGTTTAAAAATAAACTGAAGATTTTAAATCTGAAACATTACAATAAAATTCAAGAAGATACAAACAACCCCAAAAAATTTATAATTTACAAAAACACCCCCTAAAAGTTTTAACTTTGCAAAAACACCCTAAAACTTTTAAAATTACAACCAACATCAAATTCAAGGAGATATAAACAACCCCAAAAAATTTATAATTTACAAAAACACCCCCTAAAAGTTTTAACTTTGAAAAACAATACAAAACTTTTAAATTTAGCAAAAATAAGCTCAAAAATTTTAAAACTTACAAAAAGCTTGAAAATTTCAAACCTACACTGAAAATCTATAAATTGCAAGCAACCCCTAAAATTTTAGATTCTATAAAAACACCCAAAACTTTCAAATTTGCAACAAACACCCTCAAAAATTTTAAAACTTACAAAAATGCTTGAAAATTTCAAACCTACAATGAAAATATATAAATTGCAAGCAACCCCTAAAATTTTAGATTCTATAAAAACACCCAAAACTTTCAAATTTGCAACAAACACCCTCAAAACTTAAAATTTATCCCAACACCCTCAAAAATTTAATACTTACAAAAAGCTTAAAATTTCAAACCTACACTGAAAATCTATAAATTGCAAGCAACCCCTAAAATTTTAGATTCTATAAAAACACCCAAAACTTTTAAATTTAGCAAAAATAAGCTCAAAATTTTAAAACTTACAAAAAGCTTGAAAATTTCAAACCTACACTGAAAATCTACAAATTACAAGCAGCCCCTAAAAATTTTAGATTCTCAGAAAACACCAAACTTTTAAATTTGCAACAAACACCCTCAAAAATTTAAAATTTACTCCAACACCCTCAAAACTAAGTTTAAAAATAAATTGAAGATTTCATATCTGAAACATTACAATAAAATTCAAGAAGATACAAACAACCCCAAAGATTTAGAATTTACGAAAACACCCAAAACTATAAATACTTGTAAAAACGCCATAAAAATTATAAATTTACAAAAATAAGAGTTTTAAACGAAACCAATAATCTGAAAATCAACATCCCCCGAAAAGTTTTAACTTTGAAAAACAATACAAAACTTTTAAATTTAGCAAAAATAAGCTCAAAATTTTAAAACTTACAAAAAGCTTGAAAATTTCAAACCTACACTGAAAATCTATAAATTACAAGCAGCCCCTAAATTTTAGATTCTATAAAAACACCCAAAGTTTTAAATTTGCAACAAACACCCTCAAAATTCAGAATTTATAGAAATATATGTGAATATTTACAAATAGCCCCTAAAAATCAATAGTTACCACAACTATTGACTTTCTTTAACTTTACTTGGACAACTTTGCCCTCGAAGTTTCCACTCACATATGAAGCAAACACATGCAACGACGCGCCTACTTACTATATATATATCTCTATATCTCTATCTCTATCTCATGTTCACTCGCCACAAAACACCTTTAACTTTGCAAAAACACCCTAAAACTTTTAAAATTTAAGAAAAATAAGCTCAAAATTTAATACTTACAAAAAGCTTAAAAATTTCAAACCTACACCGAAAATCTATAAATTACAAGCAGCCCCTAAAATTTTAGATTCTATAAAAACACCCAAAACTTTCAAATTTGCAACAAACACCCTCAAAATTCAAAATTTACCCCAACACCCTAAAAACTAAGTTTAAAAATAAACTGAAGATTTTAAATCTGAAACATTACAATAAAATTCAAGAAGATACAAACAACCCCAAAGATTTAGAATTCTGAGAAAACACCCTAAAACTATAAATACTTGTAAAAACACCATAAAATTATAAATTTATAAAAATAAGAGTTTCAAATAGAAACCAATAAACCTAAAACCAACATCCCATGAAAAGTTTTAACTTTGAAAAAAATACTACAAAACTTTCAAATTTAGCAAAAACAAGCTCAAAATTTTAAAACTTACAAAAATGCTTGAAAATTTCAAACATACACTACAAATCTATAAATTGCAAGCAACCCCTAAAATTTTAGATTCTATAAAAACACCCAAAACTTTCAAATTTGCAACAAACACCCTCAAAACTTAAAATTTATCCCAACACCCTCAAAACTAAGTTTAAAAATAAACTGAAGATTTTAAATCTGAAACATTACAATAAAATTCAAGAAGATACAAACAACCCCAAAGATTTAGAATTTACGAAAACACCCAAAACTATAAATACTTGTAAAAACGCCATAAAAATTATAAATTTACAAAAATAAGAGTTTTAAACGAAACCAATAATCTGAAAATCAACATCCCCCGAAAAGTTTTAACTTTGAAAAACAATACAAAACTTTTAAATTTAGCAAAAATAAGCTCAAAATTTTAAAACTTACAAAAAGCTTGAAAATTTCAAACCTACACTGAAAATCTATAAATTGCAAGAAGCCCCTAAATTTTAGATTCTATAAAAACACCCAAAGTTTTAAATTTGCAACAAACACCCTCAAAATTCAGAATTTATAGAAATATATGTGAATATTTACAAATAGCCCCTAAAAATCAATAGTTACCACAACTATTGTACTTCTTTCATTAACTTTACTTGGACAACTTTGCCCTCGAAGTTTCCACTCACATATGAAGCAAACACATGCAACGACGCGCCTACTTACTATATATATCTCTATATCTCTATCTCTATCTCATGTTCACGCTTTCACAAAACACCTTTAACTTTTAAAATTACAACCAACATTAAATTCAAGGAGATTTCATATCTAAATCAAATTCAAGGAGATATAAACAACCCCAAAAATTTATAATTTACAAAAACATCCCCTAAAAGTTTTAACTTTGAAAAGCACACCACAAAACTTTTCAAATTTAGCAAAACAAGCTCAAAATTTTAAAATTTACTCCAACACCCTCAAAACTAAGTTTAAAAATAAATTGAAGATTTCATATCTAAATCAAATTCAAGGAGATGCAAACAACCCCAAAAATTTATAATTTACAAAAACATCCCCTAAAAGTTTTAACTTTGCAAAAACACCCAAAACTTTTCAAATTTGCAACAAACACCCTCAAAACTTAAAATTTATCCCAACACCCTCAAAACTAAGTTTAAAAATAAACTGAAGATTTTAAATCTGAAACATTACAATAAAATTCAAGAAGATACAAACAACCCCAAAGATTTAGAATTTACAGAAAACACCCTAAAACTATAAATACTTGTAAAAACACCAAACTTTTAAATTTGCAATAAACACCCTCAAAACTAAGTTTAAAAATAAATTGAAGATTTCATATCTAAATCAAATTCAAGGAGAAACAAACAACCCCAAAAATTTATAATTTACAAAAACATCCCCTAAAAGTTTTAACTTTGCAAAAACACCCAAAACTTTTAAATTTGCAATAAACACCCTCAAAACTTAAAATTTATCCCAACACCCTCAAAAATTTTAAAATTTACTCCAACACCCTCAAAATTTAAAACTTACAAAAATGCTTGAAAATTTCAAACCTACACTGAAAATCTATAAATTACAAGCAGCCCCTAAAATTTTATATATTCGAAAAAATAAACAAAACTTTTAAATTTGCAACAAACACCCTCAAAACTTAAAATTTATCCCAACACCCTCAAAACTAAGTTTAAAAATAAATTGAAGATTTCATATCTGAAACATTACAATGAAATTCAAGGAGATGCAAACAACCCCAAAGATTTAGAATTTACAGAAAACACCCTAAAACTATAAATACTTGTAAAAATTATAAATTTATAAAAATAACAGCTTCAAACTAAACCAATAAAAGTTTTAACTTTGAAAAGCACACCACAAAACTTTTCAAATTTAGCAAAACAAGCTCAAAATTTAAAACTTACAAAAATGCTTGAAAATTTCAAACCTACAATGAAAATATATAAATTGCAAGAAGCCCCTAAAATTTGTAATAAACACCCTCAAAAATTCAAAAGTATATTCAAAATCTTAGAATTACAAATAGCCCACTAAAAATCAGTAGAAACTTTTAAATTTGCAATAAACACCCTCAAAAATTCAAAATTAATAAGAAAATATCAATATTTACAAATAGTCCCTAAAAATCAATAGTTACCACAACTCCCATGGCTTTTATGTAACTTTACTTGGACAACTTTGCCCCCGAGTTTCCACTCACATATGAAGCAAACACATGCAACGACGTGTCTACTTACTATATATATCTCTATATCTCTATCTCTATATATCGATTTATAGAAAACACCTTTAAATTAACACATTTATGGAAAACACCTTTAAATTAACACATTTATAGAAAACACCTTTAACTTATTAAAATTACAACCAACATTAAATTCAAGGAGATTTCATATCTAAAATAAATTCAAGGAGATATAAACAACCCCAAAAATTTATAATTTACAAAAACATCCCCTAAAAGTTTTAACTTTGCAAAAACACCCAAAACTTTTAAATTTTAAGAAAAATAAGCTCAAAATTTTAATAGTTACAAAAAAGATTAAAATTTCAAACCTACACTGAAAATCTATAAATTGCAAGCAGCCCCTAAAATTTTAGATTCTCAGAAAACACCCAAAACTTTTAAATTTGCAACAAACACCCTCAAAACTTAAAATTTATCCCAACACCCTCAAAACTAAGTTTAAAAATAAACTGAAGATTTCATATCCGAAACATTACAATGAAATTCAAGGAGAAACAAACAACCCCAAAGATTTAGAATTTACAGAAAACACCCTAAAACTATAAATACTTTAAAAACCATAAAATTATAAATTTCAAAAAATTAGAGTTTCAATCTAAACCAATAAAAGTTTTAACTTTGAAAAGCACACCACAAAACTTTTCAAATTTAGCAAAAACAAGCTCAAAATTTTAATAGTTACAAAAAAGATTAAAATTTCAAACCTACACTGAAAATCTATAAATTGCAAGCAGCCCCTAAAATTTGTAATAAACACCCTCAAAAATTCAAAAGTATATTCAAAATCTTAGAATTACAAATAGCCCCTAAAATTTTAGATTCTCAGAAAACACCAAACTTTTAAATTTGCAACAAACACCCTCAAAAATTCAAAATTTATAGAAATATATGTGAATATTTACAAATAGCCCCTAAAAATCAATAGTTACCACAACTATTGTACTTTTTATGTAACTTTACTTGGACAACTTTACCCCGAGTTTCCACTCACATATGAAGCAAACACATGCAACGACGTGTCTACTTACTATATATATCTCTATATCTCTATCTCTATATATCGATTTATAGAAAACACCTTTAACTTATTAAAATTACAACCAACACCCTCAACCAAAACATTTAGATTTTATAAAAACATCCCCAAAATAAGCTTAATAATTTTATACTTACGAAAAAGCTTGAAAATTTCAAACCTACACTGAAAATCTACAAATTACAAGCAGCCCCTAAAATTTTAGATTCTCAGAAAACACCAAACTTTTAAATTTGCAACAAACACCCTCAAAAATTTTAAAATTTACTCCAACACCCTCAAAACTAAGTTTAAAAATAAATTGAAGATTTCATATCTGAAACATTACAATGAAATTCAAGGAGAAACAAACAACCCCAAAGATTTAGAATTTACAGAAAACACCCTAAAACTATAAATACTTTAAAAACCATAAAATTATAAATTTCAAAAAATTAGAGTTTCAATCTGAACCAATAAAAGTTTTAACTTTGAAAAAAACAATACAAAACTATTCAAATTTAGCAAAAATAAGCTCAAAATTTTAATAGTTACAAAAAAGATTAAAATTTCAAACCTACACTGAAAATCTATAAATTGCAAGCAGCCCCTAAAATTTTAGATTCTCAAAAACACCCAAAGTTTTAAATTTGCAACAAACACCCTCAAAAATTCAAAATTTATAGAAATATATGTGAATATTTACAAATAGCCCCTAAAAATCAATAGTTACCACAACTATTGTACTTTTTTATGTAACTTTACTTGGACAACTTTACCCCGAAGTTTCCACTCACATATGAAGCAAACACATGCAACGACGTGTCTACTTACTATATATATCTCTATATTTCTATCTCTATCTCAATTGCTCACCGCCATAAAACACCTTTAAATTAACACATTTATAGAAAACACCTTTAACTTATTAAAATTACAACCAACATTAAATTCAAGGAGATTTCATATCTAAAATAAATTCAAGGAGATATAAACAACCCCAAAAATTTATAATTTACAAAAACATCCCCTAAAAGTTTTAACTTTGCAAAAACACCCAAAACTTTTAAATTTTAAGAAAAATAAGCTCAAAATTTTAATAGTTACAAAAAAGATTAAAATTTCAAACCTACACTGAAAATCTATAAATTGCAAGCAGCCCCTAAAATTTTAGATTCTCAGAAAACACCCAAAACTTTTAAATTTGCAACAAACACCCTCAAAAACTTAAAATTTATCCCAACACCCTCAAAAACTAAGTTTAAAAAGTAAACTGAAGATTTCATATCCGAAACATTACAATGAAATTCAAGAAGATGCAAACAACCCCCAAAGATTTAGAATTTACAAAAACATCCTAAACTGTAAATACTTGTAAAAACATAAAAATTATAAATTTATAAAAATCGAAACTATAATTTAATCCTATAACAGGCGGATTACCTACAATTTATCCTCCTCAAATACCAACCTCAGAAACTATAACGCTAATGAACAAGTCGACTAAAGATAGAAAGTAGATAAAGAATCCGAAACTTACTCCTAAATATTTAATAACCTGTTCATTTTTCACTATACTCCAAATCCAACATAACAGAAAGCAGTGCATTACGTTCCTGTGCAAAAGATAATCCCATACAGCTGAGGGCCATCCTGAGCCCATTTCCAGACTTGCTGTGTGACATGCGCAATATTGTCAAACAAATGAGAAATCTTGGTTACATTTGATGAATCATTCATAAACTTTGAGGTTCAACAATACTAGGCACGTTCAATAATAAAACATATACACAATGACGTATACGTTACATTTCAAATATAACAGGGTATAACATTAGGTTCTACTGACAGCTTGAAGGCTGCTATCAACTTCAGATGTCTTCGTGCTCTCTACTTCTGCAGTCTTCACCCATTCGATCAATATGTCATTCACTTTCTCTGGCACCTCGTCGTGAGGGCAGTGACCTGAAAGAGAGCACCAAAACAAACATGAATCATTCGTTGATAGCAACAAGTTATGTTGCTCAAGAGAATAATAATTTAGCATTGGTTATTACAAATATATAAGAGAGAGATTTCTAACACGTGCATTTATGTTCATGAAACGCATAAATTTTATATTGGGTAAATTTCACAAAATAACCATGAACTTTGATGGGTTTTACCCAAAATTATAATTATCTTTTTTATTAGAGAAAACTATCACGATTTTTTTTTTTACTAAACTATCATGTCTGACAGCAGTAGGGTAGGTTGTTATACGTGACATGATTTTGACAATTTTGTCCTTGTGTAATTTTATACTTTAAATATCTTATAAATTGATCTCTCCTTCTCCTATTCTCAAGGGTAGTTTAGACCTTTTATCCAAGTTGTTAACCTGTTGGCATCAAATTCCAACAGGTCATGAGAAAACTATGGAATTTTATCAAGGCCAATGACTGTCAGATGCCCAGCATTGCAATGTACTGTACCATTATGCGTACTGGTACTCGCATATATACAAATCCACATATACATGCATATCTTCATATGTATATCAAGAGAAACTTATCCGAAGAAAGAAAACATTTCATCACGAGGGCTCTACCCTAATATGTAGATGTAGTTTTGTACTAATTTGGCCTCAAGTGATGCATTTCAGCAGCAACAAAAGAATCTTTCTGAAAACCATCAAATTAGGAAAGAAGTTTACCTGCATCCAATTCTTCTATCCTAACCCAGCTGCACTTCTCCCTGAGCTTGGACAATCTCAACTTAGAGTCTGATAATGGATCTCTCATCCCCTGGAGTTCAGTAAGAAACAGTTTTTAAAAATGGTATCAGCTTCAATATCTCAGAAGCAGTGAGCTATGTTTGAATTCAACCTGATTACCTGTATTACCAAGACCATTCCTCCAAAGGAGTCCAAGAAACGATTAAGAGGAACCCGAAGGTTGAAGTTGAACACACTTTCCAGAACCACGAGAACTCCAGGATCATATGCCTATGCACGTTGAGGAAAATAGATGCTCCAACTAGAACAAATGTAGTAGGAAATGAACAGAGCAGCTAACATGATCACAAATCTAGTCTTCAGTAAACAAGTGGTGTGGTTTTTTTTTAAGTTTAAGAGCCGACATGTAAAGATTAGGAGTTACGATACCTCAAATTTTCACAACTTGAGGTGTTAACAACAGCAGAAGCAACAATAACAACAAAGCCTTTATCCAAAATGTTTGGAGTCGGCTACATGAACCCTATTCTCTCCTAGGTCTAACTCATTTCTTATCCTATCTTTTAGCGTATGCCCAGCAGGCCATCGCAACATTCTCATTTCCGCTACACTCATTTTCCGCTACAAAGTACTAGAGGTATCAAACATAATATAATTTTCACAACATAAGCTACATGAAGGCACAATCTGGAAGCAGTGATGAGAATGATTAAGGTATGAGATGATAATGGAAGTGAAGCGGCTTTACTCTTCTAATACTCTTATATTTTGACAATGCATGATCAATAAGTGTTATATTGTTAACTGGAGCTCATAAGCTAATGTATATTTCCCCGCAAATTAGCTTGAAACATGAACATAAAAGCTTCAAAGGGACAACTGTAAGTTAGTTCATATGAACCATTTAATTTATTTTTTATCTCAATCAACACGTTACAGAATTATTCCATAGCCACGAGTAGGCTGCTGTTCCCACTTTAGTCAATATATTAAAGTACTATATTCGATACATAGTGCATTTTATCTAATTTTAAAATCACGAATTTTATCTACTTTTAAAATCACGAGGAAAATTTTGTAGGCATACTAGGAGTAGAAGTCTTGCTTCAGAGTTTCATAGATTCAAATAAAATAGAAAAATCACTGCCAACTGCATAAGCTATATTACGGATGAGGATACAGCTCTTAGTATCTCGCTAATGAGCCAGCTATCAACTCGTTCAGTGCTCTGCAAATAAAAGAAAAAGCTGACAACATACTTACAAGTCCCAATAAAAATATAACAAAAGGATCCTTAAAGACTAACATACAGATGGATAGCACTTCTTCAGAATGTCCTCAGCTCTGAATCTCAAGTACAGCAGCAGGAGGCGACTGCCTAGCCATGCGATCCCATTCCCAGGTCTTTGTGCTGGCTACATAGAATCAAAGATGTAATTTGAGCTGATTAAATATCATCGTAGCTATTAAGGTTCACTATGTACTTAGGCTGATGGTTGAACTCCATAGTTATAAACACATGAATTAAGTGCCTCACGTTGCTATTTTCATAAAATAAAAAGAAACACCATATTAGCACCCTTCTCAGCATTTCGAAAATAAACATACGTGAAAGTCTTGATATATGCAAGAGCAAGGGTTAAACTCTGGTTTAATCATAACTAAAGTCTGAAACCAGTAGACCCATGCTTTACTATACTACGCCAGTTTCCATAATACAATTAATTCCATGGGGCTCTAAATGAACACGGAAATGGGTGGTTTTCATATGAATTGCCTACAAAGGTGTTGCCCATACATGATGGGAAAGGTAACAAAGATATCCAAAATCCAACTTCAGAAAGGTGAACATAAATCTGTTTTTTCTTTAAACGGGTCCATTTCTAAATAAAATAAGTCCAAAAGGAATGAGAATATTGCTTTAATAATTAAAGCAAGAAGTAATGCAGTTACAGCAAAAAATAAAAAATATGAAAAATACATTATGTATCCTCTCTAAACTTTGACCTCTGTGGGATATATTCACTAGGTTAAGTCCATAATCTAAGCATATCCATACGGATCCACTCAAAAGTGTCATTCCATTTAAGAAGGCATCAGGAAACCTAGGATTTACTAATAAATTATTGTTGAAAGTGAGAATATGAAGATTTGATGAGGCAAACTAGGATTTCTTAATAAATATACTTTTAATGAAAAGTGGTCCTTTTTTCCACCTTCGTGTGACTTCACAACGTTTTTAGGGGAATTCAAAATTGCATTAAATCCTACTTGGGTAACTGTTTTACATTTCACTTTCATAATCACTTGTTGTCTTGCATGCAAACAAACAACTAAATTGTTAAAAGGAAGTCACTTTCACACTTCCATCTTTCACTTGCATGCAAACAAAGACCCCCTATAGGCCTATACGCATAAGTACATAGTATCATGCCAAACCAGCATTTGGTGTCTTTCATGCAAATGTGTGTACATAAGTGGCTGTTCAAGCGGGCATGTGTACAATGCCAAACCAAACAACAGAACATGATACATACAATTCCGGGTACAGGGAGTTGTATGGCAACTTGAATGACTGTACCTCAATTAACTGGACAGAAGGATAATTTGGTACCACTGAACCAGCTGTGTTTATAAGAACGACTGACTTAGCCAAAATAGGCCACAAACCGGCCACAGCAGCGACAAAATAACCTGAATGGGAATATATGGTTAATATAAGAATTAACTGCAGATATACTATGCATAAAGCAGAAATATAATAATACTTGCCGCTGAAACAATGGGATGCACATACCACCAATTGAGTTGCCAACAAGATGCACAGATTCACCCACAACATCAACAATGAAGTCCCTCAATAATTCTGCCCATGTAAGTTCTGTGTATGCAAGGTTTGGCTTCTCCGACCTCCCGAAGCCTAAAAGTGTGATTCCCCAAACTCGATGTCCCCGATTAGCCATACAAGATATATTATCGCGGAAATGCTCCAAAAATGCTCCAAAACCATGAACAAAAAGAACGGCAGGACCTTTATCACCAACAACTGTATACTGTTTTAGGAGGGACTAATTAAGCAAAGCCCACAAATACAGAATGCAGTAATTTCTTTTTCTTAAGAAAGACATAACTTCATCTATACAACTTGTGACATGAAACATATTAATGATGTATTAATATCTAAATAATCAAAACCAACTAAACTGTCATATAACAAAATTTTAACAGAGAAAGTTAAGTTCTTTTCCCGATACGGTAAGCAAACATCTACAGGGAATGTCTTTTATTTACTCTTGGCTTTATCCATGTGTTGGAGTTAAATGAAGAGGCAAATGAAGAAAATGTATAACCAAAAACGAATTAAAGTAGTTTGGTGCAATACCTGAATCAGATAGCCTTTCCATCTCCATACTCTTATGGGAAACATTGTGTCCTTGTACTTTTGGCTCTTCAATGCAATGAGCCAATACCACTGCATAATCAACTCTAGTGTTACTCATATAAAGAACTGATAATTAAGGGGTACGTTAGGACAATCTCTCATCTAATCAACAAGTACACTGAAAGATAAATTGATGTTGCTAGCATATGCCCCAAGAATGCTGATGAACTCATACCTCCATTGAGCAAACAGTCTCAATTGCAGCTTCAACAGTTGCTGCTGAGTATCCAAAGGGAGACAGAAAGCCTCCATTACGTTCCCTCTCATACTTTATAGCTTCATACTGCACTCTCCTCCTTGATATAGTTCCAAGATAAAGGGCAGTTCCGAAAAGGCCAGCAAATGAAGCCCCACGTCTACTTTCAACCATGCGCAATTTATCATGTAATCTGTCAACAGAATAAAATAAGCTCTCCTCAGGTTGTAAGAAAGAAGAAATTTAGTTGCATAAACTAAGCACTAAACAACTAAGAAATAAGATGTTGGGCTAGAGAACTTGTATATAAATGAAGTAATTACATACTCCTGCCAATCATCCCTCGCTGTTCCCTCCAAATATCTCAAATAAGCAGATAAAGCATTCAAAACGGTATCGGTTCCACCTCTAACTTGATTTCCTCCTTGTGATGCAAACACAGACTTTTCCAGTTTCCATCGTGAGTTGTTGTATGCCAATGTGACTTCAGAACTGTTTCCTTCAGAATTTTCTATGCCATTAATAATATCAGTTTTCTTTACAGTTTGACTGTTCTTCTCTTTTCTCAATATGGTTTTAGCTGATGTTCTCTTTACAGAAATCCATTTCTCATCTTCTTCACATGTCATTCCCTTCACATACTTCCTTACATCATCAAATGTAGGTAACGTACCTAAAGAATAAACATATCATAAAAAACGAGTAGGAAATTGCCAAGTCGTGGACATAAATAAATAGCTATATACCTATTGTACAAGTACGTATTTCTGTGCAATGGATGAACATCCGTACATGTATAAAAATACTTTTAATAATGGAGTGATCCTTTACCTAGTCAGTTCTGGGTCTACTCATTTCCAAACACTTTGGCAAATACATGGGCCCAAACATGCAGGAAATTGGCTGACATGCAAAGGAGGCCTGATGCCAGACTGTGTTTGGGATGAATAGATTCCCAACAGAGTAGGTCAAGTAATTTTTCTCCAAGATAACATAAGATTACAATAAACAAGCTAAGTTAAGATTGCACATGGAAGCACACCTCTAGGTAGTTCCAGATTCAGCACAGGTAGTGCTGGGGCTGAGACTGGATTAGACAGCGGCAATTTCAGCTTTTGGAGACCATTATATGATGGAGGTATCTCCTTCAAGTTCTAAACAGAAAGGCATAATGTGTCATTATGCTGCACACTAAATACCTGAGAACAACAGATAGAGCTGAACATTGACATAACTGAACATACAATGATAAAGGATTACCTTCACATCATAGAACGGAGTTCTCCATAGCACAAACTCCGGGCTTCCCCATGGAAAAATTTCAGCTGACAAGGATGATTCAACACCATCAACAACACTACGAATATTATGCTCTACTTCATCTTCCACGAAAATGTGGGTAGCTTTAACCTGTTACAATTAAAAACAATGAGCTTAATCAGGAGACATGAATAATAATGTGTTGCTGCGGATGCAGATGGAAACCAGAACTAGGTCACATACATATACATTATATGAAAATCAGAAGAAGGGAAGAAGCCTTGCCAAGCAACCTCATTCACAAGTTTCACTATGACGTCTTCTGCACTACCAAAGCCAATAAGGAGATCTGATCCCTGATCCTTCAGCAACTTTTTTAGATCTTGCAACGCAAAAACGAGCAATTCTAGCATTTCATCAGAGAAACCTGTAACAATTAAAAAAATCAAGACCAAGACATGTATCATCTCAAAAAACATTGATTATGTCAAACATGGACATTCTGGAGTAGGAAATGAATATCTCTATAATAAAACTTGAAATCTTCCGCATATTCCATTTTAGGATATCTGTACAAGATGCCCATCTATGCCCTCTTGATGAAATGAACGCATTTAGTAAATGGACTAGAATAACGTCCAAAAAACACCAAACTTAACTCTATACTTTTAAACTTCACCGTGATTCTCTGACTTTTATCTTAGCTACTGCTTCCTATTTGTGATGTTGAAGAGCAAAAGGGAAGTGAGAATGATTCGTGAACCGCTGTTATAGATATGATGATATCATGAATATGTCTATCTCAATTACAAAACAGCCTTCATCCCAAATTTTCAGTTTGGCTGCATGACTTTGTTTTCTCCACTTAGCTCAGTTATGGACCACGCTAAGTTAACATTTCTGCACAACTTGTTGCCTTAATCCATGTCCAGTTTGGAAATTCCTAAGTCTGAATCTCACCTTCAACTAACATTCTGTTGCTCCTAGCAACTCATGCAATTCTTGCTCTCCAGTATACATGTACAAACCAATTTAGATGGTTCTCTCACATCTTATCCTTAATAAAACTACAATTACCTTCTTATAATTGCACCCAATTCTTATCAATTTTCTGCTCCTTCCATTTTCTGAAAAACTAAATGATGCAGGACAATCATTAGCTGTTGATCATGAATTTTATAGATTTACTAGAATCTTTGTTATTTTAGTAATATTTGATGTAATCTCCAATTTTAGTTAAAGATCTCCGTAGGATTTGATTTAGGATTGTTAGGATCTCTGAGATTTATTTTGTTAGACTTGTTTCCTTTTTATTAGGATTTAATTAGGATTCTATTTATCTTCTTAGTTTTTCTATAAATAAGGTTGTATTTTTTCATTTGAGGGGGGAGGAGAGAAGAATATTTGTGAGAAATCTGCATGTGAATTGCAGCTAGTATTAGGCATGTGAGGTGCCGGCATGTGAGGTGCCCGGGTGTGAAGCCCATATTTGTATCTTTTCTATTCTTAAATGATGAGTGCAATTTTATCATTTGTATTTTTATTTTATTTCATCCAAATAAGTTCTATCAAGAATCTCCATCTTGTCGTTCCCCATCACTAAACTTATCATTGTGCTTTCTGCGTGGCAATCAGATATTCAAATTGATTGGAAATTTGTGATAGGCGAAAATGTGCAAAGTTCCAAATTTTTCATACAATCAGTTCATAGAATCAGGGATAATAAATTTGACAGAAAGAATTGACAAAAGGTTGAACTAAAAGACTGAGGATCAAGAAGATACTGCAAGGGAAAAAATCTAGAATCTTGATGATTTTGAAGAAGAATATATGTGACCACTAGTAGAAGGTGGTAGCCTGTATTCTGAGAATAGAAAATTTTCACCGCTGCTCTTATGTGGAAACAGCATCAACTACTCTAGTATCCTATTTGAGGTCATAAGATTGGCCATACCTTTTTCCTAAAATAAATTAAAATCTATAAAAATAGGTACAATTTGATTTCAGCTTGAGTTAAAATTTTGCAGTCACTATTGATTGATTACCTAGTGTGATCCAAATATATATTTACTAGTTACTTATTTTGGATCTTTTATGTATGTTAATGCGCATCAATCTTCACAGTATTAGTTGCAATTAATTCCCAATCAACACCCCATTTGGCACTCTAGAATATAGCTTGTACAGGAAACTAAATTCGCAATATCAGATGGCTTGGTTGTTCTTACAAAACGATGAAGCCATTATCCCAAAATTTTGGGCCAGTTACACAAATGCACCCTCCACATTGGTTATTAATGACCATCTCGTCAGTCAACAAAAAGAAAGAAAGAGAAAAGAAAGTTTATATGAGAAAAGGATGAGTAACAACTTGTGTGTAAAATCTTTAAGCTGAGCCACGAGCGGGCACCATAACATGAAAATCGTAGGTTAAACTTAAGACTGCATAAAAACTGAAAACTCCCAGAATTGACCTTTAACATTTCCTCAATTACAGAAAATTCCCATATCTCCAGCCTTGCATTACAAAGGACATTAGCACATTAAATATTTAAAGTTCCCCGCAAAGTTCCAAAATATTTGTTAAAAAAGGAAAACCACACAAAATCAGCCCTTAAATGAAAAAAGGGAACAAAATACTAACTTGATAGAATCCGACGATCGAAGACATAAACAGGCACAACTATTAGATTCTCTTTAACTGCATCAACAAACCCCAAGTGATCATCAACCCTAAGATCACGCTTCAACCACACAACCGCCGCCCCTCGTCCTCCTCCGCTCGTCTCCGACGCCCTAACCAACAGCGCAGGCCGCCGCCGGCGATCTCGGAATTGATGGGAGAAGAGGCGAGGGGAGGAGATGGGAGGGCGAAAGCAGAGGGAGGAAGCCATTGAGATGAAGATGGCGATGATGAGAGACTGAGATCCATCAATTAGGGTTAGGGTTTGTCCATAGGCGAAGGATTTTTTGTGGTTAGGGTTTTGTTTTGTATTTTTTGGGGGAGGGGGAGAGTGAAGCGAGAGAGTGAGAGGGAGTTTGTGGTCGTTGGTGATTCTGTTATTTAGCGGGTTGCGGATCTTATTACGGGTTTTGCGGGTCGGTTCATACCCGATCCTGTGCTTTATATTATAACTCTTCACTTATCTATACTATTATTCTATAGATTTATATATATCTATTTATCTTAATTTTTGGGACAAAATTTTGAATTAAACCCTCTATTAAAAATAATAACGACCTACTCGGATTACATTTCAAAATGGGCAAGACTCTAGTATATATTACTTCAAAGTTTGGATACGGATACGGATATTACTTCAAAGTTTGGATACGGATACGGATATTACTTCAAAGTTTGGATACGGATACGGATATTACTTCAAAGTTTGGATACGGATACGGATATTACTTCAAAGTTTGGATACGGATACGGATATTACTTCAAAGTTTGGATACGGATACGGATATTACTTCAAAGTTTGGATACGGATACGGATATTACTTCAAAGTTTGGATACGGATACGGATATTACTTCAAAGTTTGGATACGGATACGGATATTACTTCAAAGTTTGGATACGGATACGGATATTACTTCAAAGTTTGGATACGGATACGGATATTACTTCAAAGTTTGGATACGGATACGGATATTACTTCAAAGTTTGGATACGGATACGGATATTACTTCAAAGTTTGGATACGGATACGGATATTACTTCAAAGTTTGGATACGGATACGGATATTACTTCAAAGTTTGGATACGGATACGGATATTACTTCAAAGTTTGGATACGGATACGGATATTACTTCAAAGTTTGGATACGGATACGGATATTACTTCAAAGTTTGGATACGGATACGGATATTACTTCAAAGTTTGGATACGGATACGGATATTACTTCAAAATCAAGATTACCATCTAGTATATTCAAGTAAACTTGAAATGTTATTTCACTTGTTCATGAAGACCAAAAGAGTGGCAAATATCCTTTAAAGACATAGATTACTTCAAATAGACATATTATATAACCCAAACATACAGCTTGAAAAATGTATAATTAACTGATATGTTCTCGGATTACATTTCAAAATGGGCAAGACTCTAGTATATATTACTTCAAAGTTTGGATACGGATACGGATATTACTTCAAAGTTTGGATACGGATACGGATATTACTTCAAAGTTTGGATACGGATACGGATATTACTTCAAAGTTTGGATACGGATACGGATATTACTTCAAAGTTTGGATACGGATACGGATATTACTTCAAAGTTTGGATACGGATACGGATATTACTTCAAAGTTTGGATACGGATACGGATATTACTTCAAAGTTTGGATACGGATACGGATATTACTTCAAAGTTTGGATACGGATACGGATATTACTTCAAAGTTTGGATACGGATACGGATATTACTTCAAAGTTTGGATACGGATACGGATATTACTTCAAAGTTTGGATACGGATACGGATATTACTTCAAAGTTTGGATACGGATACGGATATTACTTCAAAGTTTGGATACGGATACGGATATTACTTCAAAGTTTGGATACGGATACGGATATTACTTCAAAGTTTGGATACGGATACGGATATTACTTCAAAGTTTGGATACGGATACGGATATTACTTCAAAGTTTGGATACGGATACGGATATTACTTCAAAGTTTGGATACGGATACGGATATTACTTCAAAGTTTGGATACGGATACGGATATTACTTCAAAGTTTGGATACGGATACGGATATTACTTCAAAGTTTGGATACGGATACGGATATTACTTCAAAGTTTGGATACGGATACGGATATTACTTCAAAGTTTGGATACGGATACGGATATTACTTCAAAGTTTGGATACGGATACGGATATTACTTCAAAGTTTGGATACGGATACGGATATTACTTCAAAGTTTGGATACGGATACGGATATTACTTCAAAGTTTGGATACGGATACGGATATTACTTCAAAGTTTGGATACGGATACGGATATTACTTCAAAGTTTGGATACGGATACGGATATTACTTCAAAGTTTGGATACGGATACGGATATTACTTCAAAGTTTGGATACGGATACGGATATTACTTCAAAGTTTGGATACGGATACGGATATTACTTCAAAGTTTGGATACGGATACGGATATTACTTCAAAGTTTGGATACGGATACGGATATTACTTCAAAGTTTGGATACGGATACGGATATTACTTCAAAGTTTGGATACGGATACGGATATTACTTCAAAGTTTGGATACGGATACGGATATTACTTCAAAGTTTGGATACGGATACGGATATTACTTCAAAGTTTGGATACGGATACGGATATTACTTCAAAGTTTGGATACGGATACGGATATCCTCATTTTAAACGGATATTACTTCAAAGTTGGATCTGATTCACGGATATCCGCATTTTAACATTTAAAGTTCCATTTTAGTCCCCAAATCCTTCATATTGTGCAACTAGTCCCCACATCTTGCTATTTTAAATTAGTCACTCAATCTTTAAGTGATATGAAAGAGGCAATCAAATCTTTATATTTTGATATTAGTTTCCCAAAATATTTTAAGTATATTCACCCTTCTAGTTATACATCGATTGAAAATTATGGGGACTAATTTCAAAACACGATAAGATTTGGAGGACTAATTTAAAAATGAAGACTTGGGGGCTAATTTGGGAAACTAATTTTAAAAATCAAGATTTGGTGGCTAATTCCAAAATATTAGAGCATTAGGGACTACTATAGAAAAAACCAACGAACCTATAGTTATTTTGTTGCGAAACATTACAATCATATGTATTTTTGTCGTATCCAGTTATCCAAATCATATCCGTTTCATGTTAGTCATCATATCCGATCCGCTTCTATAATATCCCGACGTATCGGTTTCCATTTAGTACGGATATGGTTATGATTTTTTTAGAAGAGAATCGTATCGTATCGTTGATGTATATAATCACGATCACTAACCTCGTGAGTTTAGCTTTTAAGAGAGCGAGTCCGCCTTCTCTCCTAATGCCCTGTGTGATTCGGTCGGGGATTCGCCTACAACAAAAGGGGGACCTGTGGAAGAGGCGAAGTTGGGATCTCCGGTGGTTCCTCCGACGGTCAAGTTAGTAATGGGGGAGAAAATTTAATGGAGCAGGAACGCAGTCAGAAAAGATCACCTACTTGGTTCGCTGTTCACGTTGCTACTTATACCTAGGGTTGTGGGGGTATTTTCGTCTTTCCATCGGTTAAGGAACAACCGATGAGTCAGCCCTCTCCTCCACATGTGAGCCGGTGATTGGCTGAACATCTCTTTGTCTGCTATGGTGGCTGGCCTTTACAGGTGTCAAATTGCGGGTAATTTGAGGGTTGGTGTGGTCTATTCGCCATTAATGGAATGGGATTGGCCTTTGTAGGCTGCATGGGTCCGATGTGTCTTAATCTGCGTAGAGGCGGGGGAGTTAAAGAATTTGTCGGTGCATTTAATGCGATGTTGATGGGCTCGATGCTTGTATAACCGTCGTTGAGTGGAGGAACCACGAGGATGAGAGAAGGGGAGTTGTGGCCGGGTGGCCGACTCACACGACCTCTTGAGGCGTCCTCAGGGTATCGGTGAGAGGAACGACTAGTGCCGCTTCGCGTCGTCGGAAGGACGGGTGGTGAAAGAGTGGGCCTAGATTAACCGCATTGTTTGGAGAGGCCCGGTTGGAAGGGGTTATAATGGGTGACGGGTTGGAAGGACGACTAACACCGCCTTTCGCGTCGTCCGAGTGGACTAGCGGTTGGAAGGTGATAGCTAGTCACCCCCATGTCGTCCGGGGGCGGCGGCGATGGAATAGCTACTGGCTGATCAATTGGTAGGCGGACGTATTCTGCGCTTCGCGTCGTCCACGGGAGAGGGTTGTCGATGGGCCGACCTGCACCGCCATTCGCGTCGGCTATGGCGATAGTCGTTTAATGGACGTGTGACGGGTGTTCGGTAAGTGCAGCCGGTGTGGGTGGTGTGGAGGTTCGTGTCGCTCCTCGTTGACAAGCAGCGTTTATCCATGTCAGCACTTGGTTTTTCTCCTTAATCACTGATTAGTGGTTATGACCATAACAGTATCTGTATCCGTTTTCGGAAATGGGATACGAATATGGTAAATGACATATCCGAACCGTGTCCGCTCCGTATCCACCCCTAATAAGTAGGCATCTGAAATGGAACTTATTATCAAACTAGAACTACTAAAAGAATTTCAACAATTGTAAAACAAAAATTTAAATACTTACCTTTGTTGTCAATATCATTAAGGTTTACTCAGTTTCTGCATCATTAGTCTGATTATGAGGCTAGGTGACATTCAATTGGGAAGTTGTACTATTTCTTATAATACTAAAAGGATATGCATGAATATTTTTATTTGATAATTGGAAAAGCTAGAGAAACATTTTCCTAGAATTATGAATCTTACAATAGCATACTAACTTCTAACAAAAAATTAATACGAAGGAGAACACAATAAATATTAGCTCACAAGAAGAAAGTTATAGAAAATATTATCAGAAGCAGTTTGCAAAAACATACATATAAGGCACAAACCTCCATGACTGATAATTAAAGATGCGTTTTTTTTTTCCAATTAACAGCAAGAAAAGGGCACTTGTTTGTTAACATAAACTCACGAACACCTTTCTTCTATCAAAGATGTGATTAAAAAATATATGATCATGATACATGTGAAGACTAGGCAGCTCAAATTTACAAGCAGTGTATGAACAATAAACGTATACAAACCAAAAATGAGATGGTACATCAAACATTACCTTTGTGAGATAAAACTCTCACGTTCTTTCAAAATACAAGCATCCACATGACCAAAAACAACTTTTGGGTCTAAAAAAATAATTTCATAGAAGCATAAATATCACCATCATATAGGAATAGACAAGCTATGTTTTTTTTTTCAAAGAGAAACTGTGAGGCCTAAAGGCCCCACAATGTTTCATTAAAAAGCTAATAATAAAACAAGACACAAACTAGAAGAAGAAAACAAGAAAAAACATAATGCATATAAAGCCAGCGTCGTCTAAGGCAAACCCCTTGTCAGCTCTAACGAACAATGGCTGCTTCCAGCAAGACCCGTTGTCAGCTCCGATGAACATCTCTTTGGCTCCAAAAAACCCCACGTCGTCACATGCCAACCCCTCGTCAGCTCGGACGAACCATGACCATATCCAGCAACCCCCTCGTCAGCTCCGAACAATTCCTCTTCTGATCTAGTAAACCCTTGTCGTCTCAGACCAACATGCCTTTTGGCTCCGACTTATATATCCATGGCCATTGCTGCATCTGGTGAACCTTTGTCTTCTTACACCAAACACTCGTCAGCTCCGATGGCCCATGCCCAGAGTCGGCAAACCCCTTGGCAAACAATACAAAACAAAACAAAACAAAAAAAAGAAACATTTACAAACGATATGTTCTCTGTGGAGAAAACAATACAAAACAAAACAAAAAAGAAGAATTATGAGCTCTACCTCCACTTTCAGCTTTTGGGTCTGATTGATACCAAGCTCTCCGCATAATTCACTACTATGAACCCGGCTCTTTCAGCAAAGACATGAAGACCACAATTCTGCTCGTTGTAGAAGTTCAAATCTTTGGCAATACAAATGACAGGATCAAACACTTTACTCTGAGGATCATAATACTCCCAACTTATGAACTTCATCATGCACCTTGAGCAGAAGCTTTCCACGACGTAACGCAACAGGCAACACAAGTTTCTCTGGCTGCAGCAGATTGAAACTAAAGGAAGGAACCCGCATGCCCGATAAAATCCTTGGAAATCCACATTTCAAATTTCATCTTATCTTGTGACAGATGAATGAAACACGGATTACCATCAAAATCAACAATGTTCATATTGTCACAATCAATCGGATGTCGATCAGGTGGGTTGACTACACGAAACTTTTCGTCGCTGAGATTGAAGCTTAGGAAGGCCTTTGGAGAGTCCCGGTGGAGTCTGTTATTGATAATGAAATACATAACTTCACCCACAGCGATGGGGCAGCGACCGTCACCAATCGCATAGGGTGGATTCTCGGCAATACCTCTCCATGTCAATTCTGCTGTTCCTAGGGTGAGGACTTCGAAGCCCAGGTCATATGTTTTTTCTGCAAGATTGCGAGAACGGTAAAAATACTGGGCTATTTTGTAGGTGTTTGTACTTTCAATGTAACCAAAACCAGCTGTATAGTTTATTGCGTCCTTTATCCAAGTATACTTGTGGCGGTCGCCTGCAGGCAATTCGACAAACTCTTTAGTACTCGGGTTGCATACAAACATCTGCGTCTGCGTGTTGAGCAACAGCAAACCGTTGCAGTGCTGAGGAGGGAACAAATACTTCTGCACTTCAGGAAATTCTTTCGCGAACAAGAACCTCGACTTGTTCCTGCCTTCCTGATAAGTATACATAGCGATTCCTCGACGGGGTTTGGGTTTATGCGTAAGGGCGGAAAACACAAGCTGGGGATTCTCCCTCGAACGTTTCAGATGCGCGGCTGTGAAGGTAGGATCAGAGATCGGAGAACGCCACGATTTGCACACGGATTTACACTTTAGCAAGCTCTTAACGGGGAGTCTGGTGAGTATCTCAAAGGCTATCAAATCGGTAGGTGTACCATCATACTCTTCAGGCTCATGCTTCCTTCTTTTGATCTGGGGTTTCATCTCAATATCAACCATACTCCTCTTTTGGCTAATCCAAGGCAGAGTCACATTAGCCATGGTCAATCCTTGCTTTTTATCAGAATCGAGCAGATGTTAGATATGCAAAAGTTCGGAGGGAGAAATATTTTGATGCCTATTACGTCGTATATATATAGACTCGGATCTTCTTATAAAATAGTCACATGACCCTCTAATTTTACCTTCACTTAAGAATACTCATTAAATTAAAATAATTTATAATGAAAAATTCTACTAAATAAATATTTAATAAATT
Organism: Asparagus setaceus; assembly: GCA_012295165.1. Classification (NCBI taxonomy): domain Eukaryota; kingdom Viridiplantae; phylum Streptophyta; class Magnoliopsida; order Asparagales; family Asparagaceae; genus Asparagus; species Asparagus setaceus. The sequence goes on along the minus strand of CM022701.1, from coordinate 97,637,780 downwards.
CTAATCAAACTATAATTATCCATGATTTGAATAAAAAAAATCTCATTGTTAGGGTCCATTTAGTCCCACATCGGTTATATGGGTGACTTGATGTGGGTTTATAAGAGATTTGGGTTCCCTCTCTCTACAAGCTAGCTTTTAGGGGTGAGTTCTCCTGGGTCTCTTACAAATGGTATCAGAGCCGACCCCACCTTCTGGTTGCAAGCGAGCGGCACGGATGGTGACGCCGGTATTGCAGTGTTCGACCGGGACTAGGTTAGGCTAGTACAAAGCCAGCCCGCGTGGGCGCCGGGATCGGAAGCGTGGTGGTATGCTAGCTTTTAGGGTTGAGTTCTCCTGGGTCTCTTACAGCTCACCTGCAAATCCGTTTGCAAATTGTGGCATGCTTTGCTCTCTGATCCTACCTTCGTCGCCGCGCATCTAAAGCATTCGAGGGAAAATCCCCAACTCGTAATCGTAGCCCTCTCGCATGAACCCTCACCTCGAGGAATTGCCATGTACACTTACGAGGAAGGGAGGAAGAAATCGAGGTTATTTTTTGAGGAAGAGTTTCGTGCAGTGCAGACATATTTGTTACCTCCTAAGCACTGCAACGGTTTGGTGTTAACTGGAAAAACAGCACACAACACTGTACAGCGAGTTTAGGCTATGTTGAAGGTGTAAGCACCTACAAAGTAGCCAATTATGTCTACCGTTATTGGAATTCTGAAGAAAAAACGTACGACCTGCGCTTTGAAGTTCTTACTCTTGGAACAGACTTTTCATGGAGAGTTGTCGAGGATCCACCCTATCCAATTGGAGCCAATGTTAGTCCCGAGTCTGTGGGTGAAGTTATCTATTTCCTTATCTCTAATAGTCCCCACCGTGGATCTCCGAAAGCCTTCCTTTGCTTCAATCTCAAAGACGAAAAGTTTAGAGTAGTCAACCCCCCTTATGGGAGTACCGTTGACTATAACAATATGAGCATCGTGAATTTTGAAGGCAATCCATGTTTCATTCATCAGTCAAAGGATAGGAAGAAATATAAAATGTGGATTTCCAGGGACTTTATCGAGCATGCGTGGGTTCCTACATTTAGTTTCGACTTGATGAAGCCACCAAGCTTTGTGTCACCTCTTGCATTTAGTCCTGGAAAGCTTCTGATCGAGATACACGATGAAGTTCATAGGTTGGAGTATTATGATCCTCAGAGTAAAGTGTTTGATCCTGTCATTTGTATTCCGAAAGATTTGACTTTCTACGATGAGGAGAATTGTGATCTTCACGTCTTTGCAGATAGTGCCCCGTTCGCAGTGGTGAATTATGTGGAAAGCTTGGTATCAATTAGACCCAAAAGCTGAAGCTGGAGATGAAGCTGATAATTTTTTTCTTTGTCCGTGACTTTTGCCTTTGTTCAAATATGGGTAAGAACATAATTTATATTTTGACTATTTATGCTTCTTGAAATTAATTTTTCAGACCCAAAAGTTGTATTTGGTAATATGGATAATTATATTATTGTGAACCCAAAAGTTTGTGTTTGCTACTTATGCTACTGAAGAAAATTGTGTTGTGTGATTGTTGGAATCACATCCTTCGATACTCTTGGTTCAGCTTTAGGACAATTTCATCCTAAATTACTTTTGTAGAGGCTGCAGGTTTTAGAAACTATCGATGGTTATACCTAATTTGATTTTCTCATTCCAATGTCAAGCCTAGATTAATATTTTCTGTTGCAAACATGTATTATCATTGTGTCAACAATTGTATTTTGAGGAAATGTTATAGTTTATTTTGACTGATTAACTTCAGATATATCTCACATAGGTAATGTGATGTCCAATTCAGGTTATGCACCTTAATATTTGCATTTGTCTTAATTTCTGACTTACTGTTTCATTGTTGGCTCGTATATGTTGTATTGTTCCTCTAATGCATAGAACTTTCAACTACATAGTCTTTATATGACCCATGAGCATGTATCTTAATCATATATTTTGTAGGACAAAGGTGTGTGAATTTATGTGAACAACCAAGCATAGATTGGTCTCTTCTTAGTATTTGTTGAAAAGAAAAGCACCAATAATTTTTGCTCAAAATACAAACAGATTGAGAATGTTATCTGCCACCCCCAAACATACACACACGCACGCATATACACGCATGCATGAACACACACACCCCCTTACCCAACCCCTCTAGCCACCACGCACTCCCTGCACGCACACGCGGGCGCACCCACAGATGCAGCACTTACCCACACTCATCCACCCTCACACACACATGCACATACCTGCCAAGCCACCAAAACACACGCACAAACCGACCCACCCACCAATTCACGCACGATGCACCTGCCTGTGCATGCACGGAGAGACACCCACAAATATCATTTCCAGTCATCATTGTGGATATGGATATCAGATACTGATATGGATCAATAAGGAACAACATTAGCCAAAATCCAACGCGAAATTGGAGCAAGTTTAGGGAATACTAATGTGAATACATGCAAAATGTGAGAAAAATGGGTAAGTTCGGAAAAATGCATGTTGAGTGATACAAGAATTGTGTAAAACACAAAATTATCACTTACATCAGAGTCGATGGATGTACATGACACTCAAAAACCTAGATTTTAGACCCTGGATCACTAAAAACAGTTTCAGATGAACTAATCTAAAGTGAAAATAATTCTAGTTCTTTTTTCACAAATATCTGGCTGTCTATATTTGTATCCAGTTTTTTATCCATATTTGTTTCCATATCTATCTTTTTGTTGCATCTGTTTTTGCATTTGTGATACTCGAGTCTATATTAATAAGAGACCAGGCATTTATTTTCATATATATCCACATCAATTCGAATATTCATGTGGAGAACCGCTGATATCTATATTCATTTGCACCCATATTGCTTAGTCATAGCTAATACTTGTGGTTCTATTATGTGTAGCAATTTCTCATTGTGCCCTTTCAATGCTGTCTCTGGCATTTCTATTCTATATTTTCTCATTTTTCAGGGATCAACTGCAACTCAGCATGAATTTATTTGTGCATGAAACTTATAAACACTGAAATGATAAATATAAATTATTCTCATCATAATGCGCAGGCATGGGAAGCATAGTTGTGATTTCTTTAGAAATTGGTCTCTTATTTCTTATCAACCACGAGCTTATCGATGAGTTTTTTTGGTTTCCATCTGATTTGATTATAACTTGGACTGATTAATTACTTCCAATCTACTGTTTTGATGGACATTCATTATACTTATTTTTGTGTTTACGTATTGTTTTAACTTGTTGGCTATCTAATTATTGAAAGAAAAAAAAAATTGTGTGTTTATCTTTTTTTGTGTAAGTATGTTTCGTAATCGAGCTATGGGGCATGTGCATGTACTTTACATCATCTTGTTAATGGAAGAGGATGAAGTTTTCCCCACCTGTGTAATGGAAATTCAGTGAACAAAGTGTCATAGCCAATATCTCCTATTACATACACATGCACTTTATGTTTTCATGGAAGTGATAAAAAACATAATAACCATTATATTGATTCCATAAAGCTTATGGTTAAGCTCTAGAATCTCTGGATATGAACCTGATCCTAATTTCTGGATTTAGATCCTTAACATTATATCCAAATATCCGAATTAAAATCCTATGAATTCCTAAAATTAAATTATCTCTTAGATTTTTGTTTTGTTAATGGGCTTGCAATAAATCCCACAAAAATTATAAAGGAAAGGGATTTCATGGTATTTTAAAAACTTAATGGATTTGGAAGTGTAAGTTATAAGTATGGGGTGTTAATTAAAACAAACAAACTGAATGGATTTGGGTGTAAATTACAAACATGAAGATTCGTAGTCCTAATATAAAAATAGGATAAAATTTGGGGTTCAAATGAGTGAAACCAAAATAACTACAATAACAATAATTGAAATGCAAATAAAGGAAAATTTGAGGGACCCTTATATAATGTATGGTATTGATTTGGGTTTAAGTAGAAGATCTGACCCGGCCCAATCCGGCCCATTACATATATTTGCCGTACGAATCAAAACAAAACAGATAAAGGAAAGATAAGGGAAGGGAGAGCGCGAGAGAGCTGAGAAGCGAAGAGAGCGCCATGGCGTCCCTTTCTCCTTCGATCCATTCATCTTGGTGAGTTTCAATCTTTAATTTCTCTTCTCTTTGATTCGTATACTGCTTACAAGCAAATGAAATGGGACGAGATTTGAGAGCAAATGATCTGGTGCATTGTTGTTATTGGAGTGCGGATTTGTGTGATTCAGTGGGATAATTTGAGTGAATTTGAAATGGGTTTCTTGAAAAGATGGAAACTTTGAAGATTAAACTGTGTTCCTTCAAATGGGTTTCAAGTTTTTTTTTCTTATGTTGAATTGGGTTTTTAAGACATAATTTCTTTCTAAAATTCCCTAATTTCAGAGATTAAAGTGCTTCTTTTTGACTGGAGAAGTTGAGAACTAGTCTGCGGAAACTAAATAATTCAAGTTTGTAGTGAGGTATTAGAAAGAAAAATATATTCCATTTTGAGAAGAAAGATTTTTGAAATGAGTTTCATTGAAATGCCCAAATTTGGTTCTGTGGAAACTCTGCAGAGGTTTAAGATGTAACTAACAATCCCCGGTGCTTTCAAACTGCTGTTTTGTAAATACTGTCCTTATATTGTTTTGTTAGGCTCCATTTGAAGTTTGAGGGAATAAAATGAGTTCTAAAATCAGTTAATTAGCTCCCCCCCCCCAAATTCTTACCCCCATGTTACTCCCTTTATAAGTATTTCACAAAGTATAACTCTCTGATTCAATTGTATATGACACATTTTTGGGGAATGAGCCATGGTGTGGGGAATGGGATTTCATTGAAGTGCTCAAAAAATCTATTTGATTACTGAGTTGTTATCTATTGCTAGTTGCTTTCTCCAGACACTTATCCTGAACCATAGTATCTCCAATGGCCTTGGGTTATCTTTTTCCATTGGTCAATTTTCTACATGGATTCGATACGTAGTGTGTATATCTGAAGGAAACTATTATCTATAGGACGCTTTTCACCAACCAAAAATTCAACTTATCTGTGATCATCCATGCCCGCAACATGAATGTTAAACTCTTTCAAACATTCCTGTATCAATAAAAATTTTGACCTTTCTGTGCTCATCCATGCCCATGCATAAATTTACTTGTAAGATGAAGCATGTTATTTCCCTTGAAGGAACCTGATAATTTATAGACACACTTTCATATATAAATAACAAGCAAATGCATATATTTATGTGATTCAAACATTCATGTATCTATTTATCTAGCTGTATATTTATGTTAGATTTAGGGCAATGCAAATGTCTGATATCCCATGCACATGTTGGAATATCGCACCTGTGTACTACAAACCATAGGAAGGAACATGGATTGAGGTGTTGAAAAGGAAATGGTAACTGTTGTTTTAGAAGAGATGGAACTTATAGAGCTGAATGGAGAAAAGGGATTCATGTAGCTAATCTCAATAGTTTGGTTTGACTTTTGAGGCTTTGTTGTTATTGTTGTTTCATCTTCATTTATATTATTCACCGGTTCACCCTATCATGTGCCTAAACTTATGGAGTTTACCTTGTATTACTTTATCAGCATTTTTTTATCAGAACAATACTTAATGGTCATGATACTCTTTTTAACTCCTCTTGCGGGTCTAATCCAGCCATTACTAATTGGATAACTTGTTGCACACGAAGAAATGTGTATGAACATACTTCTTCTGGATCTAATCACTTCTTAGATATTTAAAATGACCGTATAAGATAGACACTTGAAGACGCATTTTACAGGCATATTACAACTGGGAAATGCTGTTATACCTCTATGAGTAGCTATTTACACTACTTACAGCCGGTGCATACATATCATTTATACGACAGTCAGAATATTACACATCTTTTTAGTCTGCAAGCACCAAAAAGTCACTTGGAACTAGAAACAAGTTTTCATAAGCTTGATGTAAGTTGATCAGTCATGTTTGATAGAAAGGCCCTTGCTTCCTTCCTTGTGACATAATTTGGGATATATCTATCTTAATAAGCTGACGCCATCTTAAATTTTCCACCTCATACTTGATAAGCTGTTTTATGTTTGATGATAGCAACTAGAAAGCCAGCTAGTCGTGGTAGTTGTTAGCATTTTAGTTGTTCTTTCTAGCATATATCTTTGAATATTCTATGTGGAATAAACAACTTGACAGAAGGAGCTAGAGTGGGAAGACCATACTTCAAGATGCTGAAACTAAATCACATTAAACCTGAAATGTGTTTTGTCCCAGATGTGTTACTTGAGCATCAGACCATGGGTTTCTAAATGGTTTTCCACCAGAATTTCTCCTTTGGGCTTTAGAATCTCCTCTGTTTGGTCTAAGTTTATGATTATTTCTGTTCTCATTTGTGTGGCTTTATGTTCATTCTACATTATGTTCAATGTTTGCGAAATCACCGATTGGGGCTAGCTGTTGGTTTGTAACTGAGATTTATTTTTTTTATTATTGTTCCTGCAATTTGTCTTCCAACTTCTCTTGCATTGTTATCAGAAACTCTGTTCACTCTGAATTTGCACGAGCATGCTTTGCTCATTATTATCTTATATCATATTGTAAATATTGTTCAAAGTAGAATTTTTTGTGTTTTGTTTTTTGTTTTTTGTTTTGGTTGATTTCATTCAGCTGGTTGGTTAAGTTGCTTGATCTATTGAAACAAAATTTCATGTGCATTTATTTGATTAACCTAGATCTAAGGAGATCTATTATTCTCACGTTTCAGTAATTTGAAGTCTGTGTTTCTCGGCGAGAGGAGCGAATTCGATGTCCAAACAATCCTGTTGTTAAGATTGGTTTTCTGAGGAAACCAATTGAGTGCAAGGAATCTAGAATAGGAAAAATGCCTATAGAAGTGCCATCAAATGTGACCATTGTACTAGAAGGGCAAGATTTGAAGGTTAAAGGGCCATTAGGAGAACTCTCGAGGACATATCCACGAGAAGTGCTGGTTAAGCGAGAGGAATCCGGACATTTAAAGGTGGCTAAAGCTATGGATACTCGAAGAGCCAATCAGATGCATGGTCTTTTCAGGTAAGAAACTAATTTATTTGTATTTCGTTTACTTTACATCATCTGAAATCATTTATATGTCGTTAAAGGAAAACCAGACTTTGGTGACAATGATTAAGCATCAAAAGAATTTCTCACGTGTTAATTCTATTTCACAGTTCAGGTTATTTTTTAAATTGATTTTCATGCCTGTATATTTATCATTTTATCTCTACAAGTGCCTCATTTGTTTCCTTTTGTAGTATATTATTGTAACCTATCTGTAGGTTGGCGATAAGAAATTAGACGAGTAGGACTTTATATAATCTGAAAAATCACTGTTGACTGTAAGTAGAATAAGAACTGATAGATGACCTTTTCAAATGCAAGGTTAAGAAATAGGGAGAAAACTTAATCCCATTCTCTAGAGAGTCTTAATTCTTTGGTCTTCAGTTAGAAGAGCAGCATTCTCTTCGAATGTTACCTGGGCATAAAAATTAATAGGTAAATTACAAATAATCACCCTATGGTTTAAAATGTGACTCTTTAACCCTCCTAATCAAATAATCATGATTTTTTAATGTAATTATCAATTTTAAATGATAACCATATATAGGTTTCTTGTAGGCATGGAGGTAATTTTCATGTTCTACTAGAATTAATACTATATTTTGTTACATCGAAATTAACTTCGAAGAAAGCCGTCACTTTTAAAACATTTAAAGAGTTATTCTGAAGTTATCCAAAACTAATTCATGAGAACTGAGATCCTTTGAGGAGTAGTAAAAAGGTGCACTCGTTATGTTACATTAGATAGTAGGCTTCTTTATGAGGATCCTTGAGGCTGGTCGATGATTAAGTAAGTACCAAAAGATTAATAGGCCTTAAACTGAGATTCGAATCAAATTAACCCAAAGCTCGAACTATTAGATTAGTCACTCATGAAATCCCAACAAAGGCTACTGCTTCTTTGAAAACTGACCCCAAAAATTTGGAATAAACACTTCGTTCTTCTTTCTATATGTCTATTCATGAAGATATATGTATATATGTATTTCATTTGAGTGCAGGACACTTACTGATAACATGGTGGTGGGAGTCTCTAAAGGATTCGAGAAGAAACTCCAATTGGTTGGAGTTGGTTATCGAGCAGTGCTAGAAGGCAAAGACTTGGTTCTGAGTCTAGGTTTTTCTCACCCAGTTCGGATGCCAATACCCGAGGGTCTCAAAGTGAAGGTAGAAGAGAACACAAGGATCTCGATTCTTGGTTATGACAAATGCTCTATTGGTGAATTTCTTTGCCGCTATAAGGAAATGGAGACCCCGAGCCTTACAAGGGAAGGGAGTTAGATATGCTGATGAAGTTGTAAGAAGAAAGGAAGGAAAAGCTGGGAAAAGAAGTAGAAGTTTTTGTATCTTTTGAGTCATGTTTTGGTGTTGCCTTTGGGATTTGACCTAATTTTCTCCGTTTTATTTGAATGTGCCTTGTATTCACATTGTCATTGTAGACCTTGCACATTTACTTCGAGTTTAAAAGAAAGTTTTTAATGTGTTTTCCTTGTTAATATTAGCTTTGTGAAGTTAAAGGAACAATTGGGATGACAATTTTAGAGTTTCATTTTTTTTTTCTTTCAAAAATCTATCTTTAACTTCATTTTAAACAAGGACTTCATCCTCTCTTTAACTTCCCCCTTGTTTTACCTTTCTTATTATACGCTCTCTCGCGGTGAGTCCTCTGTAATAATTTCAATTTATTGAGAATTTAAAAAGAATTATTCTCTGAGAAAATTTGGAGCAGATATGGTATGTGGCAAAGACTTTGGCTCTCTACATGACGCTCAGTATTTTTGGTATAATGATGATCAAAAGATCAGTATAAATTGTTTCTTTTGCAGGCTATGGTGATTGCAAGAATGTTCAACAGTGGAAAAAGAAAAAAAAAAGAAAGAAAGAAAGAATACCTGAATACCTATAGAAGCTATTTTCCTTTCATGGAACAAAGAATAATACAGTTTGACATGATTAAAAATTTCAAAAAAAGTTTGACATACTGAACAGCTGAGTGTTATCATTTTTTGTTGTCCATACTTTTATTGTATAGTATGGAAATAATCTTTATAGGTTCATCTTTGCAGTAAAATGATAACAATAGAAGAACTATAGGATTCATTCCTTGTTCCTTCAAATAATAACTTGTATATGGATGTGGTGAACAGACTAAAAGTAACTCGCACAAGCGAAAACTCAAGGAAATAACAATTAATTTCCATATAATTGTGTTAAAAAAAAGAAGAAGAAAAAAACCTGATCTTTGGAGCAGAAATAATGAACATGTCTGCTCAACTTCACTACTCCAAGATTTGAGGGGTCGAAAATTTTCCTTATTCACAAATAAAGAAACAAATCTGTCATAAAATAGAAATTTCCCTAAAGCAAAACTCCATTAAGATCAAATGGTATTGAAATAGGTCAGATTGAAAAGCTAAAAGTATCGACTCTTCTCGATTATCTGGTGATCCTAACAAAGACTCACAGTCTCAGTCACAATATCAGCATCTGGATTTACTGCAAGTTTACATGTAAAGACAGCAAGTTTCATATTGTTTACAAACATGAGAACATGGTGAGAAAACTGCTCAGTACAAGTTTTATACAGTTCTCTCTAAGCCAGGCCCTTGTTCTGATGCTTGTATAGCCAACTCATCTGACTTCTTGAGGTATGTGAATTTTGACTCTAAGGTAGCCTTCAAACTAATAATCAAGCTGTTCAAAAGATAAATAAGTCAGATTTGGTCATTTGATAAAGCAAGAGATAACAAAATACAGCTTAACAGTACTTGCCTCAAGTAAGCCTAGAGAGACTAAAAAGTCATGTTTCTAACACCACAATGAGACTAAACTTGCCTGTAATCATGCAAATCATGTCAGAAATGAATAAGCAAACCTGAAATTTACTCTAATAAGCTATATTTAAGGCAAACCATCATGTATTCAACTTATTGTAAACCAAAATATGAGGTTTATACGAATTACTCAACTGTAAAGCTCAAGAGTTGATTTCCCGCTAAATGAGCAACATACATATTTAGTTCATGTAAGCATCAATAAAAGAATTTAACTTCATGCTAAGTTGCACGGAAATGGGTACCAGTACCAATATGGGTGTGTGTGTATGGGGATGGGACACAATAAATTTTTAAAATGTAGAGTATCATGACATGGATATATATTAATAATTTACATGAGATCGTTATTTTTTTAATTCCTGTGTTATTAAAATAAAAATTCCTATCAAAATTTTAAGTTTCTTTAATTATGTTATTATTATAAATTGGGAAGTGTACATTTTTTAACTATACACTAACCCGGTAAAACCATAGTTTGGAGCTTGGGTATTGGCCGAAACGAACCTGATTCATGTCTAACGAGTTTCAAGAAATGGATGTGAAGTGTAGGAATATATTCAAGAAGTGTATGGAAAGTGTTTTAAATTAAAACATATATCACATAATTGAGTACATGTCTGAATAAATGTATGCATATATTCAGGGAGTGTCCATAAAGCTTGGGTACGGACACGTGTGCGGTATGTGTCGGATGTGTGTCGGGTGTGGCTTCATGATACAAGTACCCATGTAAAATAGACTTCATATCTCATCTACCAAAAATGATAAAAGAAAAATATGATCATGTAATGAATAAATACTCAAATGAAGGAAACCTTTAAATTATATAAATCTGATGTGCAAAAAAAAAACTCAAGCCACAAATGAAGCATACGAAAGATATTTTTTGTATTAACATACCAAAAATAGCTTGTTCATAAGGAAAGAAAATTGTACTTTACATTGCTTTTCAATTTTGACGAGTAAGTCGAATTGCTTCTATTACACGTTCCCCATTTATTGGTTTTGTCAAATATGAATCCATTCCTGAAAGAGTTGCCTTTTTTTCTTCCTCAGATGTTGCATGAGCCGTAAGAGCTATGATTGGAATGTGAATGCCATAAAATATATTAATATTAAAAATAATATTAATATATTTACTCATATTAAAAATAAATTGATTTTCATGCATGTATATTTATCATTTTATCTCTACAAGTGCCTCATTTGTTTCCTTTTGTAGTATATTATTGTAACCTATCTGTAGGTTGACGATAAGAAATTAGACGAGTAGGACTTTATATAATCTGAAAAATCACTGTTGACTGTAAGTAGAATAAGAACTGATAGATGACCTTTTCAAATGCAAGGTTAAGAAAAAGGGACAAAACTTAATCCCATTCTCTAGAGAGTCTTAATTCTTTGGTCTTCAGTTAGAAGAGCAGCATTCTCTTCGAATGTTACCTGGGCATAAAAAATTAATAGGTAAATTACAAATAATCACCTTATGGTTTAAAATGTGACTCTTTAACCCCTCCTAATCAAATAATCATGATTTTTTTAATGTAATTATCAATTTTTAAATGATAACCATATATAGGTTTCTTGTAGGCATGGAGGTAATTTTCATGTTCTACTAGAATTAATACTATATTTTGTTACATCGAAATTAACTTCAAGAAAGTTGTCACTTTTAAAACATTTAAAGAGTTATTCTGAAGTTATCCAAAACTAATTCATGAGAACTGAGATCCTTTGAGGAGTAGTAAAAAGGTGCACTCGTTATGTTACATTAGATAGTAGGCTTCTTTATGAGGATCCTTGAGGCTGGTCGATGATTAAGTAAGTACCAAAAGATTAATAGGCCTTAAACTGAGATTCAAAATCAAATTAACCCAAAGCTCGAACTATTAGATTAGTCACTCATGAAATCCCAACAAAGGCTACTGCTTCTTTGAAAACTGACCCCAAAAATTTGGAATAAACACTTCGTTCTTCTTTCTATATGTCTATTCATGAAGATATATGTATATATGTATTTCATTTGAGTGCAGGACACTTACTGATAACATGGTGGTGGGAGTCTCTAAAGGATTCGAGAAGAAACTCCAATTGGTTGGAGTTGGTTATCGAGCAGTGCTAGAAGGCAAAGACTTGGTTCTGAGTCTAGGTTTTTCTCACCCAGTTCGGATGCCAATACCCGAGGGTCTCAAAGTGAAGGTAGAAGAGAACACAAGGATCTCAGTTACTGGTTATGACAAATGCTCTATTGGTGAATTTGCTGCCGCTATAAGGAAATGGAGACCCCCCGAGCCTTACAATTGGAAGGGAGTTAGATATGCTGATGAAGTTGTAAGAAGAAAGGAAGGAAAAGCTGGGAAAAAGAAGTAGAAGTTTTTTGTATCTTTTGAGTCATGTTTTGGTGTTGCCTTTGGGATTTGACCTAATTTTCTCCGTTTTATTTGAATGTGCCTTGTATTCACATTGTCATTGTAGACCTTGCACATTTACTTCGAGTTTAAAAGAAAGTTTTTAATGTGTTTTCCTTGTTAATATTAGCTTTGTGAAGTTAAAGGAACAATTGGGATGACAATTTTAGAGTTTCATTTTTTTTTTCTTTCAAAAATCTATCTTTAACTTCATTTTAAACAAGGACTTCATCCTCTCTTTAACTTCCCCCTTGTTTTACCTTTCTTATTATACGCTCTCTCGCGGTGAGTCCTCTGTAATAATTTCAATTTATTGAGAATTTAAAAAGAATTATTCTACAGAAAATTTGGAGCAGATATGGTATGTGGCAAAGACTTTGGCTCTCTATATGACGTTCAGTATTTTTTGGTATAATGATGATCAAAAGATCAGTATAAATTGTTTCTTTTTGCAGGCTATGGTGATTGCAAGAATGTTCAACAGTGGAAAAAGAAAAAAAAAAAAAAGAAAGAAAGAATACCTGAAGACCTATAGAAGCTATTTTCCTTTCATGGAACAAAGAATAATACAGTTTGACATGATTAAAAATTTAAAAAAAAGTTTGACATACTGAACAGCTGAGTGTTATCATTTTTTGTTGTCCATACTTTTATTGTATAGTATGGAAATAATCTTTATAGGTTCATCTTTGCAGTAAAATGATAACAATAGAAGAACTATAGGATTCATTCCTTGTTCCTTCAAATAATAACTTGTATATGGATGTGGTGAACAGACTAAAAGTAACTCGCACAAGCGAAAACTCAAGGAAATAACAATTAATTTCCATATAATTGTGTTAAAAAAGAAGAAGAAAAAACGATCTTTGGAGCGAAATAATGAACATGTCTGCTCAACTTCACTACTCCAAGATTTGAGGGGTCGAAAATTTTCCTTATTCACAAATAAAGAAACAAATCTGACATAAAATAGAAATTTCCCTAAAGCAAAACTCCATTAAGATCAAATGGTATTGAAATTGGTCAGATTGAAAAGCTAAAAGTATCGACTCTTCTCGATTATCTGGTGATCCTAACAAAGACTCACAGTCTCAGTCACAATATCAGCATCTGGATTTACTGCAAGTTTAAATGTAAAGACAGCAAGTTTCATATTGTTTACAAACATGAGAACATGGTGAGAAAACTGCTCAGTACAAGTTTTATACAGTTCTCCGTAAGCTAGGCCCTTGTTCTGATGCTTGTATAGCCAACTCATCTGACTTCTTGAGGTATGTGAATTTTGACTCTAAGGTAGCCTTCAAACTAATAATCAAGCTGTTCAAAAGATAAATAAGTCAGATTTGGTCATTTGATAAAGCAAGAGATAACAAAATACAGCTTAACAGTACTTGCCTCAAGTAAGCCTAGAGAGACTAAAAAGTCATGTTTCTAACACCACAATGAGACTAAACTTGCCTGTAATCATGCAAATCATGTCGAAATGAATAAGCAAACCTGAAATTTACTCTAATAAGCTATATTTAAGGCAAACCATCATGTATTCAACTTATTGTAAACCAAAATATGAGGTTTATACGAATTACTCAACTGTAAAGCTCAAGAGTTGATTTCCCGCTAAATGAACAACATACATATTTAGTTCATGTAAGCATCAATAAAAGAATTTAACTTCATGCTAAGTTGCACGGAAATGGGTACCAGTACCAATATGGGTGTGTGTGTGTGTGGCTTCATGATACAAGTACCCATGTAAAATAGACTTCATATCTCATCTACCAAAAATGATAAAAGAAAAATATGATCATGTAATGAATAAATACTCAAATGAAGGAAACCTTTAAATTATATAAATCGGATGTGCAAAAAAAACTCAAGCCACAAATGAAGCATCTGAAAGATATTTTTGTATTAACATACCAAAATAGCTTGTTCATAAGGAAAGAAAATTGTACTTTACATTGCTTTTCAATTTTGACGAGTAAGTCGAATTGCTTCTATTACACGTTCTCCATTTATTGGTTTTGTCAAATATGAATCCATTCCTGAAAGAGTTGCCTTTTTTTCTTCCTCAGATGTTGCATGAGCCGTAAGAGCTATGATTGGAATGTGAATGCCATAAAATTTCTCCTCTTCCCTAATTTTTTTAGTTGCTTCATAGCCATTCATAATTGGCATCTAAAAATAAAATATAGAATTTAGGAAATTATTTGTACAAAAGATGTATAAATTGAAAATAAAGTATTCTAAATAGATTAAAAAAAATTAACTTGTAAAAAAAATGGAATGTTCAATTACCTCACAATCCATAAGAACAACATCATAAGGAAATGACTTTAAAGCTCCTCCTCTATCGCTTTCATTATAAACAGCATCCTCTTTTAGAGCCTTTCTGATCAAGTTTAAAGCTTCAAGTCCATTTTCAGCAAATTCAACCATTGCACCAAATCGGGACATAGTGGATGAAGCAATGCGTTGCATTAAAATATTATCTTCAACCAATAAAATTTTCAAATCAGCTAAAGGCTTTTCAATGTCCAATTTATGGACACATGGAATTGATTGTGAAGCTAGAGGAGGAATATGTGAAATATATGTTGTATCTTGGGATCTTGATGTAGATGCATGAGTTTCGCTTCTTCCTACAAGATCTTGCATCAATCTTGACATTTCATACAGTCGAGACCCATGAATTGATTTTCTCAATATAAGATCATATGGCTTTTGTTTTAATCTTCTCAATTCAGCACTTTGTGTATTTGCATTCACCAACCAAACAGTCTTTAACTGAATTCTTTGATTATCTTTTGAAAAATTGTTCAATATTGAGCATATATTTGAGAAATCTCCACAATTAATATCAATGACAACCAAAATGAAAATAGAGGAATCTCTGGATCTTCTTCGAGATGTTTGCTTTGTGCTTAGAGGTAGAATGTGATTTGTCTCATCTGTAGGACTACGAGACATATCTTTCACTATATCCAAAGATCTAATTTTATTTAGAGAATTCCCTCGAGATAATGCATCAAATTTTCCAGAACCGCTATCAGTATATTTACATTTTTCAAGCATGGGACACAGAAGTTCCCAATTTTGAACTATCCAAACTTTCATTCCAATATTTTCCATCCATCTTTGCAGAATTCTTTTAGTCTCATTACTTTCAATCAATAGTAGGGAATGAACTCCTTCCATTTTAAAAACTTTCTAAATGTCATAGCTCGAAGAGTTGGTTGGTTTGATGCTTCTTGGTTGTGTGAATATTTATTTTCTTCTTCGGTATGATTAAAGGTCATCTCACAAGATTTTAGAAAAATATTAAATCTGAAACAAGTTCCTTCTTCACCATGTTCTTTATCTTCAATGCTGATTTCGCCCCAACCCATTAAACGTACCTAGAAAAAAATTTATAAAAGTTAACATTGATTTGAGTATATAAGATATATATATAGAAGTTATTATAACAAGAATGTAATAAAAAATTTTGTACTTACAAACGATTGAACAATTCCAAGACCTAAGCCAGTCCCTTCATGTCCTCCAGGAGATAATTCTTTAACTTGAACATAATTTTCAAAAATAGATGCTCTTTTTTCCTTTGGTATTCCCAATCCACTGTCATCAACCTCAAAAACAAACTCAATCATATTTGAATCATGTAGGGAAGTATTAAGAGTCATCACATCAGAGTAAGCATCATCTTTTTCGAACCATCTCAACTTAGAGCAAGCAAACTTAGGAAATCGATATGATTGTTTTGAAGAATGTATAGAATTTTCTAAGCTCAGTTTCTTAGCCCATGCACGCAAAATTACGTGGCCCTTCGATGTGAATTTCACTGCATTACCAAGTAAATTATCAAGAATTTGCTTAAGCCTCCTACAATCACCTTTGACATTTAATGACTTCAGGACAGAAAAATCACAGGGATCCCATATAACCTCCAGGCCTTTCTTTAGAGCTACAACATGAAACATGTCAACTGATTCTTCAAGAACTTGAGTCATATCAAATTCCACCTCTTCTAATTGCATCTTTCCAGCTTCCACTTTGCTCATATCAAGAATAGAATTCAATATTTCTGAAAGATAGTTTCAATAAAGAGTTTATTAAATCATATTAATAAAAGCCAACTTTTTACATTAAAAAGAATGTTTGTCTATATGTAAACTTACCCAAAAGCTTAGACGCACAAGCATTCATTTGGATCAAGTTCATATCCAACTCAGATTGTGGAAGAACATCATCACGACAAAGTTCGATTAACCCACTGATTCCTGCAAGAGAAGTGCGAACATCGTGACTAGCACTAGCAAATGCTAAGCTCTTGTTCATACTTTTTCTCTCTGCTTGTTGAACGGCATCTTTTAGTCTAATGAGGTTTGCCTGTAGAAATGTCTCTTGTTTCCATGATCTTCGGAATACTTGCAATATAAAATAGCTTGTAAATATTAAGGCAAGAATCATAACTGATATCAACATTATAATAATGATCTTCAAAGCTCGAAAGAAATATATAATATTTTTGAATGGGAAAGCAACCACAGTTACCTACAAAAAATTAAACAACATTAGACATGTAAAATTTTCTTATAAGAATGAAATGCAAATGTTTAGAGAACATACCAATTGAATCCCTGCAACATCAAAAGAAGCACAACCCAACTTGTAACTCTTTCCCCATATATCTAAATTTTGAGTATCCATGGGTCCATTACTGTCCATTTTGCAAGAAATATTGACATATTCACCACAGGACAAATTTTGGCCCCCATAAATTGAGACAATGCCATCTTTGACAATGTATTGAGCATTGGGAGGCCCAGTTTGTGCTAAAGAGTGCCCATCTTGTGTTGATAAGTATAAATATGCTCCATGAAGATTAATTCCAAGTATATACTCAGTAAATTTTTTAACTCCAACACCAAGTGAAACCACTCCATTATTATCTACAGGGGCTTTTAAAAAGAGCATTTGTTCTTTATCCATTCCCCATCCAAATCCCCAAGAAGCATATCCCCTCGAATGAGATTCATTGTGTTGTATAGGAGGTAAAACAGTTGCATTCCCAAATCTCTCACCATTAGTCTCATTAACTTGTTGACGATATAAATCATATCCAGAAAAACCATTTGAAGGCTTTGAAATGTTTGAGAACATAGCATATGTCTGATTCCTTTCATGATAGTACGAGAACATGGACTCATCATTTGTAATATATGATAACTGAGACACCCATGAGAACAGTGTGTACACCATAAATAGGTCAGGAAAGCCCTACACATCAAAAAAAATATAATAAGAAATTTGTTCATCTATTTTATTACTATAGTTAAAATGTTACCTTGCTCTCACTAATAGAAGCCGATGGTATATTCACATCACTAGTGGAGCAAAGAAGCCTCGCGAGATTATAAAGAGAAGTATTTGTCTGAAGCAAAAAGGTGCATCCTATCTTGAACATGTTCCATTAAAACTCTATGTGTATCATCAAAAGAATCATGCACATTATGTTGGATAGATTGACTCATTGCTAATATTACAATTGTAATTGCACTAAGAGCCACCAAGACCTGTATGCATAAGTAAAATAAAAATAACATGTGAAGAAAGCCAAAATAATGTTCAATTGAGAATAATCACAAAGATGATATGGAGAGGAAGTACTATAGGAAATATGCTCCAGAT
Source organism: Asparagus setaceus (assembly GCA_012295165.1). Classification (NCBI taxonomy): domain Eukaryota; kingdom Viridiplantae; phylum Streptophyta; class Magnoliopsida; order Asparagales; family Asparagaceae; genus Asparagus; species Asparagus setaceus. Next base: position 97,619,703 of record CM022701.1, on the reverse strand, counting down.
GAGAATAAACCCAAATGTCTTCATCCTCTTGTTTTTCCTGTTGATATAAAGTTCATTGTAAGTAGGAGATATAATTTAGATGACATAATCAATCTACATGATAAAATGGAACGTGTAAAATGTACGATAAAATATATGGTGGTATCAAAAGTTGTAGAAAAGCAAAATTTTCAAATAAGGAGATATTCATGCCCGCTTCTCTATGTTTAATTTTTCGACATAACATTTAATATCAAATGTTGATTTCCATCTTATAAAATATTCTTATAGTTATTCTAAGTCCATTCCTTTTCCAACTAAGTACCCATTCATTTTTCCCCTATCAAGCACGAAAACAAAAATCATTCTTATTAAGTCTATTTTCAACACTAGCCAATTATTATATTACTTTCTTAAAATAAGCTAACTAGTTAAGAAATACCTACTATAGTTAATCAGTGATATTTAATTCTAAAATTTATAGAACTAAAGCACTTTTTCAGATCTTTAAAATCATTGTATTAAACATACCCAACATGGTACAATATATTGGCAAGTATATTCTTTTACAACTTCAAAATGATATGGTCTAAATATCTTTTACCAACCTTTGGAAATTTTGGGTGATATATCCCACATAACTAATATATCAGCTAATATATTGGTGACGATGCTTTTATATTACTTATCGTAAAACAATATAGACTTTTAGCAATTTTTGATGACATAACATAATTTTCCCAATATATCAAGTAGTATCTTGGCCCAATTATTCTAATGTTGATATGGACTTTTATTTATTTTAAAATGTTGATTAGTGATTTTAAACATATATTCTTTACATTTTGTATGCTAAAATTTCATTAAGTGTATTTAGATTATATTTTACGGATGTTGTACTATATATGCACATTATTCAATATAACACTCGATATTTACAACAAATTCTCGATCCCTAGTATCCAAAACCGATACAAATTTTGGTCATTCGATATTTCCCTAATATTTGATATTTAAAACTTTGTTTAAAATATGATACTTGATCACTTAAAATAGAAACAATTAAGTATAAGTAAAGGATGAGTACATGGAGAATAGAGTGAATAGGTTTGAACAAAATAAAAAAATTGAAAACTTAAAATATATTTACTCATATTAAAAATAATATGAATCAAAGAACACTTTCAACAGTTTGGCTGAGTTTGGAAAACATGGTTGGCGGATCTTTCAAGTTGGAAATATACATAAATACATATACAAAAATATGACTACTTTCTTGCCTACCTAAATTTGATATGTGTATGGGTAAATTTGATAGGCAATATTAAAAATGTTTCAAAATTGAATGATAACTCGATCTCAATAGGAAAGCTATAACCTAATTACTCCATATGTATTTCTCAAGTATATTCATAAATCATACCTAATAAATTAGTATTTCTCGTGATAAAACATATACTATAAAAGGGTTGTCATAAATATGAAAGGAAATGCAAAAGATATATTAGAAGATTGAAATTTATCAAGTAGTGACAATAAAGTCCAACAAGGAATAAATTAGAAATTTATCGTAAAAATATAAAAATTCTTTCACCTATTTTCACCGAAGAAAACTAGGAATGGTAATTGTCTACAATTCCCAATTTTTCATCTACGATAAAAATCACAGATGCAAATTTTCCATTTCGTCTATAGTGTTCCATCTATGTTAAATATGTGGACTATTTCGTTCATGTTGTTGGAATAAAATAATAATAAGCATCGCATGTAAATCAATATTAATTTTCTCAACCTCAATTATTTAGTTAATCAACATAAAAATCTAAACAAAATAAATCAAAAGAGAATGGGATGAACAAAAGCAACGAAAGAATTGAAAAGCAATGCAATAGTTTAACACTAGAAAAAACTTAAAACATTAGTGAGAATCATAAACTTTAGAGGTAAAAAAATTTACCTTGGATTTCTATTGAGACCGAAACAATAATTTTCAAATCATATCAGAGTGAGGAGACTCAAGGACAAGACTTTCTCCTCTCTAGCTTCAAAACCCTAAAAATATTTGGGGCTATTTTTTGTATAAGTGGTTGGTGCAGCTCTTTCCGTTTTTTTCTTTTTTCTTTTTTTCTTTTTTGGATGCTAGTTTCAGACCCGTGTGATGCACAAATTTGAGTTAAAGTATTATTAAAAGTTTGAACAGCTGTTTACTTAACTACCAACAAATCACTAGTAAAATTAAAAACTTATTTTACAAATAAAACAACAAAAATTAATCAATTCAAAAAAATTACTCAATGTAGATGAACCTAAATTATTTCACATCAAATCCAGTCCCAAAATTAAAAGAGCTCAAAAATAGGAAATAGTTATGGTAGATAACCCGAATCCATGAAACAATGCTAAAATAATTCACATATAAACTGAAGAAATGATGTCGGTATTTTGTAAATCGCTAAAGAATCAAAATGCACACTGAATAAAATCTAAATTCAAAGAGTGCATTACACATCTAAATAATCCAATTTAGTCCTAACTTCCAAGAGTTTATCGATAAAATCGCATATGATAACTAATAAATTCCTCAAATTTTACTAGCAAATTTATAAATATAATATTAAGAAAAGAAAACTATTTCCTCTAAAAGAGACCATGAGAAAAAAAATAGAGAGCTTGACTTGGACCGGTGGGTTGTGGCTACTAAAATCGCTAATAGTTCCAAATATATGGTTTTATTTCAATTGATTTCAAACCTGAAAATCTTATCCACCAAAAGTTTACGCCATGTAACATGATATGATTGATTTGTAAGTTTCTTATTTTTTATAATAGTTTTAAAATCCAACTATTTTCCTTGTAGATGCTATATAGGAACTGTGTGTATGATGAATCTTTTGTCACTATTGTCGGCAACAAAATCTTTTAAAAGATATCATCCTTTAAATTGAGATGTTATTAATTACAGAAATGGGTGTTTAACTATTTCATACTTCCACTATTAAATAGTTATTATGAAGTCGAGTTCTAATATCATATTTATCGAATATCAATATTTAAAGTATTTATGGGATCCAAAACTTAAATAGAACTATTCATTTTTTCAAGATTTCATTTCGATTAGGTAGCAAAGTTGGAAGTAAAGGATTAAGCTTTTGTATCTTTCTCAAAATAGACAAATTTCAAAACAAAAAAACTAAAACCTTATGTATCAAAAACATGAAATTACAATTTTTATACTCAACAAAAGCAAATAACGTAGAATTCCCCATCAATTTATGTGCATATTGGTCTGCTATTCACTTAATAGTAATGGATATAAATATTAATCCAATAATATTTAATTCATACCCCATTTGATTCTTTAACTGTTACTACAAAAACATCTAATATTGTACTTTTGATTGGATTTAACAATATATTATAATTAAATCCTTAAAAGCTATAAAAAGACACCCAAAGCTTAGGGTTGTTTGTTTCCATGCATTATTCATCATTGGATTTAAAATTGGACCGACGAGTTAAAAATCATGGATTTTTACCAAATACATTATTTATTTGTTATTTTTTGTACACGGATTTTGTGTTACCACATAGGAGAAATGCATCAAATATAATTTCTTAAAATTATGCTAATTTCAAACGTGTACAACCAAACAAAATTCGATTGCATTTTATCCCATATTGGGTTTCTTCAAACTAAGCCATAATTCACTATAAACTGGAAAAAAGTGAGAAATTCACAATGAACAGTAAGTTTGTTCTCCTTGATTTTGTTATTTATGTTTCTTCCCCTGTTTCCTCTTTTCATAGCCCTCTTAATACTAATATATTCTATCATGAAGCGGCAGAGTTCAGAAAAATCTGATTAAAATAATAAATTATTCTTGTTAATCGACACCACCACTTCATAAAATAAAATAAAAAAAGGCAATATATTAAACTACAAAACCCTTTAAAATTCCAACTTTTAATATACAAAAAGAAAATCTTGAAGATCTTACTGGATTTTTGAAAAGTTCGGGATGACGCGGATGGGAGATGTGATCCTCAAGGCGCGGCAATCTTTCTTCTCTTTTGTATATGAACAAATCAAAGTGTGGTTAAATTAAAGAGGAGGATCGTGAGATTTGAAGCGGAGAGTTTTTTTGTTTTCTCTGTCATCTCCCTTTCATTCGATGAATTAGGATTTAAGAGAGAGGTGGCGGCCAAAAAAAGAGAGAGATTAGTGGGGGAATTAGGATTTAAGAGGGGGTTTTAAGTTGTGGGGCGGGTTTGGTTTGTGTTGATTGCCGAACCGAATTCATTTGTTTCATATTTTCATTAATTACATGATAAAATATGAAATTGGTGATTCCATTGAGGTGCGAGTCTCTGAAAACTTGAAATAAATACGAAAGATAAACATAGAATTCTATTTTAAAAAAAAGAAACAACCAAATTAAAATTACTACGATTAATACCTGTAAATAGGGTGACATTATCCTTAAATTAAATCGATGAGTAGTAAGTTTTTTACCCCTTAGGAATAATACTGAATTATATATGACTGAAATTGTAGAAAAGTGTTTAAAAAAATCCTATCGGGCATGTACACGCACATAAATCGAGATATTAGTGTTCACTCTCATTAATTAGTCACTCAATAATCAAATTAAACAACTGAACAATACAATCCAAACTTGTATTCGATTTTTCTTAAATAATTAAACATATAAAGGTTTTATATGCATGTTTTCATCTAGTATCAATTAAGCTCGGATGGCCCTTAAAATGTATGCTTTGATTGAATGATCATTATGCTAATGCTTGTTCTGTTTAATAATTGAAAGTGGAGTTGTTCTAGTTTATAGAAGGAGATATGCTTCACTTTCTAGAAATATGAATTGTCCTTATAGTTAGAAGAGCATTTGATTTTGATTTTGTGTGGTAAATGACACATCATTTTTTTGGGCTATTGAAGGGTTTATATAATGACTCGATTAGTAGGAAATATGATCATTATGATTCACTTGCTGGAAATATATTTGGTGTTTGAGATTTAACTGTTATAAAATGATAAAACCTTGAGGCTATTTCTGAGTTTTAGTAGGGCTCTACCATTAACGTGATGAATTCAAGAAGAATCCATAGCGGGGGCCTCTTGGAGGGATTCAAATACTCTCCATTGCTGAAAAGTACTGAAAAAAATATTATAATCATCTCATCGCAACCATCTACATTAGGCAAAGGATTGTGATTTACCCTAGATCTAAATATTAAAGTTAATGGTTATGTTCACGGGCACATATATGTGTCACCATATGTGTATATATGCATGTGTATGTTACATGTATATGTGTTGTCCGCTTGTGTGTGCACCTAATTGTGCATTTGTGTGCATGCGCATGTGAGATAACATAGCTACATGGTTGCGTAAATATCTATCTTGCAGTTTCTTGGATGATCCCTATAGGAAACTATCTTCAGTTTATCTAGCCTAAACGCTGTACAATATTGAGGTCAAGGGAACTTACAGGATTTCTACACTCCCTGATACTTTGCTTGAACGACAATCTGTCACATATGTTTTTGCTACATCCTAGAGGTGATATTCACCATGAATTTGGGATCAAACTAGATATCGGATGGCCATTTTTTATAGCTACTTATCGGTATCTTTCTTAATTTGGTAAAATGGACATGATACCGTATCAGGTTACAACTAAGACATGCAGGATAAATATTATTAAAATATAATGTCTAATTGGAGGTCTAGTACTAGGTCTAGTTCAACCAGACCAATATTCATGTGGCATTGCATAGGTGTAGTCTTCTGATCTACACAAATCTTTGGGGGACAAACTACCATATTAAATTGAGTTGTTTAGTAGGAAGTAGCTTGTCTCCAACAGTTACTCTGTAAGTAAGCTTGTCTCCAGCAGTCTCAGGGTTCATTGACAAGATTCAAGTCTTAGGCTTCATTGTCAAGATTCAAGTGTAATGCGATCATTTTTCATTGTTTTGTCGTAGCACTGAAAATTTACACCACCACCCTCATACCGAGAACCATATTGCTCATTTTGCTCATCGTTGCATTGGGTGGCACTTTGAAAATTTAACCCCACACTCATACCGAAACGATGCACGGCTCTTTCTATTGAGATAATGGTAAACACCGCTTGTTAGCAAAATTCATCATAGTCACGAGTTCCAAATTGTAATATGATGATATAAAGTACACACTTTTAAGTATTAATACGTCGAGATGGTATTTGATCTTTATTTTTGCATGCATCTCCATATGTCTTTATTTCTGGGCTGTGGAATTACATTTTGATAACTTGCTATCAAACATCTTCAAGGCCCAAAGGTATTTAACCACATTAATATATCAAAGCTTATGATCATTTATTATGTGTCGATGACATATGTATGTGCTTCTCATTTTCAGAATGAAGTAAACTCAAGCTGTTGAAAAGAAAAAGGAAAGGACATGGACACGACAAGAGAATATAAAATTGATTGATGGCTTGCTTGTTTAATGCTTTGCCAGGTCTTGATGCCAAAATGGAGCAGCTTCGTGCTAAATGGTGGACACAAGGAAATACTTCTTTTGTTTCTATGTTGAATTTTATAAGAACTATGTTTAATACTCATTCAGGTGTAACTCGGATTGTGTGGATGTTTTGATTGGATGCAAGGTTCTTGAAACAAGTTGTTATATTGTTGCTTCCTAAAAAAGTTGTTATATTGTTATCTTGTTGGTTGTTTCTTTATTTTCTACTTGACTAACCTTTTTATCATGTGTATTGAGGTTATTGGGAAGAAGAAACTACTTACTATTTATTATTTCGTGTTACAACAATATCTTGAATTATGAGTAAGCGAAGTGATGAGTATATGTGATATGTTATGCTCACAAGGTTGTGTTAGTCACAAAAATTATAATTATTAGTGTTATTGCAATTTTCAAAAGATAAATAAAATTCATGTTAATCTCAATTTCGAACAATACATGCTAATCCCAATTTCAGACTAACCAAACATGGGAGTGGGATTTTGAGCATCATAATCCCAAGAACATTGAACATGGAACCAAACATAGGATTTGGACTTTTAATCCCAGTCCCACCTAATCCTAGTCCCAACTTAAGTTCTAGTCCTTGTCCCATTAGGAACCAAATGGTGCATAGGGTATTAGTCAATTAGAACATTTCCATAATAATTGGGATAATTGTTAAAGTCATGCAAATATTTTATTGGGATTAGAAACAATTTTGTGAAGTAGGATATCTTGATAAAATGATGTGGGATATTTTTATAATCACAAAGTATATATCTTGTGTATTTCAATAATATTAATATTATTTATACACTTTAGACTTACTATTATTAATTAGTAATTGTTTACTCAAATGTTAAGTACTATTAAATAATTTTTGTGTTAGACTATAATATATTGTTAATTATTATTATAATATATGTTATAACTTTTTTAATTATTATTGTAGTATAAGTCCAAAAATAGTTTTCCACATTTTTCTTTTTTTTCTCCTCCGGATCTCTTTCCCTCATCTCTCAATTATATTTCTTTAATAAATTAAGGATCAATAATGTCTTTACTTTTAAATTAATTATATAATTATAATATTTGGAGAAAAAAAAGAAGAAAATATCTGTAAAGAAATGAGCAAGAGAGCTTAAGGGTCCATCCGAGTGAAGGCGAGTCCGCCTAAAGGTTAAGTTCACCGAATGCTTGACTTTACAAAATAGACAAAGTGTCGATATCTCCCAAACCGGAAGGAATTTGGCAAAATGACCGAGCAAACCGAACCCTTCGAGTTGGTTTGGTTGGCTCCGCCTCGCCGAGATAGTCAATTTTCATATATAATTCGCCCAATTCGACATACGGTTTGAAAGTTACGCACCGCTCTTCGTAGCATATGAGGAAGGTCGCAAAGGCTGCGAGGCTCTCCATTCGACGAGGTTCGCCTGGCGGTGAACCTCGACATTCAACCGAGGTTCGCCAAGCAATAAGCTCTTCATTCGACGAGGTTCGCCAAGTAGCGAAGCCCTTCATTCGACGAGGTTCGCCAAGTAGCGAAGCCCTTCATTCGACGAGGTTCGCCTACGCAGCGAACCTCGACATTCAACCGAGGTTCGCCTAACCGAGGTTCGCCAAGCAATAAGCTCTTCATTCGACGAGGTTCGCCTACGCAGCGAACCTCGACATTCGACGAGGTTCGCCAAGTAGCGAAGCCCTTCATTCGACGAGGATCGCCAAGCGCCGAGGCTCGACATTGACGAGGTTCGCTAAGCGAAGCTCTTCATCCAAACGAGGTTCGCCAAGCAGCGAAGCCCTTCATTCGACGAGGTTCGCCAAGCAATAAGCTCTTCATTCGACGAGGTTCGCCAAGCAGCGAAGCTCTCCATTCAACCGAGGTTCGCCTACAGCAGGAACCTCGACATTCAACCGAGGTTCGCCTACAGCAGTGAACCTCGACATTCAACCGAGGTTCGCCTACAGCAGTGAACCTCGACATTCAACCGAGGTTCGCCTACGGCGGTGAACCTCGACATTCAACCGAGGTTCGCCTACGCAGCGAACCTCGACATTCAACCGAGGTTCGCCTTTGGCCAGAATGAACCTCGACGCCAACCTCAACAGCCATATGAGGTTCGCCCACGACGCCAGCTTTGACGAGGTTCGCCACCGCGCTTATCGCAGCCGCCGTGGATCGTGAAGCGCTCCACGCATCAGCAGGCGCGGCCATCGTAGCAGCCCTCGCTCATCGTGAAAGCGTACCGGCTTATTCGAAGCGAACCCCAAGGCCACGAAGGCCACAACAACCACGTGGGTTAAGGAGGGCATCATGTTATGCCCACTAACTCACGCTTCCATGATTTTGGCATACCGTTACATGCTAAAACCCATATAAATAGCCGTGAGCAGCTATGGTAAAATGGGCTGGCCGAAGCCCGAAGACTTTTGAACTTTTGAAAACCCAAAGACTTGCGCGCAAGAGAGATTGAGTTCCTCATCAATCATCAACAACTTTGTGCTGATCGTCAACGGAAAGCGGATCTCTACGTGAGCATTGAGTGAAGCCTTCTTTCGCCACCAAGAACCCATACAAAAGAGAAGTCAAATCAATCTTCTTCCTCTCAGAATCGAGAGTGTGATTGTAATCTTTTTCTCAAAGTCAATCAAACAAAACTTTTTCGACTCTACAGAAGATGGCGACCACAGTGGGAGCAACCATTCATTCCGATGAACTGGTGGTGGCGCAATCAGACAAGGTTGCAGTTGGAACCGAGGTTCAAACCTTAGTCCTTGAGTTGATCGTGAGTAAGTATGAGGAGTTCCTCTCCTCCGGGCATCTAGCACGCTGAAGACACGCAGTGTCGACGAAGTCTCAGATGAGACTTCAGCCCGTGGCTCGTGTTGAATCTTCTCGAGCAAATTCGAGAACCGCCTATGTCTCGACAAGGCTCCAAAAGCTAGCCAACGGGCTAAGAAGTGGGTGGTTAAGCGCCCAACCCAACCTCGGAGGCCATTAGCCAAACTTTGGCCGCTAACCTCGCCACAATGTGAGGTCCCTCCAAAAGATGGCCAAACGAATCGAGGGTCGAATCGATGAGGAACGCCACGAACCTCGCCATTGCACCCCAAGTCGTGAACATCGTCTTCATCTAAGGGGTTCATTCAAAACAAGACGAACGTCGCCCCAGCTGCGAACCTCGTCCACATGGCGAACCTCATCGTCAATGTGAGGTCCCCTCCAAAAGAGACGAACCTCGCCCAAGTGGTGAACCTCGCCACAATGTGAGGTCCCTCCAAAAGAGACGAACCTCGCCCAAGTGGTGAACCTCGCCACAATATGAGGTCCCTCCAAAAGAGACGAACCTCGCCCAAGTGGTGAACCTCGCCAATGTGAGGTCCCTCCAAAGGGTGGAGCCTCGTCCAAGTGGCGAACCTCGACAACGACACGGTCCGCTTGAAACATGACGAACCTCGTCCAAGTGGCGAACCTCGCCAACAATGTGAGGTCCCTCCAAAAGAGACTAACCTCGCCCAAGTGGTGAACCTCGCCAATGTGAGGTCCCTCCAAAAGAGACCTAACCTCGCCCAAGTGGTGAACCTCGCCACAATATGAGGTCCCTCCAAAAGAGACGAACCTCGCCCAAGTGGTGAACCTCGCCACAATGTGAGGTCCTCCAAAAGAGACGAACCTCGCCCAAGTGGTGAACCTCGCCACAATGTGAGGTCCCTCCAAAAGATGGCCAAACGAATCGAGGGTCGAATCGATGAGGAACGCCACGAACCTCGCCATTATGAACCTACCCAACTTAAGTTCTAGTCCTTGTCCCATTAGGAACCAAATGGTGCATAGGGTATTAGTCAATTAGAACATTTCCATAATAATTGGGATAATTGTTAAAGTCATGAAATATTTTATTGGGATTAGAAACAATTTTGTGAAGTAGGATATCTTGATAAAATGATGTGGGATATTTTTTATAATCACAAAGTATATATCTTGTGTATTTCAATAATATTAATATTATTTATACACTTTAGACTTACTATTATTAATTAGTAATTGTTTACTCAAATGTTAAGTACTATTAAATAATTTTTGTGTTAGACTATAATATATTGTTAATTATTATTATAATATATGTTATAACTTTTTTAATTATTATTGTAGTATAAGTCCAAAAATAGTTTTCCACATTTTTCTTTTTTTTTGCTCCTCGGATCTCTTTCCCTCATCTCTCAATTATATTTCTTTAATAAATTAAGGATCAATAATGTCTTTACTTTTAAATTAATTATATAATTATAATATTTGGAGAAAAAAAAGAAGAAAATATCTGTAAAGAAATTAGTAAGAGGAGACGCGATCTAGTATGATGGCATTATGGTCTAATGATGGTGATCGTTAGAGGAAAGAGGATGGAGAAAAATATAAATAAAATGAGATTCTAACCTGATATGAACCATTGATGCACTCTTTCTTTGGTTGAGGATTTGAAGGAAAATATCTCGATGAAATCGGACTTTTGAGGAGAAGTTTAAGATCATGAGGAGGAGGTTTAGGCGGGTATATATTACTAAAGTTTATTCTCCACACCTTTTCCTTTCCTCTCAAAGTTTATTTTGTTCCCATTTTGAAATCCTACCATTTAAAATGATCACATGAATATTTTTAAGGCAAAAATTTCTAATTTTACCATAATTTTTTGGTTTTATAAAAGGGTATGAATCAATAAAATTTAAAATAACATAAAATACTCATTCTAAATAGAATTATAATTTAAATTACTTATAAACTATAATATTAGTATTTTTCGTAATTAAGAAATCATGATTGCTCAATAATTAGTCTTTTAATTTAATTAATTAATTAATAACTTTAGGATTTAATTTGAATTTAGTATAAAATTTTGGGCTTAAACTTTGAATTCATCTTGAAATAGTCACGGATTTTATTTTAAGATTTCTATTAGATTCAAGAGTATGAGCAGGAAAAAGATTTGCATTGTGCCTATTTTAATACATATCTAAAATAGGTTCTAAAAAGCATTTTGGGTTTACCTTAAAATACACTAAGCTTCATAGTGTTTCGTAAAATTTACATCTTCATAATTAAGGGTTAAATACATTTTAATTGGTGCGAGTTTTCTCAGAACCGTCTATCTGAGTGGACGATTTTGAGTTTTACGTATGACAAACAGTGGAACAAATGAATAATTTATCCTCTCCCATGTAAGGCTCAAAACCGCTGGCTCGAGCATGTGGATTCCTATGCTGATTTATGTGGCCACCATTCAAACTATATATATATATATATATATATATATATATATATATATATATATATATATATATATACTAATCATTATATTAGAGAGGGACCAAGATTCTAACACATGAAACCTCTGACGTGCAGGCATTAACCTCTTGACTTCATTGAGTATTATAATTAGTCAATCATTCCTGACAACAAAGCTATGGAAACTTTACAAGAAAGAAGAAAATTAAATTAAATGAATGCTCTGTGATATTAAGAAAATTTTTCTTGAATTGATGGATAATAAATATTTATTTATATAAAAATAAAAATATAACATTACAAAACTAATAGTAACTGATTAGAATGCACTCAGTGTTCTTTTAGGTTTCTAGTTCTAGTATTGTAGTTTTGGGCTTTTAAAGTGCTCGGGCTCATTTGACTTATTGATGAGAATCTAAACAAGCTTTATCTTTCAATGGGCTAATTTAATTTGCTGCTAATCTACTAATTAGTATTTTAATAATGAGTGGAGTGCAATATTTTAAACTTTTTTTTTGGGGGGGAGGGGGGGTTGTTTGCAAGATTGTAAACTTTACAAAGTTTACGTGTAGTTTATAAAATGTTAGCTAGAAAGTCATAGAAAAATATTTTAACCAGTGCTCTACATGAATGTTAAATGACCATTAATCTTAGGTGTTTGTTAGCATGTAAGTTAAAAAATGTAAATGTCAAAATAACTCATCTGTAACACCTTTAGATGTTTACTTACATGCAAGTGGATGTGAAAGAGAAATACAAAAAATTAGCCAAACTTTGGCTTTTGCCGGCTAACCTCGCCAACAATGTGAGGTCCCTCCAAAAGATGGCCAAACGAATCGAGGGTCGAATCGATGAGGAACGCCACGAACCTCGCCATTGCACCCCAAGTCGTGAACATCGTCTTCATCTAAGGGGTTCATTCAAAACAAGACGAACGCCGCCTACCGCTAACCTCGCCCACATGGCTAACCTCATCGTCAATGTGAGGTCCCTCCAAAAGAGACTAACCTCGCCCAAGTGGTGAACCTCGCCAATGTGAGGTCCCTCCAAAAGAGACGAACCTCGCCCAAGTGGTGAACTCGCCCACAATATGAGGTCCCTCCAAAAGAGACTAACCTCGCCCAAGTGGTGAACCTCGCCAATGTGAGGTCCTCCAAAAGAGACGAACCTCGCCCAAGTGGCGAACCTCGACAACGACACGAAGTCCGCTGAAACATGACGAACTCGCCCAAGTGGCGAACCTCGCCAACAATGTGAGGTCCCTCCAAAAGAGACGAACCTCGCCCAGTGGCGAATTCGCCGTTGATCTAACTTCGCCATAGCAGCGCCAAAATGACGAACCTCGCCATCATGAACCTCGACATGGGGTGTCATCAAAGCAAGTGGATCTAACCTCGCCGAGGAAGCGCCAAAATGACGAACCTCGCCATTATGAACCTACCCCACAACATGAGGTCCATTCTAAACAAGATGAACCTCGCTCAAACAACGAACCTCGTTTGATGAAGAGCTTCACGCTAGCTTAACCTCGCTCAATGTCGAGCCTCACGCTGGCGAACCTCGCTCGAATGAAGGGCTTCGCTACTTGGCGAACCTCGTCGAATGGAGAGTTTCACGCTGGCGAACCTCGTCGAATGGAGAGTTTCACGCTGGCGAACCTCGCCAACAATGTGAGGTCCTCCAAAAGAGACGAACCTCGCCCAAGTGGCGAACCTCGCCAACAATGTGAGGTCCCTCCAAAAGAGACGAACCTCGCCCAAGTGGCGAACCTCGCTCGAATGAAGGGCTTCGCTACTTGGCGAACCTCGTTGGGCGAACCTCGGTTGAATGTCGAGCCTCACGCTGGCGAACCTCGTCGAATGGAGAGCCTCGCAGCCTTTGCGACCTTCCTCATATGCTACTTAAGAACGGGTCGAACTTTCAAACCGTATGTCGAATTGGACGAATTATATATGAAAATTGACTATCTCGACGAGACGAGCCAACCAAACCAACTCAAGGGTTCGGTTTGCTCGGTCATTTTGCCAAATTCCTTCCTTTGGGAGATATCGACACTTTGTCTATTTTGTAAAGTCAAGCATTCAGTGAACTTAACCTTTTGGTACACCGCTTTCACCTGATGGACCCTTAAGCTCTCTTGCTCATTCCGAAGTTGCTGTAGGGATTAAGGCAATTTTATTGCCTACGCCAGCTTGGATGATCCCTATAGGAAACTATCTTCAGTTTATCTAGCCTAAACTGTACAATATTGAGGTCAAGGGAACTTACAGATTTCTACACTCCCCGATACTTTGCTTGAACGACAATGTCACATATGTTTTGCTACATCCTAGAGGTGATATTCACCATGAATTTGGGATCAAACTAGATATCGGATGGCCATTTTTTATAGCTACTTATCGGTATCTTTCTTAATTTGGTAAAATGGACATGATACCGTATCAGGTTACAACTAAGACATGCAGGATAAATATTATTAAAATATAATGTCTAATTGGAGGTCTAGTACTAGGTCTAGTTCAACCAGACCAATATTCATGTGGCATTGCATAGGTGTAGTCTTCTGATCTACACAAATCTTTGGGGGACAAACTACCATATTAAATTGAGTTGTTTAGTAGGAAGTAGCTTGTCTCCAGCAGTTACTCTGTAAGTAAGCTTGTCTCCAGCAGTCTCAGGGTTCATTGACAAGATTCAAGTCTTAGGCTTCATTGTCAAGATTCAAGTGTAATGCGATCATTTTTTCATTGTTTTGTCAGGTAGCACGCTGAAAATTTACACCACCACCCTCATACTGAGAACCATATTGCTCATTTTTGCTCACTGTTGCATTGGGTGGCACTTTGAAAATTTAACCCCCACACTCATACTGAAAACGATGCAGTCAGCTCTTTCTATTGAGATAATGGTAAACACTGCTTGTTAGCAGCAAAATTCATCATAGCTGCTGAGTTCCAGCTGTAATATGATGATATAAAGTACACACTTTTAAGTATTAATACGTCGAGATGGTATTTGATCTTTATTTTTGCATGCATCTCCATATGTCTTTATTTCTAGGCTGTGGAATTACATTTTTGATAACTTGCTATCAAACATCTTGGCGTCCAGTGTATTTAACCACATTAATATATCAAAGCTTATGATCATTTATTATGTGTCGATGACATATGTATGTGCTTCTCATTTTCAGAATGAAGTAAACTCAAGTTGTTGAAAAGAAAAAGGAAAGGACATGGACACCACAAGAGAATATAAAATTGATTGATGGCTTGCTTGTTTAATGCTTTGCCAGGTCTTGATGCCAAAATGGAGCAGCTTCATGCTAAATGGTGGACACAAGGAAATACTTCTTTTGTTTCTTTGTTGAATTTTATAAGAACTATGTTTAATACTCATTCAGGTGTAACTCGGATTGTGTGGATGTTTTGATTGGATGCAAGGTTCTTGAAACAAGTTGTTATATTGTTGCTTCCTCAAAAAGTTGTTATATTGCTATCTTGTTGGTTGTTTCTTTATTTTCTACTTGACTAACCTTTTTATCATGTGTATTGAGGTTATTGGGAAGAAGAAACTACTTACTATTTATTATTTCTGTGTTACAACAATATCTTGAATTATGAGTAAGCGAAGTGATGAGTATATGTGATATGTTATGCTCACAAGGTTGTGTTAGTCACAAAAAATTATAATTATTAGTGTTATTGCAATTTTCAAAAAGATAAATAAAATTCATGTTAATCTCAATTTCAGAACAATACATGCTAATCCCAATTTCAGACTAACCAAACATGGGAGTGGGATTTTGAGCATCATAATCCCAAGAACATTGAACATGGAACCAAACATAGGATTTGGACTTTTAATCCCAGTCCCACCTAATCCTAGTCCCAACTTAAGTTCTAGTCCTTGTCCCATTAGGAACCAAATGGTGCATAGGGTATTAGTCAATTAGAACATTTCCATAATAATTGGGATAATTGTTAAAGTCACGCAAATATTTTATTGGGATTAGAAACAATTTTGTGAAGTAGGATATCTTGATAAAATGATGTGGGATATTTTTTATAATCACAAAGTATATATCTTGTGTATTTCAATAATATTAATATTATTTATACACTTTAGACTTACTATTATTAATTAGTAATTGTTTACTCAAATGTTAAGTACTATTAAATAATTTTTGTGTTAGACTATAATATATTGTTAATTATTATTATAATATATGTTATAACTTTTTTAATTATTATTGTAGTATAAGTCCAAAAATAGTTTTCCACATTTTTCTCTTTTTTTTTTGCTCCTCCAGATCTCTTTCCCTCATCTCTCAATTATATTTCTTTAATAAATTAAGGATCAATAATGTCTTTACTTTTAAATTAATTATATAATTATAATATTTGGAGAAAAAAAAGAAGAAAATATCTGTAAAGAAATTAGTAAGAGGAGACGCGATCTAGTATGATGGCATTATGGTCTAATGATGGTGATCGTTAGAGGAAAGAGGATGGAGAAAAAATATAAATAAAATGAGATTCTAACCTGATATGAACCATTGATGCACTCTTTCTTTGGTTGAGGATTTGAAGGGAAAATATCTCAGATGAAATCGGACTTTTGAGGAGAAGTTTAAGATACGTAGGCGGAGGTTTAGACGGGTATATATTACTAAAGTTTATTCTCCACACCTTTTCCTTTCCTCTCAAAGTTTATTTTGTTCCCATTTTGAAATCCTACCATTTAAAATGATCACATGAATATTTTTAAGGCAAAAATTTCTAATTTTACCATAATTTTAGGTTTTATAAAAGGGTATGAATCAATAAAATTTAAAATAACATAAAATACTCATTCTAAATAGAATTATAATTTAAATTACTTATAAACTATAATATTAGTATTTTTGTAATTAAGAAATCATGATTGCTCAATAATTAGTCTTTTATTTTAATTAATTAATTAATAACTTTAGGATTTAATTTGAATTTAGTATAAAATTTTGGGCTTAAACTTTCGAATTCATCTTGAAATAGTCACGGATTTTATTTTAAGATTTCTATTAGATTCAAGAGTATGAGCAGGAAAAAGATTTGCATTGTGCCTATTTTAATACATATCTAAAATAGGTTCTAAAAAAAGCATTTTGGGTTTACCTTAAAATACACCAAGCTTCATAGTGTTTCGTAAAATTTACATCTTCATAATTAAGGGTTAAATACATTTTAATTGGTCTGAGTTTTCTCAGAACCGTCTACATGCGAGTGGACGATTTTGAGTTTTACGTATGACAAACAGTGGAACAAATGAATAATTTATCCTCTCCCATGTAAGGCTCAAAACCGCTGGCTCGAGCATGTGGATTTCTATGCTGACTTATGTGGCCACCATTCAAACTACATATATATATATATATATATATATATATATATATATATATATATATATATATATATATATATACTAAACATTATATATTAGAGAGGGGACCAAGATTCTAACACATGAAACCTCTGACGTGCAGGCATTAACCTCTTGACTTCATTGAGTATTATAATTAGTCAATCATTCCGGACAACAAAGCTATGGAAACTTTACAAGAAAGAAGAAAATTAAATTAAATGAATGCTCTGTGATATTAAGAAAATTTTTCTTGAATTGATGGACAATAAATATTTATTTATATAAAAATAAAAATATAACATTACAAAACTAATAGTAACTGATTAGAATGCACTCAGTGTTCTTTTAGGTTTCTAGTTCTAGTATTGTAGTTTTGGGCTTTTAAAGTGCTCGGGCTCATTTGACTTATTGATGAGAATCTAAACAAGCTTTATCTTTCAATGGGCTAATTTAATTTGCTGCTAATCTACTAATTAGTATTTTAATAATGAGTGGAGTGCAATATTTTAAACTTTTTTTGGGGAGGGGGTTGTTTGCAAGATTGTAAACTTTACAAAGTTTACGTGTAGTTTATAAAATGTTAGCTAGAAAGTCATAGAAAAATATTTTAACCAGTGCTCTACATGAATGTTAAATGACCATTAATCTTCGGGGGTGTTTGTTCGCATGTAAGTTAAAAAAATGTAAATGTCAAAATAACTCATCTGTAACACCTTTAGATGTTTACTTACATGCAAGTGGATGTGAAAGAGAAATACAAAAAAATTAGTATATAAAATTTAATATAATTTTAACTTTCCCTGAAATTTTGGTTAAGTAAAATGAAAGTGAAATTTTTAAAAATTTACCCAAGTAAACTAGTAACTGGCACCTTGGCTTTTCCCTCAAAGATTTTTCAAACCTTGCAGAGAAACGAACGCAAAGCAAAAGGATAAAAACACAAGAGAGAAGACAAATTTAATAAAAGGAGGGTATTTTCGGTATTATGGGGGTCCCAATCGAAACAGGACTCTCTGTCAAAAGTTTTGTTGATATTTACACGACAACAGAGCAGGGGGGAAAACAGCAAGAAAAAAGGAGGAAAATAAGAAAAAAAATCGGGGGAAAAAAGGCAGAGAGAGATGGGGAGATGAAGGAATGGTGCCGGTTGATGCCAAAGATAGAGCTCCATGCCCACCTCAATGGCTCCATCAGAGACTCCACCCTTCTGTAATTTCTTTTTTCTCTCCAAAATTTAGTTTTTTTATTTTAATTTAAGTTTGCCGAACCAAAAAATTATGTATAACGAGAGATGATTCAGACCCATGTATAGTTTCTGATTAGTTAGTAGAATTACACAAACAAATTTTCTCTGTCCAAAATTTAGTTTTTCTTCCCTATTTTTTTGAAATTTAACTTTTTTATGCCAATAATTTTGTTTTTAATGTCTTCAGTCTCTTGCCCACCTGTAGTTTTTATTAGTTAGCAGAATTACACAATCAAAAGCTTGCCATTGTGATTAATTATTCAATTTGTTTGAGTATTTTGTTAAGTTTACATCTAGAAGATTCTGTATTAAAAATATTATCGTTGTCCTTCTAATCATAAAATTTGTACCAATTTTTGCGAGGAAAAATTTTAAAATTTTAAAATTTTAATTAAGAAACAACATCACTGCTAGCACCATCTCATCAGGATTCATTTATTTAGGCAACTTGGAGAGGGAACAAAAAAACTACACATTGTGAACCAACTCACATCTTTCAGGGTGCTTAACTTTTAATTACTCCGTGCAATTGGTTATATGGCCATTCATGCTTTGGTTCCTTGGTCTCTATTTGGAATTTTAGCTTATTATATGATCTTAAGACCATCAATATTATATCCTAAGATCGACATTTATATGTCTATAGAAATGTATAAATATAAATATAATCTATGATCTAAAAGAAAAGGCACTTTGCTCCTATCTGTTTATTTTCCTTTCGCGTTATGAATAGAGCACTTCTATAATCACTTTTGTGATATTGCTGATCTTCCCTCAGAAACTATGGCTTAAAGTTGTGCAACTTCAGTTGCATGCAATTGTAGTTGAAGTTGTTTGGTTCAGTTTTAAATTTTAAAGTTTTTTCGATTTGTAGTTATAGCCATGGTTATAGATGTTCGATTAGAGTATTTGGGGGCGTTTAAAAACTTCTTTTGGGGGTTGGCTGCAAATGAATTGCCAGAAAATATCTAGAATTCATGTTTATTTAAAATACCTATATATGGTGAATTGCCAGAAAATCTCCATCTACCACCAAGATAAAAATCTGATGGATTGGTTAACTTACAGTTTTACACAGTGTTATTTAAAACGAAAGGGTAGATTGGTATTTGCACAGGGACATATTGTTGGTTGGTTTCAGTAGAATTAAAATTGGGACCCTTGCATCTTACAATTTAGTAAATGCTCCAACATACAGACCTTTCAATATAAACTCTCTAATGTTACATGGGACCAGATAATAAATGTATACATATCCTCATATATGAGACTGAGCTATTCATAAATCACATGTTTGTTTTTTTTTTTATCCTCAATTAGTTTGACTATGAAGACCTTAAATGTATACATCTATTCATATATTAGACTGAGCTATGCATAAGCCACATGTTCGTTTCTTTTCTCCTCAATTAATTTGACTATGAAGACCTTTCATGTACAATATTCTTCTCAAGATGAAAGATGCAATATGATGTTAAAGATAAAATGTTTCTGTCAGATTCTATGTTAATGTAACAACTTAAAATGTTAGGGAAAAGAGATGTTCTTGATTATATTTTACAAGTTAATGTTGCTAGTGTTTGTTCTGTTGAAACTTTGAGGTTCATTTACCTGATTGCTTAACTGTACCTTTTGGTTTCTTTCTTGAACAGAGAACTTGCAAAAGTTTTGGGAGAGAAAGGTGTCATTGTTTTTGAAGATGTAAAAGATGTAATCATGAAATGTATGTACCAAAGAACATCAAAATTTTTCCGTTCTTTATACTATTTATTTGCTTATATTATTAGTTGTGCAAATTATTCAGAAAGCACTATTAGTCTTTTTCTTCTGCTAATGTACATGTATATTCTGAATTTATTTCTCTCGTTAATAATTCCTGTGATTATCCATCTTTGACACTAATCATTCTCCTTAATCCCTCTTTGACATCTGATGAAGGCGGCCGATCTTTACCCGAGTGTTTCCAGCTATTTGATCTCTATCACATACTTGCAACTGACCATGAAACAGTATCAAGGATTACAAAAGAAACCATTGAAGATTTTGCAGCTGAGAATGTTGTTTATCTAGAATTGAGAACAACTCCAAAGGTACAATCAAGAATAAATCATTACATATATCAATAACAAATGACATTTTACATCCTGGTTTTTACTCCTATAGAACAATCAAGCTAAAGGGATGACAAAGCGCTCTTATATGAAAGCAGTCGTTGATGGTTTAAGAGACGTTGATACTGTCGATGTTTCCTTCATTTCTTCTGATATAGTGATAAATCATACTAGTGAGAAAAAGAAGAGAATTTTTGTCCGTCTTCTTCTAAGTATTGATCGTCGTGAGACCACTGAAGCAGCAATGGAAACTGTTTGTTCCTTCTTAGTACTTTTATTAATTTATTTATTTGGATTTTTTTATATTTTGAAGTGAATCACACTATACCTTCTCATTTTCAGGTTGATCTAGCTGTAGAGATGAAGGATTTGGGAGTGGTTGGTATTGATCTTTCAGGCAATCCTATTGTTGGAGAATGGTAGGTTTCACCCTCTCAGTTTATATAGGAGTTAATTGCAGATAAGCCCCCTGTACTATCACTCAATTATGGATAGAACCTCTGTATTTCTATTGTTGCAGATAGACCCCCGAGTGGATATTTTTGACTCTGTTATACCCTTAGAGGAAAAGAAAATTGTTTTTTAGCAAATAGGCTTACTGAGCGTAAAAGGGTCAGAATAATTTCACTCAGGGGTCTATCTGCAATTAAGCCTTTATTAATGATGCTTGGGATTTTGAGGTCAATGTTCAAATAAACGATCTCAAATAAGCGAATTTTTTTCAGACACGACTCACATACATTGCCATAAGTTTATGAATACTAAATTGATCCTCATCTACTTTGTTGGTTGTAATGCAGGAAAACTTTCCTACCAGCGCTTATGTATGCAAAGGATAAAGGACTCCCTATTACTCTCCACTGTGGAGAGGTGCATCAAAGTTTTTGTAAATACCCAAATTAAGGCAATGAAGCAAAATTCTCTAGGTTCGAATCACTAATTGGTTTAATGTCGTGACTTAGTTCTTGTAGGTACCTAACCCTGAGGAAATTCAAGCAATGCTGGATATTTGTCCCGAGAGGTTAGGGCATGCATGTTTCCTTGAAGATGAAGAATGGCAAAGGGTTAAATCTTCAAGAATTCCGGTAAGTTTTCCAACTTTGATTTCTTTTTTTTCGTGATGATTGTTTCTCGGATTACTCACTCATATTATTATGTTTCAGGTTGAGATATGCTTGACATCTAATCTTCGAACAGAGCGTCTTGCATCCATAGACTATCATCATTTCGGTTAGTAACACTTTTCCTTCTTATAAACAATATAATGTAGAGTTATTTGCAGTTTCACACTGGTTATTTGTCATCTCTGTTTATTTTATAAGCACATACACCCCCAGTCCTCTAGAGAATGTTATTTTCCTATTAGTTTCTAAACTCACATTGGAATCTTATGCGGTTCTCCTTAGCATGTCTAACTCTGACCAAATAACATGATTCCTATAGAAGATAATTTACAAAAGTAACGAAGAAAAACACATCGTCACAAAGCCAGAGAGTATGTGCTAATAAAATAGAACAAGATTGCTATATACCGGATGTTTTGACACAATACTTGTACGCAGATGATCTCTACAAAGCAAAGCATCCTGTTGTTCTCTGCACCGATGATCGAGGCCTCTTCTCTACTACTTTGTCCCACGAGTACTATTTAGCTGCTTCAACTTTTGGTAGGCATTTTGGTTTTTTACTCAAATCCATGATCAAAATTACAAAATTAAAGACGACTAAAGAAATTTCTCTTTTTTGGTCCTTTGGTTGTACCTTGAAGGACTCGCTAAGGGACAAATGATTGAGCTAGCTCGAAGTGCTATTGATTTTGTGTTTGCTGATGATGGAGTGAAGAAGGATATACGAGAGTTGTTCGAGGCTAGCGAGAAAGCATATTAACAACAACAACAACGACCAAGCCTTTATCTCAAATGTTGAGAGGAGATTGCAGCAATACAAGTTTCTTAGGAATTGATTCTTAAATTTGCTTAGGACTTGATTCTTATCAAATTGTTATAGCTTGCAAATATTGGACCAGAACAATTGTCTGAGAAGTTGGCAAGAACTATTGTTCATTGACTATTATGCAAGAATTATTGTGCCATATAAGCAGGAATTTGAGCTTTGAATCAACAGTTCAGCAGTTTGGCAATGAAAAATGAAATATTGCTACAACTCTCATAACTTATTCATAACAAGATATAGAACACTGTAAAGGGTATTTCTAACGAGTGCCCTCGGGTGGACGCTCATTAGGGGAGGAGAGAGAGAGAGGAAAGGTAAAGAGAGAAATTAGTGCAAATTAGCAAGGATCCACTTACTCCTCATTTCTCACTATCTCTCATTCCTTAACGAGCCCCCATGGGCATCCATTAAGAAAACCGCTTCTCAGTTGATACATCCCGTACCAAACATTTTATGTAGAAAACAAGGCAACAGAATGGACAGCTTTTAAAAGAGCAAATAGAGGTAAATTGAAGTTGGAAGTAACTAAAAGTACATCCAAGTTTTTCAAAGAGGTGTTTAACTACAATGACACATGTTCCATTTCCTTTAATACTGAAATAACATAAAGACTAAAATTTGCGTAGGATTTTGAGGTAACTGATCACTTCTTCTCGGTGTTGTTACTTTCCAGTTCCGTCCTCAGCTGTAGAGAGAAATCATCATTGACATCATCGTCATCCCAGTCATCCTCCCACTGCTGAAGGGCTTCTTTGCCTTCCTCTTTGTCATCCCATTCTGTAAAATAAGGAAGAAGCAGATGTTCTTAGTTTTCACTAATATAATGGGCATACACTGACATGAAAAACAAGTTGAGGCAGTAGCATGCTTCTAAGAGGGAGAAACATTATGTGGGCTTATCACCAGAGAAAATCAATATGCAAATCCGTTACAGATTTCACATCTTAGTGCTTCAAATGAAAATGTCGAAACATCTAATGAAAGCATGTGTACATAAAAATCTTGCATTGAAAATCATCAACAGTATTAACAATACTGTAGCCTCCGCCACCTACTTTTACTGTAGATCATAAGGTAAATTTTGCATAAAAGAAAGGATTAGTAGATTTATCAACGGTAGTTATAGTTTATCCTTGAAAGGGGTGAGGGAGGCAGGAAACTAGATGGGATTGCACCATTAAACTGTGAGAATAATCAGGAAGACATGTCAGTTTTTAGCTGCAAAGTCGACAGTTCTTTTAGTGGGCACTAGAGTGCAAGCTTAGGAAGCTATAGTAAAATTGTAAAGGGTGGAAGACAAAAAATGGCCTACAGAGAAATAGTACAAGACATATACTCTTCAAGGTCTCACCAGAATGGGTTTACAAATATTAAATATAGAATCATTAAGTAGTGCCTCCTGAAATTTAATTTATGGGATTTTAACTTTGACAAGGAGAAAAGTGAAGCATAAAGCAGTGGTGGCTGCTTATGAATAAGGTTTTGTGAGGTCCACAAGCTACACGACGCATTTCAATAGATATGGAGATAGGTGATTCTTGATGTCTGTCTTGGTTTTTCCTAGATAGCAACACTATGCTTGATCTATTCACAGAAAGTAGTAACCATTTCTTTTTATACAAGTATTGGCTCACTTTCTCTAGTTGAAATAACTTCTTTGGCCCGAGGTTTGGGCTTGTCTACACCCTACCTATTCTTTTTCTTTTTTCTTTTCTTCCTTTTTTGGTGGGGGGTGGGGGGTGGGGGGGGGGGTTACTCATCCTACCTATTCTTACTTATGCACATATGAAGGGCATGCTCAGATGCACATTTTATGGTCGCTCACATACTAAATGCAGTTCAATTTGTTCTAGACCATAATTCACTAGGTCCTTTGTCGATATACATGTGATATCCAACGTGTATTCCCAAAATAATAACTTAAACTTTAAAAGGCTTATTATATATACTACAGATATTATAGTTCTTCCTCCTAAAAAGAACACAATTTGGCAATGATATCCGCGATCCCATTAATCCAACCTAAATAGTAGTCTCCAATATTTCTGAAAGATGGAATTCCTATGATTAACCTCACTAGATTTCAAGATCTTTAAAATAGAATTCCTATGATTAACCTCACTAAATTTTAAGATCTTTAAAACCTATCAACAGAGTTTATCTTATTTATAGCTCAGGCTAAACGGAGAACTAGAATAATCACAAAGATGATAAATACCCATCAGATGCTCTCCGTAGATACTAATAAAACCAAAGTATTTTATCACCATCACTATCAGAATGAAAACTACAGTTTCTCGAGCACGAGAACTAGTTTCAAGTTTTCAACCTCATCCCCCTCAAAATAACAAGCCCCGCACCTTCGAGCCTCTCCTTCATAAGGTCATCCGACAACGGGTTAAAACTCATGGTTAAAGCTACAGATTGCATACTACTATCACTTTTTTTTTTTTTTGGGGGACAATCAGCATACTCAGCTGATGCTTTCATATAATCCGTGATAAGCATAAAACAACTCGTGCAATATAATCAATGTGGAAATTTACCAAGGAATTACGAACTTACAATCAATTCACAACCTTTAGATCTATCAAGAAAAATAAGCCCTAACTCAAAATCACCGAAGATCGCCGCTTTTTACATGAAATTTTCTAACCTAACCCAATTCAAGAAGAATCTCAATTGCCCATTCGAAAATATCAACTCCTAATTCATAAAGCGAAGCAAGTTCCAAACTTTCCAATAAATCTAACCATAGTAAAAAAGATACTCACCTTCATCAATTTCAAACTCCTCGAACTCGTCATCATCTTCAAAGAGATCTATCTTCGCGTCCTCCGTCGCCGTCGGCTTCGTCTCCGTCGCCATTAGATCAGAGCAAAGAACGAATCTGCGAGAATTTGGGGTTTTATGAGAGAGGAAGAGGAAGAGAAAGAGAAAGGGGCACTCTCGTAATTTATATGGAATCCTGAGAGTCTTTTCTATTCAATTTCGGGTATCGGATCCGACCCGAATAAAACCCGTTTACAGATTTTGTTTCCAGGTTTTGTGTGGACGAGCTTGAAGCAAAATAGGTAAGCTGAGATGAGCAGCAGAGAGAAAAGAGATAGAGAGGGAAAGAGGGTTCCAGAAGCTTCTAGAAGACCATGGCTTCTCTTCTCAGCTCTCAAACCCCTGTTTCCTTCTCTGGGTATGAATTAGATTTCCTTTTTTTAATTTCTCATTTGATATTTTTCTCTATTTTTTTAGTTAGTCATGCAATAAGAATGACATAAATATGCCTGAATTTCTCCCTTTTTTTTGGTTACTGTAAATTTAGCTGAAATTTGCCGCAAATGAATTTGTGAAATTTGCTCCATATTTTATCAATGTATATTATTAGCTTGCTAGATGTTTGAATTATTAACCAAACTGAATATAATAAATTGCATTGTTTCTACTTGCACAATGTTTTCAATCAAAGCTTGAACTTTATCAGTCCCTTGCTATTTTCAGCGGACAATCACTAGGATTTGATTTCTGATGATGAATTATAGTTGAGCATTGTAAGTTCTTATGGTGGTACTGTGAGCTTCCTCATTGAGTATATCAATCACAAATAGATAGATGTTGAGAAGTTGTTCAATTATAAAATATGCTTCATGGATTTTACTGATATTGCTTGTAGACTTATTATCAGTTTACTTCATAATTTTTTAATATCCAAGCGTTGGCTGTTCATCTTCTCAGACTCAACAAGAGAAAATATGTTTTTCCTAGTGAAAGAGTTGTAAAATGTTCTTTGCATGAGACCGCAACTAGGACTTCGGCTATTACAAGGCATCTCCTGTCTTGCTTTGCTGCTTCAGTAATTCTTGCTTCATCGCCAAACCAGGTAAAAAGAAAATCTTCTCTGTTCTTTTCCATATTAACTCGATTTCCTAAGTATTTTTTCTGGCAGGTTATTGCTGGAGAAATTTACAGTCACCAAAGTTTATGGCAGATTGCATCTGCCACAGAGAAAGGCGCCATTTTGAAATTCGATGATAGTCCATCAGATGAACGAAGCGGGACGATGATGATGATGAGAGGCATGACTGCGAAGAATTTTGATCCGGTGAGATATTCTGGGAGATGGTTTGAAGTCGCTTCGCTGAAGCGTGGATTTGCTGGGCAAGGACAAGAAGACTGCCATTGTACACAGGTAAGCTGATTGCTCGTTTACCTGGTCAAAATCAAGAGTATAATTTTTTGTATGGTATCTTAAATATTTATCCTTTTTTATTTTAATAGTTACCTGTATTTGATCATTGATAAACCGACTACAAACATACTTTGGCTCTTCTTATAAACTAAACAGTTTGGAATATCAGATAAGAGAACCCTCTGAATAAAGTTTTCTTTTTTGAATTAGTACAATTTGTACATTACAAATTTGAACCTCATCTAGATATTGCAGAATCTATCCATTTTAATTAGGGTAATTAAGTTATTTGCATACACTCCTCCTGTACTATGAGAGTGAACTGTGTAGCTACTTACTTTTGATGTTCTATTTTATTAGCACATACACCTCTGATCCTGTGACTCTGTGTTTTTTCCGTTAGTTTGAAACTCTCGTGGAATTCACGTGATTATTAGAGTTAGACATTTGCCAAGGACATTCCCAACTATTTCTACCGAAGCTGAAAAACTAATCAGAAGGTGTATGTGCGAATAAAATAGAACATGTATAATAAGTAGTTTCACCCGCATAGTCTAAGGAATATGCATTTGTATATAGCCCTTTTAATTATGATGAGACTGGAAATGATCCATTAACTTCACATATACTCACCGGAAATTTTCAGGGCATTTATACGTTCGATGCTAGCACCCCATCAATCCAAGTTGATACATTTTGCATTCACGGTGGCCCTGATGGTTATATTACCGGCATAAGAGGAAAGGTCCAGTGTCTTTCGGAGGAGGAGAAGAATAAAGCTGAAACTGATCTTGAGATGCGAGAGATGATCAGAGAGAAATGTTACCTTCGCTTTCCAACATTGCCTTTCATACCCAAGGAGCCCTATGATGTGATTGCCACTGATTATGACAACTTTGCTCTAGTCTCTGGAGCTAAAGATCGGAGCTTTGTTCAGGTAATTTTGTTCTTTAGCATCGAAAATAAAGTTTATAGCAAATCTAGTAAATGTTTGGAGATGCAAATGTGACATTTTGTTGAATGCAGAACTAATTAGTTATAAGAAGCCTATAATGCATTACTCCCGGTACCAAATATGGTAATACACAACATTCATTCCACTTTGCTATAGACATGTTTTAGGTTTTATAAACTGTTTTTTAATCAAGACATAAATTAGGTTTCATATGATATATAGAAGCTTCAATTGCTTTTCAGACAATTGTCAAAATTTTGCAAACTTAATAGAAGTGGTAGAATCAAAAGGAAAATATTGCAGAAGTTGAGCTCCGCTAGTCTAGTTGGTCTGGTCCTTCCATTGAAAGAGAAGTGAGAACACACGTTTACCCGCAACAATTTCACTCAGGGGGTCTATCTGCAATTGGGCGATAGTATAGGGGGTCAATCTGCAATTAACCCTTATTCGTATTATCCCTAACCACCAAGCATTTCGGAAAACAGATTTACTCAAGAACACCAAACCCAGGACCAGCCTTCATCGAAAGATATAAATCATACTTAGCAAATTATGGATATGACCCGAGCCAGATCAAAGACACTCCACAAGATTGCGAGGTGATGTCCGACAATCAGCTAGCATTGATGATGTCTCAGTCTGGAATGCAGCAAGCTCTCACAAATCAATTCCCTGATCTTGGACTCAAAGCTCCGGTGGCGTTCAACCCGTTCAGTAATGTATTTGATACGTTTAAAAAGCTTATCCAACTCTACTTCAAGTAGAGCTCAAAGGCAAGGTAAATCTGTATATTGCTGTTTTTCGGCTTTTCCCTACTTTTTCTGGTCATGTCTAATTTGAAAATTCTAGTTTATGTACATGTGTTCTCTGTTTTTTCTGTTGTCAATATGTATGGAATTGTGAATGGCCCTGTGTGCAATTTGATATGTTTAAAACAAGATATTCGGTCCTCGACGAACTCAGTATAAAACACTGTTTCATCATTTTGTGAGCCAATATCAAAAATGTTATATTTAGAGATTAATTGGTTGCCTCCATCTGCAACATTTGCAACTTCTGTCGCTACAACTGGAATACTTTGGACTAGTAGTATGACTATTAAATGTTGTTGAACTGCATTTGTACGAAGTGCTCCAGTTGCAGTCGACAACTTGCAAAATTTTGGATATAAATCACCAAAAAAAGGCACAAGTCCTAAAAAAAACCAATACCCCACAGAAACACATGCAATTACCAGCAATTACGCATTGCAAAATTTCAAAATTGAACTAACAACTGCATATTACGACAACAATTGCAGCAATGCAATTGCACACAACTTACATATGCATTGCAATTACAATTGCACCGAACCAAACAGTCATTTAGTGTGATTTAGATTTTTATGAATACCTCCATTGCTTTGTGTTAGCATCATTGCCCTTGCTTATTCCCCTTTATTATAAATTTTTCTGTTCACAATTTGACTGAAAATCAAAATGCTATTCCAAACACGAGCTAACCTGCAAAAGACTTAATATTTGCAACTGAATCTGAACTACACACTAATTGCATGTAGCAATTCAAAAATTCTCACCACAAAGCCACTAAATTAATTTACATAGGGCAAAAAAAAAAAACCCCATTAATGATCAAAGACTACCCCTAACAATATCAAGAGCACAATCTGAAAAATAAAACCAGAGGCTGATGAAGTTCTGATCTGCTAGCTTCTCAATCTGACCCAATCCTTTCATCTGCTTGTCTGCAATCAAATCGAATTTAACGGTCAGCAAAATTATTTCAGAGCATCAATCGCGCCATTGCGTTTCAAAATAAATGATTATAATTCCCACTTATTTTAATAATGATTATTTTGGAATGAATCATATACACAATGGTATAAATAAGTACACTGTTATAATTTGAAAATATAATATGATATTGAAATATATAACAAATGTAATAGACAAAAGCATGTAATGAAAGTAAAAAGAGATTGATTAAAATACAAGAAAAAAAATGTATAATAGAGCAAAAATAGAAGGCACCCAAATTATGAAATCAATTAATTTTCCCAAAAACCAAACTTTCATCCAAATCTCCCCATATAACTAGATCATCAGAACTTACAATTAAATCAAAATAAATTTTAAAAAAAATAGTTCTCACCTGATCAGCGTCACTTCGATCCGAAGAAAGAGCGGCCGGCATGGGCCCCACCTTGGGCCGGGCCACCGAGCTCCGGGCCCACCCAAGGCCCTTTCTAACGAAATTCTCAATTGTGCGGCTGCAAGATTTGGGCTTTGATTGAGATTTTGGCTCCAACAAGATCGACGGAGACGATGCAAATGTATAGAAGTGGAAAGAGCAGGGGATCGACGCCATTTTTTGAAAAATTAATTGAATTGATTTTGATTTTGATTAGAGAAGGAGATTTGAGGGGAGAGCTCTGAAGAATTTGGATAAAAAAGGAGAGATTTTTATTGGCCCTTTATATACGTTAGGAGTTACTCTTTTTTCATATAAGTCCGTTTATAATTGGAATTTAGGGCTGTGAAATTTTAATTGATTGGGGTTTACTTTTTTGGTCTGTTGACCTGTTGAAGCTACATAAATAGCCTTGCTAATTGATTAATGGAGGATTTATTTTTCCATTTTTCTTTGAAGGGCCTGGATAAATTGAACTTTGCATATTTGACGTAGATTCCATGATTTATGGCTAATTATTAAGTTACTTTATAATTGAGCAAAATAGATGTTTTAAAACATTACTTTCTAAAATAGTTTATAGGATCTTATTTCCAGCTTTCTGGCTCAAACTTAAACCTTCAAATAGCCATGACATATTTGCTTGTTTTCGGATTTTTTGATTTTTTTAGTTATCCAATCACCAATTTAGCTTAGAATTAGATGCCCCAAAAGAATATGTATTTTGTTGAAAAACTAAAGTGCAACTTTGGGTAGTAGAATATGTAAGGGAGAATAATGAGGATATTTAGTCATTCTCCAAATTCACGGAGGTCCAAAAGTGCAAAAAAAATTAATAAATAAATAAATCGTCCCAAACCTGCAAATCTTAGAAAAGTTGAGGGCACTCTTGCTACTTCTCCTTTATCCTCTCATCCATTTGTGGATAAAATATTCTAGCGGCTGGATTTCCGAATCTGGGTGCTCCAAATTTAACCATCATGCTGACCATCATCATCTGTTTTGGACGAATCGTCGAACCGTCGTTATCTGATGACGTGTCAGAACATTACTGGAAGCATTCAGGGGACCCACTAATATGGGCTTTAGTGTGGTGACACGTGTGCAAGAATCCTGTTTGATGTTGTGATCAGAAACAGCTGATCCGAGAGAATTGCGCTCTGTCGTGGTTCTGGTTATTAACAGTAGGATTTGGATAAGGATATGGATTAATTTAAGTTGTTAACAGCTTAAAATAGATTTTCTCTTTTTTTTTCCCCTTCTTTTGACGAGGGATCCTTGGAATAGGTATCAAACCTCCGGGCATGACTAAGGGGCACCCCAACACACGATCTCGAGTATTCTAGGAAATTAAATTCCTGTAGATGTTTCCCAGGAGAGTCGAAGGTGAGACCTTGAAATACTACTTATTGGTAGCTTACAACTAGGCTAGACCCTCTTAGGTATTGTGTTTAATTAGTTGCGCCTTAGCCTATTCGACCGTGATATGACCATAAATGGGTATTGGTTTTTGAAGACCGTTACTATATGGAGTTGTGCAAACTTTGATCGAAGTGGACTGAGGGCTTTGTTCACCAATTTCTTATCCCTTCGATTTGTATTGAAATGTGCGCTACTATGATACACATCAAGGTTGTCTTTGAGATACGCGCATTAATGTGTATCACGTAGCAGCACACATCTTAAAACAAATCCAAGAGATAAAAAAGTTGCTGGACAGAGTTACTTCACTCAAGTTTATAGGAGCTTTCACCAATCATGGACCAACACGATCTAAAATATCATTTATCATCCGTGATTAAACCTGATTTTGATCTAAACCAGAAATCATTGGCTGCATATCACTACTACCAACATTAACAAAGCTTTTACTCTGAATAAGCCAGATCTCAGTTTTTCTTCCAATATCTCAGGACTAATACTTAATTATAGGTTAAGAACCAATCTGACTCAAAAGCATATTGCTTTATAAAAATACTTCAATCTTATTGTTGTTAATTTAGTGCATAGTATATCTATTCATGTCTTACAATTAATGCTTGATTATGTAACTTCTAATTCCTGACTGTACTCTCTTCGTGCATGTTTTCATGTGCACAACTGCATTGTAAACTTGCAGCACATACAAATATCAGGTTGGTAACATGAAATCTTTTTAAACTCAACTACTTCAAAATTTTCAATTCTGATGTTTAATATGAATGAAGCCTGCACAATCCCAAACCAAATTCATGAAAACAAAAGAAGAGGAAACTTCAAACAATCAAATCAGCCGAATACAACACTTCATTAAAACAATCAATCCATCAATTTACAATTTGATTACAAATTATCCGAATCTTCAAGTCCCTTATATCCTTTTTCTCCCCATTCATCCTCATCATCATTTCCCTTGTCATCAGTACTAGACCTTTTGCTCGAGTCTTTAGAGCTCCCCGGTATCTTATTGTTCTTCGATAAGTACTGGAGAGCAGTAACAACATCGCTGATCAATGGGCGAGTGCTTGCTTCTTCTTGAAGACACATTGCTGCAACTGCAAGAGCTTGGTATAGAGCTTTTGTAGGGAAATTTCCTTCCATCAAGGGATCCGCCATTTCTATGAATCTCTTCTTATCTCTGAACAGTGGTTCTGCCTGCAAATAGTTTTACAAAATCAGATAAATGCTCAATGTTTTTAGGGTAAATTTCACAACCCCAATTGGCCTTTTTGGAGATAACCCCCCTAACATTTAAAGATGTCACTTAACCACCTGTAAGTTTGGGGTGCTTCAGAAAACCCCCCAAATGTTTTCAATTTTTTCAACTAACCCCCCTAGTGGTCTTAGTCTAACTGGTAAAAAGACTATACTCAAATTAACACTCTAGATATTAAATTTTAGTCAACACTGAACCAAACTTGGACCAATTAAGGGGGGGTTTTGTGAAAATTAGCTTCAAAATTATATAAAAAGAACATGAATGGCTTTTCCCGTCAGGAGCATTTTGGTCATTTGGAGGCACATGATTTTCACGTGCACAGTTAGACTAACGGTGTTCGTTAGGGGTTATCTGATATTTCTAAATTTTAGGGGGTTATCTCAAATTGGCCAAATTTAAGGGGGTTTTGTGCCATGTTTTTACTATCATGCGTCAAGCTTATTAGAGTCTATGAAAATATGAACGTTTTGCAAATTTAACATACCCAATGAATAAGATGCTGCTCATTTGAAGGCCTTGAAGTATCAACAGCTCTCCTCCCTGTAATTATCTCCAAGAACACAACCCCGAAGCTATACACATCAGACATCGTCGTCAATTTACCTGTCAGAACATACTCCGGTGCACAATAACCATACGTGCCCATCACCCGTGTCGATACATGGCATTTATCTCCACTGGGACCCACCTTAGCTAGCCCAAAATCAGATAACCTCGACTCGAAATTCTCATCAAGAAGTATGTTTGATGCTTTGAAATCGCGATATATCACTGGTGGATTGGCTACATCATGTAGATATTCGAGGCCTTTTGCTGCGCCAATTGCTATTTTTATTCTTGTGGTCCAATCTAAAGGTTTCTTATTTGGTGGGAGCTCTGCAAAGAAAAAACTTTGATGAATTTGATCATTGCCTTAGATAAATGATTGATCCAAGTCTTCATTCTTAATAAGACCCCTAATTTACTTATAATTATTTTTGTGAGTCCTTTAATATTGCTTTCAGAAAAAACAATGAAGAGTTGAATGATTCTTAGAATCATATAGATTTATTTGATGAAAGAAATGTCAAAACATAAACTTTGAATGAAAACAATGTACATTGACATGACTCTTGGAAACTTATAGTATTGTGTGATTAAAGAAATGCCTGAAAACATAAATTTTGAATGAAAACGCACAGCTCTAAGTCGAATTTACTTCCAATTACTTCTGTGAGTCCCATAATGCTTGCAGGAAAACAATGTAGACTGACGTGATTCTTGGAATTTTATAGCATTATGTGATCAAATAAAACCCTGAAACATAAATTTAGAATGAAAACATACTGATACAACCTTAATCAAAAATCTATGGTGGCTTACCAAGAAGTTGAATTTATCAGGCACCATTATGTATCTGATACTACTAGCAAGAAACAATGTACACAGACATGATTCTTATAGCTTTATGTGATCAAATAAATATTTGAAAACATAAATTTTGAATGAAAACATACTGATACAACCTTAGGTAAACTCTTAATTGCTTACCGAGGAGGTGATCCTCTAAAGAACCATTCTTCATATACTCATAAACAAGAAGTCTCTGTCCATTTTCAGCACAATATCCAATCAAGTTAACAAGATTTTCATGATGAAGTAGATTCAGCATCAAAACTTCAACTAGAAACTCTCGGTTTCCTTGTAGACCATTTTTATCGAGTTGTTTCACTGCAATTTCCTGTGAAAAATGAACTAACTATCGTTTGCTGATATCTGAATTAAACCAAGAGACTAATTAATATAAGAAAGGGGATTACTTGTTTTTTTTCAGCAAGGTATCCTTTGTATACTCTTCCAAAGCCTCCTTCGCCTATTAGATTCTCCTCTTTGAAGCCATCGGTTGCTTTCATTAATTCAGCATATTTGAATACTCTGGCCTCATTAGTATTCTTGTTTTCAATCTGTAAAATCTCTTCAGCTACAGTCCGGTGCTTGTTAGTCGCTGTACATGTCAAAAACTTGTTAAAATTTGGAGATGATATTATTTGATTACTTTTAGATTGACTGATTTATGAAATTACATTAAAAAAAAGCATCATTGATATGTATCTTTTCTATACAAGTCACAAAAATCTTTATGTCGAACTGTTGGTCGGTGATATGAAAAAATTTCCCCTCATAGATTTGACTTATTACCTGTTGAGTTAATCAATGGTTGTACAAAACTTTTAAATGTGCAGTTACTTCTGAAAATATTAATGAATTGGTTTACAACTTCTATTGTGATATCTCCATGTTGTATTGGTGTTTATGTTTGATTTCTTATACATTATGCATTGTTTTCAGATGTTGAATAATAAAGTTCATAGATTACCTTACATTGTAGTAAAATCTGACAATATTTCATATTATATATGATAATTCAGGCTTAAGGAAAAATCATCTCAAGAAAATGCAATTGTTATTGAATATTAGTGACCCTATTCTTCTCATTTCATAATAATTCAGAATAACATAAAGTTATAAAATTGCAAGGAAAAAAATTGTTGAATGTACCTGATTCAAGAGAGATGTTATCCACAAGGTTGGCTAGAGTCTTCCCTTTTCTTATTTCTCTTGCATTATTTGCTAATCTCTGTTTATTTGCTTCAATGTTTTGCTTGAAGCAACAAAAACAGCCCATCACAATTCCCACCACCAATTTTTCCAATATTTTGTAGAATTTACCCCTTCGAATCATCAAAAATAAATTTTCAGAATTTTTTCCTCTCCGGTGGCTCCGAGCCAGGAGCTGATCCTCGCTCAAGGCCGGAACCACACAATCCAAGTTTTTAAACAAGAAAGAAAATCACATGGAAATCAAGCATCTGAATGTATATTCCAATTCATGAAGGTTAGAATTTTTCTTTTCCATTTTTTTGTTTCATGTGTTGCCATTGGCTTTTTCTTTTCTTTTTTTTTCCTGCATGAAAATTGGTTGGATTCCAGATCATTAGGCCTAAAATTAGGGACTTTTTTTTAGAATCTCTTGTTGCATCTTATGAATAAAATTATCCTTGTCATTTGTTCTAAAGAAAGAAAATCAAATTTTAGTACACAGTTTTGTCTCTACTATATCCAATCTTGCATCATGGAGAAAATATATGCCCTCAAATTTTCAGCAAGTTTAGGTACATTCATATCAACAAGGAATTATCAATTTCAGTAAGTCTAGAAGGGTAACATGTGAGATACGTTTGCTTACCTATGTGACGAACAAAATAAAAAAAATAAAAATAAAAATAAAAAATAAAAGGAAGGGAGACTTAACTTACAAAATTTTGAATAATATGTAACATATTAAGCTGTAGGAAATGTAGCTTATTGTACGCCATCTGAAAGCTAATACCAGCTGTGTCCTTGTGCCTAAACTGCAAGGAATTTGCACTGTTTGCAAGCATGAGAATGATGTATACACAAAATCCTGGAAAGGGCTCCCTGTAGAAAATCATATATAAGAGGAAATAGAACATGAAATTTGTCCCACTATCAATTTTAAATCATTGCACTCAATATCAAAAAACACTGTAGTCACTATCAAATATCAGCGCAATCAACATACAATGTAAGTATAGTGAAAACAATTTAATCAGAATTCTCAGAATATTGTATCATTGTAATCACAATATTTAAAATCTGGGCTCTCTCTGTAAGACTATTTTCCACATGAGGAGGCTATGTTACCGTGACAGTACTCAATAGAATCTGCAGCTCAGAATCAGCAAATTGAGTAATAAATCACAAGGCAGTTAACTCATATCATTACTCGAGCACAGTGGTCAAGTTATTAAAAGGAAAAGCTTGAATAGGATCATTTTCACTTCCAGTGTTCCATCAGCCGATAACAAAATTCAAATGTAACTGACCAGCATCTTCACAACATGGTGAAACATACAAGAAGTTACAATCATGCCTACATCAGAAATAATAGCATTGACACTTGACAGCATTTTGCGGACTTTTCCTCCACAGAATCGGCTAAAAACTTCTGAATGCATATTTACAGAGATCTAAGACAATTTTCTGGGAAAACCACAGGAACCATTTCCTTCAGCTGATTGAAAATGACATGTTAGTATATACATATCAACTACAACTGTAATCGCATACAAAAAATTAAGCCTGCCCATCATTGTTTGAAGGCTCAATATTTTGCACATCATTATTTGAGGGTTTCTGCTCATCATTGTTTTGGGGCTCAGCATTTTGCGCATCATTGTTTGAGGGTTTCTGCTCATCATTGTTTGAGGGTTTTTGCCCATCATTGTTTAAGGGCTGCTCAGAACGACGTCTCCTGAAAAATTTTCGGTTGAAAGATTCAGCAAGATCCGGATAGCTGCCCTTGATAAAGTTTTCCATGCACTTGATGTAGGAGAAATCAGCACGGGAGCCATCTTTGGACACAACGTAGAAGCATCTTGTTCCTGTGAAGTTACTGTGCTTGTCCACCTATCAGTTTGAACGACAACATTATTCATTGAGATATAGTCTGATAAGAGGAATCATCGCTAGGGATGCAAAAGAATATAGAAATTTGCAGATATATCCTATCAATAGGATTGGACATGGATATGCATATATTTTTCGTTTTTGACAGGATACGAATATAACTAAAATATTTGAGTCCATATCTGAACATCTGAATATATGTATGGATCATGTGGCTGAAATTATTTTGAACTTAGATGAATGGATATTCAACCAAATTCCAGTGATTTAGGATCTAATCTTCGTTTGATTTTTGGGGTTTTGCATATATACCCCTAAAATCTTCCATAAAACTTACCCTCCAAATCTTGGTATTTGTAATTGAATCTTTCTACACCTTAATTTAATAATGTTGGTTTCTAAACAGAGCAATGTCAAAATTTTCCAATAATTTCCAATATGTTTGCAACATTTTCCTGTTTGGAAACTCAAAACTGTTAAGTGAAAGGGGTAGAAAACTCAGTGTGAGAGAATTGGGGGGTAATTTTGCAAATATCAAGATTTTAGGGTAATTTTGCAAATATGGAAGTTTTGAGGGGAACATATGCAAAAACCCCTTGATTTTTTTAAAAACAATTATTATACAACAGGCTGATAGCCTATACATTCTTCAATCTTCTCTGTTTATGACATGTCAGCTTTAATTCATATATGTTTTGTCTTATCTGATTTATATCCACATTCTACTTTAGTGGATGTAGACAATGGGTTTTTCTTACCGCACCATGTTTGTATTTGTATCTGCATCCATAAGTGGTAAGCAGATACGGATACGATACAAAATCAGATTCGTTCATACTAATCTGTGTAAACCCATAATCATCATCGTGTGCATGCTTAGATATGTGTGAATGTAGAGTTTGGACCTCTACCCATTTGTGCGACTGTAAGTGCATTATTAAAACATTTTTATCATTAATAAAATTTAATATCTGTCAGAATCTATCCAGAGGACACTTTTTCTCAAATTAATAGTAGGATAATGCCTTTGATGTAAAGTTGTTATTAAATTGTGAGATAGTCCTAAGAAGCTAAACGAGGAAACCATCAGAGCGGGCATGCTTACATATGTGTCCAAGTGCATCTCTTGATGTTTAAGCATGTGTGCATGCATTATAGAACATTTCTCATTGATAAACTTCAATATCAGCAAGAAATCTATCTGGACAACATTTTTCTCAAATTTAAAGCAGGATGATGCATTAGACATAATGCAGCTAATAACTTGTAAGATGACTCTAATTAGAAAAGTTTTTAACCAACCAAACATAATCACAGAGATAAGAAAAACAAGACACGTCTACTATTCTTGAAGCTTCTCAGAACTTTCCTTTGCTAAACAAGATAGGAATAAATATATTGAACTTACAATGATATGGTCCAGTCCATCAGCGACTTTCGTTTGCTTATCAGGATGGTACTCAAAGACATTTTCAATAATGAATTTCTCATCCATTGGAGACACCCGGTTACCATCACTGCAAGCAAGTTTGAGAACCACGAGATTAATTAATTAAAGAAGAAACAAACTTTTTGCTTAAGCAAGAATTACTAAAAAAAATTATTTTCTAATAAGGAACTATATGATTGCATTAGTTTGAACCAACAATCCAAGCATGTAGTACAAACTCAGCATGCAAAAATTTCCTAAACAAAGGAATATATTAGACAAACAAGAGACGATCTAAAGTTCTGGTTTACAAAAAAATGTATAAAGAAAATAGATGCATTCTAGCTGGATATATAAGGTACCTGGCTTCACGAAAAATTTTTCTAATAGAATTCATAATCGGTTCAATATCAACAAGAATTTTTTCCTCCTCTGTTGTAAATGTTTCTGCTCTTCTCCAGCTTCCACGATCATCGGATCTGCCAGGGCCAGGAGGTCTAGGAGAATTGTTTCTCCCACCTCTACGATCAGAGAAACTCGAGGAACCCCGGCCTTGAGATTTCCATCCTTGCTTTCCTCTCCCTCCCCATGTAACATTTGGAGTCTCAACTTCAGGGGTCTTCGCTGTCCATGGATTTTCCCCACCCTCATTCCAACCAGGAGAGGCTTTGACTTCAGACTCATTACCTCCCTGCATACTATCAACACCATTGGTTGACCAGCCCTTTTTCTCAGAGGAATTTTCATTCCAAGGCGAAGAGGTTTGAGTATCGGGTTTCCTTGGTGTCCATGAAGACTCATTTGCTTTATCTGGCCACGGTTTCTTTTCAGAGCTTGCCTGCCAAGCATTATTCTCAGAGGAATCTTTTTTCCAAGGTGAAGAGCTTTGAGTCTCAGGTTTCCTTGGTGTCCATGAAGACTCGTTTGCTTTATCTGTCTCTTGTTTCTTTTCAGAGCTTCCCTGCCAAGCATTATTCTCAGAGGTATTTTCTTTCCAAGGCGAAGAGCTTTGAGTCTCGGGTTTCTTTGGTGTCCATGAAGACTCATTTGATTTATCTGTCCATATTTTCTTTTCAGAGCTTGCCTGCCAAGCATTGTTCTCAATGTTTTCGTGCTGTCCTGAAGAGTTCTCAAGCTGTGGCTTCTTTGCTGTCCAGGATGTCCCACTTTCTTTGTTCTTCTTCCACTGTGAATTAGAGTTCTCTTCCCAAGGCAAAGAGCTTTGAGTCTCGGGTTTCCTTGGTGTCCATGACTCGTTTGCTTCATCTGCCAATGGTTTCTTTTGAGAGCTTGGCTGCCACCCTGAAGAGCTCTCAGTCCGAGATTTCTTCGCATCCCATCCTCCCACCTCCTTGTTCAACTGTGCTGACTGATTTGGATGCTGCAGTTTTGCATTATCCCAACTTGACCAATCATCAGATTTAGATGTCAGAATTTCGGAAGAATCTGGAGCATGTTGATCTCTGCTTCCACGTCCTTGCCAGTTGTCTGCCTCAACAACTTTTGGCGAAACCTGCCAGTTTGTTTTATTACCAGTGTTTGTTGAAGGCTTGGCTTTGTTTTCCCA
Organism: Asparagus setaceus; assembly: GCA_012295165.1. Lineage (NCBI taxonomy): Eukaryota > Viridiplantae > Streptophyta > Magnoliopsida > Asparagales > Asparagaceae > Asparagus > Asparagus setaceus. The sequence continues at coordinate 97,579,703 of CM022701.1, read as the reverse complement.
TGAGGACCAGTCATCCGACTCGGTAACAGTATTCTTGCCATTATCCCAGCTTGTTTTATTTCTGTTATCTGCCTCAACAACTTTTGGTGAGAATTCCCAGCTTGATTTATTGCCAGTATCTGCTGAAGGCTTGGCTTTGTTATCCCATGCCGACCAGTTATCTGACTCAGTAACAGTTTTGCCATTATCCCAGCTTGAAGAAGGTTTGCCTGTTCTTCCCGATTCTTGCCAGTTGTCATTACCTCTGCTCTCAGTTTCAATATAATCTTCAAAGGTTGGCTTCTCACAGAAATTGTTAGGCTCTGGGGACAAGGGCATGTCATCGCCTTGGAAATCATCCAAGAAGTCATCGATATCACTTCCCAAGCAAGCACCAGGTAAATCCCTTTCTTGAGGCTCCCTAACCCATGCCAAAAGATCATACACGTCTTTCCCCACATCTTCATTACATGCCACCTGATATAAACCAAATTAATTAAGATATAGAAATTAAAAAGAGTAATACAAATATGACAATATGCTCAGTCTGTTATCGGCAAACCTGGTTTTTGTGGCCCCATAGGACTTCAAAATGAGTTCCAGTGCCAACTGCAACATGTTTACCCCAAGAAACTGAAGAGACGATGCTGCCTAATGAATCCGTGTGACATTTCTCTGCAGATTTCTCAAAACACTTCATTGGTGTCTGCACAGGACATATTTCAGTACTTCAAGTCAAGCAAAGTAACAATACTGTAACAAGTTATTATGATATTCCTTACAAGCAAAGTCGCTTCTGTAAAAGGCACTTGAACTTTGAGAGACCGAAACAATGATTTGAAGCCACTAGTGTTAAAACCAATGAGATTCCCTGTACATGTCATGTTATTGCCTACAAGTACCAGATGCTCCTTTATTACTCCCTTTGAAACCATTCTGATAGACTTCGATAGGCGCTGCACAAGTAGTACCAATAAAAAAAGGAGTTCAATACATACGCACATAACGTAGGTGGACAGAGAACTAAACGGCGAGGCTTTTAAGTATAACAGAAAAGTAAACAGAAAGGTGTATCAATGATTAATCATAGTATAGTAACATAGTGAAGGGACAAGGGCTAAAAAATATTTCTTCTTGAATGCAAAAAGAGATGCATATTTTGGTACGTGCATACAAATATTTAGTGGTGACAATAATGCTCCTAATATCCCAGTATAGCACAACTTCCATATACTTAAAATGGAATTATATTTCTAATATGAACTGAATGAACAGCCTGATTCTCAACAATAAGAAGGAAAGTCTTATTTGCTAAAGAGAAATTTTAAAATTGAAAATATGCAGAAATGTAGAATTGGAGCAGATGTTTCTGAATAAAATCAGACCGTGGAAAGTATTGTCAGAAATGTACTAAATACATAAGGGATCTTGAACTATGTTGTACTTGTTTTGACTGTATATCAAATAATACGAAAAAAAAACCATTGGTGAAGTCATGACAAATTGTTATAATTACAAGTGACATAAATAGACATGATTTCTTATGAGAATTCTAGCTTACCTGAACAGATTGGTCAAATGCACAAGAGATCCCAAAAAGTTCTTTGATTTGTTGGATTCCATAAGGAATAGAGCGTGTAGTATTGACAAGGTGAATTACCGGTAAGCACGCATCTAATACTATCCTCCATGCATCACCATTTTTCTTAGCTGCAACTTTCTGAACAACAACTTCCAAGGCTAATTCGCCTCGTACGGGTTTGTCTGGGTTGCTCACCCAGGAAGTAGAATCTGGTCCAGACCAGATGATGTTAACAGTGTCTATTCGAGGATCACCTGCAAATTATCAAAGAAATACATAGTGGAAACCAGTCAAAGCTATGTCAATATGTGCAGCATGAAGAAAGCAAAAAAATAAAAAAAAATCTCAATATGATGGCTATGTAGATTCAAATATTTTATTTAATGGCATCAAATGTAGCATATTCTACCTATACTGGTGGCAGAATAGAAGAGTAATGTATGAAATAACATGGAAAAGGAAAGAGTACTTTCTGAAAAAGAAAACATGGTATGGTAAAAGATGATATCAGTATCCACCTAGGTAGCACGGATACGGGTGGGGCACGGACACGGTTATGGACACAGGACACGGTAAATTTGTCAAATGTAGGATACGGGGACACGGCTATATATATTTTTTATATTAGATTATTGAATTAAAATATCTATAACGTTTGTATATTAGATTATTGAACTAAAATATCTATAACAATTAAGAATCAAGTTAAATTAAACTAAGAATAAGGTTTAACAACAAAAGTTTAGTTTCGGTCGTGTGGGATAATACGATGGGTATTCTTCAAATATATAAGTAATGGGTTTCAGTTTTCGGGTTCAAAAACCAATTGCTTTTGAACCTAATATTAACAAAGAAACTAGTTCAGGGTATAACTACTAGGGAAATCGGGTTTTGCTTTGAACCGCTCGTGTTTGTGGCATGTCCGCCGAGAGTCCGTGTCCGACACGTGACGGACATGGACACAGCATCCAAAATGCCGTGTCCGAGTAACCTAGGTATCCACTTATTTAACGAAAATGGAATTGATGGTCTCTTATATTTTAACCTGTGAAAGAATGTGTTCGAGTGAATAGCTAATATGTTTTAAATTGTTCAATAAGCTTCTGTTCCTCACTAGCTGAAGAGGGCTTCCAAATGGAGAGTGGTCTACAATTCTACATTGGGTCCTTTATTGCAATGATAAAGCACAAACAAAGTTGATTAAGCTCCACTGAAGAATTGATCTAATCTTTAGGCACAGACGAAGCAATCAAGTTGAGAGAGGATCATACCATCCAAAGAACCTTGATGGCCAGCTGGCAATGTAAAACTCACACAGTTCAAGCAACAAGAAACAAAACTCGACATTCCCCTAGAACACAATACTGTCTAGATGAGATAGATGATATGGTTTCATAAAGGAAAAACACCACCATCTCCCAAAATATGTTGATTATCAAGTGGATTGCCAAATAGGCAAACACTTCAGTACTATATAACACAAAGGGAACTTTTGCAGGGATAAGCGTTCAAAAGAATAGCAGGTATTTATATCAATATTCATGCTAACCATTGAATTGACATAAACCTACAGCTATATCAGCTAGGGCAATGGAAACAGAATATGCAACAGCAAGATATCTCCATACAAAAATAATTTAGCAAAAAAATACAAGCAAAAGAATTTCAGAAGTTAAAACGAAGGATAACCAGCTGTCCCATACCTTTAATAATTGTATCTAATAAAATAGGACAGATAGTGTTGATCATAATGTGCATTCCTTGTTGAAGGGTTTCATCAACACCCCCGGCACAGTAAGAGAACTGAAGACATGGGAACTCAGATGAATTTGCATCATTTGACTGCAGGGAGCTGCAACATTCACTGCAAAAAACATGAAGGAAACTATTATTAGGATATTTTAAACTTATAAAAGCACTAAAAACTTCAAGGCTAGCATTAGCATGTGTTTAAGAGATATAACTGGTCAACAGTAAATGACAAATTACTCTGCCTTGTAGAGGGCTCAACAAAGGTGTTCTTCCCCCATTAAGACACATAGTTCAAATTTTAACAAACGTGGAAGTCACGGTCAACATATTCCTTTCTAACTAATTTAACCAATTATGCTGACTACCAAATGAGAAAGAGAATTAATTCACATGTTTTTTAGCTCAAAAAAGCACCCTTGCTTTCTGCAATTTCTTTACTTTTTTAGAATAAAAAATTATAAACCCTCATCCCCAACTTCAACGTTTTGGTATAAAGCAACCAAGGTTCAAATCCTATCAGGCACGCCTTTGAAATAGATGTTAAGAGAAAGGAATTACTCATAAATTAGATCAAGTTTTGACCCATGAAAAGCACGCTCCACATGTGGGGGAATGTTAGACCCTCATTACATAGTTCAAATTCTGAAGTTTTGCTCCATTTCATTTTTGGCTTCTGTCATGCTACCTGGCCAATCTGATTATAATCAGATAAAGGCAAGAAACATGATTCTGATATGAGGACTGTACTGCTTAAACTCCATGCTTAAAACTATGTTGCAAGAATGTTGAGACCAAGAGGGGAAAAAGCAGCAACCTACTATGCACATGATGATGAAAAACTTTTAATATGAAAAACATATGAAATCACGGCCCCAATTTGCAAAATTTGCATTGCACGCTTTCTCTAGGATTTCTTTTGGTTCTACTTGAAGAGATTACATACCAAAAAATTGCTCAAGACTTCCACAAACTGAGTTTCTGAAAAGAGATTTTAAAGATCAATGCAAATGCGTTGCACAAGCTATCAACCAAAAGATCCCTTATTGCATGAAGTGATTAGATGTCAAAATTCAGTAGTACTTCCACAAACTGAGTTTCTGAACTATGAGAATACATAGAGGGTGTTTGGGAGGGCTTAAGTTTTTAAGCTTATAAGTTATGCTAGCTTTTAGTGACTTTTGGCTTTTTTGATAAAAATATTATGAAAATTGTTTGGATAGAATAGTAATTTTTTTGGTCAAACCTAGCTTATATAGGTGAGCTTATAAGCTAGTTTTTGAAAAGCTGGGGTATACCAGCTTTTCAAAATGAGACTTATAAGTTAACTTATTTGATATTTTACCAAACATGTAGATATGGAAAAGCTAGCTTAAAAGCTAGTTTGACCAAAAAATAAGCTCCCCCAAACACCCTCATAATGATTTCCAGAAGCTATCAACTATGAGAATACATAATAATGTATAGTGATCCCTAACAATTACAATTTTTATCAGAAATGATAAACAAATTTAACTTATGCCTAAAGTGTAAACATATACTGTTTATGATACTACCTAAAGCTGTAAATAAACTAGAGAAAAAAGAAAACCCCAAACCAGACCCTTATATGGCTCGAGGATAAAGAAAACTTGACATGACCATCTAATATGTACAATTAGAAATTGTTCGAGGATAAAGAAAACTTGACATGACCATTTAGTATGTACAATTAGAAATTGTCTAATTGCACTTAATTACATAAGTAGCTTGCCATGGAAAATAGCACGTGTAGACAAGGATTAGTATAAAAATGATAAACCATGCAGTAAAATGGCTAACCTAGCCGACAAAAATGTTCTCCTCAAGATATTGGAAAGATGACCCTTTTTCTTCGTGTGGCCACGTATAACTTCTTGACACTTGTGAAGAATTCCATCAGTGTTTTGGTTCAAAATCTTCAATCTTGTCTGTTCGACAGAGAGATTCATTTCATTTTATATACCATGGATACAAAAGAATGTGCGTCGCAGTGAATGTACCGTATCAAGGTGAAGATGACCAACAAGCCCTGAAACAGTTGCTGAGTTGTTAGGTAAACATATCTGCTTTTGGTACCTGAAAATGTCATTGTTATAAAAAGTCAATGTAACATGGTGACAAAATATCATCTAGTATCAATTTTCGAGATGTAGCCAGCACAATAGCCAAATTTTTAAATCAACCGGGTTCTGCTAGCACTAATTAGACGGATCCTGGCTAGTGGTTGTTCACAAGAAAAGAATAATAAAAATATATTCTATTGCAAGAAAATAGATCCGATACATACTGGACGAGGAAAAGAGAGACTATCATTGCGACAAACTGTCAATTTTAGGCCACATGTATCACCGAGTAAATTCTTTAACAGGTGAAGTTCATAATCTACCATGAACCAAATAAATCAACTAAGGTATTTATTGATTCAACTATGTTAATGCAACTGTCTTAATCAGAGAGCACAAACCAACATAAGTAGTAATTAAACAAGTAACTTGGTTAGTCATAAGATCAGTTAGGATGCCAAGACAAATGAACAAAAATATAGAAGAATTAATCAGGGAGAAAAAGCAATTTGATCACATAAAGATGACTAGGCATTAATACTTGGAGCAGAAAAATATTAAGAACAGAGACATCTAAAAATTGGGAGGTAGAAATCAACTCTACATACTCAATGGAGAAGTCAATCGCACAATGCTTAAGGGTTACGCTTCTCAAGCAATTCTGGACTGCAAGTGCTGAATTTTCTCTGCAAAACTTCTTTCCGCAGCAGCAATCATTCAAATATAGAATGATACGTCGGTCAATAAAAGCATTTTGATAAGTTGTTTTACAGAGCAGTATTTCCTGCAAGGAGATAAATTTATAAGGTTCATAAGCAAGTCGAACATGAAACTTACGCAGCAGAATAATTCACCAGGCTGATACCTTCATTAGTTCCCATGATGAATTTGTACTCGAAGATGAATCCAGCACAGCCTTGTATGCTGGGTTTGAGATGGCTGTTGCAGCCAAAACACCAACTGGTTCACCAGCAGTTGCAACGCACTCTGCTCTGGCTTCATCTAACTCATATGCTAATTGAATTATTGAGTTACTACAGACATTTCTTACTGTTCCGTCATAACAAATGACAACATCTCTAAGGATGGCCATTAAATTTTTAAATAGAACTCCCGGTTCAGTCAGCCCACGGGAGGATCGAATAATAACCTCCCTTGCAGATATTGAATGGACAAAATCTTCAAATGGATTGAGACCATGAAAAAGTGGATTCTTGACGAGCCCATGTGCCTCAGATGACGGGCTAACATCTGTTGTTGAGAATCTACTTACGAATAGGTGATGGATATCCTCAACCAAGGCCTTTGAATACAACTTTCCTTTATCAAAGAGTTGAAGGCCCAAAAAACCTATCTGTTGAAGAACCTTACTGATCGAGGATTCACTTTTTGAATCGATCACATACCCAAGAGAAGACGAATGTAAAATGAACGCGACAATTGGTATTTTGAGACGATTAAAGTCTTTCTCAACTTGCAGTCCTAGGAGCTCATCATATGACATGCGCAACTGTGGCACAAAAGATGAAATATCTTGGATGCCATCTTTAACCTCTCTAAGGACGGAATTTGGAATGTAAAAATCCTGCAGACTAACACTGAACCCTTCTAACTGCAACACCTCCATCAAAAGTGGTTGCAGTGAATTAAAAAAGTTAAGAGCAGCCTTAGGACCCTTTGCAACTAATATGGAAGTAATGATGTCAGTCAGTGATGACTGCAGAAAGTCCCTATTAAACTCAAATTTCAGAATTTCGCTCTGATTGATTACATGTCTTTGGCCCGTACAGTCAACAGAAGGTGGCAAAGCAGACTGCAAAATTTGATATATGGTCCAGAGAGACCCGGAACCACAAGCTCGAAATACAGCAGGAGGTGGTAAGACTGGCGAAACAAACATGCCCAACTGCTGTGCTTTCTCTTTTCTCAAAAAAGATGAATTAGCCATGAGTTTTAGTGACAACAGAGAATCACTAACCAATTGAAAGTTTAACTGCCCACTGTGAGAACTTAGTAACTGTTGGTCAACACTAAATAATTCCACAACTTCAGCCTTTGCAGCAAGCGACTGGGGATAGAATATGTGTATACAGTCACCATCAAAATCGGCCCCGAGGGGAGCACATACAAGGGGGTTGATTTTGACTGTGTGGTCATCATGGACATAGACAGTGAAAGCTTGCAGAGAGTGCTTGTGAGTACTTGGTGGCCTATTGATGAAAACTATATCGCCATCCACAATACTTCGGCTTATAACCTGCCCGACTTTAAGGTTTGTGTGCGCTTTAGAACCAACAGCTATTGCATAAGTAGATTTGCCGTCTCTATAGGTCACACAAAGTCCATCATTAACCATTTTCTGCAAACGCTCGAGATTATGAGCTGTGACCCTCTCTTCAAATGTAACCTTCTTAGCAATTTCAGAAGGCAAACCAATTTCATTAATCCCAATATACGAATCGCCAGTGATTACACTACGTGAGGAGAAACCTGAGCCCTTACTAATAAATAACGTCCTAATTTTCTCTAGCCATTGCTTGGAAGAATTTTTGCCAGCATCAGGGCCCAATACCAACTTCTTGCTGACATCATGAGGGGCCTAATACAAGAGATTTGGAAGAATATACAAAAGAAGGTTAGGACATGGAGAAAAACACAAAAGCAATTGAGAGCCATAAACATGGACAAATTGGTATACCTTTGCTGAACCCCTGAGGTGCATATATTCTGCAATTACTAACTGCAAGTCATTGCATTCAACCTCATGAGATTCAAAATTAGGAGAACCTGATCTGGAACGCTTGATGAGTTCAATCTTGCTGAGGACTCTTTTGAGCAGGGAAATAGAAATATCCTAAAAAAACCAAATGAATAAGTAAACGGACGATAAAAAGAGGTAGAGAGCAATATGATCTCATAGATAACTTACAGAAGACATGACACTTTTTCCATCTGAAATTTCAGGTACCAATAAGCAGTTTGGTGGAACTGGAAGGTACTGCAAAATGTATCCATCCTGAGGAAAATATCCCTTTGCTACCAGTCTTTTTTTGGTTTCTTCAGGGATCTCTTTCAATATGTTAAAAGCCTGAAATTAGAAATAGATGATGATATTGAGTTTATTTCTTTACCAGTTAGAAGGATAAAAGAAGATGACTGTAATGACAAAAAATGCAAACAATTAACAACCATCAGCCAATAAATTGAATTAGTTCTCTGTTATCTTGCACTAGATCAATTATCAGTACTAAAAGTTAAAAAAGTGAAAACTTTTCCATTCGATATGCACCCACACACAATCTGGCAACAAATAAGATGGTAATATTGACAGTAGCAAAGTAAACACTGCATATCTGTCTAAATATACTTCAGAAACATCTTCGGAGCTGATAAAACAATATTTGAACAAAAACATAAGTGAATAAAAAGAAAAAACTTCGAGGTTTTCACCCAAGCCTTCGAGATTGATTATATGGATCTTTTCTTTTCCAGATATATGAAATGCACCGATCAAGCCAATCATATCTTTCCTCAAACTCAGGTTTCCAGGTTGTTAGCCAGCACAACCAACAATTTCTGTCTTTCGCGTAAAAGTGAAACCATCACAGATGATGCTCCATGTCTCATATTTGATCAGAGACTATGCACATAAACATCATTAGTGTATCTACAAAATTTTTTCCACAGGCTTCTTCACTGCCTAGTCAAATGTATGAAACATGGCAGGAGAATGGGACAATAAATCATGCTCACGAAAAGGCCGAGAAATAGATATCAAGGTTAATTAAAGGCAAGAAAAAGAATAATCAATGATACAAGTATAATACAAAACATCAACAAAGGCAACTTGAGACAAGTGTGAGCACAAAACTCTGACTGATGATTGGAGAATGTGAGTACACACATGATTATTCATTCTTCTCTCTGTAAGACATACTTTTGCACACATAATTGCATTGAAGTACTTTTGCACACATAATAGCATTGAAGTTGAGGTCAAGGACAATGAAATGGTAAGTGTGAAATAGCAAAAGCAGACATATAATGCTATCAATCAGGAGCAAAAGACAAACAGCTTTAAAAACTAAGCCAAATGAGTGGACAATTCATAGAAGTTACCAAAAATGAGCATACATAGTTCAAAATAAAAGATAGTAAAGTAACATGGACAAGTGTAGCGAGTGACATGGATAAGCATGGATAAATGAAACTCAGAAACTTCAGAAACATGTGATATACTTGGAAGACAATGGGTTCTAGAGATGATCAAGGAAGGGAGAAAAAGGCCAATATCTGAACCAACCATCAAACTGTTTTAGGCAGTGGGCATTGAAGAACATATCATACTAATAGGATATGATGAGGATAAGAACGAATGTTATGCTCTAATAGTGAGCAAATAACAGTGTGTCTCAAGGTAATGCCATGTTTAAATTATCACAGTGTAATTGTATATGCCAAGTGCAATGTTATTATCAGCTAATACGCAATTATCTTGAAATGCAAGTAAGATACCAAGTTGAAACATAATTAATAAAATATCAGCCAGATATGCTAGACTAGCGCCAATTCCAATCAGCTTAACAATAATGCCAGTAAACCATCCCATATCCTGGCCCAATAAGCAAAGATAGCAACCCAAGCTGGCAAGAGCTAGTTGGGTTCACCCAAACACAAACAGTTTGCAAAAGAAATGAAAGACTACGAAAAATAAATGAGCTACAATTTGAAACTTGAACGAAAAATTTGGTAGCTTCATATTTAAAAAGCTCTTCCAACAGAGATGTGAAGAAGAAAACCTCCAAGGGAAGCAAAGTGCGGCAGGTTCCATCACCGTGACGAAAACCATATTTTGCTAAGAAATTCCAAAATCCCTCTCTCAGCCTTAGTCTAGATGACACAGTTAATTGCAAGCAAACTGCACCATCTGATGTCTTGACCTCTTTGATTGAGATTGGAGGAACATCCTGGATAAGAGAAATTAAATAGAAATTAACAGGAAGGTGCAAATGTCAATCAAAGTCATGTGCTTGAAGAAAATGCAGACATATAAATCATATATACACACTTTACTGGTAAAGACACAGTAAAAGTTAATGCATCGGGAGTGAAGAATGCCATAATCATCAGTTATGAGGGGAAAAAGGAAATATTAGTACTAAAGTTCTTTACATTCGAATAGGAAATATTAGTACTGAAAAATCCTACCAGTGCCATATTTTCATTTGCATCCAAGGAGCAACCCTCCATGTCTCCCAGACAATAACAGAATTTAAAACAAAGCATCCCTTTGAAAGAAGTTAAAACTTATAGAAATGCCGAAAATGAAGAAAGAAAATCCAATTAGTGGAATCACAGAGTTGTCCATACTAAACATAAAAGTAACAGAATAATAAGCGCTCCAAAGAAAATGCTTAATTTCAAGTGGAATACAGCAGATGTGTGGCAGTGCCACAGCTAGTATCATTGTATGAAACATGCTGGTAAACAAGTAGTTGAGCATTTTATAAACATAGAAGCCCATTGATATAGAAGTAAAAGCAATTGGACACTGAAGTCATGCATGAACCAGCACACAACTAATTTGAAAGGTCAAAACTATGCACAGATTGTCATATCAACTATGCCTTAAATCACCAAATACATGATAGTCATCTATAATGTGCAAGCATAATATGTTGTAGTTCAAAGATCTAAACTGATATAGAAACAAACTAGTTACCAAAACCCATCAACTATTAGTTTGAGATTATTTTCTTCCTTCAACATAAACAAACATAAAGTAATATCCAAGCATGAACCTCCAGCATGAACCAGCACACAACTAATTTGAAAGGTAAAAACTATGCTCAGATTGTTATATCAACTTTCCCTTAAATCACCAAATACATGATTGTCATCTACAATGTATAAGCATAATATGTTGTAGTTCAAAGATCTAAACTGATATGGAAACAAACTAGTTATCAAAACCCATCAACTATTAGTTTGAGATTATTTTCTTCCTTCAACATAAACAAACATAGATTAATATCCAAGCATGAACCTCCAGAGCAACATAATTTAGAATTCAAATTTGTACTGATTACTAATGGTCCTCCTCCCAGTTTGATTAGAAAAGATCCAGCCTCAAACAGCAGCAGGTTTCATTACACAATTTTATCCTTGCACCTTTTCAAACATAGTTCTCTTCTCATTCTGGCTGTATATTATTCAAAAACTAGAAGAGCAAACTCTAGTGTCATCCAACTATGTCTAATGCATATAAAACCCAGGAAGTTAATGGTTAGGACTTAAGAGATAAGAGATACAATATGGATTCAAGAAACTATTAAAAATCTAAGTCAATATTTGCACAGATCATGTTGTTGGTGTATTTTTTTGTCCTCTATCATTGGATAGATTGTAGTATAACTAAAGACCAAAAGATATATTGATATTGTATTTTTCATTTTTCAGAAAAGAAATACAGAACAATCCCATTAAATCTGAAAACAGAACCTTGAAAAAAAAGTAAAATTAATAAAGCAAACAGAATATGGCCAATACCCGACAATGTGAACATGAAGTAGCAGCAGAGTTACTCGATTTCCCAGCCTTGTCTTTTATCTGCAAAAATTTGCAAGGAACAAAGAAAATTGCATAAAAGGAATTGCAACCCAAAAAAGACAAGTATATCGTAACAACTTTTTAATAAATAAGACGAACTAGTTTCACAATGAAAATATAAGGGAACACAACAGTGAAGAAAAGCCTTTAAAAAATCAGAACACTACTACATGTATCCTTTTGCTTTGTCCATTATTAGTCATCTCCACTAAAATATATAAATAAAAGAATGAGAATATACAATAACTTGTGGAGCCTAAAGGATTCCTGCATGCACATGAGCTAATAATGACACGTTAGTTCTGCAGTTTAATTACTACAAACAAAGGAACAGAAATTCTATTTACCCTTCCTCCCCAAACAATAAACCATTTAGTGATCAGGAAATACTGATTAGTAAAAGACCAAGGTTCAGGACTTCTCGTACTCATTCATATCCTGAAATAAATAGCTCCAGATATATTTCATTGTTGAGACGACAGTTTCAGTTGTCACTAATACAAACTGATTATTCAAAATTAAAATTAATAACAGCAAAATGTCAAACAAAAAAAACTGAGCAAGAAAACCTGTCATGATTTTTAAATTACATAACTGAACTGTTGTTGGACACCATTTAGCTGGAGGCTGGAGCCCACTAAAGATGGTTCTCACATCATATACTATAGGTAGGCAATAAAAAGTCTACTAGAAAGAAAAAATGAGAGGTGATAGTGCGACATACTATGACAAAGAAAGTAACAGTTTTATTCTTCCACTTATAAGCTATCTCTCATAATATCTGTCATATGCTCCAATATTATTTAGTTTCCAGCAAGGGTTTAATCACTTTTGGATTTCATATTTCTCTTATTGCTTGAGTTCTTTCACACAATTTACATTCAGGTACATCTTCCAAATATACCAATATAGTGTTTATTAAAAAGGTAATATAGAACAATTAAAGACTGTTAATCAAAAATAAATAAATCATAATAGTTATGAACTCTGGCTGATATAAACATGTCAGGAAAGTTAGCAAAGAAATCAAGGAATATATGAAGTTGTCGTAATAATACAAGTTAGCAAGATCATGTAAAAGACAATTTTCAGTTGCTATGATTTAGAACCTTTCCCTTCTTTATCCTCATGCAGTTGAAACACACAAGGCTTAGAATATCTCTTAGCTCACTAATGTGTAAAGGGTGATATACAGGTACTGGTAACTCAATATAACCAAAATGACCTGAATTAGAGCAAAAGACAAATTGTTAGAGAAAATCTATCTTCAGATGCTTTGAACTTGCATTGCCAAATACTAAAGAATCCATCAGTTACAAGTTCTCACCTTCACAATTCCCACTTTCAGCAGTCCCACAAGATTCACATTTGCCAGATTCCAATGGCAAGCCAAGGAAAGGATTTGTCAGCTGGGTCGGATGAGAAATTGGGCAATCATTTATGGAATATTTACACTGCAAAATAAGAAAAACATCGCTTAGCACCTTATTAAAGACCAAAGGCTCAACCATGACATGCAGATAAGAGCAGTGTGAATGCTAAACAACTTTTTCTAAGATAAACTAGAAATTATTAGGTGCAAATATTAAAATGCAATGCTGATAGACTTTTTTCTCTATACTAGCTGAAAGTTACAATGAAATACACATCTATGATCTTTTTCACATGTACAGACTCTAATATTACCATGACATTGGCACTGTCTAAGTGCAATGCATCAGAAAGATTTTATGCTCAGAAATAAAGAGATTTCTATATGTTAAAAGTAATCTTTTGTGAGCAAAATGAGGACGCGTAATATTTTTTGCAAAAGAAGGTTATTTTTGGCTAAACTCGCAGCTGAGCATAATTCAAATTTCACTTTGGAAGGTCATATGAAATCTCAAACTGTAAACATAGTGCAGTGCAGGCAATGCTTCTCATATAAAAGTAGTAGATTTCCTTCTCTACTGAATTAAGGGATTAATACACTGAACGGAAGGGGTGAACCTTGTGCTAGTCCATTGATCCAGAGAAGGAAATTTGAATATGAAATTTAGATCCGTTAATTTCAGAAAAAATAAAACTGCAGTAAAATAAAATTTTCATTACATGTGCAGTTACATTCGTTAATAGGCAAGAGAATTAATAAGGTGGAGTATATAAACTTCAAAAGGAAAACTATAAAGAGGTTGGAAGAGACTGATAATGGTTAACAAATAATCAGTGAAGATAAAGGAACACATACAACTTCCTCAACTGTTGCAATGCTAAACTTGATAGCACGAACAATTCCATCTGATATAACAGGGGATATAATATTTTCTTCCATCTTTCTTTTACAATCTTCACAAATTGTATCTGCATCAGAATTCAGGTTTGCAAATGTATATTAATGTTTAACAAAGGATGATGCTGATACTGTATTGAACTGCTACATAATGAATAGAATGTAAATAAAACAACCGTGTTAAATTTGACGAATCTTTGGGTTAAATAACAAACTAGTGATGTCAAAATAATTTCATTCGCATATAACATCTCACTAACATTCATTTGAAACTTTTCTTTAGTAAATGAATATACAGTCATGGGCTAAACACCAAAAAACATTCAAAAGAAACAAAGATTCATATCGATTGCCGATTGGGCAACTAGAAATTTCCATAAAAGTTAAAACATATTAGAGATGCAAAACCCAGAAGAAAATTGTAAAAAAATATTAGTAAAGCACCAATTGAAATAAGCCAATGAAGTCCATGAGAATCTATCAATAGGAGGAAAAACCAAACTCATTCAAGCATGCTGAAAGCCCATCAAACTATCTCATTCGCCTATTAACACGCAGAAATCATCTAGTTTGATGAAATCCAAACAGCTTAAGCAGATACTATTCATTGGAAAAAAAAATATGTATATATGTACAGATTCTCCAACTTACAACTAAGAGCACCAGAAACTTGTTAGGATTACCAAAAAAAACTATACCAAGCATGGTTATTTTCTACTAACTAGAATGATTACAACTCCTCTAAAATCAAAGCAAATCATAAAAATCCTCAAATGGGTTTCTCTCATATAACAAATTTACAGTCCTAGTAAACAACAGCAAATTTAAGGAACTATTTACCCACATTTCTGAAAGCAAACCTCAATGCATGCCGAAAATAAGACCCAAAACAGGGAAATAAGCAAGAAAAATACAAACAAATAAAATAAAACACGAAATTACCATATGGGTTTAGGGTTCTGCGACATTTCCGAAACTATGACAAAAACCCAGTTGAAATTACAATTCAAATGAGGGGAAAAGGGTTTTGAGAAGAAACAAGACCTTTGTTTGCTCCAAATGTCGAGCCCTTCGTCGGCAATTGAGCGGCGAGATTGAGAGAGATGAGAGACTTAACTTAGAAGAAGGAGGGTTTAAGGGTTTTTTCTTTTTCTTTTTTTCTTTTTTTTCCCTGTTAATTTTATCTCTCTCTTTTAAGTGAAGAGAGAATTTTTGGCGAAGAAAGAAATGGGGTTTTGGAAGGGGAGAGTGGTGCCTGGTGACTTTCTAGGGCCTGTTTGGTGAGCAAAAGAAGAACATTTTGCAGAAAACTACACAACAAATTTTGATTCCTTCTAATAAATTGGGGGAAATTACAAAAGTTTCCCTGAGCTATTGTAGAATTGGTATCCGACAATATCACATGGGCGTCATGTGACACGTTTAATTACAATACTGCCCATCTTTTATATAGAAAAGTCACTGCCTTTATTGAAAGAAAGATATGATTGTATATTGCGAGGTGTTTCAAGGAGGACTCCACTCTGGGAGAAAGTATCCGGTGGACGTGACCACATCCATCAAGCACGTGTCTTGTCAAGAAAGGAACGCTCTTGAATCAATGCAAGTCAGTATTGACTCAAAGGATTAACGCATTGGTTCTATGGCCCTCTTTCATTGGCAGACGCTTACTCGAAAATAAATGCGGCGTATGGTTTTTCCCGTTTTGGTCATTGACTCGTTCTCGTAAACCATAAACGACAATTGGATGTAATAGGCAAGTTAGCTAATCAACTAAAAATACAGCTATTCTCATTAGCAATAAATTAGAATATTTATGATGTTAAATGATATTTTTGATAGAAAAGTCACACAAGCACATTGAACCTTTAGTCTTAAAACTTTCGGGGATTTTTACCATTTTTTCAATGATAACTACAAACTTTATGTTAATGGGGTTGCTATTTTTTGTAATTTAAGGACTAATGCTCCAATTCTTTTCCAGAGCTTTTATCTGAAAATTATGTTAGAAACATTGAGAATCTTAGGACATATTTTGATTTGTCGTATTTTTATATATTTTTTTCTTGACTTTCTTTACTGTAGTAAAGTTATCGAAACTTTCAGGAGAGCGTAATAATTTTTTTTTTGTGCATAGATCAATATGAAGTTGTCTTCATTGATTTTGGACGTGAAGATTGCATATTTGGCCAGTGTTTGTACATTTCTATATATATATATATTCACCGACATAAATGAAAAGAGCCAAAATAAACTTTGCGACAAAACTATATGAAAATTACCATTTGAGCTAAAAGGATTTCTTTGTCCTTCTCCATATTTTCCTTGCATAGTTTTAAAATCGATTTATCTTTCAATATTTTTCCTTTGAATAGAACGAACATGTACGTCTATTGCCATTAAAAATTGGTATCATGATATATAATTTGCAAAAAATAATAATATTGCATTCTTCTTTAGAATAAAGTGTCTTTTGATAAAGCACTTCGTATTGCACGAACTTCTTTCACTTTTATTTATAATATAATTAGCTTTTAGTTAATTAGTTTAAGTTAATAAGATATATCGTTTTAGATTTTGCTTATAGAAGTTCAAATGGTCCTTTTGAGATAATTTCTCTTTTAATGAATTAATCCCTATGTAGTAGAATCATGAAGCATGCAGCCTTTAATTCATGAATAAAAAGAAATTCCTTTGTTGAACAAGTCGTTAGAAGAGAAATTTTTCCTTTTCAAGAGGAACGTGGTGTCTCTTTTTTTTAATTTAATTTACTTACTTTTTAAGCAAAAACAGTTATTGCAAAAATTAGTAATAAATAACCAGAGATTGCTAGCTCAAGGAATCCTATGTACCTGTTTTGTCGTATTCGATTACTAAAATTTTACAGTTTTGCCCGTGTGGAAAAAGTCAATTATTTTCAATTTATTAGTCAAACCAATATGTTGAGTTTTTGTTGAAATAATTGATAGAGAAAGACAACGAAAGGTTGCTATATCAAAAACATTACAGGACACTACATTAATCCGTACATTTTGAATGTACGTAGAATAATAATTTAAAATTTATAACTATCCTCTCTAATGATTCAGAGCATCTTTCTCGCGAGTTGGGTGTTGTGATATGAGATTTGTATTCGGTAACAGTGTTGGGATTCTCCTCAAATCTCAAAATATGGTACATGAACACATATTAACCACTAAAGTTTGAAGAGTGCATGCATTAGAAGTTAAAGGTTGCTCTTGGAAATTCCCAATAGTATTAATTAGTCACTGGAATTAGTAAAGAAGAAAAACTATAACAAGAGATGTGCTTGTGTTGAAAATGTCATCCTCCAAATGAGAGGGAAGATCCTCTTAGAATTGTTAAATGATCGGTATTCTCGGATTATTTGAGTGATGTAGTGTGCTGGTAGGCCTCTTGAATATCTTGAATGATCGGTGTTCTTGAATTTCTTGATATATATGAAATGTGTGAGGATTTTTAAGTTTGTCCGTGCAAAACTTGTAATGGTTTGTGATTTGTGAGGTATAGTAGAAGTCGAGGTAGGAGTATTTGTCGAACCACCCAAAACTATTTGTATTGTTTAGTTGCTTGCTCTTTCTTATTGTGTAAGGTGCTAGTATGCCCCAATAATGCCCAACAAAATGTCCTTATAACATTGATCTAGTTATCCATATACCTTGCAAATCCCATATACTAACCCATTCACACATTGCTATAAGGATTAACCTTTGATTATTTCAACGTAAAATTACAAAATGATTATGGGAAAAGATATATATATATATATATATATATATATATATATATATATATATATATATATATAGAGTGTTCCATGAAACCATACACGTTAAATAGAAGTTACAAATGTTTCTAATTAGTGTTAAAGTTGATATTGCGACGATTTCTACACCATTTGCACCTATTCTATATTCTATCGTATATTGATTTTCTATTAATTTTTCATCGAGTTCTAGGGCTATGTGACAATTTTAGATAAACCAAATTAATGGAACAAGAACCAATCAAGGATTAATCCTATTTCGCATATCAGGTCAGAACTAAACTGGTTTACGCTAGTCATTACATAGGGAAAGTTGCGAAATCAACCTTACTTTTTATAAATTTATGCATTTTTAGGTCTGCCGTCATGTCTCAAAACCGCGGCGGATGATATATACCGGTATGCAATAGCAGCAACCCGTGCAGAAGATAAATCTTATGCACGTGTCAAGCATGACACTTTTTATCACATAGCTTTTATCAATATATATAAATATGCTGAATAGTTTGCTCTGAACTTTTATCACCAACAGGTTTATATATTTTGAAAAAAACTATGTGATATGAAGTGCCAGACTTGACACGCGCATGAGACTTATCTTGTACATTGGTCGCTGTCGTCGCATGGCCTGACAATAAGATGATATCATAGCAGTTTGCTAGTCGAAAGTGTGGAGTTAAGTCTTATCTGAGACTAGTGTTGCAGCACTACTGGTAGGAGTCACCTTTAAAGTCCATAGGAGTCACCTCTAGAGTCCACGTCGCCTAGCAATGTTAATGGGATGTACCAATTGTCATGCTATGACGATGACATCGCATATGTAAGATGGGCTGATTGTGATACCCCATCTACATTAGTCCCACATTAGTGAGCGAGTGAAGATTTATGTGATTTAAATAGATAAGCCAAGACTCAAGTATGGTATCGACTGATGATTTTAATAGTGATTTGAACAAAACAATGCGCTTCACGCTCGAGATGACGGCTTACGCAGCATGCAATGATTCGGGGGCGAGCATGACATCGCCTCTATATGACTTTTCCCGTTTGCCAAATTAGTGGGATGTGGAACGAACCGGCTCATATAAGATCCTCACTTTTAGCTTAGGGGTGTTTGGTTCACCACTTTGAAAAGTTTTGAAATGGCAATTCTAAATAATAATTTAAAAATTATAACTATCCTCTCTAATGATTCAGAGCATCTTTCTCGCGAGTTGGGTGTTGTGATATGAGATTTGTATTCGGTAACAGTGTTGGGATTCTCCTCAAATCTCAAAATATGGTACATGAACACATATTGACCACTAAAGTTTGAAGAGTGCATGCATTAGAAGTTAAAGGTTGCTCTTGGAAATTCCCAATAGTATTAATTAGTCGTTGGAATTAGTAAAGAAGGAAAACTATAAAAAGAGATGTGCTTGTGTTGATAATGTCATCCTCCAAATGAGAGGGAGGATCCTCTTAGAATTGTTAAATGATCGGTATTCTCGGGTTATTTGAGTGATGTAGTGTGCCGGTAGGCCTCTTGAAGATCTTGAATGATCGGTGTTCTTGAATTTCTTGAGATATATGAAATGTACGAGGATTTTCAAGTTTGTTCGTGCAAAACTTGTAATGGTTTGTGATTTGTGAAGTATAGTAGAAGTCAAGGTAGGAGTATTTGTCGAACCACCCAAAACTATTTGTATTGTTTAGTTGCTTGCTCTTTCTTATTGTGTGAGGTGCTAGTATGCCCCAATAATGGCCAACAAAATGTCCTGTAACATTGATCTAGTTATTCATATACCTTGCAAATCCCATATACTAAACCATTCACACATTACTATAAGGATTAACCTTTGATTATTTCAACGTAAAATTACAAAATGATTATGGGAAAAAGATATATATATATATATATATATATATATATATATATATATATATATATATATATATATATATATATATATATATATATATATATATATATATATATATATATATATATATATATATATATATATATATATATATATATATAGTGTTCCATGAAACCATACACGTTAAATAGAAGTTACAAATGTTTCTAATTAGTGTTAAAGTTGATATTGCGACGATTTCTACACCATTTGCACCTATTCTATATTCTATCGTATATTGATATCAGGTCAGAACTAAACTGGTTTACGCTAGGCATTACATAGGGAAAGTTGCAAAATCAACCTTACTTTTTATAAATTTATGCATTTTTAGGTCTGCTGTCATGTCTCGAAACCGCAACGGATGATATATACAGGTATGCAATAGCAGCAACCCGTGCAGAAGATAAATCTCATGCACGTGACAAGCATGACACTTTTTATCACATAACTTTTATCAAGATATATAAATATGCTGAATAGTTTGCTCTGAACTTTTATCACCAACATGTTTATATATTTTGAAAAAAACTATGTGATATGAAGTGCCAGACTTGACACATGCATGAGACTTATCTTGTGCATGGGTCGATATCATCGCATGGCCTGACAAAAGATGGTATCAGAGCAGCTTCCTAGTCAAAAGTGCGGAGCTAAGTGCTATACGAGACTAAGTGTTGCACCACACTTACGCGGTAGGAGTCACCTTTAAAGTCCATAGGAGTCACCTCTAGAGTCAACGTCGCCTAGCAATGTTAATAGGATGTACCAATTGTCATGCTATGACGAGGATATCGTATATGTAAGATGGGGTGATTGTGACACCCCATCCACATTAGTGGGTGAGTGAAGATTTATATGGTTTAAATAGATAAGCCTAAGACTCAAGTATGGTATCAGCTAGTCGATTTTAATAGTGATTTGAACAAAAACAATGCGCCACGCCGGGACGTGAATCCTTGCACAAATTTAACGGGGTTCAGGGCTGAGTACGTATCGCCTCTATATGACTTTTCCCCGCTTGCTAAAATTATCGATGTAACGAACGACAAATTTCATATAAGATCCTCACTTTTAGCTTAGGGGGTGTTTGGTTCACCACTTTTGGGAAAAGTTTTTGGGAAATGGCAATTTCAGAATAAAAGTTTCCTATAATTGAGTTTTCATGTGTTTGGTTCACTCTAGATTTATGGAAAACATTTCCTAAAAGTCTGAGAATAGTTGGAAAACAACTTCCTAGCTTTTGAGAGGAAATCTCATGGAAAACTCGACAACACTATTAAAAAATAATAACCAGACTTTTTACTTATTTTGAACCAAATAACTTTCTAGAAAAGGAAAACGACATTTCTTAAAAGATAGCCCATTGTTTGAACCAAACACAAAAAGGAAAACGTCCTTTTTAACTTCTCATATTTTATTTGGGTGGAAAACATTTCCTATGAAAATGGATGGAAAACATTTCCTATATCTTTCACTTGTAAACACCCCTTAGACTCTGGCTAAAATTTCGCAAATTCCATTTTAGAAGACTCAAAAATTCTTTAAAAAAATAGAAACGGACTTCCGTGCAAAATCAACCTTACTTTTATAAATTTATGCATTTTAGGTCTGCTGTCATGTCTCAAAAGCATTGCGGATGATATATCTGGTATGCAATAGCGACAACCCGTGCGGAAGATAAATCTTATGCACGTGTCAAGCATGACACTTTTATCACATAACTTTTATCAAGATATATAAATATCTTTGAATAGTTTGCTCACGAACTTTTATCACCAACATGTTTATATATTTTGAAAAAACTATGTGATATGAAGTGCCGACTTGACACATGCATGAGACTTATCTTGTGCATGGGTCGATATCATCGCATGGCCCGACAATAAGATGATATCATAGCGGTTCTAGTCGAAAGTGTGGAGTTAAGTCTTTATCTGAGACTAAGTGTTGCACCACACTTACGCGGTAGGAGTCACCTTTAAAGTCCATAGGAGTCACCTCTAGAGTCAACGTCGCCTAGCAATGTTAATAGGATGTACCAATTGTCATGCTATGACGAGGATATCGTATATGTAAGATGGGGTGATTGTGACACCCCATCCACATTAGTGGGTGAGTGAAGATTTATATGGTTTAAATAGATAAGCCTAAGACTCAAGTATGGTATCGCCTAGTCGATTTTAATAGTGATTTGAACAAAACAATATTTCACGCTCGATTAGGACGAAGCGGCTTACCGCGCGGCGTTTCGGGGGCGGGAGCATGACATCGCCTCTATATGACTTTTCCCCCATTTGCCAAAATTAGTTAGGATGTGCGGGCGTAGACAAATATAAGATCCTCACTTTTAGCTTAGGGGTGTTTGGTTCACCACTTTTGGGAAAAGTTTTTGGGAAATGGCAATTTCAGAATAAAAGTTTCCTATAATTGAGTTTTCATGTGTTTGGTTCACTCTAGATTTATGGAAAACATTTCCAAAAGTCTGAGAATAGTTGGAAAAGAAACACCTGCAAACGAGGGAAATCTCATGGAAAGCCGACAACACTATTAAAAAATAATAAATCCGTCTTTTTACTTATTTTGAACCAAATAACTTTCAGAAAGGAAAACGGCGTTTTAAATCTGAGTACGTTCTTTGTTTTAACCAAAGTATGAAAAGGAAAAGCTGTCGCTGCTCAATATTTATTTGGGTGGAAAAGCATTCATGAAATGGATGGAAAGCATTCACATAGTTGAGTTTTCAGTAGTAGCACGTAGACTCAGGCTAAAATTTCGCAAATTCCATTTTTAGAAGACTCAAAAAATTCTTTAAAAAAATAGAAACGGACTTCCGTGCAAAATATCCAATATAGGCTGCGATCTTCGAAGCAGTAATCTCACCGGCTGTCCCATCACTCACACGCTTGCCAATCCCACTCAGAACGCATTGGGACTGCTAACTGAAATGACATTCTTACCCTCTAATCTCCATTCAAACGGCTCAAATAACCTGGAGAGTTCGGTTTATTGTCTCAAACGCCAAATATAACACATGATCGTTTCCATATCGACACGTGTCCACGGTGGTACAAGGTCCGCTTTCCATTTGTTAAAACCACTGATGTGTGAAAAAGGATGCGTAGCTGATCTGATGCCCGCTCAAAATGGCGACAACGTTCGAGCAGTGCTCGACGCGTACGTCCTATGTTACCGTCAAAAAGTATCAGTTTTGTTTTCGGGTACTCAGTCCCTTAAATCTTCAATATTTTAGACTAAATATCAAAAAAACCACCCCCCCCACCCCGCCAATTAACTTTGGATGATTATCAGAAAACCCCCCATAACTTTGAAAATATTAGAAAGTCCCCTTTAAGTTTAGCGGTTATCAGAAAACCCTCCTTAACTTTGAGATTTTATCAAAACCCCTAATTTAAGGGGTTTTCGATAATTGTCCAAAGTTAAGGGGTTTTCGATAAAATCTAAAAGTTAAAGGGGTTTTGTGATAATCCCAATACTTAAGAGGGGTTTTACGATATTTTGAAAGTTAAGGGGTTTTCGATAATTGTCCAAAGTTAAGGGGTTTTCTGGTATTAAGCCTTGATTTTAGTTCGTCAAATCATTGAAATTGCCATTTTTAATTGGACCAATTAATTTATAATGAACTTGGATATTCTCAACTATGAAAAAAAGTATTGGAGAGGCCATTATATTTTATCTTAATCATTAATTATCTAGTGAATAATTGTGATACATTTTAAATTGGACCGTATCTAGTATATTGCACCAATTCTTAATTTGTACTCAAAGAAAAAATCTTAACCGCTCATTACATAATTAATGATTGTGATTATGTAGTTGTCTCTCCGTTGTTTTTTGTTAGCGGAGATGATTCAATCCATTTATAATAGGGTTAATTGCGAACTGACCCCCTGTAGTATCATCCAATTGTGAATAGATCCCCTACAATTCTATTTTTGTGAGTAAACATCCTGAGTGAAATTTTTACTCTTAAAATCAGAAAAAATTTTGAGGAGATGGATACATCCTTTATAGCTCTATTAGTGAGGATGGACCCTTGATTTCATTTTTTTAATAGTCGAAAAAGTTTTATTAAGGGTGTATATTCGCACATGGGTCTTCATTCACCACAATAGAATTATAACGGTCTATTCACAATTAACCCTTTATAATATGACAATGATGTGGCTCAATTCAAACCAAGTGAACAAAGATGAAAAAGAAACCTCATAGTCTCGTGCGGTTGTGATTAAGCCACATGTTTCTATAAATGAGAGAATTCTCTAACATATAACATGGTTCTCACTGATCTCTAATAAAAGTAGAGGACCTAACAACAATATCGGTGATTTGGTGAGCTACATTTAAGATAGCTTGTAAAATTGAGGGACCTAGCATTCAATTAAGAGCTTATTTGTGACAGCTTATGAGAATCGAGGGATCTCATAGAAACCTTGGCGATTTTAGAGACTAATTTTGAAATATTCAATATGCAAGGGACTAAAATGGAAGAAAAGAGCATTATTTTTCGTAAATAGTCCCTCTCGGGCCTAACTTGCATATTACCAATTACTAGAAGACATTTTCAAAATAAATATAAAATTATAGATGATAATTCCCGGTAATATTTATTAATTGATGTACCTACATAAAATGTGAAGAGCTTATTAGTTCGGCCAAACAGAAAAGCCCAAGGCCTGCTGTTTGAGGTCAGGCTCTGCTGTAAGCTCTACGTGGTACGACAGTCTAAACATCTTTATATTGAGAATAATGAGCAAGGCTCCTATAAACTTAAGTTTATAGGGAATAGTCATCCACCAAATTTTCTATCAATTGATGTTGCCTTGGGATCCGTGAAAGATATAAAGCCCGCCTTTAAGATTTGTGCATATCTTGATTTCACGGATCCCAAGGCAAGATCAATGGATATAAAAGTTGGTGGATACTCCTCCTATCAACTTAAATTTATATGAGCCTTGCTCGAGAATTATATATATATATATATATATATATATATATATATATATATATATATATATATATATATATATATATATATATATATATATATATATATATATATATATATATATATATATATATATATATATGAGAACTCATGAAGCTTAAGTTCATAAAATGAATAGTGGTCTTGTCATTTTCCCTAATCATGCTAACTGGGATCAGGTAGAAGATATAAAAGTGACTTTAGATTTGTGCATACAAATCTGAAAGCCAAGATGGTGGATGGTCATATCCCATCAAGGCTATATATATATATATATATATATATATATATATATATATATATAAAGATCTATCACTGTAGAAAGTCTTATCAGATACAGTGCAAAATATTATATATATAATTACTGAGCTAAATGAATGCAAATATTAAGTTGCTTAGTTGGTATGACCCTTATCTATTGATCCTCAGGTCACGGGTTTGATTCCGTCAACCTTTCATGTATATATTTTTTTCAATATGAGTCCTGTACATCTTTCATATTTTGAAATTTATCCCTCAAATAATGAAATTTGTTATTAAGTCATATACTTCTTAAGTTAATTAGAAATTAACCCCTCATATCATTAATTGATATTAGGTTCCTTAATATTTAAAAGTTATTTTGAAATTATTTCCTTCAATAAAAGTAGAAGTAACTAAAGTTAAATCTTAATATATTTAAAAAGATTGAGAGAATTAGAGGACCTAATAATATTTCTATTAACTTGAGAGACTAATTTCAAAATAATTTTGGAATATGAGAATACAATAGCAATTTCAATGATTTCACGCCTATCTACTTAAAAGGAAAAAAGTTTATTTTTATTTTAACAAATCAACTCAAAATTTACCCCATTTATTTTGAAAACCATGTACTTCAACCTTCTTCTTTTTCCCCAATATTAGTGACTTATAACTCTTATATTTTGAGACTAATCCCTCAAATCATGAAAAGTGCTATCATGCTCACGATTTTTAACTCATTTAGAAATTGACCCTCAAATAATTAAAATTAATATTAGATCCTTCAGCTTTTATATTATTTAGAAATGAGCCCCACTAATAAAGAGTAGAAGTAATAACCGAGTCATTAATTTTAAAAAGATTGTAAATATCGTGAGATCTAATAACAAATTCAATGAGTTGATGGATTTATTTAAAATTAACTAATTCTCTATATTACGACTCCCAAATACATTTTTATTCCTAAATTAAAAAACAATTTCTAAGCAAAATACATAACTATTATTTTTTAGCTTCTTCGCACAAATGCCAAGCAACGTGTGGGTCAATTTTGCTCGTTATCATGAGCGCGACTATCATTAGAAGCCCCTGTTCGCCTTTAAGGGGGAACTACGGTTGACGGAACCGGTCTACAATATACACACCCGCAACAATTACATTGTGACTCCCATGGCAATATTGACATATAAAACAGTTTTCCTTTCCATCTAGTCATGTTGAGATAAAGGCAATAAAATCAACCAGTAGAATTTTACATTCACTTTGCTCAGTTGTGAAGTTTTTTTTTCTCAATCTTTTCCAAGTAAAAAGGAGTAATGTATGGAGGTATGTCGAGGGATGTCATGCCTCATTTTAACTAGCAAGTAGGGGCTTTAATAAGCTAGAGACTTGAATCTTAACAACATTAGTACATATGTGGATATTGGATTTTCATGATAATTTGGATTCCATATTGTCTTTATAATTGTCTGCTTAAACCATTAAGCCTCGCCAGATTTTTATTTTTGAAAATATACGATAAATCACGAAAATCTTGCTAAAGGTGCATGGTCGACATAAATCCCACTTAGATTTAAAAAGTAGACATTTTGTTTCCTTATGTTTTAATTTCTATAGATTACATTGGAAGTAAAAGCCCATACCATAGTATATTGGTAGCTACGGAAAATTATATGTATAATTACGGAGCTAAATGAATGCAAATATTAAGTTGCTTAGTTGGTATGACCCTTATCTATTGATCCTCAGGTCACGGGTTTGATTCCGTCAACCTTTCATGTATATATCAATATGAGTCCTGTACATCTTTCATATTTTGAAATTTATCCCTCAAATAATGAAATTTGTTATTAAGTCATATACTTCTTAAGTTAATTAGAAATTAACCCCTCATATCATTAATTGATATTAGGTTCCTTAATATTTAAAAGTTATTTTGAAATTATTTCCTTCAATAAAAGTAGAAGTAACTAAAGTTAAATCTTAATATATTTAAAAAGATTGAGAGAATTAGAGGACCTAGTAATATTTCTATTAACTTGAGAGACTAATTTCAAAATAATTTTGGAATATGAGAATACAATAGCAATTTCAATGATCACGCCTATCTACTTAAAAGGAAAAGTTTATTTTTATTTTAAAAACCAACTCAAAATTTACCCCATTTATTTTGAAAACCATGTACTTCAACCTTCTTCTTTTTCCCCAATATTAGCGACTTATAACTCTTATATTTTGAGACTAATCCCTCAAATCATGAAAAGTGCTATCATGTCCTGT
Source organism: Asparagus setaceus (assembly GCA_012295165.1). NCBI lineage: Eukaryota > Viridiplantae > Streptophyta > Magnoliopsida > Asparagales > Asparagaceae > Asparagus > Asparagus setaceus. The sequence goes on along the minus strand of CM022701.1, from coordinate 97,552,212 downwards.
TGATTCTTAACTCATTTAGAAATTGATCCCTCAAATAATTAAAATTAATATTAGATCCTTCAGTTCTTAAATTATTTAGAAATGAGTCCCTCTAATAAAGAGTAGAAGTAATAACCGAGTCATTAATTTGAAAAAGATTGTAAATATCGTGAGATCTAATAACAAATTCAATGAGTTGATGGATTTATTTAAAATTAACTAATTATCTATATTACAACTCCCAAATACATTTTTATCCTAAATTAAAAACAATTTCTAAGCAAAATACTTAACTATTAAATTTTAGCTTCTTCGCACAAATGCCAAGCAACGTGCGGGTCAATTTTGCTCGTTATCATGAGCGCGACTATCATTAGAAGCCCCTGTTCGCCTTTAAGGGGGAACTACGGTTGACGGAACCGGTCTACAATATACACACCCGCAACAATTACATTGTGACTCCCATGGCAATATTGACATATAAAACAGTTTTCCTTTCCATCTAGTCATGTTAAGATAAAGGCAATAAAAATCAACCAGTAAAATTTTACATTCACTTTGCTCAGTTGTGAAGTTTTTTTTTTTTCTCAATCTTTTCCAAGTAAAAAAGGAGTAATGTATGGAGGTATGTTGAGGGATGTCATGCCTCATTTGTAACTAGCAAGCAGGGGGCTTTAATAAGCTAGAGACTTGAATCTTAACAACATTAGTACATATGTGGATATTGGATTTTCATGATAATTTAGATTCCATATTGTCTTTATAATTGTCTGCTTAAACCATTGAGCCTCACCAGATTTTTTAATTTTTGTATTATAGGATAAATTACGAAAATCTTGCTAAAGCTGCATGATCGACATAAATTCCACTTAGATTTAAAAAGTAGACATTTTGTTTCCTGTGTTTTAATTTCTATAGATTACATTGGAAGTAAAAGCCCATACCATAGTATATTGATAGTTACAAGAACCTCCATATAAAGCACATGTGATTATTATAGAGAAAATTTTATGACATTAATATATAGAAAAGCTGACGATTATTTGATTAAATATTGTAACGAGACAAATGCCTTTTTAAAGTCTCAATGCATGAGAATACAAATCTTATCAGAACATCGAGTATAATGGGGCAATTTATACCATTCATAAGTATTGGGGGCAAGTTTTGTGAATTTGAGCTTTTCTATCTAAGATGCAAATCATACATTCCTATAAGGATGATTATATAGGATCCTTAATGGGTTTTTTATTAACATGCAAATATTAGGAAGTTTTTGTTGTCGTAATTTATACCTTAATCAATTTGCTAACTCATGATATAGAGAATTTTTATTCTACCTTGTTTATGCTGCAATAATTTTTTTTCTTAAACTAGATTGAAGTGCACTTAAATGACCTATTTTTCCACCGATTTTCACTTAAATGACTCCAGTTGTAAAACATTTCACTTATATAATCAAAAATATTTTCTACCTAAAAACTCTAAAGCTGTCATGGTTTTTCTAAAGGACGAAAATGCCTCCCCCACCCTGGCTATTAAGGAAAATTCCTTTTTTAGACCCTTAAGATAAATTAGCGTATGAGAGTTTTATCTTAAGGTAAATTACTCTCAAACTCTTTACAAAAATAAGTTGAATTTGTGCAAATTAAGTTGGATTTTCAAAGAAATTGAGAGGTAGAAGAGAGAATGTGAAAGTTGGGTGAAAATTAGATGAAAAGGAGCAGGGTGATTTAATTATAAATTAGAATATTATGTAACAAGTCATATGAGAATATTCGTGAAATATTCTAACAACGTACTAATAGAGGACATCAACGTGCAATATTTTGAAACTTTAGGGCATCAACTTGCAACATTCGGAACTTTGTTGGTTTTAAGAGAAATGTTTTACAACTGGGATCATTTAAGTGAGATTGGTCATTTAAGTACAATTAACCCTTTAAAATACTTACAAATTGTTAATTCACGCTATTGTTAGACCCCAGTGAAGTCAAAGGATCACAAACGCGCACGATTCTAAACAATTGGAACCAACGGTCAAGATTGCTTGCACACCATAATACAGTGCACCGCGATGTAAAATTTTACATTCACTTTGCTCAGTTGTGAAGTTTTTTTTTTCTCAATCTTTTCCAAGTAAAAAGGAGTAATGTATGGAGGTATGTTGAGGGATGTCATGCCTCATTTGTAACTAGCAAGCAGGGGCTTTAATAAGCTAGAGACTTGAATCTTAACAACATTAGTACATATGTGGATATTGGATTTTCATGATAATTTAGATTCCATATTGTCTTTATAATTGTCTGCTTAAACCATTGAGCCTCACCAGATTTTTTAATTTTTGTATTATAGGATAAATTACGAAAATCTTGCTAAAGCTGCACGATCGACATAAATTCCACTTAGATTAAAAAAGTAGACATTTTGTTTCCCTGTGTTTTAATTTCTATAGATTACATTGGAAGTAAAAGCCCATACCATAGTATATTGATAGTTACAAGAACCTCCATATAAAGCACATGTGATTATTATAGAGAAAATTTTATGACATTAATATATAGAAAAGCTGACGATTATTTGATTAAATATTGTAACGAGACAAATGCCTTTTAAAGTCTCAATGCATGAGAATACAAATCCTATCGTAACATCGAAGTATAATGGGGCAATTTATACCATTCATAAGTATTGGGGCAAGTTTTGTGAATTTGAGCTTTTCTATCTAAGATGCAAATCATACATTCCTATAAGGATGATTATATAGGATCCTTAATGGGTTTTTTATTAACATGCAAATATTAGGAAGTTTTTGTTGTCGTAATTTATACCTTAATCAATTTGCTAACTCATGATATAGAGAATTTTTATTCTACCTTGTTTATGCTGCAATAATTTTTTTCTTAAACTAGATTGAAGTGCACTTAAATGACCTATTTTTCCATCGATTTTCACTTAAATGACTCGGTTGTAAAACATTTCACTTAAATAATCAAAAATGTTTTCTACCTAAAAACTCTAAAGCCGTCATGGTTTTTCTAAAGGACGAAAATGCCTCCCCCACCCTGGCTATTGAGGAAAATTCCTTTTTTAGACCCTTAAGATAAATTAGCGTATGAGAGTTTTATCTTAAGGTAAATTACTCTCAAACTCTTTACAAAAATAAGTTGAATTTGTGCAAATTAAGTTGGATTTTCAAAGAAATTGAGAGGTAGAAGAGAGAATGTGAAAGTTGGGTGAAAATTAGATGAAAAGGAGCAGGGTGATTCAATTATAAATTAGAATATTATGTAACAAGTCATATGAGAATATTCGTGAAATATTCTAACAACGTACTAGTAGAGGACATTAACGTGCAATATTTTGAAACTCTAGGGCATCAACTTGCAACATTCGGAACTTTGTTGGTTTTAAGAGAAATGTTTTACAACTGGGATCATTTAAGTGAGATTGGTCATTTAAGTACAATTAACCCTTTAAAATACTTACAAATTGTTAATTCACGCTATTGTTAGACCCCAGTGAAGTCAAAGGATCACAAACGCGCACGATTCTAAACAATTGGAACCAACGGTCAAGATTGCTTGCACACCATAATACAGTGCACCGCGATGTAACATCTTATCCTATTTTAGCCCAAGGCCCTTCCTTTTTTTTTTTTACTAGCTCTCTCGATCATATCAAAAAGATTTCTAGGGTTTCTGAGAGAGAGAGAGAAAGCTGCAATCTTTGATTTCCCAGAGGCGAGCAGGTATCAATCTGACTGTGTAAAACTTTAGGGTTTATTGATTTGATCACTGTTTCATGTAGTTTCAATTCATGTAGATTCAGTTTCTTGAATCTTAGGGTTTTTCTTTTTGAGAAAAATTAAAGGGGTTTATCTTCATACGTTACTTGTTCAGAATGAAGACACGAAGAATTCAAATAATTGGAGGAATGTTGAAAAGATTGTGCTGATGATGGTGCTGAGTTGATCTGAGGTTGGTTGCTTTGATTCCCTCTTTTATCTTATTTGTTTCTTGATCTGGATTGCATTTACATGAGATTGCTAGAAAGTTGTTGTCTTGTTGTGTTGTAATGCTTATTTAGTGTCTTGTAGCTGAAACTGGATAAATTCTGAATAATTTACTTTAGCCATCATTTTTAGTTTGTAGGAACTAGATTGAAGTGCACTTAAATGACCTATTTTTCCATCGATTTTCACTTAAATGACTCCAGGTTGTAAAACATTTCACTTATATAATCAAATAATTTTCTACCTAAAACTCTAGCTGTCATGGTTTTCTAAAGGACTAAAATGCCTCCCCCCACCTGGCTATTAAGGAAAATTCCTTTTTAGACCCTTAAGATAAATTAGCTGTATGAGAGTTTTATCTTAAGGTAAATTACTCTCAAACTCTTTACAAAAATAAGTTGAATTTGTGCAAATTAAGTTGGATTTTCAAAGAAATTGGAGAGGTAGAAGAGAGAATGTGAAAGTTGGGTGAAAATTAGATGAAAAGGAGCAGGGTGATTTAATTATAAATTAGAATATTATGTAACAAGTCATATGAGAATATTCGTGAAATATTCTAACAACGTACTAATAGAGGACATCAACGTGCAATATTTTGAAACTTTAGGGCATCAACTTGCAGCATTCGAAATTTTGTAGGTTTTAAGAGAAATGTTTTACAACTGGGATCATTTAAGTGAAATTGGTCATTTAAGTACAATTAACCCTTTAAAATACTTACAAATTGTTAATTCACGCTATTGTTAGACCCCAGCGAAGTCAAAGGATCACAAACGCGCACGATTCTAAACAATTGGAACCAACGGTCAAGATTGCTTGCACACCATAATACAGTGCACCGCGATGTAACATCTTATCCTATTTTAGCCCAAGGCCCTTCCTTTTTTTTTTTTTACTAGCTCTCTCGATCATATCAAAAAGATTTCTAGGGTTTCTGAGAGAGAGAGAGAGAAAGCTGCAATCTTTGATTTCCCAGAGGCGAGCAGGTATCAATCTGACTGTGTAAAACTTTAGGGTTTATTGATTTGATCACTGTTTCATGTAGTTTCAATTCATGTAGATTCAGTTTCTTGAATCTTAGGGTTTTCTTTTGAGAAAAATTAAAGGGGTTTATCTTCATACGTTACTTGTTCAGAATGAAGACACGAAGAATTCAAATAATTGGAGGAATGTTGAAAAGATTGTGCTGATGATGGTGCTGAGTTGATCTGAGGTTGGTTGCTTTGATTCCCTCTTTTATCTTATTTGTTTCTTGATCTGGATTGCATTTACATGAGATTGCTAGAAAGTTGTTGTCTTGTTGTGTTGTAATGCTTATTTAGTGTCTTGTAGCTGAAACTGGATAAATTCTGAATAATTTACTTTAGCCATCATTTTTAGTTTGTAGGAACTAGCTTTTAGTTGATTAATATGAGAAATTTGGCCGCATTATTTAGGTTGGACTTCAGAAAAAATTCATGAACTTGGACTACCCTTCGTCCATAAATCTTGGAGAAAAGATATGCTATGCATTATGTACTATTCCTCTCTTATAATTCCATGGCGCGTGTAGCTTGGCTATTGGATTGTCCTAACTCCCATTTAAAACCCTTAAATGTTGTTTGACATTCAATTGATGTGAAGTATTTCGTTAAAATACAGTGTTGTATCTTGATTATTCAAGACTTTCTAAAATCATCCTTTGTTTACTATATCATTCTCTGAAATGGGTCAAGGCTTGAAGTGTCCTGGGAGTTTTAGGCAGATGCAGTGTAGTAGATAATATGTGGAAAAATACGATGTATCAGATTTTGGAAATAGTCTCAGGATTCAGGAATTCTTTCCTGGAATTAAATATTCTGACTTAGAAAACTATAGAGGAAGCTTGTGAAGGACTACTGTAAGTTTTGTTCTTAGTACATGTGTAACACCCAACCTCCCCCACAATGAACAATCCATTTAATTTAACTAAAGGACATCCTATAGGACTAGAAGTGAAGTATATATGCAAACATTGAAAGAAAGTACAACTTAAGGTACATGTGACATGTATGCATGTATAAAAGTAGATTTTATACCAAGTCTATCCATTCAAGGCACTGATTTGGGTTATTTGTCCTTTGATTTACTTGGCACATTAAATTTGAAAATGTATTGCTATAAGGTTCTCTTGGAGAAATATACTCTTTCTTTGGGATGGGCTTGGCTTTTAATTGCCTCCACCATTCATGAAATTGAACTACCTTTCTGCCTAAATTTTTTGACAGAAAATATGTAGTGCATTTTATATTACTCACCTTCTTATAAGTTAATGAAGCATGTAGCTCGGATACATCTGTAGATATTGGATTAACTCCTAACTTAAAGCTTTAGATATTGTCTGACATTTGGTAGATCTAAACCATTTGGTTAAAATATACTGTTCATCTTGAGTGCATTAGATGTATATAAAATCATTTTCGGTTTTTACATCATTTTCTGAGATTAGAGAGTAGTTGTTTTGGGAATTTTAGATGAATGAAATTAGTGTAGTTGGGAAGATGTGGAAGGATACAAATTATCAGATTAGATTTTGGAATTGGTCACATAATTTGGCAATTCTTCTCTCAGTTTGTACATCTGGTTTAGAAAAATTGCAGAAAGAATCTTTTGAAGTACTACAATAAATGTTGGCTTTACCATGTTCCCATCAGTGAATTTTCCTCACAAATAGAAATCCCAGTAATATATGTAAAGAGCATCCTATAGGACTAGATGTAACCTATCAGTACAAGGGTTGAGAACAAAAACACAGCGTACGCTTTATGTGACATGAATATGAACATTAACGTAGACCTTATTAGAAGACTCCAATTCCATACATCAGACTAATATGGGCTATTGGCCCCTGAATTTATCATATGAAATTTGAACACTTTATTGTCACAAGTTTTGTTTGAAGAAATTTATTCAAAGTTCCAACGTTCTAAAATGTTTATTGAATAAACAAGGTATGTTACTGTCAAAAGTTCGTGTTAATATCATAGGCTTCAGAGTCCGGTATTATTTGCAAGTCGGCTATCTGAATTTGTGAGCCATGTTTGAGCTGAAGGTGGGTTCTATGGACCTCAATCAACTGTTGACTGGAACAGTGGCTGAAGGACAAGGGACAGAGTGGGCTGTGGCTAGTTCTAGGTTCATTTAAAACTAGGTAAAAAGCAAAACAAGAGAAAGGAAAAAGAAGCAGATGTTAGCTGGTGAAGTGTCAACCTTGGTGCAATGCTAAAACCTGAGGAACCTCTAATGTGTATATGAATGTCCATAGATATAGCAATTAAACCTTGGAATAATTTACTTTAGCCATCATTTTTAGTTTGTAGGAACTAGCTTTTAGTTGATTAATATGAGAAATTTGGCCGCATTATTTAGGTTGGACTTCAGAAAAATTCATGAACTTGGACTACCCTTCGTCCATAAATCTTGGAGAAAAGATATGCTATGCATTATGTACTATTCCTCTCTTATAATTCCATGTGTAGCTTGGCTATTGGATTGTCCTAACTCCCATTTAAAACCCTTAAATGTTGTTTGACATTCAATTGATGTGAAGTATTTCGTTAAAATACAGTGTTGTATCTTGATTATTCAAGACTTTCTAAAATCATCCTTTGTTTACTATATCATTCTCTGAAATGGGTCAAGGCTTGAAGTGTCCTGGGAGTTTTAGGCAGATGCATAATATGTGGAAAAATACGATGTATCAGATTTTGGAAATAGTCTCAGGATTCAGGAATTCTTTCCTGGAATTAAATATTCTGACTTAGAAAACTATAGAGGAAGCTTGTGAAGGACTACTGTAAGTTTTGTTCTTAGTACATGTGTAACACCCAACCTCCCCACAATGAACAATCCATTTAATTTAACTAAAGGACATCCTATAGGACTAGAAGTGAAGTATATATGCAAACATTGAAAGAAAGTACAACTTAAGGTACATGTGACATGTATGCATGTATAAAAGTAGATTTTATACCAAGTCTATCCATTCAAGGCACTGATTTGGGTTATTTGTCCTTTGATTTACTTGGCACATTAAATTTGAAAATGTATTGCTATAAGGTTCTCTTGGAGAAATATACTCTTTCTTTGGGATGGGCTTGGCTTCTTTTAATTGCCTCCACCATTCATGAAATTGAACTACCTTTCTGCCTAAATTTTTTTGACAGAAAATATGTAGTGCATTTTATATTACTCACCTTCTTATAAGTTAATGAAGCATGTAGCTCGGATACATCTGTAGATATTGGATTAACTCCTAACTTAAAGCTTTAGATATTGTCTGACATTTGGTAGATCTAAACCATTTGGTTAAAATATACTGTTCATCTTGAGTGCATTAGATGTATATAAAATCATTTTCGGTTTTTACATCATTTTCTGAGATTAGAGAGTAGTTGTTTTGGGAATTTTAGATGAATGAAATTAGTGTAGTTGGGAAGATGTGGAAGGATACAAATTATCAGATTAGATTTTGGAATTGGTCACATAATTTGGCAATTCTTCTCTCAGTTTGTACATCTGGTTTAGAAAAATTGCAGAAAGAATCTTTTGAAGTACTACAATAAATGTTGGCTTTACCATGTTCCCATCAGTGAATTTTCCTCACAAATAGAAATCCCAGTAATATATGTAAAGAGCATCCTATAGGACTAGATGTAACCTATCAGTACAAGGGTTGAGAACAAAAACACAGCGTACGCTTTATGTGACATGAATATGAACATTAACGTAGACCTTATTAGAAGACTCCAATTCCATACATCAGACTAATATGGGCTATTGGCCCCTGAATTTATCATATGAAATTTGAACACTTTATTGTCACAAGTTTTGTTTGAAGAAATTTATTCAAAGTTCCAACGTTCTAAAATGTTTATTGAATAAACAAGGTATGTTACTGTCAAAAGTTCGTGTTAATATCATAGGCTTCAGAGTCCGGTATTATTTGCAAGTCGGCTATCTGAATTTGTGAGCCATGTTTGAGCTGAAGGTGGGTTCTATGGACCTCAATCAACTGTTGACTGGAACAGTGGCTGAAGGACAAGGGACAGAGTGGGCTGTGGCTAGTTCTAGGTTCATTTAAAACTAGGTAAAAAGCAAAACAAGAGAAAGGAAAAAGAAGCAGATGTTAGCTGGTGAAGTGTCAACCTTGGTGCAATGCTAAAACCTGAGGAACCTCTAATGTGTATATGAATGTCCATAGATATAGCAATTAAACCTTGGAATATTTTACCTCGCAAATATTTGTTAGTATGATTTTGTTTTTCAAAGTTTGTCATCTATAAGAAATGAATTAAACATTTTATAGTATATTTTTGAATGAACCGATACAATACAATAACTTCAAGGCACATGTTATAATCAAACTATTTTTTAAAGCTGCAAGATGTAACTTCACAAATTAAAGTTGTTGAGTCCTTGAAGCATCATTTCAGTAACTTGTAACTTCACAAGTTTAAAGAAGCAACCTATAACTTCATAGAAACTATGCTTTAGAATGAAGTGTATGAATGATAATTATGATGGTAATTTCTTAATAATTTTATATGTCAAGCACTAATTTATAAATATTAGCTTGCTGGTTTTTAGGTGGTTTGGAGCAAACTATGATGGAAATCTTAACTTCAGTTCTAAAGTATATGGAAATTTGAACTTAAATTCTAAAGCTTAGTTAGCCATGAAAATTAGTTTTGATGATGATGATGTACTACGACTAGATTGTATATGATTTACATGTCAGTCTACTTTTGTGCTTGTAAATATGTCATTGGAGTTCCTTATTCTATTTGCTTAAACCTTCCACACAAACTTTCTACTGACACGACGTGTTTATGATTTTTTCCACTATAGTAGGATCGTTGCATGAGATTTAATTCTCTGATTCTAATCTGCCATAATTTTGTCTAAGTTTAGAAGCATTTAGTCATCCTGCTTCAGTCTTTTTGAGGAGAAGCCATAACAACAAATCATAAATAGTAAGTAACTTCAAACTAAATATAGTAGTACCAAAATTTATAAAATCTCATCTTAAATAAATTGATGGCCAAAATTTCTGGAGCATAATTGTATCTCTACATCAGCTGCCATATCCCACACGAAGAGCCCCAAAGAGAAAGTATGCCCAAAATTTCAATTCACCTAATGTCCAACTCTGTTCCACCTACAGGGATGTAATGGTCTTTATAGTAACAACCAAGGAAACATAATGATCTGATTTCCATAGGGATTTCTCTAGGGCTGATGGAGCTATCTTTCTTCTCACATGCAGGATTTGGTGGATTTGTAGATTGCACTTATGCAAGATCGTTGCAATTCGATTAGAAAGAATGAGTAACTATTAGCTAGCAATTTCCAAATGTAGTAATGCCAGAGGACAATATCTCTGCAAGCACCTATGCAAAATTTTTAACGGAAGCACAAGGGAGATACTAATGAAATTCCCTTCCCAAGCTGTCAGCGGCGATATTCTGCTGGAAAAATTTTTGAATAGCAACAAGAATAATTGATGGGCCTTATGCATTTTGATAGAGTTGGGTTTGACTTTATATTGAACTTTCATGAGCAGGAAGTAGTGTGGAAGTATGATTTTGTTTTTCAAAGTTTGTCATCTATAAGAAATGAATTAAACATTTTATAGTATATTTTGAATGAACCGATACAATACAATAACTTCAAGGCACATGTTATAATCAAACTATTTTTTAAAGCTGCAAGATGTAACTTCACAAATTAAAGTTGTTGAGTCCTTGAAGCATCATTTCAGTAACTTGTAACTTCACAAGTTTAAAGAAGCAACCTATAACTTCATAGAAACTATGCTTTAGAATGAAGTGTATGAATGATAATTATGATGGTAATTTCTTAATAATTTTATATGCCAAGCACTAATTTATAAATATTAGCTTGCTGGTTTTTAGGTGGTTTGGAGCAAACTATGATGGAAATCTTAACTTCAGTTCTAAAGTATATGGAAATTTGAACTTAAATTCTAAAGCTTAGTTAGCCATGAAAATTAGTTTTTGATGATGATGATGTACTACGACTAGATTGTATATGATTTACATGTCAGTCTACTTTTGTGCTTGTAAATATGTCATTGGAGTTCCTTATTCTATTTGCTTAAACCTTCCACACAAACTTTCTACTGACACGCGTGTTTATGATTTTTCCACTATAGTAGGATCGTTGCATGAGATTTAATTCTCTGATTCTAATCTGCCATAATTTTGTCTAAGTTTAGAAGCATTTAGTCATCCTGCTTCAGTCTTTTGAGGAGAAGCCATAACAACAAATCATAAATAGTAAGTAACTTCAAACTAAATATAGTAGTACCAAAATTTATAAAATCTCATCTTAAATAAATTGATGGCCAAAATTTCTGGAGCATAATTGTATCTCTACATCAGCTGCCATATCCACACCTAAGAGCCCCAAAGAGAAAGTATGCCCAAAATTTCAATTCACCTAATGTCCAACTCTGTTCCACCTACAGGGATGTAATGGTCTTTATAGTAACAACCAAGGAAACATAATGATCTGATTTCCATAGGGATTTCTCTAGGGCTGATGGAGCTATCTTTCTTCTCACATGCAGGATTTGGTGGATTTGTAGATTGCACTTATGCAAGATCGTTGCAATTCGATTAGAAAGAATGAGTAACTATTAGCTAGCAATTTCCAAATGTAGTAATGCCAGAGGACAATATCTCTGCAAGCACCTATGCAAAATTTTTAACGGAAGCACAAGGGAGATACTAATGAAATTCCCTTCCCAAGCTGTCAGCGGCGATATTCTGCTGGAAATTTTTTGAATAGCAACAAGAATAATTGATGGGCCTTATGCATTTTGATAGAGTTGGGTTTGACTTTATATTGAACTTTCATGAGCAGGAAGTAGTGTGGAAGTAGGATTCCTTGGTTGCAGGAATTGCAATAAAGAGGCATAAAGACGATTCACGTTTTTTAAGTGGAATGGTTGAGTTTGATGTTTTATCCAATCCATCTTGCATAAATAGTAATGACAAATGGAAGCTGATCAGCAACTCCAAAAGTGAAGATTGTTTTGAATAGCTGATACCTTGGAGAAGAAAGCAAAAGGCAAGCATTGCAAAATGTACTTATAGGAATTGACATGCAGCAAGGCTTTGGGGGAGAAGTGATTGAGTTGCTTGCTTGCTAAATTATGGAAGCTCATTAACTAGAGTGACTATTCTGTAAATTTTTGTTTTTTTATTTGTTATTTGGGTACCGCTTGCCCATTTTGCTGTAAAAGAGTAGCGGTATGTCCATGAAGAACATTATTTATAAATAAAGACTTTTTTCATCATGGTGTTTTGTTATTTGGATCTTGATGATTTATGGAAAGTTCATTCGGGTATCATTAAAATGAAAGCGGATATGATACTCCTAGCTATTATGTGCATGACGGTTGTCATCAAAAGTGAGTTAGCCATAAACCATTCCTTTGCTGGTCCTCATATGAAGTATCAACCTCATCAGGTTACTGATCTCAATACATATGCATACGACATGTTGGCTTATGCCTAATGTCATATTCATTATGTTTAATATTAGTTTAAAGCGTACTATCATGATTAAACAGTATGCAGGACATCTTAGGAATAGGACATCTAAACTTTCTACAGGATTAGGACACCTCAAATAACCTTTCTAATGATCTTATGATGAAGAACTGCTCACAGCATGGTCACATGTTTGATTCTAATAGTTTCACTGCACACTGTGAAGTACTGCAAAGTTGTTGGAAGATTTTTGACGATTAGCAATTTGTGTCCAGACACCACCCCTTAATAGTGACAGTCTGACAGTAACCAGAAGGCTAATGATCTTTGAATATGGAAATAATACCTATGTAGAAAGCCTATTTTCGGCAATAAATATGTGATGTTCACATGCATGTCAAAGTTACATTAGTATCTTGTGCAGAGTTTGCATTGAAGCTAGGTGTTTGGCCAGTGAATCCTTAATTATTGGTGACCATATCATTAAACTAGGAGTTTATAACTTGCACAAGTTGAAGATGGTAAGGTGATGAATTCTGGAAACGTTCTAACAAGTTTCTGAGATTTCTGAAGTTATCTGGGATGACTATGCTTGAGAAGATGAACCTCATTTTTACCAAATGAAAGAACAGGAAGAGATCAAGAGGTTTCTAGTAGAAGATTTGAGTTAGCAATTATGGCAACGATAACCTGGCTGACTTTTGAAGGAGGATAAGGCTGTGAATAATCAGATACTCGCTATATACTTCTGTCTTTGTCCAATCTGAAATGAGTAATTAGTGAAGATTGTTTTGAATAGCTGATACCTTGGAGAAGAAAGCAAAAGGCAAGCATTGCAAAATGTACTTATAGGAATTGACATGCAGCAAGGCTTTGGGGAGAAGTGATTGAGTTGCTTGCTTGCTAAATTATGGAAGCTCATTAACTAGAGTGACTATTCTGTAAATTTTGTTTTTATTTGTTATTTGGGTACCGCTTGCCCATTTTGCTAAAAGAGTAGCGGTATGTCCATGAAGAACATTATTTATAAATAAAGACTTTTTCATCATGGTGTTTTGTTATTTGGATCTTGATGATTTATGGAAAGTTCATTCGGTATCATTAAAATGGCGGATATGATACTCCTAGCTATTATGTGCATGACGGTTGTCATCAAAAGTGAGTTAGCCATAAACCATTCCTTTGCTGGTCCTCATATGAAGTATCAACCTCATCAGGTTACTGATCTCAATACATATGCATACGACATGTTGGCTTATGCCTAATGTCATATTCATTATGTTTAATATTAGTTTAAAGCGTACTATCATGATTAAACAGTATGCAGGACATCTTAGGAATAGGACATCTAAACTTTCTACAGGATTAGGACACCTCAAATAACCTTTCTAATGATCTTATGATGAAGAACTGCTCACAGCATGGTCACATGTTTGATTCTAATAGTTTCACTGCACACTGTGAAGTACTGCAAAGTTGTTGGAAGATTTTTGACGATTAGCAATTTGTGTCCAGACACCACCCCTTAATAGTGACAGTCTGACAGTAACCAGAAGGCTAATGATCTTTGAATATGGAAATAATACCTATGTAGAAAGCCTATTTTCGGCAATAAATATGTGATGTTCACATGCATGTCAAAGTTACATTAGTATCTTGTGCAGAGTTTGCATTGAAGCTAGGTGTTTGGCCAGTGAATCCTTAATTATTGGTGACCATATCATTAAACTAGGAGTTTATAACTTGCACAAGTTGAAGATGGTAAGGTGATGAATTCTGGAAACGTTCTAACAAGTTTCTGAGATTTCTGAAGTTATCTGGGATGACTATGCTTGAGAAGATGAACCTCATTTTTACCAAATGAAAGAACAGGAAGAGATCAAGAGGTTTCTAGTAGAAGATTTGAGTTAGCAATTATGGCAACGCATAACCTGGCTGACTTTTGAAGGAGGATAAGGCTGTGAATAATCAGATACTCGCTATATACTTCTGTCTTTGTCCAATCTGAAATGAGTAATTAGTGTAGATTCTGCCTATAGCTGTCGGATTTGGCCAACGTGGAGAATGGCAACAACACATTAAGCCATGAAAGTTATAGTTGAAGTATGATATTCACATTATGCTCTCTTTTCTCTTGCGTTGTTTCAATCAGTAGGAAGTCACAAAAGCTAAGTGAAATCACAGTTAGAGTAGAGGTTTCTGCATCAAAATCTCTCTCAAAAGACTTTCAACCGGGAGAGTTCCTACCCTTTTCTTGTGTCTAGTCTGTGGGCCTTTTCCATCTTCAAAAGCACTACCTTTTGGGTTTAGGAAAGCTTCTCCTGTTAGGCGGGACTGATCGGGCAATCCCTAAATTGTTCAAATCTGCGTATTATGTAGGGCTTGAACACTATCTATGACAATATGATGCATGACTTTATGGAGGTGTAAATAGCAACTATATGACAAATATAGACCCAATATGCATGTCTTGTAAGAAATGAATGTTTAAAGTAAAGAAGAAACAGGCTCTTGCAAACCACCAAACTGTAAGAAGACTGATTTGGGCGGGGTTTGTCATTTTTTGAACTTTCAAATTTGTCTTTTCAATCTGTCACTTCTGAAATTTCTAAAATCGCGCCTGCATGACTTGGAAACTTTAAATTCTAGAAGGAAACATATTGCTATATTACCAGATTTACGCCCTAGATATATTAATTTAATTGTAAGTCTTGTCCTGTAGTATTAGAAGAATTCGCCTCTCCATTCACTTCTAGCACAATTCAACTTACCTGTTACGGATCAGGAAATCAAAACTGTTATACACGGGAACCACCAAAACTCCCTGATTTTACCATTGAATCCTACTGCTCATTCTAGGCTGTTGATAACTAGCCCCGAGAAATCAAAGCTCCCTTGTTTGGTATAGCTCTAGGTCCAGATCGAATGCAGCTAAAAGGCATAGCAGTGAAGCACATATTTTTCAATGCGGTATTCGGTGGTACTGATATTTGCTAGGATATTTATCGTCCTTTTGTGCATAATCAGTGGTCAAGTTACTTTCCCCTCATTCTTTTTTATATTTGTTGCTTTCACCTGTTAAATACAGTGACTTAAGTGAATAATTTGAGGTCACATGTTGTATTCTTGTGACCTTGCCTACACTCAAGCATCTGGTTTTATCTCTAAGAACTGACTGAGTTAGATCTATTTTCAATTTTAGAAGTTTATTTATGCAATTTTTGGTTATGAAACCTGAATGTTGGTATTGTTGTGTTCTGAAATCTTGCAGAGCAATCCTTAATGATCTGAAAGAAAAACCACAGAGAGAAGGCATCCGTAGACTCCTGAAAATACATCAACCTTTAAGTTTTTTCAGCATTGGTGGCTCTGTTAGAAAAAAGAAAATGACAGAAAATTCGAGGAGACGGACATCGAAGTGGGATATGCTGGCAGACCCCCAAATTCCTATTGAACAAGCTGAAACTCCTATAAAAGCCGATAATGGTGGTGTACCAGACCTAGACTGGAATTCTTCAAACGTATATGCCAACACTTCCTCTCTGCCATCTGAATTGAAATCTGATTCTGCTAAGACAAATAATGAAGACTATGAAGAAGATAAATTTACAGGATGGTTACATAGGGAAGATGGGAATGTTGGATTAGCTAACACCCGCTCTCCAAGTCCTCATTTTCCAAAGCTCCCTGACATGGATGCTGATGATGGAAATTATACAAAGAATTCATACAGGGAATCATTGTCTGTGAACTACACTACTGAGAAGGACCAGGATTTCAACAGAACAGGAGACAGATGGAATCAATCGCTCGAGCAGGATCATCGTAAAAGCCTATCTCCATCTCGTAATGCAAAGAGGGAAGATGACAATGTTAGATTATCTAACACTCGCTCTCCAAGTCCTCGTTTTCCGAAGATCCCTGACATTTATGCTGGTGATGGAGATTATATGAAGCATTCATACAGAGAACCATCATCTGTGAACCACACTACTGCAAAGGATGAGGATTTCAACAGAACAGGAAACAGATGGAATAAATCTCTTGAGGAGAATCAGCGTGAAAGCCTATCTGCATCCCGTGATGCAAAGAGGAAAAGGAGTCCTATCTCACCAAAAAGAAGCTGGGGCAGGTCATACAGGTATTTGATTTTAACATTGTGCTAAAAGACTCAAGCATCAATTATGATGATACTCCTTGTTGGCATAGTCATTTATGTGGGGAACAAGTTGTTGGTATTGCATCTTTTTTGTTTCATTGCAAAGCACCACGTCCTTGCGGGTCTGGCTTCTTCGTTATCTGTTGTCAATTTTTAAACCAATTGAACTTCTATATCCAGAGTATTAATTATCAATGTTTTAAGTTGGTTGACTTCTATATCTAGAGTTCTGACGATTTTTAAACATTTGTGATCAATTTTCATTGGAAAATAATTTATCCGCAGATTTCGCTATATGCCCCGAATGGGATTAGTATTTATGTGAAATCTTTGTCAAGTCCTTTCTCCAGAAGAGAGAGAAGAAGCTTGATGAACGTAAATCAATGGGGGAAAAGATCTGTGAGGAGAACAAAAATCTTGGCATCCATGATCAAACCAGTCCAATGGGCCTAACACATTAAAGTTATTGTACTTCAACACCACATGCACATTTTACACGTGTCTGCCAATATTGTGTGCAGAAAAGCAGTCTCCAGTTTGGTTAATCTTGTGTGATGTTTGGTGGCAACATTCAGGAGTAGGAGCAGAAGCAGGAGCAGGAGCAGGAAGAGGAGCAGAAGTAGAAGTTGGAGTAGGAGCCGGAGCCCTTCCTATGGTTATAGGCGGGGACCTGGGAGGTGAGCAAAGCCAGCTTCTCAAATCCTTCTCTATTCATTTATGAATTGTCCCATTTTTGACATTTTTTGTTATTTTCCAACTCGTCACATACTAAGGATTTAGCAATCTAAAGTTCCAATGAAGACTAGAACACAAACAGACAATATCCTAGTAGTTTTGATTCTCCACCTGTCTAACGTTTTTGATGTAACATACAGGAGCAGAAGCAGGAGCAGGAGCCCCTATGGTTCAAGGCGAGGCCCTGAGAGGTGGTCAGGAAGAGGTGGAATGGGTAGTGGCCCCCCTGTACCATGTAGAGATTTTGCAGCAGGACGGTGCCAAAGGGGCAGCGATTGCAGGTTCCTTCATGAGGATAGTAGTCGAGGGCAACCCAACAGAAATTATGACAGTGGCATATCAGACAGTAGAGAAAGCAGAGCTGAGAGGGGACAGATAAATGCCAGAGAGCCTCAGAATTATCCACGTGATAGATTCTCCAGGAGTGACAGCCGTACTACTAGGTGTTATGATTTCATGATGGGTAGATGCCGTAGAGGCTCAGAGTGCCGGTATGCTCATCACGAAGCCTCCCATGACAGAGAACGGGATGTAAGAGATGAACCTAGAGCACGGACTCTTGATAGAAGGGACGATGAGAGGCTTGATCCTCCTCAGAGGCCAGTCACTGATACACCCTGCAAGTTCTTTGCTGAAGGTTGCTGTCGCCGTGGCGAAGGTTGCAGGTTTTCTCATCATGGTGTCGGGCACATGATGATAGGTCAAGCAATAGTATGGATATTGATGTTAGAAATTCATCACGGAATAGTCGGAATCAGGAGATCAGTCTGCTGTGATTGAGATAACCAAGTCTTCCAAGTGGATGGGTAATGACAATGGTTCTAAGGTGGAGGATTCGAGTTAAAACCTCAGCATTCTCAACCTCAAGTTCCTGAAAGCAATTTACATCAAAATCAACCACAGAAAGCTAGCAATCCGCTTCGTGGCTTCTGTTCCCGGACAGAACTTTGGACAAGTTGGGCAAAACCAGTATAGTTCTGGTCAGCCTATACAAGCACAGGGGTTCATTCCAAATGTCCCATTTCAGCAGTTACTTCCTCCAATGCCTTTAAATGTGCAAATGCAACAAGCTGCCTTTTCTATGCCTCAAAATGGCCAGGGGGTCAATTCATTGTTCCTCAAGCCCCTTCAAATTTTAGTGTTCCCATGCAGAATTTGCCAGTTCTTCCGCCATCTAACATCGCAATGGGCCAACAGAACTACAACCTCCCTCTGCCTCCTCATACTGGACAGAGTCAAAAGACTCAAGCATCAATTATGATGATACTCCTTGTTGGCATAGTCATTTATGTGGGGAACAAGTTGTTGGTATTGCATCTTTTGTTTCATTGCAAAGCACCCGCGTCCTTGCGGGTCTGGCTTCGTTATCTGTTGTCAATTTTTAAACAATTGAACTTCTATATCCAGAGTATTAATTATCAATGTTTTAAGTTGGTTGACTTCTATATCTAGAGTTCTGACGATTTTAAACATTTGTGATCAATTTTCATTGGAAAATAATTTATCCGCAGATTTATTATATGCAATGGGATTAGTATTTATGTGAAATCTTTGTCAAGTCCTTTCTCCAGAAGAGAGAGAAGAAGCTTGATGAACGTAAATCAATGGGGAAAAGATCTGTGAGGAGAACAAAAATCTTGGCATCCATGATCAAACCAGTCCAATGGGCCTAACACATTAAAGTTATTGTACTTCAACACCACATGCACATTTTACACGTGTCTGCCAATATTGTGTGCAGAAAAGCAGTCTCCAGTTTGGTTAATCTTGTGTGATGTTTGGTGGCAACATTCAGGAGTAGGAGCAGAAGCAGGAGCAGGAGCAGGAAGAGGAGCAGAAGTAGAAGTTGGAGTAGGAGCGGAGCCCTTCCTATGGTTATAGGCGGGACCTGGGAGGTGAGCAAAGCCAGCTTCTCAAATCCTTCTCTATTCATTTATGAATTGTCCCATTTTGACATTTTTGTTATTTTCCAACTCGTCACATACTAAGGATTTAGCAATCTAAAGTTCCAATGAAGACTAGAACACAAACAGACAATATCCTAGTAGTTTTGATTCTCCACCTGTCTAACGTTTTGATGTAACATACAGGAGCAGAAGCAGGAGCAGGAGCCCCTATGGTTCAAGGCGAGGCCCTGAGAGGTGGTCAGGAAGAGGTGGAATGGGTAGTGGCCCCTGTACCATGTAGAGATTTTGCAGCAGGGCGGTGCCAAAGGGGCAGCGATTGCAGGTTCCTTCATGAGGATAGTAGTCGAGGGCAACCCAACAGAAATTATGACAGTGGCATATCAGACAGTAGAGAAAGCAGAGCTGAGAGGGGACAGATAAATGCCAGAGAGCCTCAGAATTATCCACGTGATAGATTCTCCAGGAGTGACAGCCGTACTACTAGGTGTTATGATTTCATGATGGGTAGATGCCGTAGAGGCTCAGAGTGCCGGTATGCTCATCACGAAGCCTCCCATGACAGAGAACGGGATGTAAGAGATGAACCTAGAGCACGGACTCTTGATAGAAGGGACGATGAGAGGCTTGATCCTCCTCGTAGGCCAGTCACTGATACACCCTGCAAGTTCTTTGCTGAAGGTTGCTGTCGCCGTGGCGAAGGTTGCAGGTTTTCTCATCATGGTGTCGGGGCACATGATGATAGGTCAAGCAATAGTATGGATATTGATGTTAGAAATTCATCACGGAATAGTCGGAATCAGGGAGATCAGTCTGCTGTGATTGAGATAACCAAGTCTTCCAAGTGGATGGGTAATGACAATGGTTCTAAGGTGGAGGATTCCGAGTTAAAACCTCAGCATTCTCAACCTCAAGTTCCTGAAAGCAATTTACATCAAAATCAACCACAGAAAGCTAGCAATCCGCTTCTCGTGGCTTCTGTTCCCGGACAGAACTTTGGACAAGTTGGGCAAAACCAGTATAGTTCTGGTCAGCCTATACAAGCACAGGGGTTCATTCCAAATGTCCCATTTCAGCAGTTACTTCCTCCAATGCCTTTAAATGTGCAAATGCAACAAGCTGCCTTTTCTATGCCTCAAAATGGCCAGGGGGGTCAATTCATTGTTCCTCAAGCCCCTTCAAATTTTAGTGTTCCCATGCAGAATTTGCCAGTTCTTCCGCCATCTAACATCGCAATGGGCCAACAGAACTACAACCTCCCTCTGCCTCCTCATACTGGACAGAGTCAACAGAACTTTAATCTGACCGGGCAAATTCAGCAGAATCCTCCTTTAGCTCCCCTCAGTGGACAAAACCAGCTAAACTTGAACTTTACTGGGCAGAATCAGAATGTGGCCTCTCAATCTCTGAACCTAGAAAATTTCAACTCAAATGAACAACTGCTCAAAAGAGCAGATGCATCAGAACAACCTTCACAACTAAATTCTGATGCTTCCATCACCCAGAAGTTTGTGACCAGTGAGCAGGCTGCTCAAATAACAAACCTTTCAGCATCTTTAGCTCATTTCTTTGGGGGCACTGGTGGTCTGAACTCCCAAATTTCTACTGGGGTGTTACCACTTGTTCAGCCAAATCAAGGTTCTTTTACCAATCCAACATCTGGAAACATGGAGCCAGTGAATCAAGACACCAACAATCTGCCTGCTGATGTTGAGCAAAAGGGCTATGCAGTAGAAGATGCAGTAACCAATACTAATAGCACAATTCCTCCTATCAAAAGTGTTGATGTGGAGATAGAAGTGATGCAAGGAATTGTGGATACTGCTGCCAATGAAGTGAATGCAACTGAGGCTATCCATAACAAGAAAGAAAGGGTTGAGGATATGGAGGCTGAAGTTCAGAAAGATGGAGAGAGTAAACAAAGCAAAGATGCAAAGGGAATGCGAATGTTTAAGTGTGCTCTTGAGGAGAATCAGCGTGAAAGCCTATCTGCATCCCGTGATGCAAAGAGGAAAAGGAGTCCTATCTCACCAAAAGAAGCTGGGGCAGGTCATACAGGTATTTGATTTTAACATTGTGCTAAAAGACTCAAGCATCAATTATGATGATACTCCTTGTTGGCATAGTCATTTATGGGGAACAAGTTGTTGGTATTGCATCTTTTTGTTTCATTGCAAAGCACCACGCCCTTAGTGGTCTGGCTTCTTCAGTTATCTGTTGTCAATTTTAAACCAATTGAACTTCTATATCCAGAGTATTAATTATCAATGTTTTAAGTTGGTTGACTTCTATATCTAGAGTTCTGACGATTTTTAAACATTTGTGATCAATTTTCATTGGAAAATAATTTATCCGCAGATTTCGCTATATGCCCGAATGGGATTAGTATTTATGTGAAATCTTTGTCAAGTCCTTTCTCCAGAAGAGAGAGAAGAAGCTTGATGAACGTAAATCAATGGGGGAAAAGATCTGTGAGGAGAACAAAAATCTTGGCATCCATGATCAAACCAGTCCAATGGGCCTAACACATTAAAGTTATTGTACTTCAACACCACATGCACATTTTACACGTGTCTGCCAATATTGTGTGCAGAAAAGCAGTCTCCAGTTTGGTTAATCTTGTGTGATGTTTGGTGGCAACATTCAGGAGTAGGAGCAGAAGCAGGAGCAGGAGCAGGAAGAGGAGCAGAAGTAGAAGTTGGAGTAGGAGCCGGAGCCCTTCCTATGGTTATAGGGACCTGGGAGGTGAGCAAAGCCAGCTTCTCAAATCCTTCTCTATTCATTTATGAATTGTCCCATTTTGACATTTTTGTTATTTTCCAACTCTCCACATACTAAGGATTTAGCAATCTAAAGTTCCAATGAAGACTAGAACAAACAGACAATATCCTAGTAGTTTTGATTCTCCACCTGTCTAACGTTTTTGATGTAACATACAGGAGCAGAAGCAGGAGCAGGAGCCCCTATGGTTCAAGGCGAGGCCCTGAGAGGTGGTCAGGAAGAGGTGGAATGGGTAGTGGCCCCCCTGTACCATGTAGAGATTTTGCAGCAGGACGGTGCCAAAGGGGCAGCGATTGCAGGTTCCTTCATGAGGATAGTAGTCGAGGGCAACCCAACAGAAATTATGACAGTGGCATATCAGACAGTAGAGAAAGCAGAGCTGAGAGGGGACAGATAAATGCCAGAGAGCCTCAGAATTATCCACGTGATAGATTCTCCAGGAGTGACAGCCGTACTACTAGGTGTTATGATTTCATGATGGGTAGATGTAGAGGCTCAGAGTGCCGGTATGCTCATCAACGGCCTCCCATGACAGAGAACGGGATGTAAGAGATGAACCTAGAGCACGGACTCTTGATAGAAGGGACGATGAGAGGCTTGATCCTCCTCGTAGGCCAGTCACTGATACACCCTGCAAGTTCTTTGCTGAAGGTTGCTGTCGCGTGCAAGGTTGCAGGTTTCTCATCATGGTGTCGGGCACATGATGATAGGTCAAGCAATAGTATGGATATTGATGTTAGAAATTCATCACGGAATAGTCGGAATCAGGAGATCAGTCTGCTGTGATTGAGATAACCAAGTCTTCCAAGTGGATGGGTAATGACAATGGTTCTAAGGTGGAGGATTCCGAGTTAAAACCTCAGCATTCTCAACCTCAAGTTCCTGAAAGCAATTTACATCAAAATCAACCACAGAAAGCTAGCAATCCGCTTCTCGTGGCTTCTGTTCCCGGACAGAACTTTGGACAAGTTGGGCAAAACCAGTATAGTTCTGGTCAGCCTATACAAGCACAGGGGTTCATTCCAAATGTCCCATTTCAGCAGTTACTTCCTCCAATGCCTTTAAATGTGCAAATGCAACAAGCTGCCTTTTCTATGCCTCAAAATGGCCAGGGGGGTCAATTCATTGTTCCTCAAGCCCCTTCAAATTTTAGTGTTCCCATGCAGAATTTGCCAGTTCTTCCGCCATCTAACATCGCAATGGGCCAACAGAACTACAACCTCCCTCTGCCTCCTCATACTGGACAGAGTCAACAGAACTTTAATCTGACCGGGCAAATTCAGCAGAATCCTCCTTTAGCTCCCCTCAGTGGACAAAACCAGCTAAACTTGAACTTTACTGGGCAGAATCAGAATGTGGCCTCTCAATCTCTGAACCTAGAAAATTTCAACTCAAATGAACAACTGCTCAAAAGAGCAGATGCATCAGAACAACCTTCACAACTAAATTCTGATGCTTCCATCACCCAGAAGTTTGTGACCAGTGAGCAGGCTGCTCAAATAACAAACCTTTCAGCATCTTTAGCTCATTTCTTTGGGGGCACTGGTGGTCTGAACTCCCAAATTTCTACTGGGTGTTACCACTTGTTCAGCCAAATCAAGGTTCTTTTACCAATCCAACATCTGGAAACATGGAGCCAGTGAATCAAGACACCAACAATCTGCCTGCTGATGTTGAGCAAAAGGGCTATGCAGTAGAAGATGCAGTAACCAATACTAATAGCACAATTCCTCCTATCAAAAGTGTTGATGTGGAGATAGAAGTGATGCAAGGAATTGTGGATACTGCTGCCAATGAAGTGAATGCAACTGAGGCTATCCATAACAAGAAAGAAAGGGTTGAGGATATGGAGGCTGAAGTTCAGAAAGATGGAGAGAGTAAACAAAGCAAAGATGCAAAGGGAATGCGAATGTTTAAGTGTGCTCTTGTGGAGTTTGTGAAGGAAGTACTGAAGCCCAGTTGGAAGGAAGGACACTTGAGCAAGGAAGCTCACAAGACCATTGTGAAGAAAACAGTAGAGAAGGTGACTGGTGCAATGCAGAGTCAGAACATTCCTCAGACTCAAGAGAAAATTGACATTTATCTGGCACACTCTAAAGCAAAGCTCACAAAACTTGTACAGGTAACTGTTATCTAGTTTTTTTTTTGCCTGCTTCTTAGTTATGATCTAGTTTGGATCTGTAACTGAATTATTCTCCTGGCAACAATTTACATGCTAATTTTCAGCAGAGAATTTTTTATCCCACTACTTTTTTCAGGTAACTCATGAGTTTTCCCGTGAAGGGTCTGGGAATTTTTACTGCTGTTATTAGACTGATTGTATACTCCAACTGATATCTTTTGATCTAAAGATGCAATCAATAAATCTTCTTCTTTTTTTTTCCCCTTCCATTTGAGAATCGATTTTCCAGAAAAAGGGTAGTAAAGGTTGGAAGTTCAACCGAACTTACAGAACCCACTTCTACCCCACCCCACCCGCAACTCATCTCCAAGTTTTGCTTCATATTGCCCATTATTGTTACATCAAA
The DNA here is from genome assembly GCA_012295165.1 of Asparagus setaceus. Classification (NCBI taxonomy): domain Eukaryota; kingdom Viridiplantae; phylum Streptophyta; class Magnoliopsida; order Asparagales; family Asparagaceae; genus Asparagus; species Asparagus setaceus. The sequence continues at coordinate 97,527,571 of CM022701.1, read as the reverse complement.
GCTACATGCACAATCGAACGCGTAAGATATTGAAACTTAGATGTTGGAAACAAAATAATTCGTTTAGTTTGCAGGAGAGAGTACAATCATGAAGGCAATAAAAGGAAATGAAAAGGCTGTAGTTTGACTCGTTCATGCTAGAGAAATATCATTAATTGACTGTTTTCCGATTTAGTATGTAATAAGTATTAACGGGATATCAAATTATGTAAACCTTTTGGTAGCACATCCCTACTTGCTTCTGCTCAATATCAAAATTTATCATAATCAATTTTTACAGGCTCATATATTCCATTTTATCATTTGATATATAGGATTTGTTTCCAAACTATCGGAGCACGAAGATATTTGTTAACTAATCACATCGGTGGATGTTTTTACTTATTCTTTAATCTTTTATTTTACTCATGTAGTGTCCTCAATATTGCTTCTTGTTGCCTGTTTTATTTTCATTAGTTGGCTGTTTTTCATAACACTTGTTTGAAGTAGAATATTTAGATTCTAAATGTCAATCATTTCAAATTTGATATATTTTTGTTTAATTCTAATTGATATTTGTCACAAATTTGCCAAACCATTTGTTATGATATCTGAGCAGCTGATTTTTGTAACTTGGTTCTTGCTTGCATTTCGCATCTATTTACACTGGTCAGATTTACTGGTTTGTGAGAAATGTTTTAAGTTTTCAATATTCTCGGTAATTATTAAAATTTTCTCTTTTATGCAGGCATATGTTGACAAATATGTGAAGGGCTGAGTCAGCTCTTGAATCTGTGCATGCTGACTATCAATGCCTTGCCATGACAAAGCAGTGTTGCACTTCAAACCTTCATTGTCTTGTAAATTTTTTGGCTGCACATTGTAATTGACGTAGTGTTTCTCCTATGAATTTGAATATTTTGTTAGTATAGCATTGTCTTCCTAGTGTGCAACATAAATTAGATAGCATTTTGGTAAAGGTCTTATCCCTTGTTGATATACTGTTATCTCCGACATCTTTATATGTTAAAACTTATGGTGCCTTTCTGCCATTTTTGACTGCAATTATAAGTATGGACAGTACTGTAGCAATTTTATGGTGATAAGCTGTTAGCTCGTGGCAATTGTGGTTGGTGTTATTTTGCAGTCATAATGTACTTTAGTTACAAAATCCACGCATTAATGCTTTTAGTTAGTGTATTACCGACGAAATTGCAGTTTGATTTTTGTTCCTTTCATTCTTTTCTCAACCGTGTAATATTTATTCTTGTGCTTGAGCTTGTAAGTAATGGATATTGCAAGACACCTTGATCAGTTTTCGACAAATGTGCATCTACACACAATAGACAAGTTTGTTCTTCAGTAAGTCACAAGCTGAATACTTGTGCATCTCAAAGCTCATTTAAAAGAAGACTTTAACATGGTAAATACAATCAATATGTAATATTCTTCCAAAAATCTAATACAATGGACAATTGCCGGCAATCAGAAACACGGCTCGTCGGAAATCTCAACCAAGACGAAACATCATTCTACACCATATAAATTAATCGATCTTCAGTTCTAATGATTCTCATCCACAGCGACTCAATATAGAGATTGTCTCCAGTTTATTTCTATTCAGCCAGTATCACCGACACAAGAGTGGCACTGATTTATATCTTGACTATCCTTGCCCCTCCAGATTACAATCTGACTATCCTTAAACAGAAGAGGAACGCAAGGCACCAAATCCTGCAACGAGTTAAACAGACGACAGAAGCTGAGAATGGAAAATCTACACAGGTATATTTTCTATTGAAAACTTCAGTTGCCAACAAAACAAATACCGGTGAAAAAAGGTTAATTGCGGATGGATCCCCTGTATTAAAGCCAATTGCGGATAGACCACTTCTAGTTCTATTGGTGCAGATAGAACCCCTAAGCGAACTTTTTTTTATTGACCCTTTTAAGAGTAAAAATAAAATAAAAAAATCACTCAGGGGATCTATCTGAACTTGGGCAATGGTACTGGGTGGTCTATCCGCGCCAATAGAACTACATGGGGCCTGTCCGCAATTGGGCTAATAGTACAGGAGGTCTATCCGCTAAAATTGTCATATGTGCACAGTATACGTACTCTGAGCTTCACACCAATTTTCTTGCAGTCACTGGTTTCAACATGGGAACAGTCTAGTCTTACAACCTCCAATGACTCGAAGGCCTCCCTGACTCTCTGCACCACATTGACATATACACCATTCCTTGCTACATGGATAAAAAAAGAATCAATTTGTTGTTAATCAAGGAGACGAATAAAGCAACTGAGTAGATACTGATAATATTATTATAGGAAAACTTTTGGAGGCTAAAAGGGCGAAGGAGCTATTTAAGAATATTTAACAGCATGGATCAAAGCAACTTACTAAGCTTCATCAAAGCTGGAGAGTTTAAGCCTCTATTTCTCAATTCCTTTGTGTCCTCAATATTGCTTCTTGTTGCCTGTTTTATTTTCATTAGTTGGCTGTTTTTCATAACACTTGTTTGAAGTAGAATATTTAGATTCTAAATGTCAATCATTTCAAATTTGATATATTTTTGTTTAATTCTAATTGATATTTGTCACAAATTTGCCAAACCATTTGTTATGATATCTGAGCAGCTGATTTTTGTAACTTGGTTCTTGCTTGCATTTCGCATCTATTTACACTGGTCGGATTTACTGGTTTGTGAGAAATGTTTTAAGTTTTCAATATTCTCGGTAATTATTAAAATTTTCTCTTTTATGCAGGCATATGTTGACAAATATGTGAAGGGCTGAGTCAGCTCTTGAATCTGTGCATGCTGACTATCAATGCCTTGCCATGACAAAGCAGTGTTGCACTTCAAATCTTCATTGTCTTGTAAATTTTTTGGCTGCACATTGTAACTGACTTGGTGTTTCTCCTATGAATTTGAATGTTTTGTTAGTATAGCATTGTCTTCCTAGTGTGCGACATAAATTAGGTAGCATTTTGGTAAAGGTTTTATCCCTTGTTGATTTACTGTTATCTCCGACATCTTTATATGTTAAGACTTATGGTGCCTTTCTGCCATTTTTGACTGCAATTATAAGTATGGAAAGTTCTGTATCAATTTTATGGTGATAAGCTGTTAGCTCGTGGCAATTGTGGTTGGTGTTATTTTGCAGTCATAATGTACTTTAGTTACAAAATCCACGCAGTAATGCTTTTAGTTAGTGTATTACCGACGAAATTGCAGTTTGATTTTTGTTCCTTTCATTCTTTTCTCAACCGCGTAATATTTATTCTTGTGCTTGAGCTTGTAAGTAACGGATATTGCAAGACACCTTGATCAGTTTTCGACAAATGTGCATCTACACACAATAGATAAGTTTGTTCTTCAGTAAGTTACAAGCTGAATACTTGTGCATCTCAAAGCTCATTTAAAAGAAGACTTTAACATGGTAAATACAATCAATATGTAATATTCTTCCAAAAATCTAATACAATGGACAATTGCCGGCAATCAGAAACACGGCTCGTCGGAAATCTCAACCAAGACGAAACATCATTCTACACCATGTAAATTAATCGATCTTCAGTTCTAATGATTCTCATCCACAGCGACTCAATATAGAGATTGTCTCCAGTTTATTTCTATTCAGCCAGCATCACCGACACAAGAGTGGCACTGATTTATATCTTGACTATCCTTGCCCCTCCAGATTACAATCTGACTATCCTTAAACAGAAGAGGAACGCAAGGCACCAAATCCTGCAACGAGTTAAAAAGCCGACAGAAGCTGAGAATTGAAAATTTACACAAATATCTTTTCTGTTGAAAACTTCAATTGCTAACAAAACAAATACCGCTGAAAAAAAGGTTAATTGCGGACAGATCCCCTGTATTAAAGCCAATTGCGGATAGACCACTTCTAGTTCTATTGGTGCAGATAGAACCCCTAAGCGAACTTTTTTTTATTGACCCTTTTAAGAGTAAAAATAAAATAAAAAAATCACTCCGGGGATCTATCTGAACTTGGGCAATGGTACTGGGTGGTCTATCCGCGTCAATAGAACTACAGGGAGCCTGTCCACAATTGGGCTATAATACAGGAGGTCTATCCGCTAAAATTGTCATATGTGCACAGTATACGTACTCTGAGCTTCACACCAATTTTCTTGCAGTCACTGGTTTCAACATGGGAACAGTCTAGTCTTACAACCTCCAATGACTCGAAGGCCTCCCTGACTCTCTGCACCACATTGACATATACACCATTCCTTGCTACATGGATAAAAAAAGAATCAATTTGTTGTTAATCAAGGAGACGAACAAAGCAACTGAGTAGATACTGATAATATTATTATAGGAAAACTTTTGGAGGCTAAAAGGGCGAAGGAGCTATTTAAGAATATTTAACAGCATGGATCAAAGCAACTTACTAAGCTTCATCAAAGCTGGAGAGTTTAAGCCTCTATTTCTCAATTCCTTTGTCTCCTCAAAGGTCAGACCATCAGCTATATTTTTAACCAGCCTTGGATAAATTGGTGCCAATGGTTTCCATAGCATCAGAGGAATGACAGGCCTTTGTTTAGGATCATAGTTTCGACCACGATACAAAAGTAGAATATTAATTTTCTGATAAATGATTTTTCCACCTGTTTTATCCTGATAACGAGTCACACATTATAAGAACTAGGCTCCAGTAGTGTAGGCGATGGATAGGAAACATTTACAGGATATAGTCTTCATATACCCAATATTGCTACCTCGAGGTGGAAGCAAATGTTGTCCATGTCAAGAGTTGGTACTCCAAGACACTTAATTCTCACAGCTTCAGCCCTCCTCCAGTGGTTGTGGATATCATCTAGCAAGTTATGTGTTACGCCACCCTTCCCTGAAAAATGGAACAGTAATTTTTCACTCAATTCTATATTTGAGATAAATCAACACTAGCAAATTAAAAACAATGTTATAAATTAACCCGCCCAAGAGGAAAATAAGGCCATGAGTTCCATCCTCCCCCAAACCCCCACCCCCAAACCACCACCACCACCAACTCTCCAAATTCATGCATGCAAAGCACACAAAGAGTCATTAGCAGCAGTACAATGCATCTCATAAGGACGGTGCTCATAAGCTCTTCCCACATTGAAGTACAAAATATGTTTAAAATGATGCAAATGCCATGCTTTGAAAAGCAGCAGTGAGGAACATACCTGATGCTATGCAGTACTCATAACAAGGGTTTCCTATGAGGATAAGGCATTTGAAGTGTTGATCCAAAGTTGTATGCTTTTAGATATAAAGTAACTGGTAAGGTAATTTCTTCTTGGCACCAAGCAACATTCTAGGTTCTACAGCAAGATCCCCAACTGTAGTTGTTTTGGAAACCAGGTCCTTAGTTCAACCAAGATGACAGAGTCAGAATGATTGTGAATTTCAACTAATGCTCCTGCAGCGCCTTCTAGGATTAATATAAGTGCCTAATAATCTAGATTGGGAGATGTCTAGGATGAGGATGATGACAACTCAACTACTAGAAGATTTTGATTTCTATATTTATTGGGAAGAATGAGGATGACAGCAACTAAAAATTAAAACAAGTTCTTGATTCCACATTTGTTAAGAAAAAAGACGAGCACAAGAGAATGAGAAGGAACATTTCAACAAAAAAATGGTTGGAGCTACAATAATTTCATGATTGGAATGAAGAAAAAATAAGAGACAAAAGGAACTAGATAAATATATACTATTCCTGTAACATTTTAGACATGATGTTAATATATTCAACTTCCTTTAAAAAATCCTTTTGCAGCCCATCTTTAAAATATATAAAAAAAAATCTGCACAAGGAATATAAATAGTTGAATATGGATCTAGATATATGCATCTGACTTCAATGCAAGCACAGAGCACAACTGTACTCGGGTGTATGAGTTCACAGTTCACAACTTTGGTAAAGAAGATACATGGCCAGAAATATTATTCAACATATAACCATAAATGCCAACAAATTAACAACATAGCGATATATTTCTGGGGGTATATGCACTTAAATACTCCAGCATTTCACCTGTTTTTGACATTTTGATACCCCAAAGTGCAAAAAAGTTGACATTAATTTCTTACAACATAGAAAAGTGGATGAGAAATATTTTTTTTTATTACCAAATTTCTGGTTTTTAAATTTGGAGAAAGTAAGGAACAAAGTCCGGGCTCTGGGATTGTCAAACTAAAGTCAATTTGAAAACTTTGACGTATCAAATTGCCAAAATCGAACACCCGGGTATCAAAGTTGAAACTTTGCAGGTATTAAAGTGCAAATGCCTATATTTAAACACAAGTCAATTTGGCGCAAACAATTACTCAACTTGGCAAACATTCTTCAATACTTTCACAATAATAATCACATTTCAAGTTATTTAACACTCCACAAAGGCTACCAACACCCTGAAATGCTTACCACCAACATTTTGCACATAAAGATCAAAGTAGTACCTAGATTGATTTGCCGAGAGCAATCACTGTTCCGATACCTCTCCACGAGCTCGGCGACCTCCTCCTCCGTCAACGGCTCCCCCAATCTCTCCTCCCTCTCTCTCAAAACCCTATCTTTCTCAACCTCCTCATCGCAACTCGCCTTAACTCCGTCCCATTTCCGCTCCAGTCGACCGGGCCCAAACGGAGAGAACCGAGGCGGTTCTCTGAACCCAATTGGTTTCGCATTTGGGTCGGATTCGGAGTAGGAGTATCGAAAATCGAAGGGGAGGTCGGATTTGATCGGGGGTGGCTTGGATTTGGAGGGAGTTGGGGGTTTTTTAGGGTTAGGGTTAGGGTTTTTGGGGGGTTTGGGGATTGGGGAGAATGGGGGGTCGTAGGGGTCTTGGGCTTTGGGCCGAGAAAGAAGGGAGGTTTTTAGGGTTAGGTTTCTGGTTCGTTGAATTCGCTGCATTTGAGATGGAGAAAAGCTCGCTGCTGAGCGTGATTTTTTTTATGAACAGAGGAGGAAGACGATGAGAATTTTGCAGTTGCGCCCTTGGATATTCTAGAAATGGATTATGGAACCATTAAAGAGACTAGGCTGTTATGAATGGGGCTTGTAGCCCATAAAGGGGTCCATCTCAAACATGAAAAATATTAGAACTAATTTTAAATACATACCGATATATAAAAATGGAAAAAAATGGAAGGATTGGAAGACAGCTCATTTCAACTATAGCTGAGTTGAAAAAAAGATAATTTCATAAGGCATATATATATTTTTCTTTTTCTTTTCTTTTCTTCTTCTAGAACATTCCATATCATACCATGGCATCCATATGGAATAAAACAAAATTCATCATATTTAGATTATAAACGGAACAAAAATGATAAGTTTATTTAGAAAATTAATAAATCTCTATCTATACCATCCGATAGATAGAACGATGAAGATAATGAAAATGTGTAAAAATGTGGACACCAAATTTACAGTGATTTTTGTTTTCGAAACAATAGCTATCATCACACACATCCTCTTTCCATATATTCGAGTATCAAACAAGAAATATATTTCGTATGAATCCTTATAAAATTAAAATTGCAATGTCAAAGTTTTCATATCACGTGCATTTGCACGTGCTAAATTTCTACTAACTAATAAGATTTGAGGGGCTAAGTAACAATTTCTAAGATTTGAGGGACTCGTCTAGAAAATAAATAAGAAAAGACTTCAAACATAGAGTTTGAAGTCAACATGGTTGAGGATCTTGTGACTTAACAAGTGTGCTATTGAGATATTCGTGAACATTTGACAAATATTCGCCTAATTAACGAACCAAATTTGAACAACCTTTCCTATTGACACAATTGATTACCCCGTGAAAGTTAACAATATGAATATGAATATCATGGTATTCGATTCGATTCGTTCCTTTCCACCCCTATTTGCAACCCATCTTAAAAAAAAAAAAATCTGCACAAGGAATATAAATAGTTGAATATGGATCTGGATATATGCATGTGACTTTAATGCAAGCACAGAGCACAACTGTACTCGGGTGCAATGAGTTTACAGTTCACAACTTTGGTAAAGAGATATATGGCCAGAAATATAATTCAACATATAACCATAAATGCAAACAAATTAACAACATAGTGATGTATTTCTAGGGTATATGCACTTTAATACTCCAGCATTTCACCTGTTTTGACATTTTGATACCCCAAAGTGCCAAAAGTCGACATTAATTTCTTACAACATACAAAAGTGGATGAGAAACATTTTTTATTACCAAATTTCAGTTGTTTAAATTTGGAGAAAGTAAGGAACAAAACCGGACTTTGGGGTATCTAATCGTCAAATCAAAGTCAATTTGAAAACTTTAGGGTATCAAATTCACAAAATAGAACATCAAGGTATCAAAGTGCAAACCCTAAATTAAACACAAGTCAATTCGGCGCGAAAAATTACTCAACTTGGCAAACATTCTTCAATATTTTCACCTATTAATCACATTTCAAGTAAATTTAACACTTCACAAAGGCTACCAACATCCTGAAATGCTTACCACCAACATTTTGCACATAAAGATCAAAGTAGTACCTAGATTGATTTGCCGAGAGCAATCACTGTTCCGATACCTCTCCACGAGCTCGGCGACCTCCTCCTCCGTCAACGGCTCCCCCAATCTCTCCTCCCTCTCTCAAAACCCTATCTTTCTCAACCTCCTCATCGCAACTCGCCTTAACTCCGTCCCATTTCCGTCCAGTCGACCGGGCCCAAACGGAGAGAACCGAGGCGGTTCTCTGAACAATTGGTTTCGCATTCGGGTCGGATTCGGAGTAGGAGTATCGGAAATCGAAGGGAGGTCGGATTTGATCGGGGGTGGCTTGGATTTGGAGGGAGCTGGGGGCTTTTAAGGGTTAGGGTTAGGGTTTTTGGGGGCTTTGGGGATTGGGGAGAATGGGGGGTCGTAGGGGTCTTGGGATTTGGGCCGAGAAAGAAGGGAGCTTTTAGGGTTAGGTTTCTGGTTCGTTGAATTCGCTGCATTTGAGATGGAGAAAAGCTCGCTGCTGAGCGTGATTTTTTTTATGAACAGAGGAGGAAGACGATGAGAAGTTTGCAGTTGGGCCCTTGGATATTCTAGAAATGGATTATGGAACCATTAATGAGACTGGGCTGTTATGAATGGGGCATGTAGTCCATAAAGGGGCCATCTCAAACAAGATAAAAATTAGGACTAATTTAAAATCCATACTGATATATAAAACTTAGTGAGCATAGGAAAAATTTGAAGGATTGGTAGACATCTCCTCATTTCAACTATAGCTGATTGGACAAAAGATAATTTCATAAGGCATATATATATTTTTCTTTTTCTTTTTCTTTTTTTTTTCCTTCTAGAACATTCCATATCATACCATGGCACCCATATGGAATTAGGACAAAATTCATCATATTTCAGATTATAAACGGAACAAAAATGATAAGTTTATTTAGAAAATTAATAAATCTCTATCTATACCATCCGATAGATAGAACGATGAAGATAATGAAAATGTGTAAAAATGTGGACACCAAATTTACAGTGCTTTTGTTTTCGAAACAATAGCTATCATCACACACATCCTCTTTCCATATATTCGAGTATCAAACAAGTATTATATTAATAATTTATAAACCATTATAATAATTTTATATTGAAATATCATAATAACAATTAAGTAAAATATTATAGAAAATAAATAAGAAAGACTTCAAACATAGAGTTTGAAGTCAACACGTCATGGTTGAGGATCTTGTGACTTAACAAGTGTGCTATTGAGATATGAACATTTGACAAATATTCGCCTAATTAACGAACCAAATTTGAACAACCTTTCCTATTACACTAATTGAGTTCGACTGCCGGAAAATTAACCAATATGAATATGAATATCATGGTATTGATTCGATTCGTTCGCTTCCACCTATTTGCAACCCATCTTAAAAAAAATCTGCACAAGGAATATAAATAGTTGAATATGGATCTGGATATATGCATGTGACTTTAATGCAAGCACAGAGCACAACTGTACTCGGGTGCAATGAGTTTACAGTTCACAACTTTGGTAAAGAGATATATGGCCAGAAATATAATTCAACATATAACCATAAATGCAAACAAATTAACAACATAGTGATGTATTTCTAGGGTATATGCACTTTAATACTCCAGCATTTCACCTGTTTTGACATTTTGATACCCCAAAGTGCCAAAAAGTCGACATTAATTTCTTACAACATACAAAAGTGGATGAGAAACATTTTTTTTTATTACCAAATTTCAGTTGTTTAAATTTGGAGAAAGTAAGGAACAAAAACCGGACTTTGGGGTATCTAATCGTCAAATCAAAGTCAATTTGAAAACTTTAGGGTATCAAATTCACAAAATAGAACATCAAGGTATCAAAGTGCAAACCCCTAAATTAAACACAAGTCAATTCGGCGCGAAAAATTACTCAACTTGGCAAACATTCTTCAATATTTTCACCCTATTAATCACATTTCAAGTAAATTTAACACTTCACAAAGGCTACCAACATCCTGAAATGCTTACCACCAACATTTTGCACATAAAGATCAAAGTAGTACCTAGATTGATTTGCCGAGAGCAATCACTGTTCCGATACCTCTCCACGAGCTCGGCGACCTCCTCCTCCGTCAACGGCTCCCCCAATCTCTCCTCCCTCTCTCTCAAAACCCAATCTTTCTCAACCTCCTCATCGCAACTCGCCTTAACTCCGTCCCATTTCCGGTCCAGTCGACCGGGCCCAAACGGAGAGAACCGAGGCGGTTCTCTGAACCCAATTGGTTTCGCATTCGGGTCGGATTCGGAGTAGGAGTATCGGAAATCGAAGGGGAGGTCGGATTTGATCGGGGGTGGCTTGGATTTGGAGGGAGCTGGGGCCTTTTTAGGGTTAGGGTTAGGGTTTTTGGGGGCTTTGGGGATTGGGGAGAATGGGGGGTCGTAGGGGTCTTGGGATTTGGGCCGAGAAAGAAGGGAGCTTTTTAGGGTTAGGTTTCTGGTTCGTTGAATTCGCTGCATTTGAGATGGAGAAAAGCTCGCTGATGAGCGTAATTTTTTTTATGAATAGAGGAGGAAGACGATGAGAAGTTTGCAGTTGGGCCCTTGGATATTCTAGAAATGTATTATGGAACCATTAAAGAGACTAGGCTGTTATGAATGGGGCATGTAGTCCATAAAGGGGCCATCTCAAACAAGATAAAAATTAGGACTAATTTAAAATCCATACTGATATATAAAACTTAGTGAGCATAGGAAAAAATTTGAAGGATTGGTAGACATCTCCTCGCTTCAACTATAGCTGATAGGACAAAAGATAATTTCATAAGGCATATATATATTTTCCTTTTCTTTTTTTTTTTTCCTTCTAGAACATTCCATATCATACCATGGCACCCATATGGAATTAGGACAAAATTCATCATATTTCAGATTATAAACGGAACAAAAATGATAAGTTTATTTAGAAAATTAATAAATCTCTATCTATACCATCCGATAGATAGAACGATGAAGATAATGAAAATGTGTAAAAATGTGGACACCAAATTTACAGTGCTTTTGTTTTCGAAACAATAGCTATCATCACACACATCCTCTTTCCATATATTCGAGTATCAAACAAGAAATATATTTCGTATGAATCCTTATAAAATTAAAATTGCAATGTCATATCACGTGCATTTGCACGTGCTAAATTTCTACTTACTAATAAGATTTGAGGGGCTAAGTAACAATCTCTAAGATTTGAGGGACTCGTCTCAAAAATCGAAGCCTTAAAAAATAGAATCTTACGTGTCAGAACCTGATAGGTCAACTCCCTCAACGATGATTCATTCTGACGTGGCAGAGCCAATCGCGCGCTTAAAAGGCTCGTTCACAAAAAAATTTCAACCCATTTTCGTCTCCTCTGTCTCTAGAAATTTCCACTCTCACGATCGACCTTCATTCAAATAAGGGTTAGGGTTAGGGTTAGCGGTCCTCGTATCGATCTCAGTTGAGATTGAAGCTCGTTTTGAGATTTTCGATTTCGTCGTTGATTGGAGAAATTAGGGCTAGGGCTTCGATTTTGGGGAAAATGGCGCAAGCTGTGGAGGAATGGTACAAGCAGATGCCCATCATCACGCGCTCGATCTCACCGCCGCTGTAATCACCAGCGTCGGATGCTCTCTTGAGGTATTAAATTTTTAATTTTTTTTCGAAATTAGAGGGTGTAAATTAGAAATAGGAAGATTTGAGGTTAAAATCTATTACACTTAAATATTCTTGGTGTTTTTTAAGAAAAAGATTTTTTTTCTTTAATGCAAGCACAGAGCACAACTGTACTCGGGTGCAATGAGTTTACAGTTCACAACTTTGGTAAAGATATATGGCCAGAAATATAATTCAACATATAACCATAAATGCAAACAAATTAACAACATAGTGATGTATTTCTAGGGTATATGCACTTTAATACTCCAGCATTTCACCTGTTTTGACATTTTGATACCCCAAAGTGCCAAAAGGACATTAATTTCTTACAACATACAAAAGTGGATGAGAAACATTTTTTATTACCAAATTTCAGTTGTTTAAATTTGGAGAAAGTAAGGAACAAAAACCGGACTTTGGGGTATCTAATCGTCAAATCAAAGTCAATTTGAAAACTTTAGGTATCAAATTCACAAAATAGAACATCAAGGTATCAAAGTGCAAACCCTAAATTAAACACAAGTCAATTCGGCGCGAAAATTACTCAACTTGGCAAACATTCTTCAATATTTTCACCCTATTAATCACATTTCAAGTAAATTTAACACTTCACAAAGGCTACCAACATCCTGAAATGCTTACCACCAACATTTTGCACATAAAGATCAAAGTAGTACCTAGATTGATTTGCCGAGAGCAATCACTGTTCCGATACCTCTCCACGAGCTCGGCGACCTCCTCCTCCGTCAACGGCTCCCCAATCTCTCCTCCCTCTCTCAAAACCTATCTTTCTCAACCTCCTCATCGCAACTCGCCTTAACTCCGTCCCATTTCCGGTCCAGTCGACCGGGCCCAAACGGAGAGAACCGAGGCGGTTCTCTGAACCCAATTGGTTTCGCATTCGGGTCGGATTCGGAGTAGGAGTATCGGAAATCGAAGGGAGGTCGGATTTGATCGGGGTGGCTTGGATTTGGAGGAGCTGGGGCTTTTAGGTTAGGGTTAGGGTTTTGGGGGCTTTGGGGATTGGGGAGAATGGGGGTCGTAGGGTCTTGGGATTTGGGCCGAGAAAGAAGGGAGCTTTTAGGGTTAGGTTTCTGGTTCGTTGAATTCGCTGCATTTGAGATGGAGAAAAGCTCGCTGATGAGCGTAATTTTTTTTATGAATAGAGGAGGAAGACGATGAGAAGTTTGCAGTTGGGCCCTTGGATATTCTAGAAATGTATTAAGGAACCATTAATGAGACTGGGCTGTTATGAATGGGGCATGTAGTCCATAAAGGGGCCATCTCAAACAAGATAAAAATTAGGACTAATTTAAAATCCATACTGATATATAAAAAGTGAGCATAGGAAAAATTTGAAGGATTGGTAGACATCTCCTCATTTCAACTATAGCTGATAGGACAAAAGATAATTTCATAAGGCATATATATATTTTCCTTTTCTTTTTTTTTTTTCCTTCTAGAACATTCCATATCATACCATGGCACCCATATGGAATTAGGACAAAATTCATCATATTTCAGATTATAAACGGAACAAAAATGATAAGTTTATTTAGAAAATTAATAAATCTCTATCTATACCATCCGATAGATAGAACGATGAAGATAATGAAAAATGTGTAAAAATGTGGACACCAAATTTACAGTGCTTTTGTTTTCGAAACAATAGCTATCATCACACACATCCTCTTTCCATATATTCGGAGTATCAAACAAGAAATATATTTCGTATGAATCCTTATAAAATTAAAATTGCAATGTCATATCACGTGCATTTGCACGTGCTAAATTTCTACTTACTAATAAGATTTGAGGGGCTAAGTAACAATCTCTAAGATTTGAGGGACTCGTCTCAAAAATCGAAGCCTTAAAAAATAGAATCTTACGTGTCAGAACCTGATAGGTCAACTCCCTCAACGATGATTCATTCTGACGTGGCAGAGCCAATCGCGCGCTTAAAAGGCTCGTTCACAAAAAAATTTCAACCCATTTTCGTCTCCTCTGTCTCTAGAAATTTCCACTCTCACGATCGACCTTCATTCAAATAAGGGTTAGGGTAAGGGTTAGCGGTCCTCGTATCGATCTCAGTTGAGATTGAAGCTCGTTTTGAGATTTTCGATTTCGTCGTTGATTGGAGAAATTAGGGCTAGGGCTTCGATTTTGGGGAAAATGGCGCAAGCTGTGGAGGAATGGTACAAGCAGATGCCCATCATCACGCGCTCGATCTCACCGCCGCTGTAATCACCAGCGTCGGATGCTCTCTTGAGGTATTAAATTTTTAATTTTTTTTCGAAATTAGAGGGTGTAAATTAGAAATAGGAAGATTTGAGGTTAAAATCTATTACACTTAAATATTCTTGGTGTTTTTTAAGAAAAAGATTTTTTTCTTGTAAAGAAGAAATATTTTGCTTATGTGTGCGTGGATGTGATATTGCTTTTGTGTTAAATTTTGAGCAATTGTTGATGGTTATGCTGTGGATTGATTTATGAATGCAGATTATATCTCCGTATAATTTGTATCTGAATACAAATCTTGTAGTTCAGCAGTGGGAGATCTGGCGGCTCATCACGAACTTCCTGTTCTTCCGGAGGATGGGTAAAATCGAGCCTTTTATTTTATAGTTTCTAGTTATGAAAATCTGTGCTCTGAAATTTCAAAGATTCAATTTTGTATTATGTACAGTAAATGATACGGTCTTAGGTTTGAATCCTGATTAGATGGGAAAAGACAAGCTGAGGAGCTATATCTCTGAAAATTGATTTCGAATTCATAACTGAGAACCTCTTTTCTTTTTTTTTTTTCTTCTAGAACATTCCATATCATACCATGGCACCCATATGGAATTAGGACAAAATTCATCATATTTCAGATTATAAACGGAACAAAAATGATAAGTTTATTTAGAAAATTAATAAATCTCTATCTATACCATCCGATAGATAGAACGATGAAGATAATGAAAAATGTGTAAAAATGTGGACACCAAATTTACAGTGCTTTTGTTTTCGAAACAATAGCTATCATCACACACATCCTCTTTCCATATATTCGAGTATCAAACAAGAAATATATTTCGTATGAATCCTTATAAAATTAAAATTGCAATGTCATATCACGTGCATTTGCACGTGCTAAATTTCTACTAACTAATAAGATTTGAGGGGCTAAGTAACAATTTCTAAGATTTGAGGGACTCGTCTCGAAAATCGAAGCCTTAAAAAATAGAATCTTACGTGTCAGAACCTGATAGGTCAATTCCCTCAACGATGATTCATTCTGACGTGGCAGAGCCAATCGCGCGCTTAAAAGGCTCGTTCACAAAAAAATTTCAACCCATTTTCGTCTCCTCTGTCTCTAGAAATTTCCACTCTCACGATCGACCTTCATTCAAATAAGGGTTAGGGTAAGGGTTAGCGGTCCTCGTATCGATCTCAGTTGAGATTGAAGCTCGTTTTGAGATTTTCGATTTCGTCGTTGATTGGAGAAATTAGGGCTAGGGCTTCGATTTTGGGGGAAAATGGCGCAAGCTGTGGAGGAATGGTACAAGCAGATGCCCATCATCACGCGCTCGTATCTCACCGCCGCTGTAATCACCAGCGTCGGATGCTCTCTTGAGGTATTAAATTTTTTAATTTTTTTTTTCGAAATTAGAGGGTGTAAATTAGAAATAGGAAGATTTGAGGTTAAAATCTATTACACTTAAATATTCTTGGTGTTTTTTTTAAGAAAAAAGATTTTTTTTTCTTGTAAAGAAGAAATATTTTGCTTATGTGTGCGTGGATGTGATATTGCTTTTTGTGTTAAATTTTGAGCAATTGTTGATGGTTATGCTGTGGATTGATTTATGAATGCAGATTATATCTCCGTATAATTTGTATCTGAATACAAATCTTGTAGTTCAGCAGTGGGAGATCTGGCGGCTCATCACGAACTTCCTGTTCTTCCGGAGGATGGGTAAAATCGAGCCTTTTATTTTATAGTTTCTAGTTATGAAAATCTGTGCTCTGAAATTTCAAAGATTCAATTTTGTATTATGTACAGTAAATGATACGGTCTTAGGTTTGAATCCTGATTAGATGGGAAAAAGACAAGCTGAGGAGCTATATCTCTGAAAATTCGATTTCGAATTCATAACTGAGAACCTCTTTTCTTTGTAAGTAGAAAAATATAATGAAAAAATTAACAAGCTTAGTTATAATCATATCTCTCGAAAATACTAAATCATAGTTTAGAACATACCTATGTCTAAGTTTTGGAAGCTCATTATTCTCCTTCTTGCTAATTACAACTAGAAGAAAGTGCATGCAGGCAATATATTTTACTAAGATTTACTGTATGTGTAGCTTCAGACGATCCTTCCCTTGAATCTTTCATCTATTTTTTCTTTCAAAATTGTGATTGTTAAATCATATTACTACGAAGAGTTTCCCTTTTCCTAACTTGTTACTCATCTCGGGGATTTTATTCTTCAAGGTTCTTTATCTACTTGGTCACTCTTGCTTCATGTTATCACTGAAGGCTCGTTCTGTAAAGCAGTTTATTATTATTAATTATTCAGCAACTATGGCCGTGCCAGTCCTTTTTTTCACGATACTTCAGAGTTTCAGCTATTTTAAGTCTCCACACAATATTCTTTGTCTATCTTTCTATCTACTTATCTATTTTGTTTTGACTTCTGAGTTCTGTTATTTATTTATTCAATCTTGCTTTGCACCCTATGCCTTTTTTATTGAGTAGCTTGTGTTGTTGTTGCCAGACCTCGACTTCTTATTCCACATGTTTTTCCTTGCTCGATATTGCAAACTGCTTGAGGAGAACTCATTCAGGGGACGGACTGCAGATTTCTTTTACATGCTCTTATTTGGTGCTGCTGCTTTAACTGGCATTGTTCTAATTGGTGGAATAATACCCTTTGTGTCAGAGAAGTTTGCGAGCATTGTATTTCTCAGCAACTCATTGACTTTCATGCTGGTCAGTCTTTGAAACAATGTTTGTTTTATTTATTCTACTTATGAATTTAGAGGTTAGTGGGTATCATATGTCCTATGAGGGGATTCCCTTATATGACAAGGATACCCATTATTCTCTTCAAATTAAATCAGTTTCTCCGATTGTTTAGTAGTTTAACACCGCCTTCATATATGGTGCTAGTGATGCATGTCTTACTTCCTCTTACTGGAATTTAGTCTCAATATATTTTACTAAGATTTACTGTATGTGTAGCTTCAGACGATCCTTCCCTTGAATCTTTCATCTATTTTTTCTTTCAAAATTGTGATTGTTAAATCATATTACTTAAGAGTTTCCTTTTCCTAACTTGTTACTCATCTCGGGATTTTATTCTTCAAGGTTCTTTATCTACTTGGTCACTCTTGCTTCATGTTATCACTGAAGGCTCGTTCTGTAAAGCAGTTTATTATTATTAATTATTCAGCAACTATGGCCGTACAGTCCTTTTTTCACGATACTTCAGAGTTTCAGCTATTTTAAGTCTCCACACAATATTCTTTGTCTATCTTTCTATCTACTTATCTATTTTGTTTTGACTTCTGAGTTCTGTTATTTATTTATTCAATCTTGCTTTGCACCCTATGCCTTTTTATTGAGTAGCTTGTGTTGTTGTTGCCAGACCTCGACTTCTTATTCCACATGTTTTTCCTTGCTCGATATTGCAAACTGCTTGAGGAGAACTCATTCAGGGGACGGACTGCAGATTTCTTTTACATGCTCTTATTTGGTGCTGCTGCTTTAACTGGCATTGTTCTAATTGGTGGAATAATACCCTTTGTGTCAGAGAAGTTTTGAGCATTGTATTTCTCAGCAACTCATTGACTTTCATGCTGGTCAGTCTTTGAAACAATGTTTGTTTTATTTATTCTACTTATGAATTTAGAGGTTAGTGGGTATCATATGTCCTATGAGGGATTCCCTTATATGACAAGGATACCCATTATTCTCTTCAAATTAAATCAGTTTCTCCGATTGTTTAGTAGTTTAACACCGCCTTCATATATGGTGCTAGTGATGCATGTCTTACTTCCTCTTACTGGAATTTAGTCTCATTACATTTCTTTTCAGGTCTATGTCTGGAGCAAGCACAACCCTTTTCTCCAAATGAGTTTCTTGGGCCTCTTCACTTTTACTGCAGCTTATCTACCATGGGTGAGTATTTTGTTGGTTGTACTAGGTCAATCTGGTGTCAATAACTTGATTTTTTTTTCTGTTTAGATCATTGGGTTCAACATAGCTTCAATAAATGTCTTTAACCTTGATTCTTCATCTCTGTGATCATTCTTCGTGACGAAAATTTTTAGTTCTTTTCGTGGCATAACCCTGACTTTCTTCTCAATACAGAGACAATTAGTTGAAGTTCTAGGGTGCCTACCTGTAATATCTACATCTAAGAATAGGAACGATAGTTGACAAATTCAAGGAGGCAGTAAAAAAAGTATATCTGCCTGTTCTCAGAACTGCAGCTCCATGGTGATTCCCAATGAACTCAAAACATTAGAATGCACACTTTGCTTAGATTGTGTTTGTTGTGATTTGTGAAACTAAAGTAAAAATTCATGGAATGATTCATTGGAGATAGAATGCTACATGTTTTCAACCTTTTTTCATCTTTCCATTGGATATAATATCACCTTTAGATCTTATGTTGTTTTTGTTTTGAGTTGGTCATTTTCTGTTTCTCTTATTTTCAGGTTTTGCTGGGGTTTTCTACTCTGCTTGGAACCAGTCCCTGGGTTGATGTTCTGGTATGCTACATCTATAAGGCTTTATAAAAACTTTTGAATCAATGTTAGAAGATAGTCTCATAGAATCATAGAATTAAAATTCATTTCTCATAAAGATTAGCAACACAGAAGGTATATTGAACTATCACTCAATTATAATAAATTTGTGTATATTGAATCAATGACAGAAGGTAGTTCCATATAAATAGCCCACATTTACCATAAAGATTAGAAAGATATAGATTTGTCTACGTCGTAATTTCTATTGGAACTGAAAATTGATCCATCTGTAATGGGCCTTTTTTTTCCCTTGTAGTGAGTGCTATTTTGAATTGACTGGATTTTCATTCTATACTACTACTTGACAATGTTATTTCGAATGTAGGGTATGATAGCTGGTCACTCATATCATTATCTTGAAGATGTGTACCCACGGATGACTGGGCGACGCCCCCTGAAGACCCCAGCCATAATCAAGTCACTATTTGCAGAAGCGAATGTTGTCGTCATGCCACAAGCAAATGCAAGGTCTTGAAGCTGCAAATTTTGTTCTCACTGCTTGGTTTTTAAACAAAAGCCACGACATTGGGAAATTAGGGGGTGTCTTCGTGAGAGTCTGTAGAGTTTTGGATAATAGATATTCACACTATACATCGCTGGAGTAGTTCCTCTTGTATGCAAGGCTAGAGCTGAGATAAGCTTGTTGTAAATAAAATAAACAATGGTGCATAAAAATAAACAACGACACTGCCTTTTAACTTTTCATTTTAGCGTTTTAACTGGGGTATACCTCTCAAGTTTATTCATTTGCACAATTACTCCTCGAATCTAATTGTTTGTCATTGTGTCACAAGATTTTGATTTTTAACATTGAAAAATTGGAGGTGTCATAGAGAGCCAGTATTGTTTTGGATATGGGTGGCGCGTCTCTACTCGTCATCTTAATTCTAGTTCCGCCTGTAAATGTTAGAGCTAGGATGAAGGTAGGCTGCCGCGTAAAGCTAACGATGCAGGGGAACTCACCACAATGAATGTGATTTTGTAGATTCATAAATATTTTCCTACGTAACAAGTACAAAGATTTGTTTTTCTGCTAAGTATTTCAAAAGATGGACATGTTTTCTATGTTTAAAAATATCTCTTTTTTTCCCTTCCTCTTCGCTGGCTATTATTCCTGACGAAAATAATTTCAAATAACGAAATAGCTTTTGCAAATTGTTAAGGTTAATCAAACCGTTATCAATTAAGCGTATATTTTATCAATCTAGCAATATGAAGCGAACAGACGGACTGGCAATGACAAAAGTTCAACCCCGGCTTCTGCAGCTTCTGCCTCAAATCTTTCAAAACATACATACGATACACTCACTTGGGAATTCAACAAAAAGAAATATCGAAAAAAGTAATACAAGCTTAACTTGCGCTCAGGATACATCCGAAAACTAGAAACAAAACTTTATCACTTTCGTTCTATTAATTAAAACGACAATTTAAGCACAGTGACAATTTAAGCGCCCAGGATACTGGAGACACATTCACCAGACGATTTTAAAAACATACGCTATATCAATGAATACGCTAGAGAGGAGGAAAAAAGGAGAAAAGAAAAATCTATTAATTAAAACAGCGACAATTTAAGCACAGTGACAATTTAAGCGCCCAGGATACTGGAGACACATTCAATAGATGATTTTAAAAACATACGCTATATCAATGAATATGCTAGAGAGGAGGAAAAAAGGAGAAAAGAAAAATCTATACAACACCTCGTTTGGTATGCAGGAATAGGTGGGAATGGAATGCTCATTCCCATTTCTCATTCATGCTTATAAAAACTTTTGAATCAATGTTAGAAGATAGTCTCATAGAATCATAGAATTAAAATTCATTTCTCATAAAGATTAGCAACACAGAAGGTATATTGAACTATCACTCAATTATAATAAATTTGTGTATATTGAATCAATGACAGAAGGTAGTTCCATATAAATAGCCCACATTTACCATAAAGATTAGAAAGATATAGATTTGTCTACGTCGTAATTTCTATTGGAACTGAAAATTGATCCATCTGTAATGGGCCTTTTTTCCCTTGTAGTGAGTGCTATTTTGAATTGACTGGATTTTCATTCTATACTACTACTTGACAATGTTATTTCGAATGTAGGGTATGATAGCTGGTCACTCATATCATTATCTTGAAGATGTGTACCCACGGATGACTGGGCGACGCCCCCTGAAGACCCCAGCCATAATCAAGTCACTATTTGCAGAAGCGAATGTTGTCGTCATGCCACAAGCAAATGCAAGGTCTTGAAGCTGCAAATTTTGTTCTCACTGCTTGGTTTTTAAACAAAAGCCACGACATTGGGAAATTAGGGGGTGTCTTCGTGAGAGTCTGTAGAGTTTTGGATAATAGATATTCACACTATACATCGCTGGAGTAGTTCCTCTTGTATGCAAGGCTAGAGCTGAGATAAGCTTGTTGTAAATAAAATAAACAATGGTGCATAAAAATAAACAACGACACTGCCTTTTAACTTTTCATTTTAGCGTTTTAACTGGGGTATACCTCTCAAGTTTATTCATTTGCACAATTACTCCTCGAATCTAATTGTTTGTCATTGTGTCACAAGATTTTGATTTTTAACATTGAAAAATTGGAGGTGTCATAGCGAGAGCCAGTATTGTTTTGGATATGGGTGGCGCGTCTCTACTCGTCATCTTAATTCTAGTTCCGCCTGTAAATGTTAGAGCTAGGATGAAGGTAGGCTGCCGCGTAAAGCTAACGATGCAGGGGAACTCACCACAATGAATGTGATTTTGTAGATTCATAAATATTTTCCTACGTAACAAGTACAAAGATTTGTTTTTCTGCTAAGTATTTCAAAAGATGGACATGTTTTCTATGTTTAAAAATATCTCTTTTTTTTTTCCCCTTCCTCTTCGCTGGCTATTATTCCTGACGAAAATAATTTCAAATAACGAAATAGCTTTTGCAAATTGTTAAGGTTAATCAAACCGTTATCAATTAAGCGTATATTTTATCAATCTAGCAATATGAAGCGAACAGACGGACTGGCAATGACAAAAAGTTCAACCCCGGCTTCTGCCTCGAAATCTTTCAAAACATACATACGATACACTCACTTGGGAATTCAACAAAAAGAAATATCGAAAAAAGTAATACAAGCTTAACTTGCGCT
Organism: Asparagus setaceus; assembly: GCA_012295165.1. NCBI lineage: Eukaryota > Viridiplantae > Streptophyta > Magnoliopsida > Asparagales > Asparagaceae > Asparagus > Asparagus setaceus. The sequence goes on along the minus strand of CM022701.1, from coordinate 97,505,415 downwards.
CAGGATACATCCGAAAACTAGAAACAAAACTTTATCACTTTCGTTCTATTAATTAAAACAGCGACAATTTAAGCACAGTGACAATTTAAGCGCCCAGGATACTGGAGACACATTCACCAGACGATTTTAAAACATACGCTATATCAATGAATATGCTAGAGAGGAGGAAAAAAGGAGAAAAGAAAAATCTATTAATTAAAACAGCGACAATTTAAGCACAGTGACAATTTAAGCGCCCAGGATACTGGAGACACATTCACCAGATGATTTTAAAAACATACGCCATATCAATGAATATGCTGGAGAGGAGGAAAAAATGGAGAAAAGAAAAATCTATACAACACCTCGTTTGGTATGCAGGAATAGGTGGGAATGGAATGCTCATTCCCATTTCTCATTCATGCTTATAAACACAGCGCTAGAATGTCCATCCCCACTTCTCATTCATTGAGCATTGCCAATGAGATAATAGAAAATGGACTATCCAACTTAAGTGATAATCAAAAAATTAAAATAACTTTCAAATAAGCATGGTTGCATATCAAGCATCCAATACCAAAATTAAAAAGATTATAGTTCCCACTTCATTCTTTACTCAGCATCCAAACATTGGAGTGAGAATGAAGATTTCATTCTCAAATTACTTTCATTCCATTCCTTCATTCGATTCTCACTTGACGTGATTACCGCATACCAAACAAGCATACCAAACAAGACGTGAAGGGAGCACAATTACGAACCTTCTTAAATATGCATAAACGGAACGGGATTACAAGCAAAAATACCATTTCAACAGTATCATCAGTAAAAAAAAAAATACATAATACAATTTAGAAAACACAAATATTTAACAAGCAAATGAGATACATCAGATCCTTTCAAATTCTATTTCTTTGGGGAAGGGGATGGTATATAGAACACAAACAATCCTATACTACACAGCTGATGGCTGATCAAAATGTTGCCAAAGATCTCTGCATCCAGGGTAAAATATTTGAGTCCTAGCTGCTACAAGAAACTGCTGCTACTTCAACTAGGCATAAGAAATCGCCAGCAAGTATCACAAGCAGTCCAAAACAGCTTCCTGAAACAGCAAAGGTTTCTAACATCTTCCCTGAAACTTCCCCATCAAATTCAGCAAAAATGACTAAACTAAAAGAAAAGGGAGGGAAAAAAATCTAAGATAAAGCTAGGCAATCTAGCGATAGATTTCTTTTACATGCTCTTATTTGGTGCTGCTGCTTTAACTGGCATTGTTCTAATTGGTGGAATAATACCCTTTGTGTCAGAGAAGTTTGCGAGCATTGTATTTCTCAGCAACTCATTGACTTTCATGCTGGTCAGTCTTTGAAACAATGTTTGTTTTATTTATTCTACTTATGAATTTAGAGGTTAGTGGGTATCATATGTCCTATGAGGGGATTCCCTTATATGACAAGGATACCCATTATTCTCTTCAAATTAAATCAGTTTCTCCGATTGTTTAGTAGTTTAACACCGCCTTCATATATGGTGCTAGTGATGCATGTCTTACTTCCTCTTACTGGAATTTAGTCTCATTACATTTCTTTTCAGGTCTATGTCTGGAGCAAGCACAACCCTTTTCTCCAAATGAGTTTCTTGGGCCTCTTCACTTTTACTGCAGCTTATCTACCATGGGTGAGTATTTTGTTGGTTGTACTAGGTCAATCTGGTGTCAATAACTTGATTTTTTTTTCTGTTTAGATCATTGGGTTCAACATAGCTTCAATAAATGTCTTTAACCTTGATTCTTCATCTCTGTGATCATTCTTCGTGACGAAAATTTTTAGTTCTTTTCGTGGCATAACCCTGACTTTCTTCTCAATACAGAGACAATTAGTTGAAGTTCTAGGGTGCCTACCTGTAATATCTACATCTAAGAATAGGAACGATAGTTGACAAATTCAAGGAGGCAGTAAAAAAAGTATATCTGCCTGTTCTCAGAACTGCAGCTCCATGGTGATTCCCAATGAACTCAAAACATTAGAATGCACACTTTGCTTAGATTGTGTTTGTTGTGATTTGTGAAACTAAAGTAAAAATTCATGGAATGATTCATTGGAGATAGAATGCTACATGTTTTCAACCTTTTTTTTCATCTTTCCATTGGATATAATATCACCTTTAGATCTTATGTTGTTTTTGTTTTGAGTTGGTCATTTTCTGTTTCTCTTATTTTCAGGTTTTGCTGGGGTTTTCTACTCTGCTTGGAACCAGTCCCTGGGTTGATGTTCTGGTATGCTACATCTATAAGGCTTTATAAAAACTTTTGAATCAATGTTAGAAGATAGTCTCATAGAATCATAGAATTAAAATTCATTTCTCATAAAGATTAGCAACACAGAAGGTATATTGAACTATCACTCAATTATAATAAATTTGTGTATATTGAATCAATGACAGAAGGTAGTTCCATATAAATAGCCCACATTTACCATAAAGATTAGAAAGATATAGATTTGTCTACGTCGTAATTTCTATTGGAACTGAAAATTGATCCATCTGTAATGGGCCTTTTTTTTCCCTTGTAGTGAGTGCTATTTTGAATTGACTGGATTTTCATTCTATACTACTACTTGACAATGTTATTTCGAATGTAGGGTATGATAGCTGGTCACTCATATCATTATCTTGAAGATGTGTACCCACGGATGACTGGCGACGCCCCTGAAGACCCCAGCCATAATCAAGTCACTATTTGCAGAAGCGAATGTTGTCGTCATGCCACAAGCAAATGCAAGGTCTTGAAGCTGCAAATTTTGTTCTCACTGCTTGGTTTTTAAACAAAAGCCACGACATTGGGAAATTAGGGGGTGTCTTCGTGAGAGTCTGTAGAGTTTTGGATAATAGATATTCACACTATACATCGCTGGAGTAGTTCCTCTTGTATGCAAGGCTAGAGCTGAGATAAGCTTGTTGTAAATAAAAATAAACAATGGTGCATAAAAATAAACAACGACACTGCCTTTTAACTTTTCATTTTAGCGTTTTAACTGGGGTATACCTCTCAAGTTTATTCATTTGCACAATTACTCCTCGAATCTAATTGTTTGTCATTGTGTCACAAGATTTTGATTTTTAACATTGAAAAATTGGAGGTGTCATAGCGAGAGCCAGTATTGTTTTGGATATGGGTGGCGCGTCTCTACTCGTCATCTTAATTCTAGTTCCGCCTGTAAATGTTAGAGCTAGGATGAAGGTAGGCTGCCGCGTAAAGCTAACGATGCAGGGGAACTCACCACAATGAATGTGATTTTGTAGATTCATAAATATTTTCCTACGTAACAAGTACAAAGATTTGTTTTTCTGCTAAGTATTTCAAAAGATGGACATGTTTTCTATGTTTAAAAATATCTCTTTTTTTTTTTTTCCCTTCCTCTTCGCTGGCTATTATTCCTGACGAAAATAATTTCAAATAACGAAATAGCTTTTGCAAATTGTTAAGGTTAATCAAACCGTTATCAATTAAGCGTATATTTTATCAATCTAGCAATATGAAGCGAACAGACGGACTGGCAATGACAAAAAGTTCAACCCCGGCTTCTGCAGCTTCTGCCTCGAAATCTTTCAAAACATACATACGATACACTCACTTGGGAATTCAACAAAAAGAAATATCGAAAAAAGTAATACAAGCTTAACTTGCGCTCAGGATACATCCGAAAACTAGAAACAAAACTTTATCACTTTCGTTCTATTAATTAAAACAGCGACAATTTAAGCACAGTGACAATTTAAGCGCCCAGGATACTGGAGACACATTCACCAGACGATTTTAAAAACATACGCTATATCAATGAATATGCTGGAGAGGAGGAAAAAGGAGAAAAGAAAAATCTATTAATTAAAACAGCGACAATTTAAGCACAGTGACAATTTAAGCCCAGGATACTGGAGACACATTCAATAGATGATTTTAAAACATACTATATCAATGAATATGCTAGAGAGGAGGAAAAAATGGAGAAAAGAAAAATCTATACAACACCTCGTTTGGTATGCAGGAATAGGTGGGAATGGAATGCTCATTCCCATTTCTCATTCATGCTTATAAACACAACGCTAGAATGTCCATCCCCACTTCTCATTCATTGAGCATTGCCAATGAGATAATAGAAAATGGACAATCCAACTTAAGTGAGAATCAAAAAATTAAAATAACTTTCAAATATGCATGGTTGCATATCAAGCATCCAATACCAAAATTAAAAAGATTATAATTCCCGCTTCATTCTTTACTCAGCATCCAAACATTGGAGTGAGAATGAAGATTTCATTCTCAAATTACTTTCATTCCATTCCTTCATTCGATTCTCACTTGACGTGATTACCGCATACCAAACAAGACATGAAGGGAGCACAATTACAAACCTTCTTAAATATGCATAAACGGAACGGGATTACAAGCAAAAATACCATTTCAACAGTATCATCAGTAAAAAAAAAATACATAATACAATTTAGAAAACACAAATATTTAACAAGCAAATGAGATACATCAGATCCTTTCAAATTCTATTTCTTTGGGGAAGGGGATGGTATATAGAACACAAACAATCCTATACTACACAGCTGATGGCTGATCAAAATGTTGCCAAAGATCTCTGCATCCAGGGTAAAATATTTGAGTCCTAGCTGCTACAAGAAACTGCTGCTACTTCAACTAGGCATAAGAAATCGCCAGCAAGTATCACAAGCAGTCCAAAACAGCTTCCTGAAACAGCAAAGGTTTCTAACATCTTCCCTGAAACTTCCCCCCATCAAATTCAGCAAAAAATGACTAAACTAAAAGAAAAGGGAGGGAAAAAAAAATCTAAGATAAAGCTAGGCAATCTAGCGATAAATTTCGCATAAACACCATAGGAGATGTGAAGCACCCTGTAGAATTAGAAGATAAGGGCAAAACGAGATTCTTCTGAAATTAGGGGTTGTCAGATTGATGCTTGAACACAAACACTACGAATCAACCATCTCATCCTGCAGTTCGTTCGGGGCAATAAGGCCTGGAATGGACAGCATCCTTTGGCGTTCCCTTTCTTTTTGGGCTGCTGCCTCCTCTGCATAAAGATCTTTATTGTCCTGAAAATTAAATTCAAACAGCCATGAATTGAGGTCCTAAGAGGGCTGCTTACCTATGACAATAATTAACATAGCTCAACATCTCAGAACATCTTGTAACCCTCTGTAACTCAACTCTTCAGAGCTGCGTGAGTTGCACTTAACCAAACCCCACACAGAGGAATACCAGAGAGGATAACAGATGTGCAAGTTATTTTGACTTTTAATATCTTTAAAAATTACCTGAGCTGAAAATTCTTTGGACTGTACAAGAAAATCTCTAATGTGATTCTTAAAAGTCGGGAGATCACTTCTTGATGTAAAAATCCCATCAACAAATTGTGTCACCTGGAAGAATAGAAGAGACAATTATTCACCCAAAACTAATAAGGAGAGTAAAGCGGCTAGCAAAATTGGACTTACCTCTGCTAAAGTCATGTTTGGGAATGATGATCCTAAAAGTTTTATGGTGTAATCACGAACAAACACCATATTATTTGGGTAAGGGAAAGATACAGTGGAAGCATCCCACAAGGGCTCAGTTAACGAACCAGAGTCAACCTTGCATTCACCATTAAGTCAAAAGTCTGAAGACAAGAAATGATGGGAACAAACAATGGCAGGTAGAAACTGTTAAACTTACCAGACAAAACAGATGCTGCAGAATTAAAACATGCAGCTTGAAACCTGGCTTGTGAAAGGTGTCTGTCAAAACAGCAAAGATCTCTTGCTCGATTGTTAAAAAGTAGGTCCTGTGGAACTGATTACAGAAACCTGAAGCCTGCAGCAGTCCCCAAGTGGTGAGAAAAAGCAAATTTCCCATGAAGGGCAAGCAAGAAAGAATGAAGACCAGAAAGAATGAAGACCAGACCTGGAAATTCTTGAGCATCTCCAACAAAAGAATAAGACCAGTCTCTGCAATATTCCTTTCAGTATGACGAAAAGCCCAGATGACAGAGTCCATGACAAGCTTCAATTGCTGTGCAGGTCAACATAGGATACACAGAAGATTAAGGAAAAAACTTATCAGAGAATACAACATCATCACCACCACCATTATCAACAAAAACAAAGTCCCTAATCCCCCCCAAAAAAAAAGGTCTACATTTCAGAAATGTGATCCAGGCAAACATATCAAATTTACAAATATTGTCAAATACATGTTTGCACTATATTCATTTGGAAGACAGAGCAAAGGAGTTACTAACCTGACTTGATAATTGATATAAAGCTTGAAAACAATGTGTAGCAATTGCTCGTAATAGAGAAAAGAACTTGAGGCGATGCTCGGGATAATCTTCAAAATTCTTGGTGATCATCTGACAATTAAAAGATATTCTTGTCATTTAGAGACTGCAGGAAAGAAAAAAGCTCAATAATACTTTATCACTCACCTCAAGAGTGCACTGGAAAACAGCTTCGAATATCCGAGGTACGTCCTCCATCATTACAGCTTTATATCTATATGAATCCACAAGAACAAGAAATGTATTCAATGCAATTCTAAGCAGGGAAATTGAAAAAATGATTACCTCACGACTCTGGAACAACTAAAGCAGAAGGAACAACAAATGTATACTCGCTTGCACTAACTGTGGTAGGAAATATCGCTACCAGGAATTGTAACATTACAGTAAACTAAAAATTAGGATGCAACTATAATTAATCTTAAAATGCCAATTATGAAAATTTATTGACAGTATTGTACAATAATTTGAAAGTGTTCACAACTTTGTTTAAAGAAACTAACATAAAACATCTGTGAGAATTTATTATAATCATGCTGGATGTTTCCGTTTTTTGTTTCACGCATGTACGGAGCTTCTTTTTCCCTATTTTTGGATGGGTGTTTTTCTGTGTGCATGGCTGGTCGGTTCTCGGTGCCATTTTATCTTTTGATATCTTTTTAATGTTTGTCTGTGCTGTGGAGGGAGGGGTGGAGTCAGACATACAGCAGAGGAAACACAGGCATAAAACATGAAAAAAAAACTTCACTAAAGAATCTGAGATACTGTTCCATCTTCTCGCTGCAATATTAAAAAAAAACAGTGCATGAGACCTTGGTACTTTCAGGTCACTTTTGTCTACTGATATCAGGATCACTGCAAGAAAAAGAAATCACACATCCATAATGTGATTACAGAGGAATGAGTATGTGTATTTTCATCGATTATATCACAAACAAAATAGTTTAGAAACCCATCACACGGTCGTATAAATAGAACAAACAGACACAATAGGTTAAAAACAGTTTATCTGGAGAACAAAGATTTGCAGACAACAGAAGATAAGTTGTAAAAATGCAATGAAGAAAATAATCATGGAGACTAGATGATTTGTTCATGCAATTTAAAGGAGCAATTCCTTGGAAGGTGAAACTGATATTTCACAATTAAAAAAAAAGAAAAGAATTAGAATGAAAATTGCATAAAAGTACCGAGACAGAAAAGAAATTGAAGTGAACTATCTTGCTAACAGAGTAAAAGGGAAAGAGCCTGAGGGATCACAATTATACAGCCTAACTGAAGTACAGACAAACTAGAAAGAAAGAATATCAGAGAAATGCAGGACATACTTATTTATTATAGTGGCAAATAGTGATAAGACTTCTGACTCCCTCGCATCAGGCAAATTTCTTGCATAGTCACCAAGGACAGGATCCATCATTGGTGGGACAAACTGCTTCCCTATATGGGGCTGCTCCTCAGCCTTGTCTAAAAAGGTCTCTATTAACTTGAGAGTCTCTCGCTTTACAGACCTGTTTGTATACGCAATAAGGTCAGTTGGACCTAGAATCTTCAAGGAATAAGAAAAACCAAGAACACTAATAACTTGCAGAGTTTAAGCTTTACCGCAGAAGTTTCACGAACGAAGTCCTTGAAGCATAAGGCCCCCCTTCAGCTATACTACTAGATATAAGCTCACTGTACATTCTGTAAAATAACAGAAAATTAATCAAGAGAAATTTATTAGATCCACACATTTACAGCAGTGAGATGCCACTAGTAAAACCCACCTGTAAACAGTAAGCATGTCCAAGAATATCAACGATATTTGTGGAAAGAAAAACGTCCCAAGTGAACTGGCAACACTGGTGTTCGTCTGTAATCATCAAATAATGCATTACAACCCATCTTGACATATATGTATGATCAAGGAAAAGAGGACACAAATGCTATACCAAACAAAAATAAAGACATGAAAGCCAGCTTAAAGACTAAAAATATCAAATAGTGAAACAGAATATCTCGTGAACCCACATGAATGTACAATGTGCTAGTAGCAAGATAAGCTTTTTAACGGTGAGAAAAAAATATTATGTAAGTTAGCTGTGCTCAGTTAACTTTCTATTGTCCAGGCAGCTAGACTAACATAGTTCAGTTGTTTAATTAGATCCATTCAGAACCAAAAACACTCAGAAGCAAACGTATACTTTTAAGTAACATCAGGTTGAAAACAAGAAATGCTAAAAGTTTCATGGTTAAATCAAAACAACTAAAAAACTTCGTGCTATGACAATGAATGAAATAAATCTCCCTTGGTTCTTAAAAAAACTAGAATTGTAGTTCTCACATGGGTCCTCTATAGCATAACACAGCAATGAATTTACCAACATGTCCCTGGATTTTTGTTAAGCAACAATTCTCCACCTTTTAATTAACTTCTAATAATTGGAAGTCCATTTTAGTCATCTTCAAAAGTGAGATTCAAAAAATAATAATATGAATGAGTTTCTATCATACAAAATACAGAATGCAAAATCCCTGACAGATATGCGAGTTTTAGGTATCAAAGGAAACAATGGACAAATCAAGCATTTAATCATACTCCTCTCAAGTCGACTTATTACTAGATGACTTACTGCCTAATCCATCATAAGCGAAAAAATAATACATTTCCTAGATATAGAACATAGTTGACTTGTCCATGTGACTATTTGTTTGACTAAAGAAATCGTTCAGCCTTTAACCAATGACTAGTTAGTAAAAAGAATCCAGATCTGCTGAGATGACATTTTAATAGAAACAAGTTACCTGCAAGATATTAAGAACAGTTCTTATAACCTCTTGTTGCTTCAAAATGTCAACACTTCGGCTGGCTTCTCCAATAATTTCTGCCCATTTCTGGAAGAACAAAACAAAGTGTCAGACAAGTGATTACATGAAAGTAAGATGATGTTAAAGCAATGAGAAAAACCAAAACAGATACAAAAAATATAGGAAGAAGTTCAGAGGTCACATCATGACTAATAAGCATAAGGTACACCATAGTATCCCAAAAAAAAGAGAAGAATGTATGACCTGATTCGGAAGTTCCATTAACCTTTTCAGATACTCATCCCTCTTTGTAGCTTCAGATTCCGCTTGGATCATGTGCCCAACCTTCAGAAACAAAGAGTAAAACGATTAAATCTGGAAAGATGATCTATAACTTTTTCCAGTAGAAAGGAATCTCTTTCTTACCGACTCATAGAATGTATGAATCTGGTGAGGTTCAAGGTCTCCAACTGTATTTGCAAGGCTAGACAGCAGTTCAGACACAAACGGCTCATTCTCACCAACCTGAAACATAAGGAAGACACTGTTGAGAACTTTGTTGTGCTAACTAAATTAACATCGGTTATGACTCTTGCTTCTGCTTTTACAAGAAAGAGCGGGTTTTTTTTTAAATTTTTAAAAAACTAAATGAGCACATAATCGCAGCATAAAAAACCAATGCAGATGCATCCGTTGGAGAATTATTCAATGTAAACACAATGCAAAGTTTAAGGGGCAATGGGTATAAATCAAAAGGCGACACTTTGTGCTTAATATGAACAATCAGAATGTCAACTGGAATATACACGGCGGCAAAGAGAGCATTCAACTGCATTGTGGTCGATTTTAGTTCAACTACAGCATATAACCAGGAAATAGATGCTACCTGCGTGATCACAAATTTGCGCTTGCATTTCTGAACAATTTTCAAGAAAGTATCACATGCCATATCCTGAAAAGAATACAGACAAATGCAGTTAGCATGACACATAAATATGAAAAAGCCCCATGAAAAGGGAACAACTTATGCCTAAGGAAAATAACATAAAATAGCATATCATCAGACATAGAACACGAACTCCAAATAACGTTTAAGCAATACAATGCTCTACTAAAATAGAACATTAAGGTTTAGTAATAAATATTAAATAGCATCACTGTCAAAATAAAGATAAAAATTCTGCTAAGAGAAAATAAAAGATGAAACCAAACATGTAAACATAAACACGACTAGTTAAATAATAATGGTAGCCGCACAAATATCAAAACATAAGAAGCAAATAATCCCAAAAACAAAACTCATGTTAGAAGCATAACAAAAAGAGAATCCTGATTTAAACACAAAAATAGTGCATAAGTATGACAGATGTTGACGCGTAGAAGATGTTCGTAATAGCAAAGCAGACAGAACAAGCAATTGAGCTCTGGCTGAGACATGTTTAACGTCATTGCAAGCACTAGCGAAAAGATGAATAGAAGAATTATTTTTTAAATGATATATATATATATATATATATATATATATATATATATATATATATATATATATATATATATATATATGCACATCGTGCTGCATATAATTCAAAAAGGTAGCAAAACTAATGTATATAAGACTAAATCTTCAAATGATGTTGTGGATACATTCATTTGTAACATAATTGTAGCTACTATGTGTTTGTCACTCCATTGACACGGATATAACAGAAATCATTATAAACATAATGAATGAGTATTCTGTCCATGACCGAGATCTAACAGTTAATCATGTCATAATTTAATACAATTAACCTTAGAACAAATGATAAAAAAGACCACAGAAACAAATGCAATAACCTGAACTCCTGGATGTGTTTCGTGCATGAACTCAAACAGCTTATTAACCACTGTTTTCAAGAACTTCCAGTGAGCCCTGAGAAACCTTGGATACTGTCCAACAACATACCTATCACAACACGCAAGGTGAGATCACTCAGAGCATAATCTTTAAAGCTATCAGAAATTCAGGCACTACCCATTCATACATGATGTTACTGGCAATAACCGCTTTGTTGTCTTTCCCTTTTGTGATTTCACAGAGATTCAGCAAGTCACGAATGACCATCACAAGAAACCTATTCTCCTGCAAAAGATAAAAATGAATCAGCAAGGACCAAAACAAAAATTCTTGCTTGGGAGGAGAAATTTTAATGGACGTTTAAAACTTGAAGAGAGAGCACAAGCATTCAAAAAAAAGAAAGCATGCAAATGATATGAAATATTTAAACTATTACCATAGAAATTAGATACACAGAGAATAGCAAATATCATATGCAAGAGAATACTCCAAGTAAAATAAAAAAGTAAAAAATATTTAGACCTTGAAATTGTTCAAGTTAGATGTGCCTCTTCAAGTGAACCAATGATAGAGACACGAGGTACAGTATGACCATGATCGAGCATGTGGATATGTCAAATTCAATTTAAGGGAACAGGTATGTCTTGGATTATTGGGTATGGCAATATATACTATAATCATTAGTATCTAAGATGGGGATCCCCTACATTTGTAGAACAGCATTCCAAATTGAACTGTCATGGGATCCAATCCAATATCAATGGCTCTCTCTCTTTATCTTTTGTTGTTCTTTATTCCAAGTTAGCAAGATGAGAGATCAGATCAGATTGCATGTTCTGTTCAATTTAAGGACCGGATCAGAATCAAGTTCACGGTCGGATTCATGGTCAGATTCATCGTCATATTCATGATCTGATTATATGCTGCACCAGAACCATGAATCCATGCAATCTGAACCTATTTCTTGCACAAAAATGGAGATATCAGTGGCATATTTCAAAATCAGGCACCTTGGTTTCAAAATGCAAAGATCAAGGAAAACTACATTCATTAGTTCAGTTGATCATTAGTTCAGTTGACTGCATGTTACTTCTCAAAAGGTTTTTTACTCCTTGGTAGCCAGGAGAAATGACAAACAGCATTAGCATTACACACACACACACACACACACAGCAGTGCAGGAGAAACACATGAAAACATAAGGGCGTCTTGAGTTTTACCAATTTCGTAGAGTATTATAAAATAAATTAGTATACGTCTAAGACTGTGTACATATTTACGTTTTCCTGAAACTAAGTTCTTGCATACTTAGTACCACACATTTGATACAGGAGCATGGTTCCCTATAAACAACAGTATAACATAAAATCAGAAAAATAATATAGAATGTAGATTGTAGATTACAACTTAAATGCAACTATGATCGGTCAAGTCCCAGGGAAAAAAAAGGTGATGTTTTAAAACAGCCGATCCACTATAAAATTACTAAACAAAAGTGAAGAAGGTTCATGATAAGTACAGAAAAGAGTTGTGATCTAAACACAAATTTCAAAAAGATGATTAACAGTTTAACAGCAAGTATAAAGAACAGAAAAAGTCTAGCTAATTATTGCAGAATATCCACAACATCTGGTCAAGAAACTTGTGCAATTTATCATTTTCATTTATATATTCACATAGGATCATAAGTATATTCACAAGTAAAAGAGATATAAACATATTTAATAATCAACTTCCTAAAGCATAATACAAAACCTTCATTTCTGATAGATAATAGCATTACAAGTTTTTGACAGACACATGAGTTTTAGCATACTACAGAATGTGTACCTGATCCTCCTGCATAGACCCAGATATCGATCCAATAGCCCAGCATAAAGTGTTCAAGTTATTCCAGGACCAATCCTCCCCACTCAATTGTTTATTTAACTTCTTCAACATCTAAAATAAAAGAGAAAATAATTATAATCTAACGAGACTTTCCCTTCGTAAACTTGCTTTGATAATTAATACTTCAAATGATACAAAAGTACAGGAAAAAATGCCAAAACAGGAGTCATACAGAAAACCATCAGGTTAAAAGATACCTGCTGTTCAGTGTCTTCATGATCAAGATGTGCCAAGTATATCAATGTTTCCTTCATGATCTGCAGTAAAGTACCATAAATCAGCATGGCAAATTGGACAAGAAGCTGCAATTATAACATATGAAAAGAAAATTGCAGTTTTCACTTAAAAAGTCTGCATGTCATTCATCATTTAAATCCGGTTACTAGAGAAAAGCATGTCATAACCACAAGCATCATGTTTCATACAAACTATTGAGCTCATCAATGTTGGTTTTATCAGCCACAAGTTTCATCGATGGCAGATTAAGCAGCCACACATCTTTGGGGAACATCTAAGCTAGTGTAAATGTCAGGCAGCCTAGATGCTTGGTCCCAATTAAAACCCAAATTGTGTGGCTTCATGTAATTTGTACAGGCTAGTTCTTCAGACTTAATTGCACTCATATGTTTACACTTAGCTCATGGTGGTTGCTTGATCCAAAATAAAAATATAGCTCCCAACATCATAATTACCAAGCACAATAACACAGATGACATATTGACAAAACTTTAGGCACCAAGCTCAATAAATCACAAAACAAAACTAGAACTGAGCAACACGACAGATCAACAAAGAAAACATCTTAATATGTCCCATATCAGATATGAGAGCAGCATGCTGAGCAAAAAAAGAAGTATGAAAAAATAGTAAATGTTAATGTTCATAGACTAACACAAACCTTATACTGAACAAGAACATCATTGTCTTTCATAGTTTCACGAACAATGTTGCCATTTTCATCTTCAACGATCAAAACCTCTTCAGGCTTAGCCATCCGACATATCATGAGCATTCTTAGCTTTGACATTGGAATAGAGTAGAGTTGTCTTCGTTGTAGAAGTGGCGAACCATGGCCATCGACCATCCCAGAAATCAATGTACTCTATAGAATTGGCATAGCATAACAACAAAAGAGGAAATCAGCTTGATCACAACAATAAAAACACAGAAGCGCCCAAATGCATGTGTTGCAATCAGATCAAAACAATTATAACAAACAAAACAAGATAATATACAATGTGTTTTATCAACAAATATCTACCTGAAAGCCCATCATTCCCGCAGTTGCAGCCGGAGTATCCAAATTGTGGTGAGACTCGAAAAGCTCAAGTACTAATACGTTCCAATAGTCCAGACAGACCTTCCATCCAATAAATATAAACCGTAATCAGTGCAGGTCAATAACAAATAATATCTTTGAGAAGCGAGAAAGAAATGTTACCTTAAAAACCTCTGTGTCATCAACATAGGAGATACTGATCAAATATTCAAGACCCAATAGCAATGCGGCTCTGTTCTCAGAATTTGTCTCCAATATGCGGATATGAGACTGAACAAAAAGAGGATTACTCAAATTTATAAAAATTTATACGAACAGAATAGATGATTCCTACCTCCAACCTTAAAATACATACCAGCACAAACATGGCCAAAGTTACACTTGAGCAGTAGACATGCAAGCTAAATATCAACAGAATTTTATGTGTCGATGAAGTAGATACTAGATGCAGAACATCTATAGCTACTGCCACTCTCACTCTTTAACGAAAAAGTTAAACGTTAATCCCTACTTAGAACTATAAGTAACTAAACATATTACTATACAAACTATAAGATTTCATATATCCCAGAATGATTGCATACGCTTGTGGCTAAAATGAGGCAGAATGAAAGATACCTTATAAAAGGAAGTGAAAAACAGTGCAAGATTTTGGATAAATGCCTGTCAAAAAAAAGAGAAGCATGAGTGAATGATCAAAGTCAGTATACACCCAAAAGAAGTAAGAGGCAAATAAATGTTGATTGCATCTGGACATAACTGAGATTTTATAAGAGATTAGTAAGAGCAAGAAGTTACATGATTGAAAATCCAACATAAAGAAAAGATCAAAAAAGAGACATACAGCAATCATGCAGATAGAAAAAGCTTACCTGTTCTTCACTCGAACCACTTGCATAAGCGTCAGGGATATTTGTTCCAGGTGGTAGAATAGTCTAAACATCATAGAGCATATTAAAGGGGAAAATTAGAAAACGGGCATGAATCAGAAAACACAGGCAATAGCTAGAAACAGAGTAGAAAGAAGTTTTCAAAAGGGATGAGAACTTAGCACAAGCATACCTGCAGCTGTACCATAAAAATAGTGTACATCTTAACATACTGTATGTCATAAAAGTCACCAAACTGAAGAGCAGCAACCTGTAAGGACACAATATGAAATCAGAATAAATACTGGACAAACAGTGCCAACTTTGAGGCAGCTGTGGCAATGTTGCAAAAGAAAAATGCAAGAAGCATGCCAATATAACAAATTCACATAAGGTATTTCTTATGATCTTATCATCAGATATTTTTTGTTGCCGGAATCGCAGAGCAGTCATGTAGCACTATAAAAATTAACAGATCACAATTGACCATTAGTAGAGCACAAAACCACAGATATGTACCTCTGTTAAACACTGGAGCGTGAGATTCCTATATGATGTCACGGGAAAGAATTTCAGGAGAGTCTCCAGCTATCATAGCAATAACAAGATGGAGATGAATGAGTTCTAATTCAACTACACCTATAAAGTTGATACCAAGGTCTTTGTAAGTTTGCAGAAATAACAAACCAGTGGCGATTCAAATATATAGCCCAGAGGAATCCATGATAAGAAAGCATGAAGAGTTGCCAATGTGGCCCGTATAAGCTCTGTTCTTTGAGATGCCGAGAGCACATATAAGCATAACTCATGAACAAGTTGAAACTCGCTGTTCACAAACAAACTTTTTGTAAGATTTCAATGGTCATATATGAACACAAATCCATAAATAAATAGATAAATGTTTGTG
This sequence comes from Asparagus setaceus, assembly GCA_012295165.1. NCBI lineage: Eukaryota > Viridiplantae > Streptophyta > Magnoliopsida > Asparagales > Asparagaceae > Asparagus > Asparagus setaceus. The sequence continues at coordinate 97,489,517 of CM022701.1, read as the reverse complement.
CAAAAAGAAGTAACCCACATGCATATTTCATACTCACATAAAATATGTTTGTGAAATATCTATTATGAGGTTCACACTGACCCTAGAACCCCAAAATGATGGCCGCATAACTTGAAATGATAGCATTTTACCTGTTTAATGACTGTTTCAATTCTTTGATTTTCTGCTGAGTCATCTCTCCTCTTGAGAAATCAAAAACTTCTTCACTAAGGAGCTGGAATATAATACTTGTATCAGAATAGCTACCAAGTTTTACTGCTGCAAATTTGTAGGTAACTTCACATAAGAATACACAGATACCTTTAATATAGCCATGCAATTTTCACAGATTGTCTCACTAGTCTTAGCCGCTGAGACAAGATCAGGAATGAAGCTTTTCCATCTAGCTGGCCACTCGTGCTTTAATATCTGTTCATTAGGCAAAATAGGCATGTAAGAACTGTAGTCAGTATAAAGTCTCATTATGTAGTAATAGTCGAAGGTGGTTAAAAAAAAATAAAAGCAGCTTGATGTGAGACACATATAACATGTGAATTGGTAAGTAAATACAGAAAAACATCATAGATATATGAAAGGTTTCCAACAAGTTTGAAGGAGAAGGAGAAGGAAGTTCAGATACTAACACTTCAAAATAGTTCCGGAGATTACCTGAACTAAAATAATGTTCAGCTTGTTGACATATAACCTCTCCCGACGAAAAGAGGCTTCATCACTTGAAAGCTGACCAAATTTACAAACAGTGGCACAGAGAGAAAAAATATATATTAAGAACTTAGCAGTATAATAAAAATTGCAAGTGATAAATAAAGTTCAGTATGACAGGATAAAATATGTACCTGTACAATAATATCAGATATATAGTTCTTCATCCCATCTCGTTGTTCAACAGGCAAAGCATTCCATCTATATTTGATAACACCTTCTAGTACCTACGAAATGATTGCAAACTACTGTTAAAGGAAGCAAACTAGTAAAGCACAAATGCAGAGCATTGACATTATATCCAAAACATGCCTAGCTAATATATAGACTTAACAACAAGAACTTAGAGATTCAGGAAGCAAAAACAAACATGGAGAGAAGGAATGCCTTCAATTTTTGCCAGTACAGGTCAGACCAAAAACCAGGGGAGAGGGTTAAAGTGTACATTTTAACTTTCTGAAACTTAACCTTGTTAACAATATAAGTATACAACAACAACAACAACAACAACCAAGCCTTTATCCCAAATGTTTGGGGTCGGCTACATGAATCCTATTCTTCCCTTCCATTCTGTTATGGGTCATCTCCTCCGTTAAGTTAGGCATAATCATATCCTTCTTAATTGCTTCTAACCAAGTTATTTTAGGTCTACCTCTACATCTCCTAACCTCATTAACTATAATATTATCACTTTTCCTAACCGGTGCACTAAGTGGTCTACGTTGTACATGACCAAACCATCTTAATCTATTCTCTCTCATTTTATCCTCAATAGGAGCAACCTCTAATTTACTACAGATGCACTCGTTCCTTATCCTATCTTTTAGTGTGTACCCACAATACCATCACAACATTCTCATTTCTGCTGCATGAAGGATTTAAAAATCTAATTCTAAGCAAAAGAAATGGCCCAGTTTTGCAACAGGAGCTCTTATCTGTTATCAGATATCATCCAGAAATGTCATAGAACACTTCAGTTCAAACTCTAGCAACCAAAATCACGAAGTTTGTAACACGCTTAACTAGAAATATCTCCCAAATTACTACTTTGTAATGAGTCTTAAGAAATTATGTGGTGTCAAAATTCTTTCGTGTCACTGCAAATCAGTATCTAGATCTTATAACCCGGACAGATATGCCTGGATCAACCATAACAATTGATAACAAAATCGACATAGTGAATAGGGCAATCAGTTTATCTGAACAAATTGGTTTGAGATATCATACATTAAAGCCTCACCAAAAGAAAAAAGAAGAAGAAACCAGTTGCTTCTACAATTAGAATTTTATGTTTAACCAAAGAAAATATATATCATGAATTGGGTTGTATTAAATGCCATACAGAACCTCTCCAGTATGCAGATAGAAACTTAGAAGGGAACTAATGGGCTAACAATAGCATATCAAAGTAATAACATAATTATGAATTAGCTACTTGATGGAGACAAAAAATTCTCCAATTCAGAAGCATATAAGGACCTCACTAACCTGAAGGGTAAAAAACTTAGTGTTCAAGTTCTGTGAGTTTTGTAGAATATGGACTGCTTGCAACCATGTATCAGGGTTGCTTTGCAATTCCCGCAATATCTGATCTGCTGCTGCTCTCTGCCAACAATAAAGAGGAAGCACAATTGAGGGACCTCAAAAAGAAATGAATAACAATGAAAACACAACAGTATATTGCAAAAATATCTTCTGATACGAATAGTAACAAATAAAAGAAAATCCCACAATTGACTCCCCATTTACCCTCACACTTTTGCAATGTCAACTTAATCAAACACAAACAAAACTTATTTTTCCCAATATCAAACCTAAATAGATTAGAATACTCTCACACTAAAAGCAACTAAGGCCGAACCATGCAAAAGCCGATTCTATCTCTAATCAAAACTTAAAAAGGTGTAGAGAACCTGGAGGTAGAAAAAAGGGCAAGAGAAGAGAAACAAAGTGATTTCACCTAAAATTTCTCTCTAACCCTTCGATCTCGAGGTAAGGGTTTAGGTTTTCTACTCTCTCTCTCTCTAAAATTCCCTCTTTCCCTCTTTTTTCTCAAAAAAATTCCCCTCTCTTTCAAGTCTCCAACAATGTAATCAAACAAAATCAAATAATGCCGAATCATCCAAGATACAATTTTTATCTCCGAAATAGAGAGAAACTGAGCAAACGAAACAAAGTGATTTCACCTCCTCTTTGGATCCAGTCCCATAAAACGCAGCCACCGTCGCATCAAGAAGCGGAACATCGATCGGCTTGCTCAGATCCCTAAGCTTCTCCGCCATGGCCGACCAAACCTCAGTCACGAAACCCTAGCAACAGTGGAGATTCTCGCTGAAGAGCAAAGCTCTCGAAACCCTAGCTCTTCGATTTCGAGGGGGCGAGGGTTTAGGTTTTCTACTCCCTCTCTCTCTCTCTAAAATTTTCTCTTTTCCCTCTCTTTTCGCTTTCTCTCTCTGGAAATTTCGGTGGTCGCGAAAAAAATAAGGATTTGGCGATGAAATTAATTAGGGAGAGGATTTTTATATAAAAGGAAGGAATTTTGAGGGGTTTAACCCTCGTTAAATAGTACTCGAGTTGGCTACTAATTACGGAAATACCACCAACTTGATATATTCACTCCCCATTGTTTCTCGATTTTGTCCCCCCGGGTTTCGTGACTGGGATAACCTGGAGTGGATGTTTTCAAATAGGGAGTGATGTTAATAATCCTGCGTCAAACTTACGCGACGATGAAAATAATAAATTTATTTTTTGAAAAAAAAACATATATAATTTCGATAATTGCACGGATTAATGTACTGTGCAGGATGGAATATTGGCATTACATGTGCGCTGGTAAAAACTCATAGAGTGAATTGGTGTTATTTTCCTTCTTTTTCCAACAAAATATAGAGAGAAATAGAATACTGTTTTCTAGATTTTTTTTTACTTTGACAAAAAATTTCTATAGTTTAAAAAAAGAGAATAAATTGAGAAAATAACTAGGGATTTAATAAGCAAGATGGAATATTAACACTGGACTACGAAGAAAATTACAATGGTGTTACAGCAGGGATGGAAATGAACTTACCTCCTTCTATTTATTGTTTGCACGCAATGCTTATTATTCACATCATAATTTATTTTTTTAAATAAAGGTTTTTACAATTGAATCAAGACACCGTCGTGCTAGGAACATTGATTTGCTGTTATTATATCTTCTGAAATACTAAAATATATAATGATTATTTTCATCTTATTAGTAGGAATGTCATAGGATAACCTTTTTTGAACTGGCCTAGAAACTTTTCATGCAATAAGAACAAATCAAATTGATAGCTGAGATATTTCTTATGTAAACAAAAGATCAATTCGATGACGACTAATATTTCAAAATGGATGCACTTTCAATGTTGGCGTGGCTGCTTTCGAATAAATTCTTATTTGCTTATTTATTTAAATTATATTTATATTCTAAGTTATCCAATAAATAAAAACTGTGATTCTTAAATAAAAATTTGTATTTTAAGAGGGCCTTTTCGTAATTTTTTATCACCACAGCTGGCACGTGCACCAACCGGGCTCTCATCCCCCTCAAGATTCGTGCTGCAATCAAATTAACTTTTACCTGAGAATATTTTTTTTCCTTTCCTTATTAAACAGTGAGGGGCGAATAGAACGAAGTTTTAGAGATCTAGGGTTTCTGGATTCTCGCCAAATTCGTTCCTTTTAAATGTAAGTTCTTCCCTTTTTTGAATTCGATTAGGGATTTTAATGTTTCTGTCTTCATTATTCGATTCGAAAGATTAGATTTTTAGGTCTGGGGACTGGCCTTTTCTCTTCATCTGGCCAAAGATTGGGGCTTTTTGCTTGTAGTTTGAAGCTGTCATTTTGATGATTGCCCTTTTGTTTAGGTGAATGGAGATCTCTACGCGAAATGTTTGCTACTTTGTTTGAGGGCATCTTGATGTTTCTCACTTAATTTATTCTTAATAACTGTAGGTATTGGTAATCGAAGTTAATAACTTATGATAGTTTTTGTTGCACCTTAACATTAAACACGGTCACATATGTTGTTCCCTAATTATGTTTATAGTTTATACATTGGTAGGAGATAAATTCAGGTTATTTTGCTGAAGTGTGTATAGTTTGTTAGTGGTAGGAGATGGACTGCTGATGTACTACTTGAAACATCTTGCAGTTCTAAACTTCTACTGAGAATTGATCGTATAGTGTGTTGTAGGTATGATAACATTGTATCTTATGTCTGGGTTAAAGGGAATACTGAATCTCATCTTCGGTTAAAGTGTGTGTCGAATCGGATTTATTAAGTATGAAATTAGTTGTTGAACAGTGACTATAATCAGTTACTCTCTCTTTTGATGTGAGGTACGAGAAATTGATTTTAGAAAATTAGACTTGTATAAATTGTTTTTCTTAACTTGTTGGTTTATGTGCTGCATGTAACATAATTTGACAATTTTCTCTGTTCTTCTTAAGGTACTTTCTCATTCATGGTCAACTTTTGTAAATATTTATTTAGTATCTTCTTCGATGTATCTAATTACTGATATTATTATTATTATATTTATTATTATTATTTTTATAGATAATTTGTTCTAAAGGTTGAGAAATGGCTACTCGTTCATACTGATGTGACCTAATGTTGGTGTATTTACAGTGTACACAGTAACTTGAAAGTAAATCTTCTCAACACAGTACTCTGAATATGACCAGACTCAGTTGGCACATATACATATTCATGCTGCACACTGTCTACCCTTTTATAGAGAATAGGAATTTTGGGCTGATTTTAGGTGGACTTTAGATGATCAAGACTGGGTCTATGTGGACCAGATTCAGTGCACCAGTAGACGAGAGGCGACATCTAAGGCATTCTTTAGATTACATAATGAGAACAGTCTGCTTTAGACTATGAAGGAAACAGTCTTATCCAGATTGCATAATGAAACTGGGACTGACGCTGCATATGATGAATGCAACAAGCATAAAGCCCTCACCTGATCTGGGTCATAATGACCTTTATGAGAAGGCATGGTTTCTCAATAATTTGACATCTACTTCTTTTCAGTTCTGGGGATGGTTCCAGAATATTGTCGCCACATTCTAATAAATAATGGACAACCTCCTTTGTAGAACATTTCTCCATATAAATTTTCAAGGATTAATTCATTCGCTAGTTTCTTAGAGATGCGGCAGATATAAACAATCATTCATTGATATCAACAACTGGTTCATAGAACATTCATGAACAGTGTCATACTTGTAGAACTCAAAGCGGCTAATTGGTGTTCTTGCTGCAATTTTATCTTATTATTCAAATTCCTTTTCAACTGAGCCCCTGTATGTCTTTTCACAAATTGCAAGCTTGGCCCCAGCTAAACTATTCTCATACTGAACTTAATATTTTATGTTAAACGTCCATATTTGGTTTCTGCAGGTACTGGTCAACAACTGCTTAACAAGTAGTCTCGCCCCAAAATCACACTATGGCTCAACAAAATGAACCGAACCAGACCCTTGACCCTGCAACTGCTCCTGTAAAGCGCAAACGCGGTCGCCCTCGTAAAGAGGATGCCCCAGCAATTGAATCCGGTGGAAGAACACAAAGGCGAAGACGTAACCAACAACCTGATACAGGTCCAGGTCTAGTAGGACAGCCAGTTTCTGGTGTTCTTGATGGAGTATTTGATGCGGGATTTCTGTTAACAGTTAGAGTGGGAGACAATGGACCTCTTTTAAAAGGAATGGTGTTTGATTCAAGGCTCTCTGTTCCTGTTACAGCTGCTAATGATGTTGCTCCTCACATAAAGATGTCAAAGAGAGATGAAATTCCAATTCCTGTGCCGATTTCAGCTGAACCGCTTCAGAGGAGGGGGCCTACCGTTTCCTCACTTGTGGAAAATAAAGTAGTGCTTAATGATGACATTCAAGGGTCTGTTTTGAGGTCTAAAGGTTCTGAAGCTGTGATCTCGGGAGAACAGACTGCTTTGAAAGAAGCAACGCCAGAGACTGTTCAAGTTCCAGAAAATCGAAAGCAAGTGCTGACAGGTAAATTTTGAAATATCAAGATCAAATGCATTATCAGGATATAAAAATATATGGAATTTCCTTTAGGTGAATAATCTCCTGATTGTTCTTTGGTCATAAGTTCTTTGATAATTTCAGGCATTATTCAAGAATATTTCATCCTTTTTTATGGAGCATTGGCAATTTATCTTACCCATATTACTTGTTATTCTTGATTCTTGTTACTTGTTTTTATACTGTGACATCTTGCTGCTATTACCTCTTTAGTACCAGAAAATTTGTGAACCTTAAGATTTGACATCTAGCAATTTAAAGCATTCCTCTTTAATATATATGGTTTTATTAGAAATCTGTTTCACCAACTTTATTATTTCAAAATTTCTTCTTTTTAACACATTAATGATCTATAATTGACTGCAGGTGTGCTGAACCTGAACTCCACAAGCAAGGCATCTGAGGTCAATGCAACTTCAGGTGAACCAAATCTGAAGCTGGACTCTACAAGTAAAACATCTGAAGGTAGTGAAACTGCAGCTGAACCGAGTCTGATTTCGTGTACTGAAGCTGCAGGTGAACCTAAACTGGAAGCTACTAACCAGACAACCCCCATTAATGAAACCCAAGCTCAGCCAAAACCGAGTTCTACAAGTCAGTCAACCCCGGTTAGTGAAACCCCAAGTGAGTTGAAACCAGACTCTACAGGCCAGACAACCCCGGTTGATGAAACCCCAAGTGAGCTGAAACAGGGTTTGATGGACCAGGCAACCCCAGTCAATGAAACTGTAGGAGGGCTGAAGCTTGATTCATCAAGCCAGATATCACCTGAGCCTCTATCTGACCTGGGTAGTGAGAAGGCAGAAGCTCAAAACGATTCTGATCAGATCAAGTTCAGTGCTTCAGCAGCAGCAGCGGCAACCGATGATTTGATATCTCAGGAAGTTGAAACCAATCCAGTAGGTAATGAGGGAAGCCAAATGCCATTTAGTGGCGGGTTTTAGGAAATTTAGATAGTGGCCATGGAAAAGCTTTATTTTGCGTCGCATGGCCTTTGACATGTAGTAGATGTTTTCAGCTATCTAATATTTTGGCGCTTTATGTAACCTCACAGGTTCAGTTAACATCGTTGTAGTTTACTTTTCTTGTGTTAAAAGTAGATGGTCTGTGTTAACATATTGGTCGACATCAATAATATTTCACCTTTAGTTGCTGCAACTATGGTTCGATCGGTACAATATATATTTATCTATGTAGGTTTTTATTGCAATCTGCTTGAAGGATTGGCGAGTTGCACATGAGAAGAGGTGGAATGTGGTGATATTTCGAACCTTAAATCAAATCATGTGATGTTTCATGGAATCAAGCTATATACACGTCATTAAAGATTTCGATCATTACTCAAGCATTAGCGGGATAGCATCAGCTGTAATCCCGCGGCAAACTGAAAGATGGATTGTCTGCAAAGAAGTGTGGTTGCTCACCAGAAAACGTCGAAAGCCTTTACAAAAATGACAAGGGAGTGTAGTTTGATGAAAAGAATAGAATTCGCAATTTAAACATTAGCTCTTTACTTATTTATTCATAAGAAATCATTCAAATATAGTCACTTACAAGTAAAGTTTTTATATGAACCATTATCCTAACCAAATAAGAACAAATTGAAAAAATTTCCGACAAATAAAAAGATGATGAGCCACATAAATTCTCACATCATCTTTATAAACCTCTTCAAGCAAAAGTTCAACTATCAAGACGAGACTACATACATGTTTATTCAAGCAATAAAATCTTTCCAATCCTTTCACACCAAGCAAAAAAAAGTAAGCAATCAGTTCATTGCATCAAGAATCAAACTTGAGATTCATAACTATAGCTATATAATCTGCAGCTCAAATTTTCATTTCAGTTATTCATTGCACCAATAGGCCCACAATGAAGTCTATCCATACAAAAAATCTTATAACAATCAATAGAAACATCTGAATACAAATAAGACCAAAGCTTGGAACACTTCACTTGATAAAAAAGGTGAAGTCTCCTGAGTTTTATATCTGAATCAAAACCGATGAAGAATAACCACATTGAAGCCATTATTTACTCTGGATCAAGTTCACTGTAACTTGCTACCAAAAAAACTGTTAGCAGGGACCAGAACGGGCCTAACAGGAGGGAACGATTGAGATAACGGAATGTGGCCATGCACTGTGGGCGGCTGGGGAACAGCCGTTACAAGCGGTGGGGCCAAGCTGAGCTGAAAAGGAGCAGCTAAAGCACCTGAAATTAAACATAAAATGGTGCCAGTAAAAAGAAAGAAGTTGTTGTGTCAGTTAACCCTGTACAATGAGAAATGCATTGGTTGGATGATGAAATTCTCAGACGAATACAATTTCTGACAGAAACTTCAGTCATTTTCTGTTGACTTTAAGGAATTGCTCTTGTTTCATGATGGCAAGTCCCTAAGTCACAATAGTCGCTCACTCAATTGTCAAGAAATGATCAAACTTTCCTGTGAACATTCTCAAATATATTTGTAGTTGAGCTGAATGGCAAGTGCTTGACAATTGATTTTCATTAATAGGATGGAGACATTTTTATTCTCGTGGGGAAGATGATGCTGATGCAAATTGCTCAATTAAGAACCACATCTTGGATTTTGGTCCTCAATCAATACATTAATATAAATGGTCGGGATCCCATTAGACTGCATATCTGTATTGAGAGGCAATTTTCCGTCATGCCATTTTGCACATTAAACAGGTTAAATTACAGATCCAGAGATTTTATGTAGCTCAAATAAAAAATGCATAATCCTTGTTGCAAACTAGATGATAGTTTGTTTTATTGAAAAATTAACTGTTACTCGATATGTAGCTTGTTAAGTGGCAGCAGCAGCAGCTCAGATGTTTGAGGCTTCATATACACGCATCAAATAAGTACAAAATAGAATTTCAAATAGCAGGAAATATTTGGTTAATTTGCTCTTCTAGATGTACACAATTTGATCACCAAGAGCATGGTGATCGAAGAGGTGACAAGATTAACTAAGACAATCCGGTAGTAGCTAGGATCTTACGATTTGATTCAAAAAAAAAATCATATTCAAAAACTCATTTGAAAGGAATTAATAAACACCCCTAATAACATGGTGGTAGGGAAAAAAATAACAGAGCAAACAATATTTAATCCTGCCTTCATGAACATCTTACCTTGAATCTTTGGCAGATTGGTTTGACATGGGTTCAACAGTGGGCATGGTGATCCTTGTGACAAAACCGGTGCTCCTTGAGTTACATCCTTCAGTTAAAAGGCAATTAAAACCGGTAACAATATAACAGAGAAGTTGGGAGAAAACATAATGGAAGATGAAGCATTGCAGATCAAGATCTATTCATCTGTGCCACATGCTCCCATCCTATTTAATTCATTACAAAGCACAAATAACCATTCAAAGCGGTGACTGTCAATGACCAACAGGAGAAAAGTGTTAAAAGACTCATTGAATTACAAAAATGATCACATATTTGGATGTCGTTTTGTATAGACAATCAGCAAGTGAGGATATGTTGCCTTGAAGGATGAAAATAGATGATAATATGTTCAAATTTTAACTCTTCTCTAAACTTCTATTTTCTTTACCCAATTCACATTGATTACTTTCTGACCCGATCAGTTTATTTGCATTAGGTAATATGTAAAACATGCTTAACATGTTCCAGTACTCATTTCTAATCTAAATAGAAATGGAAATCTCGATATCATAAACAAAACAATAACTTTGGCATGTCACACATGAGCATCAACAGATACACATCTTATAGCAAAGTTCATTTCTTACTTGAGCAATGGGATGCAAATAAACCAGCTGACCTGTCCTCCCAATCATAACCTGATAAAAGTTGGCTGTTAATAATGTATCAGGCTACTAGCATTGCTGCACGTGCATATGCACGTGCAAGAAGTATAGGATCTCATGAACAGTTGTATTTTTCTCTCTAATCCTAAACTTTATCCAATGTAATTTCGAGAAAATTTTATTGGAATTTAACTCTACCATGGGCTCGAGTATTTCAATTTTATTTGTATTAAATATAAAAGGTTTTTCTTAATTGATTTTACTGTAAATTAATTAAAATGACTATTTAATAAAAATTGAGGTTTATAATAGTGCCTTTTTTAAATATTCCATCATAGATCTCAAAATTATCATATATATACAATTTCAAAATTGTGGTTGTAGTAAAAGCTTATTTCATAATTTTTGGAACAACTTCATGGTGATTGTTTTTTTAATCAAATTATTATAATTTGTTATAACTCGCTCCATTCAAATCTTATCTTAAAATTAACTCAGAGAGCATTTAATGCAAATGGACAAATGGGGAAAGGACAAATGTCATTCAAACCCATGTATTTCGATTATAACACAGGATAGATTTTGCACCGAGTAATAAAAATGTTTTTAAAGTATTGCATGATGGAAGAGATACCAAAGATAAGTCAACAGTTAGAAGTTACCGTTTGTGTTGTTGGATGCATATATGTTGGTCCTGCTTGAACAGGATGATGTTGCCCACTCAATCTAACTGGTTGCTGCCAAGCATTAGCATGTCCAAGGACCTACCAACACAAGAAAATATAACTAAGAGCTCACAAATACGTGTTAACAGTTTGCTGCTAGTCCTCCCCTTTAAGCATCTGAGGAAGAACACAAATGAATATCAACAGCTAAAGCACACAAAAAGAGATCATGAAAACTTGATTATAACCATGCTAAACATACGCACAGGTCGAGAATATTGAACAGGGACTGCACCATGCCCAGTGACTAAGCCATCATACTGGACCAACTTCGCAGGAGTTGAGCGACTAGCAAAGGAGTTAATTTGAACTCCGGATTGTACAGCAGCAATCGGGATTGTAGGAGGGTAACTTGTTATATAGCCCGCATTTGTATTGGTTGGTACAGATGTAGGTGACAATCTAGCATTAAGAGACATCGGAGAGAAAACTTTTGCCCCAGGGTTGAGTTTAAATTCCTGCATATCATTAGCATATGCATTATGTAATGCCTACAAAGAAGAAACGGAGGTAGGAAGGTAATGATGGTAGGATTTATATGCTACTATATATGATCAGTTGATCCCAAAGGCACATTGCCTTCGATTTATGCTACTATTAACAGCATAGTCTCCCGCCATGGAATTTTAAGAAAATGGTTCTCACCTTTGTTGGTTTGCAAGATGAGTTGTTTGGGGAATATGACACGTTAGATGATGTTGAAAGACCGGTGCATGAAGAGGTTCTACTGTTTGAAACCGAAGAAGAAGGACAGCAAACAGCTGAAGCTTGAGTATCTAGTGAGGGATAATTCCTTGAATTGGCAGATATGCTCTCCAGGTGATAGTCGGGCTTGCTGGGCTCATTTGAAGCTTTCGCAGTATGAGTATCATCAACAAAGTCCAGCTGAAGAGGACAAACATCTGCTTAACGCAAAAAGATATGCAAGAAATTTTAGCTTTATCAAAAGAGTAAATGCTTTCTGACTACACAAGCAAGAAATGAAGTTCTTCAGATGCAAATTGACTTACTGCTAGGAGGCATAGGATGAACTTTACATTCTTTCTGCAGAAAACACAGAAACAGTTGAATAAATGAAGCTACAACATAAATGTCCAATTATTTGGATGAGAATCATAATAAAAAATTTATTCAGATAATAAATCAAGTTATGCTTGATAGACATACTTGCTTTGTTTCAGAAGCCTCATCAACATGGTTGCAAAAAGTTCCTTCTCCCTTTGGCATATCATCCCCAACCTGACTGTCAGCAGAGTAAAGAGGACATAAATTTTCAAAAAGCGGGACTTATTGAAAGTCACATCTCTTGTGTTCATTTAATCTAGACTGATGCCATATTACGAAAAAAGATTCAATACCCCGAGGGAGAACCATCAGAAGATACCGACTGCTCTGATGCTTTTTCTGAAACTGAGATGATTCCAGATGCAATTGCATCAGACGTAGCACTAATAGACATCCCCTCTGCTGGAAGTAGAAAATCCTGGAAATTAAAGGCACAACATGATAAGGTAATTTTAAGAAAATATTCCAATGTGCACAATATCTCTATATTTCAAGATGCACACTATCTCTGAATTACCTCCACAACAACTTGAACGAGGTCAGCTAAAAACACAACAATTGTGTCTACAATAAATGCTACTGGAAAATTTCTTTCATCCTTTCCTTTCCCAATCTTTCTTGCTTTCTTCAAGACAATACCTAACATCACCAAAAAATGAAGTTCAGAACTATATTATAGTTTTAAATCATCACATATGTCACAATCCAGTTACAGGTTTTCCAGTCATCATAAATAAGCAACAACAGACATGACAAAACCAAAGGATTGGCGAACATTCGCAGCAATAGAGATCAATTAAACAATGCACAAAGCATGAAATTAACCAAAAAAAAGAGGGGGAACAGGTATGTAGAAGTACTTCCCCATAAAACTAATCTGGTTAGATTTCTGTTCAAATTTTGGGCTTGGACCTGTGTTGAGCCTTAATTAGCCCCAAGTATGCCGTGAATAAAAATGGGTTATCAAATGACCACATGAAATTGGATGACCAACGGTTTGGTGATGGAGCTAACAAATACAATGATGCAAATGAATACATATTGTTGCAAATAAGAAGTTGGCCTCAATGTTAATGAAATAAATAACCAATTCAAGGCGAGAGAATCATTAAAAAAGAACATACAATGCATTGAATTCATACTGCAATCGGTAAGATCACATTCAACACAGCAATCATAATAATGCAATTTCCCAAATGACAAAAACCCATTTGAGATCTGGATCCAATAACCAAAACCCATTTCCGAAACAGGAGGATCCAAGAAAAAGAAGCCAAGCCCAGTTGAGATCTCCACTCAAATAACAAGAATCAAATTAAATTTACCATGGTTCTCATCAAAGGAGGCAGTGTGAAGGATCCCAGAGTATAAAGATCCGTCCTTGACCTGAACCTCGACGGGCGAACCCACCATGCAAATGGCAACGTAGAGAAGATACTCATCGTCTCTTAGATTCTTGGAACCCATGATCTTTTGCCTCTCTCTATTTCTCTCTGATTTGACTTGGGTTTTTTTTTTCCTGATGGAATGATTTCGGAGTTTTTGTTTTCCTGTTCTTGTTCTGTGTTTTTGAATGTTTCTAGATCCTTCAATGGATGTATAAAAATTTAGAAATTTATTTAGGAAAATATAAAGCCTTAATCACTTCAATTCTTTATAGTTTCACTCATTTAGCAATTACTAGTATTAAGTCTGCGCATAGCGGCTATTATTTATCGAAGTATATTTATTACTAACTTAAAAGTATAATTTTGTTTTATAACTATTTATAAAAACTTTAGCGATAAATTTTTTACTATTCTTCTGATTGAATCTCCAAATCATATAACAAAATAACATACCAATTAGTAAATTTTATAAATTTTCTTTAATAGAGCTAGAAAAGATTTATCTATGTGAAATGTCCGATAAATGTTCATATCATTAAGTTAAAAGTATATATAAGCGAGAAAGATCACGTCAGCCCCTATAGGGACGACGATTATAACCATTGGATTCCTCGGGATATGAAAAATTTCGGATCCCAACGGATCCACTGTTCAGGAAAAGGTAACGCACCCGTCCCCATAGGATACTTTCCTAGTGTTTTCAAGGTTTAAAAAGTAGATAAAGGGTCAAAAATAAATACTAACGTTGTTTTCAAGGTTCAAAATTTTCACTTTAGCTTGACCAGTAAATAAAGGGACAAAAATTTTACTGTATCATTAACAGTGTCATTAAGGTTCAAAATTTTATTATAGTATCAACAGTGTTTAAGACCTAAAATTGTATTGCTACTTGAAGAGAGGTTTTAATATGAAGAATTATATTGTGGTACGAATAATGTTTAGTGTAGCATGAACATTGAATTAAAGAATTTGTTTTAAGTTAAAAAGTAGTATATATATCTTTAGTTGTTTTTATAGCATTTATATATCTTGTGTTGTTTTTCGTAGCATTTATATATGTTGAGTTGTTTAAAATCGGTATGTTTAGTAGTATCCTTTGTTATGCAAACGCGAAAACTTTCACCGAAAGTTTATATGTAACATTCATATTCTAATTTTATAACTTTCTAACTAATAAGTTTGTTGAATTTACTATTAAATCTATCCAAGTTCTATTATTTAAATTAAAGTTTGGAAAGAGTAAACTGTAACTTTAATAAATAATAATGGTCAAAAGCTCTAAAGTTAACATTAAGTTTATAAAAACTTTAGCGATAAATTTTTTACTATTCTTACAGATTGAATCTCCAAATCATATAACAAAATAACATACCAATTAGTAAATTTTATAAATTTTCTTTAATAGAGCTAGAAAAGATTTATCTATGTGAAATGTCGATAAATGTTCATATCATTAAGTTAAAAGTATATATAAGCGAGAAAGTATCCATGTACCGTCCCTATAGTGACGATTATAACCATTGGATTCCCTCGATATTTAAAAATTCAGATCCCAAGGATCCACTGCAGTTTGAAGGTAATGAACTGTCCCCATAGGATACTTTCCTAGTGTTTTCAAGGTTTAAAAAGTAGATAAAGGGTCAAAAATAAATACTAACGTTGTTTTCAAGGTTCAAAATTTTCACTTTAGCTTGACCAGTAAATAAAGGGACAAAAATTTTACTGTATCATTAACAGTGTCATTAAGGTTCAAAATTTTATTATAGTATCAACAGTGTTTAAGACCTAAAATTGTATTGCTACTTGAAGAGAGGTTTTAATATGAAGAATTATATTGTGGTACGAATAATGTTTAGTGTAGCATGAACATTGAATTAAAGAATTTGTTTTAAGTTAAAAAGTAGTATATATATCTTTAGTTGTTTTTATAGCATTTATATATCTTGTGTTGTTTTTCGTAGCATTTATATATGTTGAGTTGTTTAAAATCGGTATGTTTAGTAGTATCCTTTGTTATGCAAACGCGAAAACTTTCACCGAAAGTTTATATGTAACATTCATATTCTAATTTTATAACTTTCTAACTAATAAGTTTGTTGAATTTACTATTAAATCTATCCAAGTTCTATTATTTAAATTAAAGTTTGGAAAGAGTAAACTGTAACTTTAATAAATAATAATGGTCAAAAGCTCTAAAGTTAACATTAAAAGTTATATAAAACTTTAGAATGAAAATTTAAACGTTTGCATAATAGAGGGTACTAATGTGCTAATTTTAAATAACTTAAGGTATATGACTGCCATGGAAAACAATTGAAGGTACATTAATGCTAAGGGATGACTATAAGGTAATTAATTAAGTGCTATTTAGCCGAAAAGAAATGAATATTAGGTGCCAATAAATGTTGACATTATGCATGAATTATTTATTGTAGATAATACATTTCAAATGCATTATTTAGATATCTATTTACAGTTCGTTGCGAATTGAGTGTTTGATTGAAAAGGAAACTGATACAAAAGCTAGAGGATTAAAAATTGGAAGCATTTTTTTCAGTCACTGATATTTTAATATAGTATTACTAACCAAACAATGAAAATATAAGATCACAGCTATAACTAGATGATGTACTATTTACCGATATTTAGGAGCTTAGATTGAACAATCATAGAAGTTGCATCAGAATATATTATTGAGCCACAGGTGAGTTGAATAATTTACTGTAAAGAAGCACATCCTATCACACTCCATATCACAATTTTTAGTCTGCATTACAAACCTGGCAACTCTTTAGTCTGCATTACAAACCTGTGAGCAAACTGAACAAACACATCACAGATGAAAAAAATTTGAGAATATCACTTGTATACATTTTATGAACTTAACCGTGGTGCTAGCATTAAGGTTAGAATGCAAGTATAAAAGTTGAGCTATTTTTGCACCTGACAATGGATTTTGCATACACTATCCTCACTAGAAAATCATCAGTGACTGATAATTCTCATCGACGAACAACTTCGACGATAATTTTAAAAGTTGATCTATATTTGCATCTGACAATGGATTTTGCATCCAAATAGATAAAATGCATACATTGTCCTAACTATAAAATCATCAGTGACTGACAATTCTCATCAATGAACAACATCGACGATAGTTTTAAAAGTTGAGCGATTTTTGCTCCTGACAATGAACAACATCAATGAACAACACTGAGACAATTCTCATCAATGAACAACTTCGGCAACAATTTAAAGAAGCTATTTTTGCTCCTGACAATGGATTTTGCATCCAAATAGATAAAATGCATACACTGTCATAAAATCATCAGTGACTGATAGTTCTCATCAATGAACAACTTCGATGAAAATTACATGAGTCAATGAGAATCATTTAGTGCCTTAATGGCCTCGTTCCGTTGTTGAATGAAATTTGTGTCTCACAATTATACAAAGTAAATAAGCAATAATGAAAGTACAAAAACTAAAATAAATAGTTTTTCTCCATCAAAACTCACTTATTCACCATGAGTTTTAATTTATGTTAATTACATTTACGCTTCGAAAATGGTAATACTAAATAGATACTCCTTTTGAACATGATACATAATGCCATGTCCGTGTAAAAGTAGCTCTAACAAGTAAGATGCACATGATGTCTTTTACACTTGATCTCTGAACTTTAAATTAATAAAAAAAAGAGAACAAAAGGAAAAAAAAAAAAGTAAGAGATAATCCTCTATCTGTAAACTTTTCGCGTAATTCTTAATATAAAAGACAATAGCAGTCTTCAGACCAAAAAAAAAATTAAACTCGTCTACCAAATTAGAAAATGAAAGAGGACAGGAAATGGAATATGACCAAGCACAACTTTTTGGTCTAAAAAATACAATTTCAAGAAGCTTAAATAACATATGTCAAAGAAGCCAACTATGTTCTTTGCCACATCTGACCAAGGCAAAAAATCATGGAAGAAGAAAGGAATTATGAGATCTATCTCCAGCTTCAGCTTTTGGGCCTAATCGGCACCAAGCTCTCGACGTAATTCACTGCTACGAGCACGGCTCTCTCATCAAAGACATGAAGTCCACAGTTTTGCTCATTGTAGAAAGCCACGTCCTTCGCAATACAAATGACAGGATCAAACACTTTACTCTGAGGATCATAATACTCCAACCTTTGAACTTCATCATTCATCTGGAGCAGAAGTTTTCCACGACGAAGCGCAACAGGCAACACAAACCTCAGTGGTGGGTGCAGCAGGTCGAAACTAAAGGTAGGAACCCACACATGCTCGGCAAAGTCCTTGGAAATCCACATTTTATATTTCGTCCTATCCTGTGACCAATGAATGAAACACGGGTTACCTTCAAGATTGAAAATCCTAATATTCCCATAGTCGATATTGGGACATCGATGTGGAGGGTTGACTACTCTAAACATTTCGTCTTTGAGATTGAAGCAAAGCAAGGCTTTTGGAGAGTCCCTGGTGGAGTCTGTTATCTATAGTGAAATAGATAACTTCACCCACAGGCTTGGGACAAACACTAATTCCAATCGGTTAGGGTGGATCATCGATATCTCTCCAGGAGAAGTCTGACGTTACTAGAGGAATTACTTCAAAGCCCAGGTTGAATGTTTTTTCTTCAACATTGCAAGAATGGTAGAAATACCGAGCCACTTTGTAAATGTTCATACTTTCAACATATCCTAAAGCAGCTGTAAACCAATTGGGTCTGAGTGTTGAGCAACGGCAAACCATTGCAGTGATGAGGAGGGAACAAATACTTCTGCACTGCAGAATATTCTTCCATGAACAAGAACCTTGATTTTTTTCCTATCTTCTTCATAAGTATACAAGGAGATTCCTCGACAAAAGGGTTTATGAGAAAGAGCTACGAATACGAGCTTGGGATTTTCCCTCGAACGCTTTAGATGCGCGGCTACGAAAGTAGGTTCAGAGAGCAAAGCATGCCATGATTTGCAAACGGATCTGCACTTTAGCAGATCCTTTACAGGGAGTCTGGTGAGTATCTCAATATCAGTGATGCTCTTAAGAGTGGAAGCACGATAATGTATCATAGCCATATCAATCCTTGCTTTTACTGAAAAGTTACAAGATGATAAATGGAGCAGAAGTTATATCTGTTGAATTGATACGAGAATAATTTGATGCTTTACACCATTATATAGCAAGCTAGGCATGGATACTCCTTATCAAAAGTAAACAGTAAAAAATTGGTTATATTAGGACAATGAGTCTTTATTCCAAATTGTAATCCTCATCAAAAATAAACAGTAAAAGGAATTCATTGAGAAAGAGATATCTTTAAGCGAGAGTTGGACAAGGGAAAAAAAAACTATGTGCAGATTTTTCATATTAATGCAAAAAGAAAAAAGAATTCATATAATTCGAATCATGCTCGAATTTGGGTGCAGTTTGCATATGCTTTTGATTCCTAATACAACACATCCCAAAATTAAACAAATTATAAAGTTTTCTGAAATTAAAAGTGAGATCTTACCGATGATGGATCTGAGGAAATAAAAGAAACCCAAGATCGAATTAATCCAATAGCTACAGTGCATACTATCCTGTTCTTATTGGTCTTTATAGCGGTTCAAAGCCAAAAGGATTAATTTCAGCAAACCCCTCTTAACTTTGGGGTGTTGTAGATAACCCTCATCAACTGTTCTAATTCTCAAAAACCCCCCAGCTATTACTCCATGAATATTTTAATTCCACTAAACTTTGGGCATCTCACAAAACCTACTCTACTTAACTTAACCCTCCTTTTTTTACCGGCGCGTAGCACTACTATTCTTCAGAGAGAGAAAAAAACTAAATCTTCTTCTTCTTTTTTTCTGTTAGGGATATTGTAGTTGTTTGCCATTTACAGGTGGGGCTGTCATAAAAGTTTAAAAATTTAGGGGTTTTATGACAAACACTTGGGTCTATCTTGAGCCATGCATAGATGCGAATAGCTTTAATAGTACAAGAAGCTTTTAACTCAGTAACTAGTGAGATTGATATGAAGGAGAAGGTAATACTAGCTCAAGAGGAAAGTATATGCTGATTCGCAAAAATCAGCTAAAGAATTTACAGAAAATATTAGTACTCTAAAAAAGAAGAAAATTTGTATGTAAAAACTAAAGAGTATCAGAAACTCTGATATATAAAGCACATACATTACCTGCACAATTGATAGTTGTAGATGGAGGCCTTAGATAGTCGAAAGTACTAGGTGAGAAAGTGAAGTGATCCACAATAAGAGGTCCATCTTCACCTGAAAACTAATACTCTGAGATCATGAGAATAGCATTTTCTTTTCAGGACACAAAGAGCAAAATTTCTTAAAGTAGTTCAATGACCTGTGCCAGTGACATGTATGCACCCAGTACCTATGGTAAAATGAAGAATTTTTTTTATCATTATGAGTGGTGTAAAATTTGTAGTTGTTTTACATTTCAGTAAATACTAAGAGACCAACCTATGCATGGTTATTAACATAAATTCACTAATATAAATTCACAGACAACTTTGTCCTATGAAAGATATGATTAAAATTTAAAGATGTATGCTCATGGGACATCTGAAAACTGGGTAGCTGAAAATTCTACGCATTAGATGAGCACATCAGAAAGTAAAACAAATGCAAAGGTTAAGGTTGCCTGTAAGATATGTGTGAAGTTAACTGGTAAGAACAAACTCTCATAGTCGATCTAAATACAATTGTCTCTCGCATTAATCACCAGGACCTGGCGACACAATGATACGGACATACTATGTATACGACAATAGAGTATCAATCTAGGCATGGCATTGAAATTAAAAAAATCGAATAAGGTATAACCATAGGCAGTTTCTAACACATTCAGTCTCTACAAAAATAGTTGAGGAATATACAGAGAAGGGAAAAGCCGAACCTTAGGGGTTCATAGACTACTGCCTTAAACAAGAGTATCAAAGGATGTAACAACAACAGTCACAAGCACTTTTTTTTTAGTATCATAAATAGGAAACACGACTATTTGGTTCACAATACTACAACTATCCATTGACCAAACACAAGTTTTGGTCTAAGAAAATTAATTTCAAGAAGCGTAAATAGCATATGTCAAGATACAAAGTTATGTTTTTTGCCATATGTTAATAAAGCAAAGGTGATAGGAAAAGAAAAGAAATTATCAGCTCTATCTCTAGCGAAATTATCAGCTCTATCTCTAGCTTCAGCTTTTGGGAATGATTGGCACCAAGCTTTCCACAAAATTCATTACTTCAAAGGGCGCTGTCTCATGAAAGAAGTGATACCCACATTTCTGCTTATTGTAGAAAGCCAAATCCTCTGCGATGCAAATGACAGGATCAAACACTTTACCCTGAGGATCATAATACTCCAACCTTTGAACTCCATCATGTATCTCGAGCAGAAGCTTTCCATGACGAAACGCGAGAGGCACCAGAAGCCTCGGTGGCTGCAACAGATCGAAACTAAAGGTAGGAATCCACACATGCTCGATAAAGTCCTTGGAACACATTTTATATTTCCTCCTATCCTGTGACTGATGAATGAAACATGGATTGCCTTCAAGGTTCACGATGCTCATGTTGTCATAGTCAATGGGACATTGATAAGGGGGGTCGACCACTCTAAACTTTTCGTCTCTGAGATTGAAGAGAAGGAAGGCTTTTGGAGAGCCCTGATGGAGTCTGTTATCGATGATGAAATAGATAACTTTGCCCACAGACTGGGAACAAACACGGCTTCCAGTCGGATAGGGTGGGTCCTCGGCGATTCTCCATGAAGAATCTAATCCTAGAGTAAGGACTTCAAAGCCAAGGTCGTAGGTATTTAACCAATGATCGCAATAATTGTAGATATACCGGGCTACTTTGTAAACGTTTATACCTTCAACATAGCCTAAAGATGCTGTATAATTAAATCCCTGCATCTGAGTAACATAGTCACGCTTGTCTGAAGGTAGGGCTACCAACTCTTTAGTACTGGGATTGCGCACAACCAATTGTCTTGTAGAGTTGTAGTATTGAGCAGCACCAAACCGTTGCAGTGTTGAGGAGGAAACATACACCCCTGATAAGAAACAAATTCTTCCCCGAACAAGAACCTGGCTTTCTTCTTGCGCTCCTCATAAGTATACATGTCGATTCCTCGACGTGGGAGTTTAGGCGAAAAAGCTACGATTATGAGCTGGGGATTTTCCCTCGAACGCTTCAGATGCGCCGCTATGAAGACAGGATCAGAGAGCAAAGCATGCCATGATCTGCACACGGATTTACACTTTACCAGACTTTTCACGGGAAGTCGGATGAGTATCTCAAAGGCGATGAATTCGGTTATACTATCATATTGCTCATATTCATGCTTCTTCCTTCTTTTGATCTGAGATTTTAGCTCAAATACCATGATGCTATTTTTTTTCTCTTAATCAATGACAGAGTTGAAGAACTATTATTTGTCATAGCCACATCAATCCTTCTGTCACAGGAGAATTAGTTTGATGCAGGGCATCAATATATAGATAGCTGGGCCCAGACCTTCCTAATTCGAGTAGTAATCTATTAGATTTCTGAAATAAAAAAATAAATCTAACATACTGCAAAAAGAATTGAGTCCTGTATTTAAAAAAAAAAAAATCCTATGACTAATCTAATCCTACTCCTACTCAGCTTTTGATTCCTTATACCTGCACGGCTCTCAAAGCATAAGTAAAAAACAAAAAAGGAATTTGATTGACATAGAGATATCTTTATCACTATTTGTGACCCTGCTCGAATTTGGATGCAGTTTTCATGTGCTTGTGATCCCTAATACTAAAATTAAACGAAAAAAAGGAAATTTTATTAAGAAAGATAGAATCTTTACCAGTGATGGAGGTGAGAAGGAAGGACATCGATAAGAAAATTAGAAAACCCTAGGTCGAGTGCATAACAATGCTCCAATGCCAACATGAAATATTTGGGAGAAGGGTTTTTTGTACATTAGTCCCTTATATCTTAATATTTTGAATAATTCACTAACATCTTTAAAATTACTAATAGGTCCAATAATCCATGTACTGCTGCTATTGTTGTTGATGAAGGGATTACTTTGAATGCTCATCAAAATCAGAGGATCTAATAGGAATTTTAATGTTTCAGGGACTAATTTGAGATACTTATAAGACTTGGAGATCATGATATCAGTTTCGAATTATGTGAGGGGCTAATTCAAAATATTATAGATGCAAGGAACTAACGAACAAAATTGACCCGGCCATCCGTGCCATCTGTGCGAATTATTTGTTTAAGCATGGGGGTGTTTGTTTAGTTGAAAATGAGAAACGAAAGTATGAAAGTGACTTAAAACTTTCCTATTTTAAATTAGTTAATGTAAGGTTACTAAAATGCTATTAAATAAATATTTTGTTATTAAAAATAGTTATAAATTGATTATACAATAAAAATATAAAATATAAATAATTTATAAAGTTTTGTTAAGGATTTATTTTTAATCAAATAAATGAGTACTTTTACCCGTACGTATCACCTATCTTCCATTCATTTCTTTGTAATCACCAAAAATATTGAAAAATATAATATAGTTTTAAATAAACAAGTCTTAAGCCCATGCTCATACGGGTAGAATTTTTACTAAAGTTAAGTGAGGGTTAAAGTTGAGGAACTAAAATAATTTGAAAGAAAATTTACAATTATCGTGGGTTACGATCGAAAAAATTCAAAACTAAAATATGAGAAAATTTCAATAAATCCTAAATTAGTTTTGTTGTTTGGAACTAAATCCCCAATATCTTTGAGACTCTGAATAAACCGCAATATGTTTTGGCAAAACCCTCAAAATTAACATCATTAGTTCATGTATAGTTAAATGACCAAAATGCCCCTAATACATTTTGGAGGAAATTACAATAAGTTTTATGCTTTGTCACTTAATCCCTAATTACTTTTGGCGAAAATTCCTAATAATGGATGTTTATATTTTTTCAAAATTTTTGAGAGGTTTGTTTGTAATATTTAGATTTTTAAGTGGTTATTTATAATTTTAAAATTTAAAGGGGTTTGTAATTTTAGATTTTGGGGTTGCTTATAACTTTTAAAATTTTAGGGTTTTTCTGGGGTTCTTTGTATTTTTTTAATTTAAAGGGTCTATTTACAAATTTTTTATTTTTTCAGGCTGTTTATAATTTTAGATATTTCATTATGCTATTTATCATTTGTTATTTTTGTAATTATCATATTTTTAGGTGTTTGTTTTAGCTTTTCGATTTTTGGGGAGTCGTTTGTAATTTTAGAGTTTTCACAGGGTTTGTAGTTTTCATTTTTTTCTAGCAGTTCTTTATAATTTATAAATTTTTGGGGTCATGTATAATTTTAGAATTTTAGGGTCTTTTGCAATATTTATGTATTTAAGGTTTTATTTTTAATTTTAGATTTTTTGAGGCTATATATAATTTTTAAATTTGCAAGGGTTTGTTTGTGATATCCCAATTTGTTAAGGAGTTTTCTATAATTTTAGTAATTCAAAGGAAATTGTTTGTATCATTCAAATTTTTCTACATATTGTTTGTGATTTTAGATTTTTACTAAGCTATTTGTAATTTTTATATTTTTAATAATTATTTGTAATTTTATGGGTTAACATGCAAATACAAATGATTTGAGGGGTATATAATGGTCTTGAGGGTTAATTTTGTTAATGTAAAATATAAGATAACCCCAATTATGGAGGTTAAGTGCAAAAAAATTAAACATTTTGGGGGTTCTCTGTGAGTTTCAAATATTTTGGCGGTTTAGTGTTAAATCCGCAAAGATATGAGCGGTTTATTGAATTCATTCTTTAAAAAATTAAGGAGGGCTCTATGATAATTTTTTTAAATTTTTTATTTTTATGAGTAAAATTTTCTAATTATGAACATGAATAGTTTTAATTTGATAAGAATTCTTCGGAAGATAGAATTAGTTGTACACATGTCACTTTCTAATAGGATAAAGGGATATATGATTTTTTTTATATTAAGGATTTAACACGTGGCACGTTTTTGTACACATGGCGTTTTATGGTGCATCTAGGGATAGTTTACCAATTTCTCTTTACTATATAAAGGAGGATTATATTGTTGTGTCTGCCTGCAGGTAAGGCTACCAACTCTTTAGCACTCGGATTGCATACAGCCAACTGGTTCTGAGTATGGAGCAACACCAAAACCATTGCAGTGCTGAGGAGGGAACAAATACTTCTGCATTACAGAAAATTCTTCCCTCGATTTTTTAGTCCCTTCCTGATAAGTAGACATAGCGATTCCTCGATGTGCGTATGTGCGAGAAATAGCTACGGTTACAAGCTGTGGATCTTCCCTCAAACGCTTCAGATGCGCAGCTATGAAGGTAGGAGAAGAGAGCAAAGCATGCCACGACTTGCACGCGGATTTGCGCTTTAGCACGCTCTTTACGGGGAGTCTGGTGAGAATCTCAAAAGCGATGAATTCGGCGAGACCATCACACTGTTCAGGTTCATGCTCCTCTTTTTCCTAAGCACTGTAATGTATCCTAGCCATATCAATCCTTACTGTTACTGAAAACTAACAAGATGAGAAATCAAGCAGAACTTAGATCTGCAGAAATGAGAGGAGACATTGTATAGCCAGCTAGTCCGGATATTCCTAATTCAAGGAGGAGGAGTAGTAGTATGAGATTTCTAAAAGTTAAAAAAAAAGTCTTCATATTACAACAACAAAACCTTATCCCAAAATTTTGGTGAACATTAGTATGACTAATCAAAGTCCAATCCTACTCAAATTTGTAACGTTGTTCTAATATGTTTCGGATACCTTATACCTGTGGGACTCTCAAAACACAATGACATCCAGATAAACTAAACTATATACAAGCTAAAGGAATTAGAAAGTTTTTCTGAGTCAGAAGTACACAAAAAGAAGACGAATTCACTAAGAAAGAGGTAAGCATGAGTTGGATAAGGAAAAATTCTAGGCTGAGATCTTCCTAATTCAAGGATAAACTAAACAATTAGATTCCTGGAAGAAAAAAAATTGCCATATGATTAATCTAAATTATAACCCTACTCCAATTTGGATACAGTTTTCATATGCATATGACTCCTCATTCGACATATTGCTAAGATTAAAAGAATCAAAAAGTTTCCTGAAATTATATGTGAACAAAGGAATTCATTGAGATAGAGAAATCTCACTGGTTTCTGATTTTAAAAAAAAATCCTTTTCGAGGTAAATAACTAGTCGGTAACACCTATAGTAAATATTATGACATTCTCATTGGATCTTTACACGGATCCAAATCCAAAAACCCAGTAACTATTCACGTTACATAACCAACTGGTAAACTGGTAAGATGAGGCTAAGCAATTAGACTCTAAGGCTCGAAACGAACTGAACCCAGTAGAGTCTCGAGGTCTTCATATTTGTATTCATTTACAACTTTCGATCCGAATATTCTTTTCTGAATTTTTTCGATCCAAATTCCAACATGAATATTCATCGAGCATTTATCGAATGCTGAATATATTTATTTGACTCTGATAATAGTTCAGCAATTTATGACAGAAAATTGATATGAAGGAAAAGGTAAAAGTAGCTCAAGAGGAAAGTATATGCTGATTCACAAAAATCAGCTAAAGAATTTACAGAAAATCTTTTACTAGGGTATACACTAAAGCAAAACCAAAAGACCTCAAAACTCACCAGAGTTTGCCACATAGGATTTCTCCTTCACAAATTATTTTGACACGTGGACAATGATCTTAGCCGTCCATTTTAAAAACAATTTTCGATATTTATTTTTAACCCTTCAAAATTCCGAAATTCAAATCATATCAAAAATAAAATATTTCCATAATAACAAGAACCGAAATAATTTTAACAATTTCGGATATGTAATATATTTCGAAATCTAATTTATATGGAAATCCGATTTATATGGCAAATCCAATTTTTGAATATATATATAACTATCTATTTTATAACTATCTAATATCTTTTTTAATTTAAAGCAAAACCGAAATTTAGGGAAATATCGGATATTTATAATTCCTACCTAATTTAGTTTACCAAATATCTTTTCATTTAAAGCAAAACCGAAATTTATGGCAAATTTCGGATATTAAGTATAACTGAAATATATTACTACCTAATTTATTGCTGCAAAATATCTTTTCAATTTAAGCCAAACCAAAATTTATCATCTCCATTTTCATGCATTAGATTTGAAAAAATGAATAAAATGTTCATTTAGAAATATTTTCCGATTAATTTTAGTTTGTAATATTTTATGATTTAAAAACAAAATTTTACATTATTTGTTGTTATATTTTTGGATTTTGCTTATTTTTCTGATGTTATAGGTAATTGATCTACGTTTTGAAGAGTGAGGTTGCAACTAATACATCAAACGAGGTAAATAATTAAATTTGGGTGAAATAATTTTGATTTTTTAAAATTTAGTTAGTATATTTCGGATTTTTATATTTTTGTATATTAATTTTGTTATATTTTTTTTATTTCACATTTTTAATAATAATTATTTTTATATTTTCAGATTCGTAATTTCATTTATATTTTTGTTGAGTGCAGTGATCAACTCCAATCATATCATTCATCTCGGATCTATAATCAGAATAGATCAAACGAGGTAATTAATTATTTTTGGTGAAATAATTTTAATTTTTTACATTTTAGTTGTTATATTTCGGATTTTATCATTTTTTAATATTAATTGTGGTTATATTTCGATTTTTACATTTGAAAATATAAATTGTTGCTAAATTTTCAAATATTTATCATTTTATCAAACGAGGTAATTATATTTTTGTTGAGTGCATTATTTTTTATCATTTTTGAATATAAATTGTTGTTATATAATTATTATATTAATTAATTTCGGTTTTCATATAATTTTTACATTAGATATTGATTTTCGAGTTTTCTGAAAATAATTTTTACAAAAATTTCAGTTATAATATCGGTTTTTAAAATAAAAATATGTTTAGATAAATTTTTAGATATTGATTTTAAGTTTGTTTGAAAATGTTTTACAAAAATAATTATATAATTATTATATTAATTAATTTCGGATTTAATAAAATTTATTAGATTAGATATTGATTTTTGGTTTTTGAAAATAATTTTGAAAATTATTTTTACAAAAACTCAGTCATAATTTCGGTTTTTAAAATAAAAATATGTTTAGATAAATTTTTAGATATTGATTTTCAGTTTGTTTGAAAATATTTTCATAAAATATTTTATAACAATAATTATGTAATTATTATATTAATTAGTTTCCATTTTCATATAATTCATTTAATTATATATTGATTTTCTTTTTTTGAAAATTAATTATGAAAATTATTTTTACAAAAATTTCACTTATAATTTCTTTTTTAAAATAAAAATATGTTTAGAAAAATTTTTAGATATTGATTTTCAGTTTGTTTGAAAATATTTTCATAAAATATTTCACAACAAAAATTATATAATTATATAATTATATAATTTTTGTAAAATATTTTAGAACAATAATTATGAAATTATTATATTAATTAATTTCGGTTTTCATATAATTTTTATAATAAATATTTATTTTCAGTTTTTGAAAATTATTTTTACAAAAATTTCAGTTATAATTTCGGTTTTTAAAATTAAAATAAGTTTAGATAAATTTTTAGATATTGATTTTCACTTTGTTTGAAAATATTTTCATAAAATATTTTTTCATCAATAATTATCTAATTATTATATTAATTAATTTCGGTTTTCATTTAATTTTTAGATTAGATATTGATTTTCCGTTTTTTGAAAATTATTTTTACAAAAAATCAGTTATAATTTCGGTTTTTAAAATAAAAATATGTTTAGATAAATTTTTAGATATTGATTTTCAGTTTGTTTGCAAATATTTTCATAAAATATTTTTCATAAATATTTATATAATTATTATATAAAACCTAAAAATTACATCAATTATTATATCAAAAAATTAGTTAAATATCTTTGGTAAGTTATTTTATAAATATCTAACTAATTAACCGAATATACTTATAGTTAATTAATTGATTAGAATTTTATAATGATAGGTATTCTACTTATTTCGGGTTATTTAAAACTTTTCAAAATACATAATCCAAAATAATTTGTGTAGATCTCAAAACAACCAAATATTTCGTTAAATATATTTTTCTAATGATATTGTAATTATTTAGAGTTTCTAAAAACTTACCAAAAATACATAAATCGAAATAATTTGTTATTCGGTTGATTTATAATTAGTTAAATATTTTTGGAAAGTTGTTAAAATTCTCTAGAAAATTACTAAATTAATTTTCTGATTTGATATTTTAAAACTATCTTGGTATGTGTTTGAAAATATCGGATTGTTTAAAACCTAAAACCGAAATCTATAATTATCTTCTATTTTCATTTTTGTAAATTACCAAAAATTTTAAAATGATAAAATTAGTGATTCAATTCAATTAAAATTAGTTAAATAGTTTTGGTAAGTTATTTAAAAATATCTAACTAATTAACAAAATATACTCATAGTTAAATAATTGATTAGAATTTTATAATGAAAGGTATTTTAATTAGTTCGGTTTTTCAAAACTTACTAAAAATACATAAACCAATATAATTTGTGTAAATCTAGAAAACTTTAACCAAATATTTCATTAAATAGATTTTTCTAATGATACTTTAGTTATTTTGATTTTTAAAAACTTACCAAAAATTCATAAACCGAAATAATTGGTGATTTGGTTGATTTATAATTAGTTAAATAAATTTGGTAAGTTGTTAAAACAAATTTCTAAATAATTACTAAATTATTTTTCAGATTTGATTATTTAGAATAATATCTTGGTATGTTTTGTAAATATCAGATTTTTAAAAACTTAAATCCGAAATTATTAAACGGAAATAATTAGTGATTTCAATTTATTTATAATTTGCTAAATAGTTTTGTCAAGTTATCTAAACAATATCTATCTAATTAACAGAATATACTTTTCTTAATCATGATATATAATTTCCAAATTTAGTTTTGGTAAATAATTTCGGTTTATGTTAAAAAGGATGGTAACATGATATTTTTGCTTAAATTGAAATATCTTAAATTAACTAAAATCTATCAAATATCTAAATAATTACTAAAATAATTACTTAAATTACTGAAATCTATCAAATCTCTAAAAATTACTAAAATTAAAAACAGAAATAATTAGTGATTTCAGTTTATTTAAAATTAGCTAAATAGTTTTGTTAAGTTATTTAAACAATATCTATCTAATTAGCGAATATACTTTTCTTATTAATGATATATAATTACCAAATATAGTTTTGATAAATTTTGGTAAATAATTTTGGTTTATGTTAAAAAGGATGGTAACATGATATATTTTTGGTTAAATTGAAATATCTTAAAAACTGAAATCTATCTATTTAAATATATAATTACTTCTTTTAATCATGGGATTTTATTAAATCACCGAATATTCTAAATAGATATTTCAGTTACATTAGTTAAATAGATAATGATATGTAATTACCAAATATAGTTTTGGTAAGTTTTGGTAAATAATTTCGTTTATGTTAAAAAGGATGGTAACATGATATTTTTGCTTAAATTGAAATATCTTAAATTAACTAAAATCTATCAAATATCTAAATAATTACTAAAATAATTACTTAAATTACTGAAATCTATCAAATCTCTAAAAATTACTAAAATTAAAAACAGAAATAATTAGTGATTTCAGTTTATTTAAAATTAGCTAAATAGTTTTGTTAAGTTATTTAAACAATATCTATCTAATTAGCCGAATATACTTTTCTTATTAATGATATATAATTACCAAATATAGTTTTGATAAATTTTGGTAAATAATTTTGGTTTATGTTAAAAAGGATGGTAACATGATATATTTTTGGTTAAATTGAAATATCTTAAAAACTGAAATCTATCTATTTAAATATATAATTACTTCTTTTAATCATGGGATTTTATTAAATCACCGAATATTCTAAATAGATATTTCAGTTACATTAGTTAAATAGATAATGATATGTAATTACCAAATATAGTTTTGGTAAGTTTTGGTAAATAATTTCGTTTATGTTAAAAAGGATGGTAACATGATATTTTTGCTTAAATTGAAATATCTTAAATTAACTAAAATCTATCAAATATCTAAATAATTACTAAAATAATTACTTAAATTACTGAAATCTATCAAATCTCTAAAAATTACTAAAATTAAAAACAGAAATAATTAGTGATTTCAGTTTATTTAAAATTAGCTAAATAGTTTTGTTAAGTTATTTAAACAATATCTATCTAATTAGCCGAATATACTTTTCTTATTAATGATATATAATTACCAAATATAGTTTTGATAAATTTTGGTAAATAATTTTGGTTTATGTTAAAAAGGATGGTAACATGATATATTTTTGGTTAAATTGAAATATCTTAAAAACTGAAATCTATCTATTTAAATATATAATTACTTCTTTTAATCATGGGATTTTATTAAATCACCGAATATTCTAAATAGATATTTCAGTTACATTAGTTAAATAGATAATGATATGTAATTACCAAATATAGTTTTGGTAAGTTTTGGTAAATAATTTCGTTTATGTTAAAAAGGATGGTAACATGATATATTTTTGGTTAAATTGAAATATCTTAAAAATCGAAATCTATCTATTTAAATATATAATTACTTTTTCTAATCATGGGATTTTAACAAATCACCGAATATTCTAAATAGATATTTCGGTTACATTAGTTAAATAGATTAGGGTTAATTATTATTTTAAATATTTTGGTTTATTATCTAAGTAATTTGATATACAAACATGCTATAAATATATCCCAACCTTTGTATATACATCTCATCTAAAAAATTAAAAGTATTAAAAATCTGAAATTTTCAAATCTCAGTTAATAATATAATTTGGATAAAATAATATAATTAGTATCAAATCTCAGTTAATAAATTAAGTGGTTAATAAAATGTTTTTGTTATAATTCAGATAAAAATTAACGAATTTTGCTATCATTTAAGAAAATTAACGAATATTGCTATATTTTTGGATAAAATAAATATAATAATTTAATTTGGATATTTAATTATATTTATAAAATCTCAGTTAATAATATAATTTACAAAATTTATATACATAAAAATTTATATATAATTCAGATAAAATCTCAGTTAATAATATAAATCTAAGAATAATTTTGTATTATATAAAAAAGTAACTAATTAGAAATTTGGATACTAATCATGAAAATAATCTTAAAATCTTCTACATTCAAAACCCTCCTACAACCGGTGAAAAAATAAGGATGCAATCAGGTTAGTTTATTTATAAAGTAATTAATTTTTATATGTAATTTTATTTGTTAAATTCAGTATATAAACATGTTTTTATTTTACGAAATGGACAAAGATCCGAACTTTCAACTTTCAAGAAGAGGATGAAGACGGAGAAAAATAATTACAAATTATTATAGCTCTTCTTTGTATTTTGCTTATTAAATCTTATGACTGCTTCATTGCTTGAGAACTTTTTTTGATGCATCATTTGCTAATAATGTTTTGGAATATTAAACTATCTTATATTTTAATTTCATTCAAGTTTTATTTAGGATATTTTGATTATTTACATTTTATTCATTTATTATGATAATTTAGCTTGAATGATATTAATTTTAATTATAGCTTTTATATAAGTTGTTTAATATCATTATTTACAGACGGATACATGTTATCTAACCTCATTGGGGTGTGTGAGAGTGAGATTCACGTGTTTCAAGGGGTGAGTCGTTAGATATTAAAAATTATATTCGGATTAGAGTGATTGAAAAACGACGAAATATACATAAATTGCGGTAAGACCGTGCTTAGCACGGGCTAAAACACTAGTATTACTTGAAAAAAGAAGAAAATTTGTATGTGAAAACTAAAGAGTATTGGAAATTCTGACATATAAAGCACGTCAATTACCTGAACAACTGATAATTGTAGATGGAGGCTTTAGACAGTCGGAAATACTCGGTGAGAAAGTGAAGTGATCCATAGTAAGAGGTCCATCTTCACCTGAAAACTAATATTCTGAGATCATGAGAATAGCATTTTCTTTTCATGACACAAAGAGCAAAATTTCTTAAAATAATTTAATGACTTATCCCAGTGACATGTATGCACCCAGTACCTATGATAAAATAGGAAGAAAAAAAAAATTATTAGTATAAGTGGTGTGTAAAATTTGTAGTTGTTTTACTTTTCAATAAATATTAAGAGACCAACCTATGCATGGTTATTAACATAAATTCACGGACAACTTTGTCCTGTAAAAGATGTGATTAAAATTTAAAGATGTATGCAATGGGACATTTGAATACTGGGTAGCTGAAAATTCTACGCATAAGATGAGTACATCAGAAAGTAAAACAAATGCAAAGGTTAAGGTTACCTGTAAGATATGTATCAAGTTAACTGGTAAGAATAAACTCTCACAGTCGATCTAAATACAATTCTCTCCCATTAATCACCAAGACCTGGCGACACAATGATACGGACATACTATGTATATGACAATTGAGTATCAATCTAGGCATGACATTGAAATGAAAAAAATCGAATAAGGTATAACCATAGGCAGCTTCTAACACATTCAGTCTCAACAAAAATTGTCTAGGAGTATACAGAGAAGGGAAAAGCCGAACCTTTGAGGGGTTCATAGACTACTGCCTTAACAAGAGTATCAAAGGATGTCACCACACCAGTCACAAACACTTTTTTTTAGTATCATAAATAGGAAACACAAGTATTTGGTTTACAATACTATAACCATCCATTGACTAAACACAAGTTTTGATCTAAGAAAATTAATTTCAAGAAGCGTAAATGGCATATGTCAAGATACAAAGTTATGTTCTTTGCCCTATGTTAATAAGGCAAAGGTGATAGAAAAAGAAAAGAAATTATCAGCTCTATCTCCAGTTTCAGCTTTTGGGAATGATTGGCACCAAGCTTTCCACAAAATTCACTACTGCGAAGGGCGCTGTCTCATGAAAGAAGTGATACCCACATTTCTGCTTATTGTAGAAAGCCAAATCCTCCGCGATGCAAATGACAGGATCAAACACTTTACTCTGAGGATCATAATACTCCAACCTTTGAACTTCATCATGTATCTCGAGCAGAAGCTTTCCATGACGGAACGCGAGAGGCACCAGAAGCCTCGGTGGCTGCAACAGATCGAAACTAAAGGTAGGAATCCACACATGCTCGATAAAGTCCCTGGAAATCCACATTTTACATTTCCTCCTATCCTGTGACTGATGAATGAAACACGGATTGCCTTCAAGATTCACGATGCTCATATTGTCATAGTCAATGGGACATTGATAAGGGGGGTCGACCACTCTAAACTTTTCGTCTCTGAGATTGAAGCTAAGGAAGGCTTTTGGAGAGCACTGATGGAGTCTGTTATCGATGATGAAATAGATAACTTCGCCCACAGACTGGGGACAAACACGGCTTCCAGTCGGATAGGGTGGGTCCTTGGCGATTCTCCATGAAGAATCTAATCCTAGAGTAAGGACTTCAAAGTCCAGGTCGTAGGTATTTAACCGATAATTGCAATAATTGTAGATATACCGGGCTACTTTGTAAACGTTTATACCTTCAACATAGCCTAAAGAAGCCGTATAATTAGATCCCTTCATCCAAGTAAGATAATCGTGCTTGTCTGAAGGTAAGGCTACCAACTCTTTAGTACTGGGATTGCACACAACCAACTGTCTTGTAGTATTCAGCAGCACCAAACCGTTGCAGTGTTGAGGAGGAGACATATACTCCTGATATGAAACAAATTCTTCCCCGAACAAGAACCTGGCTTTCTTCTTCCGCTCCTCATAAGTATACATGTCGATTCCTCGACGTGGGAGTTTAGGCGAAAAAGCGACGATTATGAGCTGGGGATTTTCCCTCGAACGCTTCAGGTGCGCCGCTATGAAGACAGGATCAGAGAGCAAAGCGTGCCATGATCTGCACACGGATTTACACCTTACCAGGCTTTTCACAGGGAGTCGGGTGAGTATCTCAAAGGCGATGAATTCGGTTATACTATCACGTTGCTCATATTCATGCTTCTTCCTTCTTTTGATCTGAGATTTTAGCTCAATACCCATGATGGTATTTTTTCTCTTAATCAATGGCAGAATTGAAGAACTATTATTTATCATAGCCACATCAATCCTTCTATCACAGGAGAAGTAGTTTGATGCAGGACATCAATATATAGATAGCTGCAAAGAATTTTGAGTCCTGTATTTTTTTTTAAAAAAATCCTATGACTAATCTAATTATACTCCTACTCAGATTTGGATGCTGGTCAAGTACGCTTTTGATTCCTTATATCAATTAAAAATAATAATAATAGAAAGCCCTGGGTCGAGGTGCATAGCTAATCTCCAACGCCAACCGCAAATATTAGGGAGACGGGTCTTTTTGGTACTTTTGTCCCTCTTTCTTAATATTTTGAATTAGTCCCTAAGATCTTTAAAATTGCTATAGTGTCCTCTAATCCGTGCAGTGTTGCTATTGCTGTTGGTGGAGGGATAAATTTGAATGGTAATAAAAATCAGAGGATCTATTGTGAATTTTAATGTTTCAGGGACTAATTTGAGATACTTATAAGAATTAAAGATCACGGCATCAATTTCAAATTATGTGAGGGACTAATTCCACAAAATTCACTACTGCGAAGGGCGCTGTCTCATGAAAGAAGTGATACCCACATTTCTGCTTATTGTAGAAAGCCAAATCCTCCGCGATGCAAATGACAGGATCAAACACTTTACTCTGAGGATCATAATACTCCAACCTTTGAACTTCATCATGTATCTCGAGCAGAAGCTTTCCATGACGAACGCGAGAGCACCAGAAGCCTCGGTGGCTGCAACAGATCGAAACTAAAGGTAGGAATCCACACATGCTCGATAAAGTCCCTGAAATCCACATTTTACATTTCCTCCTATCCTGTGACTGATGAATGAAACACGGATTGCCTTCAAGATTCACGATGCTCATATTGTCATAGTCAATGGGACATTGATAAGGGGGGTCGACCACTCTAAACTTTTCGTCTCTGAGATTGAAGCTAAGGAAGGCTTTTGGAGAGCACTGATGGAGTCTGTTATCGATGATGAAATAGATAACTTCGCCCACAGACTGGGGACAAACACGGCTTCCAGTCGGATAGGGTGGGTCCTTGGCGATTCTCCATGAAGAATCTAATCCTAGAGTAAGGACTTCAAAGTCCAGGTCGTAGGTATTTAACCGATAATTGCAATAATTGTAGATATACGGGCTACTTTGTAAACGTTTATACCTTCAACATAGCCTAAAGAAGCCGTATAATTAGATCCCTTCATCCAAGTAAGATAATCGTGCTTGTCTGAAGGTAAGGCTACCAACTCTTTAGTACTGGGATTGCACACAACCAACTGTCTTGTAGTATTCAGCAGCACCAAACCGTTGCAGTGTTGAGGAGGAGACATATACTCCTGATATGAAACAAATTCTTCCCCGAACAAGAACCTGGCTTTCTTCTTCCGCTCCTCATAAGTATACATGTCGATTCCTCGACGTGGGAGTTTAGGCGAAAAAGCGACGATTATGAGCTGGGGATTTTCCCTCGAACGCTTCAGGTGCGCCGCTATGAAGACAGGATCAGAGAGCAAAGCGTGCCATGATCTGCACACGGATTTACACCTTACCAGGCTTTTCACAGGGAGTCGGGTGAGTATCTCAAAGGCGATGAATTCGGTTATACTATCACGTTGCTCATATTCATGCTTCTTCCTTCTTTTGATCTGAGATTTTAGCTCAATACCCATGATGGTATTTTTTTTCTCTTAATCAATGGCAGAATTGAAGAACTATTATTTATCATAGCCACATCAATCCTTCTATCACAGGAGAAGTAGTTTGATGCAGGACATCAATATATAGATAGCTGCAAAAAGAATTTTGAGTCCTGTATTTTTTTTTTAAAAAAATCCTATGACTAATCTAATTATACTCCTACTCAGATTTGGATGCTGGTCAAGTACGCTTTTGATTCCTTATATCAATTAAAAAATAATAATAATAGAAAGCCCTGGGTCGAGGTGCATAGCTAATCTCCAACGCCAACCGCAAATATTAGGGAGACGGGTCTTTTTTGGTACTTTTGTCCCTCTTTCTTAATATTTTGAATTAGTCCCTAAGATCTTTAAAATTGCTATAGTGTCCTCTAATCCGTGCAGTGTTGCTATTGCTGTTGGTGGAGGGATAAATTTGAATGGTAATAAAAATCAGAGGATCTATTGTGAATTTTAATGTTTCAGGGACTAATTTGAGATACTTATAAGAATTAAAGATCACGGCATCAATTTCAAATTATGTGAGGGACTAATTCAAAATATTATAGATATGAGGAACAAACGAACAAAATTGATCCGGCAACCCGTGGCATCTGTGTGAAATAATAAAAATATATGTTTAAGCATTTGTTTTAAAAATACACACTAAGGCTGTGCTTGGCAAAGGGTTAATGAAGGGGTTAAAGGAGGTTTAACCCTTCACTAACCTGCCAAACACTAATTTTGAGATAAGAGGTTTGTTAAACCTTGATAAGCAGTTAAAGTAATGTAATCGACTATAACCCTTCATTTCGAAGGGTTAACAATTCCGCCGATTTAGGCGGCCTAAAGTTAACCTGTCTCATGTTAGGAGGGCAAATGCTGTAGTTTATTTTTATTTGCAACTACGCCATATTGAGTTGGGATTAATTTATTAGTTGAATGCTTCACTCAAAGCTAGTTGGCTGCTTCATAATTCGATTCATGTTGGGTACTTGAGAGAAGAGTGTTTAATTTAACATTTGTAGGGTCGAAAAAATGTTTATTGATTGAATGAATGTGTTACAATCAAATTCTCTCGATTACAGAGGAAGAGAAGATTGATTTGACTTCTCTTTTGTATGGGTTCTTGGTGGCGAGAGGATGCTTCACTCGATGCTCAAGTCGAGATTACTTCCCGTTGACGATCAGATCAAAGCTGCGAATGATCTAGAGGTTGCTGATGAGGTTCCTGATCTCTCTCCTGCGCAAGTGTTGAATTTCCCAAAAGGTCTTCTCTGACTTTTTTTTTTCTTCCTTCCCCTCCCTCTTCGAGCTGGCTATTTATAGGGTTTAAGGTGTAATCGACCCTATTTATCACTCCTAAATGAGGGTTAATGGCCCTCCGATCGTGCCAAAACGTTGTGGGCGAACCTCGTCGAATGAAGAGCTTTGCCGCTTGGCGAACCTCGGTTGAGTGGAGAGCTTCACCGCTGGCGAACCTCGTCAAACTTTGATGTTGTGGGCGAGCCTCGCAAACTTTGATGTTGTGGGCGAGCCTCGCAAACTTTGATGTTGTGGGCGAGCCTCGCAAACTTTGATGTTGTGGGCGAGCCTCGCAAACTTTGATGTTGTGGGCGAGCCTCGCAAACTTTGATGTTGTGGGCGAGCCTCGCAAACTTTGATGTTGTGGGCGAGCCTCGCAAACTTTGATGTTGTGGGCGAGCCTCGCAAACTTTGATGTTGTGGGCGAGCCTCGCAAACTTTGATGTTGTGGGCGAGCCTCGCAAACTTTGATGTTGTGGGCGAGCCTCGCAAACTTTGATGTTGTGGGCGAGCCTCGCAAACTTTGATGTTGTGGGCGAGCCTCGCAAACTTTGATGTTGTGGGCGAGCCTCGCAAACTTTGATGTTGTGGGCGAGCCTCGCAAACTTTGATGTTGTGGGCGAACCTCGTCGGGCGTTGATGTTGTGGGCGAGCCTCGCAAACTTTGATGTTGTGGGCGAGCCTCGCAAACTTTGATGTTGTGGGCGAGCCTCGCAAACTTTGATGTTGTGGGCGAACCTCGTCGAATGAAGAGCTTTGCCGCTTGGCGAACCTCGGTTGAGTGAAGAGCTTCACGCTGGCGAACCTCGTCAATGAAGAGCTTTGCCGCTTGGCGAACCTCGTCAAACTTTGATGTTGTGGGCGAACCTCGTCGAATGAAGAGCTTTGCCGCTTGGCGAACCTCGTCAAACTTTGATGTTGTGGGCGAGCCTCGCAAACTTTGATGTTGTGGGCGAGCCTCGCAAACTTTGATGTTGTGGGCGAGCCTCGCAAACTTTGATGTTGTGGGCGAGCCTCGCAAACTTTGATGTTGTGGGCGAGCCTCGCAAACTTTGATGTTGTGGGCGAGCCTCGCAAACTTTGATGTTGTGGGCGAGCCTCGCAAACTTTGATGTTGTGGGCGAGCCTCGCAAACTTTGATGTTGTGGGCGAGCCTCGCAAACTTTGATGTTGTGGGCGAACCTCGTCGAATGAAGAGCTTTGCCGCTTGGCGAACCTCGGTTGAGTGGAGAGCTTCACCGCTGGCGAACCTCGTCAAACTTTGATGTTGTAGGCGAGCCTCGTCAAACCATCGTTGTGGGCGAACCTCGCCTCGAATGAAGAGCTTTGCCGCTTGGCGAACCTCGCTCGAATGAAGAGCTTTGCCGCTGGCGAACCTCGCTCGAATGAAGAGCTTTGCCGCTGGCGAACCTCGCTCGAATGAAGAGCTTTGCCGCTTGGCGAACCTCGGTTGAGTGGAGAGCTTCACCGCTGGCGAACCTCGCTCGAATGAAGAGCTTTGCCGCTTGGCGAACCTCGCTCGAATGAAGAGCTTTGCCGCTGGCGAACCTCGCTCGAATGAAGAGCTTTGCCGCTTGGCGAACCTCGGTTGAGTGGAGAGCTTCACCGCTGGCGAACCTCGCTCGAATGAAGAGCTTTGCCGCTTGGCGAACCTCGCTCGAATGAAGAGCTTTGCCGCTGGCGAACCTCGTCAAACTTTGATGTTGTGGGCGAGCCTCGTCAAACTTTGATGTTGTGGGCGAGCCTCGTCAAACTTTGATGTTGTAGGCGAGCCTCGTCAAACTTTGATGTTGTAGGCGAGCCTCGTCAAACTTTGATGTTGTGGGCGAGCCTCGTCAAACTTTGATGTTGTGGGCGAGCCTCGTCAAACTTTGATGTTGTGGGCGAGCCTCGTCAAACCATCGTTGTGGGCGAACCTCGCCTCGAATGAAGAGCTTTGCCGCTGGCGAACCTCGTCAAACTTTGATGTTGTGGGCGAGCCTCGTCAAACTTTGATGTTGTGGGCGAGCCTCGTCAAACCATCGTTGTGGGCGAACCTCGCCTCGAATGAAGAGCTTTGCCGCTGGCGAACCTCGCTCGAATGAAGAGCTTTGCCGCTGGCGAACCTCGCTCGAATGAAGAGCTTTGCCGCTGGCGAACCTCGCTCGAATGAAGAGCTTTGCCGCTTGGCGAACCTCGGTTGAGTGAAGAGCTTCACGCTGGCGAACCTCGCTCGAATGAAGAGCTTTGCCGCTTGGCGAACCTCGGTTGAGTGGAGAGCTTCACCGCTGGCGAACCTCGCTCGAATGAAGAGCTTTGCCGCTGGCGAACCTCGTCAAACTTTGATGTTGTGGGCGAGCCTCGTCAAACTTTGATGTTGTGGGCGAGCCTCGCCAAACCACCGTTGTGGGCGAACCTCGCCAGCCATTGATGTTGTGGGCGAGCCTCGCCAAACTTTGATGTTGTAGGCGAGCCTCGTCAAACTTTGATGTTGTGGGCGAGCCTCGTCAAACTTTGATGTTGTGGGCGAGCCTCGTCAAACCATCGTTGTGGGCGAACCTCGTCGGGCGTTGATGTTGTGGGCGAGCCTCGCCAAACCACCGTTGTGGGCGAACCTCGCCGACGTTGATGTTGTGGGCGAGCCTCGTCAAACTTTGATGTTGTGGGCGAGCCTCGTCAAACTTTGATGTTGTGGGCGAGCCTCGCAAACTTTGATGTTGTGGGCGAACCTCGTGTTGAGATCGAACTCCGCCCACGCAAACCTCGATTGAGGTCGAGTCTCGCCTCTTGAGCAAGTCTCGCTTTGAAGCTTGCACGGTCTAGCCTCGGTTTAATGTCGAGATTCACCGCCGTAGGTGAACCTCGGTTGAGTGAAGAGCTTCACGCTGGCGAACCTCGCTCGAATGAAGAGCTTTGCCGCTTGGCGAACCTCGTCAAACTTTGATGTTGTAGGCGAGCCTCGTCAAACTTTGATGCCGCGGGCGAGCCTCGTCAAACTTTGATGTTGTGGGCGAGCCTCGCCAAACCACCGTTGTGGGCGAACCTCGCCAAACTTTGATGCCGCGGGCGAGCCTCGCCAAACTTTGATGTTGTAGGCGAGCCTCGCAAACTTTGATGTTGTGGGCGAGCCTCGCCAAACTTTGATGTTGTGGGCGAGCCTCGTCAAACCATCGTTGTGGGCGAACCTCGCCGACGTTGATGTTGTGGGCGAGCCTCGTCAAACCATCGTTGTGGGCGAACCTCGCCGACGTTGATGTTGTGGGCGAGCCTCGTCAAACCATCGTTGTGGGCGAACCTCATCATATGATCGTTGAGCTTCGCTTCACGCGAACCTCGTGTTGAGATCGAACTCCGCCCACGCAAACCTCGATTGAGGTCGAAGTCTCGCCTCTTGAGCAAGTCTCGCTTTGAAGCTTGCACCGTCTAGCCTCGGTTTAATGTCGAGATTCACCGCCGTAGGTGAACCTCGGTTGAGTGGAGAGCTTCACCGCTGGCGAACCTCGCTCGAATGAAGAGCTTTGCCGCTTGGCGAACCTCGTCAAACTTTGATGTTGTGGGCGAGCCTCGTCAAACTTTGATGTTGTGGGCGAGCCTCGCCAAACCACCGTTGTGGGCGAACCTCGCCGACGTTGATGTTGTGGGCGAGCCTCGCCAAACTTTGATGTTGTAGGCGAGCCTCGTCAAACTTTGATGTTGTGGGCGAGCCTCGTCAAAC
Organism: Asparagus setaceus; assembly: GCA_012295165.1. NCBI lineage: Eukaryota > Viridiplantae > Streptophyta > Magnoliopsida > Asparagales > Asparagaceae > Asparagus > Asparagus setaceus. Next base: position 97,447,789 of record CM022701.1, on the reverse strand, counting down.
CACCGTTGTGGGCGAACCTCGCCGACGTTGATGTTGTGGGCGAGCCTCGCCAAACTTTGATGTTGTGGGCGAGCCTCGTCAAACTTTGATGTTGTGGGCGAGCCTCGCCAAACTTTGATGTTGTGGGCGAGCCTCGTCAAACCATCGTTGTGGGCGAACCTCGCCGACGTTGATGTTGTGGGCGAGCCTCGTCAAACCATCGTTGTGGGCGAACCTCGCCGACGTTGATGTTGTGGGCGAGCCTCGTCAAACCATCGTTGTGGGCGAACCTCATCATATGATCGTTGAGCTTCGCTTCACGCGGCGAACCTCGTGTTGAGATCGAACTCCGCCCACGCAAACCTCGATTGAGGTCGAGTCTCGCCTCTTGAGCAAGTCTCGCTTTGAAGCTTGCACCGTCTAGCCTCGGTTTAATGTCGAGATTCACCGCCGTAGGTGAACCTCGGTTGAGTGGAGAGCTTCACCGCTGGCGAACCTCGCTCGAATGAAGAGCTTTGCCGCTTGGCGAACCTCGCCAAACTTTGATGTTGTGGGCGAGCCTCGTCAAACTTTGATGTTGTGGGCGAGCCTCGCCAAACCACCGTTGTGGGCGAACCTCGCCGACGTTGATGTTGTGGGCGAGCCTCGCCAAACTTTGATGTTGTGGGCGAGCCTCGTCAAACTTTGATGTTGTGGGCGAGCCTCGTCAAACCATCGTTGTGGGCGAACCTCGCCGACGTTGATGTTGTGGGCGAGCCTCGCCAAACTTTGATGTTGTGGGCGAGCCTCGTCAAACTTTGATGTTGTGGGCGAGCCTCGTCAAACTTTGATGTTGTGGGCGAGCCTCGTCAAACCATCGTTGTGGGCGAACCTCGCCGACGTTGATGTTGTGGGCGAGCCTCGTCAAACCATCGTTGTGGGCGAACCTCGCCGACGTTGATGTTGTGGGCGAGCCTCGTCAAACCATCGTTGTGGGCGAACCTCATCATATGATCGTTGAGCTTCGCTTCACGCGGCGAACCTCGTGTTGAGATCGAACTCCGCCCACGCAAACCTCGATTGAGGTCGAGTCTCGCCTCTTGAGCAAGTCTCGCTTTGAAGCTTGCACGGTCTAGCCTCGGTTTAATGTCGAGATTCACCGCCGTAGGTGAACCTCGGTTGAGTGAAGAGCTTCACGCTGGCGAACCTCGCTCGAATGAAGAGCTTCGCCGCTTGGCGAACCTCGCTCGAATGGAGAGTTTCGCTACTTGGGCGAACCTCGGTTGAATGTCGAGCTCACGCTGGCGAACCTCCTCTTTAACGGGAGCTCGCAGCCTTTGCGACCTTCCTCATATGCTACGAAGAACGGGTCGTAACTTTCAAACCGTATGTCGGAATTGGACGAATTATATATAAAAATTGACTATCTCGACGAGACGGAGCCAACCAAACCTACCCGAAGGGTTCAGTTTGATCCGGTCATTTTGCTCAATTCCTTCCGGTTTGAGAGATACCAGCACTTTTGTCTATTTTGTAAAGTCAAGTATTCAGGTGAACTTAACCTTTAGGCGGACCTGACTTCACTCAGATGGACCCTTAAGCTCTTTTGCTCATTCCGAGTTGCTGTGCAGGGATTAAGGCAATTTTTATTGCCTACAACATTTTAATTGTGCATGGTAAGATAATGAAAGGTGACTATTTAAATATTTTAATACTTTAACTTACTCTTAGTTGTGGCTATATATTTAATATCTTAATATTCTAATATTTCAGTTCATACCTCATATTCTCTTATTTTCATATTCTTTACTGGGAACATGTGCATCTATTTCATTTTTCAAATGGTTCTAGCGCTTTTGTGTGTGTGTGGATAATATACACTGTTGATGTAATTTTTGTTTTAGTAAATTAACTTTAATTCTATTTTAAATTGATTATTATTAGCTATTTCAACAATCAATACTAAAAAGAATTCAAAATGATGATATTTTTATAGTTCAGATGAATGCAAATTTTAGTTGAATTTATTTTAATATAATGATTACCGAAAAATTTCATACTTTTAATAGGGTTAGAATTGAGATTTTTAAAAAGTAAGAAGAGTTAACTGCGTAACCCTTCTTTATTTGCCAAACACAAAAAGTTAACCCTTCCTATTAACTATGTAATCCAAACGAATTTAAATATTTTAACCCTCATAATGGGTTAACTAAGTTAACCCTTCTCCTTAACCCTCCTCTCTTAACCCTTTGCCAAACGGCACCTTAGGGTGTTAGTTAAATAGAATTCAAAACTAGACATATGATAATTTGTGGGATAAAATTTTATAGTATTAGTCAACTAGAACTAAAACTAGAATAAAATTCATAGTGTTAGTCAACTAGAACTCTAACAAAACTAGAACTGGGATAATTGTATAAAATTATCTCACTTTTTCTATTTTTCTATGAAAAATGAAAGTTCTGATCTCTCAGATTATCCCAAGTTTTGACTTAGAATTAGGTGGTAAAAGCTAGAACTCATATTTATTTTATTATTTTTCATTTTTTATATTACTTTTTTTCTTTACTTCTTTTCCACTATGGTCATCACCATCATTAGACCATGCAATCAGATCAAATGTCGTATCCTTTTAGTCATATCTGATATTTTTTCCCCGCATATTATCTCAAGGTCAGGTCGACTCCTACCCAGTGACAGATAACTATGAACCCCACCCGAGAGGCGATGGAGTTCGGCTTCATCTGCAACGCCGACACTCCCAATGCCTCGAAGACGCGGCAGAGAAAGGGATGCAGTGGCAAGCGCAGTCCATACTCCAGGTGTTTGATATACTTGATCCTATCTAGATATTCATCATTTTCCTAAATGAAATTTAGCAACGCAATGTTTCAGGTTGTATAGCGCTTGCTAAATAAACTTAACCATCACATCAAAGCATACTAAATTATCAAATCAAAAATGACAATATCATCAAGCCAAAGAGACCATGTAACAATTTAAATTCTCTATCTCTTAGATTACTCGTCCTAGAGAATCCAAATGCGATCTAACGCATCACACATAACAATGTGTGCCTATGACATACACCGGAGGAATCCCCACTCCCAGTGTTGAGACCTACCACCACATTTCACATGTCGGTGTCATGCATAATAACCTATTATAACTAAGTTATCATTTACTAGTCATAGGTTAAGCACAAGTTTAAGAAATCTCTAAGTTAGATTGCATTTTCAAGCAAGTAACATATCACAGTGCATGATCTAATAAAATAACTTCTAAAGATATATAACAATTATATAAATAGTACCGAAATTATATGTGTAACAATTAAATCTATTAACATTATTATAATATTACATATATAATTTGTATTCGATATCCAAGAGCATATTATTACTATTCTGGCATATCCCTGTGATCATCTACACCATCACCTCCAAAATCATCCACACAAATTCCGCCTACTTCACGATCGTCGTCCAGCGCCTCACAGCCACTGGTCCTAACTTTGGCGGCCTACCAAACCCCTCCACAGCCTCGCCGTAGATGACATTGACGATGAGATCGTCGGAGTTGAGAGGCATAGCTTCTCGGAGATTCTCTTTGTTGACGCTGTTGTTGCGCAACCAGCATCATCAAGTTTTTCTCATCAATAGTGAGTTTTGATACGAGTCTGTGGAGTTCTCTTGAATGATTTGAGTTCCCTAGGCTTGAAATAGGGCTGAGTTTTAAGATTGACAGTAACGTTAATTTGCTGGAAATTTAGAGTACAGTAGCACCGCGAGCACACCGAGAACTCACACAAAACCTATCGTTTTGAAACTCCACGTACAAGCCAGGGGCAGGAGCTACACCAAACATATACATTCCTCCACATATATGTATGCTCCGTTACATATTCGATTACTATAGTAAGCGGGCACGTGCAATGCACGTGTCCCCTTACTAGTCTATGTAAAACACCCTATTAAGGCTAAAAATATTTAGTCCGTACATGTGTTTTTAAATCATGTAAAAGTAAATTTGGCAGGGGAGGCATCGAACCTACTGTCTATGTCAAGGTGCAGACTCTAATCACGTGAGCTTATCAGTTCCTGGGAATATTTAGCTAAGAATTTACTTTAGCTAAAAATTATTCATTTTCCTTTAACTTAGTATATATAGTATAATACAAAAAAAAGGTCCCCAGGAAAAATTAGAAAAATTGAAGTGACGCAACTCAATTCTCTAGTATCAACAACGCATTTCATAAATACAAGTAAAAATAAGCAATCCACTGATACCAATTCCGTCACTAGTTTCAAGGATGTTTATATAGTTGTGGCTAGTAAACCAATTGAATCGAATATTAGAGTGTTTGTATTTGTATTTGTCGGTGCAAATTTTTTTTTTTCATATTTTTTGAATCTGAATTCGACACAAATATTTTTGAATTTTCATCAACATTTATCGAATACTAAAGTCAGTTTACTCAGTTGATCTTTTATATTTTATGATGAAATAGTTTTATGTTAAGAAAAAATTTATTTGGTCTAAATATACTTATATTTTCACAAAGAATTTGATTTTAAACAACATTAAATTATCCTTTATAAGCGAGATGTATAAATATGCAAGTATTTGGTTAAAGTACTTAAATATTTCAAAATTGGTGTTAAACAAAAACTGACAATGTAACGAGAGCCAAAAGTATATATGATTGGTGTGTAATGGTTCAAGCGAGACTAAAAAATAGGACAAACGAGAGTCAAAATAATAAGATCGGTGCTCTCAGATGTTATTGGGTTGGAATTGACATAGGATCCAAACGGGTCAGGCTTTGGTTCGGACTTAAGACCCAAACGACTCTAAAGGTTAAGGATAGTGGTTTTGGGCTTTAACTAAAAGGCTAAAATACCTTAAATCAATTACTAGTATTGCGGGTCTCATGACCTTAAGCCATAATCAAATTCTATCTGAATTAAGAAAAAGGGTTGTTAATTAATTAATTATGAAATTAGTTTAATAAACTACATTTATATACTATCTAGTTATTTAAACAACATGGATAATAATACCATCAAACATGTATTAAAAAGTTTAATTTTTGTGGGGGAGATGCACTTTATTTTCCCACTAAATACTGACGAATTTTTCATGCTTAACCCTTAAAATTTAAGCGCTTAAATTTAACATGTCACGTGCGATGCACATGACGAAGCACCCCTCAAGGAAAGAAAACCCCTCATCTATCTTTTTAGGGTAAATTAATTTTCTTTTGCAAATAAACCCGTTAGATTGCCCAATTTATAAATAAACCTCAATTTTCTCTCCGGTTCCCCCCTTTAACTCTAGGGTCGACAATCTCATCCTCGACGACCACCATGGACTCCGTCCCTCCCTCCCTCCCTCCTCCCCCTACCCTAAACCAGCTTATCGCCAGGGATTGCTATCATGTCCTCTCCTCTCTCTTTTTCTCGATCGCCGCTAACAAATCCTATCATTGATAATGTCTCTCTCTGCATTATCAAAAAGAACGCTCTTTCTTTCTTTCTTTCTTTCTCTCTATTCAAACACAATTGAACTTCTTCAAATATTATTTAAAGCAAATTTAATAAAAATTTATTTTATTGATAAATAATGTAAAAAGGACTCCTTTTAACAAGACACATTAACTTCATTAGAGGGAGTCCGTTGGAAAATTTTGATAGTTCGGAAGTTTCATGGGGCACCCTAAAATTCTTGATAGGTTAGTAACAGAAATTAGTTAACGGTTAGAACCCATTTGTTGCTGGACGCTTAACTTCTGCAATTAACCTTATTACAAAATCTCGGTAATTATATTAGATAGAATTACAGAGGATTAGTTCTGCATTAGATTTGTTTAAGATAATTATTGACACGTGTCTACAAACTGAATATTTTGATCGTTACTTCACTCAAGAAAATGATCAATACAAACTAAATTAGATAGAATTACAGAGGATTAGTTCTGCATTAGATTTGTTTAAGATAATTATTGACACGTGTCTACAAACTGAATATTTTGATCGTTACTTCACTCAAGAAAATGATCAATACAAACTAAATTAGATAGAATTACAGAGGATTAGTTCTGCATTAGATTTGTTTAAGATAATTATTGACACGTGTCTACAAACTGAATATTTTGATCGTTACTTCACTCAAGAAAATGATCAATACAAACTAAATTAGATAGAATTACAGAGGATTAGTTCTGCATTAGATTTGTTTAAGATAATTATTGACACGTGTCTACAAACTGAATATTTTGATCGTTACTTCACTCAAGAAAATGATCAATACAAACTAAATTAGATAGAATTACAGAGGATTAGTTCTGCATTAGATTTGTTTAAGATAATTATTGACACGTGTCTACAAACTGAATATTTTGATCGTTACTTCACTCAAGAAAATGATCAATACAAACTAAATTAGATAGAATTACAGAGGATTAGTTCTGCATTAGATTTGTTTAAGATAATTATTGACACGTGTCTACAAACTGAATATTTTGATCGTTACTTCACTCAAGAAAATGATCAATACAAACTAAATTAGATAGAATTACAGAGGATTAGTTCTGCATTAGATTTGTTTAAGATAATTATTGACACGTGTCTACAAACTGAATATTTTGATCGTTACTTCACTCAAGAAAATGATCAATACAAACTAAATTAGATAGAATTACAGAGGATTAGTTCTGCATTAGATTTGTTTAAGATAATTATTGACACGTGTCTACAAACTGAATATTTTGATCGTTACTTCACTCAAGAAAATGATCAATACAAACTAAATTAGATAGAATTACAGAGGATTAGTTCTGCATTAGATTTGTTTAAGATAATTATTGACACGTGTCTACAAACTGAATATTTTGATCGTTAACAATCCACATTTTGCTGACAGATTATCTGGAACTCTCCGTCTTCTTCAGAAAATAAGGAGAAGAAAGAAAAGAATTCAAGGTAACCACATTTCTAAGATTTTATTTTATTTTTTTATTATTTTTATTTTATTTTTTTATTATTTTTATTTTATTTTTTTGAAAGTTAATTGTAGTAGATAATTCTGTTTGGTGCAGGGTTTTGTTTGTTTGAGCTGAACCTGTTTGTTTCTTGTTAGCAGAAAAAAAGAATCTAACAGGTAAACACTTTCAGTCAGATTTCTTTCATGGATTTTATTTTTTTGAAAGTTAATTGTAGTAGATAATTCTGTTTGGTGCAGGGTTTTGTTTGTTTGAGCTGAACCTGTTTGTTTCTTGTTAAAGCAAGGAAAAAAAGAATCTAACAGGTAAACACTTTCAGTCAGATTTCTTTCATGGATTTTATTTTTTCTTTCATGTTTTTTAATTAATTTTTGAAAATGCACTGGGTTTCTGTTTGAGGCTGAATTCTCTCTCTATCTTGGCAAAAGAAAAGAAAGAGATAAAATAGTATATATATATCAGTTTTCTTAAATCAAATAGGATATCTCTATGCACAACCAAATTATCACATTTAACATGTCCGTAATGATCTACACTATGCGAAGTAACACAGTCATGCTCTGTTCTGAACTCAGAATTATTGATCCTTAGGATGAGTAGAATGAATTAAACACGCTGAAGATGGAAAATCGATAACTGGTAAGAAGCATGTAATGGACAAGTATCCCTGATGTTCACAATTAAACTGAAAGTTTAACAGGAAGAGACAATCTCCGAATCCAAAATAACAAACGGCAACATCAATCATAAAAAGCTTTTGTCCCTGGATTGTTTGGGAAGGATGCATGAATTTATTTGAATTGATAGTGTATAGACTCAGTGGTTTAATTGTGAAGATTGTTTTTTTTTCTATTCAATAGTGTATAGACTCAGTGGTTTCTTACTTGGTGCCTTATATTGATTGCTATATGTAAATTTTCAAAGCATTGTGATACCAATTTTATTTGATAATGTCATGTTTGCTCATGGACTCAATTTAAGGATCTTGCTCTTTATTATAGATGTTTGCAACTTGGATTCAGTAATGTTTCTATTAGCTAATGTTCCCTGGAACCAACAATCAAATGTGCAGGTTAATTTATTGATTATTTTTTATTTGGATTATCCCATGACGTTTAAGTGGAGTTATTTTCCTAATCTACATGGGCCTTAAACTTAGCTGCCTAGTGTTGCTGGGGTTATGAAAGTCAGGAAGGAGAAAAATATTGGAACCAAAAGCACTTGAAAGTTGCATAATCTGGGCTTAGCTGCCTATTTCTCTTCCCAGAAGGTTGTTATTACTCCTAGTTTCATCAAGGAAATGGAGAAAGGTACTTCAATTAGGGTAATTTAGTTGATAGCACCTCATGTTTTAACTTCCATGTTACTAGATGCCTTCTCCAGAGAAGAGTTAATAAAGTGCATTGTGTCCGTTTGAGCTTATATTTAAATCTCTAATGTTCGATGCATGTGTATGTTACTTGGATGCTGATGATCTCTTGCTGCGTCTTTTATGCCTATTTCATCCTATGAGAAGTGTAGGATTAGTATAAGTGGTGGCTCATATTTTCTTTTCTATTAGACAAAACTCGTTGTAGCATTTGAACGATAGAGCAATCAGGTTGCCATCTTTTACGTATGATTTTCAAGGCTTCCTGGTGCGATACATATGACGCATATGTTTAATCATGCATTTTTCTTCTCCTTTTGGAGCAAATACTATAGTCTGGTCTTACATCTCGAACCTACCTTAGTCCATTCAAATTAATCATATTACATTCTTATATGTACTAAGTTCTCGCGGAATCTGGCTCCTTATGTCGGTATGAACCCTTCATTTAAGGCCACCTGTAACGCGACGTTTTTTATTTGGTTTCATTCTCCATTACTCTTATGACTCTCGTTGAGTGTTGCTACCTTTTGCCGTCTCCCATAATACAGGATCCAAATACAAGGTGTGATCCAACAATTCATATGCATGCTATTCTATGAAAATTTTAAATGTTTTAATGCAATAAGCAAATACCATTGCAGACCTGGACATAATAACCCCCCCACCCACCCGCTGCCTGCACCCATTATGATCAAAAGAAAAATGCAGGCACTGGTATCCATAGATGAAAACTAGTATTCATGTCAATTAAAGACACCCGAAACCGAGCTCAGATCTATTAACCAAATCCAAATCATACTCTAATAATATGCCAATCGTAATCGTTCGAGATCTGAAGCTAATACCCAAAATCCATTTCACATAAAGAGAGGAATAACAGCATCAAACACGCCAATAATCAAATCAAGACCGCATCCAAATCAACAAAAAAATCGCAAGCAAAGCCGTTATTTTGGATCCAGATTCATCAATTACGATACAAACACACCAATAATCAAATCAAAAATAGTGAAATTTACCAAGTAAAAAAGCGCCGCTTTTGCCCATCTTCGAGCTCCGACGGAACCCTAAATTTTAAATTTGGGGGCTTTCAGTTCGTTAATAAGATGGCAAATGGTGGGGTCCACAAGCAGTTATATAACTGCCATCGCAAACGTGGCAAGTTTCTTGGCTTTAATTTAGACTTACTCGGCACGTGGCTGCATCTGAAGACATGAGTTAAAGCGGTTTATGTAAAACACTCCTCACAAAAACAAAATTGCAAATCAACCCAACTGAACTTAGTTTGGGTGTCCCCTGATGATGATCCTTTCATTGTGCTCTCTTTCGGTAGGAAGAATATCGAATTTAGAAATCAATGTGGGTTGGCTGTATTTGAATAGTAGAGCCTATTATAATGGTTGACGATGCAGTTTAAATTTAATTTCTCGAATTTTAATTGAAGATTACCTAGAAGTAAAATTCGGAATAATTAGTTTGTGATTTGACCATGCAATATCTGCGTCAAAATCGGGGTTTCAGAATTTCATAAAACTGATTAACTTTTGCTCCTTGACGTGTGATTTTAGAACTCATCGATATCGTTAGAAAATTTTCCCCTAAATAGTTCGTCTATGTGCACCACATCTATCTATGATATTAATTTTAATATAAAATATTTGATTTTTAAATTCATATTGATAACATTGCGCATCTTATATGCTATTAATTGTAGTTTAGTGCAAGTACTCAAAGAAGATGAAATGTAGACACATTTTTACCCTTAATAAATTGGCTTGATTGCACTTAAATACCCTATAGTTTGCCTACTTTGCACTTATATACTCTCACTTATTTTTTAGAGCACTCACATACTCTAAAGTTTTCAAAGCTTACACTTATATACACCAAAATTTTCAAAAGTTGCACTTAAATGCCGTCGTGTTAGCATATCTGAGGATATCTAAGTGCAAATTTTGCAAGTTTAAAAATTTTTGGGAATATAAATGCTGGAAAAACAAGTGAAGATATATAATTGCAAGTTTAAAACTTATGGGCATATAAGAACTGCCAAAAGAAGTGAGGGTATATTACAACAAAATAGGGAAAACTATAGGGTATTTAAGAGCAATTAGGCCGAATAAATTTGGTCTGATCAGGGATACTCAAAATAGGGTTAATATATATTGCTTATAAAAGAGGGTTGCTATGTCAATATTATTATTTATTTTGCATTTCAATTTTAATTAATAACTCACAATTATGACGTTATCTATAATTAAAATTTCAATAATTACCTTCTTATAAAAAAATAAATCCTTCACTAGTTACCTATAATGTCTTATTACCTAATCACATCCTCACTTCACCAAAATCCGTTATTCACAAGAATATAATTAATTATTTAATAAGGACAAACACATTATAGATTATAATTTTATTATGAGTAGTTATTAATTATAAGGAAATAGTATTCATAATTATTTAATATATTTTAAATCTAATTATCAATAGTAATATATCTATTAATTCTTTAATAATTTTAAAATATAATAATTTGTTAAATAAAATATACTACTAAATTTTTAATAATAATTTTTATAATATAATAAAATAATTAAAATAACATCAAATAGAAATATACTATTAAATACTATTAAGAATCATACTATTATTTAGTAAGTAGTATAATAAATATTATAAGTATTTACGAGTATAATTAATATAATTATTTTAATATTATTATTTAATAATTATACCAGTAATATAATTGTTTTAATAATATTATTATAAAGTATATTATTTAATAATAATGTATACACTAATTTATTAACTTATCATAATAAATAATTATGTTAATTTATAGTTGCTTATATCATTATAATTATTAATTATACCGTGCATAATAATTATAATAAAGTAGTTATAAAAAGGAGATAATTTATTGTAATTATCCTAAATTATAGATGTACTATTATAATTATTAAAATTATTTTAATGTTGAATGATTATTTAATATTTTATGATTATTAAACAAATTATGATTAAAATATATTAAGTGTCCTAATTATAATAATTATTCACATAATTCTCTATGCTCAATGTACAATTTTAATAACTAAAATTTAAATTGTACACTTTATGAATCTATAATAACATCATAAAAGGTACTTCCCATTTTTTACTAGGTGCAAACCACAAGTGCTATACTATATTAAGAAATACCATTGAACCGGGGGAGGGGGGGGTGGCGGATATCTGATGTCTGAGTTTAGGGGCTGTTTGGTTGGTTTCTTAAAAGCTAAGAACAAGAAATGAAAATAAGAAAACAGAACGGAGGATTTGATAGACTCCACTTTTCTCACTTTTAACCCAATTCATAGTTTTTTGGCTGGAAATGGGTGGTTTTGATTTTTTTTGAGGCCCACAAAAATTATTACCTTTCCAGCGAGTGGGTCTCATATATACAATATTTTTTTTTTTCTCCTCTCAACTAAAACACAAGAAATCTATTTTTTGAGGAAATGAAACACGCCCACGTGGATTTGTCTTCTCTTTTGATTTTCATTTCTTAGTTTCATTGCCAACCAAACAGCCCTTTAAACTATAAAATGCCCTATCATTCAAAGTGGTCCCTACTAAATGGATTGGATTAACTATGGACCCAAATCCGAACGCGTACCCGACAGCTCGCAAATTTTGCTGCTAGGGTTTGGACTTAAAAGAAACTCAAGATCCGAACCCGCTTCACATTCTCCTTCCATCTTCAAAAAACCCCCTTAAAACCCTAATCCCCCAAAATCCCCTTCAATGGAGGACAACGAACAAATTAATGAGGCGAAGTATCTCGACCGCGATCAAGTTCAAGGTACCAATCCTTCTCTTTCTCCTTCAAAACCTCAAGTTTTATGTAAAACACAAATTTTATGTTACTAAAGTTGGGGTTTTTATGTATTTTAGTAGCAATGGAGGGATTAGAGGAAGAAGGAGGGGGCACGAGAGAAGTAGAGCAGTATAAACCTCCAATTTATATTTCATTCAGAGCAAAACTCATTGAAATTTTGAAGAATTTGCATTCTCCAGAAGTAGAGATATATTCCAAAGCTTCGGAGGAGTTTATAGGTTTGTTAGAGGGGGATTTGGGAGGGGATGTTCTTCGAGAGTACATTCAGTTGTCCCCTCGATGCTCGGAGATTCTGGAATCGTGGAGGCTTCATCAAGGCAAGCCGGGGATGTCCTATATACTGTCCTTAGTTTCGGCTGTACTCGATCATCCGGTTGTGAGAACGAAGTCTGCTGGGATCATTAAGAATATTCATGAGCTCGGAGATTTTTTGTTGACGAAGAAATTGGATGATATTTATACAGAACTTAATTCGCGAGAGTTTGGGAGGCAGGAAGCGGCGCTATTGTTACTTGCTTCTATTGTCAAGATTGGTGTAGGTTTAGCTTCGAAGGTCGCGGATGTGTTTGATTTCAAGCTCCCGGTTCTCTCCAAGCTCTCGGGGATTCAGAAGAAGAAAGTAGGTGGAAAGGATGCGAAGCAAGGGAGGAGACGAAGTGCGACAGGGCGGGCATTTGTTAGATTTGCCATGTCTTTTATTGAAGCGGGGAATTCAAGGTTATTGAGATGGATCCTACAAAAGAGGGAGATTTATTCTGCTGTGTTTCGTGGTCTTGGCGGTGATGACATTGATACTGTTGTCTATGTTCTTTCTACATTAAGGGATAAGGTTCTCACGAAGGATTCACTTATTCCTCCTGGGCTGAGGAGTGTTCTCTTTGGGAGCATCACTCTCGAGCAGTTGAGCAACATTTCAGGGAATCCAGAGGCAGGACCTGCTGCTGATTTGGCACATGAAGTTTTGGTCATGGTGTGTACTGATCCTTGCAATGGGTTGATGCCTAGTATGAACTTCAAGGGGAATCATAAGCGGCTTTTTGACCTTATGAAGAAGTTGAGGGCTACGGAGGCTGCATATCACAAGGAACTGCTTCTGGCTGTTGTGAGAAAGATACCATCTTTATGTGCTGCTTACATGGACGAGTTCCCTTATAATCTTAAACCACGATCTTCGTCACGGTGGTTAGTTTTGAGTACACTCCCTTTATGTTGCATGTCAAAATTGCGTTTTTAGAATATAATTTTCAATATTTTTTGCAGGTTTTCTGCTGTTTCCCTTGCTGCAGACATGATTTCTTCTGTAAACTTTAATACTGTGCTTGCTTCTCTCACTTCTCATTCTCTTGACAAACCAACTGTGGACAACCCTGAAGTGCAGAATATATTGAAATGCATCATTCCACGTCCATTCAGTCGGTCATTTATCAGTACAGGTTTGCAACATGCCGATGACCCTGTAAAGCATGGCACTTTACGAATTGTTTTAGAATCACTCAAGTCATTGGCTGGTCTACTGCTGGAAATTGACAGAACAGTGGAGAGGATGAATGGTGAACGAAATGACACGTCTAGCAAAATTATATCTTCTTCGGATGGCCCCAGCGTCAATTGTTTCGCTGAACTTGGCAAGTGTTTGGGTACCTGTGAAATTAGCAGACCTGCTATTAATGAGCTAGAAACCAACAAGTGGGTGTCTGTGAGACAGTTAATTCAGGATGAAGTAAGAGCGATGCTGCCTGAGCCTCAAGTTCTGTTGAAGTTATTATCTTCATCAGGTCAGAAACATTCCCAGCTTCCAGAGAGGGGCTTAAAGAGATGTGCAGATTTGCCTGAAGTTGGTTTGAAAAAAAGAAAACTGAACGATGCAAGTGAGGATATTGATATTATCATAAGTCGAATAGATACTGAAGGCAGTAATGGTACAACTAAGGACTTGGATAAACTTGAAACCGAAAATATGATGGAAGAGTTGGATGTGGAGAAGGATGATAGGATGGTAATAGCTGAAATTTGGGGCTTGAGTGAACAAACGATGATCAGCAGTGAACCAAATAGTATAGAGAATTTCTTCCAGTCCAAGTTGTTTGATGCTTTCAAATTCTATCTGGTAAGTTCAATCTTCATGAGAAGAACTTGTACACTCTGTCACCTAAAAAATTCTGTTTTACTGTCTTCTTGTCCTGGCAACCCCCTTCCCACGCCCAACCCCCACCAAACCCCCAAACCACACCAGCCCAGCAAACTAAAATTAGAAACTTATAGATTGAACCATATAGATGAACAATAATAAGAACAGTTGATAATTCAAGTTCTTCATGGTAACATGTGATAGGTATATGGTGCAGTGTTAGAGGGGAGGATTGTTTTATAACTATTGGCTTCATATATTAGATGGAAGTTTATCATGCAATTGCTTATACAACTGTCTGTATTATTGTTTTGCAGAGGACAGTGCCTCTTGCTGTTGAGGGATCATTTGACTTCTTCAAACTTTTACCAGTTGACCCTTCAAGTCTGTCTACATGTCAGCTAGAGTCCCTCTTGTCTCTCTTACGTGAATGTATTCAACAAGCTCCAGGAGGCAGGATTTCAGCTAGAGCCCCCAAATTTTTGTACAAACACTTGCAGCGACTAATAAACATCTTATTGTATTCACATGTTAAAGGCATTCGAGAAGAGGCATATGTTCTGGCTCGAGCTGCTATGATAAGCACCGGTGCCTTTGATCAAAATGTCTCTGAAATTGATATATGGTTGTCTTCATTAACTGGCTATTGTATGAAAAGTCATATTGCAGATGGCGAAGGGGCGGAAGTGATTCACTGCTTGTCCAATAATGTCAGTTCATTTCTTTGTGATGCTGCTTCAACAGTTGGAAACAACTTGTACAAGTATCTGGATCAAATGCGAGAGTTAATCTCTAAGTTAGAGAATGTTAATGGTATGTGGTTCATTTATAAAGGGCTATATCTTTATCCTGCAAGTTTAACATTACTTTCTGTTTGATACCTCAGATGGCTTAAGGGGCAATATGTGGATTGTTGTATAGAGATTTAGGTTTTATTTGATGCGATTGCATATCAACTATATGTTTCTTGTACAGATTTGTTGTCAAGAGACAGAACTTATTACTACTAGATTACAGTAAAAAAATTTAACGGTTAGTGACTTACATCTGCAAGTTTGGTCTACATTATCTCAATTATGTATGCTGTTAAAGTCTAGTTTTAAAATTGTCATACATTATGCTGAAATAAACCGTAACAACTACTCAGTTTCCTGGCTGCCAACATTTCCGGATCTTGTATTGAATTGTTTCAGACAGCTAAAGTTATTGTTATGCTTAGATGTGATATGATGAACACTGTGAAAAGCTTAGTCTCTATAATGCTGCCTGTTTAGTTTATTTCTTTCTTCGGAAGCAGCTCCTACCCCAATCATTTGGGATGAAAGCTTTGTTGTTGTTGTTGCTGTTGTTTGGAAGCAGCTCCTGAGTATTATTATTCAAGTAGTGCATGTTAGCTTTTTGTTTTGTTTTGTTTTGTTTTGTTTTGTTTTTGTGTTCTCACTGTTAATCAAATTTCCTTTCC
Organism: Asparagus setaceus; assembly: GCA_012295165.1. Taxonomy (NCBI): domain Eukaryota; kingdom Viridiplantae; phylum Streptophyta; class Magnoliopsida; order Asparagales; family Asparagaceae; genus Asparagus; species Asparagus setaceus. The sequence continues at coordinate 97,431,983 of CM022701.1, read as the reverse complement.
AGACTTTTATTTCTGCTTGCAACTTACATCTATAATGTGTTAATTATCTTGGGATGGTGGCGTGCGCCACATAACTTCATAGTTCAGTGACAATTCTTTTCACTAACTATACATTTTGTATACAGATGATTCTCCTGGTTTCAGTCCTCTCATCATTTGTGTCCTAGAGAAGTGTCTCAGGTTGCTTGAATCAGAATCCAGAACCTATAAATTATATGAAAAGTCCATGATTTCGTTGTATGCATGCAACACGATAAGCTTAATCTTGCAGACTCAGGTAGAAAATTATCCCTTAATTTACTATACACATTTTAGTGGACAGGATTCTGTTCTCTGACTATTGTCCAACAGGTGGATGCAAGAACATTATCTGGCATGGTATGCCTGATCTTGACTGAAAAGTTTAATGATTATCCTTCAGAAGACATGGAAACAACAAGTGACCTTTGTGAGTGGAGGCCAGTTAATAATCTCTTGCGCTTTTCCCAGGGTGTTTTTGATCAAGATAGTTGTAGTTTGTTTACAATTTCAAGAAGTGCTGTCAAACAGTGTGATGGCTCTTTGTCCGCAGTATTAGTTAAGGTAAAGGAGCTCCTAGAGTGGGATCATGGTGTTAGGCAAGTTGGTGCAGCTGTTGCTTTTTCATCATCTATTGTTTGTACAACTCCTGAGGATATGTTGACCAACTTTCCGCTGCTTGTTACTGTTACAAGACAACATTTCAGATCATATCTTCCTTTCTTGTCATGGGTACTTTTCCTTGAACAGGGTTTTCTAACCAATGTTGTTGATCTGGAGACAGATATCGTCTCGTCTGGCCTTAAAATGATTGAGGGTGTAATTAGTAATTTCGAAGGAAGCAAACTTCAACCGCTTAATAGCAATAAAGCTCCCCAACTTTCAGGAATAGAAGACCTTCTAGATTCAAAAGAACCAGCTTCTTCTGCTGCCTTATTTTTATATAGTGCTCCATTTTGTGCTCTATTTTCGGCAATCATGTGTATTGAAAGTGCTAAGTCAGATTCAAGTGGAAAGCTAGATATACTGCATTCAAGTGCAATGCTAAGCTTGCTTCAAGTTAAGCTCTCTGAAGGTTCTCTTGACGACTCCATCTTATCTTTGAGAATGTTACTATTTTGGACTAACCAGACAATGCGATTCTTTAAAACCAACCAGAATGTGTCATCCAGGACCACCACATCAACTAATTTAAAAGAAAAGCTCCAAATGTGCATCACTCTTGTTAGATATCTATTAGATCATATGTTGGTTGCATTTTCTGATACTACTGGTTTAAAAACTTTGGGGGTATCCTCTCTTACACATTATGTTCAAGATGTTATTGACTTCATTTTCCAGCATCCTGTTATGGCTTTTGCCTTGTCGCAGCCTCTCTGCTTCAGCAGCTTGGGCAATAATGTGCAAAACTTGATGACTTCCCAAGAAAAGTTTCATCCTGTTGACTGTAATTTCTTGCAGTTATTAAGAATAGTCTTTGACTTTGCCTTATCTGCTGGAGATCTGCTCTATTGTTCATCTGGAATGCATGATTTTTCTCCTGGAATAGTTTTAAGCTCCCAGGAACTTTGTTGAAGACTTAATGGAAAGCTTTAAGCTCTCCGTTCTCAAGAGAGATGTTGAACTAATTCTCCCTAGATTTTACATACTTCATTGCTTGATGAAGTTTGTATCACCATTTGAGTTGCTCGAAGTTGCAGACTGGATGTATGTTAAACTCGAAGATAGCATTTCCAGGAGCATATCATCATATGCAAGTGTTGTTGTTTCTGTTGGTTTGTATATCGTGGATGGTGCATTGGATATGATATTTAGGTACTTGCAGCAGCCGAGAATGGACTCCCAATTTAATTTGATGTGGGAGAGGGAGTCCAAGATTTTCAATATGTCCATCCTTCTAAACTTTTATCATAAGATTCTGGAGTTTGGTATAAATTTCAATCTTCAATGTGCTGAGACATGTTTGTTGAAGATTGTTACTGCTGCTTATAGTCAGAGATTCGCTAAACCTGATCCTGCTCTGTTTCCATTATGTACACAGTTGTCTAGGATGATTGCCAACAGTCCCATGAAAATGCTTGCATATTGCTTTTATCCCACAAGCAAGATAAAAACGAAAATTCTATTACAGCTTGTTGAAGTTAGCCCTTTGCATATGCATCACTTCGGAAGATATTTTTGGGAATTTTAAACAATAACTTTTCTGATTTAGTTCTATTAAATAAAGATGGTGTGTGGTCAACTAAGTGCAATAGGACTAACGAGGTCAGTAATTGTGCCTTTTCAAATGATGATTTTGTGCATTTATTGCCTGTGGCTTTGTCGTATCTGGTGTTTATCAGACATAAATATGGGGGCCAGGAGCTAAAACCACTTGGAACAATTGTTAAGTTCTATTCTCGGACGCTTTTGGATGGGTTCTCAAATTGGAAAGACTATGTCTCTCAAGATATTTTCCAAGAGGATTATGATGAACCAGTGCCAACATCTCTCGAGGATTTTCATAAATTTTGCTGCTCTACTCTTCTTGGTAAAGCAATCACCATGTTGCATTCTTCTCTTGTACTAAGTGAGATTAGGGTGAAAGACATACAGCTATTGAGAATATTTGATTCTGTTTATTCAGACAGATCTTTGTTTGATCCACATCTTCCTGGTTGTGAAAACCTTGGTTCCTGTTCCTACAAGGAGTCCTTAAAAATTCTTGATGTTGTTGCTGCTAAAATTTCCTTTGCGAGATTATTATTATTTCCAGGAGAAAGTCTGACATCTAGTACAATAGAAGAAAATGGAAAATCCAAAGGAATATGGGCGGATATAGAATGTAACATCACGGACTACGCAAAAAGATTTATGTGCATCCTGGTCGATGCATGGGATGTCATTGTAACAAAAATTCCTCTCAAATTTAATAGCTCCTGTGTATCATGTAGTGCTGAATGCTATCCAGTTTTCAGGTTCCTAGAACATTACATACTAAGCAACATTGTCCAATTGTCCACAGACATCAAAATCTATCAAAGGGAAGCACCATCTATTCATTTTCTAGAACAATTTGTCAAGTCTTCTCTCCTTCACAGATTTGAGGATCCTCTTACTTTAAGAGCAATTCGTTGCATTCTAGTGGCTATCAGAAGCAAGATTTTCTTCTTGTGCTGTTCTTGAACAATTGATTAGAGACTCTAAATTTGTTCCAGTAATGGTTAGAAGTTCTGCTGATTCAGAATTATCTACTTTTAGTACCTCTGGAATGTTAATGCAGCCGCTACCCAGTATCTTGAAATCTCTAGACATCTCATTTGTGGAGCAAACTGTCCCTGATGGCAGGAACACCTCTGACATGTCCTTGGGGCTGCAATCTTATCACTGTTCTTTTGAAGATGTTAAGTTAGAACTAGTTAAGTTGCTTAGAGTACTTTATCATCTTAAGGATCAACAGAAAAATTTTCAGACCACAAATGTTGATGGCAGAAATTCAAGGGAGTTGCTTTCTTTGCTTTTATCAGGCTATGGGGCAACTATGAGTGAAATTGACTTGGAGATTTTCCATCTTATGCATGAGATTGAGAGGATTGAAGGATCATATTGTTGGAGTATTGCAGATATGGATTATCTCTGGGGCGGTTCGCCATGAAACTTAGGAACGAATTGTTTCTTGATGGATCTGTATCATCTGACGTGGAAGCTGCAAAAGAAAGGCGCAAAGTGTTCTTTAGAGAGTATATTCCAGTTGATTCGAATTTATCTGTCATGACAGCATTGCACTTTTGTAGCGATAGATCTTCAAGGATTGCTCTAATGTCACTAAAAAGACTTTTGGAGGACAAATTTGTGGCTTCTTCAGAGGTTAATCTCACACTTTTCTTTAGGTTCATTTTATATATTGCTTCTTCTATACTATTCTTGAATTATACACCGGGTTTTTACCAATTTGACTTGTTTGCACTTTGATATTTTTGTTGACATTTTGGCAGAAAATATCATCTTCAAATATTAACATGGTTCAAAGATACGACCCTGCTTTTATATTGGCGTTTTCTAACCACTGTCTTGCCATGGGGTACCTGGAGCCGACAGAGTTTTCTAGATTAGGCCTTCTAGCAATTTCATTTGTCAGCATATCTTCACCTGATGAAGAACTACGGAAATTGGGGTACAATTGCCTTGGAAAATTCCAGGATGCTTTGAAGGTTAACATTTGTTTTTACCATTACATTTTGGTAGTTCTCGACTATGATGCACCTTTGTATTGATAACCCATATATATATATATATATATATATATATATATATATATATATATATATATATATATATATATATATATATATATATATATATATATATATATATATATATATATATATATATATGTATGTATGTTTGTATTAACTTCATCATGTGCTGAATATTTTCATTGGATACTAGCAGACTGTCTGCTGGGTAAAAGTATCTAACTATTAGCAGCTAACCATGTATTACTGGTTCCAATTTTATATGTACTATTATAACTGGTAAGACTTGGAGTTATTAACTCATTCACCGACGTATAGCTCACCATCTGCCCATCTGAGCCCGTAGGGGAACTTTTTCATAGTCTGTGAATTCCTATTGAAGTCTACTGACCTGCACTTTTCTGCACATCAAATCAATTACTTCTATGGTGGACATGCAAACAACATACTGCTTATTGTCTAAAGATTTTTACATGATTTGATGACAGACTTGTCAGAAGAGGAAGGAGACACTGCCACTTCAACTTCTTTTAACAAATATCCAGAATAGGATAACATCGGAATGGCAGAGAATTCCTTCTGTGATAGCTATGTTTGCTGCTGAAGCCTCTCTCATATTGTTGGATCCATCTCAGAATCATTTTCTTACATTGAGTGAATTCTTAGAGAACTCACAAAAGATTAAACTGAAGGTATACATAAGCTGATGTAGAGGTCTAATAATTTTCATATAAAGTCGTTCTTGGCTGATGTTATTGTTATCGTTCTCAGAATTATTTTCTTTGTTGTTATTTTTGTTTGTGGTGGTGTTACTTATGGATTATTGTTTCTCTGTGCAGAGGATCCCATTTTTTCCTAAGTTGTTCAGAAGTGGTTCCATCCATTTCAAAATGGACCGTCTGTGGATACTGCGGCTACTATGCAGGATTGAATTCAGATGTTGATGCTAAAATATATATGAAACAAGAAGTTTTAAATATGTTGCTGAGTTTCTTTGGTTCTTCGCTCGCGGATCATGAGTCGAAGATTCTTATATTTCAGGTATTTCAAATTTTGCTTCAATATTTATATCTTATTTTCCTGTGTATGTCTGTAATTTTTGACTTGTAAATAACTCATGATTGCATTCATTTGAAAGCATAAGGACTTGAATATTGTTACAATGTAGAAGTATTTCCCACTTCATCTTCCTAACTTCATTGTTTTGGTGGAACAACAACTAACTTTAAGATTCCATCAGAGAAATCTAAGTGACAATCCTCCCAGATTCACATTCAAAACGGCTTTAATAAAAGGCACTGCACAAAAACATATGCTTTTGACCTAAATGAGGCACTCAACCTATGCAGTGTGTTAGAATATGTAAGATCATTTTTCCCTTAACCTTCATATTGATCTTGGAATTTTGGATAACTCTAGCACTTCAAGAACCACAACCTAAAAGGTTAATCTGTTGTCTATGAGCTAACAGTTCTTCTTTCAGGCGGGCCTTTCGGCCAAATTGAAAGGCCTCCAGTGTAAAGATGACTTGCTTGGAAAGGAAGAACAAATGGTATATTAACATTTTTTTAGATGATACAATCATGGATCTACTGGAACCGGATGTTTAAAGCACTTGTGTCATATCAAAATAAATTTTTAGTAGTCAAGATCTTTGGAACAATATATACCAAACCCATCGCTGGACTGAACAAAGAGAAAGGAAAACAGAAAAGTTCATGTACAAGATTTCATATGTTTCTTGTACTCTGGTAGCCTTCTATTATTAGCAGTAAGCTATTATATATGAAAAGTGTTCTCTAAAATATATATGCCTTATATGATGATTCTCATACACTTTTACTAATTCTCTTACTTTCCTCATGGTTAATGTTTCAACTATTTGTAATATGCTCATCATAACAGTTTTTCAACAATAATCTGAAACTTAGTTTCACTTGCACTGCAGATAGTGAAGAAATGTGTTAGACTTCCCAATATAGCTCTTTGTTTAATCAAGAAACATGGTCTAGTTTCATGGTTATCCTCTATTCTTTTGTCCTACGGGAAGAGGCTTGCTGGGGATCATCAAGAATCTTCTCTAGCAGTTATAGAGTTGGTCTTGAAGGTATGCATGTATCAATATTATTTCATTTATTGCAGATTTAATCTTTCTGTAGTGAATTTATTTTTAACTGCAGATTCACTTATAATATAATTCATAAATAATACATGCTCAAATCTTCTAAATGTTTTCGTGACCTCTATTTTCCCTTGTGGAAGTTTAGATTTATTCATCTCTCGCACATACTGACATCATACATGCTGAAATCTTCCAATTCATTACTTCATTCATTTCCCTTTCTGATAAAATAGACTGATAGAAGCACAATAGTGGTAGAATTACATGGTTTTTTTATTTATAGTTTATTGTCAACAGAAGCTTTTTTAAGGAAGAAGATCAAAGCAAATAAAAGGTGAAAGAAGTGGAAGATATGAGATCCATATATTGTTCACAAGTACTTCTGGCTTGCAGTTTCTGGGTAGAAATTACACCACAAACCATCTACAGTAGTTCACGCTAAATATCTGAATTTGTTGATATAAATGGTAATCTTAGCACATTTTAATCAGTATATTTAATTTTTTCAATGGAATTAAGTTTGCTAGTTGTCAACTTCTACAGTTTTAAAGTTAGTTACGCAAAAACCTATGTACTACTCTAATAACAAAGCCCAATATGCAACTTCAGATGAACTCCGAGGGCCACATGATCTGCTTCTTTACTTGGCCATTGGTTAATCATCCTTGCTAAAGCATTCCAAAGTGTAAAACCTCTGTAGCTTTGCATGATTTCATGAGACTATATACGTTTAATTTCCACAGATTCTTGACACTCAGAAAAATAGAGAAGTTTGTTTAATTTACTGCCCTTTGGCTCTTTCTTGGTAGTGGAACTTCACTTCTCTGTTCTTTTAATGTCTGTATTTATTTTATCTGTGTGATCATGTGTGGAACTAGAAAATGCTCGGGAGGTGATCTGCACGTGATTTGTACTATTTATTTCCAATATATTTTACCATATGATTTGTTGATGGTGGTGGTCACTTTATCATTGTAGCATAGTTGCACAAAATCATTGTCCAAAAGAAAGTAAAAGTATCAAATACCATAAACTTTATGTTTATATTTGGATAGTCCAGTACAATAGGCTTGAGTAAACTACTGATTACCCAGTCTTTTTGTTGTTTTCTTCTTTCTTGCCTAATCTTTTGTATTCATAGTGGCCAAATGAGCCTAGATATCACCATACTTTTTATTCCTACTCAGGTACAAAATTCAATAAATAACAACCTTCTTTTGTATTTACTTGCGACAGCTCAATAAGAATAATTAACTGGCAGCAGTGATTTAATGTTTCCATTTTCATGCTTGTTTTTTCTGTTTCAGAAGTTCCTTACTTCCTAAACCACCCTGCTGAACTGCTATTTCTAGTTTCTACTTGTTACTTGCAATCTTATATGATCTTTGAAACTGTTAGGACTGATTTGGTTTACTATCTTTACCTATTTGGTTTAGGTTCTTAGTGATGGAATCTCGTCCGGAACTATCAGTCAATGGCTGCAAGAATATGCTCCTGAGCAATTATTATATCTTTCATCTCATTTACATATGTTAATAGTGAGCCTCCTGAAGTTGCCGAAGGGAAATACTTCTTTAGTAAAGGCTTTACTGAGTGTGATTGTCTCAATTTTGAGAATATCAAAGGACAGAGATTCAGATATATCACAGGATAAAAAGTTTTTCGCCCAAATTTGACCTTATCACTTGAGGGATTATTTCAGTTGTGCCAGGCTGTTGACATGGAGCTCAGTAGTCCAAGAACTAGTTCTACAAGTGAGATTTGGCTAAATATCATCCTTATGTCTGCACCAGTACCAGCTGTAACTCTCATGGTATGCTTCTCCTTATCTTGCATATAAGTGCATTTAAATGATGTAAGCATGTCTAAGAAGCTCTTACCATTTCAGCTTTGTATAAGGTTATATAATTGTATCTTTGGTTTACGGGTTCTTTCGGAGCTAGGTTATTTTATGAATATTTGTTTCAGAATTAAAAGTTTCTTGCTTGTGACTGAAAGTTTAATTCCTTCATAACTGTTTTTGCTGAATGGTATCTTGACCTTACTCTTGGAAATAAATTTGATGATAATTTAACTTATGACACAACCTAAGTGTCGATTGATGTTGTCATTATAGGACAAGGCGAGACTATCAAAGCTTCTTATGCTGGCAGTTCCGGCTGCTTTACAACCATCCTCAAAGCAAAAATCCATGGCCAATGTTCCAAATTCTTATCTGCTTATTTCGTGTAAGGAACATCAGGGAGAAGAATCTCTTTGTTCTAAGCTCTTACGCTGGGTGTCAGCTTCAGTAATTCTTGGATGCTTTACAAACAAATGTTCAAAAATGAATAAATTTTTTTCAATAAGTAGATCAGAGGTTGAAACTCTACAGCCCATACTTGAAGAAATCAGCAATAAGGAGTGTGAAGGTGGGGAAGAATATTCTAGTTCTGATGAGGCATTAGCTGTCATATTACTTTATCTGCAACAGATTCTTGGAAGGAGTTGCAGTTTTCTTCCCTCGGTCATATTAGCACTTTGTTTATTGCTCTTAGGCCATTCAACTAGTACATCAGGTACATACCTTTCTCTCATTTCTGTTTGTTTAGTGTTGTGCACTATCATAACATTGTAATGTCGATGATTCTTTCATTTGTTGATATATTGACTTCATAAGTATTGTTCTTTCTGTTAAGAAACTGTCTTGAACTTTATGTGGATAGAGCTTGCATGGTATGAGGAAATTGATGTATACTGAAATCTATGTTCATCTAGGTCTGTGAGGATTATGAATGTTGCATAGTCTTTCTTATATGATTCAGTGGCTTTAACGTTATTATCTTACTTTTGAACAGGGAACATCACTCTAGATGGGGCTACTGATGCAATGGCTTCACTATGCTCACAAATATATTGCCCTCCTGAACTTAATCCAGATTGGAGGTGGTATGTAAAATTTTCTAACTTTATAACTTAAAGCAAATTTTTGATAGTTTTTTCCTCTCAAAATTTGCATCAACTTTGTTATTTTCAGTTTGTAAAGTCTATGTTAACTGAAGTGAGAGTATCTCTAGTACTCTAATTGGTGACAAGCGCAGTTAGCAAGACTTTATAATCTTGACCAAAATGGAGTCTAAAACCAACCATGAATTTGAGAACCTATTACAGAAAGTCCAAGGATAGGCCGATAGGGATAGGGGTTGAAAAGTATAATAAAGTGGGGGATGGAAAGTATAATAAAGTGACGTGATATAAAAGTTGTTTTAGGATTCTCAAAAGTGAAACTGAACTCTTTTTAGCACAAAGTTACCTAAAATTTTTTATTACTGAAAACTACCATGAACTTTCAAAACCACAGAGAAACATCAAACTAGTGGGAAATTGTTGAGTTTTGATAAATTTACCCAAACTTCCCGCTTGGTTAGTTTTAATACATAATACCCATATTTTCATATCTTCATCATGTTGATCTGCTATTGACAGGTACTATGATAGGCCATGGCCATGGAGAGACGAAGAGCGCTCACGAGCGAGAACTGTGAGAGAACTAATGGAAGAAGAACAAGCATGTCAAAGCATGCTTATAATGTTTTCAAATGCTCTTGGAGGGAAATCCTCTGCTTCATCACTTCTCTCATATAAAGATGTGGAGAGTTTTGGATTGCACGAGTGGGAAAGAGAGACTTTTCTTGTAAGCAAACATAGTAAGAAGCGGAAACAAACATCAAAGTGATTCTATTAAGTTGTACACATTTCTATTTATCCACAATTTTGCCGAATGCGTATCATCATTTTGAGTAAATGTAAATATCTTGTATCTAACTGGCCTTTATATGAAAGTTTTGGGTTTGCCGAGGTTTTGAACTATGTCTGATCTTTACTTCCCAAAAACTGATAGGGAAACCTTGAGCTTTTTCTTTTTCCTTTATTTCGTTAGGACATTAATGTGTTTAGAATTTACTAACATGTACAAGAGATATTATGCGTTCATGTTGAGCTTAAATGAAATTATGTTGTATCTGACTGCATTTCTGCAACCTAGTTTATTTGGACATTAATTTCATTGATGAAATTACCTGCAACTACTGATAACATGCAGACTTGTAGCCTTTATTTGAACATAGAGCTTTACTTTCCTTGTACACTAGTAGCTTTGCCAATACAAGAAGGTTGAACTCAAAACATATAACTCTCAACAATCATTGATAATTTTGCATATTTACCTTCTACAGATCCTCACCTTCAATAACAACAGCACTCTGCACATCTACAAGGGTCTTTGAGACTCGGGCAAGTGATTCACATACAATCCATGTATCATATCTACATACTCACCAATCTTCCCTACCTCCCAATCTTCAGTTTTTATCGGCGGTAAATATTTTACGGTAAGCGGCGCCGGTCTGACTCTCAAGCTATCTTTTCTCCAAGCCAAATGAGTTCCACTAACAACCATTGGAACTATAGGCAGTCTTGACTGTAATGCTATGTGAATGAAACCCTACGGTTAAAAAAAAAAATGATGTCATGAGAAATTTACACAAAAAAAGGATTTTTTTTAAAATTTTATTTTATGCTTGCCTTTTTGAAGGGGAGGAGCCTCCCAGTCTTTGATCTTGTGCCTTCTGGAAATATGATCAGTGATAAGTTTTTCTTGACGAGTGCACGAGCCACCTGAATTCAAATGCAGAAATTTTGGTAAAAACGTCGTTTTTCTTTTTTTACTTTTCATGATTTTACATTTCTAGAGTCATAAATAAAAGTATATGTAAACCTCCCAAACTAAGTAATCATGTATTCTGAAATATCAAGAAAAGACAGATTAAGTCTCAAAAGATATAATGAATATTACGTTGTGTTTACATGGCTATAAATAAAAATTTTAAGTCTCATGTATACACAATTTGCTATGCAGAGGTATAATTTTCTACTAAATTGACTAGCGACTCCAAGCGGGTAAGAGTAAAAGGATCAACTACAGAAAACCCCTAAGACTAGCATGATGAAAAAAAAAACCCATAAAATTTCAAAGTTACAATTCCCCGTTGAATGTCAAATTGGATGCATAAACTTTGGCCATAGTATTGGACAATTATCATGCATATATCAATACAAACATGTACGAGTATTGTACTAAAAAGGATTAGTTGCGGATAGACCACATGTAGTAGCACTGTTTTGAACTTACTACCGCTGTAGTTCTATTGTTACAGATAGATCCCCGAGCGAAACTTTTCGACTCTTCTACCCTCAGAGAAAGAGAAAATTGTTTTTGCTTTACAGAAACATACCTCCTTCATAGACTCAATTGCAGCAGAGGGATTAGAACGATCAATTCGAAGGTGATTAGCCAAAACATAGAGCTGTCCAAAGAGCGGATACCATACAATCTGACATACACAAAAATACTCACTTTTGTACGTGAGATGGTCTTAAGGAGTCAGCAACATAGAATTCTCAGAGATTTTATTTTCAATTATTGAAATCTTTCTTGCTCGTACCTCTTTCTTCGCGATTCCAACAGTACCCATTGGAGTCAGCCACATAACGAGAAAAATGTCGAGAGGCGATGCATGGTTGCAGATGTATATGGCTCGTTTGTTCGAGAATTCGGAGCCTTCTATTTTAATTCGATTTCCTAAAATCCACATCTGAAAAAAAAAAAAAAAGTTTGATGTCAACTTGTATGCCTATTTATGATTATAATCTTAAGAGGAATATAAATGTAGCAAAGAACAAGCATTTTTGAAAAATTCATAACATGATTAGGTTCAAAGGTCACACAATATGCAGCGGATAGGTTTTTTTTTGAGAGATAGAATTGAGAAATTCGCGGGTCACTTCAAAAGTCTTTTTGAGGTTTAAAAAAACCATTTTATTAGTTATGCATGTGTTGTACAGAAAAAACATACATAAGCATTGGATGCATTGCAAATTAAGCCTAGAAAAAGGACTTAACACAGTCATTTGTTATTAAAAAAAGGATTAATTACATTCGGGTACCGTGAGGTATGATGTAATTATGCGGCTGATGCTTTAGTATGCGTACCTACACGGATGACTCTGAGATTACTACTTGTAATCACATGGGTGACCCTGAAGCCCAAATAACAAGCTACTCTTGGGGTTATCCGTGTAATTACAATTAATCCTTTTGTAAAGTTGTGCCTTGATTCCATGAACCTTACAAAAATTAACACATGGGTCCTCTCCAAAATCTCCCGGCTAATAACTAATTAACAACAAAATAAAAGATCAATTTTTTAAAATAAAATTTATACCAGCAGTCGGCCGGTGACGTGGCCGTAGAGATTCCCCTGCCGTATCCTCTCGTACGGCCACGGCAGCAGGAGCAGCATGACGAGGGCCCACACCGCCGTCGTCGCCGCCATCGTCAGGAAACACACGACGATCCTCACTACCGATATGATCACGGCCGCCCACGTGTCCTCGGCCCCGTTGGAGGGCGGCGGTGGAGGGAGGAGGGAGGAGGCGGGGGAGGAGGGTGGGAGTGGAGAGTGCGGAGGAGGGAGGCGACGGTGGAGCTGCTCAGGCTTATCATCGTTGTTTCTCTCTCTACAGAGTACTGTGTTTGTTTGTAGGAGAGGAGAGAATGAGTGAGGGTGCTTTGAAGGACATTTATATACTATGGAAAAGTATGCTTTTGACACTTCCATACCTTCTTTCTCGTTTGGTACACGGGAATGAGTGGGAATGTAATATAATTTTGACTTCTCATTCATGCTTACCGAACATAATATATTTTTTGAATACTAGAAATGTTATTCCCACTTCTTATTAATTCTCACTTAACATGGAAGTGCTATTCTCAATGAATTATCAAGAAATTGATATTCCCACTTAAGTGAGAATGAAAATAATAAAATAAATTTCTGATATATCCTTCTTAAAGATATTCCCACTTAATTATCTAATCGCATCTAAATATGAGAATGAGAATGAGTATTCCATTCCCACATCAATTCCATTCCATTTCTATCTTCATCCCATTCTCATTTGACTCCATATTGCACTAAACGAGTCATAAAGTTTGGGGTTAAGGATCAAGTTAAAAATGTGTAAAATTTGGACTATTAACTTTAAAAACAGTGTGAACTTTAGGTATCAATATATAGGGAAAAAAGGTTTAGCGTATCAAAGTTAAAAAAGAGGATGTAAATTTGGGTATCAAAGTGCCACATAAAAACTTTGAGATACTAAAATTAAAAATTATATAAACACTTGGGTACCAAAGTGCAAATAACCGTAAATTAATGAAAGAAAGCCACAATGTTTTATGTAATTTTGCAAGAATGTTTTTCTTCTTCTGAAATTAAGATGACATTTATTTTAAATTACCATGTTATTTATTTATTTTTATTTTTTTAGTTTTTAATAGATCCATGATTTTTATTTATTTTTATTTTTAGTTTTGATAGATCCATGACTTTTAATTTATGTAACTATTAAAAGTCTCAATCGAACACTAGATGGTTTTTTTTTCTTCAGAAAAATATCCTATTTTAACACTAGATAGTTTTAGCAAATAGTTCAACTTATAAGTAAAGTAATATTTAATCATTTCTCGTTGATCCCCTTAAGAATTATCAATTGTATTCCATTCTATTATTTGTATCATATCATTCAGTGTGTTGGGATTGAACGAAAGAAATCAAGGCTATGATCATTTTTCAAAAAAAAAAATAAAATCAACATCTATTACTTGTTTTGCCAAATATGCAAGTATAACAAACCATTGAATTAATGAATCCCAAAAGCTTCAAAGAAATTTCAAAGGGAAATAAAAGAGAAGCTTCTAGTGGTCCACAAGGTGAACGTATTTTATGGACAACAAATAAAGAAACTGTGAAATGTCCTTTTTCTCTTTTGGAAATGTCCGCCCCTTTCTACTGGTTGAAAAGATGAGCCTGGATATATTAAAAAAAATGAAAGATTTTGGAAAAAGAAGTTAGAAACTTCTATAATCACTGTTATATCCATGATACTTTAAAAAAATTGAAATGTGCGGTTGTTATGAGTTCCTTCAATAGTGTGCCATGTGGCTCTATATAAAATGGGTCTTTTCTTAAAGACTAGATTGGGTTGTTAGGTCTACAAGGTTTTGTTTGTACTCTTGTGGTTGATGGTTGATGCTCATGGAATTTTGGTACATTCTGTTTCCACAAAATTGGTGGCGTTGTCAATGTGTTGTTATAACTATTGGTTCCTAGTTGTTACTTTTCAAAGAAGGATGAAGGGTTTACCTTATTATAAAATATAGAGTAAATACAAACTATTATACAAATCTTGCACTATTATTTATTCCTAAGCATTTGTAAGAGTTATTTAGCTTGTATTGTTTTGGTTTAAATACATATCTTATCGAACATTTACGTATGAGAACTCGATATTCTAAATCATAGCGAAAAGTTCATGGCTTATGACAATCAGTGTTCTGATAAAAATTTTCTCTATGTGGAAAAGAAATTAAGTGACAGTTATTAGGTGTACCCATTTGATAAAAGATTATCATTATATTGCACGGCATTTTACAACACCCCTTTTAAGGGACTTGATTAAATTGTGAGATACACTTATCATATTCATTTATACTTTTCTCTACCGAGAGCATGACGAGAATCAGGATCCTTTCTTTCTTGGATATTATCAGTATATGACATACAAACATGTATGCAAAGTTTTATGATGATTTTTCGAAATTAATGTTACCTCATCTAAGTGTAATAATACTCAACCAATTTCTTTTGTATTCTCTTATTCAACAGAATAATGAACAAAAGAATAAAAAAAATTTTGCATAAGCCAACCATGGAATTAGCATGTACATGAAAGTCAATGATGCACAACATATTTATGAAGACTATGCAAACAATGAAATAGACATGGTTTGGTTGCTTGCCAAACGTTGTTGAAGACTATACAAAGGATGAAATAGACATGAACAAGTGAAATGGTGGGAATTTAGGCATTTATCAAACCTAAGCAAATTTGTACTTGATTGGCTATAATTTGCTAAAGTAACAATATAAGAGCAGCATGATCCCTATTCTTCTGTTAATACCTGAAAAACTTTTTCTTCCCATTTTTCCCCCCATTATCAAATAACACTTCATTGGCTAGAATAAACAATAATCAATATGGAAGCCAAAGTTTCAAAATTCCAACCATAATCAAGAAAGGAAAAGTTTGCCAACAAAATGATATCAGTTCAACCCTGAAGAGTTATAGTTGGAGCAGTAGCAGGTTTGCTTTGTAAAAGTAGCTTCAAGTGCTTGATTTGGTTAAGGACATGCCAAACAGTGACTCCGAACTTCTTCACTCTGGCATTGAACTTGGACTTGAGCTTTCGAATTCTGCGTCGCCTTCTTTTTCTCTGTTCGAATTCTTTCATTGTCTTGTAGATCAAGAACTGTGCTTTTCTATGGCTAACATATTCTGGGTCTTCTTTCTCTAGCCTAGCATAAGAGTAAGGTGATCTGAAGAAATTCATTTTAGAGAGAGAGAGAGAATGGAGGTTGCAATTGTGGTTTGAGGAGAAGAAATAGAGGAAGAGTTCTTGTTTAGCTGTCAGGTTTAGAGAAACATTCGAGGACCAACTGTAAGTTGTCATAGGTGAATCAGAAGCTAATATAAATTATATTCCTGTTACACTTTATAATGTTTACAGTTAACATTGTGGATTTTGCATAACAAAACCTCCGAAAAGTGCTCTTGCAATTATTTAGTCTTAAATTCATGTGAAATATTAAAGGGGAAAAAGAGAATCAAATATTTCAAGGTACCATCTAGAAATGAGGATGAAGTGGATTATATGCCATAACTTGTTTGATTTTAAATAGCAAAAGACCATACAAGCTAACTTTCACATGATATCTGGAAATTATAATTCTATCATATGATTCTCTTGTTACTTCTAAAATTTTGAATGAAGTGATCATTCTAATTAAAATCTGCACGTGCAATAGTGAAATAATGGAATAACAGAAGGATGAATTTGCTAAGTAGCATGTACTTGCAATTCCAGCTATATGTTGCAAGTACAAACAATACCTGATGTAGTATTATATTTGTCTTCACTTATAATTCCTTTTGATATTGCCTAGGAAGTTGATTGTTACATACATTCTTGTCCTTACGTTTCAAAAAATGAAAACAACTACATATTTCAAACAATCTATTAGAAACAAGGTCCTAGGTTCTTACGAGGAGTTTTGGTTGGAAACAAAATTTATTTAAAAGTTTAAGTCTATAATATTATTATTTGTGATATCCACATGCTATATCTAAAGGGCTTGTGCAGATTGGAAGAGAAAAGCATCTTTTCATGCTCAACTATGGTATCTCCTTGCAAAATCAATTTGCTAGCCGTTGCAGAAAGCATTGCAGTCACAGCTAACAACAGGGGCATAGAAGTTTCCAGATTTGTGTTATGAAGTGGGCTGTCAAGAGTATATCAAGATCAAG
The DNA here is from genome assembly GCA_012295165.1 of Asparagus setaceus. NCBI lineage: Eukaryota > Viridiplantae > Streptophyta > Magnoliopsida > Asparagales > Asparagaceae > Asparagus > Asparagus setaceus. Next base: position 97,415,141 of record CM022701.1, on the reverse strand, counting down.
CTTGAGCCTTGAGGATATGGCTAATTCGCACGTTGATGCATTTCGTTAATCTAGAAAATTTTAGACCCTTTTAACTACCAATCTAGTATTTGCATGTATTTTGTATTTAAGTTGATGTTGATAATATGGATTTCACAGTTCAATAGAAGTTTCTGTTAGGGTTTTAGATTGGTGGAGAGCATAATTCTTCAATCCAAGTTCTCAGATCTATCGTCAAACTATATCGGACAGACATAATTTTTACTCAGTTAAGCAGTATGAAAAAAATGATAAAAATGAGCCTAATATCTTACATATTTATTAAATTCTAAACTTAGCCTTGTATTAATAAAATCAACATACCTTGTTGAAGGTAGCTCTCCTTCGTTGTTACAACTATCAAAACAAAAGCATCAAATCATTAGTAAATATTATGAAGGGATATGCTTTGAGTTTTATATCCTATGAACATCGTGATGCACTGTAACTAACAGACACCAGAAGATGTAAAAGCAAAAACAACAGAATTTAACAGAATAATTAGATTGCTCATTTATGGCTTGAATACATCAAAGAAGCAGATATCAAGTAGGAAATACCTCCTTTAAAGTTTAATTATGCGATACAACATTGAAAATAGAAAGGCTCCAGATAAATGCCTCATTATTTTCAACCTCACTTTCATCATTTCCTTTTCTTCTTGCTAGCTGCTTTCTTCTTTCCCTTCCGAAATCCAGTTCCATTATCCTGTCATATATCAAAAGTGCAATAAGAATGTATGGTCTTCATAGTTAATACTTTGCAAGTTGTATTAAATTGTTAGCTGAAGACTTAGTTATTCATAGACCAAAACACTCATGAATAGTAAATACTGTTAGTCACTTCAATAAATTTCGAAATTTCAGCCTATAAACTACTTGATTTGTGGATGCATAAATGAGGAAAATGTCCATGAAAGGCATCATCAATAGGAAAGCTATCAATGAGGCGGCCTACCAACTCAAGATTGAAAAGGGAAAAAATAAAGATATGATGTAGTTGCACATGTAATTTTGTATGCATTATAAACAATAAATGCAAATCTCACCTTTTATACTGTCTATAGGCATTCCGACCTGTCAGCTCCTGTCCATTCTTAGAGACGTAAACCTGCAGCGAACCAAAGATGAAAATATATAATGAAAAGAAAAGGAAAGCACAGCAAAAAGTGCATCCAAACAGAAAGATTTTATATGGGCACGATATTGATAAATACATATATGAAAGGATAACTAATGAGTTTTAAACTCCAAGAAACCAAGCATTGTATGACTCTGCAAACATACCTTTCGTCCATCTTGCCCGGTAAACCAATGACCACTCTGACCGCCAACAGCAGAGACTCTTCTCTTTCCTGCATCCTTTGGGATTGTAACATTGCTTCTGGGGTTCACCCAGTTTCCTTCAGCCTGTGAGGCCTCTTTACAGTTAGAAGAGCTTGGCCTTTTCTGCTTTGTTCTTGGGTTTCTTTCGAACCTTTCCTACTAGTTGAACGGTCGGAACCTTTCCTACTAGTTGAACGGACTTGAGTAGCATCATCTTGAGCAAAAAATTGACCCCTATGGTAACAGACAGACAACATTAGAGGCTATTTAGAGCAGATACAGATTTATAGAAACTGAACAAGCCATTCAAAGATATTCATAACATGATTAGGTTCAAAGGTCACACAATATGCAGGGGATAGGTTTTTTGAGAGATAGAATTGAGAAATTCTCGGGTCACTTCAAAAGTCTTTTGAGGTTTAAAAACCATTTTATTAGTTATGCATGTGTTGTACAGAAAAACATACATAAGCATTGGATGCATTGCAAATTAAGCCTAGAAAAGGACTTAACACAGTCATTTGTTATTAAAAAGGATTAATTACATTCGGTACCGTGAGGTATGATGTAATTATGCGGCTGATGCTTTAGTATGCGTACCTACACGGATGACTCTGAGATTACTACTTGTAATCACATGGGTGACCCTGAAGCCCAAATAACAAGCTACTCTTGGGGTTATCCGTAATTACAATTAATCCTTTTGTAAAGTTGTGCCTTGATTCCATGAACCTTACAAAAATTAACACATGGGTCCTCTCCAAAATCTCCCAGCTAATAACTAATTAACAACAAAATTAAAGATCAATTTTTAAAATAAAATTTATACCAGCAGTCGGCCGGTGACGTGGCCGTAGAGATTCCCCTGCCGTATCCTCTCGTACGGCCACGGCAGCAGGAGCAGCATGACGAGGGCCCACACCGCCGTCGTCGCCGCCATCGTCAGGAAACACACGACGATCCTCACTACCGATATGATCACGGCCGCCCACGTGTCCTCGGCCCCTGCTGGAGGGCGGCGGTGGAGGGAGGAGGAGGAGGCGGGGAGGAGGGTGGGAGTGGAGAGTGCGGAGGAGGGAGGCGACGGTGGAGCTGCTCAGGCTTATCATCGTTGTTCTCTCTACAGAGTACTGTGTTTGTTTGTAGGAGAGGAGAGAATGAGTGAGGGTGCTTTGAAGGACATTTATATACTATGGAAAAGTATGCTTTTGACACTTCCATACCTTCTTTCTCGTTTGGTACACGGGAATGAGTGGGAATGTAATATAATTTTGACTTCTCATTCATGCTTACCGAACATAATATATTTTTTGAATACTAGAAATGTTATTCCCACTTCTTATTAATTCTCACTTAACATGGGAAGTGCTGTTCTCAATGAATTATCAAGGAATTGATATTCCCACTTAAGTGAGAATGAAAAGAATAAAATAAATTTCGGATATATCCTTCTTAAAGATATTCCCACTTAATTATCTAATCGTACCCAAATATGAGAATGAGAATGAGTATTCCATTCCCACATCAATTCCATTCCATTTCTATCTTCATCCCATTCTCATTTGACTCCATATTCCCGCGTACCAAACGAGTCATAAAGTTTGGGGTTAAGGATCGAAGTTAAAAAATGTGTAAAATTTGGACTATTAACTTTAAAAACAGTGTGAACTTTAGGTATCAATATATAGGGAAAAAAAAGGTTTAGCGTATCAAAGTTAAAAAGAGGATGTAAATTTGGGTATCAAAGTGCCACATAAAAACTTTGAGATACTAAAATTAAAAATTATATAAACACTTGGGTACCAAAGTGCAAATAACCGTAAATTAATGAAAGAAAGCCACAATGTTTTATGTAATTTTGCAAGAATGTTTTTCTTCTTCTGAAATTAAGATGACATTTATTTTAAATTACCATGTTATTTATTTATTATTATTTTTTTAGTTTTTAATAGATCCATGATTTTTATTTATTTTTTATTTTTAGTTTTTGATAGATCCATGACTTTTTAATTTATGTAACTATTAAAAGTCTCAATCGAACACTAGATGGTTTTTTTTCTTCAGAAAAATATCCTATTTTAACACTAGATAGTTTTAGCAAATAGTTCAACTTATAAGTAAAGTAATATTTAATCATTTCTCGTTGATCCCCTTAAGAATTATCAATTGTATTCCATTCTATTATTTGTATCATATCATTCAGTATGTTGGGATTGAACGAAAGAAATCAAGGCTATGATCATTTTTCAAAAAAAAAAAATCAACATCTATTACTTGTTTTGCCAAATATGCAAGTATAACAAACCATTGAATTAATGAATCCCAAAAGCTTCAAAGAAATTTCAAAGGGAAATAAAAGAGAAGCTTCTAGTGGTCCAAAGGTGAACGTATTTTATGGACAACAAAATAAAGAAACTGTGAAATGACCTTTTTCTTTTGTCAATGTCCGTCCCTTTCTACTGGTTGAAAAGATGAGCCTGGATATATTAAAAAAAATGAAAGATTTTGGAAAAGAAGTTAGAAACTTCTATAATCACTATTATATCCATGATACTTTTAAAAAAATTGAAATGTGCGGTTGTTATGAGTTCCTTCAATAGTGTGCCATGTGGCTCTATATAAAATGGGTCTTTTCTTAAAGACTAGATTGGGTTGTTAGGTCTACAAGGTTTTGTTTGTACTCTTGTGGTTGATGGTTGATGCTCATGGAATTTTGGTACATTCTGTTTCCACAAAATTGGTGGCGTTGTCAATGTGTTGTTATATGACTATTGGTTCCTAGTTGTTACTTTTCAAAGAAGGATGAAGGGTTTACCTTATTATAAAAATATAGAGTAAATACAAACTATTATACAAATCTTGCACTATTATTTATTCCTAAGCATTTGTAAGAGTTATTTAGCTTGTATTGTTTTGGTTTAAATACATATCTTATCGTAACATTTACGATGAGAACTTCGATATTCTAAATCATAGCGAAAAGTTCATGGCTTATGACAATCAGTGTTCTGATAAAAATTTCTCTATGTGGAAAAGAAATTAAGTGACAGTTATTAGGTGTACCCATTTGATAAAAGATTATCATTATATTGCACGGCATTTTACAACACCCTTTTAAGGGACTTGATTAAATTGTGAGATACACTTATCATATTCATTTATACTTTTCTACCGAGAGCATGACGAGAATCAGGATCCTTTCTTTCTTGGATATTATCAGTATATGACATACAAACATGTATGCAAAGTTTTTATGATGATTTTTCGAAATTAATGTTACCTCATCTAAGTGTAATAATACTCAACCAATTTCTTTTGTATTCTCTTATTCAACAGAATAATGAACAAAAGAATAAAAAAAATTTTGCATAAGCCAACCATGGAATTAGCATGTACATGAAAGTCAATGATACACAACATATTTATGAAGACTATGCAAACAATGAAATAGACATGGTTTGGTTGCTTGCCAAACGTTGTTGAAGACTATACAAAGGATGAAATAGACATGAACAAGTGAAATGGTGGGAATTTAGGCATTTATCAAACCTAAGCAAATTTGTACTTGATTGGCTATAATTTGCTAAAGTAACAATATAAGAGCAGCATGATCCCTATTCTTCTGTTAATACCTGAAAACTTTTTCTTCCCATTTTTCCCCATTATCAAATAACACTTCATTGGCTAGAATAAACAATAATCAATATGGAAGCCAAAGTTTCAAAATTCCAACCATAATCAAGAAAGGAAAAGTTTGCCAACAAAATGATATCAGTTCAACCCTGAAGAGTTATAGTTGCAGTAGCAGGTTTGCTTTGTAAAAGTAGCTTCAAGTGCTTGATTTAAGGACATGCCAAACAGTGACTCGAACTTCTTCACTCTGGCATTGAACTTGGACTTGAGCTTTCAATTCAAGCCTTCTTTTCTCTGTTCAATTCTTTCATTGTCTTGTAGATCAAGAACTGTGCTTTTCTATGGCTAACATATTCTGGGTCTTCTTTCTCTAGCCTAGAGAGGTGATCTTGAAGAAATTCATTTTAGAGAGAGAGAATGGAGGTTGCAATTGTGGTTTGAGGAGAAGAAATAGAGGAAGAGTTCTTGTTTAGCTGTCAGGTTTAGAGAAACATTCGAGGACCAACTGTAAGTTGTCATAGGTGAATCAGAAGCTAATATAAATTATATTCCTGTTACACTTTATAATGTTTACAGTTAACATTGTGGATTTTGCATAACAAAACCTCCGAAAAGTGGTCTTGCAATTATTTAGTCTTAAATTCATGTGAAATATTAAAGGGGGAAAAGAGAATCAAATATTTCAAGGTACCATCTAGAAATGAGGATGAAGTGGATTATATGCCATAACCTTAGTTCTTTCTAGTTTTAGCAAAGAGATCTAACTTTCACATGATATCTGGAAATTATAATTCTATCATATGATTCTCTTGTTACTTCTAAAATTTTGAATGAAGTGATCATTCTAATTAAAATCACGTGCAATAGTGAAATAATGGAATAACAGAAGGATGAATTTGCTAAGTAGCATGTACTTGCAATTCCAGCTATATGTTGCAAGTACAAACAATACCTGATGTAGTATTATATTTGTCTTCACTTATAATTCCTTTTGATATTGCCTAGGAAGTTGATTGTTACATACATTCTTGTCCTTACGTTTCAAAAAATGAAAACAACTACATATTTCAAACAATCTATTAGAAACAAGGTCCTAGGTTCTTACGAGGAGTTTTGGTTGGAAACAAAATTTATTTAAAAGTTTAAGTCTATAATATTATTATTTGTGATATCCACATGCTATATCTAAAGGGCTTGTGCAGATTGGAAGAGAAAAAGCATCTTTTTCATGCTCAACTATGGTATCTCCTTGCAAAAATCAATTTGCTAGCCGTTGCAGAAAGCATTGCAGTCACAGCTAACAACAGGGGCATAGAAGTTTCCAGATTTGTGTTATGAAGTGGGCTGTCAAGAGTATATCAAGATCAAGCTTGAGCCTTGAGGATATGGCTAATTCCGCACGTTGATGCATTTCGGTTAATCTAGAAAATTTTAGACCCTTTTAACTACCAATCTAGTATTTGCATGTATTTTGTATTTAAGTTGATGTTGATAATATGGATTTCACAGTTCAATAGAAGTTTCTGTTAGAGTTTTAGATTGGTGGAGAGCATAATTCTTCAATCCAAGTTCTCAGATCTATCGTCAAACTATATCTGACAGACATAATTTTTACTCAGTTAAGCAGTATGAAAAAATGATAAAATGAGCCTAATATCTTACATATTTATTAAATTCTAAACTTAGCCTTGTATTAATAAAATCAACATACCTTGTTGAAGGTAGCTCTCCTTCGTTGTTACAACTATCAAAACAAAAGCATCAAATCATTAGTAAATATTATGAAGGGATATGCTTTGAGTTTTATATCCTATGAACATCGTGATGCACTGTAACTAACAGACACCAGAAGATGTAAAAAAAACAACAGAATTTAACAGAATAATTAGATTGCTCATTTATGGCTTGAATACATCAAAGAAGCAGATATCAAGTAGGAAATACCTCCTTTAAAGTTTAATTATGTGATACAACATTGAAAATAGAAAGGCTCCAGATAAATGCCTCATTATTTTCAACCTCACTTTCATCATTTCTTTCTTCTTGCTAGCTGCTCTTCTTTCCCTCCAAATCCAGTTCCATTATCCTGTCATATATCAAAAGTGCAATAAGAATGTATGGTCTTCATAGTTAATACTTTGCAAGTTGTATTAAATTGTTAGCTGAAGACTTAGTTATTCATAGACCAAAACACTCATGAATAGTAAATACTGTTAGTCACTTCACTAAATTTCGAAATTTCAGCCTATAAACTACTTGATTTGTGGATGCATAAATGAGGAAAATGTCCATGAAAGGCATCATCAATAGGAAAGCTATCAATGAGGCGGCCTACCAACTCCGAAGATTGAAAAGGGAAAAAAATAAAGATATGATGTAGTTGCACATGTAATTTTGTATGCATTGTAAACAATAAATGCAAATCTCACCTTTTTATACTGTCTATAGGCATTCCGACCTGTCAGCTCCTGTCCATTCTTAGAGACGTAAACCTGCAGCGAACCAAAGATGAAAATATATAATGAAAAGAAAAGGAAAGCACAGCAAAAAAGTGCATCCAAACAGAAAGATTTTATATGGGCACGTATATTGATAAATACATATATGAAAGGATAACTAATGAGTTTTAAACTCCAAGAAACCAAGCATTGTATGACTCTGCAAACATACCTTTCGTCCATCTTGCCCGGTAAACCAATGACCACTCTGACCGCCAACAGCAGAGACTCTTCTCTTTCCTGCATCCTTTGGGATTGTAACATTGCTTCTGGGGTTCACCCAGTTTCCTTCAGCCTGTGAGGCCTCTTTACAGTTAGAAGAGCTTGGCCTTTTCTGCTTTGTTCTTGGGTTTCTTTCGGAACCTTTCCTACTAGTTGAACGGTCGGAACCTTTCCTACTAGTTGAACGGACTTGAGTAGCATCATCTTGAGCAAAAAATTGACCCCTATGGTAACAGACAGACAACATTAGAGGCTATTTAGAGCAGATACAGATTTATAGAAACTGAACAAGCCATTCAAAGATATTTATTACATGTAATCAAGGTCATCTCTCGCAAATTTTGGGGCTCCTCTATGATCTTCTGCACCAATTGGAATAAAATGGGGTAGCCGCTCGCGTATTAAGGTCCTGATCCTCGCATCATCGTGGAAAAAATAATCATAAGCAGGAGGTTTAGGATGAGCAAAGTCCCAATTGTGTTCATGGTTGCTAGAGATGCTTTTCTGCTGGAACAGAACTTCAAAATCATCTTCTGGATCAAGTACTTTGGAACTGCAAAAACTCGGAGGATCGTTCTTGCTTTGACCTACTTTTTGGTCTTTTGTCGACTTAAAATACTCATCACAAAACTCATCTAGAGCAGGTGTAGCAAGATTAGTGTTTTCCTTAGGGCTGAAGCCTTTCCAAAAGTTTTCTGTTGGATGTTTATGGGGCTGAAATGTTTTCTCGTGGTTCCTGATGGTAGATTGGAAGGGAGTACCTTTTCTCTTTTGGTTTGATGGATCAACCTCCTTAATCTTGTCTTTTCCTTTGCTGGGAGAGGGTTCATCAGAATCGGAGTCCAGAAAATGGATTTTTCTTAGAGGACTCACAGTTAATCTTGGAAACAAGTCCTTGTTGCTGCTTGCCTGAAAACTTGTGGTAGCTGATGCATTATAAGCTGGTGGGATCATGGGCGTCTTCAATTTACTAGTTGACTGGCTACTTAAGATCCCACGATAATGTAGGGAAGCCTTTGAATTGCTGCAGGTAGCATGATGACTTTGTACTGATGGAGATATTTCTGCAAATGCAGAGAGGCAAACTTTTTTTAACAAATAACCATTAAATTCACTAATAAAAGATGTTCAAAAATATTCTTTGGGTCCTCATTTGAAATATTTTCATCTTTTAGACTTAAAAGATGTGCAATCTCCCAGCTAATAACTAATTAACAACAAAATTAAAGATTAATTTTTTTAAATTTATACCAGCAGTCGGCCGGTGACGTGGCCGTAGAGATTCCCCTGCCGTATCCTCTCGTACGGCCACGGGAGTGGAGAGTGCGGAGGAGGGAGGCGACGGTGGAGCTGCTCAGGCTTATCATCGTTGTTCTCTCTACAGAGTACTGTGTTTGTTTGTAGGAGAGAAGAGAGAAAATTGTTTTTTCTTTACAGAAACATACCTCCTTCATAGACTCAATTGCAGCAGAGGGATTAGAACGATCAATTCGAAGGTGATTAGCCAAAACATAGAGCTGTCCAAAGAGCGGATACCATACAATCTGACATACACAAGAATACTCACTGTTGTACGTGAGATGGTCTTAAGGAGTCAGAAACATAGAATTCTCAGAGATTTTATTTTCAATTATTGAAATCTTTCTTGCTCGTACCTCTTTCTTCGCGATTCCAACAGTACCCAGTGGAGTCAGCCACATAACGAGAAAAATGTCGAGAGGCGATGCATGGTTGCAGATGTATATGGCTCGTTTGTTCGAGAATTCGAAGCCTTCTATTTTAATTCGATTTCCTAAAATCCACATCTGAAAAAAAAAAAAAAGTTTGATGTCAACTTGTATGCCTATTTATGATTATAATCTTAAGAGGAATATAAATGTAGCAAAGAACAAGCATTTTTGAAAAATTCATAACATGATTAGGTTCAAAGGTCACACAATATGCAGGGGATAGGTTTTTTTTTGAGAGATAGAATTGAGAAATTCTCGGGTCACTTCAAAAAAGTCTTTTTGAGGTTTAAAAAAAACCATTTTATTAGTTATGCATGTGTTGTAAAGAAAAAACATACATATGCATTGGATGCATTGCAAATTAAGCCTAGAAAAAAGACTTAACACCGTCATTTGTTATTAAAAAAAGGATTAATTACATTCCGGTACCCTGAGGTATGATGTAATTATGCGGCTGATGCTTTAGTATGCGTACCTACACGGATGACTCTGAGATTACTACTTGTAATCACATGGGTGACCCTGAAGCCCAAATGACAAGCTACTCTTGGGGTTACCCGTGTAATTACAATTAATCAGTTTTGTAAAGTTGTGCCTTGATTACATCAACTTTACAAAAATTAACACATGGGTCCTCTCCAAAATCTCCCAGCTAATAACTAATTAACAACAAAATTAAAGATTAATTTTTTTTTTAAATTTATACCAGCAGTCGGCCGGTGACGTGGCCGTAGAGATTCCCCTGCCGTATCCTCTCGTACGGCCACGGCAGCAGGAGCAGCATGACGAGGGCCCACACCGCCGTCGTCGCCGCCATCGTCAGGAAACAGACCACGATCCTCACTACCGATATGATCACGGCCGCCCACGTGTCCTCGGCCCCGTCGGAGGCGGTGGCGGCTGTTGAGGGAGGAGGCGGGCGGCGGTGGAGGGAGGAGGGAGGCGGCGGGGGAGGAGGGTGGGAGTGGAGAGTGCGGAGGAGGGAGGCGACGGTGGAGCTGCTCAGGCTTATCATCGTTGTTTCTCTCTCTACAGAGTACAGAGTTCTCTAGAGAGAGAGAGAGAGAGTACTGTGTTTGTTTGTAGGAGAGAAGAGAGAATGAGTGAGGGAGGGTGCTTTGAAGGACATTTATATACTATGGATATGGAAAAGTATGCTTTTGACACTTCCATACCTTCCGTCTCGTGTGGTACACTGGAACGAGTGAGAATGTAATATAATTTTGACTTCTAATTCATGCTTACCAAACATAATATATTTTTTGAATACTAGAAATGTTATTCCCACTTCTCACTTAACATGGGAAGTGCTATTCTCAATGAATTATCAAGAAATTGATATTCCCACTTAAGTGAGAATGAAAATAATAAAAATAAATTTCGGATATATCCTTCTTAAAGATATTCCCACTTAATTATCTAATCGTACCCAAACATGAGAATGGGAATGAGCATTCCATTTCCACATTGTTGATGTATATAATCACACTCAAAACGGGTTTGAGATCGAAGGTGATGGGATCCACTCACCGAACACCTAGCTCGAAGTCAATGTTTTTCCCCGTGCAGGCCTCGTGGAGAGGACGGGGGTGCTCCGAGGTACGACGCATCAAGTCGGTTTTGAGCTTGAGTGGAGAAGAAAATGAACAAGAAGAGTTCTTAATTCAAGAGTGCAGGGAGAAGCAGCGCACTTTGTATTGAGAATAGTTCCTTTCTTTGTAGGAATGAGAGAGTGACAGTGATTGTTAGTAGGAGATGGAGTACCATGATTGATGCTGGTGTGAAGAGAAATTTAAAGTATGCTATCAAAGACAAATACCATTAATTATGATGTTGACTTGTTGGCCGGATCAAGGCCAACCATTACAGAAGTGAAGTACAGAGCATTGTTATCGCAGCAAGTCGCTTGAGGGCACTAGCACGAAGTTGACCCACCGCAGCAGACGATAGACACCGACTTTCGAAGCCACCGCATAGCAACGCATCAGCACCGAAGCACTAGAAAGACGCCTGAAAGAGGAACACCGGTGGTCACCGGGACCGCGTTAAAGCCGGCATTATCTGAAGTCGGTATAGGAGAATACTTGTGAGAGCAGAGAGGTCCCCTTCGGTCCTGAATTCGCTTATTTTGGTGTGAGATTGGGTTCGTGTCGATTTTCATATAGGGATTAATAAAAAATCTTTTTGGGGTACCAACACACATTAATTCCATTCCATTTCTATCTTCATTCCATTCTCATTTGACTCCATATTCCCGCGTACTAAACGAGTCATAAAGTTTGGGGTTAAGGATCGAAGTTAAAAAATGTGTAAAATTTGGACTATTAACTTTAAAAACAGTGTAAACTTTAGGTATCAATATATAGGGAAAAAAAAGGTTTAGCGTATCAAAGTTAAAAAAGGATGTAAATTTGGGTATCAAAGTGCCACATAAAAACTTTGAGATACTAAAATTAAAAATTATATAAACACTTGGGTACCAAAGTGCAAATAACCGTAAATTAATGAAAGAAAGCCACAATGTTTTATGTAATTTTGCAAGAATGTTTTTCTTCTTCTGAAATTAAGATGACATTTATTTTAAATTACCATGTTATTTATTTATTTTTTATTTTTTAGTTTTTAATAGATCCATGATTTTTATTTATTTTTTATTTTTAGTTTTTGATAGATCCATGACTTTTAATTTATGTAACTATTAAAAGTCTCAATCGAACACTAGATGGTTTATTTTTCTTCAGAAAAATATCCTATTTTAACACTAGATAGTTTTAGCAAATAGTTCAACTTATAAGTAAAGTAATATTTAATCATTTCTCGTTGATCCCCTTAAGAATTATCAATTGTATTCCATTCTATTATTTGTATCATATCATTGGGTATATATGTTGGGATTGAACGAAAGAAATCAAGGCTATGATCATTTTTCAAAAAAAAATAAAATCAACATCTATTACTTGTTTTGCCAAATATGCAAGTATAACAAACCATTGAATTAATGAATCCCAAAAGCTTCAAAGAAATTTCAAAGGAAATAAAAGAGAAGCTTCTAGTGGTACACAAGGTGAACGTATTTTATGGACAACAAATAAAGAAACTGTGAAATGACCTTTTCTCTTTGTCAATGTCCGTCCCTTTCTACTGGTTGAAAAGATGAGCCTGGATATATTGCATCATCTGAACCAAGCATTAAAAAAAATGAAAGATTTTGGAAAAGAAGTTAGAAACTTCTATAATCACTATTATATCCATGATACTTTTAAAAAAATTGAAATGTGCGGTTGTTATGAGTTCCTTCAATAGTGTGCCATGTGGCTCTATATAAAATGGGTCTTTTTCTTAAAGACTAGATTGGGTTGTTAGGTCTACAAGGTTTTGTTTGTACTCTTGTGGTTGATGGTTGATGCTCATGGAATTTTGGTACATTCTGTTTCCACAAAATTGGTGGCGTTGTCAATGTGTTGTTATAACTATTGGTTCCTAGTTGTTACTTTTCAAAGAAGGATGAAGGGTTTACCTTATTATAAAAATATAGAGTAAATACAAACTATTATACAAATCTTGCACTATTATTTATTCCTAAGCATTTGTAAGAGTTATTTAGCTTGTATTGTTTTGGTTTAAATACATATCTTATCGAACATTTACGTATGAGAACTCGATATTCTAAATCATAGCGAAAAGTTCATGGCTTATGACAATCAGTGTTCTGATAAAAATTTCTCTATGTGGAAAAGAAATTAAGTGACAGTTATTAGGTGTACCCATTTGATAAAAGATTATCATTATATTGCACGGCATTTTACAACACCCTTTTAAGGGACTTGATTAAATTGTGAGATACACTTATCATATTCATTTATACTTTTCTCTACCGAGAGCATGACGAGAATCAGGATCCTTTCTTTCTTGGATATTATCAGTATATGACATACAAACATGTATGCAAAGTTTTTATGATGATTTTTCGAAATTAATGTTACCTCATCTAAGTGTAATAATACTCAACCAATTTCTTTTGTATTCTCTTATTCAACAGAATAATGAACAAAAGAATAAAAAAAATTTTGCATAAGCCAACCATGGAATTAGCATGTACATGAAAGTCAATGATACACAACATATTTATGAAGACTATGCAAACAATGAAATAGACATGGTTTGGTTGCTTGCCAAACGTTGTTGAAGACTATACAAAGGATGAAATAGACATGAACAAGTGAAATGGTGGGAATTTAGGCATTTATCAAACCTAAGCAAATTTGTACTTGATTGGCTATAATTTGCTAAAGTAACAATATAAGAGCAGCATGATCCCTATTCTTCTGTTAATACCTGAAAAACTTTTTCTTCCCATTTTTCCCCATTATCAAATAACACTTCATTGGCTAGAATAAACAATAATCAATATGGAAGCCAAAGTTTCAAAATTCCAACCATAATCAAGAAAGGAAAAGTTTGCCAACAAAATGATATCAGTTCAACCCTGAAGAGTTATAGTTGGAGCAGTAGCAGGTTTGCTTTGTAAAAGTAGCTTCAAGTGCTTGATTTGGTTAAGGACATGCCAAACAGTGACTCCGAACTTCTTCACTCTGGCATTGAACTTGGACTTGAGCTTTCGAATTCTGCTGTCGCCTTCTTTTTCTCTGTTCGAATTCTTTCATTGTCTTGTAGATCAAGAACTGTGCTTTTCTATGGCTAACATATTCTGGGTCTTCTTTCTCTAGCCTAGCATAAGAGTAAGGTGATCTTAAGAAATTCATTTTAGAGAGAGAGAATGGAGGTTGCAATTGTGGTTTGAGGAGAAGAAATAGAGGAAGAGTTCTTGTTTAGCTGTCAGGTTTAGAGAAACATTCGAGGACCAACTGTAAGTTGTCATAGGTGAATCAGAAGCTAATATAAATTATATTCCTGTTACACTTTATAATGTTTACAGTTAACATTGTGGATTTCGCATAACAAACCCTCCGAAAAGTGGTCTTGCAATTATTTAGTCTTAAATTCATGTGAAATATAAAAGGGGAAAAAGAAAATCAAATATTTCAAGGTACCATCTAGAAATGAGGATGAAGTGGATTATATGCCATAACTTGTTTGATTTTAAATAGCAAAAGACCATACAAGCTAACTTTCACATGATATCTGGAAATTATAATTCTATCATATGATTCTCTTGTTACTTCTAAAATTTTGAATGAAGTGATCATTCTAATTAAAATCTGCACGTGCAATAGTGAAATAATGGAATAACAGAAGGATGAATTTGCTAAGTAGCATGTACTTGCAATTCCAGCTATATGTTGCAAGTACAAACAATACCTGATGTAGTATTATATTTGTCTTCACTTATAATTCGGTTTTTGACATTGCCTAGGAAGTTGATTGTTACATACATTCTTGTCCTTACGTTTCAAAAAAATGAAAACAACTACATATTTCAAACAATCTATTAGAAACAAGGTCCTAGGTTCTTACGAGGAGTTTTGGTTGGAAACAAAATTTATTTAAAAGTTTAAGTCTATAATATTATTATTTGTGATATCCACATGCTATATCTAAAGGGCTTGTGCAGATTGGAAGAGAAAAAGCATCTTTTTCATGCTCAACTGTGGTATCTCCTTGCAAAAATCAATTTGCAAAAATGTCTCATCATTTACAGTAGCCGTTGCAGAAAGCATTGCAGTCACAGCTAACAACAGGGGCATAGAAGTTTCCAGATTGGTGTTATGAAGTGGGCTGTCCACCTCTATGTGCTAAGAGTTCAATCAAGTTTTTCTGATTTTTTCCATTTCCTTATATCAAGATCAAGCTTGAGCCTTGAGGATATGGCTAATTCCGCACGTTGATGCATTTCGGTTAATCTAGAAAATTTTAGACCCTTTTTAACTACCAATCTAGTATTTGCATGTATTTTGTATTTAAGTTGATGTTGATAATATGGATTTCACAGTTCAATAGAAGTTTCTGTTAGGGTTTTTAGATTGGTGGAGAGCATAATTCTTCAATCCAAGTTCTCAGATCTATCGTCAAACTATATCCGGACAGACATAATTTTTACTCAGTTAAGCAGTATGAAAAAATGATAAAATGAGCCTAATATCTTACATATTTATTAAATTCTAAACTTAGCCTTGTATTAATAAAATCAACATACCTTGTTGAAGGTAGCTCTCCTTCGTTGTTACAACTATCAAAACAAAAGCATCAAATCATTAGTAAATATTATGAAGGGATATGCTTTGAGTTTTATATCCTATGAACATCGTGATGCACTGTAACTAACAGACACCAGAAGATGTAAAAGCAAAACAACAGAATTTAACAGAATAATTAGATTGCTCATTTATGGCTTGAATACATCAAAGAAGCAGATATCAAGTAGGAAATACCTCCTTTAAAGTTTAATTATGTGATACAACATTGAAAATAGAAAGGCTCCAGATAAATGCCTCATTATTTTCAACCTCACTTTCATCATTTCCTTTTCTTCTTGCTAGCTGCTTTCTTCTTTCCTTCCGAAATCCAGTTCCATTATCCTGTCATATATCAAAAGTGCAATAAGAATGTATGGTCTTCATAGTTAATACTTTGCAAGTTGTATTAAATTGTTAGCTGAAGACTTAGTTATTCATAGACCAAAACACTCATGAATAGTAAATACTGTTAGTCACTTCAATAAATTTCGAAATTTCAGCCTATAAACTACTTGATTTGTGGATGCATAAATGAGGAAAATGTCCATGAAAGGCATCATCAATAGGAAAGCTATCAATGAGGCCTACCAACTCCGAAGATTGAAAAGGGAAAAAAATAAAGATAATGATGTAGTTGCACATGTAATTTTGTATGCATTATAAACAATAAATGCAAATCTCACCTTTTTATACTGTCTATAGGCATTCCGACCTGTCAGCTCCTGTCCATTCTTAGAGACGTAAACCTGCAGCGAACCAAAGATGAAAATATATAATGAAAAGAAAAGGAAAGCACAGCAAAAAAGTGCATCCAAACAGAAAGATTTTATATGGGCACGTATATTGATAAATACATATATGAAAGGATAACTAATGAGTTTTAAACTCCAAGAAACCAGCATTGTATGATTCTGCAAACATACCTTTCGTCCATCTTGCCCAGTAAACCAATGACCACTCTGACCGCCAACAGCAGAGACTCTTCTCTTTCCTGCATCCTTTGGGATTGTAACATTGCTTCTGGGGTTCACCCAGTTTCCTTCAGCCTGTGAGGCCTCTTTACAGTTAGAAGAGCTTGGCCTTTTCTGCTTTGTTCTTGGGTTTCTTTCAGAACCTTTCCTACTAGTTGAACGGACTTGAGTAGCATCATCTTGAGCAAAAAATTGACCCCTATGGTAACAGACAGACAGCATTAGAGGCTATTTAGAGCAGGTACAGATTTCATAAAATAGAAACTGAACAAGCCATTCAAAGATATTTATTACATGTAATCAAGGTCATCTCTCGCAAATTTTGGGGCTCCTCTACGATCTTCTGCACCAATTGGAACAAAATGGGGTAGCCGCTCGCGTATTAAGGTCCTGATCCTCGCATCATCGTGGAAAAAATAATCATAAGCAGGAGGTTTAGGATGAGGAAAGTCCCAATTGTGTTCATGGTTGCTAGAGATGCTTTTCTGCTGGAACAGAACTTCAAAATCATCTTCTGGATCAAGTACTTTGGAACTGCAAAAACTTGGAGGATCGTTCTTGCTTTGACCTACTTTTTGGTCTTTTGTTGACTTAAAATACTCATCACAAAACTCATCTAGAGCAGGTGTAGCAAGATTAGTGTTTTCCTTAGGGCTGAAGCCTTTCCAAAAGTTTTCTGTTGGATGTTTATGGGGCTGAAATGTTTTATCGTGGTTCCTGACGGTAGATTGGAAGGGAGTACCTTTTCTCTTTTGGTTTGATGGATCAACCTCCTTAATCTTGTCTTTTCCTTTGCTGGGAGAGGGTTCATCAGAATCGGAGTCCAGAAAATGGATTTTTCTTAGAGGACTCACAGTTAATCTTGGAAACAAGTCCTTGTTGCTGCTTGCCTGAAAACTTGTGGTAGCTGATGCATTATAAGCTGGTGGGATCATGGGCGTCTTCAATTTACTAGTTGACTGGCTACTTAAGATCCCACGATAATGTAGGGAAGCCTTTGAATTGCTGCAGGTAGCATGACTTTGTACTGATGGAGATATTTCTGCAAATGCAGAGAGGCAAACTTTTTTTAACAAATAACCATTAAATTCACTAATAAAAGATGTTCAAAAATATTCTTTGGGTCCTCATTTGAAATATTTTCATCTTTTAGACTTAAAAGATGTGCAATGTGCCCCAAAAAATTATGTAATTTTACATATGTTCCTCTCATTTCTCCTAATTAAGGCAGATACTTGTGAAATTTTTGTCCTTGAAATTGTTTATGTATAACAATGGTACTATATTTGCAATTACTTGTCTAAGTTCTTCCTCTTATTATTGCTTAAGATGCAAGCTTCAAAGAATAAAGATTCATCCAACCAAAAGATATGTACATCTCACATTGTGTCTAAGTTCTTTGTTCTATGGTAACTTGAGGGAGCAAACTCAAATAATTCAGTGTACATGAATACAAATTTGTAATATTTCAGCTCCATGTAATGTATATATATACCCACCAAACTCCTCATGTCACTGCAATATTCAACAAGGGGAAAAAGGCAAGGTAAAAATATAGTCTATTTAGCTCTTCTTAAGTCTTGTGCTTTATCATTTTCTTGTATTTCTTTTGTTATTTACATTATTAATTTTTTTCTAGGAAAAGGATATAGTATGGCGACTGGAGCTGAAAACAAGGAAATGGAAAAAACTATTCATGTGGCAAATTCTTCCAAGGAAGATCGGATTTTGGAAAGGCCATCGTCACCATTCATCCCGGTAACTAAGCTGGTAGAAATATTATCAAAGTCTTTGGCGCATGAAAAGATATGCTCGATGAAGGAGATTCAAAAGAGCTTTATAGTAAGCAATTAAGTTTAATATTTTTTCTTACCCATCAACAAAATTTATTATTTGATTAGCACAATATTTGACTTGGTTATTTTCCATAGTTCTCATACAAATATACATGATGTAGGAGAAAACTGTTACTCGTCGCGAAATGGTTCGCCACATCAGATCTGTTGTAGGGGATGACCTGTTAGCTTCCAATATCAAGTCTTATAGTGATGAGGTATGAATCCAATGGTCAGGTTTTGTCTAAAAAAATTTAAATAGAGATGTAAATATTATTTGTTGCAGATATTCAAGAAACTGCTTAAGAATATTTGAAAAATAACAGTTGCAAAATATATATGCCTAAAATGCAAGCCGTTATTGCAACATGAGTTTATCCTGGAGGACGATATTTGATTATTACTTTGCTAGTTAATATTTTTAGTATACAGTTTTTGTTTGACTCATTTTCTTTTATAAAATCATACATTTATTCATAATAATATTTGATAACTATCTTATCAGTCTTATAATTAAGAAAATAAAATGTCGAATTTTTTGTTCACGTTTGAAACTGTGTATTCAAAATACAGCCATGATACAGTTTGGTCTTTAGATTAATTTCTCAAATGCTATATAATTAACCAGTACTAAGAAGAATCATGCATTTTAAGATAACTGTTTGTCTTGTGATTGTAGCAACAATCCCGTTATTAGTGTCAGTATGATTAGTATAATTAGTGTTTTGTTTCAACAATATGGCTGAATTTCTAAATTTTGTTTTTTTTCTTGCAGTTAAAGGCTTACATCTGTGATTCCTAAATTAGAGTAATGAGAGAGATGAGATCAATGGAATATGTTCTAATCATAAGAATAATAAAATAAAAATGATCCCTTGCATTTCTCCTTTGTTTTTATTTTTATTTTTATTTTTGCTTGTGGTCTCCCTTTTTCCATTAGTTTAAACTGAGTGACAATTTTTATGAACACTTCTATAATGTGGTGTGTGGAAAGTGGGTTAGGGCTAAAAATAGATGAAAAATGAATAATGTTGAATTATTTGTTACATCATAAAAACATATACATGTCACATGTAACTTAAATATATTTTGTTTTGTATAGTGTGAACAGAAACACTTTCATAAAATTGGAATTGTCAGAAACAAGTATTCCTGATGAAATCTATCAATCTCGAATCAAGAAAAGTGTTCCATGACCTTGTTCATAAACTAATAGTTACATGAGACAATAAAAAATCTAAGCTCAAACTATTAGACTAAATTCCTTTAAAAAATATAAGACTAAATTAATTTCCAGTATAATCTAATTTTCCATTCTTTAGTTTCTTTGGTTCATTTGTTGAATGTTCGTGGTTCAAAATTTATAGATCTTTTTGAGAGATTTTTATGAGGATTAACTTTATACATACTCGTTGTTTTATGTTATAAACAGAGATGGAGAGGTGGGGGTGGGGGTGGGGGAGGGTAGAGGACTATGCCACCCAAAAATAGGAATGTGAAATGGTCAAATTGTAGAATTTACTAATTAAGGCTTAGTTTTGTAGAAGTACGAGAAGGGGAGGTGAGATGGGGTAAGATCCAATGAGGTGCAAGGAAGGACATACCTTTGGCGCAAGTTACTTGTCAGCAGCTATCCTACATGCGAAGTCAGCAAGCACTTGGCTCGTAGATGATTGACGTTGCTGATTACACAATTATTCATGTAACCTTTACTTATAATTTTGGTGTCTAGTTTGATTAAAAACAAGGCTTTTCAAGATGATGAATACGACCAAAATAACCAGTTTTGTTGTTTCAGCACCTCCTCTTTCATAAAAGGTTGAAATTTCTTCAATCTTTTCTGAAAAGATATCAAGTAGAATAGCCTAGCATGAAAGCTATTGGATACCTCAAAACCTAGAAAAGAACCATGTGAATCTACTGGATATATCAATACCCGGAGAGAGGGAAAAAAAACCAAACACACGAACGCAAGTTCTTATTATCTCCATGAAGAAGCTTTAACTATGAGAGACATTCCCCGTTTTCTCTCCCTCATGTAATTAGCTATATTTATTATTTCACTAGTTGAGTTTATCATAAACCCGGTTGTGGAAACGATAACTGAATTTCCTTTAGGGTAAATTTCATTTGGTGAATTGAACCAAAAGAATGTGAAGCAGACAAGTCCAATGCATTAGACTTTTCTTATCGAGGAAACTAATGCGCTAGACTTTTATTTCCATGGAGAATTTCTCTACTTAAAAAAGCTCAGCAAATTAAAGTGAGCCCTCCTGATAATGCCATTTAACACGAGAGAATAGGCGGTTAAATTAGTTAGACACATGAATTACAATTGTCACATGGTAAAGAACACCAACTTTTCCAATAAACAAGCGATGAAATTAACACTAGAACGTATATGGCAAACATTTCAAACTTTCTTACATCAAAACCCCATAATCAACAGTGTGACCTAAACACCAATGAAATTCCTCATCATTGAGCTGCAATCCGACTAAAAACAGCTCCTTTCCCCTTACCCTTAATTCTGAACAAATAAACCCCAACTTAAATGGTAGCTAACCTGGGCACCTAAGATCGACAAGAAATTCCCAGTATCATCAAAACTAGTCATTTACCCTAATTCATCAGCCAATTGTATACAAAGATCAAATCTTAACAAAGAAACCCTGAATCAAATGACAACTAACCTGTACACCGAGGATCCTCCTTCTCTGGAGAAGAGAAATCCTCAATATCATCATCCAAATTCCCGTTCACCCCGTCAGCTATTGTCGCCGCCGGCGGCGGCGGCGGCGGCAGGCCCCGCCTCAACCGTTTGAGAACCGGCCGCCGAGGCTCTTCGAAATCATCGCAGTCTAGGGCTCCTCCTGATTCGGGATCCTCTTCTTCGAAGTCGAGATCGAGGCCAAGAGAGAACGAGGGAGGCGGTGGGTCCCGCCCCGACTGATTTAGGGTTTCTTGCTGCTGGTTTGATTCTTGGATTGGTGGATTGAGGATAGAGGGATCTTCTTCTTCTTCGAGATCGAGATCGAGATCGAGGCCGAGGGAGAAGGAGGGAGCTGAGAAATCCGCCGCCATGACATGAGACAGAGAGAGAGAGGAAGAAAGAGGGGGCCTTTTAAGAGAGAGAAATGGGGAAAAAGGAGGGATTTTTGAAGGGGGAAAATTGAAATTTTAGGGATTTTTGCGCCAAGAAGGAGACGGTGATGGAATCAAAAAGCTTCACAGTGGTCTGGACCTGAAGAATATGATTAACACACTCATTTTATATTTATTTATTGTTTTAATATTAGTCCGTTAAAATTTTCATAACTTGAATTAGTCCCTCGAATCATTGGAATTGTAACTAGGTCCCTCAAATCATAAAGGTTACGATTTGGTCCTTCGTTTAAATTTTCAGTATATTTGTTTGTTATGACCGCCAATTTCCGGATCTTGATGGAACATTGGCGATGGACTAACTTGTTAGCAAAAATACTCTAACAATATACTTTTACCAAGAAGCTATCAAATTTATCTTATCGTCAAATTTGATAAACAATTATCGTTAATAATCAAAAGTCAATGTTGCTCTAACTTATTGAGACAAACAAATATTTCCCAACTTGAAAAGAAGCTAAAGGAGAAAATCTCATTGTGACAAAATCTTCTAAGTTCGGCTCATATACAATATTTATTAATCCTTCACATGAAAAAATAATTTACAAATTATTCCTTGCTATGGATTTGGAAACCATCAACTCCATCTAATTTCGAAGTCTCAAAAAGGTGAATAATACACAATGAGTTCACAACTCAATAAATGGATAAATTTAAACATTAAGCACTGGTTTTGCAAAAACTTAAATATTTTGACTTGATTAGCAAAATATTAAAATCGTAGAAAATCATCAATGAACTTAGAAACTTGATGCAATATTTTAGAGAAATAGAATTCATGAAATAAAAAATAAGTAGGCTACATCTCAATGCGGTCAACACTTCATACTCCGGTTGACTGATAAATTCCACAACTGTTAAGCCCATGGTTTCGGAGCAATGAGACTTCAATTTTAGACTCAGAAGGCCGGTAAAACCACATAGTGGCAAATTAAGTCATATCTAGATGACTTGCTTACCTCCAACATATATTGGTATATCGACTTGAGATGCATATGTTTTTAATAAATAAACAAAGTTCATATAATCAAATATGTTATAAAGAAACGCCAAAGGCCAAGCAATAGTAAAATCAACCACGTATGTATCTCAACCCACTATTATATGAAAAAAAAACATGATAATCAACAACGAAAATAAGCATGGCTTATACCAAATATCCATGTGCATCAGATCCAATCAACAATTATGCGAGTAAATCATACAAAAGAATACAATCAATCTTCAACAAATCTACATACACATAATATAATTTTATATAAAAGAACATGCAGTGCATAATGCATAAATTCACCACTTACAAAAAAACCCAAAAGACAATCAAAATACCACTTAAGACGCCTCCTCAGAGTTACTTGGAACCCCAAAAGAATGCATATAAAATAATAATCAATACATCATCCCACTAATTAGTATATGTGACACATATCAAATCATTCAATAAGACTATATTATAATAATAACTTAGTTGATCCAACTTTAGCATGAAAAAAATCTAAATGTAAACTAGGCCGGAGTTGTGGCTGATCCACACAAATAAACAAACAAAGCGACTAAGATTTGCTCCACCTATGATATTATGTATGTATCCTGGTCATATCTATCTTTATTATTTTATTTTATTTTTATTTTTATTGAGTGACGACGGCTACCAGACCAGGTCATAATTTACATCACTGTTTGTTAAATTATAGTACAAAATGATATAATACCCATTATGATAAAATTTTAGAGAAGATGCGTTGGGGGTGATTTGGAGGAATTAAAACTTTTTGAGGGCTTAATCAAGGTTTACAGGGAAATAAGGTATTATGTTGGTATGAGAAAATATAATAATAGATTGATGGGTCCCATCATAAGGGTATTTTAGAAATTTAGCATATTATTTAATATGGTATAGATACAAAAGTATGATTTGGTGACACTTTGTTATGGATGCATGGTGGTACTTTGAAAATAAAAATGTATGGTGGTTCTCTAAAAACCACTATTTTTTGTGGCGGTTTCAGATAAAAACCTTTTATTTGAAGATAAATCATATCAATAAAAATGAGTCATATATTAACAAAATCTTGCCTCCTGTAATAATTATGAGTCTCATCTAATAATTTATGAATCAAAATCCAATTATGATTTCAGAAAACTATTCATTACTGTTTGCCAAGAAGTTATATGCCGAGAAGTTGAAAA
Organism: Asparagus setaceus; assembly: GCA_012295165.1. Lineage (NCBI taxonomy): Eukaryota > Viridiplantae > Streptophyta > Magnoliopsida > Asparagales > Asparagaceae > Asparagus > Asparagus setaceus. The sequence continues at coordinate 97,391,360 of CM022701.1, read as the reverse complement.
TTGAGACGTCATAAGCCTCAATAGTGAACACTCTTTGGAAGTACAAACTCTGTATTCCAATCATTTGATAAATCATTAATGTGCCAAAAACATTTAAATAATTATGCAAATGACAAATTTCTCCTTTGCCATTTGATTTTTGTCTCAGATTAAAGGCATTTACTTAGTGACCTTTCAAGTCTTACAAAAATATGCAATTTCATCTCTTCTCCTTATTTCTCCTTAAAGGCAAATACCCATGGAATATTTGTCCTTGGAAATTGGTTATGCATAAAACATTCATACAATATTTAAAATTATTATTAATCTATATTATTTGTCCAAGTTCTTCCTATTATTATTGCTTCAGATATAAGCTTTTAAAAGTTAAGATTCATCCAACCGAAGGATGTTCCCATGAGAAGGTGATTTTCCTAGTGAGAATGTTTACATTGTGTCCAAGTTCATTATAATAACTTGAGGAGCAAATTCAAAAGGATACACTGAGTAATTGAATATAATTTTGTAATACCTCAACCCCATGTAATGTGTATAAATACCCACACATTATCCCTTTGATGTTATTGCAAAATTCAACAAGAGAAATTAATAGGCAAGTTACCGGTCACTTTTGCTCTTCTAGGGCTTTATGCTTTAACATTTTCTTTCTCTTTTATTTTCTTGTACTTCTTTTGTTATTTATATTTTCTACCGTTTATCTAATAAAAAGGGAAATATTATGGCGGACAAAGCTGAAAATAAGAAAATGGAGAAAGCAATCCATGTAGCGGATTCTTCCAATAAAGATGGAATTTTGGAAAGGCCATCGTCACCTTTCATCATCAGAACTAAATTGATAGCAATACTATCAAAGTCATTGGCACATGAGACGATATGCTCGATGAAGGAGATTCGAAGAGCTTTACAGTAAGAAATTAATTAAGTTCAATTTTTTCTTATATGACAACAAATTTATTATCTGATTAGCAAAAAAATCAATTTGATTATTTTCCATAATTTTGATTCAAATATGTGGTGTAGGAGAAAACTGTTAATCGACGTGAAATGGTTCGCTACATCAGATCTGTTGTAGGGATGATGATCTCTTAGCTTCTATTATCAAAGCTTATAATGATGAGGTATGAATCCAATGATCAGATTTTGTTTGAAAAACCTTAATTTGAGATGTTTTATTTGTTACATATATTCAAGTAGTTTTTCAAATTAGCAGTGGCAACATATCCGCTATTAATATAAGTAAAAGTTGTAATATGAATTTGTATTGAAACATTGTCTTCTCATAAGTTAAAGATTCCTAAAATGTAATCTATTATTACAATGTGAATTTATCTTTAAGGGCTTCTTTGGTTGGTTTCTTAGAAACCAAATTAAAAAAAAGAGCGAGGAAACCATCAAAAGGGTTTCCTCCCATTTTCTAAAAAAAAATCTTAAAATAGGTTTCCTTAAATATGGATCAATCATCGAAAAAGAATATGCCACATTGCTTGTATTTTTAGTTTCAAGATGAGAACCAAACAAAGAAAAAGAAACTATTATAGAAATGACTTTTTGTAATTATTTTCTTTGGTTTTGGCAACCAAACAGGCGAAGATATTTTATGTACTTTGCTAGTCAGGTTGATTAATCTTTTAATATAATATGTTCATCATTGACTGCCTCATTTTTTATTTTACAAAATCATCCACTTTATAATAAGAATACTATTTGATAAATATATTATCAAGCCGATAAGAAAATAAAATCTAATTTTTTCTTCACCTTTGAAGATGCATAATAAAAAATACATAGATCGATTAATTTTTTAACACTTCTATATAATTGTCTAGTATTAAAAGAATTATCCATTTTAAGGTATATAATTGTGTGTCTTGTAATTGAGTAAACAGTCTCATTATAGTGTGAATAGCATTAAAACAATAAGTATTAGTATTTAATTTCAACAGTATGACTAAATTTCTAAACATTGTATTTTTTTCTCTTGCAGTTAAAGGCATCATCCACCATTCCTGAATGATCAATTATGTGGGAGATGTGATCAATGATATGTATCGATGCCAAAAAAAAGAATAATAATAATACAATTTGATGTTTTTCATATATTTCTCTGTCGCCATTTTTTTTTGCTTGTTGTCTCCCTTCTTCTTTCATTTTTAACTAAGTGAGAGACTCTTACGAAACCTATAATATGGAGTGTGAAATGTGCGATGTCTAGATGCAGAAATTGTAGATGCATATATGAAAATTGTCTTATTCTATGGTACGTTATGAATTTGCAAAAAAACATATATCACATATAAGTTAAATATATTTAATTTTATATAATATAACATAAACATTTTCTTAAATTTTGGTCAGGAATCGTCAGAATGAACTATATTTGATGAAAATCTATCAATTTTGACTTAGAAAATTGTTCCATGAATTTTGCATATAAAACGGCGCGGGTTAGCCAAAATTTAACTCAGACTAGTAGGCTAAACTAAATCCCCTTATTCACATATCACAAACTTTTCATTCTTTTGATTGCTCTGGTTCTTCCGTTCAATGTTTGGTTCAAATTTATAGATCTTATTTAAGGATTTTAGGATATTTTGATATATAAATTATCATTGTAACCCTACCCATGATTTTAAGAATATTTTGATATAGAAATTTTCAAACCACATGATTTTTAATCCACATACATTTGATGACACATAGATTATAATGAACGGTTTGCATTTACAAAATAGATGGGCAAAGATGTGTTTTCACAGGTGTGTAACTAACTTAGTTACACCCTAGGTGTATATTTATAACCGTAACTATATATATATATACTAGCACGCTGGCATGTGTGATGCACGCAAAAAATATTCAGTTATATGATTAATCTTACATTTTCATTTAATAGTTTGATGATGATTTAATTTATGCAATTTTATTATGGAGCTCTGCATAGAAAATATATCTTAAAATTTTATTTAGTAATTTAATCTATCTTTAACACAATTTTATTGAGTAGTTACCTAATTGAGGATAATATAATTAGAGTAAGTGATTAAAATAAAAAAGAAAAATGGAGATATTGAAATCTAATTATTTGTGTATTATCATTTCATGATTTAGAATGTTCTAGAAAAAAAATATATTTCTTAAAAATTACAATCTTACTGATGTGAGTTCAAATCATAGTTTCATGTCATGATTTAGAATCTTCTAGGAATAAGAACGAAAAGAAAGGAAAGGAAAAATCTCTCTTGCAAAATTACCATTTTACCCTCCAAGTTATAATAGGAAGGAGGAAACCGTCTATCACTCATCTAACTTTTACTACCCCCACTAGGCTCATTATATAGTAGCTGCAGCACACACACACGCTGTAACTAAGTTAAAACAAAGTTAGTTACACATACACTGTGAAAATACATGTTTAACCATGGATATTAACGATGCATACCGCTTATTATGATCAATGCATTCGAACTTCATAGAGATAAAAATCACTTAGATGAGATATTTCTAGTTTATACCCACTATTCTCTCTGTGTGTGTGTGTGTCTATATATATATATATATATATATATATATATATATATATATATATATATATATATATATATATATATATATATATATATATATATATATATATATATATTCTTTGGCAATTTCTTTATAAATCAGAGCGGAATGAATTATATTTTATCTCTTTCTATCACTACATAAAATCAAAATTAGAATATTTATCTCTTCTATCACCACATAAAATCAAAATTAGCATAGTTTTCCATTTGTATCATGGTTTTCGGCCATACAAAACCACAAATCAAGTCATTTTATGGTTTTTATTGTGTAATGGAGGACCTATTTTTAAGCACGTGAAATTTATGCAGGATATATTGGATGCATGCATGAATGCTTTATTATACCAGCTTACATTGATCACTATTTCTTTCTTGTGAAACTAACCAAGCTGGGAGTTATTTTCACTATCTGGCCGAACGTAATTGAAGAGAATGATTTGATTCTTTAGTCAGGACTCTTCTTGTTATAATCAACACAAAACTATAATCCTCGATCTCCACCATAACATCGAGTTTTGATGTAATGATTAGAGAGACTTAATTTAAGATCTAGGTCATGTGTGAATCATTACTTTAAGTATATAACATTGCAATCTAATAAATATTATACGTAAATTATTGATTAATTATTATATTAATTAGTAGGTTTAGGCAGTGTTTCCTGTTCACATGAAGTTCACCTTGGTTTGTAGCTAGCATACCATTGTTTGGAAACAAAAGGTTAGGTTGTGTGTGAATTCTCACATACCATGCACGTCACTCGTCAACACAAGAATGAAAATGCGTACTCTAATATCAGCGCCGGATTCAGGGTTTCAATCCAAATTGGGAACAAAAAACTTCAAATATAGTTTTCAAAATTGAAGGGACGCCGTTCTAGATTACGGAAAATATTTTCTATTTTCGATTAAAAGACAAAAGAACATGTAGATATATCTAACTTATGATAAACATCATGTCATTTAAGATGTACAAAACTTTTGGATGATGTAAATATCAAAAAAAGAAACGATCACATAGGACTTACGTAATTATAGACACTCCCGTGCGTTCTCAGTTCTGCATTTTACTGATTTCTATTATAGTTGCACTGATTTAGTATTTTGTTATTTTGCAGTGACATTTTTAATCGATTGCGTTGAGTTAATTTTACTTGCATAAATTTGATCCGACATTCTCTAAGATGTTGGATTCTTATCGATGACAAATTATTTCGATTGCAACTAATGTGAAAAGTAATCGTCTTAATATGAGAGCATAATTATCTGCAGTATTCTCACATTCAACAGGAAATATCCGTACTCAATAACTTCACGGTTCAATTTTGTTGTTTTCCATCTAAAATGCTCATATTCCTCAGTCCTCGCCCCTCAAAAAAAAAAAAAATAATAATAAAATAAAAAATAAAAGGAAAGAAAAGAAAAGAAAAAGAAGCAAATTTTGCAGTAGCAATTCCTCCCATTGTTTCTTGCTCATCTCTATCATTATTCTTTTCGTTGCCTTCTCATCTTCAACGAAATTCGAACTCTCCAAATACTCATCAGAGTTCCAGTCTTCATCGCCTGCCCACGATCTCTGGTTTGATGCAATTTCCATAATGATCTTCTCCTTTGTTAAATATATCGAGAATAAAATGAGATTTTATTTGCTTTTCTTGATTTGCGGATGTTTTTGTAAAGGGTTTTAGAAACTTTGGTATGGAAATTATCATTATATGAAGTTATATATAAGAGGGATGGAGAGAGGGTGGTGATTTTATTTGCTTTTCTTGATTTGCGGATGTTTTTGCACATGTAATTTTGTATGCATTATAAACAACAAATGCAAATCTCACCTTTTAACTGGCAGCTTAAGATCCCACGATAATGTAAGGAAGCCTTTGAATTGGTGCAGATGGAGATATATTTGCAAATTCAGAGAGGTAAACTTTTTAACGAATAAACATTAAATTCGCCAATAAAGGATATTAAAAATATTCATTTGGGGTCCCCATTTGAAATCTTTTTATCTTTTGGACTCAGAAAATGTGCAATGTGCCACAAAAGTTTATGTAATCTTACATATGTTCCTCTCATTTCTCCTAATTAAGGCAGATACTTGTGAAACTTTTGTCCTTGAAATTGGTTAAGTATGACAATGGTACTATATTTGCAATTACTTGTCCAAGTTCTTCCTCTTATTATTGTTTAAGATGCAAGCTTCAAAGAATAAAGATTCATTCATCCAAAAGATATGTATATCTTATATTGTGTCCAAGTTCCTTGTTCCATAGTAACTTGAGGGACAAACTCTAAAAGAATTCAGTGTACATGAATACAATTTTTCAATATTTCAGCTTAATGTGTGTATATATACCCACCTAATTCCTCCTTTCATGTCACTGCAAATATTCAAAAAGAAAAAGAAAGAGAGAAAAGGTAAAAATATAGTCTCTTTAGCTCTTCTAAAGTCTTATGCTTTATTAATTTCTTGTACTTTTTTGTAATTTATATTATCAAAATTTTTTCTATAAAAAGGATAATGATATGGCGGTTGGAGCTGAAAACAATAAAATGGAAAAACTATTCGGTAGCGGATTCTTTCAACGAAGATGGGATTTTGGAAAGGCCATTGTCACCTTTCATCCCGTTAACTAAGTTGATAGAAATATTATCAAAGTTTTTGGCGCATGAAACGATATGCTCGATGAAGGAGATTCAAGAGAGCTTCATAGTAAGAATCTAAGTTTAATATTCTTTTCTTATCTAGCAAACAAATGTATTATTTTATTAGCAAAATACTAAATTTAATTATTTTCCATATATATAGTTCTCGTACAAATATTATACGTGATGTAGGAGAAAACTATTACTCGTCGTGAAATGGTTCGCTACATCAGATCTGCTGTAGGGGATGATCTGATAGCTTCCATTATCAAGTCTTACAGTGATGAGGTATGAATCCAATGGCGGATTTGTTTAAAAATCCTAAATGGAGATGGAAATATTATTTGTTGCATATATTCAAGTAATTCCTTAAGAATATTTGAAATTTAACAGTTGCAAAATATATATGCACTAAAATGCAAGCAATAATTGCAACATGAGTTTATCCTGAGGAAGATATTTGACTATTACTTTGCTAGCTAATATTGTTAGTATACGGTTTTGTCTGACTCATTTTCTTTTATAAAATCATACATTTATTGACGCAATATGAAGTTGAAATCTCGAATTCACCGAGGGTTGATCTCCGAATCCACCTAAGAGCTTCAATCCACGAAGAAAATATTTTAAACGAAAATTTTATTGATGAAAAGATATCCCTTTAGGGCTTACAAGACTCGTTTAAATAGAAAACAAATAAGAATCCTACAATGACTGAACTCCTACTAAAAATAGAAATAAGAACTCTAATTGACCCGAACTTTACCAAAAATAGAAATAAGAAAACTATTCCCAAAAGACTCCCTACGATTAGGGAAGTAATCGGTCAAATTTGGAATCAAACCGATTTGCTTCCTAATCCAAACAGATTCTAAAACATTACTAAAAATAGTAAAAATCGATTTAAAACGATATCTCTCAATCCGAAGGAATTTGGCTTAAACGAACGGCGAGCAAACCGAACGTAGGTGGGTTTGGTTGGTCTGCCTCGAAAAATACGATTTTAAAAAATCGCCCAAACCGACTTTACGGATTGAGTTACGCACCGCTCTTCTCAAGCAACCTATTTTCCTCGACCGGGTCCGCGTTTGGGCTTGTTACGATCCTGTTTCTTCATGAAGGTATCCGCAATGTGTTCTACATCATTTATTCGTAATAATATTTGATAAATATCTTACCAATCTTATAATTAAGAAAATAAAATGTCAAATTTTTGTTCGCGTTTGAAACTGCGTATTCGAAATACAGCCATGATACAGTTTGGTCTTTAGATTAATTCTCAACTTCTATATAATTAATTAGTATTAAGACGAATCATGCATTTTAAGATAACAATTTGTCTTGTGATTATGGCAACAATCCTGTTATTGGTGTGAGTATGATTAGTACAATTAGTGTTCCCTTTCAACAATATGGCTGAATTCTATATTTTATTTTATTTTCTTGCAGTTAAAGGCGACATCTGCGATTCCTAAATCAGCGTAATGAGAGAGATGAGATCAATGCGAATAATAAAATAAAAATTATCTCGACATTTCTTATTTGTTTTTCTGGCTTGTTGTCTCCCTCTTTCAATCAGTTTAAACTGAGTAACAATTTTTTATGAATACAATGTCGCATGTGGAATGTGTGTTGGGGCTTAAAATAGATGAAAAATGCAGATACAAAATGAATGATGTTTTGAGTTCTTTGGTGCATCATGAAAAAAGCATACATATGTCACATGTAACTTAAATATATTTTGTTTTGTATAATATGAAAGAAACAATTTCATAAAATTGGAATTGTTAGAAATAACTATTCATGATGAAATATATCGATCTTGAATCAAGAAAAGGGTTCCATGACTTTCTTCATAAAATAATAGTCACATGAGACAATTAAAAAAATCTAAGCTCAAACTATTAGGCTAAATTCCTCAAAAAAAAAAAAAAAAAAGAAAAAAAAAGAACAGTTAGACTAAATTAAATTTCCAATACAATCCAATTTCCCATTCTTTAGTTTCTCCAGTTCATTTGTTGAATATTCTTGTTTCAAAATAAATTTATAGATCTTTTAAGAGATTTTTGGAGGATTAACTTGATATATAAATTTATAGATGTTTTATGTTTGAGAGAGAGAGAGAGAGAGAGAGAGAGAGAGAGAGAGAGAGAGAGAGAGAGAGAGAGAGAGAGGGATATTTTGCATTAATGAATTAAAATTTCTCAAAGTTGAAGAGCTATATTCATTCAGATGTCAACAAATGAACTATATATATATTCATATATTTTGAATGTAATTAACCATCCCACAAAGTGATCAGAACTCCTCATGAATCCCCATTTCTGATATGCTCTCAAGTCTTGGCCTCCATGGCCTATCACAAACTCTACTACTCCTATTTCCACAAGCTTTGTTGTACCTGCATAATTATTACATGAAGCTAATAATATCTCATTTATGGACAATCTCTGCTTCCCAACTTGCAGTAGCAACTCCTCCCATTGTTTCTTGCTCATCTTTATCGTTATTCTTTTCGTTGCCTTCTCATCTTCAACGAAATTCGAACTCTCCACATACTCATCGGAGTTCCAGTCTTCATCGTCTGCCCATGATCTCTCTGGTTTGACGCAATTTCCCATAATGATCTTCTGCTTTTGTTCAATATATCGAGAAAAAAAGATAGATTTTATTTGCTTTTCTTGATTTGCGGATGTTTTTTGTAAGAGGTTCTAAGAACTTTGGTATGGAAATTATCATTCTATGAAGTTATATATAAGAGGAGGGAGAGAGAGAAGATAGAAGATAGAAGAGGATAGGGCAGCCTCAAAGGACTAGGGAAATGGTCTAAGTCAAGGAATTCAACGAAGCAATATAATATCCATTTGCATGCATCGAATAAAAATGTTACACACGTGGGGGTTTCATGAAGTTATATATATAAGAAATATATTCAAACAATTTCATTTGACCTTCTCCCTCTCTAAATAAAATGCAAATTTGGTTTAACGAGGAAATGTCTGAACAAACATCAATATTTGTAAGTCTGTAAGCGGGCATCCTTTGCTGTACTTCATGATCCATATAAATTTTGTTGTGATGAAACTTTACAATTTAATAGTAGGGCAAATTACACTAAACTCCCAAGTACTTGAGGATTTTGTAGTAAACCCCCAAACACTTCTAAATTTCACTAAACCCCCAATAACTATTGAAATTGCAGAAAACCCCCAATATTAAGTTTTCACATTTTGCAAAAAACGTCCATGATGGTGTAAGTCCATATTTTTCATTGGCTACACATTTTAGATCCCAAATGTTGACTAACGCCGTCATGAGGGTTTTGTGGAAAACGCTCTTATTGGGGGTTTTCTACAATCCCAATAGTTATTTGGGGTTTAGTGCAATTTTAGAAGTTTTTGGGGGTTTACTACTGCAAAATGATGAAATTTCTTGGAGGCTTAGTATAAGTTACCCTCAATATATAGTACATCAGTTTGTTCTTAAAAAAAGACACTTGATCAGTTTGAGGTTGTTAAGGATGAGCATTATATAGGCTTGTTTTTCTATTCTTTGTGGGAATTAATTAGTCATCTCTATCCCCACTTATAAATATGTATATATAAAAGTTAGGCATTTATATTAAAAAGTATTGATTGTAAATACACCTGCACTATACTCTCGCTGATCTAAATTTTTGGTGTACTATTTTTTAATGGGAATTTAGACCCAATTAAAAAGAAATTTGACCGCATATATTGTAATTTATGTGGTGACATATTGAGAGAAAGGTACAATTAAGTGTTTGGGAATTGAAAAAATAGTGGCCTATATTTTAACATATTTGCAATTACTTGTCCAAGTTCTTCCTCTTATTATTGCTTAAGATGCAAAGCTTCAAAGAATAGAGATTCATCCATCCAAAAGATATGTATATCTTACATTGTGTCCAAGTTCCTTGTCCCATAGTAACTTGAGGGAGCAAACTCTAAAAGAATTCAGTGTACATGAATACACTTTTTCAATATTTCATCTTAATGTGTGTGTATAAATATACCCACCCAATTCCTCCTTTCATGTCACTGCAATATTCAACAAGAAAAAAAGAAAGAAAGTAAAGGTAAAATATAGTCTCTTTAGCTCTTCTAAAGTCTTATGCTTTATCATTTTCTTGTACTTCTTTTGTTATTTATATTATCAAAAAATTTCTTTGAAAAGGATACGGTATGGCGGCTGGAGCTGAAAACAATAAAATGGAAAAAACTATCCGTGTAGCAGATTCTTCCAATGAAGATAGGATTTTGGAAAGACCATCGTCACCTTTCATCCCGGTAACTAAGTTGATAGAAATATTATCAAAGTTTTTGGCGAGTGAAAAGATATTCTCGATGAAGGAGATTCAAGAGAGCTTCATAGTAAGAATTTAAGTTTAATATTCTTTTCTTATCTAGCAAAAAATGTATTATTTTCTTAGCAAAATACTCAATTTAATTATTTTCCATAGTTCTCATACAAATATACATGATGTAGGAGAAAACGGTTACTCGTCGCGAAATGGTTCGCTACATCAGATCTATTGTAGGGGATGATCTGTTAGCTTCCATCATTAAGTCTTACAGTGATGAGGTATGAATCCATTGTCAAATTTTGTTTAAAAAAATATTAAATGGAGATGTAAATATTATTTGTTGCATATATTCAAGTAATTGCTTAAGAATATTTGAAAGATAACAGTTGCAAAATATATATGCCTAAAACGCAAGCAGTTATTGCAACATGAGTTTATCTTGGAGGAGGATATTTGATTATTACGTTGCTAGTTACTATTTTTAGTATACAGTTTTGTTTGACTCATTTTCTTTTATAAAATCATACATTTATTCGTAACAATATTTGATATATATCCTATCAATCTTATAATTAAGAAAATAAAATGTCAAAATTTTGTTTACATTTGAAACTGCGTATTCGAAATACAGCCATGATACAGTTTGGTCTTTAGAATAATTCTCAACTTCTATATATATAATTAACTAGTATTAAGACGAATCATGCATTTTAATATAACTATTTGTCTTGTGATTTTGGCAACTATCCCATTATTGTGTGAGTATGATTAGTACAACTAGTGTTCCTTTCAACAATATGGCTGAATTCTGAATTTTATTATATTTTCTTGCAGTTAAAGGCGACATCTGCGATTCCTTAATCAGCATAATGAGAGAGATGAGATCAATGGAATTATGTCAACTTCTAAACCAAGCATGCGAATAATAAAATAAAAATTATCTTGACATTTCTTTTGTTTTTATTTTATTTTTGCTTATTGTCTCTCTCTTTCATCAGTTTAAACTGAGTAACAATTTTTATGAATACTTCTACAATGTGGCATGTGGAATGTGGGTTGGGGCTAAAAATAGGTGCAAAATGCAGATAAAAAATGAATAATGTTTTGAGTTCTTTGGTACATCATGGAAAACATACATATGTCACATGTAACTTAAAATATATTTTATTTTGTATATATAATTTGAAAGAAACACTTTCATAAAAATTGGAATTGTTAGAAATAATTATTCATGATGAAATATATTAATCTTGAATCAAGAAAAGTGTTCCGTGACTTTCTTCATAAAATAATAGTTACATGAGACAATAAAAAATCTAAGCTCAAACTATTAGACTAAATTCCTCAAAAGAAAAAGAATAAAAAAAAAAGAACTGTTAGACTAAATTAAATTTCCAATATAATCTAATTTCCCATTCTTTATTTTCTCCGGTTCATTTGTTGAATATTCTTGTTTCAAAATTTATAGATCTTTTAAGAGATTTTTGAGGATTAACTTTATATATATTCGTTGTTTTATGTTTTAAATAGAGATGGAGAGGTGGGGTGGGGGTGGGGGAGGGTAGAGGACTATGCCACCCAAAAATAGGAATGTGAAATGGTCAAATTGTAGAATTTACTAATTAAGGCTTAGTTTGGTAGAAGTACGAGAAAGGGAGGTGAGATGGGGTAAGATCCAATGACGTGCAAGGAATGACATACCTTTGGTGCAAGTTACTTGTCAGCGGCTATCCTACATGCGAAGTCAGCAAGCACTGGGCTCGTAGATGATTGACGTTGCTGATTACACAATTATTCATGTAACCTTTACTTATAATTTTTGTGTCTAGTTTGATTAAAAGCAAGGCTTTTCAAGATGATGAATACGACCAAAATAACCAGTTTTGTTGTTTTTTTCAGCACCTCCTCTTTCATAAAAGGTTGAAATTTCTTCAAACATTTCTGAAAAGACATCAAATAGAATAGCCTAGCATGAAAGCTATTGGATACCTCAAAACCTAGAAAAGAACCATGTGAATCTACTGGATATATCAATACCCGGAGAGAGAGAAAAAACCAACCACGCGAACGCAAGTTCTTATTATCTCCATGAAGAAGCTTTAACTATGAGAGACATTCCCCGTTCTCTCTCCCTCATTTAATTAGCTATATTTATTATTTCACTAGTTGACTTTATCATAAACCCGGTTGTGGAAACAATAACTGAATTTCCTTTAGGTTAAATTTCATTTGGTGAATTGAACCAAAAGAATGTGAAGCAGACAAGTCTCATACATTAGACTTTTCTTATCGAGGAAACTAATGCGCTAGATTTTTATTTCCATGGAGAATTTCTCTACTTAAAAAAGCTCAGCAAATTAAAGCGAGCCCTACTGATAATGCCATTTAACACGAGAATAGGTGGTTTAATTAGTTAGACACATGAATTACAATTGTCACATGGTAAACAACACCAACTTTTCCAATAAACAAGAGATGAAATTAACACTAGAACGTATATGGCCAAACATTTCAAACTTTTTTACGTCAAAACCCCATAATCAACAGTGTGACCTAAACACCAATGAAATTCCTCATCATTGAGCTGCAATCCGACTAAAAATAGTTCCTTTCCCCTTACCCTTAATTCTATAGAGAGAAATAATAGCTGAACAAATAAACCCCAACTTAAATGGTAGCTAACCTCGTTACCTAAGATCGACAAGAAATTCCCAGTATCATCAAAACTAGTCATTTACCCTAATTCATCAGCCAATTGTATACAAAGATCAAATCTTAACAAAGAAACCCTGAATCAAATGACAACTAACCTGTACACCGAGGATCCTCCTTCTGGAGAAGAGAAATCCTCAATATCATCATCCAAATTCCCGTTCACCCCGTCAGCTATTGTCGCCGCCGGCGGCGGCGGCGGCAGGCCCCGCCTCAACCGTTTGAGAACCGGCCGCCGAGGCTCTTCGAAATCATCGCAGTCTAGGGCTCCTCCTGATTCGGGATCCTCTTCTTCGAAGTCGAGATCGAGGCCAAGAGAGAACGAGGGAGGCGGTGGGTCCCGCCCCGACTGATTTAGGGTTTCTTGCTGCTGGCTTGATTCTTGGATTGGTGGATTGAGGATAGAGGGATCTTCTTCTTCTTCTTCTTCTTCGAGATCGAGATCGAGATCGAGGCCGAGGGAGAAGGAGGGAGCTGAGAAATCCGCCGCCATGACATGAGACAGAGAGAGAGAGGAAGAAAGAGGGGGCCTTTTAAGAGAGAGAAATGGGGGAAAAGGAGGGATTTTTGAAGGGGGAAAATTGAAATTTTAGGGATTTTTGCGCCAAGAAGGAGACGGTGATGGAATCAAAAAGCTTCACAGTGGTCTGGACCTGAAGAATATGATTAACACACTCATTTTATATTTATTTATTGTTTTTAATATTAGTCCGTTAAAATTTTCATAACTTGAATTAGTCCCTCGAATCATTGGAATTGTAACTAGGTCCCTCAAATCATAAAGGTTACGATTTGGTCCTTCGTTTAAATTTTCAGTATATTTGTTTGTTATGACCGCCAATTTCCGGATCTTGATGGAACATTGGCGATGGACTAACTTGTTAGCAAAAAATACTCTAACAATATACTTTTACCAAGAAGCTATCAAATTTATCTTATCGTCAAATTTGATAAACAATTATCGTTAATAATCAAAAGTCAATGTTGCTCTAACTTATTGAGACAAACAAATATTTCCCAACTTGAAAAGAAGCTAAAGGAGAAAATCTCATTGTGACAAAATCTTCTAAGTTCGGCTCATATACAATATTTATTAATCCTTCACATGAAAAAAATAATTTACAAATTATTCCTTGCTATGGATTTGGAAACCATCAACTCCATCTAATTTCGAGTCTCTGAAAAAAGGTGAATAATACACAATGAGTTCACAACTCAATAAATGGATAAATTTAAACATTAAGCACTGGTTTTGCAAAAACTTAAATATTTTGACTTGATTAGCAAAATATTAAAATCGTAGAAAATCATCAATGAACTTAGAAACTTGATGCAATATTTTAGAGAAATAGAATTCATGAAATAAAAAATAAGTAGGCTACATCTCAATGCGGTCAACACTTCATACTCCGGTTGACTGATAAATTCCACAACTGTTAAGCCCATGGTTTCGGAGCAATGAGACTTCAATTTTAGACTCGTAGCGCTGGTAAAAACCACATAGTGGCAAATTAAGTCATATCTAGATGACTTGCTTACCTCCAACATATATTGGTATATCGACTTGAGATGCATATGTTTTTAATAAATAAACAAAGTTCATATAATCAAATATGTTATAAAGAAACGCCAAAGGCCAAGCAATAGTAAAATCAACCACGATGTATCTCAACCCACTATTATATGAAAAAAACATGATAATCAACAACGAAAATAAGCATGGCTTATACCAAATATCCATGTGCATCGATCCAATCAACAATTATGCGAGTAAATCATACAAAAGAATACAATCAATCTTCAACAAATCTACATACACATAATATAATTTTATATAAAAACATGCATGCATAATGCATAAATTCACCACTTACAAAAAAACCCAAAAGACAATCAAAATACCACTTAAGACGCCTCCTCAGAGTTACTTGGAACCCCAAAAGAATGCATATAAAATAATAATCAATACATCATCCCACTAATTAGTATATGTGACACATATCAAATCATTCAATAAGACTATATTATAATAATAACTTAGTTGATCCAACTTTAGCATGAAAAAAATCTAAATGTAAACTAGGCCGGAGTTGTGGCTGATCCACACAAATAAACAAACAAAGCGACTAAGATTTGCTCCACCTATGATATTATGTATGTATCCTGGTCATATCTATCTTTATTATTTTATTTTATTTTTATTTTTATTGAGTGATCGACCGCTACCAGACCAGGTCATAATTTACATCACTGTTTGTTAAATTATAGTACAAAATGATATAATACCCATTATGATAAAATTTTAGAGAAGATGCGTTGGGGGGGTGATTTGGAGGGAATTAAAATTTTTGAGGGCGTAATCAAGGTTTACAGGGAAATAAGGTATTATGTTGGTATGAGAAAATATAATAATAGATTGATGGGTCCCATCATAAGGGTATTTTAGAAATTTAGCATATTATTTAATATGGTATAGATACAAAAGTATGATTTGGTGACACTTTGTTATGGATGCATGGTGGTACTTTGAAAATAAAAATGTATGGTGGTTCTCTAAAAACCACTATTTTTGTGGCGGTTTCAGATAAAAACCTTTTATTTGAAGATAAATCATATCAATAAAAATGAGTCATATATTAACAAAATCTTGCCTCCTGTAATAATTATGAGTCTCATCTAATAATTTATGAATCAAAATCCAATTATGATTTCAGAAAAACTATTCATTACTGTTTGCCAAGAAGTTATATGCCGAGAAGTTGAAAATTGAGACGTCATAAGCCTCAATAGTGAACACTCTTTGGAAGTACAAACTCTGTATTCCAATCATTTGATAAATCATTAATGTGCCAAAAAACATTTAAATAATTATGCAAATGACAAATTTCTCCTTTGCCATTTGATTTTTGTCTCAGATTAAAGGCATTTACTTAGTGACCTTTCAAGTCTTACAAAAATATGCAATTTCATCTCTTCTCCTTATTTCTCCTTAAAGGCAAATACCCATGGAATATTTGTCCTTGGAAATTGGTTATGCATAAAACATTCATACAATATTTAAAATTATTATTAATCTATATTATTTGTCCAAGTTCTTCCTATTATTATTGCTTCAGATATAAGCTTTTAAAAGTTAAGATTCATCCAACCGAAGGATGTTCCCATGAGAAGGTGATTTTCCTAGTGAGAATGTTTACATTGTGTCCAAGTTCATTATAATAACTTGAGGAGCAAATTCAAAAGGATTCACTGAATAATTGAATATAATTTTGTAATACCTCAACCCCATGTAATGTGTATAAATACCCACCCATTATCCCTTTGATGTTATTGCAAAATTCAACACGAGAAATTAATAGGCAAGTTACCAGTCACTTTTGCTCTTCTAGGGCTTTATGCTTTAACATTTTCTTTCTCTTTTATTTTCTTGTACTTCTTTTGTTATTTACATTTTCTACCGTTTATCTAATAAAAGGGAAATATTATGGCGGACAAAGCTGAAAATAAGAAAATGGAGAAAGCAATCCATGTAGCGGATTCTTCCAATAAAGATGGAATTTTGGAAGGCCATCGTCACCTTTCATCATCGTAACTAAATTGATATAATCATCAAAGTCATTGGCACATGAGACGATATGCTCGATGAAGGAGATTGAGAGAGAGCTTTACGGTAGAAATTAATTAAGTTCAATTTTTTCTTATATGACAACAAATTTATTATCTGATTAGCAAAAAATCAATTTGATTATTTTCCATAATTTTGATTCAAATATGTGGTGTAGGAGAAAACTGTTAATCGGCGTGAAATGGTTCGCTACATCAGATCTGTTGTAGGGATGATGATCTCTTAGCTTCTATTATCAAAGCTTATAATGATGAGGTATGAATCCAATGATCAGATTTTGTTTGAAAAACCTTAATTTGAGATGTTTTATTTGTTACATATATTCAAGTAGTTTTTCAAATTAGCAGTGGCAACATATCCGCTATTAATATAAGTAAAAGTTAAAATATGAATTTGTATAGAAACATTGTCTTCTCATAAGTTAAAGATTCCTAAAATGTAAGCTATTATTACAATGTGAATTTATCTTTAAGGGCTTCTTTGGTTGGTTTCTTAGAAACCAAATTTTTTAAGAAAAAGTGAAACCATCAAAAGGGTTTCCTCCCATTTTCTAAAAATTCTTAAAATAGGTTTCCTTAAATATGGACCAATCATCTAAAAAGAATATGCCACATTGCTTGTATTTTGGTTTCAAGATGAGAACCAAACAAAGAAAAAGAAACTATTATAGAAATGACTTTTTGTAATTATTTTCTTTGGTTTTGGCAACCAAACAGACGAAGATATTTTACGTACTTTGCTAGTCAGGTTGATTAATCTTTTAATATAATATGTTCATCATTGACTGGCTCATTTTTTATTTTACAAAATCATCCACTTTATAATAAGAATACTATTTGATAAATATATTATCAAGCCGATAAGAAAATAAAATCTAATTTTTCTTCACCTTTGAAGATGCATAATAAAAAAATACATTGATCGATTAATTTTTTAACACTTGTATATAATTGTCTAGTATTAAAAAATTATCCATTTTAAGGTATACAATTGTTTGTCTTGTAGTTGAGTAAACAGTCTCATTGTAGTGTGAATAGCATTAAAACAATTAGTATTAGTATTTAATTTCAACAGTATGACTAAATTTCTAAACATTGTCTTTTTTCTCTTGCAGTTAAAGGCATCATCCACCATTCCTGAATGATCAATTATGTGGGAGATGTGATCAATGATATGTATCAATGAAAAAAGAAGAAGAATAATAATAATAAAATAGTGACTTTCATATATTTCTCTGTCGCCATTTTTTTGCTTGTTGTCTCCCTTCTTCTTTCATTTTTAACTAAGTGAGAGACTGTTACGAAACCTATAATGTGGAGTGTGAAATGTGCGATGTCTAGATGCAGAAATCGTAGATGCATATATGAAAATTGTCTAATTCTATGGTACGTTATCAATTTGCAAAAAAACATATATCACATATAAGTTAAATATATTTAATTTTATATAATATAACATAAACATTTTCTTAAAATTTGGTCAGGAATCGTCAGAATGAACTGTATTTGATGAAAATCTATCAATTTTGACTTAGAAAATTGTTCCATGAATTTTGCATATAAAACGGGTTAGCCAAAAATTTAACTCAGACTAGTAGGCTAAACTAAATCCCCTTATTCACATATCACAAACTTTTCATTCTTTAGTTGCTCTGGTTCTTCCGTTCAATGTTTGGTTCAAATTTATAGATCTTATTTAAGGATTTTAGGATATATTGATATATAAATTATCATTGTAACCCTACCCATGATTTTAAGGATGTTTTGATATAGAAATTTTCAAACCACATGATTTTTAATCCACATACATTTGATGACCCACATACATTTGATGACACATAGATTATAATGAACGGTTTACAAAATAGATGGGCAAAGATGTGTTTTCACAGTGTGTAACTAACTTAGTTACACCCTAGGTGTATATTTGTAACCGTAACTATATATATACTAGCGTTGGCATGTGTGATGCAGCAAAAATATTCAGTTATATGATTAATCTTACATTTTCATTTAATAGTTTGATGATGATTTAATTTATGCAATTTTATTATGGAGCTGCATAGAAAATATATCTTAAAATTTTATTTAGTAATTTAATCTATCTTTAACACAATTTTATTGAGTAGTTACCTAATTGAGGATAATATAATTAGAGTAAGTGACTAAAATAAAAAGAAAAATAGAGATATTGCAAATCTAATTATTTGTGTATTATCAATTCATGATTTAGAATGTTTTAGAAAAAAAATATATTTCTTAAAAATTACAATCTTACTGATGTGAGTTCAAATCATAGTTTCATGTCATGATTTAGAATCTTCTAGGAATAAGAACGAAAAGAAAGGAAAAAATCTCTCTTGCAAAATTACCATTTTACCCTCCAAGTTATAATAGGAAGGAGGAAACCGTCTATCACTCATCTAACTTTTACTACCCCATTAGGCTCATTATATAGTAGGCCTTGTAGCACACTGTGGTGTAACTAAGTTAAAAAAGTTAGTTACACATACACTGTGAAAATACATGTTTAACCATGGATATTAACGATGCATACCGTTTATTATGATCTATGCATTCAAACTTCATAGAGATAAAAATCACTTAGATTAGATATTTCTAGTTTATACCCATTATTCTCTCTCTCTCTCTCTCTCTCTCTCTCTATATATATATATATATATATATATATATATATATATATATATATATATATATATATATATATATATATATATATATATATATATATATATATATATATATATATATATTCTTTGGCAATTTCTTTATAAATCAGAGCGGAATGAATTATATTTTATCTCTTTCTATCACTACATAAAATCAAAATTAGAATATTTATCTCTTCTATCACCACATAAAATCAAAATTAGCATAGTTTTCCATTTGTATCATGGTTTTAGGCCATACAAAACCACAAATCAAGTCATTTTATGGTTTTTATTGTGTAATGGAGGACCTATTTTTAAGCACGTGAAATTTATGCAGGATATATTGGATGCATGCATGAATGCTTTATTATACCAGCTTACATTGATCACTATTTCTTTCTTGTGAAACTAACCAAGCTGGGAGTTATTTTCACTATCTGGCCGAACGTAATTGAAGAGAATGATTTGATTCTTTAGTCAGGACTCTTCTTGTTATAATCAACACAAAACTATAATCCTCGATGCATCATGAGTGATGTAATGATTAGAGACTTAATTTAAGATCTAGGTCATGTGTGAATCATTACTTTAAGTATATAACATTGCAATCTAATTAATATTATACATAAATTATTGATTAATTATTATATTAATTAGTAGGTTGTGTGTGAATTCTCACATACCATATGTACGTCACTCGTCAACACAAGAATGAAAATGCGTACTGTAATATCAGCGCCGGATTCAGGATTTTCATCCAGATTAATTGGGAACAAAAACTTCAAATATAGTTTTCAAAATTGAAGGGACGTCGTTCTAGATTACGGAAAATATTTTCTATTTTCGATTAAAAGACAAAAGAACATGTAGATATATCTAACTTATGATAAACATCATGTTATTAAGATGTGCAAAAGCTTTTGGATGATGCACATATACATATCAAAATCAAAATTAGAAAAAATATCGCATTGGACTTATGTAATATAGATTAGCTTCCGATCAGCCTTTTGTGGACAACGATAGAGGGGTCGATCGGGGCTTAACAACTAATGTGAAAAGTAATCGTCTTATGAGAGCATAATTATCCACAGTATTCCCACATTCAACACGAAATATCCGTACTCAATAACTTCACGGTTCAATTTTGTTGCTTTCCATCTAAAATGCTCATATTCCTCAGTCCTCGTCCACCCCACGAAAAAAAAAGAAAAGAAAAAGAAAAAAAAAGAAACAAATTTTGCATTAATGAATTAAAATTTCTCAATTTTCCGTCTAGGATAGTGGGGCCCATGCCAATATTTAATTAATTTAAATATTCCGTCTAGGTTGCTGCAGCCTAGACGAAATTTCGACAGAATAATTTTAGGTCTAGTTTTAGGCGGAAATTATCCGGTTCTAGTTGATCGCCTAGGATCTTCATTTTCTACTAGTGATTATTTGCTTTTCTTGATTTGCGGATGTTTTTGTAAAAGGTTTTAAAAACTTTGGTATGGACATTATCATTCTATGAAGTTATATATAAGAGGGATGGAGAGAGGGGGTGATTTTATTTGCTTTTCTTGATTTGCGGATGTTTTTTGCACGTGTAATTTTGTATGCATTATAAACAACAAATGCAAATCTCACCTTTTAACTGGCAGCTTAAGATCCCACGATAATGTAAGGAAGCCTTTGAAATATTGGTGCAGATGGAGATATATCTGCAAATTTAGAGAGGTAAACTTTTTAACGAATAAACATTAAATTCACCAATAAAGGATATTAAAAATATTCATTTGGGTCCCCATTTGAAATCTTTTTATCTTTTGGACTCAGAAGATGTGCAATGTGCCACAAAAGTTTATGTAATCTTACATATGTTCCTCTCATTTCTCCTAATTAAGGCAGATACTTGTGAAACTTTTGTCCTTGAAATTGGTTAAGTATGACAATGGTACTATATTTGCAATTACTTGTCCAGGTTCTTCCTCTTATTATTGTTTCAGATAAAAACCTTTTATTTGAAGATAAATCATATCAATAAAAATGAGTCATATATTAACAAAATCTTGCCTCCTGTAATAATTATGAGTCTCATCTAATAATTTATGAATCAAAATCCAATTATGATTTCAGAAAAACTATTCATTACTGTTTGCCAAGAAGTTATATGCCGAGAAGTTGAAAATTGAGACGTCATAAGCCTCAATAGTGAACACTCTTTGGAAGTACAAACTCTGTATTCCAATCATTTGATAAATCATTAATGTGCCAAAAAACATTTAAATAATTATGCAAATGACAAATTTCTCCTTTGCCATTGGATTTTTGTCTCAGATTAAAGGCATTTACTTAGTGACCTTTCAAGTCTTACAAAAATATGCAATTTCATCTCTTCTCCTTATTTCTCCTTAAAGGCAAATACCCATGGAATATTTGTCCTTGGAAATTGGTTATGCATAAAAACATTCATACAATATTTAAAATTATTATTAATCTATATTATTTGTCCAAGTTCTTCCTATTATTATTGCTTCAGATATAAGCTTTTAAAAGTTAAGATTCATCCAACCGAAGGATGTTCCCATGAGAAGGTGATTTTCCTAGTGAGAATGTTTACATTGTGTCCAAGTTCATTATAATAACTTGAGGAGCAAATTCAAAAGGATTCACTGAATAATTGAATATAATTTTGTAATACCTCAACCCCATGTAATGTGTATAAATACCCACCCATTATCCCTTTGATGTTATTGCAAAATTCAACACGAGAAATTAATAGGCAAGTTACCAGTCACTTTTGCTCTTCTAGGGCTTTATGCTTTAACATTTTCTTTCTCTTTTATTTTCTTGTACTTCTTTTGTTATTTATATTTTCTACCGTTTATCTAATAAAAAGGGAAATATTATGGCGGACAAAGCTGAAAATAAGAAAATGGAGAAAGCAATCCATGTAGCGGATTCTTCCAATAAAGATGGAATTTTGGAAAGGCCATCGTCACCTTTCATCACTGTAACTAAATTGATAGCAATACTATCAAAGTCGTTGGCACATGAGACGATATGCTCGATGAAGGAGATTCAGAAGAGCTTTACAGTAAGAAATTAATTAAGTTCAATTTTTTTCTTATATGACAACAAATTTATTATCTGATTAGCAAAAAAATCAATTTGATTATTTTCCATAATTTTGATTCAAATATGTGGTGTAGGAGAAAACTGTTAATCGACGTGAAATGGTTCGCTACATCAGATCTGTTGTAGGGGATGATGATCTCTTAGCTTCTATTATCAAAGCTTATAATGATGAGGTATGAATCCAATGATCAGATTTTGTTTGAAAAACCTTAATTTGAGATGTTTTATTTGTTACATATATTCAAGTAGTTTTTCAAATTAGCAGTGGCAACATATCCGCTATTAATATAAGTAAAAGTTGTAATATGAATTTGTATTGAAACATTGTCTTCTCATAAGTTAAAGATTCCTAAAATGTAATCTATTATTACAATGTGAATTTATCTTTAAGGGCTTCTTTGGTTGGTTTCTTAGAAACCAAATTAAAAAAAAGAGCGAGGAAACCATCAAAAGGGTTTCCTCCCATTTTCTAAAAAAAAATCTTAAAATAGGTTTCCTTAAATATGGATCAATCATCGAAAAAGAATATGCCACATTGCTTGTATTTTTAGTTTCAAGATGAGAACCAAACAAAGAAAAAGAAACTATTATAGAAATGACTTTTTGTAATTATTTTCTTTGGTTTTGGCAACCAAACAGGCGAAGATATTTTATGTACTTTGCTAGTCAGGTTGATTAATCTTTTAATATAATATGTTCATCATTGACTGCCTCATTTTTTATTTTACAAAATCATCCACTTTATAATAAGAATACTATTTGATAAATATATTATCAAGCCGATAAGAAAATAAAATCTAATTTTTTCTTCACCTTTGAAGATGCATAATAAAAAATACATAGATCGATTAATTTTTTAACACTTCTATATAATTGTCTAGTATTAAAAGAATTATCCATTTTAAGGTATATAATTGTGTGTCTTGTAATTGAGTAAACAGTCTCATTATAGTGTGAATAGCATTAAAACAATAAGTATTAGTATTTAATTTCAACAGTATGACTAAATTTCTAAACATTGTATTTTTTTCTCTTGCAGTTAAAGGCATCATCCACCATTCCTGAATGATCAATTATGTGGGAGATGTGATCAATGATATGTATCGATGCCAAAAAAAGAATAATAATAATACAATTTGATGTTTTTCATATATTTCTCTGTCGCCATTTTTTTTTGCTTGTTGTCTCCCTTCTTCTTTCATTTTTAACTAAGTGAGAGACTCTTACGAAACCTATAATATGGAGTGTGAAATGTGCGATGTCTAGATGCAGAAATTGTAGATGCATATATGAAAATTGTCTTATTCTATGGTACGTTATGAATTTGCAAAAAAACATATATCACATATAAGTTAAATATATTTAATTTTATATAATATAACATAAACATTTTCTTAAATTTTGGTCAGGAATCGTCAGAATGAACTATATTTGATGAAAATCTATCAATTTTGACTTAGAAAATTGTTCCATGAATTTTGCATATAAAACGGCGCGGGTTAGCCAAAATTTAACTCAGACTAGTAGGCTAAACTAAATCCCCTTATTCACATATCACAAACTTTTCATTCTTTGATTGCTCTGGTTCTTCCGTTCAATGTTTGGTTCAAATTTATAGATCTTATTTAAGGATTTTAGGATATTTTGATATATAAATTATCATTGTAACCCTACCCATGATTTTAAGAATATTTTGATATAGAAATTTTCAAACCACATGATTTTTAATCCACATACATTTGATGACACATAGATTATAATGAACGGTTTGCATTTACAAAATAGATGGGCAAAGATGTGTTTTCACAGTGTGTAACTAACTTAGTTACACCCTAGGTGTATATTTATAACCGTAACTATATATATATACTAGCGTTGGCATGTGTGATGCACGCAAAAAATATTCAGTTATATGATTAATCTTACATTTTCATTTAATAGTTTGATGATGATTTAATTTATGCAATTTTATTATGGAGCTCTGCATAGAAAATATATCTTAAAATTTTATTTAGTAATTTAATCTATCTTTAACACAATTTTATTGAGTAGTTACCTAATTGAGGATAATATAATTAGAGTAAGTGATTAAAATAAAAAAGAAAAATGGAGATATTGAAATCTAATTATTTGTGTATTATCATTTCATGATTTAGAATGTTCTAGAAAAAAAATATATTTCTTAAAAATTACAATCTTACTGATGTGAGTTCAAATCATAGTTTCATGTCATGATTTAGAATCTTCTAGGAATAAGAACGAAAAGAAAGGAAAGGAAAAAATCTCTCTTGCAAAATTACCATTTTACCCTCCAAGTTATAATAGGAAGGAGGAAACCGTCTATCACTCATCTAACTTTTACTACCCCCACTAGGCTCATTATATAGTAGCTGCAGCACACACACACGGTGTAACTAAGTTAAAACAAAGTTAGTTACACATACACTGTGAAAATACATGTTTAACCATGGATATTAACGATGCATACCGCTTATTATGATCTATGCATTCGAACTTCATAGAGATAAAAATCACTTAGATGAGATATTTCTAGTTTATACCCACTATTCTCTCTGTGTGTGTGTGTGTCTATATATATATATATATATATATATATATATATATATATATATATATATATATATATATATATATATATATATATATATATATATATATATATATATATTCTTTGGCAATTTCTTTATAAATCAGAGCGGAATGAATTATATTTTATCTCTTTCTATCACTACATAAAATCAAAATTAGAATATTTATCTCTTCTATCACCACATAAAATCAAAATTAGCATAGTTTTCCATTTGTATCATGGTTTTCGGCCATACAAAACCACAAATCAAGTCATTTTATGGTTTTTATTGTGTAATGGAGGACCTATTTTTAAGCACGTGAAATTTATGCAGGATATATTGGATGCATGCATGAATGCTTTATTATACCAGCTTACATTGATCACTATTTCTTTCTTGTGAAACTAACCAAGCTGGGAGTTATTTTCACTATCTGGCCGAACGTAATTGAAGAGAATGATTTGATTCTTTAGTCAGGACTCTTCTTGTTATAATCAACACAAAACTATAATCCTCGATCTCCACCATAACATCGAGTTTTGATGTAATGATTAGAGAGACTTAATTTAAGATCTAGGTCATGTGTGAATCATTACTTTAAGTATATAACATTGCAATCTAATAAATATTATACGTAAATTATTGATTAATTATTATATTAATTAGTAGGTTTAGGCAGTGTTTCCTGTTCACATGAAGTTCACCTTGGTTTGTAGCTAGCATACCATTGTTTGGAAACAAAAGGTTAGGTTGTGTGTGAATTCTCACATACCATGCACGTCACTCGTCAACACAAGAATGAAAATGCGTACTCTAATATCAGCGCCGGATTCAGGGTTTCAATCCAAATTGGGAACAAAAACTTCAAATATAGTTTTCAAAATTGAAGGGACGCCGTTCTAGATTACGGAAAATATTTTCTATTTTCGATTAAAAGACAAAAGAACATGTAGATATATCTAACTTATGATAAACATCATGTCATTTAAGATGTACAAAACTTTTGGATGATGTAAATATCAAAAAGAAACGATCACATAGGACTTACGTAATTATAGACACTCCCGTGCGTTCTCAGTTCTGCATTTTACTGATTTCTATTATAGTTGCACTGATTTAGTATTTTGTTATTTTGCAGTGACATTTTTAATCGATTGCGTTGAGTTAATTTTACTTGCATAAATTTGATCCGACATTCTCTAAGATGTTGGATTCTTATCGATGACAAATTATTTCGATTGCAACTAATGTGAAAAGTAATCGTCTTAATATGAGAGCATAATTATCTGCAGTATTCTCACATTCAACAGGAAATATCCGTACTCAATAACTTCACGGTTCAATTTTGTTGTTTTCCATCTAAAATGCTCATATTCCTCAGTCCTCGCCCCCCTCAAAAAAAAAAAAAATAATAATAAAATAAAAAATAAAAAGGAAAAGAAAAGAAAAGAAAAAGAAGCAAATTTTGCAGTAGCAATTCCTCCCATTGTTTCTTGCTCATCTCTATCATTATTCTTTTCGTTGCCTTCTCATCTTCAACGAAATTCGAACTCTCCAAATACTCATCAGAGTTCCAGTCTTCATCGTCTGCCCACGATCTCTCTGGTTTGATGCAATTTCCATAATGATCTTCTCCTTTTGTTAAATATATCGAGAATAAAAATGAGATTTTATTTGCTTTTCTTGATTTGCGGATGTTTTTTGTAAAGGGTTTTAGAAACTTTGGTATGGAAATTATCATTATATGAAGTTATATATAAGAGGGATGGAGAGAGGGTGGTGATTTTATTTGCTTTTCTTGATTTGCGGATGTTTTTGCACATGTAATTTTGTATGCATTATAAACAACAAATGCAAATCTCACCTTTAACTGGCAGCTTAAGATCCCACGATAATGTAAGGAAGCCTTTGAATTGGTGCAGATGGAGATATATTTGCAAATTCAGAGAGGTAAACTTTTTAACGAATAAACATTAAATTCGCCAATAAAGGATATTAAAAATATTCATTTGGGGTCCCCATTTGAAATCTTTTTATCTTTTGGACTCAGAAAATGTGCAATGTGCCACAAAAGTTTATGTAATCTTACATATGTTCCTCTCATTTCTCCTAATTAAGGCAGATACTTGTGAAACTTTTGTCCTTGAAATTGGTTAAGTATGACAATGGTACTATATTTGCAATTACTTGTCCAAGTTCTTCCTCTTATTATTGTTTAAGATGCAAGCTTCAAAGAATAAAGATTCATTCATCCAAAAGATATGTATATCTTATATTGTGTCCAAGTTCCTTGTTCCATAGTAACTTGAGGGACAAACTCTAAAAGAATTCAGTGTACATGAATACAATTTTTCAATATTTCAGCTTAATGTGTGTATATATACCCACCTAATTCCTCCTTTCATGTCACTGCAAATATTCAAAAAGAAAAAGAAAGAGAGAAAAGGTAAAAATATAGTCTCTTTAGCTCTTCTAAAGTCTTATGCTTTATTAATTTCTTGTACTTTTTTTTGTAATTTATATTATCAAAATTTTTTCTATAAAAAGGATACGATATGGCGGTTGGAGCTGAAAACAATAAAATGGAAAAAACTATTCGTGTAGCGGATTCTTTCAACGAAGATGGGATTTTGGAAAGGCCATTGTCACCTTTCATCCCGCTAACTAAGTTGATAGAAATATTATCAAAGTTTTGGCGATGAAACGATATGCTCGATGAAGGAGATTCAAGAGAGCTTCATAGTAAGAATCTAAGTTTAATATTCTTTTCTTATCTAGCAAACAAATGTATTATTTTATTAGCAAAATACTAAATTTAATTATTTTCCATATATATAGTTCTCATACAAATATTATAATGATGTAGGAGAAAACTATTACTGTCGTGAAATGGTTCGCTACATCGATCTGCTGAGGGATGATCCGATAGCTTCCATTATCAAGTCTTACAGTGATGAGGTATGAATCCAATGGCGGATTTGTTAAAAATCCTAAATGGAGATGGAAATATTATTTGTTGCATATATTCAAGTAATTCCTTAAGAATATTTGAAATTTAACAGTTGCAAAATATATATGCACTAAAATGCAAGCAATAATTGCAACATGAGTTTATCCTGAGGAAGATATTTGACTATTACTTTGCTAGCTAATATTGTTAGTATACGGTTTTTGTCTGACTCATTTTCTTTTATAAAATCATACATTTATTGACGCAATATGAAGTTGAAATCTCGAATTCACCGAGGGTTGATCTCGAATCCACGAAGAGCTTCAATCCACGAAGAAAATATTTTAAACGAAAATTTTATTGATGAAAAGATATCCCTTTAGGGCTTACAAGACTCTGTTTAAATAGAAAACAAATAAGAATCCTACAATGACTCGAACTCCTACTAAAAATAGAAATAAGAACTCTAATTGACCCGAACTTTACCAAAAATAGAAATAAGAAAACTATTCCCAAAAGACTCCCTACGATTAGGGAAGTAATCGGTCAAATTTGGAATCAAACCGATTTGCTTCCTAATCCAAACAGAATTCTAAAACATTACTAAAAATAGTAAAAATCGATTTAAAACGATATCTCTCAATCCGAAGGAATTTGGCGAAACGAACGGCGAGCAAACCGAACGTAGGTGGGTTTGGTTGGTCTGCCTCGAAAAATACGCGATTTTAAAAAATCGCCCAAATCCGACTCTACGGATTGAGTTACGCACCGCTCTTCTCAAGCAACCTATTTTCTCGACCGGGTCCGCGTTTGGGCTTGTTACGATCCTGTTTCTTCATGAAGGTATCCGAATGTGTTCTACATCATTTATTCGTAATAATATTTGATAAATATCTTACCAATCTTATAATTAAGAAAATAAAATGTCAAATTTTTGTTCGCGTTTGAAACTGCGTATTCGAAATACAGCCATGATACAGTTTGGTCTTTAGATTAATTCTCAACTTCTATATAATTAATTAGTATTAAGACGAATCATGCATTTTTAAGATAACAATTTGTCTTGTGATTATGGCAACAATCCTGTTATTGGTGTGAGTATGATTAGTACAATTAGTGTTCCCTTTCAACAATATGGCTGAATTCTATATTTTATTTTATTTTCTTGCAGTTAAAGGCGACATCTGCGATTCCTAAATCAGCGTAATGAGAGAGATGAGATCAATGCGAATAATAAAATAAAAATTATCTCGACATTTCTTATTTGTTTTTCTGGCTTGTTGTCTCCCTCTTTCAATCAGTTTAAACTGAGTAACAATTTTTTATGAATACAATGTCGCATGTGGAATGTGTGTTGGGGCTTAAAATAGATGAAAAAATGCAGATACAAAAATGAATGATGTTTTGAGTTCTTTGGTGCATCATGAAAAAAGCATACATATGTCACATGTAACTTAAATATATTTTGTTTTGTATAATATGAAAGAAACAATTTCATAAAATTGGAATTGTTAGAAATAACTATTCATGATGAAATATATCGATCTTGAATCAAGAAAAGGGTTCCATGACTTTCTTCATAAAATAATAGTCACATGAGACAATTAAAAAATCTAAGCTCAAACTATTAGGCTAAATTCCTCAAAAAAAAAAAAAAAAAAGAAAAAAAAAGAACAGTTAGACTAAATTAAATTTCCAATACAATCCAATTTCCCATTCTTTAGTTTCTCCAGTTCATTTGTTGAATATTCTTGTTTCAAAATAAATTTATAGATCTTTTAAGAGATTTTTGGAGGATTAACTTGATATATAAATTTATAGATGTTTTATGTTTGAGAGAGAGAGAGAGAGAGAGAGAGAGAGAGAGAGAGAGAGAGAGAGAGAGAGAGAGAGAGAGGGATATTTTGCATTAATGAATTAAAATTTCTCAAAGTTGAAGAGCTATATTCATTCAGATGTCAACAAATGAACTATATATATATTCATATATTTTGAATGTAATTAACCATCCCACAAAGTGATCAGAACTCCTCATGAATCCCCATTTCTGATATGCTCTCAAGTCTTGGCCTCCATGGCCTATCACAAACTCTACTACTCCTATTTCCACAAGCTTTTGTTGTACCTGCATAATTATTACATGAAGCTAATAATATCTCATTTATGGACAATCTCTGCTTCCCAACTTGCAGTAGCAACTCCTCCCATTGTTTCTTGCTCATCTTTATCGTTATTCTTTTCGTTGCCTTCTCATCTTCAACGAAATTCGAACTCTCCACATACTCATCGGAGTTCCAGTCTTCATCGTCTGCCCATGATCTCTGGTTTGACGCAATTTCCCATAATGATCTTCTGCTTTTGTTCAATATATCGAGAAAAAAGATAGATTTTATTTGCTTTTCTTGATTTGCGGATGTTTTTGTAAGAGGTTCTAAGAACTTTGGTATGGAAATTATCATTCTATGAAGTTATATATAAGAGGAGGGAGAGAGAAGATAGAAGATAGAAGAGGATAGGGCAGCCTCAAAGGACTAGGGAAATGGTCTAAGTCAAGGAATTCAACGAAGCAATATAATATCCATTTGCATGCATCGAATAAAAATGTTACACACGTGGGGGTTTCATGAAGTTATATATATAAGAAATATATTCAAACAATTTCATTTGACCTTCTCCTCTCTAAATAAAATGCAAATTTGGTTTAACGAGGAAATGTCTGAACAAACATCAATATTTGTAAGTCTGTAAGCGGGCATCCTTTGCTGTACTTCATGATCCATATAAATTTTGTTGTGATGAAACTTTACAATTTAATAGTAGGGCAAATTACACTAAACTCCCAAGTACTTGAGGATTTTGTAGTAAACCCCCAAACACTTCTAAATTTCACTAAACCCCAATAACTATTGAAATTGCAGAAAACCCCAATATTAAGTTTTCACATTTTGCAAAAACGTCCATGATGGTGTAAGTCCATATTTTCATTGGCTACACATTTTAGATCCCAAATGTTGACTAACGCCGTCATGAGGGTTTTGTGGAAAACGCCTTATTGGGGTTTTCTACAATCCCAATAGTTATTTGGGGTTTAGTGCAATTTTAGAAGTTTTGGGGTTTACTACTGCAAAATGATGAAATTTCTTGGAGGCTTAGTATAAGTTACCCTCAATATATAGTACATCAGTTTGTTCTTAAAAAGACACTTGATCAGTTTGAGGTTGTTAAGGATGAGCATTATATAGGCTTGTTTTTCTATTCTTTGTGGGAATTAATTAGTCATCTCTATCCCCACTTATAAATATGTATATATAAAAGTTAGGCATTTATATTAAAAAAGTATTGATTGTAAATACACCTGCACTATACTCGCTGATCTAAATTTTTGGTGTACTATTTTTAATGGGAATTTAGACCCAATTAAAAGAAATTTGACCGCATATATTGTAATTTATGTGGTGACATATTGAGAGAAAGGTACAATTAAGTGTTTGGGAATTGAAAAAATAGTGGCCTATATTTTAACATATTTGCAATTACTTGTCCAAGTTCTTCCTCTTATTATTG
This sequence comes from Asparagus setaceus, assembly GCA_012295165.1. NCBI lineage: Eukaryota > Viridiplantae > Streptophyta > Magnoliopsida > Asparagales > Asparagaceae > Asparagus > Asparagus setaceus. The sequence continues at coordinate 97,359,589 of CM022701.1, read as the reverse complement.
CTTAAGATGCAAGCTTCAAAGAATAGAGATTCATCCATCCAAAAGATATGTATATCTTACATTGTGTCCAAGTTCATTATAATAACTTGAGGAGCAAACTCTAAAAGAATTCAGTGTACATGAATACACTTTTTCAATATTTTCATCTTAATGTGTGTGTATAAATATACCCACCCAATTCCTCCTTTCATGTCACTGCAATATTCAACAAGAAAAAGAAAGAAAGTAAAGGTAAAAATATAGTCTCTTTAGCTCTTCTAAAGTCTTATGCTTTATCATTTTCTTGTACTTTTGTTATTTACATTTTCTACCGTTTATCTAATAAAAGGGAAATATTATGGCGGACAAAGCTGAAAATAAGAAAATGGAGAAAGCAATCCATGTAGCGGATTCTTCCAATAAAGATGGAATTTTGGAAAGGCCGTCGTCACCTTTCATCACTGTAACTAAATTGATAGCAATACTGTCAAAGTCATTGGCACATGAGACGATATGCTCGATGAAGGAGATTCGAAGAGCTTTACGGTAAGAAATTAATTAAGTTCAATTTTTTCTTATATGACAACAAATTTATTATCTGATTCGCAAAAAAATCAATTTGATTATTTTCCATAATTTTGATTCAAATATGTGGTGTAGGAGAAAACTGTTAATCGACGTGAAATGGTTCGCTACATCAGATCTGTTGTAGGGATGATGATCTCTTAGCTTCTATTATCAAAGCTTATAATGATGAGGTATGAATCCAATGATCAGATTTTGTTTGAAAAACCTTAATTTGAGATGTTTTATTTGTTACATATATTCAAGTAGTTTTTCAAATTAGCAGTGGCAACATATCCGCTATTAATATAAGTAAAAGTTAAAATATGAATTTGTATAGAAACATTGTCTTCTCATAAGTTAAAGATTCCTAAAATGTAAGCTATTATTACAATGTGAATTTATCTTTAAGGGCTTCTTTGGTTGGTTTCTTAGAAACCAAATTTTTTAAGAAAAGAGTGAGGAAACCATCAAAAGGGTTTCCTCCCATTTTCTAAAAAATTCTTAAAATAGGTTTCCTTAAATATGGACCAATCATCTAAAAAGAATATGCCACATTGCTTGTATTTTTGGTTTCAAGATGAGAACCAAACAAAGAAAAAGAAACTATTATAGAAATGACTTTTTGTAATTATTTTCTTTGGTTTTTGGCAACCAAACAGACGAAGATATTTTACGTACTTTGCTAGTCAGGTTGATTAATCTTTTAATATAATATGTTCATCATTGACTGGCTCATTTTTTATTTTACAAAATCATCCACTTTATAATAAGAATACTATTTGATAAATATATTATCAAGCCGATAAGAAAATAAAATCTAATTTTTTCTTCACCTTTGAAGATGCATAATAAAAAATACATTGATCGATTAATTTTTTAACACTTGTATATAATTGTCTAGTATTAAAAGAATTATCCATTTTAAGGTATACAATTGTTTGTCTTGTAGTTGAGTAAACAGTCTCATTGTAGTGTGAATAGCATTAAAACAATTAGTATTAGTATTTAATTTCAACAGTATGACTAAATTTCTAAACATTGTCTTTTTTCTCTTGCAGTTAAAGGCATCATCCACCATTCCTGAATGATCAATTATGTGGGAGATGTGATCAATGATATGTATCAATGAAAAAGAAGAAGAAGAATAATAATAATAAAATAATAGTGACTTTCATATATTTCTCTGTCGCCATTTTTTTTTGCTTGTTGTCTCCTTCTTCTTTCATTTTTAACTAAGTGAGAGACTGTTACGAAACCTATAATGTGGAGTGTGAAATGTGCGATGTCTAGATGCAGAAATCGTAGATGCATATATGAAAATTGTCTAATTCTATGGTACGTTATCAATTTGCAAAAAAACATATATCACATATAAGTTAAATATATTTAATTTTATATAATATAACATAAACATTTTCTTAAAATTTGGTCAGGAATCGTCAGAATGAACTGTATTTGATGAAAATCTATCAATTTTGACTTAAGAAAATTGTTCCATGAATTTTGCATATAAAACGGGTTAGCCAAAATTTAACTCAGACTAGTAGGCTAAACTAAATCCCCTTATTCACATATCACAAACTTTTCATTCTTTAGTTGCTCTGGTTCTTCCGTTCAATGTTTGGTTCAAATTTATAGATCTTATTTAAGGATTTTAGGATATATTGATATATAAATTATCATTGTAACCCTACCCATGATTTTAAGGATGTTTTGATATAGAAATTTTCAAACCACATGATTTTTAATCCACATACATTTGATGACCCACATACATTTGATGACACATAGATTATAATGAACGGTTTGCATTTACAAAATAGATGGGCAAAGATGTGTTTTCACAGTGTGTAACTAACTTAGTTACACCCTAGGTGTATATTTGTAACCGTAACTATATATATACTAGCACGCTGGCATGTGTGATGCACGCAAAAAATATTCAGTTATATGATTAATCTTACATTTTCATTTAATAGTTTGATGATGATTTAATTTATGCAATTTTATTATGGAGCTCTGCATAGAAAATATATCTTAAAATTTTATTTAGTAATTTAATCTATCTTTAACACAATTTTATTGAGTAGTTACCTAATTGAGGATAATATAATTAGAGTAAGTGACTAAAATAAAAAGAAAAATAGAGATATTGCAATCTAATTATTTGTGTATTATCAATTCATGATTTAGAATGTTTTAGAAAAAAAATATATTTTAAAAATTACAATCTTACTGATGTGAGTTCAAATCATAGTTTCATGTCATGATTTAGAATCTTCTAGGAATAAGAACGAAAAGAAAGGAAAGGAAAAATCTCTTGCAAAATTACCATTTTACCCTCCAAGTTATAATAGGAAGGAGGAAACCGTCTATCACTCATCTAACTTTTACTACCCCCATTAGGCTCATTATATAGTAAGCCAAGACACGCCAAGGTGTAACTAAGTTAAAAAAGTTAGTTACACATACACTGCGGAAAATACATGTTTAACCATGGATATTAACGATGCATACCGCTTATTATGATCTATGCATTCGAACTTCATAGAGATAAAAATCACTTAGATTAGATATTTCTAGTTTATACCCATTATCTCTCTCTCTCTCTCTCTCTCTCTCTCTCTATATATATATATATATATATATATATATATATATATATATATATATATATATATATATATATATATATATATATATATATATATATATATATATATATATATATATATATATTCTTTGGCAATTTCTTTATAAATCAGAGCGGAATGAATTATATTTTATCTCTTTCTATCACTACATAAAATCAAAATTAGAATATTTATCTCTTCTATCACCACATAAAATCAAAATTAGCATAGTTTTCCATTTGTATCATGGTTTTAGGCCATACAAAACCACAAATCAAGTCATTTTATGGTTTTTATTGTGTAATGGAGGACCTATTTTTAAGCACGTGAAATTTATGCAGGATATATTGGATGCATGCATGAATGCTTTATTATACCAGCTTACATTGATCACTATTTCTTTCTTGTGAAACTAACCAAGCTGGGAGTTATTTTCACTATCTGGCCGAACGTAATTGAAGAGAATGATTTGATTCTTTAGTCGACTCTTCTTGTTATAATCAACACAAAACTATAATCCTCGATCTCCACCATAACATCGAGTTTTGATGTAATGATTAGAGAGACTTAATTTAAGATCTAGGTCATGTGTGAATCATTACTTTAAGTATATAACATTGCAATCTAATTAATATTATACATAAATTATTGATTAATTATTATATTAATTAGTAGGTTGTGTGTGAATTCTCACATACCATATGTACACGTCACTCGTCAACACAAGAATGAAAATGCGTACTGTAATATCAGCGCCGGATTCAGGATTTTCATCCAGATTAATTGGGAACAAAAACTTCAAATATAGTTTTCAAAATTGAAGGGACGTCGTTCTAGATTACGGAAAATATTTTCTATTTTCGATTAAAAGACAAAAGAACATGTAGATATATCTAACTTATGATAAACATCATGTTATTAAGATGTGCAAAAGCTTTTGGATGATGCACATATACATATCAAAATCAAAATTAGAAAAAATATCGCATTGGACTTATGTAATTATAGATTAGCTTCCGATCGAGCCTTTTGTGTGGACAACGATAGAGGGGTCGATCGGGGCTTGGCAACTAATGTGAAAAGTAATCGTCTTATGAGAGCATAATTATCCACAGTATTCCCACATTCAACACGAAATATCCGTACTCAATAACTTCACGGTTCAATTTTGTTGCTTTCCATCTAAAATGCTCATATTCCTCAGTCCTCGTCCACCCCACGAAAAAAAAAGAAAAGAAAAAGAAAAAAAAAGAAACAAATTTTGCATTAATGAATTAAAATTTCAATTTTCCGTCTAGGATAGTAAATTCATGCCAATATTTAATTAATTTAAATATTCCGTCTAGGTTGCTGCAGCCTAGACGAAATTTCCCAGACAGAATAATTTTCGTCTAGTTTTAGACGGAAATTATTCCGTCTAGTTTGATCCGCCTAGGATCTTCATTTTTCTACTAGTGATTATTTGCTTTTCTTGATTTGCGGATGTTTTTGTAAAAGGTTTTAAAAACTTTGGTATGGACATTATCATTCTATGAAGTTATATATAAGAGGGATGGAGAGAGGGGTGATTTTATTTGCTTTTCTTGATTTGCGGATGTTTTTGCACGTGTAATTTTGTATGCATTATAAACAACAAATGCAAATCTCACCTTTAACTGGCAGCTTAAGATCCCACGATAATGTAAGGAAGCCTTTGAAATATTGGTGCAGATGGAGATATATCTGCAAATTTAGAGAGGTAAACTTTTTAACGAATAAACATTAAATTCACCAATAAAGGATATTAAAAATATTCATTTGGGTCCCCATTTGAAATCTTTTTATCTTTTGGACTCAGAAGATGTGCAATGTGCCACAAAAGTTTATGTAATCTTACATATGTTCCTCTCATTTCTCCTAATTAAGGCAGATACTTGTGAAACTTTTGTCCTTGAAATTGGTTAAGTATGACAATGGTACTATATTTGCAATTACTTGTCCAGGTTCTTCCTCTTATTATTGTTTAAGATGCAAGCTTCAAAGAATAAAGATTCATCCATCCAAAAGATATGTATATCTTATATTGTGTCCAAGTTCCTTGTTCCATAGTAACTTGAGGGACAAACTCTAAAAGAATTCAGTGTACATGAATACAATTTTTCAATATTTCAGCTTAATGTGTGTATATATACCCACCTAATTCCTCCTTTCATGTCACTGCAAATATTCAAAAGAAAAAGAAACAGAGAAAAGGTAAAAATATAGTCTCTTTCGCTCTTCTAAAGTCTTATGCTTTATTAATTTCTTGTAATTTTTTGTAATTTATATTATCAAAATTTTTCTATAAAAAGGATAATGATATGGCGGTTGGAGCTGAAAACAATAAAATGGAAAAACTATTCGTAGCGGATTCTTTCAACGAAGATGGGATTTTGAAAGGCCATCGTCACCTTTCATCCCGCTAACTAAGTTGATAGAAATATTATCAAAGTTTTGGCGCATGAAAAGATATGCTCGATGAAGGAGATTCAAGAGAGCTTTATAGTAAGAATCTAAGTTTAATATTCTTTTCTTATCTAGCAAACAAATGTATTATTTTATTAGCAAAATGCTAAATTTAATTATTTTCCATATATATAGTTCTCATACAAATATTATAATGATGTAGGAGAAAACTATTACTGTCGTGAAATGGTTCGCTACATCGACCAGGATGATCCGATAGCTTCCATTATCAAGTCTTACAGTGATGAGGTATGAATCCAATGGCGGATTTGTTAAAAATCCTAAATGGAGATGGAAATATTATTTGTTGCATATATTCAAGTAATTCCTTAAGAATATTTGAAATTTAACAGTTGCAAAATATATATGCACTAAAATGCAAGCAATAATTGCAACATGAGTTTATCCTGAGGAAGATATTTGACTATTACTTTGCTCGCTAATATTGTTAGTATACGGTTTTGTCTGACTCATTTTCTTTTATAAAATCATACATTTATTCGTAATAATATTTGATAAATATCTTACCAATCTTATAATTAAGAAAATAAAATGTCAAATTTTTGTTCGCGTTTGAAACTGCGTATTCGAAATACAGCCATGATACAGTTTGGTCTTTAGATTAATTCTCAACTTCTATATAATTAATTAGTATTAAGACGAATCATGCATTTTTAAGATAACAATTTGTACGTGATTATGGCAACAATCCTGTTATTGGTGTGAATATGATTAGTACAATTAGTGTTCCCTTTCAACAATATGGCTGAATTCCTAAATTTTATTTTATTTTCTTGCAGTTAAAGGCGACATCTGCGATTCCTAAATCAGCGTAATGAGAGAGATGAGATCAATGCGAATAATAAAATAAAAATTATCTCGGACATTTCTTATTTGTTTTTTCTGGCTTGTTGTCTCCCTCTCCCTCTTTCAATCAGTTTAAACTGAGTAACAATTTTTTTTATGAATACAATGTGGCATGTGGAATGTGTGTTGGGGCTTAAAATAGATGAAGAAATGCAGATACAAAAATGAATGATGTTTTGAGTTCTTTGGTACATCATGAAAAAAAAGCATACACATGTCACACGTAACTTCTATCATCAGAGCGAAATTGATACGCCCTTTATTCGAGCGAAACCCTAGGATAGGGTTTCGACCTTACCCACGCCGACGACGGCAATGACGGGCGCTGTTCGGCTCAACGATCTCGCTGAACGGCAGCCAAATAGATCCAAATTACCGACGCATGGTTTTGAACGGCAACGACTCAACGAGTCTCGATACCACCGTTGAGGATCGGTGTCGCCGCTTTCGTATTCGCTCAATCACCACGATGTTCCTTCTCGTGCACCACCAAGGACATAAACGGAGAAATCAACTCAGTCTCTCACAAAGAAAGAGGGATCGCACAAAGCAATGGACGGAGAAAAGCCTCACAGAGAAACGGGAGAGGATCGCGACAAAGTCCCTCTCAATCACCTCTCAATCTCCTCACCCTCGAAGCTACTACCAACCCTTCTATATATAGAAGAGGGCAGCCGACAAGAGGGAGAGATTTCTAGGGTTTTCGAAAGTGCCGGAAGGGGAGGAGAGGGAACTAGGGTTTTGAAGGCAGCGGACTAAAAGAGGAAAGAAACCGAGGGTCGTAAGTAGGAATTGAACTGGCCTCTCCATCGATGGGCGAAAGTTCATGGGCCAACAAATAGCAACAATCTCCACCTTTGGCCCAAGGTAGTAATCAAGAAAGGAATACTGAACCGCAGGACTCATCATCGCCATAACATTACCATTACCGTATTATCACAAAGAGGATACAAGCAATGGAAGAGAATACACAAAGTAAACTCGGATCACAAAGATCGGGCAAGATCACCAAGCATGCCAAGTCCATTAAAGGACCTAACTCTACCAAACGGTCATCGAAGTTCAAAGGGAAAAATCACAAAGCTACTAACAAACACAAAGTAAGTTAATAGGCCACAAAGGCAACACACAAAGCAAGGGAAAAATTACCCAATGTCAAAGTTCAAAATTCTTTGACACGAGATAAATTTTTCAAAGCAAACACTTAGTACCCATGTCACCGGATTAAATTCGAGGGAATTTTCTCCAACTTCACAATACTCTTTTCAACTATATCCCTAATGTAATGAAATCGACATCAATATGTTTAGTTCTATCATGAAAACAGGATTTTTGCAAAGTTGAATAGCGATTGACTATCGAAAATACAACCACATTTTTATCAAGAAAACCAATTTCAGATATAAGGCCCCTAAGCCAAATAGCTTCTTTAAAAGCTTCAAAGAACATACCTGATTCAAGAGTAGATAAAGCAACAATGGGTTGTAGTTGAGATTTCCAACTTATGCAAGAGCCACACAAAGTGAACACATAGGAAGTAGTAGATTTTCTATTATCTCTATCATTTGCATAATTGGAATCTACATAGCCAACTAGTTTAACACCTTCGAACACTTAGAGAAGGTTAATCCTACATTCACAGAGGATTTTAAATATCTTAAAAGCCATTTCAAGGCATTCCAATGAGGCATACCAGATTTGACATATATCTACTCAAGCAACTAACCGCATATGCAATGTCGTCTAGTGCTAACCATGAGATACATGATCGATCCTATAGCATTCAATATGGCACATTCTTCATATTATTTATTTCAGTTTCAGCTTTGGGGACTGATCCTTACTCAACACAAAATGGGAAGCAAGAGGCACATTCACAGATTTGGCATCGACATAGCAAATTTACTCAAAAGTTTTTCGACGATGGACTTTGGTTTAAAACTAGCGTAGATTTGTTTTGTCTCTAATAATATTCATGCCTAGAATTCTTTTTGCATCGCCTAAGTCTTTCATGTCAAAATTTTCACAAAGACATTTTTGAACATGCTCAATGGACTTCAAACAAGGGCTAACAATCAACATGTCATCCACATAAATTAAAAGAAATACAGTACGAGTCTATATTCTTATAATACGTGCAATGATCGCAGAACTCCTTTTAAACTTTAAAGATTGCATGCATTTATCAAATCTTATATTCCATTGCCTAGGTGATTGTTTTAAACCATACAAAGCCTTTTTAACAAACACACATGATCGTGCAATTTAGGGTCCACAAAGCCCTCGGGTTGGTGCATATAAATATTTTTGTCAAGGTCACCGTAAGAAAGCAAGAGTTACATCCATTTGTTTTAATTCCCAATTAAAATGAGCAACTAAAGCAAGCATAATTCTAACAAGAGTGAATTTGACAACAGAGCAAAAATTTCAAAGATAATCAACTCCCTCCTTTTGAGTAAATCCCTTAGCTACTAACCTAGCCTTAAACCTAACACCTTCAGATTCTTGTTTCACCTTAAATGACCACTTACAAATTCACTACGTAACAACTAGCGTGTTTAGGAACAAGTTTCCATGTTTGGTTAATTCTCGTGGATTCCATCTCACTCTTCATAGCACTAATCCATTCTTTAGAATATTTTGACCTTAATGCTTCACTATAAGTCTTAGGTTCATTGCACTCAAGAGATTCAAACACATTAAAGGCAAACTCGGACATATTACAATCACCAAATTGCAATCTCTATATCTATCGTGTTTCCTAATGGTTCTTTTATTTCTATCCCTAGTGAGTTGATAATCATTCAAATCATGCATGTTATCTATTTCCTCATATTATGCTCCACCTCATTAGGAATAATCTCATCTTGATTTTCAATAATTATATTCTCTTCTGAGGTAATTCAGATTGATTAATAATAGGCATTTGCTCCACCTCATTTGGAGCATCATTTTCTAAATAGGAACAGTAAAGATAAACAAGGAAATTCATTTTCATTAAAAACAACATCTCTACTTATTACTATCTTAAACCCCTGTTCACTCTTATTCCAAAGCCTATAACCTTTTACCCTTCGTGGTATCCTAAGAAAACACATTTCTTAGATCTAGGTTCTAACTTATCAATCCTTTGATGCACATAGCCAAGACTCAAAATTCTCAAGTTATTTAAATCAAGAGGTTTGCCCGTGAACACAAATTCGTGGCATTTCCTCCTAAGGGAACGAAGGAGACCTATTAATCAAATAAGCCGCAAGACAAACAAATTTTCTCCCCGTAACTTTGGAGAGCCCAGATGTGGCCAACATAGCCCTCACCCTCTCTAAGAGAGTTCTATTCATCCTTTCAAAGAACCCCATTTTGTCAGGTGTGTAGGGAACAGCTTTTATGTCTTTTAATACCCCAAGTAGCACACAAGTCATTCAATTGTTTGTTACAAAACTCAAGACCATTATCTCGTCCTAAGAGTTTTAATTTTCTTTCCCGCTTGGTTTTCAATCATAATTTTCCAGCTTTTAAATTTGTCAAAACTTCAGATTTTTGTTTCATGAGTAAAACCCAAATTTTCCTAGAGTAATCATCAATTATGGAAAGAAAATATTGGTTCCCTCCATGTAGAAACACTAGAGGGACCCCACACATCAGATGCAAATATTCAAGTACATTAGTACACTTAGACCGATTAGAAAGAAGAAACGGAAAACTAACCCTATGTTGTTTTCCTAGCACACAAGATTCACGTAAAGGGATGGTGGATATTTTATCACTACCAAAGTGACCTCCTTTATGCAAAATTTCTAATCCTTTATTACTCATGTGACCTAATCTATTATGCCATAAAATAGATTTATCACCTATCACAGAGTTAACAGAATCAAGCATGTGTTCAAGATGACAAACATACAAGTTATTTTGTTTTTCAAAGAAGAAAATAACAAGAGACCCTTTCGAATTTTCATAACCCCTTTACCCCATTTTCCTCCAAACCATCATTTTCTAGAGATGCACAAGAAATCAAGTTATAACTTAAATCAGAACATGCCTAACATTCTTCAAAGTAAACTCGAACTTAAGAAAACCTAAGGCATACATCACCGCCTCCTAAAACATTGCTTTTCTTTTCATTTGCCATTGACACAAAGCCATTCTCTATTTTCTTGTAGTTTGAAAACATGTTTTAAAAGGAGTCATATGAAAAGTACAACCAGAGTCTAATAACCAACTGATTTACACAAAGAATCGGACAACACAGAGTTCAAATATGCATAATCACAAAGATTATTAATCATGAAAATTTCACCCATTTTGCCCTCACAGCATACCATATTAGCATGATCATTTTGTCGATATTTCTTAGGTTTAGGACAATCTTTAATAAAGTGACCAGCTTCATGACAATTATAGCATTTTTAACTTTAAACCTGGACTTAGATCTACCCCTTCCATTTTCAAATTTTTCTTACTTGATTCCCCATTACTTGCATTCTTTTGGTTATTAGACCTATTCCGAGGCCTACCCCTCACATGCATAACCTCACCGAATTTTTATTTTCCCTGAATGTTTTAAATCTAATTCCTTACTCTTAAGACCATTGATCACAATATCAAGGGTAACCTCATCTCTACCATATTTAATAGCAGATTTTACATCACTATATGAGTCAGAATAGCATTTAGAAGTGCAATAGGAGTATATTCGCCTATATGTTTATCACCTGTTAACTTAATGTCCGAAATAAGTTTTGTGAAAACATCTAGGTTCTCCTCAATGTCCTTAGACATATCCAATCTAAATTTGAAAATTTTTCAAGCAAAAACATTTTATCGGGTAAAGAGGTTTCAGATATAGTTCTTCAAGTTTATCCCAAAGGGTTTTAGCAGATTCCAAAATTCCAACTTTTCTAAGCACGAGTCGATAAGTTCAAATAAATTGTGGAACATGCATTTTCGCTCATTTCAAATTTTTCTTCAAGGTCGGGCCAAATAAGTCCGACCAATAGCCCTAACAAGACTGATTAATTAAAATACATTTTATTTTTGTTTCCAAATGCTAAAATCGATTTTCCGTTGAACGGAACCAAACCATATTGAACCATACCATAGTGATTAGTAGCGCACATCCTTCACACGTAAGAATAAGACAAACGACCAAATGAAATTTTAATTTCAGCGACCAAATTAAATTTTAATTTCAATGACCAAATGAAATTTTAATTTCAGCCACCAAATATCGCAAGTAAACGCAGAAGAAAATGATACGGTCAACTAAAGGAGCAACTATCATCGTAGCGAAATTGATACGCCCTTTACTCGAGCGAAACCCTAGGATAGGGTTTCGACCTTACCCACGCCGACGACGGCAGCGACGGCGGCGGCGGTTCGTTTCAGCCGATCCGGCTGAACGGCGCTCAACAGATCCAAATGGATCGCTGGCGGTTTTGAACGGCGACGACTCAACGAGGCTCGATACCACCGTTGAGGATCGGTGTCGCCGCTTGGCTCGAAGCTCGCTTCAATCACCACGATGTTCCTTCTCGTGCACCACCAAGGACATAAACGGAGAAATCAACTCGCCTCTCACAAAGAAAGAGGGATCGCACAAAGCAATGGACGGAGAAAAGCTTCACAGAGAAACGGGAGAGATCGACAAAGTCCCTCTCAATCACCTCTCAATCTCCTCACCCTCGAAGCTACTACCAACCCTTCTATATATAGAAGAGGGCAGCCGACAAGAGGGAGAGATTTCTAGGGTTTCGAAGCACCATCGGAAGGGGAGGAGAGGGAACTAGGGTTTTGAAGGCAGCGGACTAAAAGAGGAAAGAAACCGAGGGTCGTAAGTAGGAATTGAACTGGCCTCTCCATCGATGGGCCGAAAGTTCATGGGCCAACAAATAGCAACAATCTCCACCTTTGGCCCAAGGTAGTAATCAAGAAAGGAATACTAATCTGCAGGACTCATCATCGCTTATAACATTACCATTACCGTATTATCACAAAGAGGATACAAGCAATGGAAGAGAATACACAAAGTAAACTCGGATCACAAAGATCGGGCAAGATCACCAAGCATGCCAAGTCCACAAAGGACCGAACTCTACCAAACGGTCATCGAAGTTCAAAGGGAAAAATCACAAAGCTACTAACAAACACAAAGTAAGTTAATAGGCCACAAAGGCAACACAAAGCAAGGGAAAAATTACCCAATGTCAAAGTTCAAAATTCTTTGACACGAGATAAATTTTTCAGCAGCAAACACTTAGTACCCATGTCACCGGATTAAATTCCGAGGGAATTTTCTCCAACTTCACAATACTCTTTTCAACTATATCCCTAATGTAATGAAATCGACATCAATATGTTTAGTTCTATCATGAAAAATGTGATTTTTGCAAAGTTGAATAGCGATTGACTATCGAAAATACAACCACATTTTTATCAAGAAACCAATTTCGATATAAGGCCCCTAAGCCAAATAGCTTTTAAAAGCTTGGCAAGAACATACCTGATTCAAGAGTAGATAAAGCAACAATGGGTTGTAGTTGAGATTTCCAACTTATGCAAGAGCCACACAAAGTGAACACATAGGAAGTAGTAGATTTTCTATTATCTCTATCATTTGCATAATTGGAATCTACATAGCCAACTAGTTTAACACCTTCAGAACACTTAGAGAAGGTTAATCCTACATTCACAGAGGATTTTAAATATCTTAAAAGCCATTTCAAGGCATTCCAATGAGGCATACCAGGATTTGACATATATCTACTCAAGCAACTAACTGCATATGCAATGTCAGGTCTAGTGCTAACCATGAGATACATGATCGATCCTATAGCATTCAATATGGCACATTCTTCATATTATTTATTTCAGCTTTGGGGACTGATCCTTACTCAACACAAAATGGGAAGCAAGAGGCACATTCACAGATTTGGCATCAGACATAGCAAATTTACTCAAAAGTTTTTCGACGTATGGACTTTGGTTTAAAACTAGCGTAGATTTGTTTTTGTCTCTAATAATATTCATGCCTAGAATTCTTTTGCATCGCCTAAGTCTTTCATGTCAAAATTTTCACAAAGACATTTTTGAACATGCTCAATGGACTTCAAACAAGGGCTAACAATCAACATGTCATCCACATAAATTAAAAGAAATACAGTACGTAGTCTATATTCTTATAATACGTGCAATGATCGCAGAACTCCTTTTAAACTTTAAAGATTGCATGCATTTATCAAATCTTATATTCCATTGCCTAGGTGATTGTTTTAAACCATACAAAGCCTTTTTAACAAACACACATGATCGTGCAATTTAGGGTCCACAAAGCCCTCGGGTTGGTGCATATAAATATTTTTGTCAAGGTCACCGTAAGAAAGCAAGAGTTACATCCATTTGTTTTAATTCCCAATTAAAATGAGCAACTAAAGCAAGCATAATTCTAAAAAGAGGAATTTGACAATGTGAGCAAAAATTTCAAAGATAATCAACTCCCTCCTTTTGAGTAAATCCCTTAGCTACTAACCTAGCCTTAAACCTAACACCTTGATTCTTGTTTCACCTTAAACACCACTACAAATTCACTACGTAACAACTAGCGTGTTTAGGAACAAGTTTCCATGTTTGGTTAATTCTCGTGGATTCCATCTCACTCTTCATAGCACTAATCCATTCTTTAGAATATTTTGACCTTAATGCTTCACTATAAGTCTTAGGTTCATTGCACTCAAGAGATTCAAACACATTAAAGGCAAACTCGGACATATTACAATCACCAAATTGCAATCTCTATATCTATCGTTTCCTAATGGTTCTTTTATTTCTATCCCTAGTGAGTTGATAATCATTCAAATCATGCATGTTATCTATTTCCTCATATTATGCTCCACCTCATTAGGAATAATCTCATCTTGATTTTCAATAATTATATTCTCTTCTGAGGTAATTCAGATTGATTAATAATAGGCATTTGCTCCACCTCATTTGGAGCATCATTTTCTAAATAGGAAATGTAAAGATAAACAAGGAAATTCATTTTCATTAAAAACAACATCTCTACTTATTACTATCTTAAACCCCGGTTCACTCTTATTCCAAAGCCTATAACCTTTTACCCTTCGTGGTATCCTAAGAAAACACATTTCTTAGATCTAGGTTCTAACTTATCAATCCTTTGATGCACATAGCCAAGACTCAAAATTCTCAAGTTATTTAAATCAAGAGGTTTGCCCGTGAACACAAATTCGTGGCATTTCCTCCTAAGGGAACGAAGGAGACCTATTAATCAAATAAGCCGCAGTGACAAACAAATTCTCTCCCTAACTTGAGAGCCGGATGTGCCAACATAGCCCTCACCCTCTCTAAGAGAGTTCTATTCATCCTTTCAAAGAACCCCATTTTGTGGTGTGTAGGGAAGCTTTTATGTCTTTAATACCCCAAGTAGCACATGTGTCATTCAATTGTTTGTTACAAAACTCAAGACCATTATCTCGTCCTAAGAGTTTTAATTTTCTTTCCCGCTTGGTTTTCAATCATAATTTTCCAGCTTTTAAATTTGTCAAAAACTTGATTTTTGTTTCATGAGTAAAACCCAAATTTTCCTAGAGTAATCATCAATTATGGAAAGAAAATATTGGTTCCCTCCATGTAGAAACACTAGAGGGACCCCACACATCAAAGATGCAAATATTCAAGTACATTAGTACACTTAGACTGATTAGGAAAGAAGAAACAGAAAACTAACCCTATGTTGTTTTCCTAGCACACAAGATTCACGTAGGGATGGTGGATATTTTATCACTACCAAAGTGACCTCCTTTATGCAAAATTTCTAATCCTTTATTACTCATGTGACCTAATCTATTATGCCATAAAATAGATTTATCACCTATCACAGAGTTTAATGAAGTACATGTGTTCAAGATGACAAACATACAAGTTATTTTGTTTTTCAAAGAAAAATAACAAGAGACCCTTTCGAATTTTCATAACCCTTTACCCCATTTTCCCTCCAAACCATCATTTTCTAGAGATGCACAAGAAATCAAGTTATAACTTAAATCAGAACATGCCTAACATTCTTCAAAGTAAACTCGAACTTAAGAAAACCTAAGGCATACATCACCAGCCTCCTAAAACATTGCTTTTCTTTTCATTTGCCATTGACACAAAGCCATTCTCTATTTTCTTGTAGTTTGAAAACATGTTTTAAAAGGAGTCATATGAAAAGTACAACCAGAGTCTAATAACCAACTGATTTACACAAAGAATCGGACAACACAGAGTTCAAATATGCATAATCACAAAGATTATTAATCATGAAAATTTCACCCATTTTGCCCTCACAGATGCTTAGCATGATCATTTTGTCGATATTTCTTAGGTTTAGGACAATCTTTAATAAAGTGACCGGTTCATGACAATTATAGCATTTTTAACTTTAAACCGGACTTAGATCTACCCCTTCCATTTTCAAATTTTTCTTACTTGATTCCCCATTACTTGCATTCTTTTGGTTATTAGACCTATTCCGAGGCCTACCCTCACATGCATAACCTCACCGAATTTTTATTTTCCCTGAATGTTTTAAATCTAATTCCTTACTCTTAAGACCATTGATCACAATATCAAGGGTAACCTCATCTCTACCATATTTAATAGCAGATTTTACATCACTATATGAGTCAGAATAGCATTTAGAAGTGCAATAGGAGTATATTCGCCTATATGTTTATCACCTGTTAACTTAATGTCCGAAATAAGTTTTGTGAAAACATCTAGGTTCTCCTCAATGTCCTTAGACATATCCAATCTAAATTTGAAAATTTTTCAAGCAAAAACATTTTATGGGTAAAGAGGTTTTCAGATATAGTTCTTCAAGTTTATCCCAAAGGGTTTTAGCAGATTCCAAAATTCCAACTTTTCTAAGCACGAGTCGATAAGTTCAAATAAATTGTGGAACATGCATTTTCGCTCATTTCCTTTTTTTCTTCGTCAAGCCAAATAAGTCCGACCAATAGCCCTACTGCATCACAATTAAAATACATTTTATTTTTGTTTCCAAATGCTAAAATCGATTTTCCGTTGAACGAACCAAACCATATTGAACCATACCATAGTGATTAGTAGCACATCCTTCACACGTAAGAATAAGACAAACGACCAAATGAAATTTTAATTTCAGCGACCAAATTAAATTTTAATTTCAGCGACCAAATGAAATTTTAATTTCAGCCACCAAATATCGCAAGTAAACGCTAAGAAAATGATACGGGTCAACTAAAGGAGCAACTATCATCGAGCGAAATTGATACGCCCTTTATTCGAGCGAAACCCTAGGATAGGGTTTCGACTTACCCACGCCGCATTTTACCGCGCCGGGATTTCCGGCCGCTGGCTTCGGCCATTTCGCCGACTACTGAATCCACGGGCCAGATCCAACGGGCGGTTTTGAACGGCGACGACTCAACGAGTCTCGATACCACCGTTGAGGATCGGTGTCGCCGTTTGGCTCGAAGCCCGCTTCAATCACCACGATGTTCCTTCTCGTGCACCACCAAGGACATAAACGGAGAAATCAACTCGCCTCTCACAAAGAAAGAGGGATCGCACAAAGCAATGGACGGAGAAAAGCTTCACAGAGAAACGGGAGAGATCGACAAAGTCCTCTCAATCACCTCTCAATCTCCTCACCCTCGAAGCACTACCAACCCTTCTATATATAGAAGAGGGCAGCCGACAAGAGGGAGAGATTTCTAGGTTTTCAGCAGCCCTGGCCTAAGGGGAGGAGAGGGAACTAGGGTTTTGAAGGCAATGACTAAAAGAGGAAAGAAACCGAGGGTCGTAAGTAGGAATTGAACTGGCCTCTCCATCGATGGGCGAAAGTTCATGGGCCAACAAATAGCAACAAACTTAAATATATTTTGTTTTGTATAATATGAAAGAAACACTTTCATAAAAATTGAATTGTCCCAAACAACTATTCTTGATGAAATATATCGATCTTGAATCAAGAAAAGTTATCCATGACTTTCTTCATAAAATAATAGTTACATGAGACAATAAAAGTCTAAGCTCAAACTATTAGACTAATTTCCTCCAATTTCTCGGTTCAATTGTTGAATGTTATTGGTTCAAATTTATAGATCTTTTAAGAGATTTTTGGAGGATTAACTTGATATATAAATTTATAGATGTTTTATGTTTTAGAGAGAGAGAGAGAAACAAATTTTGCATTAATGAATTAAAATTTCTCAAAGTTGAAGAGCTATATTCATTCAGATGTCAACAAATGAACTATATATATATTCATATATTTTGAATGTAATTCACCATCCCACAAAGTGATCAGAACTCCTCATGAATCCCCATTTCTGATATGCTCTCAAGTCTTGGCCTCCATGGCCTATCACAAACTCTACTACTCCTATTTCCACAAGCTTTTGTTGTACCTGCATAATTATTACATGAAGCTAATAATATCTCATTTATGGACAATCTCTGCTTCCCAACTTGCAGTAGCAACTCCTCCCATTGTTTCTTGCTCATCTTTATCGTTATTCTTTTCGTTGCCTTCTCATCTTCAACGAAATTCGAACTCTCCACATACTCATCGGAGTTCCAGTCTTCATCGTCTGCCCATGATCTCTCTGGTTTGACGCAATTTCCCATAATGATCTTCTGGCTTTGTTCAATATATCGAGAAAAAAAGAGAGATTTTATTTGCTTTTCTTGATTTGCGGATGTTTTTTGTAAAAGGTTCTAAGAACTTTGGTATGGAAATTATCATTCTATGAAGTTATATATATAAGAGGAGGGAGAGAGAGAAGATAGAAGAGGATAGGGCAGCCTCAAAGGACTAGGGAAATGGTCTAAGTCAAGGAATTCAACGAAGCAATATAATATCCATTTGCATGCATCGAATAAAAATGTTACACACGTGGGGGTTTCATGAAGTTATATATATAAGAAATATATTCAAACAATTTCATTTGACCTTCTCCTCTCTAAATAAAATGCAAATTTGGTTTAACGAGGAAATGTCTGAACAAACATCAATATTTGTAAGTCTGTAAGCGGGCATCCTTTGCTGTACTTCATGATCCATATAAATTTTGTTGTGATGAAACTTTACAATTTAATAGTAGGGCAAATTACACTAAACTCCCAAGTACTTGAGGATTTTGTAGTAAACCCCCAAACACTTCTAAATTTCACTAAACCCCAATAACTATTGAAATTGCAGAAAACCCCAATATTAAGTTTTCACATTTTGCAAAAACGTCCATGATGGTGTAAGTCCATATTTTCATTGGCTACACATTTTAGATCCCAAATGTTGACTAACGCCATGAGGGTTTTGTGGAAAACGCCTTATTGGGGTTTTCTACAATCCCAATAGTTATTTGGGGTTTAGTGCAATTTTAGAAGTTTTGGGGTTTACTACTGCAAAATGATGAAATTTCTTGGAGGCTTAGTATAAGTTACCCTCAATATATAGTACATCAGTTTGTTCTTAAAAAGACACTTGATCAGTTTGAGGTTGTTAAGGATGAGCATTATATAGGCTTGTTTTTCTATTCTTTGTGGGAATTAATTAGTCATCTCTATCCCCACTTATAAATATGTATATATAAAAGTTAGGCATTTATATTAAAAAAGTATTGATTGTAAATACACCTGCACTATACTCTCGCTGATCTAAATTTTTGGTGTACTATTTTTAATGGGAATTTAGACCCAATTAAAAGAAATTTGACCGCATATATTGTAATTTATGTGGTGACATATTGAGAGAAAGGTACAATTAAGTGTTTGGGAATTGAAAAAATAGTGGCCTATATTTTAACATATTTGCAATTACTTGTCCAAGTTCTTCCTCTTATTATTGCTTAAGATGCAAAGCTTCAAAGAATAGAGATTCATCCATCCAAAAGATATGTATATCTTACATTGTGTCCAAGTTCCTTGTCCCATAGTAACTTGAGGGAGCAAACTCTAAAAGAATTCAGTGTACATGAATACACTTTTTCAATATTTCATCTTAATGTGTGTGTATAAATATACCCACCCAATTCCTCCTTTCATGTCACTGCAATATTCAACAAGAAAAAGAAAGAAAGTAAAGGTAAAAATATAGTCTCTTTAGCTCTTCTAAAGTCTTATGCTTTATCATTTTCTTGTACTTCTTTTGTTATTTAGGGGGTGTTTGGTTCACCACTTTTGGGAAAAGTTTTTGAGAAATGGCAATTTCGTAAATAAAAGTTTTCCTATAATTTAGTTTTCATGTGTTTGGTTCACTCAATATTTATGGAAAACATTTCTTAAAAAGTACAATATTGTAGGAAAACAACTTCCTCCCATTTTGAGAGGAAATGTGGCTAAAATCTGACACCCCATTATTAAACTATTAAACCCGTACCCATTCCCATTTTCCCAACTCCGATCTCATTTCCCCGTGTTTCATGGAAAACCGGCTTGTTCGTCCCTTTCGCTTGTTCGATCTCCGCTCTCCGACGCTCTCCCGCTTCGTTTTTCCTTCTTCCTCTTTCGCTTCTCCCGTCCACTTCCGCTCCGACTTCGAGTTGCCTTTTCCGACCTATTCCTCGCCTGATTTATCAAGCGTCAAAGGCTTGTTTGGGGAAGAGGTGGGGGTGTTGAAGCTCACATCTTTTGGGCTTGAGCAAGAGGTCAGAGGGCATGTTCGTCGGATTTTCTGAGCTTGACAATCGCCGTCCGATTTGAGGTAAAAAACCCTAAATCTCTTTTGATCCTGTTTGGGGGTTTGATCTTGTTGAGAATTGAGTAATTTTTCCTTTTTCTTTTTCTTTGTTCCTTGGTTAATCATCACCCATACACTTGCACTCACACATAAAAGATAAGGGAAAGAAAAAAAAATGAAAGAAGAGGAAGAAGCATATATTCAAGATTTTTGTAGGTAGAAACAAAAATTTTCATAAAGAAAACAAAGAATATTTATCTTTAGAATTAGGCTTAGAAGCTCTAATACACCATCCCATTCCCACTCAGATCAAACTACGAATAATTTTAACAGTACGCTTTATATTCTCGTTAAATAAGGGGTATAAAAATCCAATTCGGGAAAATGTAGGGGTAACTTAGAACATATGTGGATTTGAGGGGGTAAATCTGCAGATGGATAGGTTTTGTGATATTTTGTGCAGACTCCACTTCATTTTGCTACTTCACATGATTGACATTTACTTTGCGTTCTTGTTGCTAAGTACTGATTACGTACACATACTTATATTTTGTTAATTGCAAACTTTAGATGTTGCAATTCATTATGCTAATTGTTGTTGTTGCTAATTTTTCTTGTTGGCTATTTGTGCTTAGATTGAGATAATGCTCGGTGTGAGCTTTAATGATGGATGGCTTATGAAAGTGCTCAAATCTGGTATGGGCTCTATTCATTCATGTGTATTTAGATGGGCAATGATGAGGATAATTAACTGAGTTTGCAGCTTATAATTATGTTGTGACGTTTAGGCGAGGTTATTTTGTGTGGAATTAATTCCCTCAAAACAGCAGCCTACGTTGCATCATACTTTTATAGGCGAGACATTCTTTTATGACAACTAGAAATTTATCCTGAGCTCTAATAAGTATTCATGGTTGTTTAGCTTCATATTGTGGTTTTTGAGCTTGTTTAGCTCCATATTGTAGCGTTTGTGGTTGTTTAGCTCCATATTGTGGCCTTTGAGTTTGTTTAGCTCCATATTGTGGTTTTTGAGCTTGTTTAGCTCCATATTGTATGCTTGTGGTTGTTTAGCTCCATATTGTGGCCTTTGAGCTTGTTTAGCTCCATATTGTGGCGTTTGTGGTTGTTTAGCTCCATATTGTGGCCTTTGAGCTTGTTTAGCTCCATATTGTGGTTTTTGATCTTGTTTAGTTTGATCTTGTGGCATTTGAGCTTGTTTAGCTCCATATTGTGGCCTTTGAGCTTGTTTAGCTCCATATTGTGGTTTTTGATCTTGTTTAGTTTGATCTTGTGGCATTTGAGCTTGTTTAGCTCCATATTGTGGCGTTTGTGGTTGTTTAGCTCCATATTGTGGTCTTTGAGCTTGTTTAGCTCCATATTATGGTTTTTGAGCTTGTTTAATTTGATCTTGTGGTATTTGAGCTTGTTTAGCTTTAGTTTGATCTTGTGGCATTTGAGCTTGTTTAGCTCCATATTGTGGTTTTTGAGCTTGTTTAGCTCCATATTGTGGCCTTTGAGCTTGTTTTCTTGTTTTTGAACCAAACAAAAGAAAAGGAAAACTTGACATTTCTTAAAAAGTACAACGCCCATTTTCTTATTTTGAACCAAACACAAGAAAAGGAAAATTCGTACTTTTTAACTTCTCAAAACTTTATTGGGTGGAAAACATTTCCTATAAAAATGGGTGGAAAACATTTCCTATAATTGAGTTTTCCATGAACCAAACACCCCCTTATATTATCAAAAAATTTTCTTTGAAAAGGATACGGTATGGCCATTTGGGTGAAAACAATAAAATGGAAAAACTATCCGAGTGTGATTCTTCCAATGAAGATAGGATTTTGGAAAGACCATCGTCACCTTTCATCCCGGTAACTAAGTTGATAGAAATATTATCAAAGTTTTTGGCGAGTGAAAAGATATTCTCGATGAAGGAGATTCAAGAGAGCTTCATAGTAAGAATTTAAGTTTAATATTCTTTTCTTATCTAGCAAAAAAATGTATTATAGCTCAATTTAATTATTTTCCATAGTTCTCATACAAATATACATGATGTAGGAGAAAACTGTTACTCGTCATGAAATGGTTCGCTACATCAAATCTATTGTAGGGATGATCTGTTAGCTTCCATCATCAAGTCTTACAGTGATGAGGTATGAATCAATGTCAAATTTTGTTTAAAAAATCTTAAATGGAGATGTAAATATTATTTGTTGCATATATTCAAGTAATTGCTTAAGAATATTTGAAAGATAACAGTTGCAAAATATATATGCCTAAAACGCAAGCAGTTATTGCAACATGTGTTTATCTTGGAGGAGGATATTTGATTATTACGTTGCTAGTTACTATTTTTAGTATACAGTTTTTGTTTGACTCATTTTCTTTTATAAAATCATACATTTATTCGTAACAATATTTGATATATATCCTATCAATCTTATAATTAAGAAAATAAAATGTCAAAATTTTTGTTTACATTTGAAACTGCGTTATTGAAATACAGCCATGATACAGTTTGGTCTTTAGAATAATTCTCAACTTCTATATAATTAACTAGTATTAAGACGAATCATGCATTTTTAATATAACTATTTGTCTTGTGATTTTGGCAACAATCCCATTATTGTGTGAGTATGATTAGTACAACTAGTGTTCCCTTTCCACAATATGGCTGAATTCCTGAATTTTATTATATTTTCTTGCAGTTAAAGGCGACATCTGCGATTCCTTAATCAGCATAATGAGAGAGATGAGATCAATGGAATTATGTCAACTTCTAAACCAAGCATGCGAATAATAAAATAAAAATTATCTTGGACATTTCTCCTTTGTTTTTTATTTTGATTGTTGCCGGACCGCTGAACCGGCCGAGAAACCACCACAAACGATAGCAAAACACAATAAAAGAGTAAAGACACGAGATTTACGTGGTTCGAATTTGCTTACGCCCACGGGTAAGGAGGGGGATTTTCACTAATAGAAAGAGAGAATACAAATTAGGATTACAAGTTCTCACAAAGAAACCCTAAAACAAACCTCTCAATCTCTCAAAAGATCTCCTCTCCAAAGATGCACAAACTCTCTCAAAGGTCGCTCCAAAACGTGCTTGAAACTTACCCTAACAATCGTTAGGGTTATTAATAGCTCTAAACGAATTGGGTTTAAAACCAATTCCTAATTAGACCCGCTGAATTCGCCTGCATTAGTCGACTACAACTCATATTAGTCGACTAATACATCAGATTAGTCGACTACAAAAGCATTAGTCGACTACAACTCATATTAGTCGACTAATACATCAGATTAGTCGACTACAACTCATATTAGTCGACTAATACATCAGATTAGTCGACTACAACTCATATTAGTCGACTACTCGGTTCCCGGCCAAAACTTGCTTTACTACGCTCACGGTGTAGTCGACTACAATGCCTAGTAGTCGACTACTCAACCCGAAACTGCTTGTGCATGTTTTGTGCATGTTCTACAATTCTCCACCTCGCACATCATTTGATTCCCTCAAATTTTGGACGAACACCAAGAACACCAAGAACATCTAGAGATCACCATCACCAATCGGGCAATCGGTAGCGCCACTACACCGCTGCCCTCACGTACCCTCCAGGGATCAAGCTCATCGTAGTTCACCTCAAATCATCTCCACCTTACCCATTACCGCCTCAAGGGCCATGCCCTCTTGGGCAAATCAACACGAAGCCGATATGAAGCAAGTCTAAGCAATGCTTAAACTTACTACTGTGACCACCTTGGTTAACATGTCCGGGATTCTCATTCGTGTGCACCTTCATGAGAGAAATATCACCTCCCTCTATGACATCCCGCACAAAATGATACGACATCAATATGCTTGGTACGAGCATGATGAACCTGATTCTTCGCCAAGTGAATTGCACTCGACCGTCACACCACAAGTTCACGCTTCCGCCAATCCCCAAATCGCCTAGAAGACCCCACAACCACAATGCTTCCTTCACTCCCTCGCCGGCCATGTACCGGCCTCTGGTAGAAATGCCCTTTGCAACATCGATCGCCAACTAACCGGAGCTCCATGTATCTTAAATACATAACCAAGAGTAGATCGCCGCCTATCTAGATCGCCCGCATAATCGAGTCCACAAACCCGCTAACTGACATGTTTCTCCACCAAAACCTGACTCCATTATCAGCTGTACCCTTTAAGTACCGAGGACCCTTCCACTGCTTCGGTCGCTTGCTTTCGGATTCGCCATGAATCTACCGACCACACTAACCGCCAGAAATATCTCGGGCGTACACACCATTGCATACATTAACCGCTAACCGCACTAGCATAGGGAACACGCCCATGTGCTTCTCTTCCACTGTAGTGGGAGATTGATTACCGTAAAGCCTAAAGTGTGGAGCCAATGGAGTCACCACCGACTTAGCACTTTGCATCTCGAACCTCGCGATCACCCGCTCTATGTAGCCCTTCGACTCAAGAACAATCGTCGATTAAGCGGCTCTCTTCTAATCTCCATACCCGTGATTTTCCTAGCAAGACTCCATGTCCTTCATCTCGAACTCTTCACCAAGTTGAGATTTCAACCTATCTATCTCCACCCCGCTCTTAGAAGCAATAAGCATGTCATCCACATACAAAGAAGATAGATAAAATTACCTCCGCAAGCTTCCAATGTAAACACAACAATCATGATTGCTTTAAAACCCATGCTTCAAAGATGAAGGAGTCAAATCGCTTGTACCACCGCCGGGAGATTGCTTTAATCCATACATGACTTCCTCAAACGACACACATGATTCTCCTTTTCCTCAACCTTGTAGCCCTCGGGTTGATGCATGTAGATCTCTTCATCCAAGTCTCCGTAAGAAGGCTGTTTTAACATCGAGTTGATCCAAACCAAAATCACCATGAGCAACAATACTCAATAGCACCGAATAGAAGTGTGTTTCACCACGGAGAAAATATCTCATTGTAATCCACACCCTCTTTCTCGGCAAAACCCTTAGCCACTAGCCTCGCCTTGTATCTTACACCACCGAAGCTCAAAGATCTTCCTTTCTTTTATACACCCACTTACAACCAATAGCTTTTCTTCCTACTGCAATGGGACCACCTCCCATGTTTGTTCTTCCAAGAGATTCCATCTCTTCCTCCATCGCAGCCCAACCAACTCTCACTATCCTTGTCCCGAATAGCTTCCTTTGAAGGAGACCGCTCGCCCTCCTCCACCGAGTGCGATTCAACCATATTAGTCAGCCTTCCATAGTGCTTTTAGGTTGATCAGCCCCCACCAAGCATTCTGCTATGCTCGTTGGCCTAGTGGAAGCCAAATTATCCACGAAGCCGCCGTTGTTGTAGTGCCTGTATTTTCCTCGCTGAACCTCCTCCCGCTCAAACTCATCATCTACCCGACTTCCCACTTGAGCACGATTAGAACCTAGTTGGTCTTTAGGTTCTATTTCAATAACTCGAGACTTAGAAGTCTCACCGGCCATAACACCATCATCCTTGGACGCCTCGCAATCATGGATTTCTCATCAAAGGTAACATCCCCGCCGACCACTTAACTTTGAATTTTTCAGACACCAAAGGCGATAGCCTTTTACGCCTCTTTGCATATCCCAAGAATATTGCCTTCTTGGCCCTCGCGTCAAGCTTTCCCTCGTTGGCGATGATAGTAGGCGGTACATCCGAAAATTCGAGCCTATCATAATCGTGATGTTCTCTCGACCACACCCTATAGGTGTATCACCATCCAATGTCGAATGTGGTGAACGGTTCACAATGTAACAAAATTTGGCGCTTCACCGCCCACCATTCGTTGCCGATCACATAAGATCGCATACTCTTTGCCTTTTCCCGGTGTTAGGTTCGATCTCTCGCGACCCATTCTGGCGTGGTGTAGACAGCTGTCGGTGTCGAACAATTCCCTCGATCCGCGAACTCCTTGAAAGCACCATCTGTATACTCGTACGTTATCGGATCTCGGCGTCTTCAATTTCTTTCATCTGTTCTCAACCATTGTTCTCCACTTCTTGAATGTCTCGAACACCTCATTCTTGTGCTTCAAAGTAAATCCAAGCATACCTAGAATAATCATCAATAAACGACATAATACCCGAACCACCCTTGAAGTTGTTCAGCCGGACCCCAAACATCCGTGTGCACATAATCTAGTATCCTGCTCTTAGACTTCTGCGTTCGAAACTTGACCTGTGTGACTTTCCATACACACAATCCTCTAAAAATCCATGCTAGGTTCCTTGATTCTTGGACCCTCTTTACCAGAACTAGACCCTTCTCGACATATGCCCAAGCCGCCTATGCCATAACCGTGTGTGCTCACATGGGTCTCCACCACTTCCTTGTTCCAACCGGCATCTCCTGTCACCGTCGTGCACGAGAGAGTATATAGATTAGTGAGCGAACACCCTTCATCACTACTAAGGAACCACGAACAACCTTCTTCACTCCGCTTCCGCCACAATCCCGCAACCACCGGAGTCCAAAGCACCAACCGAGATAAGATTCTTCCGCAAGTCTGGGAACATGCCTCACATCCGCCAAGGTTCGAACCACTCCATCATGCATCTTGATTTTGATATTACCTAGCCCCACTGCTTTACAAGCATGGTTATTCCCCATCAATACAGCTTCCCCATCAATGCCTCCGTAGGTAGTAAACCACTTCCTATTTGGACACATATGGTAAGAGCAACCGTAATCAGTATCCACTTCCCTGAGATCTCCTCGCCACCCGTGACATAGCACTCTTCGCCCCTTCCTCCAAACGTAGCTCGCTTCTCTTCCTCTCTCTCCTCTCGGTCTTTTGTTGTTCTTCTTCCACCTACTCTCTTATTTGGATTAGCCGACTTTGAAATGCCCATTTTCACCGCGACTTGAAACATCCTTTTCCCCAAGAGGTCTTGATTTAGATCTAGACTTTCCTCCCTTGCCTTTTTCCTCGCTTATTGCTCTTCCTTCAAACAATCCTCATATGACCTCGTTATCACGCAACAAGTTATGTCACTAGTAGCCTTCTCCAAGATCGTCTCGCTAGAAGTGCCGCTCTAGTCTCATCCATCTTCGATTTTCTCCCACAAGCTCCTCTGTTTGCACTGTGTTCTCATAAGACTCTCAGAGAGATAGTAGAAGCTACCGATCCTCGCCTCCTACTTTAACATCTATGTCTTTCAAATCTGATATGATCCTATCAAACTTGTTGATGTGTTCCCGGATTGATGAGCCCTCCTCCATCTTGCAAGTATACAATTTGATTTTAAGTAGATCCTGTTAGTTAGACTCTTTCATCATGAAGGTACCTCTAACTTCTCCACACGCCCGAAATTGCTTTCTCTCTCCATCTACCAAGAAAGCTACATCCTCTCAAGGCATAGGATAATCGACGCCCTGTTTCCAGATCCAACCTCCCAATCCTCATCGGACATATCCTTGTTCTTCTTCTCCTTTCCATCCAAAGCCTTGTGCAATTTTTGCGAAATTAGAAAGTTTTTCATCGCATCCTCCAATAAGAAAAATCGTTCTTCCCATTGAACTTTTCAATCTCGAATTTTCCCTTTGACGATTCTTGGTTGACGCCATCCTCTGTTTGTCTTAGTGAATCCGCTTCTCGGGGAATCACCGAACACCCCTCAAATTAGAAATTACACCACTTCAATCGAACAATAGCTCGATACCAATTGTTGGTGGACCGTGAACCGTCGAGAGAAACCACCACAAACGATAGCAAAACACAATAAAAGAGTAAAGACATCGAGATTTCATTGGTTGACAATTTGCCTACGTCCACGGGGTAAGGAGGATTTTCACTAATAGAAAGAGAATACAAATTAGGATTACAAGTTCTCACAAAGAAACCTAAAACAAACCTCAATCTCTCAAGATCTCCTCTCCAAGATGCACAAAACTCTCTCAAAGGCTCCAAAGCGTGCTTGAAACTTACCCTAACAATCGTTAGGGTTATTAATAGCCTCTAAACGAATGGGTTTAAAACCAATTCCTAATTAACCCGTTTGAATGCCTTGCAATTAGGCTACAACTCATATGTCGACTAATACCTTGTGATTAGTCGACTACAAAGCAGTTATCGACTACTCAGTCAACGAGAAATACACCTTTCGTAGTTTACGGTTAGTCGACTACAACTCATATTAGTCGACTACTAGGTTCCAACCAGAAAACTTGCTTTCACATGCGCTAGGTGTAGTCGACTACAATGCCTAGTAGTCGACTCACTAAATACTGTTTGTGCATGTTTTTGTGCATGTTCTACATGACTGTAACCATCCCACAAAGTGATCAGAACTCCTCATGAATCCCCATTTCTGATATACTCTCAAGTCTTGGCCTCCATGGCCTATCACAAACTCTACTACTCCTATTTCCACAAGCTTTTGTTGCACTTGCATAATTATTACATGAAGCTAATAATATCTCATTTATGGACAATCTCTGCTTCCCAACTTGCAGTGGCAATTCCTCCCATTGTTTCTTGCTCATCTTTATCGTTATTCTTTTCGTTGCCTTCTCATCTTCAACGAAATTCGAACTCTCCACATACTCATCGGAGTTCCAGTCTTCATGGTCTACCCATGATCTCTCTGGTTTGATGCAATTTCCCATAATGATCTTCTCCTTTTTTTCAATATATCGAGAAAAAAAGAGAGATTTTATTTGCTTTTCTTGATTTGCGGATGTTTTTTGAAAAAGGTTTTAAGAACTTTGGTATGGAAATTAGCATTCTATGAAGTTATATATATAAGAGGAGGGAGAGAGAGAAGATAGAAGAGGATAGGGCAGCCTCAAGGAATTCAACAAAGCAATATAATATCAATTTGCATGCATCGAATAAACATGTTACGCACGTGGGGGTTTCATGAAGTTATATATATATATATATAAGAAATATATTCAAACAATTTCATTTGACCTTCTCCCTCTCTAAATAAAAAGCAAATTTGGTTTAACAAGGAAATGTCTGAACAAACATCCATATTTGTAAGTCTGTAAGCGGGCATCCTTTGCTGTACTTCATGATCCATATAAATTTTGTTGTGACAAAATTTTGCAATTTAATAGTAGGGCAAATTACACTAAACTCCCAAGTACTTGAGGATTTTGCAGTAAACCCCCAAACACTTCTAAATTTCACTAAACCACCAATAACTATTGAAATTGCAAAAAAAACCCCAATATTAAGTTTTCAAGTTTTGCAGAAAACGTCCATGATGGCGTAAGTCCATGTTTTTCATTGGCTACACATTTTAGATCCCAAATGTTGATTCACGCCGTCATGAGGTTTTTGTGCAAAACGTCCTTATTGGGGGTTTTCTACAATCCCAATAGTTATTTGGGGTTTAGTGCAATTTTAGAAGTTTTTGGGGGTTTACTACTGCAAAATGATGAAATTTCTTGGAGGCTTAGTATAATTTACCCTCAATATATAGCACATCAGTTTGTTCTAAAAAAGACACTTGATCAGTTTGAGGTTGTTAAGGATGAGAATTATATAGGCTTGTTTTCCTATTATTTGTGGGAATTAGCCGATCTATCCCCACTTATAAATATGTATATATAAAAGTTAGACGTTTAAATATTAAAAAATATTCATTGTAAATGTACACCTGCACTATACTCTCGCTGATTCTAAATTTTTGGTGTACTATTTTTTTAATGGGAATTTAGACCCAAAAAGAAATTGGATCGCATATATTGTAATTTATGTTGTGACATATAGAGAGAAAGGAACAATTAAGTGTTTGGGAATTGAAAAAATAGTAGCTTTTAATCTTTGAGCTTGGGACCAGAAAGAGTCTTAAAAGACGGTGTGATATTTAATTATAATTGCAACTTGCAACATTTTCTTTTTGAAATTATTGTACGATGATGAACACAGTATGATGTTATGCGCTAATCAAAGTGATATTTAATTATAATTGCAACTTGCAACATTATTATTATTATTATAATTATTGTATGATGATGAACACAGTATGATGTTATGAGCTAATCAAAGTGGTAGCTTAAGATGGGACAAATTAGTAGTAGTACTGGTATTGTGACCTTTGAAAAAGCACAAGATCATGCAAATTTAAATTTGGATATAAAACATGCTTAGCCCTAATCTTTTGGCGGTATGCATGCTTATAGTTTAATCCTGCATTTTATTTTGTGACGATCACAATTAATCGATCTCATTTTCTCTGTCTGTACATTGTTACATACTTTTCTTCTTCATTTCTATTTATATAAAAGATGATATAGAGCATAAGCATGTGCTTATATTTTAATCCCATATCTTATTTTTGTGATGATTGCAGTCTCATTTTCTCTGTTTATACATTGTTACATACTATACTTCTTCCTTTCTATTTATGTAAAAGATTGTGTTCACATAAGCATAAATATGATATAGTTCGAAATTTAATGAAGGAATACTATTGATATGTTAACAAATAGATTCCATCTCATAATAGAGATTCCAGTCTTCATCGTCTACCCATGATCTCTCTGGTTTGATGCAATTTCCATAATGATCTTCTCCTTTTTCAATATATCGAGAAAAAAGAGAGATTTTATTTGCTTTTCTTGATTTGCGGATGTTTTTGAAAAAGGTTTTAAGAACTTTGGTATGGAAATTATCATTCTATGAAGTTATATATATAAGAGGAGGGAGAGAGAGAAGATAGAAGAGGATAGGGCAGCCTCAAGGAATTCAACAAAGCAATATAATATCAATTTGCATGCATCGAATAAACATGTTACGCACGTGGGGTTTCATGAAGTTATATATATAAGAGGAGGGAGAGAGAGAAGATAGAAGAGGATAGGGCAGCCTCAAGGAATTCAACAAAGCAATATAATATCAATTTGCATGCATCGAATAAACATGTTACGCACGTGGGGTTTCATGAAGTTATATATATATATATATATATATATATATATATATATACACACACACACATTTTGAATGTAACCATCCCACAAAGTGATCAGAACTCCTCATGAATCCCCATTTCTGATATACTCTCAAGTCTTGGCCTCCATGGCCTATCACAAACTCTACTACTCCTATTTCCACAAGCTTTTGTTGCACTTGCATAATTATTACATGAAGCTAATAATATCTCATTTATGGACAATCTCTGCTTCCCAACTTGCAGTGGCAATTCCTCCCATTGTTTCTTGCTCATCTTTATCGTTATTCTTTTCGTTGCCTTCTCATCTTCAACGAAATTCGAACTCTCCACATACTCATCGGAGTTCCAGTCTTCATCGTCTACCCATGATCTCTCTGGTTTGATGCAATTTCCATAATGATCTTCTCCTTTTTCAATATATCGAGAAAAAAGAGAGATTTTATTTGCTTTTCTTGATTTGCGGATGTTTTTGAAAAAGGTTTTAAGAACTTTGGTATGGAAATTAGCATTCTATGAAGTTATATATATATATACACACACACACATTTTGAATGTAACCATCCCACAAAGTGATCAGAACTCCTCATGAATCCCCATTTCTGATATACTCTCAAGTCTTGGCCTCCATGGCCTATCACAAACTCTACTACTCCTATTTCCACAAGCTTTTGTTGTACCTGCATAATTATTACATGAAGCTAATAATATCTCATTTATGGACAATCTCTGCTTCCCAACTTGCAGTGGCAATTCCTCCCATTGTTTCTTGCTCATCTTTATCGTTATTCTTTTCGTTGCCTTCTCATCTTCAACGAAATTCGAACTCTCCACATACTCATCGGAGTTCCAGTCTTCATGGTCTACCCATGATCTCTCTGGTTTGATGCAATTTCCATAATGATCTTCTCCTTTTTCAATATATCGAGAAAAAAGAGAGATTTTATTTGCTTTTCTTGATTTGCGGATGTTTTTGAAAAAGGTTTTAAGAACTTTGGTATGGAAATTAGCATTCTATGAAGTTATATATATATATACACACACACACATTTTGAATGTAACCATCCCACAAAGTGATCAGAACTCCTCATGAATCCCCATTTCTGATATACTCTCAAGTCTTGGCCTCCATGGCCTATCACAAACTCTACTACTCCTATTTCCACAAGCTTTTGTTGTACCTGCATAATTATTACATGAAGCTAATAATATCTCATTTATGGACAGTCTCTGCTTCCGAACTTGCAGTAGCAATTCGTCCCATTGTTTCTTGCTCATTTTTATTGTTATTCTTTTCGTTGCCTTCTCATCTTCAACTAAATTCAAACTCTCCACATACTCATCGGAGTTCCAGTCTTCATCGTCTACCCATGATCTCTCTGGTTTGAAGCAATTTCCCATAATGATCTTCTCCTTTTTCAATATATCGAGAAAAAAGAGAGATTTTATTTGCTTTTCTTGATTTGCGGATGTTTTTTGAAAAAGGTTTTAAGAACTTTGGTATGGAAATTATCATTCTATGAAGTTATATATATAAGAGGAGGGAGAGAGAGAAGATAGAAGAGGATAGGGCAGCCTCAAGGAATTCAACAAAGCAATATAATATCCATTTGCATGCATCGAATAAAAATGTTACACACGTGGGGTTTCATGAAGTTATATATATAAGAAATATATTCAAACAATTTCATTTGACCTTCTCCCTCTCTAAATAAAAAGCAAATTTGGTTTAACAAGGAAATGTCTGAACAAACATCCATATTTGTAAGTCTGTAAGCGGGCATCCTTTGCTGTACTTCATGATCCATATAAATTTTGTTGTGAGAAAAAATTACAATTTAATAGTAGGGCAAATTACACTAAACTCCCAAGTACTTGAGGATTTTGCAGTAAACCCCCAAACACTTCTAAATTTCACTAAACCACCAATAACTATTGAAATTGCAAAAAAAACCCCAATATTAAGTTTTCAAGTTTTGCAGAAAACGTCCATGATGGCGTAAGTCCATGTTTTTCATTGGCTACACATTTTAGATCCCAAAATGTTGATTAACGCCATGAGGTTTTTGTGCAAAACGCCCTTATTGGGGTTCTCTACAATCCCAATAGTTATTTGGGGTTTAGTGCAATTTTAGAAGTTTTGGGGTTTACTACTGCAAAATGATGAAATTTCTTGGAGGCTTAGTATAATTTACCCTCAATATATAGTACATCAGTTTGTTCTTAAAAAAGACACTTGATCAGTTTGAGGTTGTTAAGGATGAGCATTATATAGGCTTGTTTTTCTGTTCTTTGTGGGAATTAGTCATGTCTATCCCCACTTATAAATATGTATATATAAAAGTTAGACGTTTAAATATTAAAAAATATTCATTGTAAATGTACACCTGCACTATACTCGCTGATTCTAAATTTTTGGTGTACTATTTTTTTAATGGGAATTTAGACCCAAAAAGAAATTGGATCGCATATATTGTAATTTATGTTGTGACATATAGAGAGAAAGGAACAATTAAGTGTTTGGGAATTGAAAAAATAGTGGCTTTTCAATCTTTGAGTTTGGGACCAGAAAGAGTCTTAAAAGACGGTGTGATATTTAATTATAATTGCAACTTGCAACATTATTATTATTATAATTATTGTATGATGATGAACACAGTCTGATGTTATGCGCTAATCAAAGTGATATTTAATTATAATTGCAACTTGCAACATTTTTATTATTATTATAATTATTGTATGATGATGAACACAGTATGATGTTATGAGCTAATCAAAGTGGTAGCTTAAGATGGGACAAATTAGTAGTAGTACTGGTATTGTGACCTTTGAAAAGCACAAGATCATGCAAATTTAAATTTGGATATAAAACATGCTTAGCCCTAATCTTTTGGCGGTATGCATGCTTATAGTTTAATCCTGCATTTTATTTTGTGACGATCACAATTAATCGATCTCATTTTCTCTGTCTGCACATTGTTACATACTTTTCTTCTTCATTTCTATTTATATAAAAGATGATATAGAGCATAAGCATGTGCTTATATTTTAATCCCATATCTTATTTTTGTGATGATTGCAGTCTCATTTTCTCTGTTTATACATTGTTACATACTATACTTCTTCCTTTCTATTTATGTAAAAGATTGTGTTCACATAAGCATAAATATGATATAGTTCGAAATTTAATGAAGGAATACTATTGATATGTTAACAAATAGATTCCATCTCATAATAGAGATTAGAGACTACTCAGACTAGGCATGAACATTAAGCATGTGCATCTCGTTCCCTCTGAATTGCAGCGGAGCTCACTGCGTTCATTTCGGATCACTTTTCTCACAGTCAAAAAAAAAAAATTTAAAATTTTTTTTATAGATATGTGCATAGCACATGATCAAAATTTTTGGGAAAATTACTTCAGGCGCCTTTTATTTTAAATTTAAAACCATTCTTTAAAGTCGGGGGCTAGAAGGAATTTTCCCTAATATTTAATATTTGGAATCAGTGCATGTAATATTATGCAGGTTTCCTATTACAGTATTATAGCTAGTCGACCACGCGTAGCAATTCCTCCCATTGTTTCTTGCTCATCTTTATCGTTATTCTTTTCGTTGCCTTCTCATCTTCAACGAAATTCAAACTCTCCAAATACTCATTGGAGTTCCAGTCTTCATATCGTTTGCTCATGATCTCTCTGGTTTGATGCAATTTCCCATAATGATCTTCTCCTTTTGCTCAATATATCGAGAAAAAAAAAGATATTTTATTTGCTTTTCTTGATTTGCCGATGTTTAATTTGTTGTGACGAAACTTTACAAGTCAATAGCAGGGCAGCTAAGAACTTTAGGATTTTGCAGCAAAACCCCCAAACATTTCTAAATTTCACTAAAACCACCAATATTAAGTTTTCACATTTTGCAGAAAACGTCCATGAAGGTCTAAGTCCATATTTTGCGTTGGCAACACATTTTAGATCCTAAATGTGTATTAACACAGTCATGGGGGTTTTCTGCAAAACACCCTCATTGGCGGTTTTCTGCAATTCTAATAGTTATTTGAGGTTTAGTAGAAGTATTTGGGGGTTTACTAGTACTGCAAAATGATGAAATTTCTTGGAGGCTTAGTATAATTTACCCTCAATGTATAGTACATGTTCAGTTTGTTCTTAAAAAGAAGACACTTGATCAGTTTGAGGTTGTTAAGGATAAGCATTATATAGGCTTGTTTTTGTGTTATTTGTGGGAAATTAGTCGTGTCTATCCCCACTTATAAATATGTTTATATAAAAGGAGAAATATGGAGAACCTTAGTACCAAGTTTCTCAATGGAACTTGGTAGTGATGTGGACAAATTTGATCCACACATCAAGGGGTTTGAATTCAAATTTAAAAGTGAAGGGTTTTAATCAAATTCACTCAACTCTTTATATGGACCACATTTCATTCACATCACTACTAAGTTCCATCGGTAAACTTTGCACTGCCGCTCTCCATTTTGTCATATAAAAGTTAGGTGTTTATATTTAAAAAAATATTCGTTGTAAATACACCTGCACTATACTCTCGCTGATTCTAGCTTTTTTGTTTTTCTTTCGGGAATTTAGACCCAAAAGAGAAATTGGATAGCATATATTGTAATTTATGCTGTGACATATAGACAGAAAGGAACAATTAAGTGTTTGGGAATTGAAAAAACAGTACGTGGCTTTCAATCTTTGAGTTTGGGACCAGAAAGAGTCTTAAAAGACGGTGTGATATTTAATTATAATTGCAACTTGCAACATTTTTTCAATAAAATTATTGTATGATGATGAACACAGTGTGATGTTTATGAGCTAATAAAAGTTGTAGCTTAAGATAGGACAAATTAGTAGTAGTACTGGTATGATGACCTTTGAAAAAGCACAAGATTATGCAAATTTAAATTTGGATATAAAACATGCTTAGTCCTAATCTTTTGGCGGTATGCTTAAAGTTTAATCCTGCATTTTATTTTGTGACGATCACAATCGATCTCATTTTCTCTGTCTGCACATTGTTACATACTTTTCTTCTTCATTACTATTTATATAAAATGATGATAGCATAAGCATGTGCTTATATTTTAATCCCATATCTTAAATTTTGGTGACGATTACAATCTCATTTTCTCGATCTGTTTATACATTCATACATACTATTCTTCTCCCAATTTTATTCATGTAAAAGATTGGTAAGTGATAAAGTTTGAAACTTTTGATGAAGCAATAATATTGATAAGTTAATAAAAAGATTCATCTCATCATAGAGACTACTCAGGCTAAACATGAACATTATTTAAACACGTCGTTCTTGTTCCCTGAATTGTAACGGAGCTCACTGCGTTAATTTCGGATCACTTTTCTCACAGTCAATTGATTTGTGGATAGCACGTGATTTAAGTTCAATTAGGGAAAATTAATTCTGCCTTTTTTTTTATGAAAACCATCTTTAAATTAGGGGGCTAGAAGTAATTTTTCCTAATATTTAATATTTGGAATT
The DNA here is from genome assembly GCA_012295165.1 of Asparagus setaceus. NCBI lineage: Eukaryota > Viridiplantae > Streptophyta > Magnoliopsida > Asparagales > Asparagaceae > Asparagus > Asparagus setaceus. The sequence continues at coordinate 97,322,867 of CM022701.1, read as the reverse complement.
AGTGCATGGAAACTATGCAGGTTTCCTATTAGAGGCTGTTTGTTTGGTTACTTTCCTCCACTTTCCAAAACCCATTTTCCTTCACTTTTTGATGTTTCCGTCACTTTCTTGGGAGAGTGTTTTTTGTGTTTGTTTCGTAAAGAAAATGGGGGAAAAGTGGGTTTTCCATCACTTTCTTTAGTTTGGTTCATATAAGAACTTATGTTTTTCCAAGTAATTAGCTAGCCAGTTCAATGAATAACTAAATAAATTCACGCAAATTACCTCTGAATTTGGTGAAAATCATGGATTGAGAATTTTTGGTCTTTTAACAATAATAAAATCCAATAATTGAAATCCCAACATCAAAACCCCTAAATGGCCTCAATATCATCAAAGATTTAGTAAACTAAATAAATTCACGCAAATTACCTCAATTTGGTGAAAATCATGGATTGAGAATTTTGGTCTTTTAACAATAATAAAATCCAATAATTGAAATCCCAACATCAAAACCCCTAAATGGCCTCAATATCATCAAAGATTTAGTAAACTAAATAAATTCACGCAAATTACCTCTGAATCACAATGAGGAGACGGAGGTGGGAATAATCGAGTCTGAGAGGGAATCGGCGGAGGGTAGTCAGCTGGCAAGACTGCCGGAGTCGGAGAACAAACGCTGAGAAGTGTCGCCAGGAAAGCAAACCGGAGAAATCAGCGTAAAGAAATGGTAGCGGAAAAAAGTGAACAGCGGAAGGAAACGAAGTTAAATCTTGCGGAAGAAACGAAAGAGGAGTATGGGGTGTAATAACAAAATTGAGATAGATGAGTTTTGTGGGGAACGACAGAAAATGTCGGCTTCCTCCGTGAATCGGGTCTAAACCACGGAAATTTTTGGGCTCAAATCCAACGTGGCAACTTTGTTTTTCTTCACTTTCCATTTGGTGATTTGCAAACCAAACATCAGATAGTGAAGAAAAATGTAAAAAAAACCCTGTGTCAGTTTTCTTTCCTTCACTTTCTGTGTTTTTTTTACCAACCAAACAGCCCCTTATAGTATTATTATTATTGCTAGTCGACCCAGTCTACAAGAATTAATAGTTGAACTTGGTCAACCACTCAAAAAAAGAAATTACAAAACTAAATTGGCATTTCGCAGTTACTTCATAATTCATGTAGTTACACATTTTAAGTGTTAATTACCTACTTCTCATAATTAATGAAGGATTATGATTTAGAAAGGTAATCACCAATTTCTTAATTGAAGAGAAGTATGAACTCCCAGAGACTACGCATTCCTGGTTGTGGGCCCAAATGACATCTGTGCACAAGATTTTGAAGAGATGTTGACCAAGTGGATCCCATAAGTGTACGTAACATATATAATAATATAAATGCCTTATCCTTTGCACTTACTAAATTATACGCTATTCTTACTTATATACACACGTGCAAAATAATGGTCATTGTGTACTTTTATTGAAGGTGAATTGCTTAGTTCGACCGCAGTGTTCATGATCTATTTGTTCCTGGTACGTCACCTAGAGAATGATTTGTATGACTCGTCATCCCGAATGTTATAATAAAATTTAGGGGATTGTACCGTATTAACTCTAAACTAAATAAGAGAGAGTGATATACACATTGATCAGAAAAGACGATATTGGGGATATGCACTACAATAAAAGTTGTATGTGTCCGCACTTATTTTATGACACATATAAAAGTGTTATTTTATTTGCAAAGGATTAAACAATAGTGACACAAATAAAAAGTGTAGCAAATCACAACACATTTTTATGTCATTAGATATACAATTAAATATAATTGAAAAAGGCTAATAGTCCAACATGGATTGTGAGAGGATCTATTAATAGGCTTAAATAATAAATCTTAGATTTTAATTATGATAATGATTAAACATTTATGATAGTATATAAGCTAAAAAAACTCCATAGTTAAATGTGCTTTGATAAGAGTAATCTTAGGATGGGTGATCTTCTGGGAAGTTATAGTGTTGAATGATGATACTCTTTATATTTTTATGGTCTAGACACAACTAGGTGTCCCTACTCTTAACATATATATATGTGTCGTGAGTTTTGTGACATATTCTCACATATGTAGAAAGACGCTCTCCACACATGCTCTAACCACACTTTTGGTATGCGTCGCGCTCTATTTGTGTGACACAAAAATGTGTCGCGTAGAGATAAAAAATGGATCATAATTTACAACTTTTGCTGTAGTGACGTGTTAGAAGTACCTCACGTTGCCCATTCAGAATTGATGATATCTGATATGTGTCAGGAGTATATGACGTTGCCCATTTAGTTCTATGTGTTTTTGGTCGGGCAAAAACGTGAGATGGGATTTAGTTCCACGATGAAAAAAATTAGTTCGATCAACATATATGCATACATACATTCAAGATTATTTGGTTAAAAAAATAAATATACATGAATATATGATTAAGTATGTTTACACTCATGGTTCAGTTAAAAGCTAATCCCTTGTCATGCCTTTTGGTCATCCAAACACACAATGAGACAATGATCTTGAAAATTTATGTTATAAATAAAAATTCAGTTATCCTATAATTATCTTTCCAGACCTATGATAATAATTTTTATCTTTTGATCTTATAAATTTTTCGACCAATGATTAATGAATATCAATATTTCACAATAAATTAAAGCAAAATCCTTTACGAATATAAGATCTGAATTATATGAAATAAATGAAGTTCTCTTTCTTCTTTCTTGTATTGTACATCACACACCAATGTATTTTACATGAAAAAAAGGGGGGAGAGAGAAAATATAATTTCTATTCGTGGTCTTCTTGCAAACATTCTAAGCTTGGCCTCCATGGCTTCTGACTAACCTCCATTATTGACAAGTCTTGCATAGCTAATGATCTCAACTCCTTCTTTGTGATTATAATCTTTATCCTTGTTGATGGAGCTTCACGTGGATAATTTTCGTTTGAATCCTTAGTTTCCTGGGATTTTGACATCTTTCTCCTCGATCTTCTTGATTTTGCAAATTCCTCTTCTGAGTCCCATGGCTCATCGTCGGCCCAATGTCTCTCTGGCTTAAGGCAATTTCCCATTCTAATCAATCTCTCTCTAGATTTTTTTTTTCCTTTCTATTTTTGTTGGCGCAAATTAGATTTGAGTTTGTGACTTTGGATTGCAAGTGGTTGTTGTGGTATGGGATTATATAGAGGAGGAGGAGGAAGCATTAAGCAAAATGTATAATGGAATAATGTGATTTTGATGGTCATGATTGAGACCAGAAATAGTCATCGTGAGGAATTCATGGTAGATTAATAAATTCTATTGCTCAAACTTTTATTCTCTGCTAATAACATCCTTTTCATACTTGCATGCGTGATACTTTCCAGACTTTTGATGTTGATCCTTGCTATACTTAGCAACACTTATCCAATTTTTATGCTATATAAGAATATAAATAAAGTTTTACTGGTCATAATTTTTATGCTATATAAGCATATAAATAAAGTTCTACTGGTCATAATTTTTATGCTATATAAGAACATAAATAAAGTTCTACTGGTCATACTTTTATGCTATGCGCATATAACCTCCTTTTCATACTTTGCATGTTACTTTTTACATTTTCGATGTTGATCCTTGCTAGACTTTGAAGCACTTGATCCTTTGTATAGGACCATTTTTATGCTATATGAATAATCATTATTTTTCGGACTTTGTTTCCAATAGCTCATTAATTATGTAAATTAGTTGTAAGTTATATATATGGTAAATTACTTTAAACCCTCAAGAACTTTCCATATTTTGTGGTAAACCTTCAATAACCTTCAAAATCGCAATAAACTCCCAATAACTTTCGCAGTAAACCCCAATATCTGTCGGGTAAATTACACTAAAACCCCAATAACTTTCAGAATGCCTTTTTGTGTTGTTTGTTTGTTCTAATTTATGAGGTTTATCTAAAAAATGCGGAAATTTATTGCGTTTTCTTGCAATTCCAAAAACTATTGAATTTTTTTTTGCAATTTTGAAAATTATTGAGGATTTATTGCAAAATGCTGAAAGTTCTTGGGGGGGTTTTGTGTAATTTACCCTTATATATCTAGATTTTTATCTATAGATATATAGATAATATTCTTTATCCTATGCTATTGATAACTTATATTCTTGTAAGCATGACCACAGTAGTTATATTTCACAAAACAACTGTATTGGACCGCAGTGATCATCATTTTGTCCCTTGTGTACAAGGTCAAGTTCACCCTTGGAATTCACATGTAGACCCCCCCTATACAAAAGTCTTTGCGTTTATCCTGAATGTCATAGTGAGTCAAATTTACACATTGAATGTTAATCATCATTATTAGTCTACCTTTTTGATATAGAAGATAATAATCGTGTCACAGGTAGGAGCGAGAATCTATTATTTGCGGGTCAGGAATGCATAAATTAATGAATATGAATCACAATCGAGTTAATCTGTTTAAACTTACTAATTAATAAATGAATCAAATTATAAGATTAGGGATTTGACTGAGTTAACCTAGTTTAATTTGATTAAAATTTCAAAATATTTTCTTAGGGGAAAAACTCATATTGTTGGATATTCATATGTGACTGTAAGTATAATCCGATAGGATAAGAAATAATGTTATCTTTAAAACGTAAATTGGGGTCAATACCTAATAGTTATAATTTTTGAGTTAAAATTGGTTCCTAGGCCCATTAACTCTAGGTTAAGCCGGATTTCTCTCCAACACATGCTTATAATTAACAAATAATCAAATATAAATTATTAATCAATCAATTATAAAAGATAATCAATTTTAGCTAGTAATGTCAAACTATTTTCTCGTGAAATTTACATCAAATTTGACTTCACAAAATAGCGATTTGTTTTAATTTATATCAATCTCATGTTCCAGATTAACATAAACATAAATAAGAGGATGGATTTGACCTCCTCATCTAACATTAATGAACTGGATCAACTTAAGCTGCGGATATTTTTGCACTCATTTCAGATGCTAATTAAGAAACTAAGGCACACGTGCATAAATTGACAGATAAAATTTAATTTAGCGCCCATTAAGTACCATTGACTTTCAAAAGAACCCTTTGAAAGGGGATTTTTGGTCAACTTTCTCTAAGTTTGGCCCATGATCGTTTTAGCCCTTCAATAAAATATAAACGTCCATACATATATTAAACTCTTGATATTTATTTTTGAAATATTCTAGGTTCAAATAGATAGTAGAAAATTATCCATTAAAAAAGATAGTAGAAAATTCAAACACCATTCCCTTGTGTCATCTTCTGCTATATAAAGAAGAATAATTACAAATGTTTTTTCTAGTTAAAAAAGTTTTTCTATATACCATACAGTTTCACACACTTGCTATTTGTTTTTTTTTTTTGTTGATTGAGTGAGGGATTAATGAGAGTTAACATGTCTCCATACATTTAAAAGAAAAGTGTTAACCTGTCCAACATAACAAATTACACAAGTAACAAAATGAATGAATCTTTTAATTTGCTCAACGTACATATTATTTAAAAAATATTTATAGACAATTTTAAAATAATGAATTAACTAATTTAACCATTCTTCTTAACTTTTTCTAATTTTTTTTTCAAAAGGGGCCCCAAGAAATATCATGACCTAGTATATTTTCTTTTCAAAAATCAATCAGATACAAGATATACATCTAGTGACTTCATCATATCATAAACATATCCAAAGAATAAAGTATTGCAAACATAGCAAGAGGGCAACGTCAAACGTGTGACAAGTAACATGCAAGTATATTCAAAGATGAAAACGATGTGATCGACAGATATTAATCTAAAACACCGTGCGGTTCTCATGACCATTTCTAGTCTCAAATTATGACCATTAAACTCATGTAGTTTTCTCTTAACATTTGCTTAACGCTCCCTCCTCTATATAATCCCATACCACAAACCACATGCAAACCAGAGTTTTACAATATTTTACAAAATTATACCCCAAAACTATTTTGTGCCAACAAATCAAAGAAATTTAAGAGAGAAAGAGAGATCAATATATACAATGGGGAACTGCCTTAAGCCAGAGAGACATTGGGCTGACGATGAGCCATGGGACTCAGAGGAGTACTTTGCAAAATCGAGAAGATCGAGGAGAGAGATGATAAAATCCCAAGAAAATAAGGATTTAAACGAAGAAAATCCATGTGAAGCTCCATCAACAAGAATAAAGATTGTAATCACTAAGAAGGAGTTGAGATCATTAGTTCAACAATTTGATATGCAAAGCTTGCCAATATTAGTGGAGGTTAGTCGAAAGCCATGGAAGCCAAGTTTGGGGAGTTTGCAAGAAGCCCAGGAATAAAAATTGTCTTTTTCTTTTTTTTTTCTAATGTGAATCCCCTACTAATTTCTTTTGATGTTAGCGAAGAAATGAAACGGTGGTAGAGTGGTGACACATGATTGTACTGTTTTTATTAGGGTAAATAAAATGGTTATGTTTTGTCTCGTGATTTAGAGGTTAATTACACAATTCTAGAGTTGTTACTCAAGAATCAAAACAAAACCAAAAAATATTAAAGCAAAAGCTTATCAACACGTACTAGTAGAAGGAGAGTTTGATATATTTTATTATAAATTGATATTAATCTGATCTTTCATTTTCATCTGATGAAAAGAAGAGGAGGGGAAAAAAAGGAAAAACAACAACTGGTATTTCTGCTTTCCTTGTTTTTTCCTTATTTTTATTTACTAATTACTTATCTAAATTTCTATTCTCGCAATAAATTGGTAGTTTAGTTTCAGGAGTTCTCTCCCTCACAATAAACATATCAGAAACGACCAACTATAATCACCCAAAAATCATGGGTAGAAAAGGAAATAACTTCAGTTATGGTCATATGAAAGATACAAAAGAAAGATATATATTATGTAACCAGACAAATTTAAAATTTCACCCACAAAAATCCTATGTAATCTCATCTACAAATCTTATATACAATCAAATCCTGAACAAAAAGAAAACCCAAAACCCTTTCATCTATATATATCAACCTCCAAACCACTTCTTGAAGCAAAAAAGAAAAACCCTCAAAACCCTTTCATTAATATCAACCTCCAAATCAAACCATGCAAAGATTAATTGCAAAACCCTTCATCCACAAAACCATCTTCTAATTTACCCTAAACCCTGTCAAAAACCCTAATCATCTACGCACCAAAGTTACCGGTGGCTACATGGCCAAAGAAGTCAGATTAATTACAGAACCAAGGGAAATTATAGAATACGTGGCCAAAGAGATTTCTTGGACTGAAGAAGATATTGAATTAGCCGAAGCCTATAAGCACACTCATCGCGACAAGTACCTGATGAGATCAAGATCTTACTTTGATGAATTGAGGTCTTTTTTCGATGAAGCAAGATCCAAACTTCCCGCCAAGGATGAGACAATATTGTCTCTCGAGCCAAAGATATTGCGTTTGGAAGGTGATGTTAAAAAACTCGAAAATGATTGTCGTACGATATTTATTGGAGAGTATGCTTTAGGGCTTGTTCTCAGAATCCATAAAGAGAGAGTAAAGATAAGAAGTTTTGAAGTGGCTGTGGGAATTCCCTATAACAAAATTGGAGAAGTTTTTATTGATTCGGGCTCAGGGTTAGCTTGGTTTTACAAGTATTTGACGGAAGAATTGATTGGTGATGATGAGATGCAGTTGTTGAGGTGGATGGAGGTTCAGATTAAGCTTATGAAGGATGAAGCCAAGTATTTATATGAATTTCACAGGAATTGATATTTAATTTCTAGTTTAGTTTGCAGGAAATAGGAAAATAGTGATAGAAGTTGGTCTTTGATTTTTTTAAAAAAAAAATTGTCTATGATTAAATCTGCCATGTCTCACATATGTTTTTAGTTTTCAAGCAATAGTTACAAGAGTTTTCATATGCCAAGAGAAGCTGTTACATTAAAGTCTTAACGTAGAATACAAGAGAAATATATCTATATATAGTGACTATCTTGTTGGGATGCGGGGTCAACGCCCGCACGCCGCGGAAGCGATATCACCCGAGAGAAGGCTTTGATATATTCCCGTTTCACGAAGGAAACAAGAATAGAAAGTAAAATATCCCAACCAAGTGAGATATCTACTCTTCCTCTCAACAGTACTAGGACTGAATCGAGGGAACCTACAAACAATAGCAAATACACAAAGAAAACAAGAAAGACACGAGATTTACGTGGTTCTAAGAAGATTGCCTACGCCCACGGGAGGGGTGAGGGAGATTTGACTATAAAGAACACCGACGACTTGTACAATCCACAAGCTCGTCCCAAAGAAAAACTTTGATTTTTACCCAAGAGAAATTGACCTCTCTCTTGTAGAATCTCTCAAAGCTCTCTATTTTTCTCTCTCTAGCCGCCGCCCAAAAAAAACCCTAGCTTTTTCTCCCTTTTTCTTCACTTTTCTCCACACCACAAATCCTAGGTTTAACTCCCTATTTAAAGGGAATTAATTAAGAATTTTCCTTTAACCTAGCCGATGTGGGACTAAAACTTTTTGTTTTTGTTTTTATTTTTATAGGTTGCTACAGAACTTCTTCTCGTAGCGCTTTTTGCTGTGAACCCGAGGTTCTCAGAGCAACGCGGTGGCCCCCACGCTCACAATTCTCCACCTCGCACATCATTTGATAAACCTCAAATTTTGGACTAACACCGAAGAACACCGCTAACATTACTAGAGAGATCTCCATCACCAAACCAGCCAATCCAAATGCCACTATACCGCTGCCGCCACGCATTCTTCAAGGGATCAAGCTAACCGTAGTTCTGTACTTATTCTCCATATAGTCTCCACCTCACCTCATCACCGCCCCGAAGGGCCATGCCCTCTTGGGTAGATCAACACGGGTTGATATGAAGCAAGTCCAAGCAATGCTTAAACTTGCTACCGTGACCACCTTAGTTAACATGTTCGGGATTCTCATTCGTGTGTACCTTCATGAGAGAAATATCGCCTTCCTCTATGACATCTCGCACGAAATGATACCTGACATCGATATGCTTAGTACGAGCATGATGAACTTGATTCTTCGCCAAGTGAATTGTACTCTGACTGTCGCACCACAAGTTCATGTTCTCCTGCTCAATCCCCAAATCATCTAGAAGACCCCACAACCACAATGCTTCTTTCACTCCCTCTGTCATGGCCATGTACTCTACCGTAGTAGAAAGTGCCATCAGAGCTCGCAACATCGACGCCAACTAACCGGAGCCCCATGTATCCTGAATACATAACCAGTAGTAGATCGCCGTCTATCTAGATCGCCCGCATAATCAGAGTCCACAAACCCCTCAATCTGACATGTTTCTCCACCAAAACACAGACCCGTATCAACGGTATCCTTTAAGTACCCCAGGACCCACTTCACTACTTCCCAGTGCGTCTTTCCCGGATTCGCCATGAATCTACTGACCACACTGACCGCCTGTGAAATATCTGGGCGTGTACACACCATTGCGTACATTAAGCTGCCAACTGCACTAGCATAGGGAACACGCTCCATGTGCGCCTTCTCTTCCGCTGTAGTAGGAGATTGTTTACCAGAAAGCCTAAAGTGTGGAGCCAATGGAGTCACCACCGACTTATCACTTTGCATCCCGAACCTCGCGATCACCCGCTCTATGTAGCCCTTCTGACTTAAGAACAATCGCCGGTTCGCCCGCTCTCTTCTATTTTCCATACCCAGTATTTTCCTAGTAGCCCATGTCCTTCATCTCAAACTCTTCACCAAGTTGAGATTTCAGCCTATCTATCTCCACCCTGCTCTTAGAAGCAATAAGCATGTCATCCACATACAAAAGGAGATATATATAATTACCTCCACGGCTTCGGATGTAAACGCAACAATCATAGTCGCCGGAAAACCCATGCTTCAAAGATGAAGGAATCAAATCGCTTGTACCACTGCCGAGGAGATTGTTTCAATCCATACGCTGACTTCTTCAAACGACACACATGATGCTCCTTGTCCTCAACCTTGTAGCCCTCAGTTGATGCATGTAGATTTCTTCATCCAAGTCTCCGCGTAAGAAGACCGCTTTAACATTGAGTTGTTCCACCAAGATCACCATGAGCAACAATACTCAATAGCACCGAATAGAAGTGTGTTTCACCACCGAGAAAATATCTCATTGTAATCCACACCCTCTCTTTGTGCAAACCCCTTAGCCACTAGCCTTGCCTTGTACCTTGTACCACCGAAGCTCAAAGATTTTCTTTTTTATACACCCACTTACAACCAATAGCTTTTCTTCCTACGGGCAATGGGACCACCTCCCATGTTTGTTCTTCCAAGAGATTCCATCTCTTCCTCCATCGCAGCCAACCAACTCTCACTATCCTTGTCCCGAATAGCTTCCTTGAAGGAGACCGCTCGCCCTCCTCCACCGAGAGTGCGATTCAACCAAATTAACCCGCCCATAGTGCTTCGGGGTTGATCAGCCCCGGCTTACGTACTGCTTGTATGGTCGCCTTGGCCTAGTGGAAGCCAAACTATCCTCGAGCTGCTGTTGTTGTAGTGCTCGTGTATTCTCCTCGCTGAACCTCCTCCCCGCCAAGCTCATCATCTACCCGACTTCCCACTTGAACACGACTAGAACCTGGTTGATCTTTAGGTTCTATTTCAATAACCCGAGACTTAGAAGTCTCATCACCCTAACACCATCATCCTTGGGCTCTAGCAATCATGGATTTCTCATCAAAGGTAACATCCCCGCGATCACGAACTTCAATCTTCCAGACACCAAAGGCGATAGCCTTTACGCCTTCGCATATCCCAAGAATATTGCCTTCTTGGCCTCGCCAAGCTTTCCCTCGCTGACGGATAGTAGGCGTACATCCAAAAATTCCGAGCCTATCATAATCAGATGTTCTCGACCACACCCTATAGGGTGTATCACCATCCAATGTCGAATGTGGTGAACGGTTCACAATGTAACAAGTCAGAGCCACCGCCGCCCACCATTCGCTGCCCAATCCAACAGATGATCGCGATACTCATTGCTTTCTCCCGCAATGTTCGGTTCGATCTCTGCGACCCCATTCTCACGTGGTGTTGACTGACCGTCCAGGTCGAATAATTCCTCCCGATCACGTAACTCCTTGAAAGCACCATCTCAGATACTGCACCATTATCGATCTTAGTGTCTTCAATTTCTTTCGCCCCGTTCTCAACCATTGCTCTCCACTTCTTGAATGTCTCAACACCTCATTCTTATGCTTCGTAAAGTAAATCCAAGCATACCTCGAATAGTCATCTATGAACGACATAATATCCGAACCACCCTTAGAAGTGGTCCGAGCCGGATGGGAACATATAATCAATCTCTTTGAGTTCCCGACTCCATCGGCCGAGAACGTAAGCCGCCATCCGTGTCCACCATCGGTCGGCAGAGAATGTACCCAACCAAGCACCGTAAGATTTCTTAGGAGGCAACTCCTTCCTATTTTGGCCAAGCATTCTTCAATGTGTCGCCTTTGACCATCAGTTCATTATGGGTGGTGCCCGACCCACAATGTCCGTAAAGCTCCAACATAATTCTTGTCGCTAGAACCCGAACTCGCTTTGCCGATGTATCCGCAGCGGTATGCTCCAAATCTTCATCATCTCCGTGACATATTCCTCTTAACCGATAAATTGCGCAACCGCAAGAGTGAATGATGGCGGGCAAATGGAGGTAAATAAAGATGAGAGCCATCACCTTCATACAGCCATGGTTCAGTCTGAACAGATAAAGCTTCCGGATCTGCAACAGAATCCCCGAATAAATAGCTGGACTTCCTCATCACTTCTGTAGATCCAGCATTTTTTGTCAGTAGGGCGTCGGTGATCATTCTTCGTAAGTCACGACGATCACCATGTTCTAACGCTTCCAGTAATTCTGGAGGCGCATTTGGACCGAGCAGAGGAGCATCAGTCACTAGTGGCGCCTCTTGAGAAGAGGAAAACACAGAGCTGTGCAATCCACTTGGCTCATGAACAACAAATGCCGTAGGGGGAAACTCAACTGCAAAGCACATGTACACTTATAAGTGCTGGGTTAAAATTAACATAAAAATGGTTAAGTGTTGGGACACTGACTCGCTAGTAGCGAGGCAGCTCAAGCTGTCTCGCCAGCAGCGAGACAGTTCAGGTTGTCTCGCTAGCAGCGAGACAGCTCAAACTGTCTCGCCAACAGCGAGACAGTCTCGAACTGACTCGCCAGAAGCGAGACAGTTTCAAACGGCTCGGCAGCAGCGAGACAGTCCCAACTATCTCGCCAGAAGCGAGACAGCCTCGACATACCTCGCAAACACGAGACAATCGAAGCTTTGTTCGTTGATTTGACAGGTGTTTTGGCTATGCAAAACACTTGTTTTAGCCCAGATCCACACAAAGGAGGACCTCGACTCTTCTCAAATGCCTCGCAAAGGAGAACAAATGAGGATTTTATACAAAAATGCAAACTTTTCAACCCAAAATAAGTGCATATATCGAGAAGAACTCACCCCCAAAAGACGAGGCAGTCGGTTCTTCGACATCAGAGGTTTGGGGAACGGATTTGGCCTTGGAGACCCGAGATTTCTTAGGAGACATGGTTAAAAATATGATTTTTGAGGGAAAAGCTAGGGTTTTGATGAAAATCCGAAAGCAAGAAGGGAATAAAAGACTTAGGGGGCTTCGGATCTGATAGAGGAGCAGGAAGAGGCCCGATTTCGTGGAGAAAAATTGACCAAAACCGAGAAGAATCCAAGAAAACCGAGAAAACCCTAGATCCAAAGAGGGCTTTTCAAACAAATTGGAAGGCTTGAGAGATTAAAAGGGTTTGTTAAGGATGGGGGGAGAAAAGAGAAGGTTTTGAAGAGAGTTTTGAAGTCCAAAAGGCGGGATTTCAGTTGTCGACAAAACCCTAGGTATCGGGTTTATAAAGGCTGGGCACCGCTTCACTCTCTTTGAGCGAGACACTTTATGCTGCCTCGCTCAAACTCTTTGAGCGAGACACCTCATGCTGCCTCGCTCAAGTCCTTTGAGCGAGACACCTCATGCTGCCTCGCGCAAGTCCTTTGAGCGAGACACCTCATGCTGCCTCGCTCAAATCCTTTGAGCAAGACATCTCATGCTGCCTCGTTCAAACCCCTTGAGCAAGATACTTCAGATTGCCTCGCTCGCTTTCTTCAAGTGGGACAATTCCAGATATTGATAATTATTCTCCGTACGGGATTCAAGGCAGTATATTCAAGACAAATTGGTTCCATATTACAAACAGAAGCTTTCCTGGAAATCTGATATTCAGAAAACCAGATGACGCTTTTTCTCTGAATGACTCTCAAGGCATTCAATCACAACCCAAATGATGACTTTCAAGATGAAGATGATTAGTCCAAAATCGACTGTAGGCTGTAAAAAAATTACTGAAGACAGCTAATATCCGCGAAACACTATCAATGAAGGTTACAAGCGGACGACTTTCACGACAATAAAGGAGAAATAGAAGCTAATATCTCCAGAGTACAAGGATTACAAGTTGACAACCCTTGTGAAAAGAGATCACAAGTATTGATCTCTTCAAAGCAAAATGCGGGGCTCACCCCCGCTTCAATTCAAAACGCTGGCACATGGCCCGCGCTTCAATTCAAAACGCTGAGCACATGGCCCGCTGCTCAAAGCCCAAAATGCGGCACATGGCCCGCTTCAATTCAAAACGCGAGCACATGGCCCGCTGCTCAAAGCCCAAAATGCGAAGCACATGGCCCGCGCTTCAATTCAAAATGCGGAGCACATGGCCCGCTGCTCAAAGCCCAAAATGCGAAGCACATGGCCCGCTCGAATTCAAAACGCCGAGCACATGGCCCGCTGCTCAAAGCCCAAAATGCGAAGCACATGGCCCGCGCTTCAATTCAAAACGCGAGCACATGGCCCGCTGCTCAAAGCCCAAAATGCGAAGCACATGGCCCGCTCGAATTCAAAACGCGAGCACATGGCCCGCTGCTCGAATTCAAAACGCTGGCACATGGCCCGCGCTCGGCTCAAAACGCGAAGCACATGGCCCGTGTTCGAAGCTCAAAGGCAGAGGCGAGGCTTGCTCCAGAACGCGAACTTCGCGTTTTGACTCATTCAAACATGAGTTGAACGGTTCCTAAACCGTTTGAGAGATTTAAGGGGGGGTGGTTACACCCCACTAAACCCCCATTATGGAGCAATTTAAGGGGGGCGGTTACACCCCTTTAACCCCTATAAATGGGGGGTTTTCACAGCCAAATAGGGGAAGGTTGGAAGAGTTTGGCCGGAGAACAAAACAAAAAGGAGAGGAGGGAGAAAAGAAAAGTCACTTCTGCGCAGCTGTGATCGGCATGACGATCGGACATTCATCCGTGGTCTGATCGGAGTGAAACTTGGAGGGAAGCCTCACCACTTATCGTTCCTAATTCTGAACGGTGGAGATTGCTTTCTACCGGTTGGATCTGGAGATATCGAGGTTTTACCGAAGCCAATTGTGCAGAGAACGGTTTCTTCTGCGCATCTGTGATCAACGTGACGATCGGACCTTCATCCGCGGTCTGATCGGCGTGAAATTTGGAGGCCAGCCTCAACACTCGTTGTTCCTAATTCTGAACGGTGAAGATTGATTTCTACCGGTTGGATATGGAGATATCGAGGTTTTACCGAAGCCAATTGTGCAGAGAACGGTTTCTTCTGCGCAGCTGTGATCAACGTGACGATCGGACCTTCATCCGTGGTCTGATCGGAGTGAAACTTGGAGGTCAGCCTCAGAACTCATTGTTCCTAATTCTGAACGGTGGAGATTGATTTCTACCGGTTGGATTTGAAGATATTAAGATTTTATCGAAGAGCTGCGTCTCTTTTTAAAGAAAGGATCAAACCTCCTTTGCTGGCATCAACTCTCCTAGAGAGTTTAACTCGATTACAGTTTTCAAACTTGCATGACAAGTTCTTCTCTGCCATTCTTGGCTAAAAGGATTACTAATCCTTTTCTAAAATCAACTCTATCAAAGAGTTCTTAACTCGGTCAGAGTTCTAAACTTGCTCCTGCGAGTTATTTTTCAACCTCGTCCCACGAGTCAAGACGGTCGGATCGTCAACGGGATACAAGATTCAAGCTCCCACCGCTACCGTGAAGAACCCAGATTAAATAAAGGGAAGGGTCTCCGTTGACCTTTCTCTCTTTTGTAAATCGGGCGACCGATCGAGGAATTTGTAATTTCTTTTTATCTAAGTCAGTTAGAGAGAGAGATTGCATTCGAGAGATTGTATTCATTATTCTTCAAATAGAATAGATCAATTTTACATTTTCTAAAATTTTCCTCGTGAACAAAAGATGGCGACTCTGCTGGGGACAATCTCTTTCACCGATGAAGAGGTGGTGGCGCAATTCGACGTCAAGCACATTGGGACGACTGTTAAAACTCTGACCGTAGAGTTCGATCAAGCCAAGTTCGAGGAGGCACTCTCCTCAGGATCCCTTAGCCCCAAGGCTATGCGCAAGATCCACAAAGGCTCTAAGGAGACCAAAGTCCCTTCGATTGTCGTGGCCAACCCGATCAGTAAAGATGGTGATGTCGCTGCAAAAGCCTCAAATCGCGCGAGCGCTACTCACGAAGAACACACGACCGAGATGGCCAATCGACCAACCAACGCTAATTTCGCTTGTGAGCCAAAACGCGATCTTGAGCTTCGCTTTTACGTAACGCAAGCCTCGCTTATGTGCCCGAACACGAACCTCGCCCCTTATTATAAAACGCGGGTCTCAACCCCGCTCAAATGTTCAAACGCACTCGCTCGCCAGGGGTTACACGTAATCCTCGCCCCAATTTAAACGCGGGTCTCAACCCCGCCCAAGCATTCAAACGCGAACCTAGCGTTCCCAATCTAAAACGCTGGTCCAACCTCGCTCAGTGCTCAAACGCGATCTTCGCTCCAAGTGCCAAATCATTGGCATATCGACGCCGCCACATATGCGCAAGCCGGTGTTTGACCAATTGACAAATGTCATTTGGTCCACCGAACGACGGCATTCTCACAAGAATGAGACTTCAGAGGTCGAATACCTTGGAGTCACTTCTAACATGATCGGAGTAGGCAGACCGTCAATCTCTAGCTCTAATGAGCCAGACGAAAATCGGTCCCCGGCTTGAAAGAGGCTTTGAATGACTACGACGGAGTTTACCGACATACTCGGACTCGAACAGGGGTCATATCCCCCGTCAACTATCAAAAGTTGGCTAAAGGAATTGAGTCTGATGATGAGCATTCAGCCATCGCAGAATCTCAATCCTCTAGCTCTTTCGTGGAGCATGGGAGCGCTGTCTATACGACGGAGAATGCTGAAGATTTCAAGAAGAGGCTCGAAGAGCATCAGGCTATGATGCAAGAAGCCCTGCGATCACAACAAGAGTCCATCGATCAACTTCGAGATATGATAAACCAACTTGTAGCAGATAGGGCTCAAGTTCACATGTTCGGCTCTACACCTCAGCCGGAATCATCACGGAGGAGGGGCCGATCCTCAAAACGAAAAGAAAAAGTGAATGAAGCTTCTGATCAAGAAGCTCATCATATAGAATCTTTATTTGAAGAAGGAAGAGAGGCCGAAAACGAACAAAGTCCTCAATCGGCAAAAATGCTAAAACTGGAAGCCCGCCTCAATGCCATGGCTAATAGGTGCGAGCTCCAAGATAAGGGGGTTGTCAGACCGTATCCTGCAGAATGGGATACGGTTCCTTATCCTCCAAAATTCAAAATCCCGATGCTACAAGCTTTCGACGGCACGGGATCACCGAACCAACACATCTACCATTTTAGGTCACAGACTGAGAATGTGATGGCAAACGATGTCATAGCAGTTCGTTTGTTCATTGGCACCCTCAAGGGGGTTGCCTTTGAATGGTTCATGAAACTGCCTGCAGGATGTATCCAGAAGTGGGCAGATTTAGAGAGACTCTTCCGCCACGCTTTTTGAAGATGACACGGAGATCACTGCCACTTCTCTCCTTGCCATTAAGCAAAGGAGGAGAGCCTATCAAAGTCTTCGTCGAACGGTTCAAGCATGGCTCTTCGATGCTCGGCAGTATGACATACCGCTCGATTGACACTGCCGGCACAATTTACAAACCAATCTCCTAGCTCGAATGGGGGTTGCAAAATATCATTCCTGGAAATAACTAGTCTCCCAGGGTGAACAGGCTGAAGCAATTATTGCTAGGATTGAAGCTGAAGAAGAGGAGACTGACTCCGAAGACCTAGCTATTGATGACCCGGCTCTAAATCGCGAGGCCGAAGACTCGGTTAATATCGACCTAGAATAATTACAGACTGGGGGTTGATTATCTGTTATTTTCCGAGTAGAATAATAAATTCTAAATATTGTCAAGTTAACAAAACACTTTTGACAATGTAAGCACTTCAACGTGCAGCAGCACCACCAAAATCAACTTATCAATCCTTTCCAATAGGATGATAAGTCTACAAAGTTGCTCAAATCGTAACACAATCTAGTCAGGTTAACAATGCACCTCTGACAACTAACTTATCAATCCTCTCCAATAGGATGATAAGTCCACAAAGTTGCTCCAATCGCAACGTATCCTTGTCATGTTAACCTCGCACCTCTGACAATCAACTTATCAATCCTCTCCAATAGGATGATAAGCCCACAAAGTTGCTCGCATCGCAATGCAATCCCCACAAAGTTAAGATTAGCTCGTCTCGTTATTAGCAAGGCGACATCTTCTGACAATCAACTTATCGACTCTCTTCAATAGAGCGATAAGTCCTCAAAGTTGCTCCGATCGCAATGTATCCTTGTCATGTTAACCTAACACCTCTGACAATTACCTTATCGACTCTCTTCAATAGAGCGATAAGTCCTCAAGGTTGTTATTAATAACACCACAATCCACGCCTCACAGGGGTGGAGAATTTTATCCCGAATCCTAAGTAGGGGTAAGTCAACGCCTAACACACGTTGCCGGTTTAGTCTTCTACCGATCAAAGAAGACACCAGAATTTAAATCTGGAGAATTTTATCTCAAACCTAAGCAGATAAGCCCGCATCTAATACATGCAGCCGGGTAGTCTATTCCCGTGAGAAAGACGGAGCCTACGTATTCAACATCGTAGCATTAAGCCTAAAAGAGTTTTATTCTTTTAGCACAACGTCACATGCAGAACGGATTTAAATAATCTGCATGCTAGCCCGATTCAAACGGTAATCGGTAAAGGCTCATCAAGTCCGTTGATGGCTGGGGGTTGGCCAATAACCCTAAAGTCAACGCCTAACACACGTTGCCGGTTAGTCTCTTGCCCGTAAAAGACGACAAAGTCTACGTATTCAACATCGTAGCACAACGTCACATGCGAGGCAAACTCCTCTAACATCAACTTATCGACACTCTTCAATAAGAGCGATAAGTCCTCAAAGTTGTTCAAATCATAACTAAATCACGACAAACAACTTATCAATCCTCATCAATAGGATGATAAGTCCTCAAATTTGCTTAAATCGCAATCAACTTATCAGTCCTCCTCAACAGGATGATAGGTCCTCAAAGTTGCTCCGATCGCAACGTATCTTCATCAAGTCAACACTATACCTCGATGATATAATCAACTTATCAATCCTCTCCAATAGGATGATAAGTCCTCAAAGTTGTTCAAATCATAACTAAATCACGACAAACAACTTATCAATCCTTTCCAATAGAATGATAGATCCACAAAGTTGTTCAAATTACAACACAATCCTATCAAAATCTGTACACATCCTCAGCAGAGTTTGATAACCAACTTATCAATCCTCATCAATAGGATGATAAGTCCACAAAGTTACTCACATCGCAACACAATCTTGTCATGTTAACCTCACACCTCTGACAGTCAACTTATCAATCCTCTTCAATAGGATGATAAGCCCGAAGCCTTGTTTAAACCACAAGCCCAAAGCCTTGTTCAAACCACAAGCCCGAAGCCTTGTTAACACTACAAGCCCGAAGCCTCGTTCAAACCACAAGCCCCAAAGCCTTGTTCACACCACAAGCCATGTAAACATTGTTCACATCACAGGCCTTAAACCTTGTTCAAATCACATGTTTCATATTTTGTCCCCCGACAAAACCTAAACTTATCGACTCTCATCAATAGAGCGATAAGTCCTCAAAGTTGTTCAAATCATAACTAAATCACGACAAACAACTTATCAATCCTCATCAATAGGATGATAAGTCCTCAAATTTGCTTAAATCGCAATCAACTTATCAATCCTCCTCAACAGATGATAGGTCCTCAAAGTTGTTCGATCGCAACGTATCTTCATCAAGTCAACACTATACCTCGATGATATAATCAACTTATCAATCCTCTTCAATAGGATGATAAGTCCTCAAAAATCATCATCAAGTTAAAAGTCTACCTCGATGATAAAATTAATTTATCAACTCTTTACAATAGAGTGATAAGTCCCCAAAAGCTTGTTCAAACAACAAGTATGAAAGGCATGCCAAGTTAACACTATACTTTTGGCACCTTAAAGAAAAGTCTAAAAGACTTAGTTGGAAAGGTGGGGTTCATCCTCGCTTTACTCATAAACGTGAAGGACCACCCCGCCGCTTCAACACAAAACGGAGGGTCGCGTCCGCGCTTTAAACACGTAACGCGATGGCCCGTGTTTCAACCTCAAATCACGAAGATCGGTCTCACGTAGCAAATTTCAAGACGCTTACGGCCACTCCCCGCATTTTAAAAAAGTAAAAACGGAGTTCACCCATGCAAGACGAATGACTAGCGTGGACAAAAGCGTAACGCAACTTTTTTGAAGACGTAATGAGGAGCAATACCTTCTCGAATCAAACAAAGAAGATATCCAGTATTCAAAGCTCGCCTCACCAACCGCGACCTTCAAAACTTTGAGGGGGTTCTCAGAGGGTCGTAAAAATTATCGAAGACACCAATATCCGCTAAACACTATCAATGAAGGTTACAAGTCGACGAATTTCACGACAATAAAGGAGAAATAGAAGCTAATATCTCCGTGAGTACAAGGATTACAAGTTGACAACCTTGTGAAAAGAGATCACAAGTATTGATCTCTTCAGCAAAATGCGGGCTCACCCGCGTTTCAATTCAAAACGCGAAGCACATGGCCCGCGTTTCAATTCAAAATGCGGAGCACATGGCCCGCGCTCGAATTCAAAACGCGAAGCACATGGCCCGCTTCAATTCAAAATGCGAGCACATGGCCCGCGTTTCAATTCAAAATGCGGAGCACATGGCCCGCGTTTCAATTCAAAACGCGAAGCACATGGCCCGCGCTCGAATTCAAAACGCGAAGCACATGGCCCGCGTTTCAATTCAAAATGCGGAGCACATGGCCCGCGTTTCAATTCAAAACGCGAAGCACATGGCCCGCGTTTCAATTCAAAACGCGAAGCACATGGCCCGCGCTCGAATTCAAAACGCGAAGCACATGGCCCGCGTTCGAAGCTCAAAACGCGAAGCACATGGCCCGCGTTCGAAGCTCAAAGACAGAGGCGAGGCTTGCTCCAGAACGCGAACTTCGCGTTTTGACTCATTCAAACATGAGTTGAACGGTTCCTAAACCGTTTGAGAGATTTAAGGGGGGGTGGTTACACCCCACTAAACCCCCATTATGGAGCAATTTAAGGGGGGCGGTTACACCCCTTTAACCCCTATAAATGGGGGGTTTTCACAGCCAAATAGGGGGAGGTTGGAAGAGTTTGGCCGGAGAACAAAACAAAAAGGAGAGGAGGGAGAAAAGAAAAGTCACTTCTGTGTAGCTGTGATCGGCATGACGATCGGACATTCATCCGTGGTCTGATCGGAGTGAAACTTGGAGGGAAGCCTCACCACTCATCGTTCCTAATTCTGAACGGTGGAGATTGCTTTCTACCGGTTGGATCTGGAGATATTGAGGTTTTACCGAAGACAATTGTGCAGAGAACGGTTTCTTCTGCGCATCTGTGATCAACGTGACGATCGGACCTTCATCCGAGGTCTGATCGGAGTGAAATTTGGAGGCCAGCCTCAACACTCGTTGTTCCTAATTCTGAACGGTGAAGATTGATTTCTACCGGTTGGATATGGAGATATCGAGGTTTTACCGAAGCCAATTGTGCAGAGAACGGTTTCTTCTGCGCAGCTGTGATCAACGTGACGATCGGACCTTCATCCGTGGTCTGATCGGAGTGAAACTTGGAGGTCAGCCTCAGAACTCATTGTTCCTAATTCTGAATGGTGGAGATTGATTTCTACCGGTTGGATTTGGAGATATTAAGATTTTATCGAAGAGCTGCGTCTCTTTTTAAAGAAAGGATCAAACCTCCTTTGCTGGCATCAACTCTCCTAGAGAGTTTAACTCGATTACAGTTTTCAAACTTGCATGACAAGTTCTTCTCTGCCATTCTTGGCTAAAAGATTACTAATCCTTTTCTAAAATCAACTTATCGACTCTCATCAATAGAGCGATAGGTCCTCAAAATCTTGTTCAAATCATAAGTACCCAATTTTATCAAGTTAACCCCACACCTCGATAAAATCAACTTATCGACTCTCATCAATAGAGCGATAGGTCCTCAAAATCTTGTTCAAATCATAAGTACCCAATTTTATCAAGTTAACCCCACACCTCGATAAAATCAACTTATCGACTCTCATCAATAGAGCGATAAGTCCTCAAAAATCATCATCAAGTTAAAAGTCTACCTCTGATGATAAAATTAATTTATCAACTCTTTACAATAGAGTGATAAGTCCCCAAAAGCTTGTTCAAACAACAAGTATGAAAGGCATGCCAAGTTAACACTATACTTTTGGCACCTTAAAGAAAAGTCTAAAAGACTTAGTTGGAAAGGTGGGGTTCATCCTCGCGTTTTACTCATAAACGTGAAGGACCACCCCGGCGTTTCAACACAAAACGTGAGGGTCGCGTCCGCGTTTTAAACACAGAACGCGATGGCCAGCTCCGTGTTTCAACCTCAAATCACGAAGATCAGTCTCACGTAGCAAATTTCAAGACGCTACGGTCACTCCTGCATTTTAAAAAAAAAGTAAAAAACGCCGGAGTTCACCCATGCAAGACGAATGACTAGCGTGGACAAAAGCAGAACGCAACTTTTTGAAGACGTAATGAGGAGCAATACCTTCTAATCAAACAAAGAAGATATCCAGTATTCCAAAGCTCGCCTCACCAACCGCGACCTTCGAAAACTTTGGAGGGGTATCTGTAGGCATCAAAAATTGCCGAAAACCTCAAATATGACTAAATCATGAGAAGATCGAAGGACAACGCCAAAATCTCAAGAAGTCAACATGGGAGGATTGTGTCTCGCCATAATGCGAGACACTTGTTTGTGCCTCGCTACAAGCGACACTTGCTTGTGTCTCACAGAATGACACTTGTGCTCGCTACCAGCTGGAGACACATTGATGTGTCTCGCTAAAGGCAAGGTATTATTTGTTCGCCAAAGGCAGCAACGTAATATTTGAAATGAGCTCTTGAAGGGTCTAAATCAATGCCGTGGGGCCCAATTGACTTTATCGTAAAGAGACGCTCAGCCTACTTTAAATGGGGGTTTTCACAGCCAAATAGGGGAGGTTGGAAGAGTTTGGCCGGAGAACAAAACAAAAAGGAGAGGAGGGAGAAAAGAAAAGTCACTTCTGTGTAGCTGTGATCGGCATGACGATCGGACATTCATCCGTGGTCTGATCGGAGTGAAACTTGGAGGGAAGCCTCACCACTCATCGTTCCTAATTCTGAACGGTGGAGATTGCTTTCTACCGGTTGGATCTGGAGATATTGAGGTTTTACCGAAGACAATTGTGCAGAGAACGGTTTCTTCTGCGCATCTGTGATCAACGTGACGATCGGACCTTCATCCGAGGTCTGATCGGAGTGAAATTTGGAGGCCAGCCTCAACACTCGTTGTTCCTAATTCTGAACGGTGAAGATTGATTTCTACCGGTTGGATATGGAGATATCGAGGTTTTACCGAAGCCAATTGTGCAGAGAACGGTTTCTTCTGCGCAGCTGTGATCAACGTGACGATCGGACCTTCATCCGTGGTCTGATCGGAGTGAAACTTGGAGGTCAGCCTCAGAACTCATTGTTCCTAATTCTGAATGGTGGAGATTGATTTCTACCGGTTGGATTTGGAGATATTAAGATTTTATCGAAGAGCTGCGTCTCTTTTAAAGAAAGGATCAAACCTCCTTGTCGGCATCAACTCTCCTAGAGAGTTTAACTCGATTACAGTTTTCAAACTTGCATGACAAGTTCTTCTCTGCCATTCTTGGCTAAAAAGATTACTAATCCTTTTCTAAAATCAACTCTATCAAAGAGTTCTTAACTCGGTCAGAGTTCTAAACTTGCTCCTGCGAGTTATTTTTCAACCTCGTCCCACGAGTCAAGACGGTCGGATCGTCAACGGGATACAAGATTCAAGCTCCCACCGCTACCGTGAAGAACCCAGATTAAATAAAGGGAAGGGTCTCCGTTGACCTTCTCTTTGTAAATCGGGCGACCGATCGAGGAATTTGTAATTTCTTTTTATCTAAGTCAGTTAGAGAGAGAGATTGCATTCGAGAGATTGTATTCATTATTCTTCAAATAGAATAGATCAATTTTACATTTTCTAAAATTTTCCTCGCGAACATCGACTTCGATATTTCAACCAATTCAAATACAAATGCAACAGTTATTGATCCCAAAGTATGGTCAGCGACGTCGCGTAGCCAGGGTTCAAGAAACTGAAGCAAAACACGGGCCTCTTCTACAAAGCTCAACCTTGAATAGAAGCAAGGCGCATCTTATCCAAAGTATTCCAGACCCCTCGATAAAATACAGAAGAGTCTGAAAACTTTGGAGGGGGTATCTGTAGGCATCAAAAATTGCTGAAAAACCTCAAATATGACTAAATCATGAGAAGATCGAAGGACAACGTCGTCAAAATCTCAAGAAGTCAACACAGGGGAGGATTGTGTCTCGCCATAATGCGAGACACTTGTTTGTGCCTCGCCAAGCAAGCGACTTTGCTTGTGTCTGCTAGCTGCAGACACTGTGCCACTACGCAGAGACACATTGATGTGTCTCGCTAAAGGCAAGGTACATTTTGTTCGCCAAAGGCGACACCGTAATATTTGAAATGAGCTCTTGAAGGGTCTAAATCAATGCTGGTGGGGCCCAATTGACTTTATCAACGCAAAGAGACGTTCAGCTACTTTAATTGGCGGTTACACGCTGAAAATACGCCCACTAGGCGTGATTTTAGGGCATTTAATCGTGCCTAAAAAGTAGGAAAACCGTTACAACAGCTGGAGATCCGACACTGCCTCGCTAGTTAGCGAGGCAGCCATACCGCCGCCGCTGGCGCAGCACATCGCCGCCAGTTAGCGAGGCGTTTGGCGCTGAGGCGCTCGAAGCCGCCGCTAACTAAAAGTATGGGGCACTTATGACATTTGTGTTTCTTCAGAGGGCACGTTTCCCAAAGACTATAAATACTCCCCTACATCCACTTGGGCAGGAGATCGGCAATCAGCAATCAGAGATCAGATAAGCAGAGCCATTGCAAAGAGAGAGAGAGAATCCAAGCTTCCGGAGTTCAAGAACACGATCTACGTGGAGATTCCTCGAGTTTAAGCTTTGACTTATTCTTGAGAAGAGTAGATATCTTACTTTGCTAAGATATTTACTTAAGTTCTTGTTTCCTTTGCGAAGCATTAACTAAACTCCGTCGATTTGACGATCGTTGCTCGGTGGTCCACGGATTACGCGTCCCCGGCACAGACAAAGTCTCACGAAAACAGGAGATCTACACTTGTAGTGTCTTTTGTTCGAGTTTGTGAGAGAGTTATTTAAAATTTCTTTGTAACTGAAAATTAAAGTGTAATTTTCTTAAGTTTTGTAATGGAAACGACAAAGAAATCAACTTTCAACCCAAACAGAAACAAGAATAGAAAGTAAAATATCCCAACCAAGTGAGATATCTACTCTTCCTTTCAACAGTACTAGGACTGAATCGAGGGAACCTACAAACAATAGCAAATACACAGCAAAATAGTAAAGACATGAGATTTACGTGGTTCGGCAAGATTGCCTACGTCCACGGGAGGGGGTGAGGGGAGATTTGACTATAAAGAACACCGACGACTTGTACAATCCACAAGCTCGTCCCAAAGAAAAAACTTTAATTTTTACCCAAGAGAAATTGACCTCTCTTGTAGAATCTCTCCAAGCTCTCTTTTTCTCTCTAGTCACCAAAAAACCCTAGCTTTTTCTCCCTTTTTCTTCACTTTTCTCCACACCACAAATCCTAGGTTTAACTCCCTATTTAAAGAGAATTAAATAAGAATTTTCCTTCAACCTAGCCGATGTGGGACTAAAACTTTTTTTGTTTTTTTTTTTGTTTTTATAGGGTTGCTACATGAACTTCGGGTTCCTGTAGCGGCTTGCTACAGGAACCCCCGAGGTTCCTGTAGCAACGTGGGTGGCCCCCACGTTCACATATCTTATAGCTGAGATGGGTCATACTTCTATTGTTTAAGCAAAAACTTGTAGACATGTACTCACGAGTTTTGGAAATGCTTTCATTTAGGCACTATCATGCTATCACATATGTCTATTAGTTTTTTTTAAAAGAGAAATCATGTTCATTAATTTACAACATATATAGAAAATCATCCTTTATTTTAACTATAATAGTCCCCAACCTTAATAATTCATAGTTCTTTCCATGTCTCATTGTATATATAATCTTGAAGCATACGAAAAGTATGCGCGAAGTTTGATTTTCTTTTTCATTTTAATACTTTTAGGGGCAAAATCCATAATTCGGAACTTGGAAGTAGGCATATATGCAAGAATCTTGAATTTTATTTTTCTATATTTTATTGGATAATTGGATTTCCATATCCCAAAACTTGAAAATTAGGACTTCTTACAAACATTCACTGTCAGCCCTTACCATAGCAAGTTCTTAAAACTGATCTATTAAATCTCACAGCAAGAAAAGTATTTAATGGACAAAACTGTTAAATTTCCTATTCAGAATTGTTACTAACACCATTACGGACTTGGATAATAGATTGAAACTAAAGGAGCGGGAGAGAATAATATAGAAGATATGTATATATAATTTAAAAGAGCAAGATTGTCCAAAATTTATGGCTCGCATAGGAGCGACAACTTTCTAACATTTTCATCACAGTTTATTGAAAAGAGGTAAGGATGGAAATGTTGGTTTCTTCTTGCTTCTGCTTCTTCTTCTCTCTCTCTCTCTCTATTTACATCTTAAGAAATATTTAAAAGAGAGAACGAAAGATATCTGATCACACGTAAAATCCAAATCCCCATATAACCTCAGCAACAAATCATAAACTCAAATTCTTAAAGAAAAGAAATCTCCCTAAAACCCTTTCATCTATATTAACATCCAAATCAATTACATATGCAGGTGAAAAGTATCCAGAGATCTTGAATCATGTATTACTGGTGCATCAAGTGTTAGAATAATTCTTGGATAAGTATAATAATATTAATAATGCAATAAAATAAATTATATAGATTAATGGTGAGAATGTCCTTTAGCATTAACATCTTGAGTGTGTAGTTTTCTCTGTTTTTCTGAGAGATGAGCTCCAGATTTTTGTTTATATGTCTCTCTGTTTGTTGAGAGTCCAATTTTCTTAAGTTTTGTAATGGAAACGACAAAGAAATCAACTTTCAACCCAAACGAAACAAGAATAGAAAGTAAAATATCCCAACCAAGTGAGATATCTACTCTTCCTTTCAACAAGACTAGGACTGAATCGAGGGAACCTACAAACAATAGCAAATACACAAAGAAAAATAGTAAAGACATGAGATTTACGTGGTTCTAAGAAGATTGCCTACGCCCACGGGAGGGGTGAGGGAGATTTGACTATAAAGAACACCGACGACTTGTACAATCCACAAGCTCGCCCCAAAGAAAAACTTTAATTTTTACCCAAGAGAAATTGACCTCTCTTGTAGAATCTCTCCAAGCTCTCTTTTTCTCTCTAGTCACACCAAAACCCTAGCTTTTTCTCCCTTTTTCTTCACTTTTCTCCACACCACAAATCCTAGGTTTAACTCCCTATTTAAAGAGAATTAAATAAGAATTTTCCTTCAACCTAGCCGATGTGGGACTAAAACTTTTTGTTTTTTTTGTTTTATAGGGTTGCTACATGAACTGGTTCTCAGCTGCCTGTGAACCCCGAGGTTCTGTAGCAACGGGTGGCCCCCACGTTCACATATCTTATAGCTGAGATGGGTCATACTTCTATTGTTTAAGCAAAACTTGTAGACATGTACTCACGAGTTTTGGAAATGCTTTCATTTAGGCACTATCATGCTATCACATATGTCTATTAGTTTTTTAAAAGAGAAATCATGTTCATTAATTTACAACATATATAGAAAATCATCCTTTATTTTAACTATAATAGTCCCCAACCTTAATAATTCATAGTTCTTTCCATGTCTCATTGTATATATAATCTTGAAGCATACTAAAAGTATGCGCTAAGTTTGATTTTCTTTTTCATTTTAATACTTTTAGGGGCAAAATCCATAATTCGGAACTTGGAAGTAGGCATATATGCAAGAATCTTGAATTTTATTTTTCTATATTTTATTGGATAATTGGATTTCCATATCCCAAAACTTGAAA
This sequence comes from Asparagus setaceus, assembly GCA_012295165.1. Lineage (NCBI taxonomy): Eukaryota > Viridiplantae > Streptophyta > Magnoliopsida > Asparagales > Asparagaceae > Asparagus > Asparagus setaceus. The sequence continues at coordinate 97,295,104 of CM022701.1, read as the reverse complement.
ATTAGGACTTCTTACAAACATTCACTGTCAGCCCTTACCATAGCAAGTTCTTAAAACTGATCTATTAAATCTCACAGCAAGAAAAGTATTTAATGGACAAAACTGTTAAATTTCCTATTCAGAATTGTTACTAACACCATTACGGACTTGGATAATAGATTGAAACTAAAGGAGCGGGAGAGAATAATATAGAAGATATGTATATATAATTTAAAAGAGCAAGATTGTCCAAAATTTATGGCTCGCATAGGAGCGACAACTTTCTAACATTTTCATCACAGTTTATTGAAAAGAGTTCATGATAGTTTTCGTGTTTGTTAATGTCTTGAAAAACCTCATTCTTACTGATGACACGAAGCTTTTTTACAGTTTCATGGAAACAAATCCCTGGTTTAAGAAAGATGCAACAAAAATACTTGAAACTACTTCAAGTTCACCATCAGATGACAAGAAACAAGAGAAATTAACAGAAGGGAAAGAAAATGACATCCATAAGATCGATGATATCATTCTTGACACCATCATTAAGATTGCAAAGGCACGATATATGTTTTGTAGTGCTTTTGAAGCAGACCGCTATTGTCATTCGGATCGGGAAGGGCATATTAGGCTTCTTCTAAGGGAAATTGAGAGATCATCAAGAAGCTATGATTATTTGATGGCAAAGATACAGGGTGATTATGACATGACATTAAGAAGATGGATGGAGATGAGAATAAAGCCAGAGGTTGAGAAGTTTGTTGTCGACGATGAATGTGTCGAGACATCATAAATCATGCACTAATGGTGCACCAAGTCTTCAGTTGTAGGAGAGGAGAATGTCAGAAATAAGTTGTTCATTGCATCTGTATAGCTTTAAATTTTTTTTCTGTACTTCGTAGGATTATTTGAAGGGGTTTTGAAATGCAAATTGATCTGGACTTATGTGCTTATGACTTTATTTTATTTTATTTATTTATTTTGCAATTTGATCTGGATTATGCTTTACATGTTCCTTTATATTTCATATTGGGTTTTCTGTAGTGAAATTGCAATATATGCTTATAAGATGCATGAAACTATAGTGAAGAAGTCTTACTTATTCATTAACTATGCATTTACATTTTATTTTTGCAAGGAAGTTGTTTCTTTTTGGGGGGAATTAAGAAGTCTTGATGGAGGATAATACGGGAGTTATAGTCAACCAAATTGATATGAAAATGTTAATATATAGTCTCAACTAACCATGAGCATAGGGGCATCGTCCTTCAAATTTGAAAAGGGTCATCAATGCTTTTATTGATATCAAAATTATGCATCTAAAATCAGCAAGAGGTAAGGATGGAAATGTTGGTTTCTTCTTGCTTCTGCTTCTTCTCTCTCTCTCTCTATTTACATCTTAAGAAATATTTAAAAGAGAGAACGAAAGATATCTGATCACACGTAAAATCCAAATCCCCATATAACCTCAGCAACAAATCATAAACTCAAATTCTTAAAGAAAAGAAATCTCCTAAAACCCTTTCATCAATATCAACATCCAAACCAAATCAGAGAACATGCACAAAACATGCACAATCGGTTTTGGGCTTAGTAGTCGACTAATCTGCGGTAGTAGTCGACTAATCTGCGACGACGAAAGGTGTGTTTCGTTGAGTCCGAGTAGTCGACTAATCGTGTTGTAGTCGACTAATCTGATGAGTAGTCGACTAATCTGAAGTAGTAGTCGACTAATGAAGCGGTCAGCGGGTTTTGGTTTTAAACCGGTTCGTTTAGAGTTTATAAATAACCCTAAACGATTATTTGATAGTAATCAAGCGTTTTGGAGCGACCTTTGAGAGGTTTGTGCATCTTTGGAGAGGAGATCTTTTGAGAGATTGAGAGGTTTGTTTTAGGGTTTCTTTGTGAGAACTTGTAATCCTAATTTGTATTCTCTCTTTCTATTAGTGAAAATCCTCCTTACCCCGTGGGACGAGGCAACTTGCCGAACCACGTAAATCTCGTCTTTACTCTTTTATTGTGTTTTTGGCTATCGTTTGTGGTGGTTTCTCTCGGCGGTTCCATGGTCCGCCCATCAATTGGTATCGAGCTATTGTTCGATTGGAAGTGGTGTAATTTCTAATTTGAGGGGTGTTCGGTGATTCTCGAGAAGCGGATTCACGAAGACAAACAGAGGATGGCGTCAACGATGAATCGATCAAAGTGGGAAAATTGAGATTGAAAAGTTCAATGGGAAGAACGACTTTTCCTATTGGAGGATGCGATGAAAAACTTTCTAATTTCGCAAAAATTGCACAAGGCTTTGGATGGAAAGGAGAAGAAGAACAAGGATATGTCGATGAGGATTGGGAGGAGTTGGATCCGAAACACCAGCCGATTATCCTATGCCTTGAGAGGGATGTAGCTTTCTTGGTAGATGGAGAGGAGCTGCAGGCGTGTGGAAGAAGTTAGAGGGTACCTTCATGACGAAGAGTCTAACTAACCGGATCTACTTAAAATCCAAATTGTATACTTGCAAGATGGAGGAGGGCTCATCAATCCGGGAACACATCAACAAGTTTGATAGGATCATATCAGATTTGAAAGACATAGATGTTAAAGTAGGAGACGAGGATCAGCGCTTCTACTACTCTCTGCTAGAAGTCTTATGAGAACCGTGCAAACACCGAGGCTTGTGGGAGAGAATCAAGATGGATGAGACTAGAACGGCACTTCTAGCGGACGATCTTGGAAGAAGCGCAACTAGTGACATGGCCACTGGCGATAACGAGGAACAAGCGAGGATTGTTTGCAAGAGGAAGGAGCAATGAGCGAGGAAAAGGCAAGGGAGGAAAGTCTAGATCTAAATCAAGACCTCTTGCGGGAAAAAGATGTTTCAAGTGCGGTGAAGCTGGGCATTTCAAAGTCGACTGTCCAAATAAGAGAGTAGGTGGAAAGAAGAACAACAACAAGACCGAGAGGAGAGGGCAAGGAAGAAGCGAGCTACGTTTGAGGAAGGGAGCGATAAGGAATGCTATGTCGCCACGGGTGGCGAGGAGATCTCCCGAAGTGGATACTTGATTCGGTTGCTCTTACCATATGTGTCCAAATAGGAAGTGGTTTACTACCTACAGAGGCATTGATGGGGAAACTGTATTGATGGGGAATAACCATGCTTGTAAAACAGTGGGGCTAGGTAATATCAAAATCAAGATGCATGATGGAGTGGTTCGAACCTTGACAGATGTGAGGCATGTTCCCGACTTGCGGAAGAATCTTATCTCAGTTGGTGCTTTGGACTCGGTGGTTGCGGATTGTGACGAAAACGGAGTGAAGAAGGTTGTTCGTGGTTCCTTAGTAGTGATGAAGGGTGTTCGCCACGGTAATCTATATACTCTCGAATGCGGCGGTGGCAGGAGATCTGTGGTTGGGCTGAAGGAAGTGGTGGAGACCCATGTGAGCACACGCGGTTATGGCATAAGCGGCTTGGGCATATGTCGAAGGGTCTAGTTCGCTTGGTAAAGAGGGTCTCATGAAGAATCAAGGAACCCAAAGATGGATTTTTGCGAGGATTGTGTGTATGGAAAGTCACACAGGTCAAGTTTCAACGCAAGTCTAAGAGCGAGGGATACTAGATTATGTGCACACGGATGTTTGGGGTCCGGCTCGCACAACTTCCAAGGGTGGTTCCGTGTATTATGTCTCGTTTATAGATGATTATTCTAGGTATGCTTGGATTTACTTTCGAAGCATAAGAATGAGTGTTCGAGACATTCAAGAAGTGGAGAACAATGGTTGAGAACAGACAGAAAGAAATTGAAGACGCCGAGATCCGATAACGGTGCAGTATACGATGGTGCTTTCAAGGAGTTCGTGATCGGAGGGAATTGTTCGACATCGACATCAGTCTACACCACAACGAATGGGGTCGCGGAGAGATCGAACCAACACCGCGGAGAAAGCGGTGAGTATGCGATCTTATGCGTGATTGGGCAACGAATGGTGGGCGGCGGTGGCTCTGACTTGTTACATTGTGAACCGCTCACCACATTCGACATTGATGGTGATACACCCATAGGGTGTGGTCGAGAACATCACGATTATGATAGGCTCAATTTCGGATGTACCGCCTACTATCACGCCAACGAGGGAAAGCTTGACGCGAGGGCCAAGAAGGCAATATTCTTGGGATATGCAAGGGCGAAAAGGCTATCGCCTTTGGTGTACGGAAGATTCAAGTTCGTGGTCACAGGATGTTACCTTTGATGAGAAATCCATGATTGCTAGGCCCAAGGATGATGGTGTTATGACCGGTGAGACTTCTAAGTCTCGTGTTATTGAAATAGAACCTAAAGACCAACTAGGTTCTAATCGTGCTCAAGTGGAAAGTCGTAGATGATGAGCTTGAGCGGAGGAGGTTCAGCGAGGAAAATACAGGTACTACAACAGCATTTCGAGGATAATTTGGCTTCCACTAGGCCAAAGCGAGCATACAAGGTGTTTTGAAGTTGGGGCTGATCAACCCCGAAGCACTATGGGCGAGCTAATATGGTTGAATACGCACTCTGTGGAGGAGGACGAGCCGGTCTCCTTCAAGGAAGCTATTCGACAAGGATAGTGAGAGTTGGTTGGTTGCGATGGAGGAAGAGATGGAATCTCTTGGAAGAATCATACATGGGAGGTGGTCCCATTGCCCGTAGGAAGAAAAGCTATTGGTTGTAAGTGGGTGTTTAAAAGAAAGGAAGATCTTTCGAGCTCGGTGGTGTAAGATACAAGGCGAGGCTAGTGGCTAAGGGTTTTGCCTGAGAAAGAGGGTGTGGATTACAATGAGATATTTTCTCCGGTGGTGAAACATACTTCTATTCGGTGCTATTGAGTATTGTTGCTCATGGTGATTTTGAGTGGATCAACTCGATGTTAAAACGACCTTCTTGCACGGAGACTTGGATGAAGAGATCTACATGCATCAACCCGAGGGCTACAAGGTTGAGGATAAGGAGAATCATGTGTGTCGTTTGAGGAAGTCACTGTATGGATTAAAGCAATCTCCGGCGGTGGTACAAGCGATTTGACTCCTTCATCTTTGAAGCATGGGTTTTCCGGCGATCATGATTGTTGTGTTTACATTCGAAGCTTCAGGAGGTAATTTTATCTATCTTCTTTGTATGTGGATGACATGCTTATTGCTTCTAAGAGCGAGTGGAGATAGATAGGTTGAAATCTCAACTTGGTGAAGAGTTCGAGATGAAGGACATGGGTGCCGCTAGGAAAATACCGGGTATGGAGATTAGAAGAGAGCGGCGAATCGACGATTGTTCTTGAGTCGAAGGGCTACATAGAGCGGTGATCGCGAGGTTCGGGATGCAAAGTACTAAATCGGTGGTGACTCCATTGGCTCCACACTTTAGGCTTCGGTAATCAATCTCCCACTACAAGAGAAGGCACATGGAGCGTGTTCCTATGCTAGTGCGGTTGGCGTTTAATGTATGCAATGGTGTGTACACGCAGATATTTTCCTGGCGGTTAGTGTGGTCGATGGATTCATGGCGAATCCGGGAAAGCGAGCGGGGAAGCGGTGAAGTGGGTCCTCGTGTACTTAAAGGGTACAGTTGATCTGGTGCGTGTTTTGGTGGAGAAACATGTCGATTGACGGGTTTGTGGACTCGATTATGCGGCGATCTAGATAGGCGGCGATCTACTCTTGGTTATGTATTTAAGATACATGGAGCTCCGGTTAGTTGGCGATCGATGTTGCAGCTGATGGCACTTTCTACTGGGAAAGTACATGGCCATGGCGAGGGAGTGAAGGAAGCATTGTGGTTATGGGGTCTTCTAGACGATTTGGGGATTGAGCAGAAAAGGTGAACTTGTGGTGTGGCGGTCGAGTGCAATTCACTTGGCGAAGAATCAGTTCATCATGCTCGTACCAAGCATATTGATGTCGTATCATTTTGTGCGGGATGTCATAGAGGGAGGTGATATTTCCCTCATGAAGGTGCACACGAATGAGAATCCCGCGACATGTTAACCAAGGTGGTCAGGTAGTAAGTTTAAGCATTGCTTAGACTTGCTTCATATCACTTCGTGTTGATTTGCCCAAGAGGGCATGGCCCTGGCGGTAATGGGTAAGGTGGAGATGATTTGAGGTGAACTACGGTGAGCTTGATCCCGGTGGAGATGCGTGAAGCGTCAGTGTGTAGTGGCATTTGGATTGGCTGGATTGGCTAATGGTGATCTCTAGATGTTCTTGGTGTTCTTCGGTGTTCGTCCAAAATTTGAGGTAAATCAAATGATGTACGAGGTGGAGAATTGTAGAACATGCACAAAACATGCACAAGCGCGGCTTAGTAGTCGACTAATCTGCGGTAGTAGTCGACTAATCTGATGAGTAGTCGACTAATCTGATGAGTAGTCGACTAATCTGATGAGTAGTCGACTAATCTGATGAGTAGTCGACTAATCTGATGAGTAGTCGACTAATCTGAAGTAGTAGTCGACTAATCTGGCGGTCAGCGGGTTTTGGTTTTAAACCGGTTCGTTTAGAGTTTATAAATAACCCTAAACCGATTATTTGATAGTAATCAAGCACGCTTTGGAGCGACCTTTGAGAGGTTTGTGCATCTTTGGAGAGGAGATCTTTGAGAGATTGAGAGGTTTGTTTTAGGGTTTCTTTGTGAGAACTTGTAATCCTAATTTGTATTCTCTCTTTCTATTAGTGAAAATCCCCCCTCCTTACCCCGTGGACGTAGGCAACTTGCCGAACCACGTAAATCTCGTGTCTTTACTCTTTTATTGTGTTTTTGGCTATCGTTTGTGGTGGTTTCTCTCGACGGTTCCGCGGTCCGCGCGCCCATCACAAACCATGCAAAGAATTACGAAACCCTTGATCCAAAGAACCATCTCCTCATTTTTCCTAAACCCTATCAAAATAATCAGTAGCAAATACACCTCCCTGGTCGACATTCGCCACGAAAAGTCTGCCTTAAAAGATGTGTTTGAATGGATTTCTTGGGTTGAAGAAGTTCATGAAATTGCCGAAGAATCTAAGCATAATTATGATGATGTCAAGTACCTGCTCAGATCAAGAGAATACTTTGAACAGCTGACCTATGAATTTGATTATGCACGATCCAAGCTTCCCGCCAATAATGAGACCATATTGTCTCTTGGACCAAAGATGTTGCGTTTCGAGGCAAGGGTTAAAGAGATCGAAAACGATTATCGTAAGATATATATTGGCGAGCATATTCTAGGGTTTGTTCTTAGAATCTATAAAGAAAGAGCAAATATAAGATGGTTTCATGACATTACGACACTGCAATATACCACAATTAGAGGATGTTTTCAGGATTATTATTCTTCGAGCATATCTTCGTCTTACAAGTATTTGATGGACCGTATTGGTGATGATGAGATGCAGTTGTTGAGGTGGATGGAGGTTCAGATTCAGCTTATGAAGGATGATTTGCCAAAGTTGTATGCATTTGAAAGGTACTAACAATTAACCTCTCTTGTTTAGTTAGTTCCTAATAAGATTTTTGCACATTAGGATAATCAAATTTGCCAAGTCTCATATATGTTTTTAGTATTCAGGTCATAAAAGTTTCATATGCCTAGAGAAGTTACATATTAAAATATTATCATAGAAGAGAAGTATCTATAGTGAATTAATTCATAGCTGAGAAGGGTTCATGCTTATATAGATAAAGCAAAAATTTATAGCTACTAGCTAGGATATAATCAAGGGTTAATTGTGTGTGGACCCCCTACTATATCGCCCAATTGCGGAAAGACCCCTTGTACTATATCGCCCAATTGCAATTAACCTTACAATAATCAATATAAGTATTGGACGCGCTATAAGCTCACTTGGTCACTATCATTCTATCATATATTTATTAGTTTTTTCATTTAATGGAAAATATATGTTCATTAACTTACAACTTAGAAAATTAACCTATTAATATACCTCAATAATGCATGGCTTCGTCCATGTCTAAGAGAATATTAATCTTGAAGGATACTAAAAGTGTATATGATAAGACTTGGATCTTCTTTTCATTTTTAAAATATTTTTGGCGAATGCCATAATTCAAAACTTGGAACTAGGCATATATCCAAGTTTTTTGAATTTTATTTTTGTGTATTTTCTTTGATTCCATAGCCCAAAACTTAAAATTAGGACTTGTCATAATTCACCGTCAATCCTTCACCACCATAACCAGGCCTCAAGGCACAAAACTAATCTTAAAGCTCAAAACATGGAGATTGCAATAGGTTTAACCTTAAATTCTCTATTCAGAATCGTTACTACCAACATTTAAGGCATGGATAAAAGATCTAAATTGTCCTTGAAAATAAAAAGAAGGATAATAATATAGAAGATATATAAAGTACATAAACAAGTCACATGCATAGTACACGACAAGTTCATGACAGTCCATTAAAAGTTTTCATGATATCTCAAATAAAAATGTTGTGTTAGTTCTGCGAAAAACCATTCAATATTACATATTCATGCTAGATTTTTACATTTACTAAAAAAATCACCAAAACCTCATTCCCACTGATACAATGAAACTCTTTTACAGGTTCATGCAAATTCCATGGTTTCAGAAAGATGCATCAAAAATACTTGAAACTGCTGCAACTTCACTGTCAAATGACAATCAACAAGAGAAAAACAAAGAGAAGGAAAATGATACGCATAAGATTGATGATATTATTCTTGACACCATGATTAAGATTGCAAAGGCCCGATACATGTTTTGCAGTGTTTATGCAGCAGGCAGTACCTACGGCCCTCATCGTTTTAATAGGGATGGTCATATTAGATTTGCTCTGAGGGAGATTGAGAGATCATCGAGAAGCTATGATTATTTGATGATGAAGATACCAGAAAATTATAACATGACACTAAGAAGATGGGTTGTGATTAATATAAAGCCAGAGCTCGAGAAGCTATTGGCAGTTGAGCCCAATTAGTACGCGGGTGAAAAGTACTGTCCCAAATTAGGCATTATTGGCCAAGGGCCAAGTTTTAGAACAACTCTTAGATCTGTATAATAATCTCCATACACCCTTGTACTGCACTAATCTAGAAAAACTATTTACTGCGCTGATATTGCAATAAACTGGGGTCAACGGATACTTTCTTAGCATGCATACTCTTTTAAACGTTCGATCATATGAGGCTCTTGGTTGTCGAAACAATTGATTAAGGCTAGAAATTTTGCTATTGCACACTTTGGGAGTGTTGCTGCTTTACTTGATGTTTTGAATTCTTGCTGCGTGAATGATAAACTCCAGCTATCTGCTATATGTTATAGTTTCCTCTCTTCAACTGCAGCAGTGGCTTGGAATCAAACAATTTGGGAACCTCGGTGTTATCCCAAGCATTGCTTTCATTTTATGGTTTGTGTTCTCTGCAATCATTGAGGTGAGGAGAGCCTATGTTCATCTATTCTTTGACTGTTTGTATTCTATGCTAGTTTGGATTCAATTATGAGTTGGTTGCTATATGATTGGAAGTCTTGTAATTGGCATCCTGTCCTAGAAAGGGAGGGTTTCATGCAAAAGCTTAAAAGGTTGGCTCTATTAGTCACTGTTTATTCCCTTTGGCATGAGTGCAATGCTAGGAAATTTTGCATCAAGCTAAAGATCATGTTGCTTGGTGAAGAACATCAAGTTCTAAGTAATGACTTTGGTGCTGAATAGTATATTACATGTTTATGTCTGAAAGTTAATTTGTGGATTAGGTGGAATTTTATGAGAGAATAGGGTCCTTAATCTCCTCTGAGGACTAATCAGGTTGGGAAAGGTAGATTCCTACACAAATAACAAACATGGTGAGAATAGAGATTCGCTTGTGAGCTTGTAACTATATATATATATATATATATATATATATATATATATATATATATATATATATATATATATATATATTTCTTTTGAGATGCTTTTGTATCCCATAGTCTGATATGGGTATCATGATGTATATTGTGATGTACTTACAATGCTTTACTTGGTAAATGAATAAAATATTTTCATTGAGCGAAAAAAAAATTTCAATCATAGGAAAATAAACTAATGTAATGTATGAAAGTAAGTCTTTCATTGCATTTGGAGCATCATATGTTTGGTTCTTTATAGGGTGATTTAAAAGGGTTTTGATATGGATAGTGTTATATTGTGGCCGAATGCTTATTTAGGCCATGGGCACTATCTTTATTTTGTAGTAGGTAATATCAAAACAAGTGAGAGAAAATAGAATTTGAGTTCATCAAAATATATTGTCTCAGCCTCCATCTCTCTCTCTCTCTTCCTAACTTCTCAAAACCCTAACAAGCTGGTATCAGAGCCGCCGCCTCCGTCAGATCCGCCGTCGTGCCGTTGTCCTCCGCACTTTGCATCAGATCCCGACGAATCCTGACGAATCCCGACGAATCCAACCGCCGTCGATCCAGTTTCGAACCAGATCCGAGTTCGCTGTTAGATCTTGGGGTCGTCGGAGAGGAGATCATCGTAGCCTGTCTCGAGCTCGAGGAGGGCCTTCATCGAGGGGGAGCATTGCCAAAATCAGATCCGCTCCCTTTGGATTTTGTGTCGGATCTCCGTCGCTGGTCGAATTAAATCGGCGAGCTCCGTCGCCGGCCGTTCGTGGACAGCCGCTCTTGCTCGTGGTTGAGAGCTCCTCGACCGCTCGACGCCGTCACAGTAGGTCGCCGCTCAAGAACCCCTCCCTGTTCGTGGACGCGCTATAAGCTCACTTGGTCACTATCATTCTATCATATATTTATTAGTTTTTCATTTAATGGAAAATATATGTTCATTAACTTACAACTTAGAAAATTAACCTATTAATATACCTCAATAATGCATGGCTTCGTCCATGTCTAAGAGAATATTAATCTTGAAGGATACTAAAAGTGTATATGATAAGACTTGGATCTTCTTTTCATTTTTAAAATATTTTTGGCGAATGCCATAATTCAAAACTTGGAACTAGGCATATATCCAAGTTTTTTGAATTTTATTTTTGTGTATTTTCTTTGATTCCATAGCCCAAAACTTAAAATTAGGACTTGTCATAATTCACCGTCAATCCTTCACCACCATAACCAGGCCTCAAGGCACAAAACTAATCTTAAAGCTCAAAACATGGAGATTGCAATAGGTTTAACCTTAAATTCTCTATTCAGAATCGTTACTACCAACATTTAAGGCATGGATAAAAGATCTAAATTGTCCTTGAAAATAAAAAGAAGGATAATAATATAGAAGATATATAAAGTACATAAACAAGTCACATGCATAGTACACGACAAGTTCATGACAGTCCATTAAAAGTTTTCATGATATCTCAAATAAAAATGTTGTGTTAGTTCTGCGAAAAACCATTCAATATTACATATTCATGCTAGATTTTTACATTTACTAAAAAAATCACCAAAACCTCATTCCCACTGATACAATGAAACTCTTTTACAGGTTCATGCAAATTCCATGGTTTCAGAAAGATGCATCAAAAATACTTGAAACTGCTGCAACTTCACTGTCAAATGACAATCAACAAGAGAAAAACAAAGAGAAGGAAAATGATACGCATAAGATTGATGATATTATTCTTGACACCATGATTAAGATTGCAAAGGCCCGATACATGTTTTGCAGTGTTTATGCAGCAGGCAGTACCTACGGCCCTCATCGTTTTAATAGGGATGGTCATATTAGATTTGCTCTGAGGGAGATTGAGAGATCATCGAAGCTATGATTATTTGATGATGAAGATACCAGAAAATTATAACATGACACTAAGAAGATGGGTTGTGATTAATATAAAGCCAGAGCTCGAGAAGCTATTGGCAGTTGAGCCCAATTAGTACGCGGGTGAAAAGTACTGTCCCAAATTAGGCATTATTGGCCAAGGGCCAAGTTTTAGAACAACTCTTAGATCTGTATAATAATCTCCATACACCCTTGTACTGCACTAATCTAGAAAAACTATTTACTGCGCTGATATTGCAATAAACTGGGGTCAACGGATACTTTCTTAGCATGCATACTCTTTTAAACGTTCGATCATATGAGGCTCTTGGTTGTCGAAACAATTGATTAAGGCTAGAAATTTTGCTATTGCACACTTTGGGAGTGTTGCTGCTTTACTTGATGTTTTGAATTCTTGCTGCGTGAATGATAAACTCCAGCTATCTGCTATATGTTATAGTTTCCTCTCTTCAACTGCAGCAGTGGCTTGGAATCAAACAATTTGGGAACCTCGGTGTTATCCCAAGCATTGCTTTCATTTTATGGTTTGTGTTCTCTGCAATCATTGAGGTGAGGAGAGCCTATGTTCATCTATTCTTTGACTGTTTGTATTCTATGCTAGTTTGGATTCAATTATGAGTTGGTTGCTATATGATTGGAAGTCTTGTAATTGGCATCCTGTCCTAGAAAGGGAGGGGTTTCATGCAAAAGCTTAAAAGGTTGGCTCTATTAGTCACTGTTTATTCCCTTTGGCATGAGTGCAATGCTAGGAAATTTTTGCATCAAGCTAAAGATCATGTTGCTTCGGTGAAGAACATCAAGTTCTAAGTAATGACTTTGGTGCTGAATAGTATATTACATGTTTATGTCTGAAAGTTAATTTGTGGATTAGGTGGAATTTTATGAGAGAATAGGGGTCCTTAATCTCCTCTGAGGACTAATCAGGTTGGGAAAGGTAGATTCCTACACAAATAACAAACATGGTGAGAATAGAGATTCGCTTGTGAGCTTGTAACTATATATATATATATATATATATATATATATATATATATATATATATATATATATATATATATATTTCTTTTGAGATGCTTTTGTATCCCATAGTCTGATATGGGTATCATGATGTATATTGTGATGTACTTACAATGCTTTACTTGGTAAATGAATAAAATATTTTCATTGAGCGAAAAAAAAAAATTTCAATCATAGGAAAATAAACTAATGTAATGTATGAAAGTAAGTCTTTCATTGCATTTGGAGCATCATATGTTTGGTTCTTTATAGGGTGATTTAAAAGGGTTTTGATATGGATAGTGTTATATTGTGACCCAAATTGCTTATTGGGCCTATGGGCCTTTTATCTTTATTTTGTAGTAGGTAATATCAAAACCTAAGTGAGAGAAAATAGAATTTGAGTTCTCACCAAAACATCTTGTCTCAGCCTCCATCTCTCCTCTTCCCAACTTCTCAAAACCCTAACAAACTGGTATCAGAGCCGCCGCCTCCGTCAGATCCGCCGTCGTGCCGTTGTCCTCCGCACTTTGCATCAGATCCCGACGAATCCTGACGAATCCCGACGAATCCAGCCGCCGTCGATCCAGTTTCGAACCAGATCCAAGTTTGCTGTCAGCTCTTGGGGTCGCCGGAGAGGAGATCATCGTTGCCTGTCTCGAGCTCGAGGAGGGCCTTCATCAAGGGGGAGCATCACCCGCATCAGATCCGCCCCCTTTTGGATTTTGTGTCGGATCTCCGTCGCTGGTCGAATTAAATCCGCGAGCTCCGCCGCCGGCCGTTCGTGGACAGCCGCTCTTGCTCGTGGTTGAGAGCTCCTCGACCGCTCGACGCCGTCGCAGTAGGTCGACCGCTCAAGAACCCCTCCCTGTTCGTGGACAGCCCCTTTGGATTTTGTGGTTTGTTTGTTGAAGCCTTCTCGCCATTCAGAAGCTTCTTGAAATTGGAGCTGGGTGTTCACTTTGTTGAAGTTTTGTCTGGTGATTTCTTGGAGATTTTCCCTCTCATTTTGTCTTGGTCAATTAATTGACATTGAGGGCTAGGCACCTCATTAACAGGGAAACTGAAATTGGGCCCGAATTTTTTTTTAGCTTCTTGAAATTGGAGCTGGGTGTCTTGATCTCATTGTTTTGGTTGAAGCCTTGTTGAGTGGTTTAATTATTTTGCTGAAGCTTTATTAAATTGGGGTCTGTCAATTAAATGGAGATGGTAGGAAAATTTGATATTGAAGTATGATGGGAGCGAGTTTGCGGTTTGGATGCTTGGATGGCCATTGTCGATCTTGGAATTAAGGCCATATATGGGAGAGATAAGTTGGTTGGCAGATTCTGGAGTAAAGTGGTTAGATATGGATGATAAAGCTCTCGACCATCCAATTGTGTTTGAGCAATTCAACACTTCAAGAGGTCCTTTCGGAAAAGACCGCCAAGGGTTTATGGGAGAAATTGAGAGTATCTACATGAAGAAGTCTCACCAACCGATTAGGTTAAAGTTGCGCCTCTACACCCTTCGTATGGTAGAAGGTACATCCATTTCCGATCATATTTCGGAGTTTGCATCATTGTTAAATGATTTGGACAAGTTGGGTGCTAAGGTAGAGGATGAGGACCAAGCTTTGTTGTTGTTGTGCTCATTGCCGGCTTCTTATAAGGCTTTTAGAGACATGATGATTTATAGTAGAGATAATATTACTCTTGAGGATGTGAAGAGTAATTTGCAAGCCAAGTTGCATATTGATAATGAAATGACCAATTTGGAGAAAGGAGATCAAGGTGTTGGTTTGGTTGTGGATCGGTAGGTCAAGGACAAAACCCCAAATATTCAAGAGCCCGCTCAAAGTCAAGACACAAGAATCTCACTTGTAATTATTGTAAGAAGAAGGACACATTCTAGCCGATTGTTTCAAGCTCAAGAACAAACAAAAGGCGGATAAAGGTACTTCTTCTGAGAGGCCAATGTGGCCAATTGTGACACGGTGGATACTTTGTGTGTGGTTGATACCAACATTGATGACAAGAATTGTTGGGTTATGGATACTGTGCATCACAACACATGACTCCAAATCGAGATTGGTTTGAGACCTATGAGCCTATGGAGGGTAAAGTGCTCATGGGAAATAGCAATTTGTGCAAGGTTGCCGGATTGGCTCGGTAAAGATCAAGTTTCATGATGGCAAGATCCGAAGGTTGACGTGTGAGGCACATACCGATTTGACAAAGAATCTAATTTCTTTGGGTTCTTTAGAAGAAAGGGATACAAGTTTCAAAGTGAAGGTGGAGTCCTCCGGTGTCAAAAGGGCTCTCACAATCATGAGAGCAAGAAGAGTTGGAACTCTCTATTTCTTGCAAGGTTCCACGGTCACGGGCTCGGCGCTATTGCGGCTCCTCCCTGGATGCGGATGTTACCAAGTTGTGGCATATGAGGTTGGGGCATATGACCGAGCGAGGAATGACCATCTTGAGTAAGAGAGGCTTGTTGTGCGGCCAATGCACGGGCAATATGGAGTTTTGTGAGCATTGTGTATTTGGCAAGCAAAAGAGATTGAGCTTCTCGACGGCCATTCATTCGACCAAGGGAACATTGGATTACATTCATTCGGATCTTTGGGGACCCTCTCAAGTGCCATCTAAAGGTAATGGTTCTCGTTATATTCTCACTTTCATTGATGATTTCTCAAGGAAGCTTTGGGTTTATTTCTTGAAAGAGAAAAGTGAAGTGTTCAAATACTTCAAAGAATGGAAGTCTCTTATGGAAAAGCAAATGGGAAGGAAAGTGAAGAGGTTGAGAACCGATAATGGTTTGGAATTTTGCAACCGTGAGTTTGATAACTTTTGCAAGGCCGAAGGGATTGTTCGTCATAAGACGGTTGTATACACTCCACAACAAAATGGTGTTGCCGAAAGGGCAAATCGGACACTACTTGAAAGGGCTCGGTGTATGCTTTCTAATGCGGGTTTGGGTAAGGAGTTTTGGGCCGAGGCCATAAGCATGGCATGCTACTTGATGAATCGATCTCCTACCACTTCAATTGAATGCAAGACACCCGAAGAAGTATGGTCGTAAGCCTACCGATTATTCGAGCTATGGTGTTTGGTTGTCCCGCCTATTTCCATGTGAATGAAGGAAAGTTGGAGCCAAGAGCGAAGAAGTGTATTTTGTTGGGTATCCTATGAATGTGAAGGGGTACAAATTATGGTGTCCTCAATTATCCAAGTTTCTCATCTCAAGGGATGTTACATTTGATGAGTCGGCCATGTTGAAGACGCAAGGTGGAGCACCCGAGTCGACTAGTAAGGAGGACAAGACATTTGAGAAGAAGGTGGAGTTTGAGGTGCCGGTCCAACAAGGTGACGAGGCCACGTCACATCATGAAGATGCTCATGTCGAAGAAGAGGAAGAAGAAGATCAACCATATGCTTTGGCAAGGGACCGCACAAGAAGGGAAATCCGACCACCCGCAAGATATGGATATTCCGATTATGCTTATTGTTTGGCTATTGCCGAAGATTTGGATTCAAGCGAGCCATCTTGTTATAAAGAGGCGATCTCTTCCAAGAATGCGACCGATTGGGTTGCGGCCATGAATGAAGAGTTGAATTCATTGCAACATAACCAAACTTGGACTCTTGTGAAGCCGCCTAGTGGCAAGAGGATTGTAGGTTGCAAGTAGGTTTTTAAGAAGAAGGTCGATGGCTCAAATTTGGGGGATATTAGATACAAGGCAAGACTTGTGGCTAAGGGTTATAGCCAAGTCCAAGGTGTGGACTTTAATGAGGTGTTCTCTCCCGTGGTAAAGCATACCTCCATTCGAGTTTTGCTCTCTTTGGTTGCAATGAAGGATTTGGAGTTGGAACAATTGGATGTGAAAACCGCCTTCTTGCATGGTGATTTAGAAGAGCAAATTTACATGAAGCAACCGGAGGGTTTTGAAGTCATGAAAGGAGGACCATGTTTGTTTGTTGAAGAAGTCTCTCTATGGCCTCAAGCAATCCCCGCGGCAATGGTACAAGAAATTTGACTCATTCATGGTGAGTATTGGTTTCCACCGTTCTAGCTATGATAGTTGTGTTTACTTCAAGAAGCTAGTGGGTGATGAGTTCATCTATTTGTTGCTCTACGTTGATGACATGTTGATTGCGGCCTCCGATTTGGGAGAAATTCGGAGGGTGAAGGAGCAACTTGGTTCGGCGTTTGAGATGAAAGATTTAGGGGCCGCCAAAAGGATCCTTGGTATGGAGATCACAAGGGACCGGTCCAATCGAAAATTATTTCTTTCACAAAAGAGTTTCGCCGAGAAGGTGATACGCCGATTTGGTATGGAAAAGGCAAAGGTTGTGTCTACTCCTCTTGCGACGCATTTCAAGCTTAGCGCCGATATGAGCCCGAAATCCGATCATGAGAAGAGCTATATGGAGAAAGTTTCATATTCAAGCGCGGTCGGAGTCTTATGTACTTGATGGTGTGTACTCGCCCGACATAGCTCAAGCCGTTAGTGTGGTAAGTAGGTACCTCTCTTGTCCCGAAAAGGGCATTGGGAAGCGGTGAAGTGGATTTTCCGCTATTTGAAGGGTACCATTGATGCTCATTTGGAGTTTGGAAGGAGCAATGATAACCTAACGGGTTATGTGGATGCGGATTTTATGGTGATCTTGATAAGAGACGGTCTTTGACCGGTTATGTGTTTACTTTTGGAGGATGTGCAATTAGTTGGAAGTCTCAACTTCAATCAACCGCTGCACTCTCAAGCACCGGGCCGAGTATATGGCAATTACCGAGGCTATTAAGGAGGCTATTTGGCTCAAGGCTTTGTTGGTGAGATGTCCTCATTTGAGGGTCCTATTGAGATATATTGTGACAACCAAAGTGCCGCTCATTTGATCGAAGGATCGCATGTACCATGAGAGGACCAAGCACATTGACATTCGGTATCATTTTGTTCGAGATGTGATCTCGAAGGGAAGGTTGTCGTGAAGAAGATTGGTACCGAGTCAAACTCACCGATATGCTCACTAAGCCTCTTCCAATTGCAAAGTTTAAATTTTGCTCAAGTTCGGTGTTGCTTTGTTTCTAGCTTGTCGCTAGTTGTCTTTTGTTGCTAGTTTATACTAGTTGTGTCTTTATGTTTGTTTGTTTTTGTTTAAGTTAGTTTGTGCTTAGTTTGTTTGGGCGCAATTTGTCTCAAGGTGGAGATTGTTATATTGTGACCCAAATTGCTTATTGGGCCTATGGGCCTTTTATCTTTATTTTGTAGTATGTAATATCAAAACCTAAGTGAGAGAAAATAGAATTTGAGTTCTCACCAAAACATCTTGTCTCAGCCTCCATCTCTCCTCTTCCCAACTTCTCAAAACCCTAACAGATAGATCTAGATTATGTTTTTTTTAGAGGTATGCTTATTTGCCTACTTTATTTATTTACATGCATGGATATGATCCCCCTATATTTCGTTGATAGATGAATGGTTCATTGCAACTGTAATTGCATCTAGGTACAAATTGTTGGCTTTAACTTGGCCATGGAAGATTTTATGAAAATTGTTTAAAAAATATTTTTGCAATAAGTTGTTAATTTTCTGGGAGTTCTCTCTCAATAAAACTAACAAAAACTAATATATATAAATTCAGTTTTGGGCATCTTATTATTTAAAAGGTAATCCCAATCCCATTATAATATTCTTACCAACAAATCTTAAACATTCAAATTCTTGAAGAGAAAGAAAACCCAAAAAAACCTTGTCGTCTATATCCCTATATAAAGTCTTACCTATATAACAAATATTAAAACAATCAAATTTATTCTTGAAGAAAAAGAAAACCCCCCAAAATCCAACCATGCAAAGAATTGCTAAAGCCTTGATCCTAAACCCTAATTATCCACCCATCAAAACTACCATAAGCAAATTCACCTCCCTTGTCGAAAGTATTCACCATCAAGAGGCTGTCACCATGAAAGCTACTCAAGAGTGGATTTCTTTGGTTGAAGAAGTACTTGGAGATGCTGAAAGGTTTAAGCACACATGGGAGCACAAGAAGTACGTGCTCGGATCAAGATCATACTTTGAAGAGCTAACCCTTGTGTTCAATAAATCAAGATCCAAACTTCCTTCCAAGAACGAAACTATATTCTCTCTTGAACCAAAGATATTGTGTTTAGAGGCCAGGGTTAAAGAAACCGAAAATATTTATCGTACTATATATATTGGTGAGGTTATATTAGGGTTTGTTCTTAGACTCTACAAAGAAAGAGCAAATGTAAGATCGTTTCACGAGATTGCAGAAATGAGATTTAACACTATTGGGGAAGTTTTCAAGGGTCCATCTTTGATGTTATCCTCGCATTATGAGCATTTGATTGAGGAATTGCTTGTTGATGATCATGAGATGCAGTTGTCGAGGTGGATGGGGGTTCAGATTCAGGTTATGAAGGATGATGTGCAACGCGACTTGCGGGGATTTGAAAGGTATTGATTTCTGACCGCCATATAGTAATGTATTTTATTTCTTTTTTTTAAGTAAAGATATTATTCCCTCAGGAAAAACAAGAACATATTATTGTTTTCTTTTTCATTTGTCTAAAATTAACTTTGGAGTTTTGATTAGAATAAAGATTTATTTTTCTAACACTCAGATAAGGGGGTCTCCTCACACTCATTTGTACTATTGTAGAATCCATAGAGGTCATGATAGTTTTGTGAAATTTAATAAAAAAAATCATTAAAACCCTTATTCTCACTAATGCAATAATGAAGCTTTTTACAGGTTCATGCAAAATCCAAGGTTCCAAAAGGCTGCAACAAAAATACTTGAAACCTTTACAACTTTATCGACGGATGAGCACAAGAAAGACAAGAAAAAACAAGAAAAGGAAGATAACATTCGTAAAATCGAGGAGATGATTCTTGACACTATTATTAAGATTGCACAGGTCCGATACATATTCTGCAACGCTTTCAAAGAAGACTGTTACTGTAGTTGTGTGAATCATCTTACAAACGGATATATTACGTTTTTTCTAAGAGAGATTGAGAAAGTATCAAGAAGCTATAATTATTTGATGATGAAGCTACCAGAGGATTATAACATGACAATAATAAGATGGTTGGAAATGAACATAAAGCCAGAGCTCGAGAAGTTGTTAGACAAGCAAGTTTGACTAGATGAAAGTATCAGTGATCGCGAATCATGCATCAAATGGAGCACCAAGTTTTAGAATAACTCTTGGATCAGTGTCATAATCTCAAAATTAATCTGATTGTGATGTGCTAATCCAAGAAGAGACCACCATTTGGCACTCTCAATGAGCCATACAATAAATTGATATCACTAGGTAAGCGTTTCATTGTATTTGGAGTTATTATGTTTTTTGGTATTGTTTAGGATTATTTGAAGAGGGTTTGATATGCAAGTTGATCTGAATTATATTTTTTGATCGTATGCTTACTTATATTATCTTTTGAAATAAAAATGATGCATGTCCATTTACGTTAGTGGATTTTTTTTTGGGGGTCATAATTTGCAATATGAGTATCGGTTGCATGCAATTTTAGTTTGTTTAATTTCATTACCTGAAAGTGATATGTTCATACCATTAAAATTCAACTGTAAAATTTTTACAATTTACTTAATTGTAGTTGCAAACATTTATTTTGAGATGTCAGGTGCTTTTGAACTTTTTATTGAGGGTTGATGTGTACTTAGATTTGCAGATTAAATTTCATTTCTAGCTCAAAAAAAAGCTAATAAATATGACTTGCTTTCAATCTGTGTGTAAGTTCGTCAGTTGTCATTGGCCGAAGCCTTTTCGCAACTTCCTAAAAATTTCTGAATCGAATGCAAATATAGTGCAATCTTATGAAGCATAAATATTGCAATAGCAGAAGAATATGATTTATCTGATGGTATAGGATCCAGATTTTAATACCGTAGTAACATTCTTTTCGAACTTATAATTGAAATATGACTATTATTCTCCATCCTGTTTTCACTAGATTTATAGGTTATTTTAGAGAGAAATCTGAAAATAATTTAGATATTCATGGATTTTTATATTTATTAAATGTACATATATGAAATAATCGAACTCAGAAGTAGCATTGGTGGGAAAGTCCTTTAGCATTTCATTAAAGAGCCATTTGGAAAAAGGGGGAAAAGTGGAAATTTGCAGACATTTTAGCATTCAGTTTGTGTATTTCTTATTTATTTGCAGATGGCAGTTAGATTCTTTATTTTTGATGTAGTTTGCTTCATAATATAAGGACGTCATTTATATTGTGCACACTTTTGCTTTTCATGTGTCATATATTAAGCCTTTGGCTTTTGCCGAAATTATTTTTTCGCCCATATTATCTTCGTTTACTTCGTTGAAACAGTTAGCGGAATCAAGAGTTGACAATGCAGGTTCATGTCTGGAAATGTTCCAAACTTTCATCAAGGGTTAATTGCACATAGAACCCTCGGTACTCTCAACTTACTACCTACAATGTAACTGTTGCAAATAGACTCCATGGGTTAAATTCTTGACTCTTTTACCTCATATAAACTCACTAAAACTCAAGATGGGGCAAACTACAACTAATTCCTCAAGAACTTTCAATATTTTGCACTAAACCTCTACTGGAATTGCGGAAACTTCCAATAAGTCTTTACGTTTTGCAGATAACGCATGATGATGTCGGTCCGCATTTAGAATCTAAATGTGTTGCGAAATGTGGACTGATGCTGCCATCATGAAGGTTATCTACAAAATATAGAAACATATTGGGGTTGTCTGCAATTCCAATAATTGCAATAGTTATTGGGGATTTAGTACGTTTTTAGTAGTTACACGCTGAACGTTCTTTAGGGTTTAGAGTAATTTAATCAAGAAATTTTAATTAAAAGCTATACATGCCAATGTATCTCCTATAAAATCTCTCAAATTCTTGAAGAAAAAGAAAAACCCCCCAAAACCCTGTCATCAACATCGCTACAAAATCTCATCAATCTCTTGCAAAAGTGAAACAGCACCCCAAAAAACCAAAAAGAAAAAAACCCTTTCATCAATTATCAACCTTTCAACTCAAACCATGCAAAGAATAATTGCAAAACACTTGAACGTCCAAAGAACCATCTCCTCATTTTTCATGAACACTAGCTATCCACCCATCAAGATTACCAGTGGCAAACACTTCACCGACGTGGACGAGTTGATTGCTTGGGTTGAAGAAGAACTTGGATACGCCGAAGGCTACAAGCACAAGAGTCCCTACAAGCATCTGTACAGGGCAAAATATTACTTTGGGATGCTGACAGATGCCTTCAATTGTTCAGGACCAGATACGGAATTGTAAGCAAATGAAAAATGATTATCGTTCGATATATAATGTTGAGACCATTCTAGGGCTTGTTCTTAGAATCTATGAAGAAAGAGTGGGCGTAAGATGGTTTAATGAGGCTAGGCCGGCAATGGGATCTAACACAATCAAAGATTTCTTGAAGGATCCAATTTGGCGATTATCTTCGTCTTACAAGCATTTGGACGTTGATGATGATGAGATACAATCCTCGAAGCGGATGGAGGTTCAGATTCAGGTTATGAAGGATCATCATGTAGTGGATTTGGATCAATTTGAAAGGTCTTACAAGCATTTGGACGTTGACTAGTCTCTTTCTTGTTTAGTTTCTCAATAGGATTTATGAGAACATACAGTGATAGATATTTTGTTAGTTCTTTGATTTTTTTTAATTATCTAAACTCAAGCATGCCAAACTCTCATATATGTGTTTAGTTTCAAAAAGCTGCATTAAAATCTTAAGGGTAAATCTAAACTCCCCTTGAAAATGAAGGAGATCAGGTAGAGAAGAATGTCAAATTACACATATCAAGTATGCAGTATGCGACAAGCTTTCTAACTAATATTTGTGGTGTATTATAGAAAACAATGTTGACTTTTGGAGAATACAATTCTCTACACAGAGAACTTTTATTGATAGATTACTAAAGAGTACAACATTCACTCTTACAAGAACACCTCACTATCACACAACTCTCTTATTTTGGTAGACACTCACACAAGCCTACACTACACACTCAAGCTCTCAAGCTCACTTCTTGCTTGCTTGCTTGCTTATTTGATGGCTTACACAAATGATAGCCTAAGACCCCTATTTATAGTTGCTTAAGAGGGCTAGGAAGTGTGTGGAAGAATCAATCCTAGCCATACACTAATAGAAGTTTCTAGAAGAATAAATACTAACCATACACTTGTATCTTCCTAGAAACTTCTTGGTAGATATTTTGTAGGATATTTCTAGAGAGAGGTTCTAGAAAATTGTTCTAGAACAATCTAAGTTGGTGAGGAATTCTAACGCTCCCCCTCATCACCAACTTTCCCGATCACGTACCGAATTTGACTTCCACAGCACTTGCATTTGGATATTTCAAATTTGGCTTCCTTGTTCTTGTCGATCTTTGAAGTTGCATAGTCGATTCTTCTCCAGTGTCTTCTATCTGGCTTGGCCACTCCTCTTCAATCGTCTCTTTATGAATATCCGTCATCCATGTCCTTATAGCGGAGCTAGGCTGTGTGAAATCTTCTTGAGAGACTTGTTGCTTCTTGGTTTCTGCATTTGATGATTTACTATCTTCTTGTCCTTTCTTCTCTAATTTTTCCTGCAACTTGATCTCTAAATTTTTAGAATTTAACGATGTCACCTCTTCCGGCCACCATGATGCTACCTCATCAAAGATATTATGTAATTGTGCTTGATTAGGACTGAGGTGTGGCACCATTATTGTGTTATCACTATGAATAATTGGCAATTTAGAGTTTTTAGCAGTCAGAACTGGCTTTTCTTCTTTATACTCGGACGTTGTCTGTAGCTTCTCATTATCACCACATATGTGGTTGGAGAAACCTGAATCAACGATCCAATCATTGTTATGGTAGATGGCTTCTGAGTCTACGATTGTAAGGGCCTTCTCATCTGGCTCGATAATGACGTCTTCCTGATCAAAATCTTCCTCTTCTTCTATCAAGTCAGCAAGAAAGACTGTAGCTGATGATGCTTGTGCATCCCACTCTTCTTCACTATCAACCATATCTCGATAGCTTTTTGACGTTACTATGTTCCCTTGTGCTGTATTTTTCTTCGACCAGCAATCTCGAGCAAAGTGACTCTTCTTTCCACAGTTGAAGCACTCATCACTTCGCCGTGCACGTCGGTCATCTCTTCCATGACCATGTTGAGCTCCCCCTGAGTTAGAGCTCCCTTGCTGCCTTCGAGACTTCTTTTCTTCATATTTATTGTTACTGTGCCTATTTCCTTGGCCCCTTCTTTTACTACTGAAGAGTGCCTCCTCATTGTTATTTTTTAAAGAAACTCCCGCAATTTGTTTTAAGAGAGCTTCTTGGTTTGCCAGTATATTCTCTAGTTCATTTAGAGAATGTTGAACTGGCCAACCATGTATTGCCGTGATAAATCCGGTGTATTCCGGTTTTAAACCATTGCATATAATTCTTCTCATTCTATCTTCACTAATTTTAGCAGTTGTATCTAATTGCTCTATTTCACGGCACAAGCTTCTAACTTTTTGAAAGTAGTCACTAATAGACTGCGTACCTTGTGATGTATTCATGAGCTCTCTCGAAAGCGGCGAAAGCAAAGATTTTTCTTTGAGAAGAGGGCAGCGAGCGCGTCCCATGCTTGTTTGGGTGTCTCAGCATCTTCAATACGTGAAAGTAGACTCTTGTCTATTGTGGTCTGAATCACGTACAAAGCTTTCCCCGCCTTTATATTCCACTTCTTGATTGCCTGTGCATTCTCCGTTGGTGGTGAGGTGTCATCGCCATCAACGATATCCCATAAGTCCTGACCTCTGAGATAGGACTTAATACACGTCCGCCAATCTCGATAGTTGTACTCGTTGAGCTTCTCCATACTGCCAGGAGCACTGATCTGATCTGACATCGTGACTTGGTTGTCCCTCACGTTCCAAGTAAGCTTGGTCCCAAACGCACAAGCTTCACAATCTCGGATTGTGCATGTCAAAGATCACCCTCGAACAGCGTCTTGAATACGGTCCCCAACCGACTGACACACTTCCAACACAGGTCCTAATCGCCTGCTCTGATACCAAACTGTTGACTTTTGGAGAATACAACTCTCTACACAAAGAGAACTTTTATTGATAGATTACTAAAGAGTACAACATTCACTCTTACAAGAACACCTCACTATCACACAACTCTCTTATTTTGGTAGACACTCACACAAGCCTACACTACACACTCAAGCTCTCAAGCTCACTTCTTGCTTGCTTATTTGATGGCTTACACAAATGATAGCCTAAGACCCCTATTTATAGTTGCTTAAGAGGGCTAGGAAGTGTGTGGAAGAATCAATCCTAGCCATACACTAATAGAAGTTTCTAGAAGAATAAATACTAACCATACACTTGTATCTTCCTAGAAACTTCTTGGTAGATATTTTGTAGGATATTTCTAGAGAGAGGTTCTAGAAAATTGTTCTAGAACAATCTAAGTTGGTGAGGAATTCTAACAAACAATTCATGGTGATGATTTTCTCAAATTAAAAGGTTTGCAGTAGTATTGTGAAAAACCCTCCAGTATTCCTGACAGATTAGTGTGATTTAAAGAAAAATAATCAAAATCTTATTCTTACTAAATGCGATGACTCTTTTTACAGGTTAATGAAAAATCAATGGTTTCTGAAAGGTGCAAAAAAAAAAAAAAAAGGAAAAAAAGTTGAAACCACTACAATTTCACCGTTAAATGACAAGATAGAGCAGAAGAGAAGAAAAATATTGACATCCATAAGATAGATGATATCGTTCTTGACACCAATATTAAGATTGCAAAGGCGCGGTGCATATTTTGTAGTGCTTGTGAAGCAGATGATGGTTGTGGTCATGTACACAGGCCTGAACATATTAGGCTTGTTCTGAAAGAGATTGACAGAGCATCGAGAAGCTCTGATTATTTGATGATGAAGATACCTGAGGATTATAACATGACATTAAACAGATATTGGAGATATATATAGATGCAGAGTTAGAGAAGTTATTGGCAATCGAGTCCAATTACTGTCCAGGTGAAAGTATCTAGTTATCCTACATCATGCATTATCGGTGTACAAAGATTTAGAGTGATTCTTGGTTCAGTATGCTAATAATCTCCAAACACCTTCGTGTTGTACTAATCCAAGAAGAGAAACCATTCAGAAAGTAATAAAATGTATGAGAGTAAGTGTTTTGTTGCATTTGGATCATCACATTTTTCCTATTTTATAGGATGATTTGAAGGGATTTTGGCATGCAGATTGCTCTGAATTATTCATTGCAATTGTAATTGCTAATGTAAGTACAAGTTGAATGCTACAATTGTTATAATTGTTGTTGTTGCAATTGATTTCCATATAGTTGTACTTACAGTTATTGTGTTCATGTTTTAAATTTTACAATTCGAAGCACGATCCTACTTATAACTGTTTGTTTTAGATATCAGGTTCTTTTAAATATTTTTTGAGGGTTGACATGCACTTGGATTTGCAACTTAATCCCCATTTCCAGCTCAAAGAACTGCAAGTATAATTTACATTGGAATTTATCCTAAATCACACTTGGTGCAGTGAAATAAACACTGCAACTGGTCAAAATTTCCCAATTATGATGCAATTATAGTGGAAAAACCTTCACAAAACAGGGTATGATTCTTGATGTCATAACTTCCAGATTCTAGTTGACATGGTAGAAATTTTCTTTTCAACAACCTTAGTTGAAATAAGAATTTTATTTTCATTCTTAGTTTTTGCTTGATGTGTAAGTTATCTTATTGAGAAATCTGAAAAGAGACATTTAAGTGTTTTTCCTAATATTTATCATATATAAAAATTTATCAGATAGGAAAGTCCTTTAGCATTTCATCATTAGAGAACCATTTAGCAAAAAGGACAAAATGAGCAGCCTCAATTTGATTGAACTGCAAAATTTGTGATTTTAGTAATTTTAGAAATTAAATCATTACTTTTACTAATTATTTTCAATCTCTAAGCACTCATTTTGTTTTATGCTAAGAAGCATGGCATTAATTGCACTAGTTCATATCAAGGTAGAGTCAGTTGTTATCCCGTGGGATTCAAAAGCTCTCGAAAACTTTATAAAAAAAAATATCATGTAAAAATTACATACAGGTAACTATTTTCAAGATCATTTCAATAATACATCAAGATTAGTAGTGTAAAGGTGGAAGTTATTTTAAAAAAGCAAATAAGATATCACTACAACATGCTGCGTTCCTGCAACCAGTGACAATTATTTTCGCGTGGTATAGTAATAAAAGATTTGAATCTGGATATAACTAAATTCATTGGAGAGTTTAGTGCACAAAAATAATCTTCCAAATCTATCGTATCATATGTGAAAAATATAGAATCAAAATAAAAGGGTGTTTATTTGCCTATCGTTTACAACAGTTTTATATGCAGACAGATGTAATAGTTTATATTGAAGCCACTTCAAACTAATCAGAAAATAAAATTCATCTTGTTTTTTGTGTCTTTTCATTTCAAGTTCAAGATTTTCTTTTGGTTTTTCCGATATTAGTTCCCCATATCTTTCATATTTTGAAACCAGTCCCCAAATCTTGAAGTATTTTGAAATTTGTCTGATAATTCTTTTAAGTCTTTTAAAATTAGCCACTCTAGTTAGCGGAAGGTTGAAAGATTTAAGGGGCTAATTTCCAAAAATTAAAGATTTACAGTACTAATTTCAAAATATGAAAGATATGGGGGACTAACATAAAAAACCCTTTATTTTTTTTTCCTTTCTGATTGACAAAATTCAGGAATTTTTGTGTAAAGTACACAAAGTTGACGGGGTTTCTTGAAATTTAACCAGACATTTTTATGCTTTTAAAACCTTGACAAAGAAATTACTTACAAAGAACACCATAAACCCAGTCATTCTCAAGTAGCCCAGTCATTCTCAAGTAGCGGAGCTTCCAAAGCCCGACTCCCCTCGATCTCATCGATCTCTAAACTTCTTTTTCTCTCTAGAAATCCCTCTCACTGTAAACCCACTTCACCTCCCCCCTCAAATCTCTCGAAATTTCCCAGTTTTAAGGCAATTTTCGCCCCAGATCCGCGTATTTACGTATCAAGTTCGAGTCTTTGATGAGCAAAATGAGTTTTTTGTGCTTGAATCGAAATGGGTAACTCTTGTTTTGTTTTAATTGTAATTTTCTGTTGGTTTTTTAGGGATTTGGTTCGAGAATGGACTCTATGATTGTAAGCAAGTCTGCGTGCCCGGCTCCGGTAAGATTACTGCTCATTTGTAAAAATTTGATTTGTAGGTGTATTTGAAAAGAAATTTGAGCTTAAATTTTATATTTGTTATTTAAGAGAAGATTTGCATTATGTTCTTTATGATTCTGTATGTGATAATAATTTGAATTAGCGTTTGGGCCTGTAGTTGAATGCTTTTATGGTGGGGAAGTATATTGAAAGGTTGGTTAGTTGAATGTGATTGAATGATGATTTGGGTAGAAGGTTTTGTTGTACTTTTTCATATGGTTTGTATTTTTAAATTCTCATTTCAAACTTTTAATGCGTAATGGAAAAACTATATTGGATTTGTTTTCGATTTGCAATGGATAGTTTAGCTGCTAATTGCATGATTTTGTTGATAATGTAAAGGATAGTTGTTCGTTGGAGGAAGCTCGATTTTGGCTTTTTCCTTAGGTTTATTTTGTTGGATGCTTGAAATTAGAGCTGCTAGATTCAGCATAAATTGATAAGATAACTTCAAATAATCACTTGTTCGTATGTTTTTCTTTAACTGTGAGCTTTAAGGCGATCTCTGCATATCTATCTTTCTGACAGTTAAGAGTTGCTTTGGTATAATAATTATAGCTTTAAGGGAAGCACTAAACTCCTACTTCAGTTTATATTATTTTCCGTTTATTTACAGATGGAGATAAATTGTTTAGTTTTGGCTTAGTTTGCTTCATATGAGAAATGATCCGCGTTGTGCACTCTTTTTCTTTTCATGCTTCATTTTTTGTAATGTGTTGACCTTGATACATAAGCTTTTGCCATTTGCCTAATTTTTTTTACTCCTACTCTCAAAGGGGTTATTCGTAGGACCAACAAGAGGAATCAAGAGTTCACAATGCAGCTTCCTCGCTGGAAATGTTCCAAATTTTCAGAAGATGATCTTTCCAAAGCAGAGAGCTATATGTACGGTACGAAAATCTAAGAACTGTGGCAGAGTTTTGAATGCGACTTGTAGAGATGAGAAGATTCTGATAGCAAACCGAGGTGAGATCGCAGTGCGAGTTATTAGAACTGCACACGAGATGGGGATACCTTGTGTTGCCGTTTACTCCACAATAGATCAGGATGCTCTTCATGTGAGGCTTGCAGATGAGGCAGTGTGCATCGGTGAAGCACCAAGCAGTCAATCGTAGGAAGACAAAGTTTTTCCTTTACTTTCAAAATCTAGCAAAGGAGTTATTTAATTTAGGGTAGATTTCACAAAACTACCATGAACTTTTGGGGTTACACTAACTCTTCTGATTAGAGACAACTGCCATGAATTTTCAGAACTGCAGAAAAATACCATGAACTATTGGAATTTGTTGCTAACTGCGGTAATCTTGGATTAAATTCCTAAACTACCCTTATTAATATCTATGAAGACAGAGAAGGTAGACAGAAGATATATAAAGTACATAAGGGCAAAATGTCCAACACATGGTACGTGCCACGCACATTAAAGGTTAATCTAATTCTCCTCAGTATGATAGTTTAGTAGTTTAGTGTAAAAAATTCATGGCAGTTTCCTCTATAAAAATGTATATGGAAAAATTGTGCAAAGGTCCTGCAAATTTCGTGGTACTTTTGTGAAATGCAACCTTTAATTTACTCTCCTCTTTTCAATTGTTTTATTTCTACATTTGAACAATTCATCTTTTATCCACAGATACTTGTTTATTCCAAATGTATTATCTGCTGCTGTTAGCCGTGGGTGCACTATGTTGCACCCTGGGTATGGTTTCCTTGCTGAGAATGCTGGTTTTGTAGACATATGCAGAGAGCATGGTATCAACTTCATTGGACCTAATGTAAGGATTGGTTCATTAAAAGTTATTTTTTTAATGAAATACTTAAACAAGGTGTAAGCCTGCTCGCCTTTTTTATTTAAAAAGTATTTAGCCTAGAAAGCATTATAATGAGATATCAGATTGAAAACTTTACTTTGGTAGTTTAAAATTTTCCTGCTATGTGCTAGCCTATTCTCAAACCTCATATATAACAGAATTCTAGGAAAACTGTTGATCTCAATAGTGCTCTACTACCCATCCATCTTGATGGAACCAAAATCTTCTGTTGGTCGCCATAATTTGTCTGGTCCGGGGGTTAGGGCGAACATATTTGAACTGGCGAATGATATTGTTTGTTGTTGTTACAAGTTCAGGAGGCTGTATATTGTAGGAAATAGTCATTGCTTCTGACTCTATCATGAGTGACGGTAGTCATACATGAATTTCAAATGCATTTTTTTCTTGTCCTTGAATTTGGATTAAATTTTTTGACAAAATTGAATTCTGTAGCCAGACAGCATCAGGGTCATGGGTGATAAATCTACTGCTAGGGAAACAATGAAGAAAGCAGGTGTTCCAACTGTACCTGGAAGTGATGGACTATTGCAGGTTATATAAAACATACTTTGCAGTAATAAGTTCTTATATTTGATATTATAGATCTCATTGACATGAAAACTTCAAAGCATCAATTATTAATTCATTCTTTTCCTGTATAATTGGAAATTTTCAGAGCACAGAAGAGGCTATCAGGCTTGCAGATGAAATTGGCTATCCTGTGATGATAAAGGTTTGTTGTTTCTGTGATTCTTGCACTAGTAGAAAGTAGTTAACCATCGAAACTCTAGTTCAGATTAGAAGACTTGTGGATTTTTTCTGTCTTGTTTCACTGAAAATTTAATTTAAATCTCAAAATTCATAAACGACTTGCATTCATATCCCTAATTTCTTTGGAGCCCAAAACCCCACCTACACCTTTATCTGATTCTAGTCCCCATTGAGAGCAAAGCTTCACAGGTTTCAGGAGAGTGTGTTGCATTTAACTAGCTTTCCTGTGAATCCTAGCTTCTGCTGATGAATGTTTTCTTTGAATTTTCTTTTAGCAGTTAACTTCTTACAAATATTTGAGAATATAAGTTTGAGATTAACAGCACACAAACACATCTCATAATACCAGGAGGTGAGACTTTCTATAAAGAATGTCATACGGAGGGTCAAAACTGGCATTAGAAAAATTTGATATCACGGTTAGAAAGAGAAGATGATGCTACCAGGTTATCAATGATTTCGAACTGTGTAATATACCTGTTTGCTTCTGCCTCTCTTTTACTTAACTTTAAATATATATAATTTGATTCCTCGGTGACAGTCAACCTATTCTTAGAGGCTGGATTTCTTCTTTGTAATCTAATGATCATGGTTTTACGTGACTAAACATTTCTACCCTGAGAAAGTCTTTTTTGGTACAACAAGAGTACTTAATAATATTCCTTTCTTTTTCAATTTTTTATGTGAAGGCAACTGCCGGAGGTGGAGGGCGTGGAATGCGACTCGCTAAGGAACCTGAGGAGTTTGTAAAACTGCTTCAGGTATGTTGTATGGCTGAATTCTTCTCCTGTATGTGGCCTGTTATCTTTTTTGTTTTTTAATTCTATTTGATTGTTAGATTTTTATTTTTATTTTATATAATCACCTGCACTTAGTTTTCATTCCATGGATCGTTTTCTTCTCCTTACATTATTTTCCCAACTGCATTAAGTCATCAGGCTGATTCTAGTATTAAGTAATTTGCTTTGACAACTGATAGTCGTTATATATGAGGTCAGCCTATGGTGGGGAAATTAACAGGCTAAACATTGTGAACAGAATATAGAATTTTCCTTTCATAAGACCTTAACCATTAGCAACCCCTACCTTGGAGCCAATTGACACAAAAGTATCAGACATATCTGATATCCCTCACTTAGGAAGCGCAGGATTGACATGTGATATCGATATGACAGGACACTAGCATGATAAACATGTAATTGTTAAAAATAGTATAGGAGCCATGAATCATAACTACAGATGCTGCCATAATAATATGTACAATGTTCATACTCAGTAAAATCAAATTATAACGTTCGAACTTAATTTCCACGTTGTGTTAGTTGGTAGGACCACCATGGAGTCCCGAAACCCACCATGGTCCATTTTCCCCCCCTCGTCTATAAGATATATAATGCGTATACAGCTAGATTGTGATACCTTGCCACAAGTTTTAAGCTGTTTAATGTGTGAAATACTTCCACAAGGAATTATGTAGTTTGGCTTGTACTTGTTTTGTATTTGCAGTGTTTATTACCACTTAAGTAAAGAGAGAAAATAGACATCCTTTATTTACCACTTAAGTAAAGAGAGAAAATAGACATCCTTGCCCTTGAAAGTTGAATAATAGCCGTTACTGGACATAAGAAGATGTGGGTTGTTGGGTGAATGTTTGCAGAAAATTATGAGCAGTTCAAGTATGTAGTAAATTATCTTTGATATTTAATAGGAAAGGGATGAAACTCCACAAGTTTTGGCTTTCTGGATGCTAACTTAATTATTCTCTCTCCCATTACTTTACGTTGTTTTGAGGCTTTTTTAAGTTATTTTTCTTGCTGCTGTGCTTTAACCAAACCCTGTTACACACTGCAGCAAGCTAAGAGCGAGGCTGCAGCTGCATTTGGAAATGATGGGGTTTATTTGGAAAAGTACATCCAGAATCCAAGGCACATTGAGTTCCAGGTACAGTTATCAGATAGTGTAGATAGCTACATATTCAAAATTGTAGTATGCTTCTAAGTTTTGTTTATCTTGGTCTACTCACTTTTAACATGAATATGTTAGTTGAGAGCCTAATTTGCAGAATTTATGATCTTCTAAACCTTTCTATCTTTATCTTATTTAGTCAAAAGATATTCATTTCCTGTGCTGTTTGACGAGAAACTTGAATTTTTGTAATCTACATGACTTTATATTTCTGTGAGATTCTTAGACAAGATGTTGTGTATCATCCAATTTAATTTAAAAAACTGCGTGGTTTGCAGGTTCTTGCAGATATGTATGGAAATGTTGTTCATTTTGGGGAGCGTGATTGCAGTATTCAGGTACTTTTACACACAGAGATTTACATCCAAGAAAGTTATGCAAGTTATATATAGGTTAGACCTTGATTTTAAAGCCGACAATGATGTAGATCTGCCAATCTGGCTCTTACAATGAACAGTAATTTGCTCTTTTGAATTTTGTTGAACGAGTGAAAAGCTAGACACTTCTTTGTGAATTTTTGGCCTAATATCTTCCATGTGCCTCTAGAGTGCCCTTTTTTTTTCCCAAATTCATGAGTATTTTAATAAAATCAGTTACAAAGGACAAAGAGTGCGCTGAAATAAATACTGGATATATGTGCTTAAGCATGACAGCCTGCGACAGTGGGTATGATTCCACCAGCATCAACTTAAACCATCACTATGATTTACTAGATTTTTCTCTGCGCATATAAAAATCTTTTCTTCACTGTCCCTAACTGAGATTTTTCTAGTTCCTCAATAATTCTTGACTTTTAGTTGTGTAAATATCTTAATGGCCTTTGATTCCTTTGACAGAGAAGAAACCAAAAACTTCTTGAGGAAGCTCCATCTCCTGCTTTAACCCCAGAATTGCGTAAAGCAATGGGTGATGCAGCGGTAGCAGCTGCAGCATCTATAGGTTATATTGGTGTTGGAACCGTGGAATTTCTATTAGATGAAAGAGGTTCATTCTATTTCATGGAAATGAACACCAGGATCCAGGTTGAGCACCCTGTCACTGAAATGATTTCTTCAACTGATTTGATTGAAGAGCAAATCCGTGTTGCTCTTGGAGAGAGATTAACATACAAGCAGGTAAAAATTTGTTTACAGTTTGGCTTTGACGGTTAATATAGGTTGGCTCTACTAATACTTCAGGCTTTACCTTTTATAGGAGGATATTGTTCTTAGGGGGCATTCGATTGAGTGCCGTATAAATGCAGAGGATGCCTTTAAAGGGTTCCGGCCAGGGCCAGGTATTCCCTTTTCCTTGTTGATTAATGCCTTTTCATAATCAAAAGTTTACGTGGATTAATATTTCTTTCTTTTTATCTCTGAAGTCTTGTTATATAATAATGTAAAATATGGTATTAAAAAGATCTTATAAGAATGTCAATTATGTACGTATTGCGTACAAAAAGGTTTTGTACTATTGTCCCTAAATTTTCTTCTGGTGTATATATCTTCATGATGTGGTTTATAGTTTTGATAATGAAATTTGCAACTTCGAAGATGCAAATTGACTAAAATCTCTAATCATGTTCTGTAATATATGTAGATGTGGACTATGAGTAGAAATAGAAGAGATAGAAAGAAAAGTAAAAATAGGTTTGCAACATATTTGAGAAGAGGATTTGTAAGAAAAGAGTAAGTCATGGAACATGATACATCAATTTGCCTATTAATAACTTTTTCTATTTTTCAATTAGTTTTTTCCCCATGTTAATCTTTCACAAACCTTTCCCGTTTTAATGTTTTTTTTTAAAAAAATTCTATGGCAGGGAGGATCACTGCATATTTGCCTTCAGGAGGTCCATTTGTAAGAATGGACAGTCATATTTATCCAGATTATGTTGTCCCCCCAAGCTATGACTCCCTATTAGGAAAGGTGCATTTTCTTGGTGCTCGCTTTGTGTAATTTATTGTCTACCTCATAAATTTTTTATATCTGCATTATACATATATCATATTAATGATGCTATATCTTGTATTTTTCTAGACAAGAAAACAAGTCTTAATAGCTGGAGTTCTAATTATTTTCCTTTTGTTGTGATTTAGCTTATTGTGTGGGCTCCAACTAGGGAGAAGGCCATCGAACGAATGAAAAGAGCTCTTGATGACACTGTTATTACAGGTTTGATATTTTCTTATGAATTGTTAAATTAGATCATTTTCTGAACTAAACTTTTTCATGACATCATAAGAGGGATATATGTCCTTATTTTGTGATGATCTTGGCTTTTTTCTTTCAAATCATTGTTACATTATCATAATGTTATCTTATATCGTCATCATCCAAGATTTATCCCGACAAATAGGGATTGCCATGTAGCACAAGGCTCCATCAAAATGTTATCATCTATCAATTAATTTTGTTAGTATTACTATTAGTTTTTTTGACAAACAGATTGTCACCACATTTCTGCATTACGGTTCATTTTCTCTTTTTGAAAGAAAATATCTATTTTCGAGAAGATTATGGTCAATTTTCCAACTGCTCTTCTCGTGACAAATATGTATGCAATCCAAAGGCTTGAACTTTTGTGCTTAATTGAGATTCGGACTCCATCTAGTAACTTGCCAAAGTTGCAGCTAACCTTCAAAATTATACCCATGTTTTAGAGAACCATAAACCTTCTGCCAAATGTTACATATATGTGTAATATGTACTAGGATACATGGAGGATGTAGAAAACTGTACCAATACCTCTTCACTATGTTTACGTTCAAAGGGATTTCAAATCTTGAATGGTAAAATTTAACCTTGACCTTTTAGTTATGCAAAGGCTTCTTTTGTCTGTAAGACTAAGAGGGTATTGCTAAGTTTTAGAGTGTATAAATACATTCTACTTGTACATACGAGTACACATGTACTTGTACATCTAGATATTTTTTACTTGTATTGTTTTGATATTGCTTGTTTGATGATCTCTGGTTCATTCCTTTTTGCAGGAATCCCTACAACAATTGATTACCATAAACTAATCCTTGATATCGAGGTATGAAATTCTTTAACCTTTCTTTGCTGATATTCTTGCTTAACAAGGCTTATGTAGATTCGAAAACCATCACCATCAAATAAATTTGCTGTTATCTAATACTTCTATTCTTGCTTATCGGACTGCAGGACTTTAGAAATGGAAAGGTTGATACTGCATTCATACCTAAGCATGAGAATGAATTGGCTGCTGTGAGTATCAAATAGTTCACTGAAATTTACCCTATTCTCTTTTTTTAAATCCTAGTGAGAAATTGACCATACTCTTCGCAATGCAGCCACAAAAAATGGTGGTAGCCACAGCGGAGAAAGTGTTAGCTTAGGTGATGTCTCTCATGCTTCACATCCCATCGAATTTGAATTCTCATATATATCTTTATTGCTCAATCTTTGAGGATAATGAGAGTAACCACAGCGATGGACAATTTCCCCTATTTAGTTTTCACCTTTAAATTGTTCAAGAAAGTCTTCAAAATAGTTGTAATATGTTTCATGGTCAAGTCATTTGAACCCTTTTCTTTTTTATCAGATTACACTGCAATTTTGTGAACCCTTTTCTTTTTTGTAAGATCATTGAAAGAACTGTGATGTCTCTGTGTATTGGTTGGTCCAAATTTGGGTTTAATATAATAATATGTTGATGTAAATATCTTGGGTGATATCTTGATTTCAAATATCTCTAGTTCTTGATGCCAAGAACAAAATATCTGTTCCCTGTGATAAGGAGAGCGGCAATATTTACATTTAAGTATGGATGTCATGGATAATTTAGATATGTACAAGCACAAGATCAAAAATTCCTACAAGTAGGATGAAAGCATTGTACTTTGCCATGTCTTGAAGTATTAAATTCATCCAACATGTGAACGTGCTAAGTATTGTTAACTTTTTGAAATTAGCTCCATTTGTTTGTCTTCAATGAACCAAACAAGTGGATGCACCACTTGCTTCTGAAGTTGGATGCATGAACATTTTGGGTGTCTTTGGTATCCTACAACTCAAGTAAGTGCAAAATTCAATTTGAATTCTAAATATTGCACTTTTGAAGGTAAATGATTCAATTCTTTAGCCATGGTCATTTATTAATATCTATCTGATTTTAGACGATATTGAATTAAAACAATAGTTGTACATAAGTCAGAAATTGCTATATATGTTTAGTGAAGGTTATTGAAAAGGTAAACTTTTCATTTTTATACTGGCTTATAATCTTAGCTAAGGAATACTAATAATGATGATGATGATGATTTTAATTTTGCCTTACAAATTCATACCAAATTTTATTTAATTTTTGTTATCTTTGAAATATTAAAATTTGATGTAAAAACTCAAAATCTATATGTGCAGTATAAGATTTCAAGTCAGAAAACCCACACTGCCTTGTCTTCAAAGAACCTTTTGTTTGCATCGTCTCTCCGATTACAAGTCAGAAGAAAAACTCTACTTTCGAAGGCAACATAGAAGTCCAGAAAAGATTTTGAAGAGGGCATAAAACTCTTTTGTAATTTAGGAATTTATAGAGGGAGTGAACTGAGAATGTTCCATTACTTGTTAGCAACCAAACATGTTGAATTAAATAAATTTCTCATGTGATGTAGCTTAATTAAATAAATTTCTCATGTGCCATACAATTTTATTATGATAATGACTGATTCAAGAGGAAGCATAATCAAATAAACTTCGCATGTACGGTAATGTATATACTCGACTTTTCAAATATAAAACCTTATTTATGTTTCTGATCACAATAATTGGAACGAAAAGGGAAATAGTATAAGCTCCTTTTGTCATCACACTTTAACTTAAAAATAAAATATTATGTTTCCCTAAAGTATGGTCATTGAGATAAAATATAATTTTATGTCCAAGTCATCTATCTCGCGATGACTCTGTAGCAGTTGAAACTAAAGCAAGTCGTCTTCACTTTTCTAAATTTTTGACTTTTGGTTAAGAGAACTATAGGCATACAACTTATAATTATATTCCTCTAATCAGTGCATAATTTACTGCACTTTGGAAGTAAAAAAGTGTATACAGATCAGATGATTTTGATATGATTCAAGAGACTACGTTGCGTGGAAGTACCAAAGAAAGAATGATTCATGATTACAAGAGTTTGCATAAGAAAAGAATTTGAGTCAAAGTAGGATCCTGTTAGAATTATTTTTATTAGTAAAGTTTGAGTCTATTAGGAATTGATTTTTATTAGAAAAGTTTGATTAGGAAAGTTTCAATCCATTAGGAATTATTTTTAATAAGAAAGTTAGATTAGGAGAGTTTTACTCCATTAGAAATTATTTTTATTAGGAAAGTTAATTAGAAAAGTTTTCATTGTACTAAAAATTCTCTTGAGACTATATAATTGTTGGTCCTAGCCAGCTTTTTTTTTACTTTTATTTTGGTAAAAAATATTGTAGAAGACATTAGTGTTGAAGTTATTGAATTTCTTCATATTCATGGGATTCGGTCTTGGGTGTCTTGGGATATTAAATCGCTTTGGCGACGATTTGATAGAGGTTTCACATGCGCTTTGTCAACGAGGGTGGAATCAAATTATGGTTCTCATTAGTTTTTGGTTCTTTTTATTGAGAGAGGGATTTGATTGTCAGCAATGACGGAATCATCATCGGTTTTAGATCCCGGATCAATGCCAAATCGGAAGAGGATCGAAATGTTAGAAGAGGGATTTAAAATTATGAAGCAATATTTTGAAGAAAATAGGAAAGAGATGAAGTATTTATCGCAGGTGGTCGAGCAACTAAAGTTGTCATTGAATCAACTAATCAACGACGATGAAGATAAGGCGCCAAAAATGGCGATGGGGGCTCATGGGGACGGAAAGGGCTATTAGACAGGAGTGGTTCTTGGACCACTCCGATTTGATCGCGAGTGGGATGCAGGCCATGATGCAAAGTAGGAAACTGTTGAGGAGATGTTTGATAGGTGGGGCTCACGTCGTGGACAAGGAGGCGGTTATGATAATGATTTTGGTGCTTTTAGTGAGGATAGAGACTGGGGTTTTGATCGGATGCGACCCACATCATAATGATATTTACAAAACCTGAAAACTCAAAACTCACAAAGAGTACAAACTTTACAAACGAGAAAAAGTCCCCTGGAAAAATGATATTTACAAAAAAAAATCCCTAGAACTTTTAAATTTTAGTACAAAACCCTCAAAATTCCGGTGCTTCGTTTCCGGTTCCATTCCCCTCTTGCTTCGTTGCTGAGTGTTTTATATAAGAGATGAGATGAGTAATATCTGAGATTGAGGAGATGATGGGTATTAGTTAGAGGTTAGGCGGATTTAGTTACAATGAGAATATGTGGTAGTGGAGGAATCAGGGTTCGGTTAGCAAGGAAATTAGTTAGTAGTGGGTGGGTGAAAAAAGAATAATTGTTGACTAGGTGACACCCTCCCTTAATACAGTATATATGTAATACATTTATATATAATACAATCATACAAGAAGTCTGGCCACTAGCTAGTGATGCATCACATATACAAGCAACACTAAACAACGGGCAATGAGAAATCATGAGGCTTGGCAATCAAGAACAGATCAGACTTTCTTCTTGCTTGTGCTCCAAATAACTCCGTCATGTCGACATCCTCAGGCTTCATCCCACCAGGAAGCTCCCAGTCAAAGTAGAAGAGGAGATTTGCGAGCGCATGCTCCAAACTGGCCATACCGAATGTCGTTCCAGGGCATGCTCTTCTCCCGCCACCAAACGGGAGGTAATCGAAGCTACCACCCACGACATCCATGGAGTGACCGTCGAATCTCTCTGGCTTAAAGATTTCTCCATCCTCCCAATACCTAGGATCTCTCCCTATCGCCCATGCATTTACTAAGACTCTACTACCCGCGGGGATATGGTAACCCATTACGGTGCAGGACTCGTTGCATAACCTGGTAATTAACGGAATTGGTGGATGCAGCCTCAGAGTCTCCTTGATTACTTGTTTCATATAGTTTAGGGATCTCATGTCTTCATCTTCAATCCTTTCCTTCTTCTTTAGGATTCGTCTGGCTTCTGACTGCACTTTTTTCATTACCTCCGGGTGTCTCATCAGCTCTGCCATCGCCCATCCTAAGGTCCCGGATATAGTTGAAGTCCCTCCGCTAAACATGTCCTTGAACAAAAATTGAAAAATCAACAACGTAGTGGTAAGATCACGGCGCTTTGTTTAACAAATAAGCATATGTCGAAACACACTGTCAATTTACTGTATCTCTCATCGCAATCAAGAACCATCTAAACATGGTTGTGCAAACAAAACTGAAGACTAAGGGTGTGTTTGGCTATTTTGTGAAATTGGGCCAGGACTGAATCTAGCCTAAATTTATGTTGTTTCTTGTTTGTCAAATTTTTGGGCTAACCTGGCCCTATTTTTTAAGCCCAAATAGTAACACTAAACTAGTTTTCATTTGGACCGAGGGGGCTGATCCAAATGAAAACCAGTTTAGCACAAAACTAGGCCAGGACAATTTGTCAAGCTGACCCTAAAAATTATGCAATTTGAGAGATTTTAGTGTTTCAGGAATGAATTACAAACAAGAGAATTAGGTGTTACCAGGAGCACAGCTTTGATGTTTGTGTTTGTAATAGGTAACTCAAGGTCCCCTCTTTCTTTAATCGACAGAAGAACATCAACCAAGTCCTCGTCCATCCTCTCGGCCTCTAGGCCAGCTGAACCTCTAGCTTCTCTTTTCGCGCAGTGCTCCTCAATTATTTGATTCAGAATCTCATCGCTGTCCCCATGAACCTTCTTCAACTGTGAAGTCATCCCAGTGAACGCACCGAGAAAACCAAGAGATGGATACAAATCTGCAAGGTTAAACCCAGAAGCCAACTCCTCCGTCTTCCTCAACGCGGATACGAACCTCTCCCCGTGGTTACACTTCGACCCAAAAGCTGTCCTCGAGATGACTGCATCTGCTGAGGACGTAAGCCTCTCGCTGAGGTTAACTGCAGAATCTGACACTGCTGAGATGCTCTTAACCAGAATCTTCTTCAACTGTGACGTGATGAGGCAGTCCGCCTGATAACTGGTGCATGTTGCCGAGTATCGGGAGCTTCCATGGGCCGTGTGGGAGTCTTTTGTCGCCTACAGGTCTCTTGATCGGAACGAAGAGGAGGGGGAGGAGGAGGAGGAGGATTGCAACGCTCAAGGAAAGGGAAGGATATTGGATCTCCATGCCTGGAGTTGTTTGAAGCTTAAGGCTAAGATAATTGAATGCACATGTATTGATTAATATCATTATATGTTTTAAGTATTCATTGGATAAAGATTCCATAGCTTAGTGGAATAGTTGTTCACATTTCACATCATTCAATAATAGAGGGCTTGTAAAGTACTACCCCTTCCACGAAGAGTAGGTCATATGTACACAGTGGGTAGTTTTTTTTGAAAATAAATATCACTTGCATGTATAGTTCACGTATCAAATACTAGAGATCAATGAATAGGTTTTACGTCCACCGATTACAAATGTTTATCCAACAAACTAGAATTCTT
The DNA here is from genome assembly GCA_012295165.1 of Asparagus setaceus. Taxonomy (NCBI): domain Eukaryota; kingdom Viridiplantae; phylum Streptophyta; class Magnoliopsida; order Asparagales; family Asparagaceae; genus Asparagus; species Asparagus setaceus. The sequence goes on along the minus strand of CM022701.1, from coordinate 97,253,924 downwards.
GTCTGGGGGGACCTGGTCAATCGTTTATGTACAGACTTCACGTCAAATTCTCTGCCCACATACCTCCTCCACAAGACCATTTGAATCTTTTTATTATAGCGATACAATTAAAGATTCATCATAGCGAAGCGATGAAAGTTTAATCATAGCAGATTGTTGAAAGTTTAATCATAATAAGTAATAGAATTCTTATCCAGGGAACCTCGATAAACTGTTCATTAATTAACCAGATTGATATCAAATTATCGTCTCGCTTAACTCCTCTTAACAGTACTTTTCTGAAAAATGTACCAATAAAAGTTTATGTTTATGTCATCAATGTGTTGACTATCATACTTTGCAATATAGAAATGAGAAATAATTTTCGTAGAAATAATCAACATTCAGAAATGACATAATTTTAAGAATCATTCTTGCTTTTCTAACATGCAGTATTTAAGATGTGTTCAATTAAAATAAATGTGAGTAATTATAAATATCATATATAACTATCACTAACGGATTACTAAATTATAGATAGCTTAAATTTCTCCAAACTATATTAAAAACTGAAATTGAATGACTAATCAGCATGCAACAGATTACTAAATTAGAAAACATCATAAAGTTCACTATCAAACATACTGTAATGCACCACAAAACATCAAATAGTGTTAGTACGGTTTATGAGAAACACGACAAATTAGTGGGTTGTTTAATTAAAACTTATAAGTTTATCTTAGAGACAAGATAAAGATAATATCCTAACTAATTTGGGATTCTTAAGACATTATCTCTTTCTCTCTTTAAAAGAGAACGTACAGAAAGAAAAAAAAAATTACAGAAAACAATACTACTGTCCTCGCCTTTGCTTCTCTCAATTTTGCATAATCGGAGTTATTAGCAGGGTGACACGTGTGAGCTTTTCGCCATCTCTATGTGACTGCTTCTCAATCATTGAAGGAAGACCAAAATGAGGTGTGTGGCAATCTCTACCAAAGATCTGGACAACTAATATCTAAACAAGAGATTTATTTTTTATACCTGATCATGTTCAATTTGCATTGGTATCAGAGCTATGATTAGAGTTGCTCGCTTCTTTTTTTTTTTTTGGGTTTAGATCTGATTGCATACATGTAGATATATATTTTTTATATGTTATTGCACTACATATGAAGTTTCTTAATGGTGATGTTGGTCCCTGGAATAGAAAATTAGGAGTTTTATTAATAAAAATTTATTTTTAGTAAAAGAATTAAATTTTTAGCGTAAAAATCTAAATTTTGACGTTTGGGATGTCAGATCTATAGAAAAAATCTAACTTTTATGAACTAGTGGGCAATATTAATAAATCAGGGATTTATTAGTTTTTATAGATTGGAATTTTTTATTTTTTTTAGAATTTTAAAACATTTTTGTTGTTTTCTAAAAAAATTTTTACAAACCCTAGATCTACATGTCATCGCTGTTAAGGGTGTCGATGGCAGTGGAAGCCTACGGTGGTTGCTTTAGCGCTGGGCGACGAAAGCCCGCCACCTATCACCGTCGGCACTGGGCACTGGCAGTTACTGGTGCCCAACCGTATCCGTGTCCGCAGATATATCTATAACCATATCCATTAGAATATAGACATGGTTACTAAAATCTATGACTAATAAAAATTGAAAGTGGGGTTGCTGTGGGTGGTGGCAGCGCTAGGTCGCTGCTGCGATGGCGACATAGACGAGGCTCACAGTCGAACCCTACCTGAAGTCGAGGTGGCGCTACTGGGTAGTGTCGCGGCCGCCGCTCCCTCCTAGAATAGACCCTAGGGAAAGACTTTAAATAAATGGGGTTTTTAATGATTTTATTTAAAATTTTAAAATTCCAAAAAACTATTTTAAATTAGAAAATTATTTTAAAATAATATCTACAAATATCTAGAAAATTTTCAAAAATATTTTTGTCATTTTTCTTCAGAAATTTTAGAAATTTTTGATATGGGACCCACTAGATTTTAAAATAAAGTTGTTTCTTGGGATTTTAGAAAAGCAGTTTTAAATTTTGAAAGTTTAGAAAATTATTTTTATCTGAAAAAATTTTTAATTATAAAATCCTAATAAAATCTTAGAGATTTTGATGGGAAGCTATTCCAGTAGGGGTGCCGGGGCATGTACCAATTCATGAGAAATGAAAAATCCTAATAAAATTGACAAGATAAATAGGTAGTTAAATTTTAAAATGAAATTATTTATTTATATTTGTCATGATGCATACTGAATAAATAAATAAATAATTTTAAATGGGAGATTTTAGGTAGAGATGGTAATATGGTCTAACTACCCACTATTCTACCTTTATGAAAACTAATTCCATTTTTAAAAATTTTATAACATTTTTAAGATTATATTTATAAACACTATAATTGGGGCCTTGGTCCTTCTTCTCTTTGTACGTAATTTAATTTTATTATCTGCACAAAAGGCTTGATGAGATGAAATGTTCATTAGGAAAGAACAATGCTCCTTATACATTCCAATAATCTTAATGCATTCGTAATTAATAGTGTCATTATTTCTCTTGCACAGATGGCTGCTAAGAATGTTATCGCTAATCTCACCAAGGACGATAAGCTGAATGGCGATAACTCTTTTGACTAGCATCAAAAGATCAAGTATCTCCTGAGATCTTAAGTGTACTGAGACAGTAATGACAGATCCAGAACAAGGTTCTACTCTGGCTCCTAGACGTGCTGCAGAAGAGTACAATGCTTGAAAGTAAAAGGATCATTCTGCGTAGTTCTCCCTAATGAGGATCCGTGCTCTCACTGTAAAATTAGACTCATATAAGATGTCTATTCAAGATATTAAATTCCACCTTCGCATGAGGGCCTCAATAATTAGAGAACTTAGAATAGTTAGGGCTACACTCAGTAAGGAGTCGCGGATTTAGGCAGTCATCATGGCAGTGTATACTTGACTCTTGGAGTGAGGCTACTTTTGACCCACACCTCTGATGTGAAAACATTCGATGATTTGCATAATAAAGTAGAACCTGAGGCAGAGCGTTGGGTCACACTCAAGGCCAAGGACTTGTCTACTTCAGCTTTGGTAGCTGAGGTCCAAGTCACAAGGCTAAGATGCCTAAGCGAAAGGGGTTTACCAAGGGGTCTTCGTAAGGAGTTCTGAAGAAGAAAAAGCTAGCGAAGAAGGTAGTCAAGCCATTTAAAATAATATCTACAAATATCTAGAAAATTTTCAAAAATATTTTTGTCATTTTTCTTCAGAAATTTTAGAAATTTTTGATATGGGACCCACTAGATTTTAAAATAAAGTTGTTTCTTGGGATTTTAGAAAAGCAGTTTTAAATTTTGAAAGTTTAGAAAATTATTTTAAAATAATATCTACAAATATCTAGAAAATTTTCAAAAATATTTTTGTCATTTTTCTTCAGAAATTTTAGAAATTTTTGATATGGGACCCACTAGATTTTAAAATAAAGTTGTTTCTTGGGATTTTAGAAAAGCAGTTTTAAATTTTGAAAGTTTAGAAAATTATTTTAAAATAATATCTACAAATATCTAGAAAATTTTCAAAAATATTTTTGTCATTTTTCTTCAGAAATTTTAGAAATTTTTGATATGGGACCCACTAGATTTTAAAATAAAGTTGTTTCTTGGGATTTTAGAAAAGCAGTTTTAAATTTTGAAAGTTTAGAAAATTATTTTAAAATAATATCTACAAATATCTAGAAAATTTTCAAAAATATTTTTGTCATTTTTCTTCAGAAATTTTAGAAATTTTTGATATGGGACCCACTAGATTTTAAAATAAAGTTGTTTCTTGGGATTTTAGAAAAGCAGTTTTAAATTTTGAAAGTTTAGAAAATTATTTTAAAATAATATCTACAAATATCTAGAAAATTTTCAAAAATATTTTTGTCATTTTTCTTCAGAAATTTTAGAAATTTTTGATATGGGACCCACTAGATTTTAAAATAAAGTTGTTTCTTGGGATTTTAGAAAAGCAGTTTTAAATTTTGAAAGTTTAGAAAATTATTTTAAAATAATATCTACAAATATCTAGAAAATTTTCAAAAATATTTTTGTCATTTTTCTTCAGAAATTTTAGAAATTTTTGATATGGGACCCACTAGATTTTAAAATAAAGTTGTTTCTTGGGATTTTAGAAAAGCAGTTTTAAATTTTGAAAGTTTAGAAAATTATTTTAAAATAATATCTACAAATATCTAGAAAATTTTCAAAAATATTTTTGTCATTTTTCTTCAGAAATTTTAGAAATTTTTGATATGGGACCCACTAGATTTTAAAATAAAGTTGTTTCTTGGGATTTTAGAAAAGCAGTTTTAAATTTTGAAAGTTTAGAAAATTATTTTAAAATAATATCTACAAATATCTAGAAAATTTTCAAAAATATTTTTGTCATTTTTCTTCAGAAATTTTAGAAATTTTTGATATGGGACCCACTAGATTTTAAAATAAAGTTGTTTCTTGGGATTTTAGAAAAGCAGTTTTAAATTTTGAAAGTTTAGAAAATTATTTTAAAATAATATCTACAAATATCTAGAAAATTTTCAAAAATATTTTTGTCATTTTTCTTCAGAAATTTTAGAAATTTTTGATATGGGACCCACTAGATTTTAAAATAAAGTTGTTTCTTGGGATTTTAGAAAAGCAGTTTTAAATTTTGAAAGTTTAGAAAATTATTTTTATCTGAAAAAATTTTTAATTATAAAATCCTAATAAAATTGACAAGATAAATAGGTAGTTAAATTTTAAAATGAAATTATTTATTTATATTTGTCATGATGCATACTGAATAAATAAATAAATAAATAAATAATTTTAAATGGGAGATTTTAGGTAGAGATGGTAATATGGTCTAACTACCCAGTCTATTCTACCTTTATGAAAACTAATTCCATTTTTAAAAATTTTATAACATTTTTAAGATTATATTTATAAACACTATAATTGGGGCCTTGGTCCTTCTTCTCTTTGTACAGAATTTAATTTTATTATCGGTACAAAAGGCTTGATGAGATGAAATGTTCATTAGGAAAGAACAATGCTCCTTATACATTCCAATAATCTTAATGCATTCGTAATTAATAGTGTCATTATTTCTCTTGCACAGATGGCTGCTAAGAATGTTATCGCTAATCTCACCAAGGACGATAAGCTGAATGGCGATAACTCTTTTGACTAGCATCAAAAGATCAAGTATCTCCTGAGATCTTAAGTGTACTGAGACAGTAATGACAGATCCAGAACAAGGTTCTACTCTGGCTCCTAGACGTGCTGCAGAAGAGTACAATGCTTGAAAGTAAAAGGATCATTCTGCGTAGTTCTCCCTAATGAGGATCCGTGCTCTCACTGTAAAATTAGACTCATATAAGATGTCTATTCAAGATATTAAATTCCACCTTCGCATGAGGGCCTCAATAATTAGAGAACTTAGAATAGTTAGGGCTACACTCAGTAAGGAGTCGCGGATTTAGGCAGTCATCATGGCAGTGTATACTTGACTCTTGGAGTGAGGCTACTTTTGACCCACACCTCTGATGTGAAAACATTCGATGATTTGCATAATAAAGTAGAACCTGAGGCAGAGCGTTGGGTCACACTCAAGGCCAAGGACTTGTCTACTTCAGCTTTGGTAGCTGAGGTCCAAGTCACAAGGCTAAGATGCCTAAGCGAAAGGGGTTTACCAAGGGGTCTTCGTAAGGAGTTCTGAAGAAGAAAAAGCTAGCGAAGAAGGTAGTCAAGCCATTTGACAAGAGCAAGGTCAAGTGCTTCAACTACAATAACCCGGCCACTTCACATGTGAGTGTCCAGTACCGATAAAGATAACACTAAACTCAGTCTAGCATGTGTTGCTACTTCTGTGTACGTTGCTAATTTTACTTTTTCATGGATGGTAGACTCAGAAGCAATGGACCATATCTATCTGGACAGATCAGGTTTCGTAGAGTTTAGAAAGATTCCAGCTGGGAGCAGGAAGATTCACATGGGAAGCAAGTCATATGCAATGGTGATGGACATCGGTGATTACAAGCTTCCCCTCTATTTAGGGAACGAGTGGATCTGGAAGGATATTCGATATGCCCTAGCATGTGAAGGAATCTTATTTTGGTTTCGAGAATCATGTTAGGATATGACCTTTATTTTGAGAACAGTTTAGTTAAATTGGTGTTAGTAGATTCTTTGCTTTGTGTTGGATGCCAGTAGGCTCACCAGGAGTGGCCTCCTTTGGTACTCTCGCCAAGGTAGACTTGTCCACATGTGAGCATTGTCTTCCAGGTTCTGAGCCACACACTATGCAAAATAGGGTGACAATGAGGTTACTTCATTGCCCCATGTGTGACTATCAGAACCCCGCACAGAACCCGGGGTTCTGATAGGAAGCTTACTCACTCGGCACCTCCTCCATCTTGTTACCAGCATTAAATCGCTATAAATAGTGTGCAGAAAGCTAAGGGAGCATTACAAATAGTCAACAAATCATATTTTATTTGATATATGTAACATTTTCTTTATGTTTTCACCGAAAAACTTGGGAAGGAAATTACTGTTTTACAGTTTTACTTACCACCGGCGAGCAGATGGGTCCGACCTACTAGAAGATCTGACAGTATATGCTGACGTGGCACCGAACAATGCAAGCACGACTCTCGAGATCTCACGTGCCACTTGCCTTGCTCTGCCCTCCTCGGATTCCTCTCCCGCCTCTGCACGAGGTACGTGCGTCCGACTCCTAGACGCACACAGCAAACAGCATTTACAGCAAACCATAACACTGCACGTACCAGAATTTGCTCAAGATTGAGGAGTTCTGGAGCTATTGTCGGAAATACCCTCAGCTGAATGCCAAGACTTCACTATTTTGCTTTCCTAAGTTGAGGTCATTACAGTCTTTACTGATTCTGCAAGTCAATCCTTATGGGCTATTGTTAATAAATTAAAAAATTGTTTCTTCTCAAAAGAAATATAACATCATGTGAAAAGATTCATCACAAAACTTGAAAACTGCACACTAGTTTTGCATCAAAATACTCTATTTACACGAGCAGCTCCTATATACTTAAGTTGATAGAAAGTTTCATCAATCTTTATATCCATTGATTCGCTTGAGATCCGTGAAATCAAAATGCACACAAATCTCAAAGTGGGTTTTATATCTTTCACGGATCCCAAGGCAATATCAATGGATAAAAAGTTGGTGGATGACTATTCCTATCAACTTAAGTTTATAGAGCATTGCTCCTATTTATATTACCCGCATAGTTTTATGTTGGTTTTACTTTATCCACCATTTTTCATGAAAAAGTAAATAAAATGGACCATATCTATCCGACGATCGGGTTTCGTAGAGTTTAGAAAGATTCCAGCTGGGAGCAGGAAGATTCACATGGGAAGCAAGTCATATGCAATGGTGATGGACATCGGTGATTACAAGCTTCCCCTCTATTTAGGGAACGAGTGGATCTGGAAGGATATTCGATATGCCCTAGCATGTGAAGGAATCTTATTTTGGTTTCGAGAATCATGTTAGGATATGACCTTTATTTTGAGAACAGTTTAGTTAAATTGGTGTTAGTAGATTCTTTGCTTTGTGTTGGATGCCAGATTGTTGGCTTATTTGCTTTTGACCGTGACTTTTCAGAGGATAATAAAACTATTTTACTTTCTATTTTATCTTGTGTTGTGAATTCTATAATTGGATCTGATTTATGACATGATAGACTAGGTCACATCGAGTAGGACAGAATGAGTAGGCTCACCAGGAGTGGCCTCCTTTGGTACTCTCGCCAAGGTAGACTTGTCCACATGTGAGCATTGTCTTCCAGGTTCTGAGCCACACACTATGCAAAATAGGGTGACAATGAGGTTACTTCATTGCCCCATGTGTGACTATCAGAACCCCGCACAGAACCCGGGGTTCTGATAGGAAGCTTACTCACTCGGCACCTCCTCCATCTTGTTACCAGCATTAAATCGCTATAAATAGTGTGCAGAAAGCTAAGGGAGCATTACAAATAGTCAACAAATCATATTTTATTTGATATATGTAACATTTTCTTTATGTTTTCACCGAAAAACTTGGGAAGGAAATTACTGTTTTACAGTTTTACTTACCACCGGCGAGCAGATGGGTCCGACCTACTAGAAGATCTGACAGTATATGCTGACGTGGCACCGAACAATGCAAGCACGACTCTCGAGATCTCACGTGCCACTTGCCTTGCTCTGCCCTCCTCGGATTCCTCTCCCGCCTCTGCACGAGGTACGTGCGTCCGACTCCTAGACGCACACAGCAAACAGCATTTACAGCAAACCATAACACTGCACGTACCAGAATTTGCTCAAGATTGAGGAGTTCTGGAGCTATTGTCGGAAATACCCTCAGCTGAATGCCAAGACTTCACTATTTTGCTTTCCTAAGTTGAGGTCATTACAGTCTTTACTGATTCTGCAAGTCAATCCTTATGGGCTATTGTTAATAAATTAAAAAATTGTTTCTTCTCAAAAGAAATATAACATCATGTGAAAAGATTCATCACAAAACTTGAAAACTGCACACTAGTTTTGCATCAAAATACTCTATTTACACGAGCAAGGCTCCTATATACTTAAGTTGATAGAAAAGAGTGCCCATCAACTTTTATATCCATTGATCTTGCCTTGAGATCCGTGAAATCAAAATGCACACAAATCTCAAAGTGGGTTTTATATCTTTCACGGATCCCAAGGCAATATCAATGGATAAAAAAGTTGGTGGATGACTATTCCCTATCAACTTAAGTTTATAGGAGCATTGCTCCTATTTATATTACCCGCATAGTTTTATGTTGGTTTTACTTTATCCACCATTTTTCATGAAAAAAGTAAATAAAAAAGAAGCATATTATCAATAAAATCAGACCGCATATTCTCTTTAATCCAATTAGATTCAGTTTCTTTCTTACATTAATTACTTATTTATAGAGGAAATTATTTATGTAAAAACAACTCGATAATTTTATAACCAATACATGAAATAAAAATTCAAGAGAATTTGATAAGTTTGATTGTGAGAAAAATATTTCTTTTTGAATATAATGGTAAGTAGCTAAATTCTAAAAAATCTATAACTCGGTATAAATCAAGAGAGTCTAGTTGAATTGATAAGCTGCATATGAGTAAGGTTCGATTCTCCCGGGAGCACCCATAGGAATTTAATTTCCTGCCAGGCCAAAAAAATAATAATAAAGATAAATTCGATAAAGGAAAAATATCTTCCCAATTTACAGATTTCAAAAAGTAAAATCAGAAATAAAAATTTAAAAACACCCCCCAACAAAGTGCATATAATTACAGTATCTCTCAAATTAAGTAAGTTCCAAGCATATGATTTATCTCCCTCTCTCTTATCATTTCCCCTCCTTGGGAATCGAGTCCCACACAATCCTTTTTATTTCTCCCTCCCTCTCTCTCTCTCTCTAAAAACCCAAACCCAAACCCAAATGTTGTCGGAGCCAAACCCAAAACCCTCGAAAACAATGCGAAACCCGCATTCGGATCCCAACCCGAACCCTACTCGGACTCGCCTCCGCTCCCGCCGCCGGACCCGCAACCCGGAGATCCGCCCGAAAAAGGGCGGCGGCGGCGGCGGCGGCGATGCCTCGGCCGGCACCCCGCAGCTCAGGTGGAAGTTCAGCGACTCGGGTTCGGATCCTTGTCGGGTTTCGGGTAAGGAGGAGGCTGTTTCGGCGAGGAAGCTCGCTGCCGGAGTTTGGAGGTCGGAGTTGCTGGAGACTGAGGTGGGGCCCGCTGCAAAGGTATGAGCTTTTCTTGTGGTGGGGGTTTGAATGGCGCAGAAAGTTTGACTCTTGATTGGTATTCACTTTTGGGTTATTGATGGGGTGAAAAAGTTTGCATCTTGATTGCTATTTTTTATTTGGTTTATTGGGTTTGTTTTGTGGGGTTTGCTGTTTCGGAGGAAGACATCTGATTTTCAAATTTTGCATTTTTTTTTATTTTGTAGAAATTTTTTTTATGGACTACTATTATGTTCATCATTTAGTGATTTTAATGAAGCTAGAAGACGCTGATAATGGAAACTAAAGCGCATTATCCTCTTTTTTATAAGTATCTTCATTCAGAATACATAGTTTAGTTTTTATTTCCTATAAGCAATCATGATGCTATGTAATGTAATTCTCCATATTAATTCAGTTTTGCTGTAATTCTCCTAAAATGTGTCACGCTTTATGTGTATATTCTTTGTGGAACATTGTTTTAAGTTTTCCTTCGTCAAGGAAAAGGAAGAAGTTTTTGGTATCTCCCACATTTTCTAATCTTTGATTAATTGCTTGTGATTGCTTTGAAGTCCATATGAAATACTAATTGTCATATAGTAACAAAATGCGAAAATGTCTAGTTTAAGATCACCATTTTCTCTCATCCATTTTTGTTCTCTCTTACTTATTTCAGCCTAATATGAGCCATCAACAACTGCCCCATGGTTTAAAGCATGGATTTAACCCAAATTACGCCATTCTACACAAGGTAATAAACATTGCAATGCTTGTATTATTTGCCCCTTATTCCTATCAAATTCTTAAGTTCTAGTTTAATTTGGTATTCAGCATCAATCTTCTGACCCTTCAATGGAGAGGGCAACAAAGTGGGATAGCAAATGCTTGAATGCATCAAATGAGGTTTATCAATCATTCGATTACTTGAAGCTTCTTGTAGACCAGCAAATGATCCAAGCATCTAGTCTCGAAAACAAGCTCAAGGCCGAGCTAGACTGGGCAAAGGCTCGTATATCCAAGCTCGAGTCCAAGCGACACTCTTCGAATAAAAAGATGGAACATATCTTGAAAAAACACGCAGAAGAGAAGGCAACATGGAGAATTAGAGAGCATGAGAAGATTCAAGCTGTCATTGATGGGATGAAAGATGATTTGAGCTTTGAGAAGAAGAACCGAAGAAGGACAGAGATTCTAAATTCCAAATTGATTGATGAGCTCACCGAAGCCAAGAAGTCAGCAAAGAGATTCTTTCACGACTATGAGAAGGAGAAAAAAGCACGAGAGCTCCTCGAGAATGTTTGTGATCAGTTAGCAAAGGAAGGTGGAGAAGATAGGGAAGAAGTTGAAGAATCGAAGAGGGAATCTATAAAAGCACGAGAAGAATTAGAGGAAGAGAGAAAAATGTTGCAAATGGCTGAAGTATGGCGAGAAGAGAGGGTTCAGATGAAGCTAATTGATGCTAAATTAGCTCTAGAAAACCAATGTTCACAACTTAAAATGCTTCAAAACGAACTAGAATCCTTTTTGAGATCAAGAAATCGTATTGAATTTGATGATCCTGAGATCAAAGAGGCGGAATTGCTAATTAAGGCAGTAGCTGAATCTATTAAGATTCAAGAAATGGAGGAGTTCAGATACCAACCTCCACCGGCTTCAGAGGATATACTTTCTATATTTGAAGATATACAACAACGAGAAGAACCTAAAGACAGGGAAGTCGAGCAATGTTCCTCTAAACTCCATACAGTTAGTCCTGCAACTGACATTTTCTTAGCTAAGCCTACAAATTGTAGTGCAGAAGAAGATGATAGTGAGTGGGAAACTTTGAGCCGTGGCGATTTAGGCTCAAGCAATTCTCTTGAAGGCAGTGACGAAACCAATTGTGGGATTAATGATGATTTGAGAAAGAGTGTGTCTTCTATATCAAAGCTTTGGCCGGCGTCCACTGACAATGTCAAAAATTACAAAAAGACATCAGTTGAGGTTTCAAAAGAGAAGATTTCAAATGGAGGGGTGAATGATATAAACTTTAGTCCGTCAAATTTAGAGCAATGGAGCTCACCTGAATCGGTGAACCCTCATGTGACAAAGGGGATGAAGGGATGTATCGAATGGCCAAGGGGTATTCATAAGCAAAGCTTGAAGACTAAACTCATTGAGGCAAGATTCGATAGCAACAAGGTTCAGATTCGCCATGTCCTCAAACAGAAAATTTAGCATCAAAGCTGAAGCCCTGAATTCTGGCTGGATTTTCTTGGCATCCATCAGGTGAAAACTTCAGATTCATTATGGTGCAAATCTTTGTAAAATGAAGGTTTTGGTAGGTATATTAGTTGCTTTATGATTAACCCTTTTGTAAATGAAGAAGAGGGCTGTCCAAGAACAAATACCCTCTCTGTATTTTGTTCGTGTATCCCTATAAAATGAGGTTCTATGTGATGTTTCTTGTACGTTCATTCAATTTAAAATTCAAAGCTCAAACCTCTTTCATCAATCAGTATGATGTGAATTGAGAATTTCTACACTGACTATGTTGTGTTTCAGAAATGAATGGAGTACTTGAAATATATGTCCACAATTATTCGGGCAATTGCATGCATCTGTTGATGTTAGCATGTGTTTTCTGTCTAGATGTTGGAAGATGTAACAATGCACTAGATTGATTGCTTAGTTTTTGATTCTATGAGCTGTATCAAGCGGAATCCTATGGAAGGAAGAAAAGAAGGCTAATTGATGAAGTTTCTTTATCAATGTCAATATCAACAAGGACATTTAGAATGAGAGAAATGAGATGTAGACTTTTTTGTAGACATACAAACAAGCATCACAAATGTGACCATGTTGGTGTCAATGTTTCTAAACTATTGTGTGCATGTTCCCCTATGACAATGCCCATGTTTGGTGGGCAAGGTGCAATGTCCCATCAATTCAATAGATTTTTGGATTTATGGTAAATGCAAATTTTTTTTGGCTTCTTTCCATATTGTAAGATCAAATGCTTGGGGGAAAAAATCGTTTCGTAAGGGTCAGTTTCCAACTACCTTCTACACTAGTTTTGACCTAAATCAGTTTAGTTCTAGGGGAGGAGAGGACCAAAACAAAACAAGTTTAACGTCAAAATATGAGCTAACAAAATCATTTCGAGTCATAGTCCAGTCTTTTGCCAAACTAGAGCCAGGACTCACTCTGGTTTTGTTCCACTAAACTAGTATTAAGTGAAGTTGTCAAATAGGCCCTAAATCGAACTTGTCAATTGTTGTGTGGACGTTGCTGCAAATCGTCACTCAGGGTGAATCATAACTATTTATACTGATCAGAAATTTTAAAGTCCCTTACAATTGCTCAAGGCCTCTGAAGTTGTGATGCGGATTAATAGTTAAAATCTTTACTCAAACATATCATCATATGTTGAGCACTCTCTTCATCGTGGTATCTTTTTTCTTTAAATTTCTAGGTGGGTATAAGCGGCAGGTGAAATTTGAAGCTCCATTATCCTTTTGAAAGCATTCATTTTTGTTGCATCAAAACTCAGAAATTATGGTGACGAACATTAAGAGTTACAATTTTACTCTAACAAGAAATACTCATTTTGTATTGTCACATGGGAATTATATAACAAAACCCATAAGGAGGATCAACATATCTGCCATGATTTCAGGTGGATCAGCTGAAAAGCACATGGGGATGCCAGAGTTGTAAGGTTCTCTGCTAGATCAGCTTAATCTCAACTTAGGTTCTTATCAACAAAGTAGGTTGTTATGGAATTTTTAACAATATTTAGACTATTTAAGTAGTTATAGCCATGTTATTTGCAGTGGTAGCCTTTGAATAGATCGACAGCAAATAATATCCAACATTTTGTGGTTTTGATTTTTAATTGCATGTATTCTTCAATTTATGGCTTATATTGCCATTACAGGATTGTTTATAGGCGCAAGTCTCGGTCAACTTGGCTGCATTTATTTTCACAAGAAAAAAAAAGGAAAAAAAAAAAAAAGATCATTTTGACAATGGCAGCTGTAAGAAAACTGTGTTAGTTGTGTTACTACAAAACCAACAGATGGAATTGCCACCATATTTCGCAAATTGTAACTGCAGTTGTAAATTATACAACGAAATAATTATTCTATATGTAATTAAGTAGTTTGTGGGACATTAAATTATGATTCATTTCTATTTGATCTGAAGTAATTAAAAAAAATCAATATTGCATCAGTTTACTATATATCTTGGAGTTGAAAATTCCAAATAACTACTGTGGAAATTTGAACAGGGTGCAATTAATTGCAGTTTCCCATTGCAAATAAGTTATTTTGCACTAGATAATTCTTGTATAGCAATTTGAAGATCGTTATGCAGAGTATTTTGTGGTGGTGTTTAATTACCATATCCTTGCTAATCCACACAATGCCTCTACAAAAGTTTCATGTCACATAGTCCAGATCAAATTTTACATTGTATTATTCAAAGCATTCCTCCTCTATGCTAGCCTGAAATAACCTGAATCAAAGTTTAGAGCAAAATTTTAACAATCATGATATCACCAGAAACATCATCACAAATTGCATACATTTCTCCTTATGACTGTTCTTCAAGTCCACAATTTATTGTATTTCAACACGACATCAATCGGTTACTGATTTATCAGAACATTCTATTCTGTAAAAGTTTTGGTTTGTCCGGAATAAATAAAAGTTCTTAATGATTATCACAACATCAAACTCAACTTCGATTGATACAACCTTTCATTGCCTCCAGCAAACTGAAGTGACTCTTACTATCTGTATTCTTGGAAATTCACATGGCCAGTAGCTTGTGCATGTTCCACTGCTTCCTGATTATCGAAAAACCATATCTTCATTCATTAGTCTATAAATAAATGAATAAACGAAGCACGTGAAAAAGGTGAAATAAGCAGTAAATCAGGTAGTTTTTTTTGGGTTTGAAATAACCTTTTGGCCAATCAAACCAGCTTGGCATACTCCACAACGCAAGGTGAAATTTGCAGTATCGGTGTAACTCCTCTTTCTGAATTGGAGACCATGTGATGAATTAGAACTAGAAACATTTAATAAGGGATACTATGTAATTCCAAAATTTTGAAAAAAAAAATCAGAAGCCTCAAGGAATTTGATATGAAAAAAGGAACACTAACACATGAAAATAAAGAAAGGGAAAATAAACTCGTAATCAGCATTAACACTGGAATACTGGATTGTTGTGTGTGATCTTTCTTCTATGGAAAGTATTGTTAATTCTAGTTTCCCAAGTGAGCCACAGGGCATCTCAACATTAATGATTTTATGAGATTCACCTTATTATAATAGATCATTATAGTTCTGATGCATATAAATATATCCAACAGTACACAGGCAAAAAATAAATTAGATGCGTCAGAAAAATTATAACTCCTCCACATTGTCTAACCAAGGAGTTGTTCTACCGCAACCAATGAATTTGGACGTGAGGGAACTTCTGTGACTGCCCCTAATGAGGACACATGGTAGAGGGTTTATCATCTGGTCTGGTTTTGATTAGACGAGCTCTCTATTTGTAGTGGTTAACATTCAAACATCATCTAAACGAAGCTGAAGTTGTTCTAGATATGAGCATGTATGCACTTTTTGTTTATGCAAATTATGATCATAAATTTCCTAAGTTAAGCTATGTTAGAAACAAAATATATTACATATTTTATCAAGTTGTTGAATGTTGTAACCTTTTTGCATAAATTTCATATTTTCTTTTAATATTTATGATTATCGAGACAAAATCACTATAGACAAATATGTTTTCAATTGTTTAAAGTTTAAAATTTTCACTTTCCCCCGCGTCAGGCGGGGGCTATTTGCTAGTTAACCAGATTTACAAACTTTTGGATAAATTTTTTACTATTATTAACAGTACATAGGCAAGTGTACCACAGGGCAGTCTTTTACCTTTTATAACTCCGAAGACATAATTGATCTAATAACTGTTCTTCAGATTTACAGATCCTTTACTATTATTAACTATCTGTGTGTCTCTGTCTATGCATCATTTAGTTTCATGCACTATTATATTAGCAACTAAGCATAGTATCTAATGAATCAGAAGCAGTTGAAGCTTCTTCGACCTAATGATTTTGAGAAAAAACGATAATATCATAAGGGGGTTATCGGTGCCCCGAGGCTTAAGTACATAATGCGGCATAGAAGCTCAAGTACATAATGCATTAAATAAGCTCATTTTAATTAGAAAGTTGATTTGAAGTTCTTACCTGTTAGCATCTTTAACAAGATTTAGAGCAAGATTTTCTACAGCTCCAATCGTCCGATCTCTATTGACAGGAAAAATTGTTTGATCAAACTCTTCAGGTGCTCCTTCAGCTGGAGACATCTGAAAGATATTTATAGCAAATAAGCACTTAAACAATACGTTATCTAATCCTTTCTCTGTAATGATATAGTTAATAGCTTTGTTGAGACCTCAATATGAAAACTTACGGCTAATGCATCATAATGAAGGCCATCATAAATAAGCATAACCCTTTCTTGATATTTCTTTTCCTGTTCCCATAAACAACCAATAATACATCACTAAAGGACTAGAGAGAAGATATATGGTTAAAGCATGCAGGCAACTAACCTGGCCATATAAATCACATCGTAATGTTTGAATGTCATATGCTGCGATTTCACGACCATAATATTGCGATAGTATAGAAAGCTCGATGGCACCTGTGACATCAAAGATAAAGGAAATTTAATGAAAGCAAACAAATTTAATCATATTGAAGAAGGAAAGTGCTTCCTTCAGGAACAAAATTTGTCACAGAGTAACTTGTGAAACAAAAAACTTAATAAAACATGTGTCAGAATGATACATGAGATTTAAGATTAAAGCTATATCTTGAAAAGCTTTGGTAAATTGGTATGTCGAACAATTTATGCTTAAGAAAATTTAAGAAAACATTTGAGGAGTGCAAAATTCATGTTATTATTGTACTAAGCTCCCAAATTTTGGGGATAAAAGCTTCATTGATGTTGCTTTTATTACTCAAAAAGAGTGTTCACATTGGTTTAGACTTCAAGAATAGGTTCTTATACTGTCCCTTATATTCCTTCTTTTAAATTAATGTGATACAAATTTTTAAAAAGAAATGCATATTGAACCTCACCTCCCCACTTCTCAGGATCCAGAATCCAAGTGCAGTATTCCTCATTTGATTTGCCAAGAAATGCTTCATTATATTTAACGGGATCACTCGCCACTGTTGCAGCTATAACCTTCAGGAGAAAGAGAGCAAAAAAGGTTTTTTTTTGTAAGCTGTTATCGATAAAGAGGACAATCAGAAATGGCTAACACATGATAAGAATAATCCAAGATAATCTTTTTTTTAAAAAAGTAAAAACAGAAAAGGACAATAAAGTTTTCCAGATTATAATCTGCTGCATTTTTTTTAAATATTATCAAAATGTTTAGATAATTTTGTCACAATGCTCAGATTATTCCAATTTTCTTATCTATGTACGACATGGGACACAGATGGTCTGATATTCAAATAAACTGATCTAGAATATATTAATCATTTCAAACTATACATCAAGAAACATTTTACCCAATAAAACGTTCCCATTTTAAAACTACTAGAATATACCACTCATGCATGGACGATTGAAACCTAGGTTGCATGGAAAAAGGTACAGATACTGGTGCGGGTACAGGACATGGCAAATTGTAAAATGTAGGGTACAGGGAAACGACCAAATACAACTAAATTAATAATATACATGAGATCATTATTTTTCTTCAATTCATGTATTATTAGAACTAAAATTCCAATCCAATTTTTAGGTTACATTTGTTATGTTGATTACTATAAATTGGAAACTGCTTGTTTTTTAACTAGACACCGTCTATTTAAAATCATAGTTGTGAACTTGGGTATAGGCTAAACGAACCCAACCCATGGCTAACGAGTTTCAAAAAATGACGCAAAATGTAGGATATACGTCCGAGTATATGACAAGTGTTCTAAACTGAAACATCTACGAGCACGTCTGAATAGATGCATGCATATATCCAAGGAGTGTCCATGGAGTTTTGGTATGGGTACGGGTCGGGTACGGGTACCGCTTCATGATAGAATCATAGAAGTACCCGGGTAATGTAGACTGAAACATGGATTTAGATATAAGATTGATTTGCTTTGCAGATGGAAATGTTAAGATCTTAACCGGTCACTACCTGGATACTCTAAATTCTGTGTGTTTTAATTTGTAAGCCATTGAAGACTATTGAGGACATAATTGGATACTAAAATGATACTTCAAATCATATGTATGATCATGTAACCGTCAAATTGCAATAATAACATTTTTATATGTAAGATTTCAGAATGTATTAGGTATTTGATTATCGAATTGAAAGGTTGACAATAATGATTGCATGTGCATGTATATAACATAGTAGCATCCACGATATATTTTGATAGCTCCAATGACTCAGCATTTATGGTATGTAGCATTTATGATAGGAAAGTAACATTATTAACATTAAACTGTGACCTACACTAAAAATTTTAGTTGCTATGTACCGTATACTTCATGTTAGTTTCTAGAAATTTTCTTTGGTCAGTGAAGAAAATCATGAAAAATAAGTAGTTTCTCTTGCAATGTTTTATGGCTAAGTATGTTTATTTAGCTCATTGGCTTATTATGTCCAACAAAGAATCCACGAGTAATATGTTTCAAATTAGCTCGTTGGCTTATTATGATCCAACAAATAATACAATGGCAAACCTTATCCTTTTTCCCTTATCATCATGACTTTCTAGGTCCAGGAGAAATTTGAATGTTTCTACTGGCAAGTTATTTTAAGTGATCTTTAAGAGAAAAAAAGTTTGCAAATTTATATGCTTAAAGTCATCAAGGCAACTAAATGAAGTAACATCACATGAAAGGAGGAATATGCAAAATGAAAAATAGGAAAGCTTAGAGCATGAGTAATTCGAAGAGAATAACTCCAAATTGAGAAATGCATTGATAATAAGAAATCAGTGATATTTTGCTAGGGCTTAGTACTAAAGGACCCTGTTCATTGACTTCTGAATAATGAAAAGAAGAGAAGAAAGTGAATTAATGAAGTCCCGAATTACTAAATGTATTGCTGTATTTCTGGCATGATTGGCTGAGTGTTTACAGCAATAATTGCATAGTATGAAATATAATTTTTCTATTGTTCTCCTTCGGAGAATAAACTTAACAAAACAATACCAGTACACATGGATTTATTTATATCTGAACTATATAGTGTATAGATTGTAACGCTCCTCAAAAATTTGGAAGTAATGACCAATATAGAAGGTATTCCCTAATGTAAACTTGTGGAGACACCTCCTGAATAGAGATTTAGAGTCAAATCTAGTATGGATTGCATAAAAAGCATATGCGCAAGGGCACATGCATGATACTCATTGGTACTTGTCATACATCCAACACCTTGAACCAGGATTGAGATAGTTGATTCCAGGACCCGTGGTGTATTGTTTTCATGGTTTACATGATTGGAGATTTACAACATACATAAAGCAGCATGTGTATGATTTATTATTATGAACCTTGAGGTTACATTGTATTTTATCCTTCTACGGAAAGAATTTGTTCAGAACTTAAGATTTATTCTGTAGTGTCTGAATTTTCTATTTATTCCATCTATATGAGAGCTAAAACCAATTAGGATTGCTTTCTCTTTCCAAGTTCTTTATGCACGTCCAAAATGCATCTGTATAAATGCAGTAAAGACTTGATAAGCCTCTAAAACATGTGCCACGCTATACTAGCTGCGTAGATCAGACCTATTAGAGTCAATTCAAGAGCTATTTAATCCCATTAAGTCAAAGTAGTCAAACATTTGGCTCCATATATTAATGATATGAGCCTTAGACATTTTTTCGAAAACAAGAAGTAATGATTTTAGGATGTCTATTAATAATTTAAATGAGCATATATGGTAATACATAATCGCTATTGTTGTATCTTTGTTGTGCCCGTGTCCTATTTTGATTATGGAAGGCATTGTCCTATCCTATGATATGTCGGACACTTCCCAAACAAAAGATTGACATGTCTGATTTTGTAAATGGTACTTTTACCTCAAAAATCATATACTTGGCAAAAGCTAAGTATTTTATGAATTATTTTACTAAAATTAGGCTCTTCCATATGTAAATAGCAACAGGTACCTACTTATACGAGCCAGGTTATATTAGAAAATCACCAATCCAAATTAAAGAAACAAAATCTAATAAAGCACTATCTATCAGAAGAAAATCACTGATCAAAATTAAGAAAGACTGTATAAAAGGGGAATTTTGCAACAAGAAAACAATCCCATTTGCAGATAGATATCTTCTCTCCATAAACTTGTATTCAGTATTCAACAGATTTTCAATATTCTTGAGATGAATAGAGGCCATCGAAGCAGCAAACACACTCTCTACTGCCAAATGACACATCAAGATATCTAACTTCTAAGAGCACCTTTCGCTACATGAAGAAATTAGAACCATAATTCAAGAACCGATGAAAATAAATTTAAGTTCATGACGGCAGGCAATCAAATGCACACTAGTCATTTTGTTCTGAATTGAAATTCAAAAAAGGCATAAATAACATAGTATGTAATAAACTCTCATAGTTAACTGTAGAAGCACCAATTTTAGAATATAGTTAAATGTTGGACAAAGATTGTTATACATGTGTATTAACAATGAAGTTCGACATTTTATCTGAATCCTTAGTCAATGGTAATAAATCAGGAAACGCAAGATAACAAGACAAATATACCCTTCAAGAACAGATATAATAAGCTTAAGACTTGGCACAGGATTCACCATTTTCATGTACATAAGTATTGAATGGCCAATTAAGGCATTCACTGGAAAGCATTAAGTGAGGAAATCAGCAAATTGAACTTTGTTGACAGATGATCAATAAGAAACCTGTCTTAATTCGGCAGCTTTGTGCTTGTCATGGTCCATCACATATCTGAAATATAAAATGGGTAAATACCTTAATTGTCCAACAGATTGAAAACTCTTCAGGCAATAGAAACTAGAGCATAATTGATACTCACCCAACAGCATTGAAAAGGCAACTATTATCTGAGGGAATTACTCTCCTCACAACAGTACCTTCCATTTTATTAGATCAACACCTAAAGGGAAAGCAACAAAAGAAAAGAAAAGTTACTTTAGTTCTTAAAAACAAAAAACAAACCATCTTAAAGAGGGATATCTAGAGTACACAATGAGTAACTACTAAGTAACCTCCGATAGCAAATTAACAGAAAAAAATAGACTTCTTTATAATAGCTCATGGATGATTTAGAGAAAAAAATGTATCAAGCCCAGCCAGAATTCCTCTGAGAAACATAATAAACGGATCTCACAAGGAACATAAGTTTCTAAAAGAAACTCTTGGCCAGAGAGCTCTTTGACATTAAGAGCACAAAATTTGTATCTAAACTCTACATGAGTAGCGCAAACACAAGGAAATGAGACCCTCAACTACAAAATATTAGACTTTCGAGTTCCAAAGCTTACAGAATTCTCCTAATGAGGCAAAACATGGAACTGACTCCTTCAAATGTATCAACTTTTCCCTGGTGAATGTTGTTATTGATGGGTTATCTGTTAACTTAATCTCCTAATGAAATTGTTTAATCACTTGAAAAGCATACTTGAGATAGAATTTCTAGTAACCAACTCTACAATCTACATCAGTCCCTTAGCCAGAGACTACATTCGGAGCCCCTCCCATCTAATTTCTCTATTAACAAATGTCAGTATTAATCTTTTACTAAATTAATTTGCCTAAGCCCCCAGTTCATTATAATTTCCAATCTTAACTAAAAGATTCAGAAAAGATATTTATATCATAGTTAAATCAATTTTTATCCAAATAAAATCTCAAACCCCAAATAAATAGAATCAACATCTTCCCTTTAAAGCTTATGGAAACTCAGTGCAATATTCTTATTTCCTAAAACATCTTGTTATATTATAATTACATTACAAACTCTTATTTATTTATTTTCTTAGGAAATCCAAGCTAAGAAAAACAATACAAAATAGCATACAGCCAAGATGCGGATTGAAGAAATAAATTCCTCGAAAAAATTGAGCAACAATCTACATTATTATCCAAGCTAAAGTATATTTCTTCAAACAAATCAAACAATAAAAATTAAATTTTTAACAAATAGACACAAAAAACCCCCAAATCTTCTGAAACCAAGATTTAGATTCAGAAAACAAATTTTTATTACTTATTCTTGCAACAATTTTTTTTTCCCAAATCAAATCCAAGATGAACCTAAACCCAGCTCAGAAAAGAAATCAACAGACCCATAAATAAACAGAGGAAAATTGACAGAAGCAAGCTGAGAAACTCACCAAAATCTCTGGGTCTGGAGCTCTTGGGTTCGTTTCTTTTCTCCTCCTGAAAAAACAAAAAAAAGCAAAAAATGTTTTTATGTAACGTTTTAGCTTTTATTGCGTAATCATGACACGAATCCAAGCAAAATCTCATGGGGAGCATGCGCAGAGTTGCCACGTTGATATTACTTTATTACCCTTCTGACTGAAGGCCTGTATTCTTATAAGCAGAGGAAAGAATATAAAGTTTTTTTTTTTTAATATGGGGTTGGAGATAATTTGTTATTAGTAAATTTTGATATTTATGGAAAACTAGGCTTTCCTTGTTTGTGTAAAAAAATAAAGTTATTTGAAATACAATGACTTGATGTGGGTGTCAATTTATATGTAAAATTAGATAAATATGCAATTTGTGATGTAATAATAATAAGTTGATTCCGTTATACTCTCACTTTTGCTATTGGATTTGGATCTTGTTGACGAGCAAATGAGCAAAGTGAATTTTTTTTTTATGATTTATTTTGGATATATTGACTATGTGAAATGAATAAGTAGCTAGAATGAGTGTACTTATTTGGAAAAATTGCAGCAGTTGATAAAAAGTTAACAAAAGGAGATGGTCAAACATAAGTTTTAAAAAAATTAAGCTATTGAGCTAGTTTATTAATTAATACTAATATCCCAAGCTGCATCAATGAAATCATTTCGATTTTAGGAGTCCAACAAATGCAATGATTAGCTTTGTTGAAGATCTGCAATATTCTCTAACTCTCAATAGAGGGGTGTACATTCTATCAGATCGCCCTAATAGAATGAAATAATTTATACCATTCACGGCTATTTGTGAGGTTAGTCTGAAAATTTTAACTCTTCTATTAATAACTCAAGTCATCTTATTTTCATCGCGGTGATTCTGATAGGACCCGTGTACTCAATAGAGTAGAGACCTTTTAGACAAAGTTTTCAAGATGAATACACCACCATCTGAATTGACGGGCAAAAGAATTGCTACTTCGCTATCACTTTTAGCTTTTATAGCTTATACCCAACTAAAAAGTAGGAATTTATCAGGTAAAAGAACCAGAAATTTATTTGATCCAATTAGGATAATTTTCCATGATTTAAAATTGAAACTACAGTAAAAAAAAAAACATAAGCATGTACTTCAGCAAAGAGAATGGCAAGCAGAAAAACAAACAGAACTAATCCAGCAAGAATTCAACTACATTCTCTCTCCTTCTCCGAGATGAACAGTACAATCATCAGTTGCTGAGAACACAATCAGAGGCTCATTCTCATGAACTCCAACTAGCAGTTTCTTCGCTCAATGCTTTTACAGAGTTCAGGTGAGAATGTCAAAAGGAAATAGCTTTATAAAGCTGCAATGCATTCAATCTCAATCTTAGCGTCCAAAGGGAGTGCAGCTACTTGGTAAGTTGATCGCGCTGGTGCTGGCGATGAGAAATCTGCACCATCAAAAATCGAATGTGTTAATAAAAACATATTATTACAAAATAATGAATAAGATGGGGTGTTTGCTGTCCCCTCTTCTTTTGGGGTAACCAAAAGATGCATATATTTAAGAGTCGAATATTGTTGTTTGATGAAAGGACAAATACTGTGATGAAAAAGCATTTGTCTGTCAATAGAAGAAATATTTAATAAAATGGAAAAAAAAAGGAATTTGTATGACTTTAGGAAACTCACATTTTCCATAAATTTCATTAACTTTCTTAAAATCCTTTAGATCAGCCAACCTGCAAAAAAAAGGTGATGTTACGTAACCAATAAAATTTTCACTTCTCAGTTAATCTCAAAAGTGAAAATTAAAATGAGTCAATGAAAAACTTTTTCCTACATGATTGTTGTCTTCACAACTGAGGAATAACCAGCGCCGCTAGCTTTCAGAATTTCTCCCATATTCTTCAGGACCTACAAATTATCAGACAACCAAATCATGATCAACCATATAATAAATACTCAGTAACGTGCCTTCGAAAACGAAAGTATGTGGGTTTTAATGATATGCAGCATCATAGGCATGATTTCTGGTCACCATACATCATCTGAGGAATGATGAGCATATAAGGACTGTTTTTCCGTTCACTGAGCCCAAATGGATGTTACCCTTTGGATGACTTTATCTATGTTGGTGAACTTGGTAAGACAAAATAAGAGCTAAGAAAACACAGCTCAAGCCTAAAGAAAGAATTTTAGATCAATTTTAGAACAGAAGTCTAAAGAAAGAAAAAAGGAAAAAAAATAAAAGAAAAACAGAAGTCTGCTAAAGAAAGAAAAAAGGAAAAAAAAAAAGAAAAAGAAAAAGAAAAACAGAAGTCTGCTTAGGCCCATAAGTAGCCATATATTAGAATTAGTTGAGGGGCTTAATTTACAAAAGGATTATAAACAAGAAAGACTAAAGGTTCTAATTTGAACTTTCAATTGGAAATATAATATTAATGTGTTCCAAGGTTAACTATATTTCACTGTCTTGTGCAAGGAATTGTTCCTTGATTGCTTAGTAAACACTAACCAACGCTCTCTAAAATCACCCAACAGGAATGAGTTGAACAGTTTAAATGGAAAAAATGAAAAATTCCCCAACCTCTCCTTGTAGCATAAAACATGCAGTCGTAAGGTCAGAAGGCTTGTCTTATATGACTGTCAATGAGACAATAAGGGTATAAGCTTTATTTTATCATTATTCAGAAGTGATGGCTAATTAAACCATGTGAAGTCACCCTACCTAACTGAATATTTGATGAAATTTGGCAACAAAACAACCTGTAGGATACAAAGCTAAAGACATTGTGAGTAAAGCAACAGCATCCTACATAAATTACACATTAGACATAACCTTTAGCTTGTGAACTTCAGGTCTACATGTATCTGTAATGATTTCCTCTTATAACATTGAAACTTGGAGAGTTCAAAAAAGTGAACGATGATATGGAAGTATTTAACACAAGAGAATTTAAGGACAGACATACCATACTTGATAAAGCAAATGATATGTATTTAGTTACTCAGAACGGGGATTGTTAGCTTGGGACACTGCCCATGAGGCTAGAGTGAGCAACAAGCTGCATAATACTGCACAACTTTCTCATTCTTTTGGGATTCTTCAAGAACATGGTGACAAACCTGGTCAAGAAAGTAGGCTCTAAGAGGGAACAAGCCTGGTTTAGGCATCTAACCAGGATAATTAAGGTTTCATCCAGAACTTGAAAATAAGTAAAGTAATTAAAAAATAATTAAAAAAAAAACCTCTCCTCCATGGCACGTTATTCTTCACTTAAACTAGGCATGCTTTGGCTAGAAACAGTCACTTGGTTCTCTCCCAATAAGAGTGGACAATTATTTCTCTAAATTGGCTTCTCACTTCATTGAAACAACGTTGAGTATCATCCACGAAAAAAATGACCAACGCTATTTGTAGAGAAATTTGCAGGTGGAATTTAAGGACCTTAAAGGAAATCCTGCAGTACTAGACTGATAGATCGCTGGATTGGTCTAAAAATTTATTCACCATTAAAAAAAATAGATGGTATAAGCGGAGGGAAAACCATTTCATTTTTTAGATAATTGTCGTAGGGGCATTCTCACAGATAAATAAACTGCAAGGTCCAGAAGCTTTCAACAAGTGCCCTGATTGAGGTACAATCGATTCATGAACGAAAGAGAAAAATTGTGACGCCAATCCTAATGGATTGAAGACCATACAAACAAGTATACAATCTTACAAGTAGTTTACCAAAAGTGAAACACAAAATTTCTACATTAAGTACACAGATTTCTGTTACCTGCTCAGTTTGATCTTCTACGGTATCAGACACAAACTTTCCCGTCTGCAAATGAAATGGCAAAGAATTAGTCTGAAGATTCAAGAGTATGACACATTGATGGAGTGTGGATCATCAATGGTGTCGATCTGATGTATTCTAAGATTATAGAGAAAGAACAAACCTCGGGAACAAGGCCGAGCACACCGGAGACAAACACCAGGTTATTAGCTTTAATAGCCTGAGAATAAGGTCCCAATGCTGCAGGTGCCTTTTCAGTTTGAACAACTTCTTTCTTATCTAATCTCGAGATAGAAGCCAAAATTAGTACTTGGCGCCACGCAACCAAATGAAATGCACATAAGATAAGAGTAAAGGAGATACTGCTGAATTTATGGCAGGAAACTGAATCAAACTTGTTATGGTGAAAGTTAAGCATAAAACCGGAAGCGAATCAAAACTAGATGTGAAGTAGAAGGATAGTGCAGACCAAATCACCACATGTTAAGCTATTTACGTTTCGAAAAACAGGCAGAGAAGTCGGTGGTTCTCTCTATTTAACAATCTAGTAGATTTAATAAGCAGGTAGAACCATGGATAGTAGACTAGGATGCAGATTCAAGATCCTCTTTAATGCAAAAAAGAACTATATATGTCAATGTAAGCAGCTACATTGAGTCAGACGTAAACTACTAAGCATGCTACATTACCCACGATATTATAACTCATCGTTCATCAGCAGTTGACTGAATTTTACTTTGCGATATTAGGTAAAAATTAAATTTTCCTGTAATTGGCATTTTAAAAAAATTTAACACTCCCAGTTTCTTTAAATTTTAAAAAAACCCATGCATGGTGATAATCCGCTTCTATTTCCACCAAAACAACAATTTGGTCTTACAAAACTAGTAAAATACCAATTATCCGCAGGTCACAAAAAAATAATAGCATCTGTGATTTGGGATTTGAAACACTTAAGAACACTCAGCTAGAGTTTAGGGTTTATGACCAGTAAAAAAATATCTATACACTAATCACCTCTACTTCTAATTTTTCAATCCATGAACTGATCAAGTTCTTTCCTTTCCCCAAAATTCTAACGAAACATCCAACAAAGCTA
The DNA here is from genome assembly GCA_012295165.1 of Asparagus setaceus. Classification (NCBI taxonomy): domain Eukaryota; kingdom Viridiplantae; phylum Streptophyta; class Magnoliopsida; order Asparagales; family Asparagaceae; genus Asparagus; species Asparagus setaceus. The sequence goes on along the minus strand of CM022701.1, from coordinate 97,226,824 downwards.
CAAACTTTATCAGCAAACAGAAAAAAGAAGAGGACATCAACCCAAATTAACCACCGACCAACCAAAAAAATACAACACAGAAGCCAGCGAGGGGGTTATCTGCAATTTTAAAAAGAAAGAGGGGATAATCGAAACAATCACCAACGGCGGCGGCGGAGAAGGAGGCGGAGGCGCAGGCGAAGGGGAGCCGAGGGCGGGAGGCCGAGAGTGCAGCAGAGCGCAGGAACTTGGTTCCGGCGAGCGTGACGCAGCAGATCCCGGCGGCGGCGAGGGGGCGGCGGAGGTCGGCGGCCGGCGAGGATGCCTGCGTCATCATCGATTTCGCTGCAGCAGACCACGCCATTGGGAGATTCGGAGGTCTCTGGCTGCTCAGCTCGGAGACTTTTTGTTTGGTTGTTTGTTTGTTTGTTTTGTCTTCAATGAGACTGTGAGAGTGTATTTATAGGGAGTGATGAAAATGTAATAAAAGTATTGTTAGGGCAATGGATTAGGCTAATTAGATGGAAACAATTTTTCTTTTGGGATTAGGTTGCAAACTAGTAATTTTAACAAGTGCTTTTTAGATATTATCCCCTTAAATCATAAGTAATTTGCAGTAGCCCCTTAAATCTTCATATTTTGATATTAGCCCCTCAAATAGCTATAATATGTTGAAATGAGCCCCTATGGTTAGGTGCATATTTTGATATTAGCCCCTCAAATAGCCATGATGTGTTGATATGCGCCCCTCATATTAACACATCATAACAACTTGAGGGGCTAATATCAAAATATGGAGATGTAAGGGGCTAATATCAAATTACGTTCAATGTAAGGGGGTAATATCTAAAAATCCCTTTTAACAATTTTGGGGATTTTTATAACAACCAAGTTTTATTAGTAAAAACCAAAAACAAGCCCTAAAGCCCATTAAATAGGCAGCCCATGGCTGTACAAAGTGGGCCGTGGCCCATGTCAGTATGACATTGTGCTGATGTAAGAAAGTAAAACCACCCCCCTTGATTAGCCCAAAAAAGATAAAAAAAACATCACCTTTAATTCATCTTCTTAATCATCACGGAGTAATCAAATCTTGCACAATCTCTCATTCAAAACTTTAGGTAGGGTTACACAATCATCTACTTTATTACCCAGCTCTCTGTGAATGTTAGCTCATAGAAACTAAGGTGGATTCTAATCTTTCCCATTCTATTATATCAATTATAGTCGTATATGGTTTGATAAGTGTTCCGTATCTATGGCATGTCTGTTCCCAACTTCTAATTATAGTTCGAACTCGGGACTTGTCCTTCGTACCTGAGAGTTCCCGCCAAGGTTTCTCCTCACAAAAAATAAATAAATAAATTACATTAAGTGACATTACATATGAAATGAATAGAATGGATTTTTTTTTTTATATAAATAGATGATTTTCATCAGAAGATAGTTTGCTCATAGTGTGAAAACTTCCAAATTCAATATTATCACAATGGGAACAAGCAAATGCGCGCCAATGAGTACCTCAACAACCCCACTTACCAAAATCAAAACCCACAATCACTTAAACTTCACACTCCCTCCACTATCCCCTAGTGCAATATGATACATGTCACTCCCTCGTCCCCTCATTCACAATCCCCAAAATGACCATTTTCTCCTTCATTCCTCCTATACATGCTCACCCTCACTAGTCACTAGCCATCCACCACCTCAACTCAAAACATAACTCAAATGCATTTCTCCAAGTCCCTCTCCTTCCTCCTCCTCCTTCTCCTCCTTAGTTCCTCGGCCCACGGCGCCGGGGAATGTGGTCGGGTTCCGGTCGCAAACGTGGCGATCCGCATGGCTCCGTGCGCAGGGGCGTCGCAGAATGCCCGTGCACCGGTATCACCTCAATGCTGCGCCGCGGTGGCGAATATTGGCCGGAATCCGAAGTGCCTGTGTGCTGTTATGTTATCTAGCACGGCGAGGAGCGCCGGAGTGAAGCCGGCGGTGGCGATGACGATCCCTAAACGGTGCAACTTGAGGAACCGGCCTGTTGGGTACAAGTGCGGAGCCTACACTCTGCCGTGAAAACTATATATGGTGTATCTTATATGTAATGCAAATAAGACTAGGGCGAGTGTTTTGAGTATGAGTGCATATTGTAATATCTATAGATGTGTGATGGGTTAGTGTTGAATATGAGTGCATATATGTAATATCTATATATATGTGATGGTTTTATATGAAATATTAGAATGCGTTACTATTCTCAGATCTTAACCGTATAAATTTCATATGTTGTTATGCTATAACTAATTTTTGAAAAAGCTTTTCTGGAACTTGTTTCACAACTTTTAGGAAGGGTAAACGCTTCGAAACTCAAGAGTCAAGCTATTTATCCATTGAAGCTTATGCCTCATCGCTTAAAGCATAACTGAAGTGTGCGTTTCGTGTTTCATAAAGCTCTTTTCTTTTGAAGGACACGCTTTAGTATAAATTTTTTTGACTAACATTAAACTGTCTCCATATATTTTCAATATGACACTGTAAGTGTAAATAAAATATATATGTTATGCATGTACTTAGTTCATTATGATTTGTTTCTATACTTCACATATTTAATTCTTATTTACTAATTAGGACATGAATGTATATATTTATAATTATTATACCATTATATATAATATGCTCATAATTTTTACAAATTTAAAATTAAAATACTTAAGCTCATGAAGTTTTCGCCTCACACCTTGAAGGTTACGTCTCGCTTCATCAAAGGGTCTAGAGCTTCACCTTGCCATGCCACTTTTTTAAACATTGGCAATAACTATTTTACTTCATGAAATTGACATCGGTCATTGATGATATCCATCACTTGCCTATCATCACTGTCAATTTTTACTTCTATACATGTCACTTGTAGATGTTAAGAAAATTGTACAAATCAAGTACCCAACCAAGTATCCAATTTTAGTTAAGATTTAAATGACATTCAAAAACATATCTATTCAAGTGTTTCTTTCTTAACACAAGCACACCAACAACATTTACACACATCACAACATCTAACATTATAACAATCACACATAGTAGTCATATTATGTTCACTGATACTTGCACACTTCCCTTACAGACTTCACATCATCTCACATTCATATAATATGACTGATATCTGACTCAATCGCGCTTATTAACCACATTGCACTTCTTTCTGATCTCTCCCTTCAACCCCGTCAAAGGACAGTTCTCCGATAGAATCATAATCGCCCTAGAAAACTCCTCGAAAAAATAATCTTGACTCTTCGCCATCTTCTTAACAAAAGGTCTAGTTTTCTTATCATAAGCCAGCTGGTGATCTACGAGGAGAAGGCCCTTGTTATCAAGAATGTTGTGATAATAGTTGTTGTCGAGCTTCATGGGGGTCCCACGGTCATTTCGGACGTATTGCACGGCCTTTGGGTCCGGAATTGGGTCCGGACACTTCTTGAGCATGTGTGGGATGTGGTTCGGGTTCAGGTTTGGGTCTAGATCTGGGTAGAGACGGTGCACCAACTTAACACAGTGAGTTCTGCCTACACTGTGTGCTCCTGAGATAGTACACAAGTGAAGATAAATGAGTGGCTAGTTCTTATATTTGGCTAAGTCTTGGCTTAATGCACACATGTTATTGAACTATGGATCAATTAGTTACCAAGATTATTTGCATTACTTTTATTGGGTTAATTGCGGATAGACCCCCTTAGTATACCTGTTTTGAACTTACTACCCATCCATTTATAATTTTGCGGATAACCCCCTGAGCGAAATTTTTGTGGTTCTTTTACCCTCAGCTAACCTACTTGTCAAAAAAAAAAAAATCTTTCTCCGAGGGTAAAAGAGTCAATAAATTTGTTCAGGAGGTCTATCTGCAAGTAACCCTACTTTTCTCATTAAATAGAATATTCTGAGCACATTCTAATGCGAGGGCACTCTTTTGTTCCTTCATATGGATGAATGCATCATGCATTTGGATGCATGTAGTCTTGCGAAAAGTTATGGATGCATCATGCACCTAGTATCTACATGCATTGCTTCAAAAGGTTTATATATATATATATATATATATATATATATATATATATATATATATATATATATATATCTCTGTTATTATATGGCTTGCATTATTTATCTAAGATCTTCCTCTATCACAACTGTGAACTAATAAATCAAAAGTAGTCATATATATTTATACTATTAAGTCATAATGCATGTACAGTGCATATGTGCATTTATGTTTATGCACTAGAACTCTCTAATTACAACATAAGTCGAAAGAAGACTAATTTGGTATCAGAGTCATTTAGATCAGCATTGAATTTGCTGAAGGAGTTGTTGCATTATTTGATCCTAAATCTTCAATTTTAGGATACATCATTTTATGTCAAGATTTGAATTTCAAACCTCTTTCACATCCTATGATCCCAAAATTTTGATATTTTGGCTATTACCTGCATCATGCGTCACATGAATTTTATGTCTTTAGATGCATCATCATGTCATGTATGTGAGAAATTCAGAAATTGATGGCAAGGGATGATGTGATGGAATGAAAAATTACCAAGGAGAGCTACAACTCCAGGGGTGTCGATGCCAATGGCAGCAAACTTATCCAACACCACAGAAATGCTCTCATTGTGCTCAGGGAGGTACTGCTCCAAGATATCCGCTCTGCTCCTCCTCCCATCCCTTCTCCCTGTTTTTAGAGGAATGTACGGTCCACCAACCTAAACTTCATAATAAATAATATTCCAATAAGTGCTTCAAGAAAAAAAACAAAACAAAACAAAACTCATCAACAAATTAGAAAAGGGATAATTGTAGATGCACTCTGTAGTTATATAGAGTTCGCTACTTATTAATTCTAAACTTTTTTTATTAACACTCTGAACTTCTGATCTAAACATGGAGTTATCTCCCGTTATCTGTGTCTGTCACATTTCATGTGACATCAATGTGTTGCAGAGAGATCCCCAAATATTTCATTGTGTTGCGGAGACCCCTATTCTCTTAGAGGCAGTGAACATGCATCCAATGCAGTTCAGGTACAGCTATGGAAAGATACTCCATTTGGATATTAGGTGATTTAAGTACTATAAGAAAGTCAGAAACAATACGTGTCTAGCTACATGTAGAATTTTAGATGTAGTATATCGGGCATATATGTAATTTAATCAATTAAACAAAGTGACACGAAACAAGAGATAGCTGATTTTTTAGCTTGACTACAATAAAGTCTAATGTCATAGGTTCATAAATAAGATTTGTCACTTTCAGTGTATGTTAGACAACAGTTCTGCAGTTTTCAGGGTTGAGTAATGCTATATACCTTTCATTTTCAACAGTCAACACCCTTAAAAAACAACCTCAACACTGATACTTATCACCTACGAGAAAAAAAATGGACGAGGTGTTTTCTTCAGAAGTTAAGTGATGGTTGGCACAAATAAGATTTGAACATTACATATATTCCACAAAGCAAAAAAGCTTTATCATCAAGCTATAGTGACATTTATAATAGAAGGATATTTGCACCTTTTACTGGGTTTGAATGGAGAGTGACAGTTACAATATATATCCTAGAATCAAGGAGAGAATATTTGAAGGATAATGACAGTATTTTACTATATTTAAAAAAAAAAGTATTCATGACTCTTTTAAGGTATAAGAAATTAAAGAAGGAAAAGATAAGGTCAATCATCAGGTATTTACTCTGAGATTCCCCATTTACAGAACAAAAGAATATTTTTCCATATCTTTCTAAAACATACTTTGATATGAACCAATTCATGAATCCATGAGACAAGTTGCAATATAGATCTCGAGAATGGATTCAGATAGTCTTTAATCATATACATTGTGAATTTGTCTCTTCCACCTTTATTCAAGACATATACACAAAGTAATAGACGATTATGATTATGATTGTGATGTCTAACCACAATGTAAGAGTACCTGAATCCCTCAAGAATTCTAAAACAAACTACTAAATTTATCAAGCTAATTCCAACATCTTGAAAGAGAATTCAAGGGTTACCTCAACAATGCCATCTCTAGCAGAGAGAACCAAAATGTCAGCACAAGAGACCACCTGAGGGCACTCTCTCTCAACAGCCTCCTTGATTGTGTCCAAATACCTGAAATTCCTCATCCCAAAGCTCCTATCACTCTCCTTCTCTGAGAGGGACCTCCTTGTTGAATCAAGCAAAAGGGAAGCATCACATGACTAACCAAATTAAACAAGAAACTTTGATTATTTCATATCACCGCTCCTATGAAAGTAAATTATACAAGTATAGTATGAGTTTCTGTCTCCCGGATAGTTGATGCATAAAGAAGAAAGGGAATACATATAAAGTTTCGATTTTTCTGACCTGGACTCCGCAATCATGGAAGATGTTCCTGAGCCAGGAGAAGGCAGTATTCTTGTGCCTCTTGTAGAGAAGCCTGACTTGATCCCTGATGATGTCCTCAGCCTGAGGGCATGAGTTCTCATAGAAGTTCATCACAAGGCCAGGATCCTCTTCATTGGAGAACGCTAGTGATGAGATGGAGAGGAGAGTAAAGAGGAGGCGGCGGCCATAAGATGAATTCATCTCTCTACTAGATACTAATGGATGTTAGGGTGTTGAGTGTGAGTTCAAAGTGGCTGAATTGTGCTTAAATAGAGGGAGGAGTGGGGGTAGATACAATAAAGAAAGGATTATGATTGAATATTAAAGAAATATCACATGATAAATAGCTTTATAAGTAAAAGAATAAATCATGACAAGTAATAGTGTACAACAACATTGAATCACCCCAAAAAAAAAACCAAGAAAATAGAGAAAATCATCTCCAAATCTCCTTCCAACACTTCTCAATCCCCTTTCTCACACTCTTAATATTACAAACCCCCCTCACAACCATATCCAAAGTTGAAACTTTAGGAACCAAATATTTCCCAATCATAACACCAAAAATTTCAGCAGCCCCCTCCATTCTCCCTCTCTTATAAAGCCTAACAATCAATCCATCCAAAAACTCCCTCCCTTTTCCCTCCTCATCAACCAACACCTTCATGAAAATGTTACAAGTTACAATATCAGGGTCACAACCCAAATCTAACATCCTATTCAACAAGTCCATAGCTTTTGCAAGCTTTGCATCCTTCAAAAACCCATCAAACAATATGTTATATGTGACTACATCAGGTTCAACATCTTTTCTTGCTAACATATCGTTAAACATTCTCAAACCTCCCTCCACCATTCCAGTCCTACACAATCCTCTGATCATCGAGCTGTATGCTACAATATCGGGCTTGCAACCTTTACTCAGCATATTTTTCCAAACCATCAAACCCTCCTTAAGCTTACCCTCTTCACAAAGACCGTTTATTAGTATACTATAACTTATCTCATTGGGCTCGCACCCATTATCAATCATCTTTTGCCATGTCAAAATTGCTAGCTGGCTTTTGCCCGCTTTAAAATATCCAAACACTAGAGAGCTGTATGTTAGTACATTTGGTGGGCAATCTTCGGTGGTCATTTTTGAGAGTGCATCCTCAGCCTCATCGACCATATTATGCCTACAGAGACCATCTATAAGAGAAGTGTAAAGAACGGTATTAGGTTTTATACCCTTGCTCTTTATCATCTCCCATACTCTCAATGCCCCGTCAGGATCTCCTGACCGAAAAAGCCCATTTATTAGTGTAGAGTATATGTATTCATTGGGAAGAACTTTTTTCTCAGCCATTAGGCTAATCATGTCAATTGCATCTGAAGGTTTATTAAGCTTGAAGAGACCATCAATCAGTGTGCCATAGGTGATCTCATTTGGAGTGCACCCGTCATGGACCATTTGATCATAGAGCGCACGGGCAGAGTCAAGCTTTCCCTTGAGGCAGAAACCATGGATGAGGGTGTTGTAGGTGGCTAAGTTAGGTGGGCAGCCCTTTAGGATCATGTAGTCCTTGATCTTACCAGCGCGTTTCAGGTCGCCAGCCTGGCAAAGTGCATGGAGGATTGAATTGAAAGTCACTGTACTTGGGGGGACTCCTTCGACCTGCATCAACAGTCAAAAGTTGAAACTTAAGGAAGAACACAAAAGGTTCTCTACTATTTGAGACACAAGACGAAGCATAGGAAGTGGATAATAATTTCATTACTAACATTATAGCAAGTCACAACTACCGCTACTCAGTAGTGATCTATGTTATTACATGGACAGATGTTGCATTACAGAAGGCCAGGTGCAAAGCAATTAACTGTGAATTATAGGTCGTTCAAAAACTCACGAGTTATTTCTAGACTTCTTTTTTTCCTATTGATAATTCCACATACACTTGCTATATAAAAGGTTAAGTTTCGAAATTCAAGAGTCAACTGATGATCCATCTATATTCACAGTAGAATGCTATAGAGAATTATGCCTACAAATTCAAGTGAATGCGAGTCAACCTCGCTAGAAGACAACGGATGATCATTGCCGACGAGTAATCTAGCAAATGTGGCATGAATGCCTATGGTTTTCATGTAGCTCGTAGTGCGCCATTAATAACAAATCATTCATATCACAACATAATCAGACAGTACAACAGCGAAAATGCAACACAACTTAATCCAATAGCAAATGTAGCGGCGGGGCGAACAATGCGGGCTATACCTGCATCTCGTCGAGCAAGCCCAGCGCCTCGTCCACCCTCCCCGCCTTGCAAAGCCCGTCGATGGCCGTGGAGTAGCTGTACCCGTCGGGCCTCAGCCCCCTCCTCCTCATCTCCCCCAGCAGCCCGGCCGCCCCGTCGGCCTCGCCGCACCTCACCCTGGCCTTGATCAGCAGGTTGAAGCTCAGGGCGTCGGGGCAGACGCCCGGGTGCTCCCTGGGGGCCCGGGCGAAGAAGGCGGGGGCGAGGTCGGGGCGGCGGGCGGAGAGGACGGAGAGGGCGGAGTTGAAGGAGGCGGAGGTGGGGGGGCAGCGGAAGCGGGGGAGGAGGTCGTCGAAGAGGCGGAGGGCGAGGTGGGCCGGGCCAGGGAGAGGTACGTGGGGTCCCCGGACCGGAGCGGCGGCCTGAGCAGCGGCGGGCGCCGCCGGAGGTTGAGGGAGCGGGGTGATGGGGGCATGATGTCAAAATCTAAAGCAGAGGGAATCAAAGAAATTGCAAGAGGCGGATAGATTTTAGGGACTAATGAACAAGTGTTGAGTTTTGAGGGGCTAATTTGTGATTATGAATTATTTAAGGAACTAATATGCAATTAACTATTGACAAAATGATAAGGCTTTTTATTTGCAGTATAGAATTAACTTTTCTTTAACTTCGATGAATTGAAGTTTTAATTTGACAATTTGATGCCCTAGCATTTTATCAAAGCTAAATTTTAATAAAACCTTTGAGAGAGAAAAATGAATCAATGGCGGGAGGTAGATGCAAATGAGTAAATTGTAAATGAGTAAATTGTAAATAAGTAAATCGGGAACATTTTTCTCTCAAAAAATTGTTATTGCAGATAGGGGTTCCATCGAGAAAATTTTAAATGTCCATAAATTTTGTAAGACAACCTAAAGTTAAAGAGGATTTTGTAAGATACAGAAACTCAGTGTATTTAAGGGTGTTTTTGCGAAATTAACCCACATATATAAATATAAGCTACACTAATACTGTGAGATTTTTTGTCCGAAAATATAGAATCTGATTAGTTATGACATGTGTGAATATGTCAGAGATCAAAATCAAAGAGAAAATGATTCCCTTGTCATGGTGTTATGTGTAAAGTGTTAATTTTATGCGCATAAATTTACATTTCATCTGTTTAGTCAATTATTTCTATATATTTTTTTTCCATAAAAGCAAGTACCTTGGTCATTTGTTTAATAGTAATATTAAAAAAGTAAAATTGAGGGATATTCTAATTTCTGAGTTATGTTTGTTGTTAAAAACCTGAATATTCTTTTAAATTTTTTTCTCAGAAAAGGATATTCTTTGAAATGATGCTCATTACTACAATTTTGTTTTTACACAGGGGTCATTCATAAAATAAGTAAATCATTTTCCGTTGCTAAAATCCGTTGAGAAAATATTTCTAAAATCCTAACCACCCACGTGTGCTATCAAAATGCAAGCAATTTCTTCATTTTTAAAACAATTTCAAAACAAAAATTCCCTTCATGAGACCAATTATTATTATTTTAAGTCTATCTCAGTTAGATCTCATAAAAAATTTCCACCTTTGATTCTCTCCATGCTATAAATACTTCAATCACTCACTCTGCTCACCAATTGGTAAACAATGGAGATGTCTCTGCAACCAAAGAGCTCTCTCTTTGGGACCCGCCTCAAGATCAAGCCAGCCATTACTCCTTGCTTCTCTCATGTAAAATTCCCATCTTTTTGAGCAATTTTTATGATTAATTTTGGCCCCATTTCTTTATAACTTTCTAATTCCTTTCTGGGTATTTTTATGATTGTGTTTCACTTTAATTTTATCCATTAAAGATTCCACCTTTGTGGAGATTTGTGGTTCTGAAGTCACCCACTTGCTAAAAGTTACTCCTTTTTTGCTGATATGGAGTATAATTCTGTATATTCCTTGGTTTTTTGGCTGCTGGGATTTCTTAATTCACTAATAACTTTCTATGCTATGAATTGTACTCCATCTTTGCGTTTAATTGTAGATATTGGGTTGCATTACCACAATTCTGTGATGGGGATAGAGCCCATTATTGAAAAGTAATGTATTGAATAAAGGGGATCGGAAACCCATACTATTAATAGTAGTAATGTAAGGTGCACCAAGTAGTAATACAAGAGGAGAAGAGGTGGAAGAGAAAAGTATACACAACAGAATCATGGAGAGAAGATAAGGTGCAACAATGGCCTAAATAGAAGCTAAAGGTGAAACTATACGCCAAAGTTGATCCGATTTGGTTTTTTCTGGATCGAAGATGCTTTTGTTTTTCTCATGCTATATAAATCAGCAAATGTAACGTATTGGCCCGAGTACTCGAGAACCTATCTCTCTATGTTTTGATCACTCCATTCTCTCAGAGATCCATGGTAGTAGCAAGGAGATTGATTGTGCATAGTAGAATTTGATGTAAATTATATCTATTTCTTTCTCCATATGTCATACTTTTATTTGAAAATTTCAGTATTACCTCCCGGAATTACTTATGTATGAGTTATTTGAGTCGTGTGAGTAAAATTCTGATTCAAATGATTATGTTGGGTATTATTGTTGCATATCACTCTCTTATTTTGTTGGTTCTATAGTAGGTTGCATACCCTTTGTAGTTTTAGCGGTTCTGTAGTTATCCTCTCATGTGAATATATTAACTAGTGTGGAGTTCAACTTCGTGCTGTGGTTCTTGAGTATCCATGGTTATCTAATTTATCTCTGAATTTGTTAGGTAATTCAAAATCTATCTGTATTAACATTCTACTGTCATCTTTTCATTTTACGACTGCATCAAGAGGGCCTAGAATTGCATTGTTTACTAGATGGTTCTATTTATTGTATCTATTTTGCCTTTTCTATTTGAGTAAGATTGCTAGAAGTTCAGGATTCTGATTTGTGTCTGATAATATACTGGGAGCAATATTCATTGATGAAACAGTGCTTTAGTTTGATGAGATTTTATTTTGTCTGATAAATTATATTCTAATTAAGTGCAGTGAATTGCATCTTCTTTTTTTTTTTTTGCTGCAGTCATTACTTGCGCTCCAGGAATTCAGAAGAAACGAAGCCACAATTTGCTTGGCATCAAGTTCAGGTAAGCAAAGCAACACAGCGACCTCCCTTTTCTCTTTTTCTTCAAATACATTCTATCTAAAAATCACATTCATTTTAGACTCTCCAAGAAGGCGTCCAAGGAAGAGTGCAATACCTAAAATCAAACCTCCTGCTCGTAAAGGATTTGCCCCAAAACCACAGGTAGGAACGAGCAGACCCAAAAAAGATCAGAGTGATATCGAAGAAAAGGTTGATTTACAATCAAGCATCTCAAGCAATTCAGTGAAGAAGGGAGTGGAGGTATTGGAGAAAGTAGAAGAAGAGGAAGATACTGACATTACTTCAGATGATGACGCTTCTGTAGTTACTTCAGCAGATTTTAGTAATGATCAACTGGATAGGAGATTGCATCAAGTAGAAATTGAAGGCAGAGCTCATACAACTGAATTTGACTTGGGAACTAGACGCGTAGGGGGTTCTTCTAAGTTGAATGAAATCGACTATGTTGAGGATCAAATCTCCAAAATGGAAATAACAAAAGGCCACACTCTTGTAACCGATACCATGGAGGGTAAAGAAGCCATAGTTGAGAGTGACATCAATATAAATGAGAATGAAGAAAAACACATAGATGCACAAGCACAGCGGAATTCGCTAGAGCTTCTAGCCGATCGGAATTATGCAAGCGGAAAGAAAGTATTTGTTTTTCCAGAAGTGGTGAAAGCCGGTAAAAATGTAGAAATTTTCCTGCATCGGAGCTCATCGGCATTGGTCAATGAAAATGAAGTTTGGATCAATGGAGCTTTTAATGGATGGAAATGGAAACCCGTTACTGAAAAGATGCATAAAACTGATCTTAAAGGGGATTGGTGGTCATGCCAGCTGTATGTTCCTAAGGAGGCATATAGAATAGATTTCGTGTTCTTTAATGGTGAGAATGTCTACGAGAACAACAACTTGAAGGACTTTTTCTTAACTGTGGAAAGTGAGTTCGACGAATCTTCTTTTGAGGATTTCTTGCTTGAAGAGAAAAGGAAGGAGCTTGAGAGGATTGCTGAAGAACAAGCTGAAAGGGAACGACTAGCTGAAGAGCAGTGCAAGAGAGAGGCAGAAAAGGCAGCAAGTGAAGCTGACCTTGCACAAGCAAAGATGGAAGTACAGAAAAAGCGGGAAGCTATTAGCCAAGTAATGAAGTTTGCCCATAAATCAGTTGATGATTTATGGCACATAGAGCCTACTGTATTTAAAGGCGAGGACAGAGTTAGATTATACTATAACCGAAGCGCTCGTCCCCTTGAGCATGTTTCAGAGGTCTGGATTCATGGTGGTTATAATAATTGGGGTGATGGATTGACTATTGTTGAAAGGCTTCAAAGATCGGAGAAAAAAGATGGAGACTGGTGGTATGCAGAAGGTATTTATTTGCATCCATGTATATGTTGTAGCGTGTGTATAGTTTCTGTCTAGTTTAAATGTCTAATGCTCTTTAAATTATTTTACCAAATGCTTTTACTCAGTATTTATCTCCTTGCTACAAAATTAATGATGACAATGGTTTGTCCACATGCGTTGACCAGTCTGATACACACATAACCTCAAAATAAAATCTGATACAATACATAGTAGATTTTTGAAGCAAGTTGGGGTATATAAATGGTAAATCGTGAACCTCTACCATTAGCCATTGGTAAATAGCAAAATGCCTAATTTGAAAACCTAGAAACTAGACATCTGTAGGAATTTTACCAAGGAGGTCATCTTCAATGATACAAGCGATCTTTTATTAGGGATAATATCTCCCCTTAATGATCCAATTGATTGTTAATTTTTAGTAGCAGCAATTTTACATTCAAATAACATATATATTTCTCAACAGATTGGCTTAACCGTTAGATATGATTTCATGAGAATCTTTAACCATTTTTTCTATGTGATTGAACACAAAGGAGATCTTTTGAAATTAAATATTAACCTTCCTCATTATGCAGTTGTTATACCTGATCGAGCACTAGTACTGGATTGGGTTTTTGCTGATGGTCCGCCACAGAGTGCAACAGTGTATGACAATAACAACTATTTGGATTTCCATGCCATTATCCCAAATTTTTTGTCTGAAGAACTTTTCTGGGTTGAAGAAGAACGTAGAATCTATAGAAAGCTTCAGGAAGAGAGGAAACAAAAACAAGAGGCTGCACAAAGAAAGGTCAGTCTGAACTCTGTCTTTTTTTCTCCATTGTCTAATACATTCAGCTATATTCTTTCTTGTAAAGTAGCGGACTATCTTGTACAATATCTCACCATCATTACCAAGCCTTTTCCCGTAAATATCAGGTTTATTATTGATTGCAAGTCCGCATTGAAAAGTCTCCAATTGAACAAATTTTAACCATCAAAATACCAAATGGTCCAAGTCTATGTCAATTCCTAGCTAGCGTGCAGTTTCTTGAAATTTTCTACGATAAGTTGAATTCTTGTCGATGCACAATATAAGCCAAATAGCCGATTTAAGGCAAATTCATATGGCTGTATACATTAAGAAACTTTTAACTATTGCCATGCTTGTGAGCAGGCTGAGAAAACTGCACTGATGAAGGCTGAAACAAGGGAAAGAAGCATGAAAAGGTTTTTACTCGCACAAAAGGATATAGTATATACTGATCCAATTGATGTACAAGCTGGAAAAATGGTTACAGTTTTATACAATCCCTCTAACACAGTTTTAAGTGGGAAACCTGAAGTTTGGTTCAGATGCTCATTTAACCGTTGGACTCATCGCAGTGGCCCGTTACCACCCAAGAGAATGGAACCTGCACAGAATGGCACACATCTTAAAGCAACTGGTAAATATTCTTTGCCATTTCTAACTTTCATGTTCCTGCAATGCACTTTGTGTCTTATTTCTATGTTAAAACTAGTTTGTAGAATAATGTTTTAATTTTTCTTGTTCCCTCTTTTTTGTTCATTAAGGTGTTCTTCAAGGCAGATTGTGGTAAAAACTGAACACACAAATGAAATATAGTCAGTTCTCAATTTAAACAAGGACTTAAGTTATGCATTTTCTTTTATCATAATACATAGTCTTCATGACCTGTTCTATCTTTATATGCCAGAAATGCAATTCTAAGGAATTTATTTTATGCGTCAATCCATTGCGAGATTGATTCACTATAATCAAGACAACTTCATCAATGATAGATGAAACCACAGACTTTGGCTTGTATCAGAAAGATTGTTATTTCTATTGTGCATATTATAACCTTAGATATGAAAAAGCATTCCATATCCTTTTGAGTGGTTGTATGTTATGTTTTTAATGTATTAGGTTAACAGTGTAAAAAATTTTGTTGTCTTCTCCAGTGAAGGTTCCAATGGATGCTTACATGCTGGACTTTGTTTTCTCTGAGCGGGAAGATGGTGGTATCTACGACAACAAAAGCGGTATGGATTATCATATTCCCGTAGTAGGAGGAACTATCAAGGAACCTCCAATGCATGTTGTGCATATTGCTGTAGAAATGGCTCCTATTGCAAAGGTATGTTTGATCTAATACTTATGGAGTATAATATGTCTGGAGTATGAGATTTCATCTTCTTTATCTGGTCACATGTCACTTTCAAGTTTCAAATGCTTTAAAAGAACTAGGAAGCATCCTACTCGTACTAGTTTTGTAGGTCATAAAAAATTCACTAAAAATAATTTTCAAACTTCGTACATCTTTTGAGTATATGATCTTTGAACAACTAAGCACCTTTTACATGGCTGAAGATTTTTACCAAAATAACTAAAACCTTTATATCACGACTAGGGCATCTGACCTTAGTTAAGTTAAAATTAAGCTTTACAATATACTGCATCTGAAGTTGTATTTATCATTGTATATTTGTTAGAGTTGTGACTTTTAGTGAATTTGCTAGTGGGATCTTTCCTGGGATCAAGCATATATTACGATATTCAAATTTGAAAACTTTGCATATCTCAATTTTACATTTATTATGAAAACTTTGAAAGCGACTCTTTATTGGGAGTGTTTGATGTACTCTTAATTGGTTGATGTTGTTGCTCGAATGCTCTTCAATTTATGCCTTTTCTTATGGGTTTTTTTTTTAATCTTGAGGAAATGAACTATCTATGATACTGGTTTTTAGACTTTTTAAAGGATGTTATAATTCAAATAACTTGTCTGGAATTTAAACTAGCTTTAATTAATGACCTGTGCAATTGCCACTTACTGCAGGTGGGAGGTCTTGGTGATGTTGTTACTAGTCTTTCTCGTGCAGTCCAAGAATTAGGCCATAAAGTTGATATTATATTTCCAAAATATGATTGTATGAATCTTAGCAATGTAAGCATCTGAACCATAATTCTTCGAATTTATTTCAATATAGTTACTTGATGTATTGCATTATCTCGTTTCATCTGCTTCTGAGGTCTTTTTTTACTTTGATTTTGAGTTTCTGTTTGTCTATAAAGAGAAGAAAAAAGCTGATGAGGATGAAGACTAGTGGAATCAACTAAATAAGCCTTTATTTTTCTAAACATTGTAAAGTAGGTAGTATCAGAATTTTTATTAAATACAAGAAAATATTTTTTTTTCTAATGTATATAACATACATTTATTTGGCAAAAGGCAACAATATAGAAATATTGTTCTTCTTTTGTTTTTTTCTTAAACGTGGACTTAAAAGCTAGTCTCGACAGCCCCTTTTTGCATGCAAATTTATCTATTTTATTCAATTGTGGGTTATACTTAGATTTCCAAAAAGAAAAAAAGAAAAAAGAAAAAAAAGAAGAAGAGATTTTCACTTAGAAGGCATACAATCACTTGGAAAGATATATCTGAAGCTGGTTCTCTTTTGCTCTTGCGTGCAATTATGTTTTGTCCACACAGTCTGAATATCATGTTATAAAGTTTGGCAGTGGTTTCTGACTTTGCTCAGAATGTCAGTAAATGAGTTGAAGAAGAAAGTGACAGGCCTATTTTTGGCTTTAAAAAACAATTCAGTTTATAGAAAGTTCTTCTCTATATACATCTGTACCCGTATATGTTTTTATGAAGGAATGCCTCCTCAATAACCTTGGTCTGTTGCAATTTAGGTGAAGGATTTCCATTTCCGTCAAAGCTTTTTCTGGGGTGGTACAGAAATAAAAGTTTGGTTTGGGAAGGTGGAAGGCCTGTCTGTCTACTTTTTAGAACCTCAAAATGGGTACATAGTATTTTTTTGCAATGTTCATAGTATTTTTTTGCAATGTTTATCTCTAATATTGAATTTTCATTGTGTAGGTGCATCTGTAATTTTACTTTATGATTTACAACTTTAATAGACTCACTGTATAAGGTATTACCTAATGAACATTTATTCTCAATGTTGGGTGTCATTTTCTTTCTGCAGAATGTTCTGGGCAGGATGCATATATGGTAGGAATGATGGGGACAGATTTGGTTTCTTTTGTCATGCTGCTCTTGAGTTTCTCTTACAAACAGGGGTTCATCCTGTAAGTGTAAACAAAATGATTGACAAATTATTTCACTACTATCATATGGACTTCTTTTTCCATTCATTGTGCTGTTTGTATATGCAAGAAATATATAACCTACAATTCTTGATGCATTTATCCTTCTGAAACAGGATATTTTACACTGCCATGATTGGTCTAGTGCTCCTGTTGCATGGTTGTTCAAGGAACACTATAGGCATTATGGGATGAACAATGCTCGCGTTGTTTTCACTATTCATAACCTTGAGTTTGGAGCAGACCATATTGCTAAAGCAATGCAACATGCTGATAAGGCTACAACGGTTAGTGCCTAATTCTTAGTCTACTTTAAGATTTTTGTTGAGTGGTTGGTAAGAGTGTATACTTGGAATATACGTGCTAGTTCTATTTGGTTAGGCTCAAGAATAAATTAAGTGAATAGCTTGAATTCGTGTTTTGTTCATATACAAGCATATTATCTTTGTTACCAGGTATCAAGTACATATTCAAAGGAGGTCTCAGGAAATCCTGCAATTTCACCTCATCTTTACAAGTTTCATGGCATCTTGAACGGGATTGATCCTGATATATGGGATCCGTACAATGATAACTTTATTCCAGTATGTTCATTACCTTTAACTTATCCTGAATTTCTTTAGACAGATTGTTGACGTCCTGAGATGCTGTCATGATTTTATCTTTCACATCTGAGCTTGAGTTGATTGAGATTCTAAGGGTCCAAAATAAATTTAGTATGTTCTGGGCACTGACTGTGTAACCTGCTTTTAGTTTAATTTTTGAATTTAAAAACTGGGTATTTAGCATATAACTTATCATGTAATCAGAAAACCCAACTCATTTATAGCTATTCCCTTGTAACTTGTAAGTCCTATGATTTCAAAATTTTATATAAAACTACTTATTCTGAAGTTATATACAAAACTCTAAAATAAGAAAATTTTGGAAGTACTCCTTGGCAAATAGCTCAGCAGCATTTGACTAAAATAGGCGGAATAATCGAAGAATAGCCACAATGCAGTTAGTAATTTTGTGTATGGTTGAGACATAAGGAAAACTGACCCCTTTACTAAGTGAACAAAATCAATCAGATTGGGGAATGAAGTGAATGCTTTGAAGTTCTATATGATAACCATATTTTAACAAAATGTTGTTAAGAGTGTCTACAATGTAGTAGTAGACAATTGCTCTATAACGTGTCAGAAGAACTGACATAAGATAGTATTAAGAGGGAACATCTTAAGAGAACCAAATAGCACATATTTCATGCTTTGCTTTTCACAAAGTGGTTCTAGGAAGACTCTGCAACTAAATCATCAGTATATAATCATAAAAGTTGACATCTTCTGCTCAAGTAGTTAGGAATTTAAATATTATTTCCAGTTTACACTTTGAAAGGTGACAAGGACTCATTCTTTCCAGGTAGCTTATACATCAGAAAATGTTGTTGAAGGCAAGAAGGCAGCTAAAGAAGCCTTGCAACAAAGGCTTGGCTTGAGTAAATCTGATCAACCTTTAGTAGGAATTATTACTCGCTTGACAGTTCAGAAAGGTATTCACCTCATAAAGCATGCCATTTGGAGAGCGCTTGATCGCGGTGGACAGGTAGAGACAAACTTTATTGCATAAAGACAGTCATGTTACAATAAAAATTTGCATTAAAATCACTAAATCAGTTTAGATAACTCCATGTACCTTATTTTTTGTTGGCATTAATACTCTTATGGCATAACTAACTCTGTTCTGCTCATGATGGAAACTGCATCATATGCTATCAATTTGAACACAATTCACTCCCTTCATTTTAATCTACATGTTTTAAATGATATACAAACAAAAAAAAAAGGTATGAGGACTTCTAATTAATCATGCATCAAGTGGTTGCAAAATTAATGGTTTTACGACAATACCACTACGACGGACAATATGAAATATGAAGATCATGATGATTGAAATAGATGTTTTAAGATGTGTAGATCATGATGAATGGAATAGATCATTCATTGGAATAGTCTAACTCGTGCACCAAGAGGTCCCTTTAGTTAGTTGTATTGCCAGAAAACCATTAATTTCAATAATCACTTGATGCTTGGGTAATGTATCCTCAACATACAAGATTTTTCATTGATAGCCCTTTTTAGAAATGTAGATCAAGTTGAACAAAATTGATGATCCATTTTTATTACATAGTACACATTTTCTGTGTGGGCTTAACTAAGTTAGTTATGTATAAGAGTATCAAGTCGCTCTCTTGTTTTATTTGCATTAAATTACCATGTTATGTGATTTTCCTTTGGCTGCAGGTTGTTTTGCTGGGTTCAGCTCCAGATCCTCGAATACAAAACGATTTTGTTAATTTAGCAAACCAGTTGCATTCTTCACATGGTGACCGAGCTCGACTTGTATTAACTTATGATGAGCCTCTTTCACACTTGGTGGGATTTCATTAACCATTCTCAAAATCCTTATCTGGGTGTCCTATTATAGATTTTGGTCTTTTGATCCTTGTCCATTTCTCTTGATAGATATATGCTGGCTCAGATTTTATTCTTGTTCCATCTATTTTTGAGCCGTGTGGACTCACACAACTTGTAGCGATGCGATATGGAGCTATCCCTGTTGTCCGTAAAACTGGAGGTTAGTGCCTTGAGAATTTTTTTTTTCTCCCTCTATATGAGAAAGTTTTACTAGATTACATCAATGAGAATTTGGCAAAATTTTGATTAAAGAATTGTCTGTAATAGCACTAGGTGCGTAATTTATGAGTATTCTTCTTCACCCTTGTAGGACTTTATGATACTGTATACGATGTTGATAATGATAAGGAGCGGGCTCAAGCTCAAGGTCTTGAACCAAATGGATTTAGCTTTGATGGAGCTGATACAGCGGGTGTTGATTATGCTCTCAACAGGCAAGTAACAAATTTGTTTTACTCAATTCTGATTATGCTCTCAACAGGCAAGTAACAAATTTGTTTTACTCAATTCTTTAATTTGTTTATATTGCAGAAATCATTGTCCTGTTAAGCCTTTATATCTGTTTGATTCAAATGTGACATATATATAGTTTACAAGTATATGGCATTTACATATTTTTGTCTATACTTCATATGATATGCCCATTTACATTTTTGTTATATACTATGATATGCCATTTAGTTAGAGGGTAAATTTCAATAAACTGATGTGACCTTTGGAGGGCTTTGCACAAAATAGCATAAATTTTTTATTGGAGATAATTACTATGAACTCTTAACTTTACAGAAAATAGCTATTGATCTGTTGGAAAAGTTTGCTAAAAGTGTTAATGTCCTGGATAACACGTCTAATCCTCAAGTCCACCCTTACTAATATCTTTCAGTCCACAAAGTTCATAAGAGTAATATAGAAGATATACAAAGGACAAAACTATCCAAAATTTCTTATGTGACAACTTATCGCTAAGCGCCATCATGCATGTTAGTTTAGTGAAATTTATTGTAAATCCATGGTGATCCAATGTGGAATATTCTTATTTCCGTGAATTTTCATTATGTTTAACCCTCTATCATAAATTTTGCAGGGCGATATCTGCATGGTACGATGGCAGAGAATGGTTCAACTCGTTGTGCAAGCGTGTGATGGAGCAAGATTGGTCATGGAATCGCCCTGCTCTTGATTACATGGAGCTTTATCATGCAGCACGAAAATAAATAAAAACTTTGGTTTTAGGAAGAAATTCAAGAGAATGAACAATGGTGCTCTAATCGTTTTTACTTTTTATTTTCTCTGTAAATTCTTCAAGATTTTGTTTTTCCATTCTTTTCAATAGTTATTGTACAGAAAAGAGTAGTATATAGTTCCATTTTATTGGGCAGCTGGTTAGTTGCGCTAGAAATAAGATGCAGAGAATACACTTATTCCAAAAATCCTGAGTTTATTTTTAGCTATTGGTGTTATTGTCCTATCAACAGTACAGCATTGGTATAATGTGGTAATCAATTTTTTTGTTCCAATTTGCTTTAGCATATTTTAGAAAGTGACACCCATAATTTTGATTCATTCTAAATATTTGAATGAAGTAATTTTATTGTTGTACTTTAGTATATATTTACGAGGTTAATTTAACAGCGCATTGTCCCCAGTTTTACATAGGAAATTTTTAGAAACCCATAACCATCAAGCGTTTTCCGGAAAAATATCCTAAAAATTTTTATTAGAAATTTACTGCAAGCTATGACCGATCATCATTATTGAAGAGAGTTACCGTGTGACAAGCATGTATTTTTGAACAATGTTGCCCTAAATTAGTTTGTATAACTATTTCACTCATCCCCTCACTACCCAATTTATACAAGGGCATGTTTTGCTTCTACTAATTAAAAACTGTTGTGGTTTCTCTATAATAAAAGTTATATCATACTTTCATATGCAAAACAATATGTAAGTGATTATATTTTTGCACACTTGTATATCTTTTTATTTACTTTCACATTTTCTCTCTTTCACGGGGAAAAAATAACTTTATCTTAGTTTATGAGCATTATAAAAGAGGTTCAAAATTGGGGAGAAAATACATTCTTAGTAGAAAACTCTCACACAAATCAACACCTGAAACAATCTGTAAAAATCTGAACTAGAACAACAACAACTAGACCAATAACAGAACAGCAAGCGATAAAACCGTAATTAATAAACTTATCAATGCATATGTGCACTAAAAAGCACAAGGGTCAACAATGAGGATATGGCAAATATTCATAACTATGACATTCTCCCAGACATGCAGAATCTTGAAATTCATATATAGAGAAATCGAATAGAGTATGCAAGAGGAGACGGGGTAGAATATACACATTATTAAGTTTTTATACACAGATATATAGAAGGATTAAATCCTTCACAGCCATTAGAAGGATCCAAATGTGTTCTCTCCACTGTAGGTCATGTAAAGAAAGCCATCTTCATCCTTGTTTTCCTCATAGATCGCGGACATCATTGCAGCTGCGACAATAATAAAGAGTTCAATACCATAAGACACAAAAGAAAAAGACATAACCAAAAGAGCTATCTGTGAAGACTGCATGCTTTAGATAAACCTGTTGGTGGGAGTATGTTCTTGACGAAAATGAAGATGGCCTTCTCAGCACTGAGTTTGATCCTCTTCCGAACAACATAAACAAACTGACCAACAGTTAAATCAGCAGGAACTAAGTACCTGCATGATCATCAAGACAGAAAAGAAAATTGTTAATACTAGTTATTAGAAGATACTAGGATCCGAGGAAAAGAAGAATTATCACATCAAATTATTGAGTAAATTAGATAAGAATCAAGGCATGACTAGTTTCATACAGCATGGAAAGGCTCGTTTTTGTGACAAAGAAAACTACAAATGCTTATAAAAGCGGATGGAATGGGACCAAAACCCCGATAAATTTACTTCTTCTCCACGACTCAATGTGAACATTTGAAAGATGAGAGATCATTCTAAACATTAAACACCACAATCCCCAAACACAGATATTATATGCAATTCGGAATGGTAAATAGTTCCAAAATTTGTCATTCTGTCAGGGCGAAATAAATCTATCAAACAACTAAACTAAGAGCATATAAGTGGAAGGGTGAAAAGTGAGATATGATGTTTATCACCAATGGTGCAGGAATAATAGATAAGACATTTCATTTAAAAGGAGGTCACAACCATAACATATTATCTGATCATTAGGTTAGTAAGCTTAATTTGGCCAATAACCAAACAATAGCTAGAAACACACGGAACACTAAGAGATACTACAATATCATCTGTGAGAAAAGTGTAATGTGTTCTTGTTCTCAAGATATGTACTTATCCTTATAAGAAATTATTATGTTTGAAGTTATAGATTATCCTAACTATTCACTTAGGTGCCACTATAACCAAGAATTAGGAACATATAGCTACCTTGAGAATCATAAAGAAAAAAAGAGTCGAACTTCTTGTAGGATTTTGAAATATATAAATAACGTGAATATAAAATTGTAGAAGGCATAATAGAAAATAAAAATAAAGGACTGACTTCTTCTTGTCAATGTCCGGGATGTCACTCCTCTCAGCCTTCTCTACTATCACCTAAACACACGAAATAACAAATAGTCAGAAGAAGGTACAGTTTAAGATATTTATGATATATAACAAAAAAGATAAAGGTTCTCACGGGGATTCTATCAGGATATTTCTCCCTAATACGACCAGCTTCAGCCTGTCTCCTTTCTGAAACACAGAATGCCAAGTTTAACAAAATGAGACACAGGTTAAGAACTGTGATATGTATGCGTTACTACTTAATGTCGTAGCAAAAAACAACATTAATCTTAGAACGGATATCAGAGCCATATCGCAAATGAGAAGAATAAGAATTCATGATTTAATGTTTGGTTTCTTACAATCAAAAAGTCCTATTCCAGTTAGGATTCTCTTTCTTTCTTCTTTTGGCGAATTGCACAAAACAACCATAAACTATTAGGGGTTTTTCAGAGACAAAATAACATAACTTTTTAATTAGAGGAAAATGCCACAAGCTTTCAAATCAACAAAAATACCACATACTATCAAAAAACTCTCCATAAACTAAACACCATGAACTTTTACAAACCCATCATAAAATTTCATATAAAGTCAACGAACAATAATGAACTTTAGTTATTCGGGAAACTAGCATGGACTTTCAGATGTAATCATTTAGAATTTTCTGATAAGATATAATAGTGGCACTTTCTCTAACAAAAATAGTTTATGGTAGTTATGTGTAAAATCCACAATACTTCATGCCAGTTTTGCAAAATTTATTATTATTTTTTTCCGTTACATATACAACATAACATGAACATTTAATTTGGATTGTTTCAACTAAAGTTTCGGTCTTCAATTACTAAAGTTTCAGTCTTCAATTAAAATTTAATTTTGCTTCAGCGTAAAATTGGGGCGAAAGTTTCAATCTTTTCCCTCTTTGCTTCTATCTGAGAAAGGCCTAATCATAATTACTCCAAAAAAATCAAGAAATCAAGATGGTAATCACGATTTTCTAAGTTAAAAAAAAGGGGAAAAAGGGCACAAACCGAGAGGATGTTCGAGCTTGAACGAATTCTTCGCCATTGGATCTTCCTCTTTCCTACCTCTCTCCTTTTTCTGCGATTAATTAGCAATTAATAGACATATGATCGAACGAGAGAAACCCTAGTTTAATAGAGAGAAACCGATTGCTTACCAAATTGAATCGATCAATCGTAGAGATATTTGGGGATCTGAAGGGACTAAATAATGTCGACTTCTTTAACGGATTCGGGTATGGAGTAAAATGGGTAAACCCGACATTTCAATAGCGACAAGAACTTTGAAAAACTTAAAAATATTCATTTGGGCCCACATTTGAAATCGTTCTATCTTTTGAACTCAAAAAATATGCCAAGTGCCACTAAAAATCATGTAATTCTACATTTCTTCCTCTCATTTCTCCTAACTAAGACAAGTACTCATGAAAAATTTTGTCCTTGAAATTGGTCATGTAGAAACATTGATAAATATATTTGCAATTAGTTGCTCAAGTTCTTCCTTTTATTATTGCTTAAGCTTCAAATGATAAAGATTCATCCAACCAAAAGATATGTACATCTTATATTGTGTCCATGTTCTTTGTTCTGTAGTAACTTGAGGAGTAAGCTCTAAAGAATTCAGTGAATGCATGAATACAATTTTATATTTGTTTCAGTTCCATGTAATATGTATATATATACCCACTCAATTCATTCTTTCATGTCAGTGCAATATGCAATAAGAAAAAAAAGAAAGACTAGGTAAACATATAGTCTCTTTAGCTCTTCTAAGGTCTTATGCTTTATCTTTTTTTGTTCCTTCTTTTGTTATTTATAATATCAAATATTTTTTTCTTTAAACATGATGCAGTATGGCGGTTGGAGCTGAAAATAAGAAAATGGAAAGAGCTACTCATGTAGCGGGTTTTTCCAATGAATATGGAATTTTAGGAAGGTCATCATCACTTTTTATCCATGTAACTAAGCTAATAGAAATATTATCGAAGTCTTTGGCGGATGAAAAGATATGCTCGATGAAGGAGATTCAAAAGAACTTTATAGTAAGCAATTGAGTTGAATTTTTTTTCTTATCCAGCAGCAAAATTTATTATTTGCTTACCAAAATAGTCGATTTGGTTATTTTCCATAATTCTCATACAAATATACTTGATGTAGGACAAAACTATTACTCGTCATGAAATGATTCGCTACTTCAGATCTGTTGTAGGAGATGACATGTTAGCTTCGATTATCAAGTCTTACACTAATGAGGTATGTATCCAATAATCAGTTTATCCTGAGCAAGATATTTAATTATTACTTTGCTAGTTATATTTATAGTATGTATTTTTATCTGACTTATTTTCTTTTACAAACTTATTCATTTATTTGTAATAATATTTGATAAATGTCTTATCAATCTTATAATTAATCAAATAAATTATCAAATTTTTAACATACGAAACTACATATTCAAAATAGCCATGATATATATAGTTTGGTCTTAAAATTAATTTCTTAACACTTCTATATAATTAACTAGAACTTATATAATTAACTAGAACTAAAAAGAATCATGTATCTTTAAGATAATTGTTTGTCTTGTAATTGTGGCAACAATTCCTTTGTTAGTGTGAGTATGATTAACGCAATTACTAGTAAATTTTAAAAATAGGATTGAATTTCTAAATTTTTTTCTCTTGCAGTCAAAGGCGGCGTTTGTGATTCCTAAACCAGAATGATGCGAGAGACAAGATCAATAATTTTCTGTAAAATCAAGTATGATAATAATAAAATACAAAGGATTTCATACGTTTCCCATCGCTTTTTCTTGTGATCTCCCTTTATCTATCAGTTTTAAACAGAGTGACAATTTTTATGAATATTTCCAATGTGGCTTGTGGAATGCGGGTTATGGATAAAATAGACAAAAAATTGCAGATACAAAAATGAATATTATTGAGTTCTTTGGTACATCATGAAAAGAAGCATATGTATGTCACATTTAAACTAAATATATTTTATTTGTTATAATATAAACAGAAACACTTTCATAAAAGTTAGAATTATCAAAAATAACTATTTCTGATGAAATATATCAATCTTGAATCAAGAAAAATGTTCCATTACTTTCTTCATAAAAAATAGTTACTACATGCCACCTTTAAAAATTCAAACTCAAATTGTGAAATGAAATTGAGGGTTTTGCGCCAAGAAGGAGACGGAATCAGAGATTATATAGTACAGTCGTCTGGGATCCAAGAATCTGATAAATACGCTCGTTTCATATTTTATGGGCGAGCTAACTTCATTTTAATACTCTGGAGATTAAAATTTGCCTAAAATACTAGAAATTTACCACTTCTAGTTTTGATACCATTTCATTATATAAATTTCTTTGAAAGTTATAAATCGGTAAAACTTTACGTATTAAATTGCATTTACCTTTTGAAGGGGAAACCTTAGAGGGCTCTCTAGAGTACTGTATTAGTGCAAATAAAAATAATCTATACAAATAATTAAAACATCACTACAATATCTCGAAGCACTTAAAACACATTGAATTTCTAAATTTTTTTCTCTTGCAGTCAAAGGCGGCGTTTGTGATTCCTAAACCAGAATGATGCGAGAGACAAGATCAATAATTTTCTGTAAAATCAAGTATGATAATAATAAAATACAAAGGATTTCATACGTTTCCCATCGCTTTTTCTTGTGATCTCCCTTTATCTATCAGTTTTAAACAGAGTGACAATTTTTATGAATATTTCCAATGTGGCTTGTGGAATGCGGGTTATGGATAAAATAGACAAAAAATTGCAGATACAAAAATGAATATTATTGAGTTCTTTGGTACATCATGAAAAGAAGCATATGTATGTCACATTTAAACTAAATATATTTTATTTGTTATAATATAAACAGAAACACTTTCATAAAAGTTAGAATTATCAAAAATAACTATTTCTGATGAAATATATCAATCTTGAATCAAGAAAAATGTTCCATTACTTTCTTCATAAAAAATAGTTACTACATGCCACCTTTAAAAATTCAAACTCAAATTGTGAAATGAAATTGAGGGTTTTGCGCCAAGAAGGAGACGGAATCAGAGATTATATAGTACAGTCGTCTGGGATCCAAGAATCTGATAAATACGCTCGTTTCATATTTTATGGGCGAGCTAACTTCATTTTAATACTCTGGAGATTAAAATTTGCCTAAAATACTAGAAATTTACCACTTCTAGTTTTGATACCATTTCATTATATAAATTTCTTTGAAAGTTATAAATCGGTAAAACTTTACGTATTAAATTGCATTTACCTTTTTGAAGGGGGAAACCTTAGAGGGCTCTCTCTAGAGTACTGTATTAGTGCAAATAAAAATAATCTATACAAATAATTAAAACATCACTACAATATCTCGAAGCACTTAAAACACATTGCACTTGTAACTTTTTCTTGAAAATGCATGTTGGGGATCCAATTTCACTAATATGGAAACAACTATAAGAGAGAATTGAAGGGCAAAATACAAGATCAGGAATTGTCAAGCACAAACAAACTGATTTAGGTGGTTGAGTTTTTTTTTCTTTTTCCTTTATTTATTTATTTGAGGGTTGAGTTGGTAACTACTGTTTGTTGATGATCGTTGTGGATTTTTTTTTTTTTAATTCTAAAGCTTAAAAAAGAAGGAGGGAAAAGTATCAAGTATATCCGAGTCCATGGCATTAAATGTGCATCAAATGAATGCGCTCTTGTATTATTAGATGTTAGGATTCATGCACAAATCCAATCATATCCTTTGACTGCACATTTATTGCTATGGTTTATTTCCACTAGACACTTTCTCAAGAAGGAGACAAATATCTATAAGTATGGTGATTTGTTTCTAGCCATAACATTCCTCAACCATGTGCACTCCTAATTTAAGTTGATTCCAATATCATAAATAAAAAGTACAAAGTACTTAGGGCGAATTTCCCATGTCTTCAGAGAAAATTGAGTTGCGGATGCTTTAATTTTTTGGGGCCAATCTCATTGATCCTTTCGATTACTTTTGATATCAGACCATTTTTCTCCTCACATTATGCAGATTATTAGGGAGGATAAAATATGTTTCTATAAGTTTTGGCGTGAGTGAGCTTCTTTCTCCCCACATTATGCAGATTATTACGTGTACACACCATTGCATACATTAAACTGCCAACTGCACTAGCATAGGGAACACGCTCCATGTGCGCCTTCTCTTCCGCTGTAGTGGGAGATTGATTACCAGAAAGCCTAAAGTGTGGAGCCAATGGAGTCACCACCGACTTAGCACTTTGCATCCCGAACCTCGTGATCACCCGCTCTATGTAGCCCTTCTGACTCAAGAACAATCGTCGATTAGCCGCTCTCTTCTAATCTCCATACCCAGATTTTCTTAGCAAAGACCCATGTCCTTCATCTCGAACTCTTCACCAAGTTGAGATTTCAACCTATCTATCTCCACCCCGCTCTTAGAAGCAATAAGCATGTCATCCACATACAAAGAAGATAGATAAAATTACCTCCAGAAGCTTCGAATGTAAACACAACAATCATGATCGCCGGAAAACCCATGCTTCAAAGATGAAGGAGTCAAATCGCTTGTACCATCACGGGAGATTGCTTTAATCCATACAAGGACTTCCTCAAACGACACACATGATTCTCCTTATCCTCAACCTTGTAGCCCTCGGGTTGATGCATGTAGATCTCTTCATCCAAGTCTCCGTGTAAGAAGGTCGTTTTAACATCGAGTTGATCCACTCAAAATCACCATGAGCAACAATACTCAATAGCACCGAATAGAAGTATGTTTCACCACCGGAGAAAATATCTCATTGTAATCCACACCCTCTTTCTCAGGCAAAACCCTTAGCCACTAGCCTCGCCTTGTATCTTACACCACCGAAGCTCAAAGATCTTCCTTTCTTTTATACACCCACTTACAACCAATAGCTTTTCTTCCTACGCAAAGGGACCACCTCCCATGTATGATTCTTCCAAGAGATTCCATCTCTTCCTCCATCGCAGCCCAACCAACTCTCACTATCCTTGTCCCGAATAGCTTCCTTGAAGGAGACCGCTCGCCCTCCTCCACCGAGAGTGCGTGATTCAACCATATTAGCTCGCTCATAGTGCTTCAGGGGTTGATCAGCCCCGGCTTAGATACACAGCGTATGCTCGCTTTGGCCTAGTGGAAGCCAAATTATCCTCGAGCCGCTGTTGTTGTAGTGCTGTGTATTTTCTCGCTGAACCTCCTCCCCGCCAAGCTCATCATCTACGACTTCCCACTTGAGCACGATTAGAACCTAGTTGGTCTTTAGGTTCTATTTCAATAACCCGAGACTTAGAAGTCTCACCAGCCATAACACCATCATCCTTGGACGCCCTAGCAATCATGGATTTCTCATCAAAGGTAACATCCTCGCGATCACGAACTTTGAATCTTCCAGACACCAAAGGCGATAGCCTTTACGCCTTGCATATCCCAAGAATATTGCCTTCTTGGCCTCGCTCAAGCTTTCCTCGTTGACGGATAGTAGGCGGTACATCCGAAAATTCGAGCCTATCATAATCGCATGCTCCGACCACACCCTATAGGTGTATCACCATCCAATGTCGAATGTGGTGAACGGTTCACAATGTAACAAGTCAGAGCCACCGCTTCGCCCACCATTCGTTGCCCAATCTCGCATAAGATCGCGATACTCACTGTCTTTTCCCCGGTGTTCGGTTCATCTCTCACACCCCATTCTCGCTGGTGTAGACTCGACCGTCGGTGTCGAACAATTCCCTCGATCACGAATTCCTTGAAAGCACCATCCATACTCTGTGCCGTTATCGGATCTCGGCGTCTTCAATTTCTTTCTGTCTGTTCTCAACCATTGTTCTCCACTTCTTGAATGTCTCAACACCTCATTCTTGTGCTTCGAAAGTAAATCCAAGCATACCTAGAATAATCATCAATAAACGAGACATAATACCGGAACCACCCTTTGAAGTTGTCCGAGCGGACCCCAAACATCCGTGTGCACATAATCTAGTATCCCTCGCTCTTAGACTTGCTGTCGAACTTGACCCCGTGTGACTTTCCATACACACAATCCTCGCAAAACCATGCTAGGTTCCTTCAGATTCTTCGCCAGACCCTCTTTACCAAGCGTAACTAGACCCTTCTCGACATATGCCCAAGCCGCCTATGCCATAACCGTGTGTGCTCACATGGGTCTCCACCACTTCGCCGGTTCCAACCCATTGCATCTCTGTCACCGTCGTGCACGAGAGTATATAGATTACCGTGACGAACACCCTTCATCACTACTAAGGAACCACGAACAACCTTCTTCACTCCGCTTTCCGTCACAACTCGCAACCACCGAGTCCAAAGCACCAACCGAGATAAGATTCTTCCGCAAGTCGGGAACATGCCTCACATCCGCCAAGGTTCGAACCACTCCATCATGCATCTTGATTTTGATATTACCTAGCCCCACTGCTTTACAAACATGGTTATTCCCCATCAATACAGCTTCCCCATCAATGCCTCTGTAGGTAGTAAACCACTTCCTATTTGGACACATATGGTAGGAGCAACCGAATCAAGTATCCACTTCCGGAGATCTCCTCGCCACCCGTGACGACATAGCATTCCTTATCGCCCCTTCCTCTCAAACGTAGCTCGCTTCTTCCTTGCCCTCTCTCCTCTCGGTCTTGTTGTTATTCTTCTTTCCACCTACTCTCTTATTTGACACCGACTTTGAAATGCCCAGCCACCGCGACTTGAAACATCCTTTTCCCGCAAGAGGTCTTGATTTAGATCTAGACTTTCCTCCCTTGCCTTTTCCTCGCTCATTGCTCCTTCCTCTTGCAAACAATCCTGCGCTTGTTCCTGTTACGCCGATGGCCATGTCACTAGTTGTTTCTCCCAAGATCGTCCGCTAGAAGTGCCGTTCTAGTCTCATCCATCTTCGATTTTCTCCCACAAGCCTCGGTGTTTGCACCAGGTTCTCATAAGACTTTGGCGAGACAGTAGTAGAAGCGCCGATCCTCGCCTCCTACTTTAACATCTATGTCTTTCAAATCTGATATGATCCTATCAAACTTGTTGATGTGTTCCTGATTGATGAGCCCTCCTCCATCTTGCAAGTATACAATTTGGATTTTAAGTAGATCCGGTTAGTTAGACTCTTCGTCATGAAGGTACCCTCTAACTTCTTCCACACGCCTACCGCTTCCTCTCCATCTACCAAGAAAGCTACATCCCTCTCGAGGCATAGGATAATCGACGCCGTGCTTCCGGATCCAACTCCTCCCAATCCTCATCGACATATCTTTGTTCTTCTTCTCCTTTCCATCCAAAGTCTTGTGCAATTTTTGCGAAATTAGAAAGTTTTTCATCTGCATCCTCCAATAAGAAAAATCGTTCTTCCCATTGAACTTTTCAATCTCGAATTTTCCCACTTTGGTGATTCTTGGTTGACGCCATCCTCTGCTTGTCTTCGTGAATCCGCTTCTCTCGTGAATCACCGAACACCCCTCATATTAGTCGACTACAACTCATATTAGTCGACTACAACTCATATTAGTCGACTAATGCATCAGATTAGTCGACTACAACTCATATTAGTCGACTACAACTCATATTAGTCGACTAATGCATCAGATTAGTCGACTACAACTCATATTAGTCGACTACAATACGATTAGTCGACTACAACTCATATTAGTCGACTACAACTCATATTAGTCGACTAATGCATCAGATTAGTCGACTACAACTCATATTAGTCGACTACAACTCATATTAGTCGACTAATGCATCAGATTAGTCGACTACAACTCATATTAGTCGACTACAACTCATATTAGTCGACTAATGCATCAGATTAGTCGACTACAACTCATATTAGTCGACTACAACTCATATTAGTCGACTAATGCATCAGATTAGTCGACTACAACTCATATTAGTCGACTACAACTCATATTAGTCGACTACAACTCATATTAGTCGACTACAACTCATATTAGTCGACTAATGCATCAGATTAGTCGACTACAACTCATATTAGTCGACTAATGCATCAGATTAGTCGACTACAACTCATATTAGTCGACTAATGCATCAGATTAGTCGACTACAACTCATATTAGTCGACTAATGCATCAGATTAGTCGACTACAACTCATATTAGTCGACTAATGCATCAGATTAGTCGACTACAACTCATATTAGTCGACTACAACTCATATTAGTCGACTACAACTCATATTAGTCGACTACAACTCATATTAGTCGACTACAACTCATATTAGTCGACTACAACTCATATTAGTCGACTAATGCATCAGATTAGTCGACTACAACTCATATTAGTCGACTAATGCATCAGATTAGTCGACTACAACTCATATTAGTCGACTAATGCATCAGATTAGTCGACTACAACTCATATTAGTCGACTAATGCATCAGATTAGTCGACTACAACTCATATTAGTCGACTACAACTCATATTAGTCGACTAATGCATCAGATTAGTCGACTACAACTCATATTAGTCGACTAATGCATCAGATTAGTCGACTACAACTCATATTAGTCGACTAATGCATCAGATTAGTCGACTACAACTCATATTAGTCGACTACAACTCATATTAGTCGACTACAACTCATATTAGTCGACTAATGCATCAGATTAGTCGACTACAACTCATATTAGTCGACTACAACTCATATTAGTCGACTAATGCATCAGATTAGTCGACTACAACTCATATTAGTCGACTACAACTCATATTAGTCGACTAATGCATCAGATTAGTCGACTACAACTCATATTAGTCGACTAATGCATCAGATTAGTCGACTACAACTCATATTAGTCGACTAATGCATCAGATTAGTCGACTACAACTCATATTAGTCGACTAATGCATCAGATTAGTCGACTACAACTCATATTAGTCGACTAATGCATCAGATTAGTCGACTACAACTCATATTAGTCGACTACAACTCATATTAGTCGACTACAACTCATATTAGTCGACTACAACTCATATTAGTCGACTAATGCATCAGATTAGTCGACTACAACTCATATTAGTCGACTACAACTCATATTAGTCGACTAATGCATCAGATTAGTCGACTACAACTCATATTAGTCGACTACAACTCATATTAGTCGACTAATGCATCAGATTAGTCGACTACAACTCATATTAGTCGACTACAACTCATATTAGTCGACTAATGCATCAGATTAGTCGACTACAACTCATATTAGTCGACTAATGCATCAGATTAGTCGACTACAACTCATATTAGTCGACTACAACTCATATTAGTCGACTAATGCATCAGATTAGTCGACTACAACTCATATTAGTCGACTACAACTCATATTAGTCGACTACAACTCATATTAGTCGACTACAACTCATATTAGTCGACTAATGCATCAGATTAGTCGACTACAACTCATATTAGTCGACTACAACTCATATTAGTCGACTAATGCATCAGATTAGTCGACTACAACTCATATTAGTCGACTACAACTCATATTAGTCGACTACAACTCATATTAGTCGACTACAACTCATATTAGTCGACTACAACTCATATTAGTCGACTACAACTCATATTAGTCGACTAATGCATCAGATTAGTCGACTACAACTCATATTAGTCGACTAATGCATCAGATTAGTCGACTACAATACGATTAGTCGACTACAACTCATATTAGTCGACTACAACTCATATTAGTCGACTAATGCATCAGATTAGTCGACTACAACTCATATTAGTCGACTAATGCATCAGATTAGTCGACTACAACTCATATTAGTCGACTAATGCATCAGATTAGTCGACTACAATGCCTAGTAGTCGACATCGAACCCAAACCGCCTTGTGCATGTTTTGTGCATGTTCTACGTGTTTCTATAATTTTTGTCATGGGTGAGCTTCTTTGTTGAGGTCTGTTTGTATATTTTGCTTTCTTTAGGGTTTGTGGGATCTTCTTTGGCATGCGTTTACTGTATTGTCTTAGGATAGTTCTACAATATCCTGTTTTTTCATGCATCTAAAAATAATCCTCCAATGTCCCTTTTATATCTTTAATGAAGATTTATGTCACCTTCATTAATAAAATTTACATGTTTGTCCGAGGATTTGAGTGAAGTTTCGGGTTAAAAAAGCAGGAAACACATTTCTAAAACTATTTTTAAGATAAATCATATCCATATATAGTAAATGAGTCGTGTATGAGTAATATCATTAGAATCTAGAAAATCATGGACAATAAATCTTTTAAGTTAGAGATGTTAGAAAAGTAAGGAAAACAATCCTCAAACCACATCAGCATTTCTGGCATTTTTCGGTCTTTACACGGATATAAATAAAAACTCATCTTTTCTAATAATTATGAATCACAATCCCAAGCCCACAACAAATAAGGATTTCAAAAAACTATTCATTATTGTTTAGGCTAAAGAATTGAAATTGAGACATCACAAGCCTTGACACTCTTTGGAAACACAAACTCTACTCCAACCGTTTGATAAATCATTGATGTGCAAAACAAAACATTTAAATAAACACTCAATGACATGTTCTTCATAGTCACTTAGTGACCTTTCAAATATCAATTCTCCTCATTTCTCCTGAAGGCAAAATACTTGTGGAGTATTTGTCCTTGAAATTAGTTATGCGCATAGCAATAATTGAAAAATATTTAAAATATATTTAACCCATATTATTTGTCCAAATTCTTCCTTATATTATTGCTTGAGACGCAAGCTTCAAAAAAGCTAAGAATATTCATCCAACCAAAAGATATTCCCATGACAAGATGATTTTCCTAGGTAAAGAGAATGTATTTACATTTTGTCCAAGTTCTTTGTAATAACTTGATGAGCAAACTCTGAAAAATTCAATGAATATAGAAATACAATTTTGTAATACCTCAATTCTATGTTATGTGTATATATACTCATCCATTCTCTTCTTTAATATATCATTGCAGTATTCAACAAGGAAAAAGAAAGACGAGATTTACGTGGTTCGGCAATTTGCCTACGCCCACGGGTAAGGAGGGGATTTTCACTAATAGAAAGAGAGAATACAAATTAGGATTACAAGTTCTCACAAAGAAACCCTAAAACAAACCTCTCAATCTCTCAAAAGATCTCCTCTCCAAAGATGCACCAAAACTCTCTCAAAGGTCGCTCCAAAACGTGCTTGAAACTTGCCCTAACAATCGTTAGGGGTTATTAATAGCCTCTAAACGAATTGGGTTTAAAACCAATTCCTAATTAGACCCGCTGGACCGCCTGCATTAGTCGACTACAACTCATATTAGTCGACTAATGCATCAGATTAGTCGACTACAATACGCATTAGTCGACTACAACTCATATTAGTCGACTACAACTCATATTAGTCGACTACAACTCATATTAGTCGACTACAACTCATATTAGTCGACTACAACTCATATTAGTCGACTACAACTCATATTAGTCGACTACAACTCATATTAGTCGACTACAACTCAGATTAGTCGACTACAATGCCTAGTAGTCGACTCTTGAACTGGCTGTCTTGTGCATGTTTTTGTGCATGTTCTACAGGTTTCTATAATTTTTGTCATGGGTGAGCTTCTTTGTTGAGGTCTGTTTGTATATTTTGCTTTCTTTAGGGTTTGTGGGATCTTCTTTGGCATGCGTTTACTGTATTGTCTTAGGATAGTTCTACAATATCCTGTTTTTTTCATGCATCTAAAAAATAATCCTCCAATGTCCCTTTTTATATCTTTAATGAAGATTTATGTCACCTTCATTAATAAAATTTACATGTTTGTCCGAGGATTTGAGTGAAGTTTCGGGTTAAAAAAAAAGCAGGAAACACATTTCTAAAACTATTTTTAAGATAAATCATATCCATATATAGTAAATGAGTCGTGTATGAGTAATATCATTAGAATCTAGAAAATCATGGACAATAAATCTTTTTAAGTTAGAGATGTTAGAAAAGTAAGGAAAACAATCCTCAAACCACATCAGCATTTCTGGCATTTTTCGGTCTTTACACGGATATAAATAAAAACTCATCTTTTCTAATAATTATGAATCACAATCCCAAGCCCACAACAAATAAGGATTTCAAAAACTATTCATTATTGTTTAGGCTAAAGAATTGAAATTGAGACATCACAAGCCTTGACACTCTTTGGAAACACAAACTCTACTCCAACCGTTTGATAAATCATTGATGTGCAAAACAAAACATTTAAATAAACACTCAATGACATGTTCTTCATAGTCACTTAGTGACCTTTCAAATATCAATTCTCCTCATTTCTCCTGAAGGCAAAATACTTGTGGAGTATTTGTCCTTGAAATTAGTTATGCGCATAGCAATAATTGAAAAAATATTTAAAATATATTTAACCCATATTATTTGTCCAAATTCTTCCTTATATTATTGCTTGAGACGCAAGCTTCAAAAAAGCTAAGAATATTCATCCAACCAAAAGATATTCCCATGACAAGATGATTTTCCTAGGTAAAGAGAATGTATTTACATTTTGTCCAAGTTCTTTGTAATAACTTGATGAGCAAACTCTGAAAAATTCAATGAATATAGAAATACAATTTTGTAATACCTCAATTCTATGTTATGTGTATATATACTCATCCATTCTCTTCTTTAATATATCATTGCAGTATTCAACAAGGAAAAAGAAAGACGAGGTACTAATCACTTTTGCTCTTCTATGGCTTTATGCTTTAACATTTTCTTTCTCCTTCATTTTCATGTACTTCTTTTGTCATTTACATTTTCAGCGTTTAGCTATAAAAGGAAATATTATGGCTAGCAAGGCTGAAAATAAGAAAATGGAGAAAGCAATTCATGTAGCGGATTCTTCCAACAAAGATGGGATATTGGAAAGGCCGTCATCACCTTTCATCACTGTAACTAAACTGATAGCAATCTTGTCAAAGTCCTTGGCACATGAAAAGATATGCTCGATGAAGGAGATTCACAAGAGCTTTACAGTAAGCAATTAATTAAGTTTAACATTTTTCTTATCCAACAAAAAATTTATTATTTGATTTGAAAAAAGCAATTTGATTATTTTCCATAATTCTGATTCAAGTATATGTGATGTAGGAGAAAACTGTTACTCGCCGTGAAATGGTTTGCTACATCAGATTTGTTGTAGGGGATGATGACCTCTTAGCTTCTATTATCAAAGCTTATAATGATGAGGTATGAATCCAATTGTCATATTTTGTTTAAAAACCTTAATTTGAGATGTTTTTATTTGTTGCATATATTCAAGTAGTTTCTTAATTTAGCAGTTGCAAAATATTTGCTGTTAATATAAGTAAAATTTATATGAATTGGTAGAGAAATATTATCTTCTCATAAGTTAAAGATTCCTAAAACGTAAGCTATTATTACGATGTGAACTTATCTTTAGGGCATGTTTGGTTGGTTTTTCAGAAACCAAGTAAAAAAACAAAATAGAGGGAGGAAACCTCCCATTTCCTTTAATAAAAAACTCTTGAAATGAGTTCTCTTTAATATATCAATTCACTTTTATATGTGGTTTCAAGGTGAGAACCAAAAAGATAAACAGCTTATTATAGAAAATGGATTTCCTATAATTATTTTCTTTGGTTTTTGGCAATCAAATAGAGGAAGATGTTTTACGTACTTTGCTAGCCAGTTTAATTAATCATTTAAGTATAATGTGTTCGTCATTGATACAAAATCATCCATTTTATACTCGTCATACTATTTGATAAATATATTATCAAGACTATAAAAAAATAAAACCTAATTTTCTCTTCACCTTTGAAAATGCATAATCAAAACATATATAGATCGATTAATTTTTCAAACACTTCTATATAATTGAATAGTATTAAAAGAATTATGCATTTCAAGATAAATATTTGTTTGGCTTGTTATTGCGGCGAATCCTATTATAGTGTGAATATCATTAAGACAATTAATATTTAATTTCAACAATATGACTGACTTTGTAAACATTATCTTTTTCTCTTGCAGTTGAAGGCAACATCTGCCATTCCTAAAGATTCAATGCCGCGGGAGATGTGATCAATGAAATTATGTATGGTGCTAAAAATAGCATAATAATAATAATAATAAGATTGATATTTTTCATATATTTCTCTGTCGCCATTTTTTTGCTTGTCGTCTCCCTTTTTCTCTCATTTTCAACTAAGTGAGAGACTCTTACGAAACCTACAATATTCCGTGTGAAATATGGATCTAGATGCAAAATTGCAGATGTGCATATGAACATTTTTTAGCCCTTTGGTACATATGAATATGCAAAACATATACCACAAATAAGTTAAATATATTTAGTTTCATATAATGTAACAAACATTTTGTTTGAAATTGGTCAAGAATCATCAGAATGAACTAATATGTGATGATCATCAGAATGAACTATATTTGAATCAACACAAATGTTCCATGAATTTTGCAAATAAAATGGTTGCATGTCAGCCAAAAATTTAACACAGACTAGTGGTCTAAACTAAATTTCCCTTATTCAAATATCGCAACTTCCCATTCTTTAGTTTCTCCTGTTCTTTTGTTGAATGTTCTTGGTTCAGACTTAATAGATCTTTTTAGAGATTTTAGGAGATTTTGATATATAAGTTATCATTTTATTATGTTATAAATGGGGAGAGAGAGAGAGAGAGAGAGAGAGAGAGAGAGAGAGAGAGGGACTATGGCAGTCTAAAAGAGTGAAATGGTCAAATTGTAGAATTTGCCAATTAAAATATCACGTGTGGTTTCATGACAAAGGAACCTAGTACTTATCAAGAATATCACCCAAAATTTAACACTTTCAGTTTTAGTACTTTTTACTAAATAAATTTGTTTAAAACAAATTATATGATTCAATACAATGTACAACAACAACAATAAAGTCATTATCCAAAATATTTGGGGTCGGCGATATTAAGTCTATTGTTTTCGTTCTGTTTTATTTTGATACATGATTTAACAAAAGTTGTTAAAGTTAAAAAGTAATGTAACTTTGGGCTTATTAATAAGACAAATATAGAATGCCCATGGGCACCCATTAGAAGTGGGCCCCTCTGATTTGCACTAATTTCTCTCCTTGCTCTATTTCTATCATTCCCTAATGAGTGCCTATGGGCCCTCGAAAAACTGTACCCTAATATAGAGAGAAATAAATTGCAAGCTGCGGCTGCCCCACAACCCCACTTTCTATCTCTGTCACATTAGGGCCCATGGGCACCCGTTAGAAAAAAAAATACTTATGCGTCTTCAAGTAAACGAAGTTCGAGAGTGCAACATAAAACTTCACCGTATATATGTTCCTCTTCATCAAATTCAATCAATATGCGATCTGAAAACAAAAATATCAACGCTCAACTGATAAATTAACTAGTTACACCATAAACTTCGACAAGTGTAGTATCACAAAATGTACAAGCTCAGTGTCCTACTGCCCTGCCACAAAGAATAGCATTGCTTGGTATTGGATACTCATCCCTCCACGAATTCGCTGGCGAATAAACTCGAAGATAAAGTTGCTGTCCAAGATACTGCCTTGCCCAGTTCTCCGATCTTATGTTCCACATACCCACATTGTCCAATGCTACATAGATCGCAGACCAAGATTTCGGGTATACCTGAAAATATAAGGGAAAAATATTGGTACCAGATAAAGTAACAACAAAAACCAAGACTTTATCCCAAAAATTGGTTCATGAATCATATTCTTTCATTCAGTTTTATTAAGGATCATCTCCTCGTTATAAGCTAATTATTAGCACATGCTTCTTAAATGCTTCCAACAAAGTTCTTAGGTCTAGTTTTAGTTCTCTTTCCCTATTTAACTAGAGTCATATCATCTTCTCTAATTGGTGCATTTACTGGACTCCGATATACGTGATCAAACCATCTCAATTAGTTCTCTCTTTTTTTTTTCTTTTTTTCTTTTTTCATTTTTCATTTTTTGTTAATAGGAGTAACAAATGCTCTCATTTCTTATCATATCTCTTGGTGTATGCTCACAAGACCATCATAAACCTCCTCATTTCTGCGACACTCATTTTTTGCGCATGTTGTTTCTTAATTATTCAATATTCGGATCCATTAAGTATTGTTGGTTTTCTAATTGACCTATAGAACTTTTCCTACAATTTTATAGGAGACAGCAGATACATAGCTATTTTTTTTTATACATGAACTAGTTGTTGAAATTACCTGAACAGTACAACGGGCGATTGTGTCTCTCAGATTGTACCCTTGCCTGCTTTCTGGTGTCCATTGCCCTACCTCCATTCTGAACATTATGTTCATATCAGTCAACAAACAAAATATAGAAAACAGAGAAAAAAATAACTGAACATTTACCCGACGACAAAGAATGAATATCCATCAACATGCCAGGACTGCACAAAATCTTCATCATTCTCAAAGACAATCTCAACATAGTCTCTGAAATTAGCTGGCATTAGTGAGGGTTGAAGAGAATAACCACCACTATTGCCAGAGTTTGGCATGTCAGGGATATTTCCCAGAGTGAAAACTTTAGGAATGTTGAAGTAGTCTGCGAGCTTCAGTGGTGTATCAGATCCTATGAAGGACACACCATTGACAGCAAATCTCTGCTTGTTGTTGATGATGGGTGCAGAATTTGCCAGCATAATGGTTCGTGTTGTGTTGATCATTCCATAGTGGTATGAGCCTTGTGGGTTCGGTCTTGGTCCACTTGCGCTTAGATTCCACCTGGATTTTGATTGCATGTAGTGGTTGATTTTAATTTTCATGATGTTTTTTCACTATAGAAAAAAAAAGAATTTCCGGTATATTTTTGTGCATGTCCTTAGAGCACAGCCTTGAAAAAGAATTTGCAATGTGAGGAAATAAAACTCTTTGGAGATGAAGATATTTGTGGTATATTAAAGAGATGTAGTGGGCTTCCTAGATTTTCAACATTCGTGATATATTCACTCAGATTCCACCTAGATTTTGAATGAAAGACATGTTTTATTTACATTTCCAGTACAGTAACAGAACAAAATTTCGATGTTCTTTCGTTCCTCGCATGTTCTTATAGCACAACCTTAGACAAATTTATGACACTGAGGGTAAATAAAATCTTCGAAGATAAAGGTTTTTGTGATATATTCACAAACATATTTTTATACTAATTAAAACGTTTGATATATTGCATAACATTACAAAATAAGAAAAAGGAAAAGGAGTAGAAAAATACCGAAATGACTTGGCCTGGTTAAGAGACCAATCAATCTCATCCAGTGGACCCTCTGGTGGTGGTTCTATTGGACTTCCAGCAGAATTCGAGTAATGGAGAATGGCAGTGCTGGTTAGAGGAGGACTATTGCTAAATCGAGCAGAGACAACAATGTAGTAATCGAGTGGTGGCTGATCAGCTCTAATGAGAACTGAACAAGATTGGCCCAAATGAACGTCGAGGGAGGAGTAGGTGTTTTGTACCGTGTGTGAGCCTTCAACCTCAACCAATGTCATCGCATGTCCCTGAAATCTTACGTTTATAGATGTTGCAAGACCAACATTTGATATCCGAAATCTATATGTTTTACCTGAAAACAACATTTACAGATATTGGTAGTGTTGTGTTAGTTTAATATAGAAATTACATATAAATGTTTTAATTCTTAAAAAAACTGAAGAAAAGGAATACCTTGTTCAACTGTAAATGTGTTTCGATTTGGTCCCTGGCCATTGACGAGAAGTCCATCGGGAGATGGAAGATTCCCTCCGCTGTCTAGTATAGCTTGGAGATCCTGAAACATAGAAATTATTTTAAGAAATTCAGTTTCAAGATTGAAAAAAATATCGGCCTACAATAATTTTTTCTGATTTGAAAGGAGGTTTTTGCACAATTCCCTAATATAAACTTAGAATTACTAATATTGGAGATCTGAAAGTAGGTTTGCATATAAATCTCAATCATAATTCTCATGCGTATGACCAATAGACTTCTTACTTTCTCTGTGATATATATACATAAAACTGCAACTCTCAATCTACCATAGAAGCTAGAGTTGTATTCTACACTAAGAAAACTCTGTTTCAGCTAATAACTAGATTATATCTAGACTTCTAAGCATATAAAGACTTACAATGTGATTAGCATTGAACCAGTCCCCAGCCAAGATAGTGAAATCACCAGCCGGAGGAGGGAACGGAACGGGAATGACAGAACGGCTGAGGATCTTGATGCCTCCGAATCCTCCTGCAGACTTGTGGAAGGCTAGAGAGGGGAAGTAGAAATAGCTCCCAATCTGATCTTTCACTTGCAAAACATAAGTAAAATTGCCTCCTGGAGGTATTGGGCAATTTGTGCCATAAACTCCGTCTTGCCATGAGTTTCTCCGTTGTAGTAGCCCGTTCCTGGATAAATAGCAAAAAATTGACAAAAGGAAAATAAAATAAGAGAACGAAATATAATGTGATATATTAACAAGTATAAATTTTGGGGTGTTTTATTAAATATAGATAGTAGAACTTAAACATGTCATTTTGATGGGTTGTTTTCTTATTTCTTTGGACTTAAATCTTCTCATCAGCATCTAGCACACACTCCCTTCTTCTTCTTCTAGTACACATCCAGTTTGGATATAACTCCATTTAAACCATAAAGTTAGCAAAACTACAATTTCTAAAGCTTGTGTTATAAGC
Source organism: Asparagus setaceus (assembly GCA_012295165.1). Classification (NCBI taxonomy): domain Eukaryota; kingdom Viridiplantae; phylum Streptophyta; class Magnoliopsida; order Asparagales; family Asparagaceae; genus Asparagus; species Asparagus setaceus. The sequence goes on along the minus strand of CM022701.1, from coordinate 97,183,759 downwards.
CTTTAACTACAACTTATAAAGTATTATGATTTAAAAATTTTAAAACCCACCTAATTACATATTTATGATGTTTTCCCCTTACAATATAAGAAGTTCATCTCTTAATCCTCTACCATGCCGTGCCTTTTTCCCTTAGCATGCCCTTAACTATCCACAATATTTCTAAAGAGAGGAGCTAATTATGATTTTATTGTGTTGACAACTATATTAAGAAGGGAACTAAAGTCTAATTTAGGTGACAAATTCTATTTATTTTTGCTTTTTTTTCCTTCCTATTCTAGAAAACTCATACCCTATATTGAACTCAATAACATCCCATAAAATCCAACCCGCAATTTCATCACTGAGACATTGAAGATGCAAAAAATAAAAATAAACATAAATATAAAAAAAAAGGCCAAGTACTACCTCTCTCCTTGCCAAAAACCCTAAACCAGTTCTTCCCTTCTTTCCGATTGCGCAAAACCCTAGATCTCCCTAAAATCACTAACAACTCTTACATGCATCACAAATATGTGTACAAAGGTCCACACAACAATCATTTACAACTATACAAGACATAATAATTTGATTAAATTTCCCAAACAAAAACGAAACTTCTATGAAAAATCATACATACCATGAGATGAGAAAAGGTTCAGGCAAGCCATTGAAGACATTTATGACCAGATTATCATTAGTCACACATTCTATCTCCGGCCCCGGGAATTGCCCATTTATCAAAATCCCCTGACAAAGAATCAAAATTAATCACTAAAATCAACAAAAATACCCCAAAAAAGAACTATTTTTACCTGTTTCTGCACTCCAAGAGGTGAGATATCACCATAAGCTATATTCCAAGTAAAAAACCTGTAAGGATCTTCAGCAACAATTAAAGACAAATACCCAATAAACACAATACCAAGAACAATAACAAGATTTTTGGGTTCCATTCTAAATTGAAACACACTCTCTCTCTCTCTCTCTCTCTCAACTGAGATTTCTATATATAAAGGCTTATGATCTTTGATTACTTAGCCCTGTGGAACTCCTCAAAGTTTAAATAATGGCACTTTAATGCTTTGGCCTAACACTTTAAAGCTCTCTCTTTTTATCAAGAGATCCAGTCACCACCCGGTGAAGATAAAGCCAACTGCATGATCCATTGATTTTGCTGTTTTGGTTCAAATTTTTAACGGCTTACTGATTTTGCAAGTGAGGTGCACGTGACAAAAGATATGCAAGGATGAGTGAGTGGTTATATACATTTTGAGCACATGTGAGTTGGCTGGCATTATTTAGGCCATCTTTGATCATATGAACACACCATTATGGAAGCTAAAATCTATTGAGTGTAATGCTTTATTTGAAAATTTTTGCATTCTTAATTTGTCTCTAAAATGTTATATAACTTGTACAAACCATATATATTGCTTTATTTGCATCAATAAATTTCATGAAAATTGATAATAGCAGCAATCATTTTTTGATCCCGAAATGGCATTAATAAATTGATAATAGCAGCAATCATTTTTTGATGTACTGTGTATAGGGGAATCGAGGCTAAACTAATATTTTCAAGCTAATGTGAAGGAGATTGAGAATTAAACTTTCGAAGCATCCTAATTGAATTACATTTCTACTTCTTCAAAGTCCTCCTATATTTAGATTTCTCTGTTAGTTGTTTATTAAACTCCAGCAATATAAACTTTGATGTTTGAATTGCATATTGTGTTAAATAGGTCTTTACGATGAATAAAATTTCAGGTTGGTTTGGGACTGAAATTTTCCTGCACTCTTGATTTGAGCTTCTTTTACTGGAAATTGAGTGGATTTAAACATTCAGATTTTGTTGTTGTAGGCTTTAAGAGAAACAAATTACGTACTAGATCTGTAGCTAGAGAATACACATTACAATGAGCTCGAGAGATCATAATACTAATTAAGGAAGCAAATTACGTGCTAGAACAATTTTTGTATCTTGTAGTCCTCATAAACAACGACATGCAAATAATTTTGTAGAACAAAAAGAAAAACTATCTGCATTCCACAATATTCCACTCTTTGATTTCACACACGAACAAAACTATACTAAAACTTTATTCAACTGCATTCGTAGCATCAAAGCACAACAAATCTTACACTGAAAAACAGTGAAGAAGCATGACACACCAACAAAACACACATCATTCCTAACCAAACAAACGGGAACCAGCAAAGGACAGATACACCGATAACTTTATTCAAACATAGCAAGCAACACGTCGTCGCATCCCATAAATCCCTCCAGCTTCAGGGAGTTATCGGAGAGCTAACTTCTACCGTGGTACCTGAACCAAAGCTCACACTGCCAACAAAAGGAGCCTGCAGAGTGACAGGAGACATATTAAAGGAAGCCGCCCATTTTTCATCGGCGAGTTCAGTAGCATTACCAGCATCAGTGCTGTGATTGATCAGTTTCTGCTTCTGTTCAACTAGAACTCTGCTGCTGGCAGAGCAAACTAGAGCACAGATGAATATAAGCACAACAAGCTTAGCCATCTCTGCAGATTTTTTTTTTTTTTTTGGTGTTTGTAGAGAGTTTAGCTAGGGGGGTATTTATAGAGTGAGATCAGGACCGAGAAATTAATGACAAATTTGATTCATGAATTGATGGTGGCTTGATTTGGGGGTGCATGTTGCGTTACATGAGAGGTAGATTTTTTATCAAGTAAGGGTTTGAGGTAAATGGTCCATTGTTGTCACTGTTTGTGTGCTGTGTAGAGGGGAATCAGCATTGAATCAGATCTTTGCAGGCTATAGCATCAGTGTACAGATTCAAGATTGCTGAGCTTTCAAATTGATGGAGGTTATTAAATTAAACTGTGAATGAGATGGGGACATCTTGCAAGTAGTTGATCTAGTAAATTCAACCCCCATCCCCTAGTAAATAGTATATTACTATCTGGAATTTGATAACCAAGGTCTTGAATTGGGCCGAGCATTAAGCTAAAGTAATAAAAGTGCTGAGGGCCCAAAACTTGGCTGGCGCTGAGCTTTTAGATGTGTTTTGACTCAGGCCCGCAAGATAAAAGTGCCAGGTTTCTCTACAAGAGATTTGCCCCAATGAGGTTAGATGGGCACATGATTACTCTAATCTTAATGGATAAATATAAAATTCACAGGTATAAACATGATATATACTTCAAACCTCACATGTATAAACATGGTATACTTTTTGGGGGATATGCAGCTAATGAGAAAATGATGGGCATAATATGACAACTTATTCACTAATGAGCTACCATGAGATACACTAGAAAGCCGAAGCCATTATTATGTGATATAATTCACTCTAGTAAAAGATTTGATCACCTGAGCTTCAACTTTAGAATTTAGAAAAATGTCTTTGCATCTGAAAAAAAACTAAGCAAATACCCTCACACTAAGAAAATTTTACAGATATACTCTCACACTTGGAAAAAATCAATAGAAATGCCCTCATACTTGGAAAAATTATAGAAAGACTTTTACGGGTGGAAAAAAAATCCAAAACTCTAAAAACCGTTAAATTTTAATAATTGGAGTGCATTATTCTTCTACTTTTTATGTCATGCATGCATCGTTCACTAGAGTACTTTACTATGTAAACAAAAGGTCAATGTGCCCTTCTAAGTTAGACTGGTGTGTCTCTAACAAGATACACGTTTAAGCATTAGAATCTGAAATCAGTCTATCAATATCTTACACAAAAACTTAACTCCTATTACAAATTATAACTTCATTTTCTTTTTCTTTTTGTAAATCAAACCAGCTTCAAAAAATTAGTTTTTTAAGATATTAGTCCCTTAAATGATATGCATTTTTTATATTAATCCCTCAAATCTTTATATTTTAATATTAGTCCCCTCAAATTACCTTAATATGTTGATATTAGTCCTTCCGTCGATGTAAGTATTAAAAATCCCAGATCACATTTAGATTTAGACTAACCATGAATGGTTGATTACCTTCTACCCCTCCCTCTCACCATCTCCTCCACCACTATCCTCTCATCCACCGATACTCTTACCTCCCCCTCCTTCGCGGCCACCACCATCTCCACCATTGTCATCTCCATCTACATCTATATTCTCACCCTCTCCTCCATTTCCAATACCACAACCATCTCCTCTTCCGCCAACTCCACAACTGTCGGTATTCTTGCCTCCACCTTCAACTCCTCCACTATCATATTCGTTTCAGATTGTGAAGACATTGGAGCGAGCCCAGTGGAGAAGGAAGAGGGCAAAGAAAGGGTGGCGCCGATGGTTGAGGATAGAGAGGAGATGAGAGGGGAGGGAGGAGAAGGATATAGCTGTCCATTCAAGTAAAAAGTTAAAAAAATAAAATATTTCCTATTTATTATAACACCAACTAACTAGAAAGACTATAAGCATATATTATACTAATTTAGGAGACTAATATCAATATATAAAGATGTCAGAACTAATGTTAAAATATCTATGATTTAAGTAGCTATCCAAAAAATAAAAAAAAGGAAATAAATCAGAATCATGGGATTGGAGAAACACAGGCGCCACCCACTGCGGATGACACATCCCTCTCCACCCACCAAAAAAAACCAGATCCCAGATCCCCCTCTTTATCATCCCTAAACGCTCCCCTCCCATTTTTCCGTAAAATTAAAAAATAAAAAATAAATAAAAAATAAAAACAAAATGAGAGGAACCAGCCTCTGGCACCTCCGCCAAACCCTAACCCGCCGCCTCCAGCACCGCCGCCCCTTCGCCGCCGCCGCCGCCGCCGACCTCAAGAAGACCGCCCTCCACGACTTCCACGTCGAAAACGGCGGCAAGATGGTGCCTTTCGCCGGCTGGTCGATGCCCATCCAATACAAGGACTCCATCATGGACTCCACCCTCAACTGCCGGGCCCACGGCAGCCTCTTCGACGTCTCCCACATGTGCGGCCTCTCCCTCAAGGGCAGGGACTCCATCCCCTTCCTCGAGACCCTCGTCGTCGCCGACGTGGCGGGCCTGAAGCCGGGGACGGGGACCCTCACGGTGTTCACCAACGAGAGGGGCGGGGCGATCGACGATTCGGTGGTGACCAAGGTCGGAGACGGCCATGTTTACCTGGTGGTGAATGCCGGGTGCAGGGACAAGGATCTGGAGCACATTGGGAAGCACATGGAGGCTTTCAAGGCCAAGGGGAAGGACGTCGGGTGGCACGTCCACGACGAGAGGTCGCTGCTCGCCCTTCAGGTAGCTTTCATTTAAATTGTGGTTCACTAAAGATCTTAACTTTGATTGGTTCGATGAGATTATAGAGATCGACATTTGAATTATGGTCTATGTAAGTTTAATGAATCGGATAATATTTGGATCAGAACTATCTGCATTGTTCAATTTTGACGAAAACTTTTAGAAATGAAATTGTTTGTATGGTGATCCCTTTGTTAACTGGATGAATATCACATTGAACTAGTTAGGTCTGTCCTATTTGCATTGTGGGCAAGTTAAGGAAACAAAAGCCGAAGAAGATTGCGATGACAAGAGTATACTTTTTATTTGGAGCCCATACAGGAGATTTAACAAAATAACAATTGAATGATATTAGTCTTATAATCTGAGCAATGTAATGCTTTGAATTTGTAACAAACTTCACTTGTCATGTTGAAAAACCCAAGAACCAACTGAATGTTTGGCATATGTTCAAAGGGTCCATAAGTATAGGTGTCCGATACAGACACAACATAATGATCGAATCATCGAAGTGTTTGTGCTGCATAGGTTCCTGCTTTTTTTATTTTTGATATGACTAAGCCTTTTGGGTCTAGTTCTGAATCTTCTGATGTTAGACCCTTGTTTTTAATTCTTTGATTTAACATGAAATATTCACGGAAGTGTGCATGCTCTACACTAAATCCCTTCAAGATTTGAACAATTGCTGAGCAGAATACATTTCTACGTATGATCTTGATGGCTAAATTGCTTTCAACTCTGTATGGTCTCAGGGTCCTCTGGCTGCACCAGTTCTTCAGTTGCTGACAAAGGATGATTTAAGTAAATTATATTTTGGTGAGTTTCGGATGCTAGACATCAACGGGTCACACTGTTTCCTCACAAGAACTGGGTATGTTCATAAACCCATTGTCAATTATTTCTCAGTGAAGCCAATTTGTTAATGTCTATTGAATTGCTGCCTCACGGTCTATACGTTACCTATGGTTTTCTTTAGGAAGTTCTTACAAGCAAGAGTTTTAATATAGAGAAATACATTTTTTGTGTCCTTCAAGCTATCAGTACTACCTCACGTATGCCAGTCTCAATGTCGTCAAATCTATATGTAAGTATCAGATTATTCCGGATCTTTCCTCAATAGAGTGATTTACCAACAACCGCTCCGCTAGGAGTGTCTCACATCCATTCAGTTCAGATATGGGTCTGGTATACGCAAGGCATGAGATGAGATTTAGTCCATGTCGGGAAAAAAAAGCATAGGTAGATGCATAAAATGTTAAATAATTCGTAACTCAAACTACGTTGTTCCTTTCGAGTCAGTTTGGTCCGAGTGGATTAGCCTAGTCCATTAACACCCTCCATTATATTCTTGTTTAATGTTTGTGAATTATTCTTCTCCAACTTTCACAGCTACACTGGTGAAGATGGATTTGAGATCTCAGTCCCCTCAGAGAATGCTGTAGACCTCGCCAAAGCAATCCTTGAAAAATCCGAGGGTAAAGTGCGCCTAACAGGGTTAGGCGCACGCGACAGCCTCCGCCTCGAAGCTGGCCTCTGCCTCTACGGAAACGACATGGAGCAGCACATCACGCCAGTAGAAGCCGGTCTCAGTTGGGCGATTGGCAAGCGACGGAGAGCTGAAGGCGGATTCCTGGGTGCCGAAGTGATCCTCAAGCAGCTCCAAGAGGGTCCACAAATCAGACGTGTGGGCCTCTTCTCGTCAGGCCCACCTGCAAGGAGCCATAGCGAGATCTTGAGCTCAAGTGGAGAAAAGCTCGGAGAGGTGACTAGCGGCGGATTTAGCCCGTGCTTGAAGAAAAATATCGCGATGGGGTATGTGAAGTCCGGTAACCATAAGGCAGGGACCGAGGTTAAGATTGTGGTTCGAGGGAAATCGTACGATGGGGTTGTTACGAAAATGCCATTTGTTCCTACCAAATACTATAAGCCGACTTAAGCGAAGGGAGGAATTGTCTTTTTACATACAATAGTTTGTTCTGATGAATGCTGTTACTTGACATTCCATTATGTGATGTTGTATCTCTTTTTCAAGAGGCTGTTTCTCCTTCATTTGGACATGAAAGTTACATATTGCAGATTTTCTTGCAACAGGGAGTTCTCATGAGAATTGGGGGATTTGTTATTTGTTTTCTATCAATCAGGGAATAAGAGTGGTAATAAGTGTTTTGTCGTACAGTCTTGCTTTTTTCTGTGTATATATATCTGATTAATTTCTGAAAGACTTATGCCTCGAAACGTTTTTGTTTTTGTGCACGGTTCAGGGATTTAGGGTGCGGGTTTTAGTAGTGAAATTATCTTTCTTGTATACACAAGTTTATGATTTTTTTTTTCCCTTTTTACTATATTTTTAGTTTAAAAAGGACTTTCTCATATAGTCTTCAAGGATTTTGGCTTTTCATTTATTTCCCAAGGCAGTTAGTTGAAGGGGGGAAAATGAGTTTCGTTTCATTTGCAACTTATTGCACACATAAAAGGTGGTATTCATGTAATAAATGTGATTATCCAGCTAGAGGAGCTAAAGTTAACTATTTCAGAATTTCCTTTAGGCTCTGATCCACGTTCCTTTGCTTTGCTTATAGGTTTTTTTCCATTTTAGATTGGATGTATTTTGATGTTTTTTTCAATAAAAAAAAGTCTCAGAATTTCCTTTGGCCTTCCTTGAAAAGGGGAAAAAAATCTTATTTGTATTATAAATAGGTGGCCGTTCAATGTTGGGATATAGTAATTTATATCATAATTCGAACTGCACCTTCATATGCGATATTGGAGGCAATTGATAGAAGGATTGATCCCATGTAGTATTGTTGGATTGAACTTATTATCCATGTAGTTTTATTGTCATATATAATTTACCAAGTGAACACATTTTGTGTTAATGAGTTGAATTAAGGAATAAGTAGGCTTGAACAGCCAAGGTGAGCACATTTTGTGGCAATGGTTTGGATTAAGGAATAAGTAGGCTTGAACAATGAAAAAGGTGGTTTTTAATCAGACGTTTTGCCTTGTTTCTAGCATAGCTTATGCTTCTTATACATGTATACTTGGTTTTTTTTTTAAGAACTACACTTTCAATACGAGATCAGTGGCAAAAAAGATTCAATTTTTAAGGATTATACTTGTAATACAAGATCAGAATGGCAAAATGGGTCTCAGTAAGATTATCAATCCATTTACGCGGGCGGAAAAAATGAATTGTATATACGATAACACCCACCCACACACAAAATATTTTTCCTACTAGAATTCAATATCTAAAATCATATACAATATTTAAATTTTATATATTATAAAAAATCTCTTAAAGTCAGTTATTCTAAAGATTTTAACCAGTACATCAAGAGGCACAAAATGAATGGTCTAAATTACAAGGTTTGTTAACGTTATAACAGGACCTAATAAAATTGAGAATGAGAGTGATGGGGGATTTATGTTAGGAAGATGGAGGAAATAGGGAGGAAGATTAGAGTTACGCCTCGTTTGGTACGCGGGAATGGAGTCAAATGAGAATAGAATGAAGGTAGGAATAGTACGAAAATGATGTGGGAATGGAATGCTCATTCCCATTCTCATGTTTGGGTGTGATTAGATAATTAAGTGGGAATATCTTTAAGAAGGGTATATCCGGAATTTATTTTATTATTTTTATTTTCACTTAAGTGGGAATATCAATTCGTTGATAACTCATTGAGAATAGCAATTCCCACATTAAGTGAGATTGATAAGAAGTGGGAATGATATTTCTAACATCTAAAAACACATAATGTTTGGTAAGCGTTAGAGTTTTAGGAATCCGAATTACTGTTTTATGTAACCTGGAACCCTAATCAACTTAAATTTCTAACTGTGTAATTAGTTTGACTTACATGGATAACATTACAAGAATACTTGGTTACTATAAAATTAGAGCACACGGATAATGCGAGATTTATGTTATAAATGTGATTATCCGACTAGCTAACTAAAGTTATAGAGGCTGACAATTTCCTTCGGCTTTTTGAAAAGCGAAAAAAAATCTAATGTCAATTTGGGATATAAATAGGTCCATGTCCAACATTAGGCTGGATTATTTGTTTTCTGTCAATACAAAATTTTGAGTATGGTGCTAATAAAAGAAATATGTGACCACTGAATAAAAAGAAATATAATAATAATAATAAAATAAAACTCTCAAGTAATTAATTATGTCCTCATAACATTTCCAAATCACTAAAATGCGTAATTAATGATTTATCATTTAACAACAAGACTACCTGAAAACTTGTATTTAAAACCAAAATTCTAGCACTAAACAAGTCTTAAACATGTAAAATAAAAGTTTCTAAATTGAACAATATAGATCTAAGGAAAACCTGCTTCCACAATTCATCTAAAGAAACTTTAGAAAATGGATCAAAATATTTTATTCACCATAATCGCCAAATAGATTCCTAGTGATCTTGTTACTACCCCTATTCTTATCACCAAACATAATTAACCTCGCCCGTCAAAAAATAAATTAAACAAAGCACATCGACGGCAAAGATTACAAAATTTTAAATTCTTTACATTTTTTATTATCAGAAATTAAGAGTTAAAAAAAAATGACCACCAAATTTTTCCTGCCAAAATTTTTAAACGCGTAAATGGATAAACTTAAAGAGCTCCCGCCGATAAGAACACAGAGAACTTGATATCAAGAATCCTATTCAAAGTAGGACTCAATCCATGAATCAAATTTTCTTTTGCTTAAGTTCAAGAAAAAGGAGGAAAAAAATGCTGAATCTTTTCTTCTTTGGGTTGATGACCATCTTCTTCCCAACCCCACCATTTTCAGGAGCCGGAAAAGCACACAATGTTGGCGGCGATGAGGAAGATGATCCTCACTTCCGGAAAGGGCCATGGGCACCGTCAGAGGACCAGATTCTTGCAGATTATGTCAATAAGAATGGACCAGGAAACTGGAACGCAGTGCAGAAAAATACCGGATTGCCACGTTCCGGTAAGAGTTGTCGTCTACGGTGGACGAACCATCTACGGCCTGATCTTAAGAAAGGATCTTTCAATGCTGAGGAGGAGGCAAAGATTCAGAGTTTACATGCCGCATTTGGAAATAAGTGGGCTCGAATAGCTAAAGAGGTTGCTTTTCTTTGCATGTTGCATGAAAGTTGTCATGATCAATCGATATATCAATTTGTATGAACATTAATAACAGTTATAGATCAACTACATATTATTGTTAAAAATACAGATATTTTTTTTAGAAAGAATGTTCCCTGTTCAAGATCTACTAAAATGCACTTCTAATGGGATTGTGATATACAATTCTATTAGATGAGAAAATAACAAAAAAGTATCAATAAACTAATTAATAACACTATATATGAAATCTTAAATTTAAAGTATGATTTCAACGAAAGCCATAAATCAATATCTGTACTGATGTTTTGTTCCTTAGCTTTGCAGTTACCTGGTCGAACTGATAACGAGATCAAGAACTACTGGAACACGAAAGTAAAGCGAGAAAAACGAAGACATTCTTCTTTTACTCCTTACCCAGAAGTCGAGCAATCACAGCCTTCTACCTCCACCGTCAACTACACTTCTCCTCATGTGGAGTTCATCCACCAAAATCAATCGCAACATTCCATGAATCTTAATCCAGCACAGGCGACATTCTATTCAAATTACGGTTATCCAGCCCTACAGGCACAACACCAATATGGAGGACTGCGTGCGATGCCCATACAAGAAGATAACAGTTCTAGCATTCAACATCCTTTACCTGCCCTGGAGTACAGCAATGACTCTGCACGCGCACACGTTTACTCCCCTTTGCAGCTGCAGTATACTTATATTTCAAATGGTAACGTCAATGTCGTGGATAATGAGAACTGGGTGCATAGCTATGGAGTTCCTCAGTATCCTGAAAACACATTGGTTGGAATGACAGGCTCAATAGGTAACTTTTTGTTTAATTGTAAAACTGAAGTTTTGTTAATTCAATCAAAACATTTTGTTCAATACATATTTCGACAAGTTTTCTCTGCATTGCATCATACTTAGAATAGCTCTACTTATGTAATACTTGTGTTCTACGGATTCCAAATATTAATGTTTCAGAGTCATACTGAACTACTTAATCAAAATAAGACTGTATATGTTAGGATTATTGGAGCACACTAGCAGCTCACACAATAGGAGAGAGCAAACAACAAACAACACAAAGAGTTTTTTACGTGGTTTTGGCCAAATATGCCTATATCCACGGTCTCTCATCCACTATCTTCACAAATCAATACAATCGATACAAGATTTGCACAGATAAATTAAAAAACCCTCGCACATCTCACATCTCTGAAGGAACCCGAGAACACCGATAACTCAAGAGCTCCAAGAGACCTATCATCACACTACATCACTCAAAGAACTCTAGAGCACTGACCACTCAAGAGTTCTAAGAGGATCCTCCTCTCACCAAGCGGATGACTTTCTCAACACCAACACATTCTTTTTTATAGCCTTTCTCCTTTGCTATCTCCAAGGACAAATAAATGTCCATCAGAACTCTTTACAAATTCTAAAAGCACCCTTCAAACTTTCAATGCATGCACCCTTTAAACTTCCATAGTCAACATGCCTTCATCTACCTTATTTTGAAATTTGGGTAGAATCCCAACAGTATAAACTTTTATAGATCCATTCTTCAATACATATTTCAACCATTGCTTTCGACATTTCATCATAAAGCATATAAAAGTAACTATACTTATCTAGGTTTGTGTACTAGGAATTCCAAATACGAATTTTACTCAGAAACAGCATTATATGAACATAAGAATTATGGTCCTCACTCGCTCCGCTCGATATGAAAATTTTCATGTGTCCAGCTCATTACCGATAATCTTGCCAGGAGGAAATGGTCACATCATCGGATGCATAATAGTCCAAGAGTTTAATGATCACATCTTCCTCCAGTGCTCTCACACTCTTAGTATTGGGGATTCTATCCTCGCCGACTAAACTCTTAGAGGTCGAACATCCCTTTACATCTTCTCAATCATTGTGATTGTGTTATTCTTGCTTTTATTCTTACATTTGGAATGAACAGAATGAAAGAGTGTTTCAAGAGTATACGGTCATTATCTTTCTGGTATGACAACATCACCATAGACGGGAATAGACAGTCGACTCCGATAAGTTATGTACTTCTCCTTATTCTCTCCCTTTCATGTCACGTATATATATTTCCTGGGCGTCCCGTTTACTCAAACTAAAACTGACATTTGAATTATGATTGTGTGACAGTATATGGCGAGGTTATTTTTCACAAAAAAGTTGGTGAGCTCCAACTGTTCATAGAGAACGCAAAATATCTGATCAAAACAACTATATGAACTTATTCATTTCTACTATACTCTGATATTTTTTTTAAAAAAAACTTTTGAATGAACACTCACCTTCAAATTTCAGCATTCTCACGAAATTACTACTTTCGGTTACAGGAGCAGCGACGATGATGAGGGAAAGAACAGAAGACTACACGGCAAATGCATTTGAGGAGGGAATGCCACAATCTACATTCATTAATTCAAACCTTTCAGCACAATTGGAGCAAGCATGGCCTCAAATTGCTGCAACAAGAAATAACTCACTAAGCGGATCTAACCAAGAACAATCTCGATTACCAGATAGATTAGGTCCCTTATAGTAGGTTATTCCTTATGATTTTTTTTTTCTTCATTTTTTGAGACCTTTTAGCACATGTTGACGAGTATGATGTAAATTGGAGAATTTTGTTAGAGATCATTTGTAATATTTTTTCAGAACATTTAATTCTTTTTGTTCTTTCAAATTCAATTTATATACATAAGATTGCTTGATATTGCTTTATCTTTTCATAAGTCTTAGGTCCCTGATTATGCATATAATCTAATCTTTTACGGCTGCATTAGGCCTCAATACTCATCATTATTTACCCTTATTTAGCTGTCATATGCAAATTTTATATTTGAATATTTATTATATGGCACTTTCTTTGCTCTCAAGGCAATTTGCAGTATGGCTTTTATTGAAATTATTGGCTAAATAAATGCCAAATATATATCTTCATGCTGCGTATTTCTTTTGGCTTACTTTCAGTGTTCTTCATGTTGCAGGGTTTTCTCTTCTACTTTTTTATTTTTTATTTTTTATTTTTATTTTTTTGCTAGCTTGGGAGAACAAGAAGGACAACAACTTAGCTTTTTGGATAATGCAAGCACTTTTTGGCCTAGTTTTTGTTGGATCATAAATCCTGCGATAAGGTTCATAAATTTTTTCATGAAACTTCTTTATCTTTTTTAAACCTCAATTAGAGTATCATACCTATTTCGTGCACATATTTTTAATTTTTAACTGTCAACATGCTCACCTATATTATAAGTATTTTTGTTACTACTATTTTTACTTTTAAATGAACACATCTTAATGTTCTTGATAAAGTGAAATTTTCAGTGTTCTAACAAAATTAATCTTTTCAGATGCAGGAACAAAGATGAGCAGAATATGATCAATCCACCGAAGGAAGAAATGTCCACGTATACAGTGATCATCGATACAATTCGGCCCAAGATGCAATCAAGAACAGGAAACAAGACACTGACAAATTTAACCAAGAACAAACTCAAGTTCCGTCTGATTTTTATCTCCTAGGGAGATGCATGTTTCTGTTATTGTTCTTTATTCTGTTTTTTTTCTGTTATTATTCTTTATTCTTTTGGTTTAGAACTAAGGGCCTGTTTGGTTTGCTAACAACAAAAGATGGAAAATAAAAACTTCTAAAAAATCACATTTCCATATATTTCTTTAGATTTCCTAAAAAAATGATGTTTTTAGTTTGTTTCGCAAGGAAAACAAGGCTCTAGAAATATACCCCTATCAATTTCCTCAATTTTCTTTGATTGGTTGGGGACAAAAAACTTGGGAAACAAAAGTATCAAAGTAACAAAAGTACCAAAAGCAATTTTTATTGTTTAAAATTGATTTCCCATCCAATTTGAGAGCTTTGATCTCTGAAATTGGGCTTGGAAAAATTCGTATGTGGCATGGGTTTTCAACACCCGATTTCTCCCAAAAAACAAACAAAACAAACACTTGAAAAGAAATGACCAAACTCCTAAATCCTATGTGGCATGGTTCCTTGATGAATAAAATTGGTTATGGTTGCTTGATGTTGCAATTCCTCCCCTCTTTTCTAATGGCTCCATTTTTTTTTTCTTGTTATAAAATCATTATTACATGACATTTTGTTAATGTCAGAGTAAATGATACGATTGAGCGTACTAATAAATTGTTGCTTATATAAAAGATAAAAAGAACCCCTTTAACCTGCGGTTTTTGCATATAACCCCTAACTATTTTAATTCCACAAAACCCCTTTAACTTTGAGGAGTTCTGCACATAACCCTCCTAACTTCTTTTATTCCACTGAACCCTTGGAAGACTATGTAATGGACAGCATTATTCAAGAACTCCCCTAGCATCAAACATAACAACTCTTCTTAGTACAAGAATCTTGTTACCTCTCTAAAGGCTAAAGCCTCCTCCATCATAATTTCCTTCCATTCTCATTAAAACCAGAAAAGAACAGAAAAAGGAAACTTCTGTAGTTCTTCATAATGAGGATGAGATTCTTAAAGATTATGTTAGGATTAATGGAGCGCGAAGTTGGAATGCGGTGCCAAAGAAAACTAGATTGAATCGTGATGGCAAGAGCTGCAGAAATCGCTGGATGAACCATCTTCGCACCAATTTTAAGAAAGGATCTTTCATTGACGAGGAGAAGAAGACAATTCAGAGCTTGCACGATTCATGGGGAAACAAGTGGGCTAAAATCGCCGAAGAAGTAAGTATTTTTCAATAAAAACATGATAATGTTCATCAAGAAGTAAGTATGCAAGATCCATATTTGTCATGTTTGAACATTCACTCTCATTTCATCCATATGACATTCCTGTGTATGCAAGATTCGTTTATATTAAAATCATATGTTAAATTTCAAGAAAAAGTATTCAAAGATTCATGTATATCACATTTGAAGGGGTCACTCTCATTTCCTGCATATCACATTCATATGTATGCAAGATGGTTTATGTCAAAATCATATGTTAAATTTCAAGAAAACGCATCCAAGTTTCATATATATTGAACAGTCAGTCTCGTTTTGTACATATCACATTCATATTGAAGAAAAACTATGCAAGATTCATATATACCAAAATCATATGTTAAAATTCCAGAAACAAGGTATTCGAAATTCATATACATCACGTTTGAACAGTCACGCTCAGTTCATACATATCATATTCATATGTGTGCAAGATTCATATACGTATGAAAACCATAAAATTAAATTTCAAGGAAGAGTATGCAAGATTCACATATATCACATTTGAACATTTGACTTCATTTCATGTACTAATGTGTTGTGTCCAAATTAGCAGTTGCCTGGTCGAACCGATCATGAAATCAGGAACTATTGGACAGTGAAGATAAGGAGAGAACGGCGAATCAGACATGAAGTCGAGCAACCGCAAACTGATATCTTCAATACTAACCAACAATTACAACATCTCAGGAACCAGAGTAGGTGGCTTTCTCATCAAAATACAAGGGATGTTGGTTATAGAGGCTCAACAGGTAAATTTTTTCTGGCGTTTTGGAGTAGAAACATTGATTAAAGAAACTTGTATTAATTCGTTCAACTTTCTAAGTAAATCACAAAAAAATTATTTTGTTAATCCACAATTTTAACAGGGTTTTCATACACTTGCCCTCCAGAGGATGATGCACGTACACATGTTTTTTTCCCTTTGCAACCTGAGAATTGGCAGGGGAACACGACGTTGACTGATAATGTTGATGGGCTTCTTCCTGAAAATGCATCAGGTGCCGGTTTTACAGGCCCAACTGGTATTTATTTTCCAAGGTTTTAGCATAAGGTCATCGATTTTTCTGTTTTCTGAAGATTGATTACAGAACTCGAATTAATTCGTTTAACGTTTGATGCAAAAGACAAAAAATTATTTTGTTAATACATCATTTCATCGGGTTTTTTCTCTACATTGCTGACTCAAAGTACTAACATTCCATTATAATTTGGTGAGCCTTTAATGTAATTGCTCTGAGCCTGTCTTTTTGAATTATAAAAGGTGGGAATTGGGAAATACTGACCCCTGTCTAGATAAATTGTCAAAAAGCACAGGATGCAATTGTCGAGTCGTTTCTTCTCTAATTCTAGTATTCTCCCAAAACTACTCGTTTCAGTTGCACGTCCATTGGAGGCGGAAACATCAACATCCGCGCCTACTAATCCAAACCAAGTACTGAGCCCATCAGCACATTTAGACCAAAGAGAGCATCAGATGCCTACAACAAGAAACAACTCAGATACAGATGTAACCAAGGACAATCCTAATTTCCAGAAGAAATAGGTTTGCTATTCCTTGTTCATGATTTCTGTAAATTTTCTCTAACTTCAGTATTCTCACAAAACTACTCATTTCAGATGCAGGAACAAAAATGAAGAAAGAACTGGAGCTTTCATGTTCAATACATTGGATGAAGAAATTATATCCACATGTACAGTTAACAAGTTCAATTTCCAGATGAACTAAACCTGTTGTTGGAGATATTTTACATGGTCCCTGTTGTTATTCCTTATTCTTTGAAATTGTACAAATTTAATGAAGTCATTTTATATGGCTCGAAAGATTAAATTTAGGACCGAATAGAGTTCTTTCCTGGACAACGAAAGCTAAGATCACTTCGCAGAGCTCATGTATAGAAATTCTTTATGGTTGATTGATTGTGCAGTTTTTTTGCCTCCATTTCGATATCTCATTAGCTTCATCTTTTATCCTTGCTGTAGACTTGTCCTTACAAATGAGACCCTAGAGCTTTCTGATAAATTGTTGGCTTTATAGAATGCAAATACTTTCATGCTGCAGATTTCTTTAGGCTTATGTGATGTTTTCAGTTTTCTACATGGAGTGCTACTGCCAAGCTTATCATGATTGCAATTTTTTAAGAATGCAATACTCAACTCAAAAGGATGAGAGAGAAAAAAAAAAAGCCAATTCAATTTTATGACATGCTATGCTCTCTTCAACGTGGCATAAAAATGTCACCTAGCAGAATCTATAATCAAGCTGTAAACAAGAGAAATAATAAGAACAAAATAATTACCAGCAGATACCCAAAGTTTGACATAAAATCCCCTTATGTTGGTTTTGAAAGGGGTTTAAGCTCTTCTCGTTGGGTCTTTGCTTTGGGTTAATTTCACAAAACAGATACCCCAAACTTTGGCTGATAAGTAAACAAATAAGGATAATTTCACAATACCCATTTAAGTTTGTCCGATTTGGGATAACCCGCTAAACTTTAGAAATATCACTTAACCCCCCAGCCCCCAAAAGTTTTGTCAGGAACCCCCAAAATAACACCATTAGATCTCATTGTGCACGTGAATATCACATGCATCCAAATGTCTAAAAATGTCCATTATAGAGGGGGGAAAACCCTTATATCTGTCTATTTTAATAATTTAAAAAGGTAATTTTCACAAAACCCTTTAAATTTGATCCCATTTTAGACCAAAACGACTATGATTAATTTAATTTAATTTAATAGTTAAGAGTGTTAGATTTGACAAGGATATTTAGGTCTGTTAAACATAAGGGGATTAACTGACATTTTCTAAGTTTAGGGTGATATCCAAAATTGGCCAAATCTAAAGGGGGGTTGTGTGAAATTTACCCAAAGAATTGAAGTGCAGTGCAATTCTGCATATCAAGGACTCAGATGTTACATAATAAGCGTGTAACTGCATTATCTTGTCTTTCACAAGAACAAATATCCTCAACTGACCAACAGAACAACTCTTCTTATTACAAGAATCTCATCACCCCTTTAAAGCCTCCTTACAGAACAACACAAGAACTAGATACCAACATCATACTATCATCCCATTCCCATTCAAACCAAAAAAGAAAAAAAAGAAAAGAAGAAGAAATTCCTGCAGTTCTTCATTGGGTTGCTGATCATCATCATCTTCTTCGTCCTTGCAGTGATACCATCTGCAATGGCTGGTAAAGACATGGCTGGCGACAATAATGACGATGACCGTAAGCTTCCAAAAGAGCCGTGGAGGCAGAGGGATGACAGTAAAGATGGTGGTCCTAACCTTCGAAGGCCGTGGACTGAGAGGGAGGATGAGGTTCTTGAAGATTATGTCAGGAAATATGGAGAGCGTAATTGGCATGCGGTGCCAAAGAAAACTAGATTGAATCGTGATGGCAAGAGCTGTAGAAGTCGCTGGATGAACCATCTTCGCCCCAATTTTAAGAAAGGATCTTTCACTGACGAGGAGAAGAAGACAATTCAGAGCTTGCACGATTCATGGGGAAACAAGTGGGCTAAAATCGCCGAAGAAGTAAGTATTTTTCAATAAAAACATGATAATGTTCATCAAGAAGTAAGTATGCAAGATCCATATTTGTCATGTTTGAACATTCACTCTCATTTCATCCATATGACATTCCTGTGTATGCAAGATTCGTTTATATTAAAATCATATGTTAAATTTCAAGAAAAAGTATTCAAGATTCATGTATATCACATTTGAAGGGGACACTCTCTGTTGGGCGCGCGGACCGCGGAACCGTCGAGAGAAACCACCGCAAACAGAAAGCCAAAACTCAATAAAGCAGTAAAGACACGAGATTTACGTGGTTCGGCAAGTTGCCTACGTCCACGGGGTAAGGAGGGGGGATTTCCACTGATAGAAAGAGAGAATACAAATTAGGATTACAAGTTCTCACAAAGAAACCCTAAAAACAAACCTCTCAATCTCTCAAAAGATCTCCTCTCCAAAGATGCACAAAACCCTCTGAAAAGCTGCTCCAAAACGTGCTTGATTTCTATCAAATAATCAGGTTTAGGGTTATTTATAAACTCTAAACGAACCGGGTTTAAAACCAAAACCCGTTTTGAATCTGCCAGATTAGTCGACTACAATACGATTAGTCGACTACAATACAGATTAGTCGACTACAATACAGATTAGTCGACTACAATACAGATTAGTCGACTACAATACGATTAGTCGACTACTACATCATATTAGTCGACTACAATACGATTAGTCGACTACTACATCATATTAGTCGACTACAATACCTAGTAGTCGACTCTTGAACTGGCTGTCTTGTGCATGTTTTGTGCATGTTCTACAATTCTCCACCTCGCACATCATTTGATTCACCTCAAATTTTGGACGAACACCCGAAGAACACCAAGAACATCTAGAGAGATCACCATTAGCCAATCCAGGCCAATCCAGCTGCGTCACTACACCGCGGCCCTTCATTACCCTCCACCGGATCAAGCTCACCGTAGTTCACCTCAAAGCATCTCCACCTTACCCATTACCGCCCCGAAGGGCCATGCCCTCTTGGGCAAATCAACAAGAGCTGATATGAAGCAAGTCTAAGCAATGCTTAAACTTACTACCTGTGACCACCTTGGTTAACATGTCCGTGGGATTCTCATTCGTGTGCACCTTCATGAGAGAAATATCACCTCCTCTATGACATCCCGCACAAAATGATACGACATCAATATGCTTGGTACGAGCATGATGAACTGATTCTTCGCCAAGTGAATTGCACTCATTTGTCACACCACAAGTTCACGTTTTCTGCTCAATCCCCAAATCGTCTAGAAGACCCCACAACCACAATGCTTCCTTCACTCCCTCGCCATGGCCATGTACTCACCTCAGAGTAGAAAGTGCCATCAGAGTCTGTAACATCGATCGCCAACTAACCGGAGCCCCATGTATCTTGAATACATAACCAGAGTAGATCGCCGCCTATCTAGATCGCCTCGCATAATCGAGTCCACAAACCCGTCAATCGACATGTTTCTCCACCAAAACACGGACCGTATCAAGCTGTACCCTTTAAGTACTTGAGGACCCACTTCACCGCTTCCCGGCGCCTTTCCGGATTCGCCATGAATCCATCGACCACACTAACCGCTGTGAAATATCTCGGCGTGTACACACCATTGCATACATTAAACCGCTAACCGCACTAGCATAGGGAACACGCCCATGTGCCTTCTTCCACAGAGTGGGGATTGATTACCGTAAAGCCTAAAGTGTGGAGCCAATGGAGTCACCACCGACTTAGCACTTTGCATCCCGAACCTCGCGATCACCCGCTCTATGTAGCCCTTCCGACTCAAGAACAATCGCCGATTCGCCTCTCTTCTAATCTCCATACCCGTATTTTCCTAGCGGCACCCATGTCCTTCATCTCGAACTCTTCACCAAGTTGAGATTTCAACCTATCTATCTCCACCCCGCTCTTAGAAGCAATAAGCATGTCATCCACATACAAAAGAAGATAGATAAAATTACCTCCGCTGAAGCTCCGAATGTAAACACAACAATCATGATCGCCGGAAAACCCATGCCTCAAAGATGAAGGAGTCAAATCGCTTGTACCACTGCCGGAGATTGCTTTAATCCATACGGTGACTTCCTCAAACGACACACATGATTCTCCTTATCCTCAACCTTGTAGCCCTCGGGTTGATGCATGTAGATCTCTTCATCCAAGTCTCCGCGGCAAGAAGGTCGTTTTAACATCGAGTTGATCCACTCAAAATCATCATGAGCAACAATACTCAATAGCACCGAATAGAAGTATGTTTCACCACCGGAGAAAATATGTCATTGTAATCCACACCCTCTTTCGTGCAAAACCCTTAGCCACTAGCCTCGCCTTGTATCTTACACCACCGAAGCTCAAAGATCTTCCTTTCTTTTATACACCCACTTACAACCAATAGCTTTTCTTCCTACGGGCAATGGGACCACCTCCCATGTTTGGTTCTTCCGAAGAGATTCCATCTCTTCCTCCATCGCAGCCAACCAACTCTCACTATCCTTGTCCCGAATAGCTTCCTTGAAGGAGACCGGCTCGTCCTCCTCCACCGAGAGTGCGTATTCAACCATATTAGCTCGCCCATAGTGCTTTGGGGTTGATCAGCCCCGCCTTCAAGAGACTGCTTGTATGCTCGCTTTGGCCTAGTGGAAGCCAAATTATCCACGAGCTGCCGTTGTTGTAGTGCCTGTATTTTCCTCGCTGAACCTCCTCCCCGCCAAGCTCATCATCTACCCGACTTCCCACTTGAGCACGATTAGAACCTAGTTGGTCTTTAGGTTCTATTTCAATAACCTAAGACTTAGAAGTCTCACCGGCCATAACACCATCATCCTTGGACTTCTAGCAATCATGGATTTCTCATCAAAGATAACATCCCCGCTGATCACGAACTTTGAATCTTCCAGACACCAAAGGCGATAGCCTTTACGCCTTTGCATATCCCAAGAATATTGCCTTCTTGGCCCTCGCGTCAAGCTTTCCCTCGCTGACGTGATAGTAGGCGGTACATCCAAAATTTCGAGCCTATCATAATCGCATGCTCCTGACCACACCCTATAGGGTGTATCACCATCCAATGTCGAATGTGGTGAACGGTTCACAATGTAACAAGTCAGTAGCCACCGCCGCCCACCATTCGTTGCCCAATCTCGCATAAGATCGCATACTCACGCCTTTTCCCGCGGTGTTGGTTCGATCTCTCCGCGACCCCATTCTGGCGTGGTGTAGACTGGTGTCGGTGTCGAACAATTCCCTCGATCACAGAACTCCTTGAAAGCACCATCTCAGATACTGCACTGCTATCGGATCTCGGCGTCTTCAATTTCTTTCTGTCTGTTCTCAACCATTGTTCTCCACTTCTTGAATGTCTCAACACCTCATTCTTGTGCTTCGTAAAATAAATCCAAGCATACCTAGAATGATCATCAATAAACGAGACATAATACCGGAACCACCCTTGGAAGTTGTCTCGAGCCGGACCCCAAACATCCGTGTGCACATAATCTAGTATCCCTCGCTCTTAGACTTGTCGTTCAAACTTGACCTCGTGTGACTTTCCATACACACAATCCTCGCAACCACCGAGTCCAAAGCACCAACCGAGATAAGATTCTTCCGCAAGTCGGGAACATGCCTCACATCCGCCAAGGTTCGAACCACTCCATCATGCATCTTGATTTTGATATTACCTAGCCCCACTGTTTTACAAGCATGGTTATTCCCCATCAATACAGTTCCACCATCAATGCCTCGTAGGTAGTAAACCACTTCCTATTTAGACACATATGGTAAGAGCAACCGAATCAAGTATCCACTTCCGGAGATCTCCTCGCCACCGCTGCATTCGAGAGAGTATATAGATTACCGTGACGAACACCCTTCATCACTACTAAGGAACCACGAACAACCTTCTTCACTCCGTTTTCGTCACAATCCCGCAACCACCGAGTCCAAAGCACCAACCGAGATAAGATTCTTCCGCAAGTCGGGAACATGCCTCACATCCGTCAAGGTTCGAACCACTCCATCATGCATCTTGATTTTGATATTACCTAGCCCCACTGTTTTACAAGCATGGTTATTCCCCATCAATACAGTTCCACCATCAATGCCTCGTAGGTAGTAAACCACTTCCTATTTAGACACATATGGTAAGAGCAACCGAATCAAGTATCCACTTCCGGAGATCTCCTCGCCACCCGCGGACGACATAGCATTCCTTATCGCCCTTCCTCAAACGTAGCTCGCTTCTTCCTTGCCCTCTCTCCTCTCGGTCTTGTTGTTGTTCTTCTTTCCACCTACTCTCTTATTTGGACATCGACTTTGAAATGTCCAGCTTCACCGACTTGAAGCATCCTTTTCCCGCAAGAGGTCTTGATTTAGATCTAGACTTTCCTCCCTTGCCTTTTCCTCGCTCATTGCTCCTTCCTCTTGCAAACAGCCCCTCGCTTGTTCCTCATCACCGGTGGCCATGTCACTAGTTGCGGTCTTAGAAGATCGTCGCTAGAAGTGCCGTTCTAGTCTCATCCATCTTCGATTTTCTCCCACAAGCCTCGGTGTTTGCACTGTGTTCTCATAAGACTTCTAAGAGAGAGTAGTAGAAGCGCCGATCCTCGTCTCCTACTTTAACATCTATGTCTTTCAACTGATATGATCCTATCAAACTTGTTGATGTGTTCCCGGATTGATGAGCCCTCCTCCATCTTGCAAGTATACAATTTGGATTTTAAGTAGATCCGGTTAGTTAGACTCTTCGTCATGAAGGTACCCTCTAACTTCTTCCACACGCTACCGCTTCTCTCCATCTACCAAGAAAGCTACATCCCTCTCAAGGCATAGGATAATCGACCGTGTTTCCGGATCCAACTCCTCCCAATCCTCATCGACATATCCTTGTTCTTCTTCTCCTTTCCATCCAAAGCCTTGTGCAATTTTTGCGAAATTAGAAAGTTTTTCATCTCGCATCCTCCAATAAGAAAAATCGTTCTTCCCATTGAACTTTTCAATCTCGAATTTTCCCACTTTGGTGATTTCTTGGTTGACGCCATCCTCTGTTTGTCTTCGTGAATCCGCTTCTCTTAGGAATCACCAACACCCCTCAAATTAGAAATTACACCACTTCCAATCAACAATAGCTCGATACCAATTGTTGCAGCGGACCGCTGAACCGCCGAGAGAAACCACCGCAAACGAAAGCCAAAACTCAATAAAGCAAGAAGACACGAGATTTACGTGGTTCTGCAAGTTGCCTACGCCCACGGGTAAGGAGGGGATTTCCACCGATAGAAAGAGAGAATACAAATTAGGATTACAAGTTCTCACAAAGAAACCCTAAAAACAAACCTCTCAATCTCTCAAAAGATCTCCTCTCCAAAGATGCACAAAACCCTCTGAAAAGCTGCTCCAAAACGTGCTTGATTTCTATCAAATAATCAGGTTTAGGGTTATTTATAAACTCTAAACGAACCGGGTTTAAAACCAAAACCCGTTTTCGAATCTGCCCAGATTAGTCGACTACTACATCATATTAGTCGACTACTACATCATATTAGTCGACTACAATACGATTAGTCGACTACTACATCATATTAGTCGACTACAATACGATTAGTCGACTACAATACGATTAGTCGACTACAATACGATTAGTCGACTACTACATCATATTAGTCGACTACAATACCTAGTAGTCGACTACTGAACCTGAAAACTGTCTTGTGCATGTTTTTGTGCATGTTCTACACTCTCATTTCCTGCATATCACATTCATATGTATGCAAGATGGTTTATGTCAAAATCATATGTTAAATTTCAAGAAAATGCATCCAAGTTTCATATATATCACATTTGAACAGTCACTCTCGTATTGTACATATCACATTCATATGCAAGAAAAACTATGCAAGATTCATATATACCAAAATCATATGTTAAAATTCCAGAAACAAGGTATTCGAAATTCATGTACATCACGTTTGAACAGTCATGCTCAGTTCATACATATCATATTCATATGTGTGCAAGATTCATATACGTATGAAAACCATAAAATTAAATTTCAAGGAAGAGTATGCAAGATTCACATATATCACATTTGAACATTTGACTTCATTTCATGTACTAATATGTTGTGTCCAAATTAGTAGTTGCCTGGTCGGACCGATCATGAGATTAGGAACTACTGGACAGTGAAGATAAGGAGAGAACGGCGAATCAGACATGAAATCAAGCAACAGCAAATTGCTGCCTTCAACCTTAACCAACAATTACAACATCTCAGGAACGAGAGTAGGTGGCTTCCTCGTCAAAATACAAGGGATGTTGGTTATAGAGATGTAACAGGTAAATTTTTTCTGGTGTTTTGAAGTAGATACATTGATCAAAGAAACTTGTATTAATTCGTTCAGTTTTCTAAGTAAATCACAAAAAAATTATTTTGTTAATCCACAATTTTAACAGGTTTTTCATACACTTGCCCTCCAGAGGATGATGCACGTACACATGTTTTTTTCCCTTTGCAACCTGAGAATTGGCAGCGGAACACGGCGTTGACTGATAATGTTGATGGGCTTCTTCCTGAAAATGCATCAGGTGCCGATTTTACAGGCCCAACTGGTATTTATTTTCCGAGGTTTTAGCATAAGGTCATCGATTTTTCTATTTTCTGAAGATTGATTACAGAACTCGTATTAATTCGTTTAAATTTTGATGCAAAACACAAAAAATTATTTTGTTAATACATAGTTTCATCGGGTTGTTTCTCTACATTGCTGACTCAATGTACTAACATTCCATTATAATTTGGTGAGCCTTTAATGTAATTGTTCCGAGCCTGTCTTTTTGAATTATAAAAGGTGGGAATTGGGAAATATTGATCCTTGTCTAGATAAACTGTCAAAAAGCACAGGATGCAATTGTCGATTTGTTTCTTCTCTAATTCTAGTATTCTCCCAAAACTACTCATTTCAGTTGCATGTCCACTGGAGGCGGAAACATCAACATCTGCGCCTACTAATCCAAACCAAGTACTGAGCCAATCAGCACAATTAGACCAAAGGGAGCATCAGATGCCTACAACAAGAAACAAATCAGATACAGATGTAACCAAGGACAATCCCAATTTCCAGAAGAAATAGGTCTCTCATTGTAAGGTTTTCTTTTCATGATTTAAATTGCTATTCCTTGTTCCTGATTTCTGTAAATTTTCTCTAACTTCAGTATTCTCACAGAACTACTCATTTCAAATGCAGGAACAAAGATGAAGAAATAACTGGATCTTTCATGTTCAATACATCGGATGAAGAAATTATATCCACGTGTACAGTTAACAAGTTCAATTTCCAGATGAACTAAACCTGTTGTTGAAGATATTTTTACATGGCCCCTATTGTTATTCCTTATTCTTTGAAATTGTACAAAATTAGTGAAGTCATTTTATCTGCTCAAAAAGAAAGATTAAATTTTGGACCGAGAAGAGTTTTTTCCTGGACATTGAAAGCTAAGATCACTTCGCGGAGCTCATGTATAGAAATTCTTTATGGTTGCTTGATTGTGCGGTTTTTTCCACTCCATTTCGATATCTCATTAGCTTCATCTTTTATCCTTGTTATAGAATTGTCCTTACAAATGAGACACTAGAGCTTACTGATAAGTTATTGGCTTAATAGAATGTAAATACTTTCATGTTGCAGATTTCTTTAGGCTTATGTGATGTTTTCATTTTTCTGCATGGAGTGCTACTGCCAAGCTTATCATGATTGCAATTTTTTAAGAATGCAATGCTCAACTCAAAAGGAGGGCCAAAAAAAAAAGCCAATTCAATTTTATGACATGAAATGCTCTCTTCAACGTGGCATAAAAACGTCACCTAGCAGAATCTATAATCAAGCTGTAAGCATGAGAAATAACAAGCACAAAGTAGTCACCAGCAGATACCCCAAAATTTGGCATAAAATCCCCTTATGTTGGTTTTGAAGGGGGTTTAAGTTCTTCTCTTTGGGTATTTTCTTTGGGTTAATTTCACAAAAAGATACCCCAAACTTTGGCTGATAAGTAAACAAATAAGGACAATTTCACAATACCCATTTAAGTTTGTCCGTTTTGGGATAGCCCCGCTAAACTTTAGAAATATCACTTAACCCCCCAGCCCCCAAAAGTTTTGTCAGGTAACCCCTTGGATAACACCATTAGATCTCATTGTGCACGTGAATATCACATGCATCCAAATGTCTAAAAATGTCCATTATAGAAGGGGGAAAACCCTTATATCTGTCTATTTTAATAATTTTAAAGGTAATTTTCACAAAACCCTTTAAGTTTGATCCCATTTTAGACCAAAATAACTATGATTAATTTAATTTAATTTAATCGTTAAGAGTGTTAGATTTGACAAGGATATTTAGGTCGTTAAACATAAGGGGATTAGCTGACATTTTTCAAGTTTAGGGGGCTATCAAAAATTGGCCAAATCTAAAGGGGGTTTTGTGAAATTTACCCAAAGAATTGAAGCGCAGTGCAATTCTGCATATCAAGAACTCGGATGTTACATAATAAGCCTGTAACTGCATTATCTTGTCTTTCACAAGAACAAATATTGTCCTTGCTCACATTTAATAAAAACTCAAATCCTCAACTGACCAACAGAACAACTCTTCTTATTACAAGAATCTCATCACCTCTTTAAAGCCTCCTCAGAGAACAACAACACAAGAACTGCATTATCCTGCAGTTCTTCATTGGGTTGCTGTTCATCAACATCATCTTCGTCTTCACAATGATACCATCCGCAATGGCTGGCAAAGACATGGCTGGCGACAATAACGACGATGACCGTAAGCTTCCAAAAGAGCCGTGGAGTCAGAGGGGTGACGGTAAAGATGGTGGTCCTAACCTTCGAAGGCCGTGGACTGAGAGGGAGGATGAGGTTCTTGAAGACTATGTCAAAAAGCATGGAGAGGGAAGCTGGAACACGGTGCAGAACAACACGGGACTGCGTCATGACGGCAAGAGCTGTAGAGATCGGTGGACGAACCATATTCGGCACAATCTTAAGAAAGGACCAATAATCACTGACGACAATAACGACGATGATAAACGCCGTTGGCCGTGGACTCCGAGTGAGGACAAGATTCTTGAAGATTATGTCAAAGAGAATGGAGAGGGAAAGTGGAACGCCGTGAAGAAGAACACTGGGTTGCGTCATTCTGGCAGGAGCTGTAGAAATCGGTGGATGCTTCGTCTTCGCCCCAATCGTAAGGAGGGACCGTTCACTGACGAGGAGGTCAAGACCATCCGGCGCTTGCACGATACATTGGGAAACAAGTGGTCTGCCATCGCCGAACAAGTATGTGTGCTTTTATATATTAACAAATCAAAACCACATTTTAAAGTATGCAAGATTCATATGTATGCATATCTCGTTTCATATTATCACATTCATATGTATGCAAGATTCATACATGCCAAAATCATACCTTAAATTTCAAGAAAAAGTATCCAAGACTCATGGATATCACATTTGAACATTCATTCTCATCTCCTACAAATCACATTCGTATGTCTTCAAGAAAAAGTATGCAAGATCATTCATATCAAAATCATGTGTCAATTTTCAAGAAAAAGTACCCAAGATTCATATATGTCAAGATCACACGATTAAATTTCAAGAAAAGGTATGCACCTTCATATCAAGATCAAATGCTAAATTCTAAGAAAAATATCCAATATACATATATATGTAGATTTGAACATTCAACCTCATTTCATGTATATCCTCACTTCATATATATCACATTCATATGTCTGCAAGATTCATATATATCAAAACTTTAAATTTCAAGGAAAAGTACCCAAGATTCATATATGTCAAGATCACACGAATAAATTTCAAGAAAAAGTATGCAAGATTCATAGAATTAATTTCATGTAATAATGTGTTCTGTCTGACTTTGCAGTTACCTGGTCGGAGCGCTATAGAAATAAGGAGCTACTGGAACTCGATAAAAGGAGCATATCGAATCACAGATATCGAGAGACCGCAATGTTCTACCTCCAATATTAAGTACAATATCAACTACAATGCTCTTCGTGAAGAATTCATCAACTCTGACCGACAATTACAACATCTGGAGAATCTAAATCCAAATCCAACACAGTTGATAAACTCTACCAACTTCAGTAATCTTGCGCCGCAGGCACGACATCAATATGGCATCTATAACAGCAATGCAGTGATTCCCATACAAGAAAATACAAGTCCTTTGCTTGCAGGGGGGTCTGATGATTTAGATCGTGCACCTATACCTGCACATGCTTATTCTTCATGGCAGCCTGAGTTCCCAGAGCAAAGAAATAGGATGTCGAATGATTATGTCAATAGGACCGGGATTCAGAGTTATGATGATGGACTTCTTCGTGAAAATGCATGGGATGTGCATTTCACAGGTTCAACAGGTAATTTTTTTAAACAGTAGCATCATTGGTTTTTCTGATTTTGTGAAGATTGTCTAAAGAAACTTTTATTAATTCGTTCGACTTTTTATGTAAATAAAAAAATTGTTAATACATAGTTTTGACAGATTTTCCATACACTAATCCTGGAACACAAGTACAGCTACAAGATGACATGTACCACAACAATCAACAGTTGGCGGGGTCCACTGAGATATTCAGGAGGCCCATACAAGAAGATAGAAGTTCTTTCATTAATCCATTATCTGCACGAGAGTATGCTGCACGGGCACAGGCTTATTCCTTCACACAGCCTGAGAGTATGCTGCACAACAGGACAATGAATGATAGTATTGATGGCCTTCTTCATGAAAACCCAAGCTCAACAGGTGATTTATTTCTGGTGTTCTAGAGTAGAATCACTGATTTTTATTTTTGTGACGATTCATTACAGAAACTTGTATTAATTCGTTAAACTTTTTATGTAAATCACAAAAGAAATATTTTGTTAATCCATAGCTTCGACAGGTTTTTCATACACTTCTCCTGTGGCACAAGCACAACCGCAGTATGACATGTACAACAACAATCAACAGTTGGTGGGGTCCACTGAGATATCCAGGAGGCCCATACAAGAAGATAGAAGTTCTTTCAGAAATCTGTTACCTGCACAAGGGTGTGATGAAAGTGCACGCGCACCTGCACATGCTTATTCCTCTTTACAGCAAGAGTTCGTAGAGCAGGGCAATAGGATGTCAAATGAATACGTTAATGAGAGCAGGATTCCAAGTTATGGGCTTCTTCGTGGAAATGCATTGGATGTTGATTATACAAGTTCAACGGGTAATTTCTTGGCTGATGTTTTAGAGTAGAATCATTGATTAACGAAACTCGAATTAATTTGTTCAAATTTTTTATGTAAATCACACAAAAAAATATTTTGTTAAACCATAGTTTCAACAGGTCTTACATGCACTTATCCTCCGACACACGGGCAACAGCAATATGGCATGCACCACA
This sequence comes from Asparagus setaceus, assembly GCA_012295165.1. Taxonomy (NCBI): domain Eukaryota; kingdom Viridiplantae; phylum Streptophyta; class Magnoliopsida; order Asparagales; family Asparagaceae; genus Asparagus; species Asparagus setaceus. Next base: position 97,153,590 of record CM022701.1, on the reverse strand, counting down.
ACAATGAACAATTACATGTATCAGAGTATGATGCACATGCACATGCATCAGAGTATGATGCACATGTATTAGAGATTGGGCATCACAACACGATGCTGAATAACAATGTTGATGCGTTTCTTCCTGAAAATCCACAAGGTGCAAGTTTTACAGACTCAACAGGTACTGGTGTAGAGTAGAATCCGCGATTTCTGTTTTTTTTGAAGATTTATTAAAGAAACTTGTATTAATTCATGTTTCAATCTAATTCATGTGACAATTTGAGAGACGAAACTTCTATCTTAAAGCTAAAAGCTACATATATAAGTGTCTAGTATAAGCTTATTATATTCTGTTGCTTAAAGTACATAGTCTAGTATAAGCTTATTATATTCTGTTGCTTAAATTATATGTAATTATCTAGGCACATGGGGCTATTATCATCTATTGTGCAGATAAAAGAAGAGAGGAAAAAATGAATTAGGATTTCAAATATTACGTAGATGCAAGGAAATGATTAAAAAAAACCGAATTAGGATTTCAAATATTATGTAGATGCAAGGAAACGCAAGGTAATGGCCTTTTTTTAGAGGTTTACAGTCACCAAGTGCTTAGCTAGTAATCGTCTGATTATAAGTAAAATGTTGAAGCATCACTTATTATGGCGACAATTTTTTCATGGAATTTTGTTATCTGGTCAAAAAAATTTGAAACATCTTTGCATATGGCTATTAACACTTATCAGGTCTTGATAAACTGTCAAAGAGCACAATATACAGTTGTTTCTTCTCTAATTTCAGTATTCTCACAAAACAACCATTTTCAGTTGCGCATCAAATGGAGGCGCAAGTATCTACATCTGCACAGATTAATCCAACCCAAGAACTCGATCAATCAGCACAATTTGACCAAAGATGGGATCAAATGGCTGCACCAAGAAACTACTCAGTTACAGATGTAAACAAGAACAATCCCAATTTCCAGAGGAATTAGGTCTCTCATTGTAAGGTTTTCTTTTCAAGATTTCTATTGTTATTCCCTGTTCTTTTAGACGATCGATCAATCATGTTATAACATTTTTATTACATTTCTAAAAAGTATTCCTGTTACCACTACTTTTGAACAAACACTATATTAATTTCTGATAAACTGCCATTTTAAACTAGAAATGAATTCCCTTGAAGTTTAATAGGTTGACTAATTAGCCACTAAACTTCACGGAAATGAATTCCCTTGAAGTTTAATAGGTTGACTAATTAGCCACTAAACTTCACGGAAATGAATTCCCTTGAAGTTTAATAGGTTGACTAATTAGCCACTAAACTTCACGGAAATGAATTCCCTTGAAGTTTAATAGGTTGACTAATTAGCCACTAAACTTCACGGAAATGAATTCCCTTGAAGTTTAATAGGTTGACTAATTAGCCACTAAACTTCACGGAAATGAATTCCCTTGAAGTTTAATAGGTTGACTAATTAGCCACTAAACTTCACGGAAATGAATTCCCTTGAAGTTTAATAGGTTGACTAATTAGCCACTAAACTTCACGGAAATGAATTCCCTTGAAGTTTAATAGGTTGACTAATTAGCCACTAAACTTCACGGAAATGAATTCCCTTGAAGTTTAATAGGTTGACTAATTAGCCACTAAACTTCACGGAAATGAATTCCCTTGAAGTTTAATAGGTTGACTAATTAGCCACTAAACTTCACGGAAATGAATTCCCTTGAAGTTTAATAGGTTGACTAATTAGCCACTAAACTTCACGGAAATGAATTCCCTTGAAGTTTAATAGGTTGACTAATTAGCCACTAAACTTCACGGAAATGAATTCCCTTGAAGTTTAATAGGTTGACTAATTAGCCACTAAACTTCACGGAAATGAATTCCCTTGAAGTTTAATAGGTTGACTAATTAGCCACTAAACTTCACGGAAATGAATTCCCTTGAAGTTTAATAGGTTGACTAATTAGCCACTAAACTTCACGGAAATGAATTCCCTTGAAGTTTAATAGGTTGACTAATTAGCCACTAAACTTCACGGAAATGAATTCCCTTGAAGTTTAATAGGTTGACTAATTAGCCACTAAACTTCACGGAAATGAATTCCCTTGAAGTTTAATAGGTTGACTAATTAGCCACTAAACTTCACGGAAATGAATTCCCTTGAAGTTTAATAGGTTGACTAATTAGCCACTAAACTTCACGGAAATGAATTCCCTTGAAGTTTAATAGGTTGACTAATTAGCCACTAAACTTCACGGAAATGAATTCCCTTGAAGTTTAATAGGTTGACTAATTAGCCACTAAACTTCACGGAAATGAATTCCCTTGAAGTTTAATAGGTTGACTAATTAGCCACTAAACTTCACGGAAATGAATTCCCTTGAAGTTTAATAGGTTGACTAATTAGCCACTAAACTTCACGGAAATGAATTCCCTTGAAGTTTAATAGGTTGACTAATTAGCCACTAAACTTCACGGAAATGAATTCCCTGAAGTTTAATAGGTTGACTAATTAGCCACTAAACTTCACGGAAATGAATTCCCTGAAGTTTAATAGGTTGACTAATTAGCCACTAAACTTCACGGAAATGAATTCCCTTGAAGTTTAATAGGTTGACTAATTAGCCACTAAACTTCACGGAAATGAATTCCCTGAAGTTTAATAGGTTGACTAATTAGCCACTAAACTTCACGGAAATGAATTCCCTGAAGTTTAATAGGTTGACTAATTAGCCACTAAACTTCACGGAAATGAATTCCCTTGAAGTTTAATAGGTTGACTAATTAGCCACTAAACTTCACGGAAATGAATTCCCTGAAGTTTAATAGGTTGACTAATTAGCCACTAAACTTCACGGAAATGAATTCCCTTGAAGTTTAATAGGTTGACTAATTAGCCACTAAACTTCACGGAAATGAATTCCCTTGAAGTTTAATAGGTTGACTAATTAGCCACTAAACTTCACGGAAATGAATTCCCTGAAGTTTAATAGGTTGACTAATTAGCCACTAAACTTCACGGAAATGAATTCCCTGAAGTTTAATAGGTTGACTAATTAGCCACTAAACTTCACGGAAATGAATTCCCTTGAAGTTTAATAGGTTGACTAATTAGCCACTAAACTTCACGGAAATGAATTCCCTTGAAGTTTAATAGGTTGACTAATTAGCCACTAAACTTCACGGAAATGAATTCCCTGAAGTTTAATAGGTTGACTAATTAGCCACTAAACTTCACGGAAATGAATTCCCTGAAGTTTAATAGGTTGACTAATTAGCCACTAAACTTCACGGAAATGAATTCCCTTGAAGTTTAATAGGTTGACTAATTAGCCACTAAACTTCACGGAAATGAATTCCCTTGAAGTTTAATAGGTTGACTAATTAGCCACTAAACTTCACGGAAATGAATTCCCTGAAGTTTAATAGGTTGACTAATTAGCCACTAAACTTCACGGAAATGAATTCCCTTGAAGTTTAATAGGTTGACTAATTAGCCACTAAACTTCACGGAAATGAATTCCCTTGAAGTTTAATAGGTTGACTAATTAGCCACTAAACTTCACGGAAATGAATTCCCTTGAAGTTTAATAGGTTGACTAATTAGCCACTAAACTTCACGGAAATGAATTCCCTTGAAGTTTAATAGGTTGACTAATTAGCCACTAAACTTCACGGAAATGAATTCCCTTGAAGTTTAATAGGTTGACTAATTAGCCACTAAACTTCACGGAAATGAATTCCCTTGAAGTTTAATAGGTTGACTAATTAGCCACTAAACTTCACGGAAATGAATTCCCTTGAAGTTTAATAGGTTGACTAATTAGCCACTAAACTTCACGGAAATGAATTCCCTTGAAGTTTAATAGGTTGACTAATTAGCCACTAAACTTCACGGAAATGAATTCCCTTGAAGTTTAATAGGTTGACTAATTAGCCACTAAACTTCACGGAAATGAATTCCCTGAAGTTTAATAGGTTGACTAATTAGCCACTAAACTTCACGGAAATGAATTCCCTGAAGTTTAATAGGTTGACTAATTAGCCACTAAACTTCACGGAAATGAATTCCCTGAAGTTTAATAGGTTGACTAATTAGCCACTAAACTTCACGGAAATGAATTCCCTGAAGTTTAATAGGTTGACTAATTAGCCACTAAACTTCACGGAAATGAATTCCCTGAAGTTTAATAGGTTGACTAATTAGCCACTAAACTTCACGGAAATGAATTCCCTTGAAGTTTAATAGGTTGACTAATTAGCCACTAAACTTCACGGAAATGAATTCCCTTGAAGTTTAATAGGTTGACTAATTAGCCACTAAACTTCACGGAAATGAATTCCCTTGAAGTTTAATAGGTTGACTAATTAGCCACTAAACTTCACGGAAATGAATTCCCTGAAGTTTAATAGGTTGACTAATTAGCCACTAAACTTCACGGAAATGAATTCCCTTGAAGTTTAATAGGTTGACTAATTAGCCACTAAACTTCACGGAAATGAATTCCCTTGAAGTTTAATAGGTTGACTAATTAGCCACTAAACTTCACGGAAATGAATTCCCTTGAAGTTTAATAGGTTGACTAATTAGCCACTAAACTTCACGGAAATGAATTCCCTGAAGTTTAATAGGTTGACTAATTAGCCACTAAACTTCACGGAAATGAATTCCCTGAAGTTTAATAGGTTGACTAATTAGCCACTAAACTTCACGGAAATGAATTCCCTTGAAGTTTAATAGGTTGACTAATTAGCCACTAAACTTCACGGAAATGAATTCCCTTGAAGTTTAATAGGTTGACTAATTAGCCACTAAACTTCACGGAAATGAATTCCCTTGAAGTTTAATAGGTTGACTAATTAGCCACTAAACTTCACGGAAATGAATTCCCTGAAGTTTAATAGGTTGACTAATTAGCCACTAAACTTCACGGAAATGAATTCCCTGAAGTTTAATAGGTTGACTAATTAGCCACTAAACTTCACGGAAATGAATTCCCTTGAAGTTTAATAGGTTGACTAATTAGCCACTAAACTTCACGGAAATGAATTCCCTTGAAGTTTAATAGGTTGACTAATTAGCCACTAAACTTCACGGAAATGAATTCCCTGAAGTTTAATAGGTTGACTAATTAGCCACTAAACTTCACGGAAATGAATTCCCTGAAGTTTAATAGGTTGACTAATTAGCCACTAAACTTCACGGAAATGAATTCCCTTGAAGTTTAATAGGTTGACTAATTAGCCACTAAACTTCACGGAAATGAATTCCCTTGAAGTTTAATAGGTTGACTAATTAGCCACTAAACTTCACGGAAATGAATTCCCTGAAGTTTAATAGGTTGACTAATTAGCCACTAAACTTCACGGAAATGAATTCCCTGAAGTTTAATAGGTTGACTAATTAGCCACTAAACTTCACGGAAATGAATTCCCTGAAGTTTAATAGGTTGACTAATTAGCCACTAAACTTCACGGAAATGAATTCCCTGAAGTTTAATAGGTTGACTAATTAGCCACTAAACTTCACGGAAATGAATTCCCTTGAAGTTTAATAGGTTGACTAATTAGCCACTAAACTTCACGGAAATGAATTCCCTTGAAGTTTAATAGGTTGACTAATTAGCCACTAAACTTCACGGAAATGAATTCCCTGAAGTTTAATAGGTTGACTAATTAGCCACTAAACTTCACGGAAATGAATTCCCTTGAAGTTTAATAGGTTGACTAATTAGCCACTAAACTTCACGGAAATGAATTCCCTTGAAGTTTAATAGGTTGACTAATTAGCCACTAAACTTCACGGAAATGAATTCCCTTGAAGTTTAATAGGTTGACTAATTAGCCACTAAACTTCACGGAAATGAATTCCCTGAAGTTTAATAGGTTGACTAATTAGCCACTAAACTTCACGGAAATGAATTCCCTGAAGTTTAATAGGTTGACTAATTAGCCACTAAACTTCACGGAAATGAATTCCCTTGAAGTTTAATAGGTTGACTAATTAGCCACTAAACTTCACGGAAATGAATTCCCTTGAAGTTTAATAGGTTGACTAATTAGCCACTAAACTTCACGGAAATGAATTCCCTGAAGTTTAATAGGTTGACTAATTAGCCACTAAACTTCACGGAAATGAATTCCCTGAAGTTTAATAGGTTGACTAATTAGCCACTAAACTTCACGGAAATGAATTCCCTTGAAGTTTAATAGGTTGACTAATTAGCCACTAAACTTCACGGAAATGAATTCCCTGAAGTTTAATAGGTTGACTAATTAGCCACTAAACTTCACGGAAATGAATTCCCTTGAAGTTTAATAGGTTGACTAATTAGCCACTAAACTTCACGGAAATGAATTCCCTGAAGTTTAATAGGTTGACTAATTAGCCACTAAACTTCACGGAAATGAATTCCCTTGAAGTTTAATAGGTTGACTAATTAGCCACTAAACTTCACGGAAATGAATTCCCTTGAAGTTTAATAGGTTGACTAATTAGCCACTAAACTTCACGGAAATGAATTCCCTGAAGTTTAATAGGTTGACTAATTAGCCACTAAACTTCACGGAAATGAATTCCCTGAAGTTTAATAGGTTGACTAATTAGCCACTAAACTTCACGGAAATGAATTCCCTTGAAGTTTAATAGGTTGACTAATTAGCCACTAAACTTCACGGAAATGAATTCCCTTGAAGTTTAATAGGTTGACTAATTAGCCACTAAACTTCACGGAAATGAATTCCCTGAAGTTTAATAGGTTGACTAATTAGCCACTAAACTTCACGGAAATGAATTCCCTGAAGTTTAATAGGTTGACTAATTAGCCACTAAACTTCACGGGAAATGAATTCCCTTGAAGTTTAATAGGTTGACTAATTAGCCACTAAACTTCACGGGAAATGATTTCCCGTGAAATTGGCTAACTTTTTTCGCCGATTTCGACCTAGTTTCTGCCACGCGGCAGAAACTAGGTTGAAATCGGCAATTAAGTTCGAAATAGGTCATTCTTTGGAATTAAAGTTCAAAAAGGGGCTATTTCGAAAATTTGTCCTCAAAAGAAACGTACAAATGAGCTACAATATACACCTCTGAAGTCAACATAAAATTTATATAATAATCTTTTTAAATATTATAATGCTTGGGTTATGTAACGTACAAATGAGCTACAATAAATTTTTTTGGGACATGAAATACTGAAAAATTTAAATTAGAATATATAAAATGCAAAATAAGAAAAACTCTGAGATGTATAAATGACAACACAAGCACTAGGGTCGTCCGGATACTAGTCCCCTCAATATTTTAGAATTAGCCCCTCAAATAATTCAAATTTCTATTAGCCCCGCCAGTTCTTACATTCTGCAAATGCTACCCTCAATTGAAGGCATTAATTTGCAACAGCATATCCTAACTAGTGGACCTAACTGCAATTTCAGTACTAATTTTGAAACAGCTAATAAGTGGTGGAGGACCCGACAGCAATCTCTATGGTTTGAGGTACTAAATTGTAAATATTAAGCGCTAAATATAAAAAAAATCCGAAACCAAAAACAACGAGAAACTAAATCCCATGTACATCATCGGTACATGTACATCAACCAAACCCACCCCTTCATTCTCATTCCCCTCGTCTCCTTCCCTCTTCTCGAGTGAAGAGAGACAAAAATCCTCGAAATCAAAACCCCCCCAAACCCTAACCCTAACCCTAACCCTCTCTCACTGACAGATGGGCCCCCCACCGCCGTGCCAGGTCCGCTGCGCCCGCTGCCACGAGATCCTCACCGTCGCCGCCGGCATCACCGAGTTCAGCTGCCCCAAATGCTCCCTCCCTCAAATGCTCCCTCCCGAGCTCATCCCCGCTCCGACGCCGATCAAAACCCTACCCCCTAACCCCCTCCCTCTCCCGCCACCGCCTCCTCCGCCGCAGAGGCCTCCGGCGGCGGCCACTGCGGCGGCGACGCAGGTGCCGCCTCCGGCGGCGCAGGGGATCGATCCGAGCAAGATCCAGCTGCCCTGCGCTCGGTGCAAGGCGATCCTCAATGTTCCGCATGGGCTGGCGAGGTTCAATTGTCCTCAGTGCGGGGTTGACCTCGCTGTGGATTTGTCAAAGATCCGACATTTCCTTGGGGGTCCTGCTGCCCCGCCGCAGGAGCCGCAGGAGGAGGTTAATGAGGTGAGTTCTGTTTGGTTTTTGCTTTGGTTGCATAGTGATTTGTTGTGTTTGGATTTTGGGGGAAAACCCTAGTTTTGTGGTTTGTGGAATTGAGGAAACTGTCGGTAGCTGTGGCTTCGAGGACTGTTGTGCTAGGTTTGTAAATGAATTGATGAGGAATTTTGGAGTAATTTGATTGAATTATCAGTAGGAAGTTTAGTAGCTGGAGGATGTTAATGAGGTGAGATTCTTGGCGTATAGTGCTTTATTCTGTTGATTTCTTTGGAAACCCTAGTTTTCGGTTTTGTTCAATTTAGGAAAACTTAGCTGGGAGATGAATTCATTGGGTGGGGTTGTGGTGATTTGATTAGAGTGTCAGTTGGAAGTTTAGCGGGTGTAATTGGTTTTTTTTTTTATAGAATGCATCAATGTTAAAGGGTAAAGTTTGATCATGCTCCTTCGTCCTGTCCAATTGGGACCAGAGCTTTTGATTGGTAATACTACTTGTTTTTAGATGTATCATCTATTTGCTTGATAAGAGTGCTGGGGGTAATTGGCTGCAATATGATAAGCTGGTTTTCCATTATAATATGTGTAAAAAAAACAAATAGAGAAATGCTCGTTGTCTTAACCTGAAGGTCTTAGGTTCAAGTCATGAAAGCAAACTCTCCATACATAGGGTTTAAACTACATTCGGATCGAGGAAGCCCCAGTTAGTTGTAGTTTCCAAGGGGTTTTGCGATTAGGTCCATCAGGAGATGAATTCAGTTAGAATTTGGTAGTGATTATGTTGAATAATCGGTATGAAGTTTAGTAGTGAAATTTGGACGCTATAGAATGCATCAACATGAGCTTCATCTCTGTGTCATACATTTGATGAATAGCTTGGACCTTTGTTTTTTCGTGATAAAATTGCTTTGTTGTATATGTCTTTGTTTGCTCGATAAAAGTAGTGAGTAAATTGGCTTCTATGTAATAAGCTGGCACTTCAGTTCTAATATGTGTAAAATCAATAGAGAAATGCTCTCTGTCAGTCTGTTGTAACCTGGAGGTCTTAGGTTTAATCCGCGAAAGCAGACTCTCCATAGGTGGGATTCTGTGAAGAACTTCAAAGCATTTCCCACTTTAACCTATCCCGCTTTGATTTTTTAAATTGAACCATGTCATTATAGCGATTGATTCTAAGCAGTGAAATGACAACCAGGGCTATTCTTTATACAATATGCTTATTTCGTAATTATTCTGCTAAAATTTGTGTTATTTGTGTTTTTATTTGCTAATTCTAAACCGTTATATTCTAAAAGTTCTCTCCATCTTTATACATGAAAACCCTCTGATGGAGCTTAAGTTTGGTGCATAACTAAGCCCATGATAACTAAAGTAGAGAGATATGACATAAATGCTGATCCTTGGTTTAAAGTATATGATGATTGGGGGAAGACTATTCTCCATTGAAATTTGAATTGTTCTCACACAAGTTACTCACCACTATATTATCCACTTATCCTACCATATTAAGATACTTACTGCACTTGCTTCTTTTTCTAAAATCCATCATACTATTTCTTATGTTCTTCCCCTATATCCTACAAATGCAATTAACTTTCAAGGTAAATAGATAGTATCCGTATTCGATCTCTTGGCCATACACCATATTGGTTCTTGAACAATACTTTCTTTCTTATTTTTTTGTCTGATTAATCTTCCAAAATGACTTATAAGCTTGATTCTTAGATAGCTTTTATAATTCTGCATGCCTTATTATTTTTATAGATAGCTAAACTACCCTTCTTATCATAGCTTGGAAGATGCATGAATAATAAAGATATTAGCACATCATTGACGGTGTTTATTCACCTTGACGAGTAGCTTTGTGTCTGTGTGTGTGTGTGTGTATGTGTAAAATATACCAAGAGGAAAGATGGCTGCTTTTCTGTCTCTGCTTGGCAACTGTTACCTTGCTACAAATTTGACTTGTTCAGCTGTTAGCTAATATATTTCTTGTTTGTGGTGGTGATATATTTCAGGTTGCAATTGATGTTGAGAGGGAAGAAGACGAAGGTGGTCCGGTTGGTGAAACCTTTATGGACTATGTAAGATTTAGTGCTGGCACATGAAAAAATAGAATTTTTACTTGATCTGTGTGGCATCTATTTCTCCAATGTTAATGTCAGTCTTTGCATTATAACTTACATGTCTTATATGTGGGATTGATTTGTAGCGTCCTCCCAAGCTATCACTTGGCCATCCTCATCCAGATCCTGTGGTAGAAACATCTTCCCTGTCAGCAGTGCAGCCTCCTGAACCTACATATAATCTTAAAATTATGGATGAGCTAGAGAACTCCAAAGCATTGTCTTGCTTGCAGATTGAAACATTAGTTTATGCTTGTCAGGTTATTTGATTTTTCTTTACTGGAAATTTAATCTGCACTAAAATAAAAAGAATTTTGTTTTCAATTGCATGTTTGCCACAATGAACACAATGTCTTTCTATGGCAGAGACATCTTCAACACCTCGAAAATGGTGCAAGGGCAGGTTTTTTTGTCGGTGACGGGGCTGGTGTTGGTAAAGGCCGAACGATTGCTGGATTGATCTGGGAGAATTGGCATTATCGGAGGCGTAAAGCATTGTAAGCTTTCTGATCAAATACTATTTATTCAAGTGCCTTCCTATAGACAGGTTGGGTGAGCTGTCGAAAATCCCATCTCCAAGACCTGTTTAAAGGAATAGCAATTTCCTTTTGTGTACATGGTCCTACTGCACTGCGGTGCTAATCAGTCTGCTCCACTCAATTGACCTGGGTTCAAGTCTTTTCCTATGCAAGTTTGTTTCTTTTGGCGGATTTTAGGAGCGAAATTGAAGTGCCTTTTGGGGTTGATTATTAATAAGTGTGTTTACCATATCTTCAATTCGTCATTTTTATTCACTTGTCATCTTCATGGCGGCCTTTCTGCAGGTGGATTTCTGTAGGTTCAGACTTGAAGTTTGATGCACGTAGAGATTTGGATGATGTGGGTGCAACATCAGTTGAAGGTATATGAGTAATCAAGCTCAGAAATAAATATGTTCGTACATATGAGATTATCTCATTTATTTACATACTGTGCGCAACTCTTTATCCTTTACTATATGGTTTAAGTTCATTTTGTACAGCACCACTTTTATTAATAAAAAAAGCGGATCACTAAACCTCACTTTATACCCTTCTGAATCTTAATCGCCTACTGTGATGTTTTCTAACATTATAAGAAGCTTGCTTTGTTGGAGCTGCAAAACTAAACAGCAAGATGGAAACCTTTAATTTATTCAATTTGCTTCCAGAAACTTTAGCATGATTATGTCGTTTGTGATATCTGATGAAATTATAAGATTGGTTCAAAGTAATCATGTCGTTTGTGATATCTGATGATATAATAAGATTGGTTCAAAGTTACTTAACAAGCAGTTCATTATTTATTTGAATAATTTGCATGCACACAGACACTCAGACATGTCGAACTCTCATTGAACTGAATATGACAGCCAAAGAAGTATTAGATCAGCTGCAGGCAAGGTCATAAATCTGTGGGATACACGACCTATGCCAAAGTTAATAGCTTTGAGCTCAAGATCACAAAAGAAATGATCCCTCTTTTATGTGGTTGTATCCCGGGGAAGTTTAAGACAGACAAAGGACAAGAAATATGATCAACTAAAAAAAACTCAAGATGAACAAGGAAAAAAGTAGGAAACTTCCCACTTCGGTTGTCACAGTTATTATTACCCATTTATTCATTATATAAACGATTGCATGATTTTGAATTACCTATCGCAGAATGCATAAAAGAGCAATAAGCGTTAACATTTCGTCAGTCTCAAGTTCTGTTTGTCAGTTCAAATGAATTTCCATAAAAATTCCTATTCCAGAGTACACTAAAAACTTTCATGGACGCAGTTTAAAATTTACTTTGCTGAAGAAATGCATTCAATTATTAGCATATGGGAACATAATTTTCCTTCAGTTCAGAACTGATAATGTACATATTTGGCCCACAAAAAGAAAAAAGGTAAACGAGAACCTACATTTAGTTTATGATTGATAGACATGGTGCTTTGGAACAATCCCAAGATGTCAGATACAACAGTTGTTCAAAACCCAAACACGAGGGAGGATTTAGCCATATATATGTCATGTCATTTGAGAATTTGTACATATGAACGTGTACTTATTGCTGCTATAATGTGAAAAACCTAATTTTTAGTCAAATGATTTATAAAATTATTAGCTTTTGTCAAACTCAGAAGGTGCATGTTATACCTCAAAATATAATTTTAAGGTAAATAACAGTTATGAATTTGTTAAGTGTCAGATGTGGACACTGGATAGACACATGCGTCATGTCCAAGTGTGTTAAAAATGGCTTTTTTTAGGGAAGTGTCCTACCTATTACGGGTACTCTAATTTTTGGAAAGAATTAATAACATTTTTCTATATTGATGATTTACCTATTCAAACTTCTGATGTTTAAGGTAAACTTTATTTGCTTCCATAAAATCATAATACTTGACCTATTGCTTTTTCCCCTTAGTTTTTCTAGACATGTTACTTTAAATCTTTTACCTCGAAACTAAAATGAAAACATCACCTCATGCATTGTTATTCATAATTGCTCTATTTGGTTCAATTTGGTAGATGAAACTATTCAAGAATTTAATAGTACTTGTATAAATCAATAATCAAATTGAACTAACTATTGTAAAGAAGATTTTACCAGATGGTTACTTGGAATCTGGTGAACATTTATGATTAACAACTCATAAAAGCTCTATTTGGTTTAATTTGCTAGAGAATAATATTCAGGAATGCAATAGTACTTTTAAATCAATAATAAAATTGACTTCATTATTATAAGGAAGATTTTTCAAGATGGCTACTTGGGACGTGGTGAACATTTATGGTGAAGAAAACCTTGGTGTTAAAGTTGTCTAGATGTTAATTTAACATTGGCTCTGAGCAGAATTATATGGAGAAAAAAGAATAAAGGATTCATGCTGAAACCCTAACTATTTGAGACATAGTTGTTGCTGTATTTTTGTGTAGACGATGTTATAAACTTTTATCATGGAGGTAAGATCTTGTTGCAGGAAGCAACACATGGTTTGGAGCAGGTGGGCTTTTAAGTTGGGGAAGTAAATGTATGGATCAATATTAGTTGGTATCCTTAACTAAAATGTAGTAGTTTTGTACCATGGTGAATACAATTTTGGTTTCCAAAATGTGTATCTCAACTTTTTGTTACTGAGAGACATGTTTTTACGATATTTCTTGGAAGCATCCCAATGTAAGTAAAAAGAATCATATTAATCACACCAGAGCTCATTGGAGAAAAAAGTCTATAAAGCTATATCTCCAAAAATTTGGGTGAAAGGCATTTTCGTTGTTGTTATTTTAACTTGTAAGTGGTGTTTAGATACCATACATTTATTGTTCATATCTGGCAGGGTCGTCCATGTTGGTTATGTGATATGTTCTGGGACATGAGTCAATTACAGGCATTCTAGAGATTCTGTATAATATTTATATTTTAAAGGTAGTTGTGAAATTCTAGATGTAATCTATGTATTAGAAGTATCATGACCTACAAAGCAATAGCATTTGATGATCTTTGTCGAGGTCATGCAATAGGGAAAATCAATGAAATTATTGATTAAAAATTATTGATTAACTCATGTCATGGGAGATGTTTTATTTCCTATTTACTTGCAGTTAAACCAATGAAGAAGGAAACAATAAACAGATAACCTTCCACTTTAAAACTTCTTTTCTCTTTCATTATATTTATTAATTGCTGAAGAAGAAGGAAAAAATGGCCAAGCCCCATTGCAAAATAGTGGAACACATTTGTTAACTATTACATCTAAGTTATAAGTAAACTTCACAACCATAAAGTCTGGGGGTTGGCTATCAACGTGTCAACAAAGATGGGCATGACCTGTGACTGGTCAAGGCACCAAAGCCAGGAGGAACAACAGCAGAAGTTCATTTTTGGTGGAATAGTGGGGGCCTGCAGTCAAGAGGATCCAGTCAGGTAGATAAGAAGAGAGAAAAGAGGGTATTTGGTTGTTGTTGGGGTTTTTAGTGTCGGTGGCATAAGCAATATCAGAAGTCTGAGTGGTGCAGCGAATATGGGTTGAAATGGAATGAGATACAGAGGAGATGAGAGAGTCTTCATCGTTGAATTATGGTAGAGGTTTTGCATTTTAATCAATTGGATTGAGTTATTAGGCTAGTTATTTAAATCCAAAAGCTGAAAAACTAAAACTATTAAACCCAACGTGACCAATTTTAGTCTAATGGCAGATATATCAGCCACTATCCAAAATAGTCAGTACACAATATTTCCCAATGATGTAATGGCAAAATTAGCATATTGTTTTAGCAATGGCTCTAATTGTTATTACCGTAATCCATGACAAGTCTGTTTGTGGATATTATCTGAGACATGTATGGAACATGCATGATGGGTTTGAAAGCGAATTGGGTATGATAAACAAATTTGAAAATTGACCCATAAAATTTTAGGTATTTCACATTTTTATTCGCCCCAAACTTTCAGTAATGTTCACAAATGCCTCTGTTATTCTTCAACGGTGACATTGACAACATTCTGAATAGCAAAGTACGACTTTACTTCCACTTCTGTGGTAATGTCATGAGTTGGAGGAAAGCTTAAAGTAAGAAAAACTACAAAATAATTTAAGCCTCTTTGGCGTCTGAGATCCAGAACTTGGTGGAACCTTTTGGCGATGTCTTCTGTTTTCCTTTGGCTCCCTATTGACAGGAAATTTAAATCCTTTGCTTTCTGTCTCTCATCTCTTTCCACTAATTATCATTTAAAAAATATGACGAGCATTCTCTGTTGCACGCTGGTTTATTCTTTTTCCATGTACTATCAAAACCGTATACATAATTTTATTGTTTCAAAAGTATGACAAACCCAACCTTATGAGCATTTTAAATTTATAAAATAACTCCAATAGCCAGAGTAGTTTAAACTTCATTTTTAGAGTACTTCAAACATCGTTTTCTCCTTACGAGCCTACTATAGTCGGCTTACTAAATCTTATAACTACAACAGGTTCACTGAATTCACAGTGTACTTGCAGTTTGTAATTCTTTTTCTCTTCTGTAGACCTCCTCATAATGCTGTTAGATGGTTACTTGTAAAGCACGAGTTGCTATTTAAAAAACTCGGGAGAGGTGACACAACAAATGCACATTTTAGGTAGTAAATTTTGTTCACACAATGCAAACATTTTCTTCCATTACCTTTTCCCTTCTTTTATTTTGTGTCCGTATCAAGTAGTATGTGGTCGATCTCTAGGGTGGTCTATTTTATGCTGAACTTTAAAACAAGTTATATTTCTTCTCTTTGCAGTTCATGCATTGAACAAGCTTCCTTACTCCAAGCTTGACTCGAGGGCTGTTGGCATCAAGGAAGGAGTTGTTTTTCTGACATACAGTAGCCTCATTGCGTCATCTGAGAGAGGCCGTTCTCGTCTGCAGCAGTTGGTGCAGTGGTGTGGGTCAGAATTTGATGGTCTTGTGGTGTTCGATGAGGTATAGCAGTATTTAAATGTTGTGTTCATATCTTATGATGTGTTTCATATGACTGTTCAATGTGCTTTTCTTTTTTCCGGTTAGTCTCAACATAATATTGGTTGTTAATTTTGATTTGTAAATATAATGCAGTGTCACAAAGCCAAAAATCTGATTCCTGAAGCAGGGAGCCAACCTACACGCACAGGCGAAGCAGTTCTTGATCTCCAGGTTAATGCATTAGACTAAACCATTAAAATTTTGAATCCTGATACGTGTTGCTAAACCAGAGACACAACTTATCTTCTTAATTATTTTGTGCTATTTTTTAAAAAAATTTCTTCATACTGGTGTTTGGATTTTTTTCATGTGTGGCATATTTCTTAGTCAGAAGTCCTTGTTTCATGTAATGATTCATCATGTAATTCAGAAGTTTTTATTCATTGCAAATTCTTCAATACATGAAGCTAATCATTATTATCCTCGTAAACATGCTTTTACATTTGTCTTCCTTTTTCATCTTCGTATGAGGTCTAATAAAGTTTCTCGCCAACATGATGTTTATAGATGCTCTCTATGATCATTGTATCAGGTCTCTTTACATTTTCTTCTAGAAGGGGTTTTAACTCATCTTTCATTTTTGTCAAGGGGAGGGGTTGCGGTATATCGTTATTGTATGCCTAACTATGTTCAGAACTTCAGAAGTATGTTACGCAAAAAGTATTCTGCATCTAAGAGTTATGATAAAACTACCGAGAATGTTCTTTGCTTTTTTGCATTATGCTTGAATCTGATTTTTCATCTAATGGATAGTGAATGTACCTCTAAAGAACACAGAGTTTAAACTACTACATTATAGGAACTAAGCAATGTCTAAAAAGACATTCTGGAACATGCTTCAAGGAATTCAGGTGTGTGCTGCTTGGAAATAAGATCAGAAATGCATTTGCAGTGCAAAGCACATGTAAACGAGGTTACCAGAAGGTGTGTTTGTACCCAGTCTTCACCTACGTCGTGAAGCATTCGTTTGAAAGATGATGAAATAAATGTCCATGGTCTGAAAATCCTGGTTTACTTCTTGTCTGAAACTTCAATTGTTGTTTGAGCAGCTCGTTACTATACATAATTGCGCTCCTAAAGCAGATATGTCAGATCCTTGTGCTCTCTTTTCTTCCTATTTGGGTATTTTAGTCATTAGCTACAAGAAAAGTTTGTATTAAGAAGGAGAAGTTGGATTTGTTATTTGGAAACATATCAAGTCAATAAATACTCATATCAATCATCCCCTTGTTCTAAAATAATCAGTTCTCTCTTATATCTTTTTTAAGAAATAACACGTATCTCTACTACTCTTAACTAAAAAGGTTCATTGGAGAAGGTAATTTTCAGATTGTCTTTGCGTTGGTGATTCTGCAGATATATCACATGTATACTAATTACAGGTTTCTAACATAACAGGCCCGACTTCCTGAAGCTCGAGTTGTTTATTGCTCAGCAACTGGTGCATCTGAGCCACGCAATATGGGATACATGGCGAGACTTGGACTATGGGGATCTGGAACATGCTTCCCTAAGTTTCATGATTTCTTAGGTTTGTCTCATGTTGTTTCATTTTCACTATGTTATAACAGCACTACAACTTTCTCCTAGACTTTTGGAGTTGGCTACATGCTATGTTACCTGGGTACTTCTATCTGAGTGCCGTACCCATACCTGACACGTACCCATACCCGTACCTAAACTCCTTGGACACTCCTTGCATATATGCATGCATTTATTCGGGCATCTACTCAATTGTACTATACATGTTTTAATTTAAAACACTTGTCATACATTTTCTAAACATATATCCTACACTTCACATCCACTTCTTGAAACTTTTTGGACATAGGTCAGGTTCCAAACCACGATTTTAAAGGGCCATTTGGATGTTCAGTTCAAAACTAGCGATTTTCCAATTTATAATCCACATAATAAAAGACACATAAAAATATTATAGAAATTTTAATTCTCATAACATGTGAACGAAAACAATATTAATGTAATGTAAAGTATTAATTCCAATAACTAATATGTATATGTGTATATAAGTATTTACATAGCCGCATCCCTGTACCCTACCTTTTACAAATTTGCCGTGTCCCGTACCCGTACCTGTAACCGTACCCATGCAACATAGGCTGCATGTATCCTTTTTCGTTCATTCAGCTCTGTTGGCGGTCATTCCCACCGTGAAGTAAGCACTCAAATCTAGGTCAGACAAGATTCTAGAATATGCATCAAATTCTTAGGTACTAGATATATTAGAAAATAGTTCGTAATATTAATATAGCAGAGAGATAGTTAATAATATAACAGAGAGGTAGCTGCTTAATGGCGCTGAAAAGGAGAAAAAGGATTCATGTAGCTGGCATCCGATAATTTGGGATAAAGACTTCTTTTGTTTGTTGTTCTTAGGTACTACATCGTTTTATCCTCCCGGACTGATTTCTTGTTTATGAGCAGAATGTTTTTCGATCTCGCTCCAAGCACTAAGATAATTTATCCATTCTATTTTACAACAATTCTTTTGGTAACCCCCATGTAGTTCTACCATCAATGCTTTTGGTTTCTCAAAAGCAGATTCTAAATGGTTTTTGGACGTATGCCAATTGTTGTGTAGGAGCTCTTGATAAAGGTGGTGTAGGAGCCTTGGAACTTGTTGCGATGGATATGAAGGCAAGGTTAGTGTTTTCACACAAAGCAGTTACTGATGTTGAGAATAGTTTCTAAAAACCTTCATGCTTTCTTAGGGGTATGTATGTTTGTCGTACGTTGAGCTATAAAGGAGCTGAGTTTGAAGTTATTGAAGCCCCATTGGAGGAGAATATGATGGTACATGAAATCTCTATGTTTTTCTCTTTTAAACTTCATACCTGGATAGGATTATTTCTGTAGTTTTACTTAAGCTTACTTTTCATATTCTTACTTATGCATGCTTGCATTAGAGAACGAATGTTTCCAACTTATGTCTCTAGTTTTAAAGTTCATACCTGAACATTGGATGCTCGAAGAAGAGTGAGCATACTTTAAGTTTTGAGAAACGGTTCCATCACATCAGAAAGCTGCTTAGATTCATTTCATTGGAAGTGGTTCTTCTAGCCTGGGCTAGAAGCGTATGAGTCAAGGGAGGTGGCAAGAGGGCTGGGTTTCTTTTTGGGAAAGTGGACTATCTTTTATTTATGTGTATTTCTTTTTGGCATTATTTACTGAAGTTTTAGTGGTGCCAAAATTGTGACGTCATACACAACACTTACTTTTTTGAATCCTTGTTTCTTTTACCAGCTTCTTTCATTTTTTGTGTATGTGGGAAACTGGACAATCTTTTATCTCTATGTATTTCTTTTTGGCATTATCCACTGGAGTTGCAATGGTGCCAAAATTGTGACTTCCTACACAACACTTACTTTTTATGCCTCCTTGTGTCTTTTACCAGCTTCTATCATTTCTAATAGTAGTTATTAATAGTCAGTTAATTCAATAGGAGATGTATAAGAAGGCTGCTGAATTCTGGGCTGAATTACGAGTTGAACTGTTATCTGCAAGTGCTTTCCTTTCTGAGGAAAAACCCACTTCTAGTCAGCTGTGGCGTTTGTACTGGGCCAGCCATCAGGTAATACATTTTCAGCTCCTAATGGTTTTTTTTTCTATATTTGAACATATCTGGGATCTATTCTTCTGAAAAACTGGAGTTTGTGATTTTGTGGTTTGCAGCGGTTTTTTAGGCACATGTGCATGTCAGCTAAGGTACCTGCTGCTGTAAGACTAGCCAAGCAGGCATTAGCAGATAATAAATGTGTTGTAATTGGCCTCCAGAGCACCGGAGAGGCCCGCACTGAGGAAGCAGTGACCAAATATGTGTGTTTCTTATTTCATGACTCTGTGTATAAAATTGTTTCTTTACTTTCAACCTACATTTTGTATATAGTCTCCGATATTTTGTTGTGAGCTTTCAAAATTTTGGCTGGAAACATAATGGAGCAGGGTGCTGAGTTGGATGACTTTGTTTCTGGTCCCCGAGAACTTCTACTCAAGTTGGTGGAAGAAAACTATCCTTTGCCACAGAAACCTGACATAGTACAGGGTATTTGTCTAACCTGCTGACGCTCCCTTTTTTCCTTTACTTCCACCAAACTTGATGTCTAGATTTCTTTCTAACATCTCTATAGGTGAAGAAAGTGTGAGAGAGCTTCAACGGAAGAGGCACTCAGCTACCCCAGGTGTGTCATTTAAAGGAAGAGTGAGAAAAGTGGCAAAATGGAAAGCTTCAAGTGATAGTGAAAGCGATGCAGAACCTGAATGTGAGTTTCAATTCCTTAAGTTATATTGATATACTAATGCTTTTTAATGTAGTTTATTCAAATACTCCCTGTGAAATGTGTAAATTTATGTATAATACCCAAATTTCACTACATTAGACTGTAGTCACTGTACATTAGTCTCTCGCCATGCAATGGTTTTTTTTTATTGGTTTGCTTGGTATTCACTGTGCAGTACTTGCCAGAAAACTATTTAGGTAGATCTTGGCTTATATTTTATTTAATATAGTTTTCTAATAGTTAACTAGAATTAGCGGCTAAAAGTCTTAAGTTAAATTATGCTAGCTGTTGCAGGAGTATCTCGAATTTAGCTTGAGTGAGAATGAGCTCAACGGAGACTTAGAGAAAGGCCGTAGGTTCAACTTCCAAGTTAAATATAAAGCTTGATGTTGGATGGAAGTTTGGAACATCTAGAACAAACAAGCTATTCTCATGCCGAGTTTATATTTTACGGCAAACGTGCTTAATTTGAATACAACATGTCTGTTTCAGCAATCTGGTTTACCACATATCCATGTCCTAGTCATGCTGTTCTTTTTCCTAATACTTAAATCAAAGATGAGTGAGGGTGGCAGGAAGTTGACGCTGAGATTATATTGTAGCTTGTTCGATGAGTCGTGTGTTGTAAATTGCTATTATTCCTAGTAGGCTCTAATGCAGAACGACAGAACCAGAACTTACAGTGTGATATTTTAGGTTTGAGTTGAACCAATATACAGAAAATAAAATCTTCCTAGAGCGTAACACCAGATTCTCTACAATCTTGATTGTAGAGAATGCGTACAATTAGTTAAGTGGGCTACTACTATTGGTTTATCTCATAGGGCACCACAATCAGAAGTTTTTATTTTATTTTATAATATCATTCATGGGATCCACAGAGTGAGAAGCTTTGGTTGGTGAGCCTCTACATCCTTAGTTGTAAAGAACCTCTACGACTAAGGATGTAGAGGATCTCTGCCAGATAATAAAATGTGTTATCTTCATATGAGTTGATCATAACTATAAATGAGTTCTCTAATAGATTGTCATATGACATGCATTTAGCATTAGTATCTTTGATTTGCACGATGTGTGGTTACATAGTTTCATCTCTTTCCTAGTTGGATTTTGCTATTAATTCTATAGTTCAACCTTGTGCTTGTTTCTAGTTGTTTTGTGGTGTAAACCACTAATCAATTGTTTTCTCAAGCTGATCAAATTTATTCATTGATGACCAAATTCATACAGTTTTTGCATGAATAATTTGTCCAAAATTATTTACTTATACTTTGAATGGTTCGAATAGATGAATTAAATTCTCCATAATCTATTAACGAGATGATGATAATGTGCCATGCATATTGCAGCTGATTCTGATCATGAGTCAGCAGAATCTGATGAGGAGTTTCAAATGTGTGAGATATGCAACAGCGAAGAGGTGATGTTTATTGTTTATTGTTTATCTTGGTTTTACTTTATGACATCTTTTTTCGCCCATTTTCATCAAGAGTTACTGATGACTTTGTCATTGTAAAAGGAGAAAAAGTTGTTGCTTCGCTGCTCTTGTTGTGGCCAGCTAGTCCACCCTGCTTGTTTGATGCCTCCTTGGACAGATGCAATCCCTGCAGATTGGTCATGTTACTCATGCAAGATGAAAACTGACGAGTATCTACAAGCAAGGGATGCCTATGTTGCTGAGCTGCTGAAGAGGTATAGATTTGAACTGGCCCTATCATGACAATTGGTTACCAGTTTTATCCCAAAGTTAATATTCTGATTGGAACTGTCAGATATGAAGCTGCTAATGAACGAAAGTTAAAGATTATGGACATTATTAGATCTTTGGACCTGCCCAACAATCCTCTTGATGATATAATGGATCAGGTACTTATTCGTAACAAAATTTATGGTGTGTGTATCTCTTAAATCTTTATCTTGAATAAACTGTATAGTGCATAGTGTATGATATCCTACAAAATGCAGTTCTTTTCAATTCCGTTCTCATGTCCAGTGAAGAGAACTAAACCATTTCCACTGCTTTGAATCATCTGATGGCTTGCATCAGTTGTATTGTTTTCTGTATCCATGAAACTAACATGGAATAGTTGCTAGATAATCAAAGGCGTAAAGTACATGAAGTTATCTGCTGATATCAGTTATCAACTATTCGTATTTGTTTTCCTATATCCATTAAGTTCCTTGCGTGGTGGCTATCTGATGATGCCTTGTTGATGGGTTTGATAATGAGGTGTAAACAGAGTGTTTGGTTTTAAAATTTTTAATACACTCATTATAAAATCTCTGGTTCTTATCAAAAAAGAATTATGAAGTCTTACTTGTCAGATTGTTGAACTTACTGGAGTATCTTGTACTTATTGTGTCATTAAAATTTATAATAGTTTTTGTGCCCTTGTGAAAATTGCCTCTTAAAAGAAATAAACATTCTCTTATCTTGCCAGTTTACTGGCACAGTAACTCCTATACTTTCATGGTGATGTTCATCAGTTATATTCTTTTGATCTAGTTTTATCCATATCTTAACATCAGAAGCACTTCTGTCCCGTGTTCATTTTGTCGATTTTGATGCTTTACATGATGCCTAAAAGGCTAGTCTTATTTTGGACTATTACTCTAGCTATATATTATTATGATATCTTGTGATAATCATGTTACTTCTGAGTAGATGCTTTTCAGTTGGTTCTCTGTGTATGGAAACAATATACATGATAATGGCACAATCAAAAGCTATTCCATTCCTGCAGTCAATATTCTCTGTCTGTTTTAATCATTAGACTGCCTTTAGTAAATCAACAAGTATTCACACACATTTTTTCAGCTAGGAGGACCTGAAAATGTTGCAGAGATGACTGGTAGGCGGGGTATGCTTATAAGGGCCTCAGGTGGAAAAGGTGTTGTTTATCAGGCGCGGAACACGTGAGAATGATTCTTTTTTGGATATGGTTATTATCTGTAATCATCTTATTACTTTTAAAAACTAAATCTCATCTTGTATTTTCAGAAAAGATGTTGCCATGGAAATGGTAAATATGCATGAAAAACAATTATTTATGGATGGTAAAAAGTCAGTTGCTATAATATCTGAAGCTGGATCTGCTGGTGTCTCCCTGCAAGCAGATAGAAGAGCATTAAATCAGGTACATTTGGTCTGCTGTATCCTTCCCGATTCTTAAATTCTATGGTGATGCTAATGTATTAATGTGCTGTCTACTGAGTTCTCGCATGAATCTGCTTTCCAGAAAAGGAGGGTACATTTAACTCTGGAGCTTCCTTGGAGTGCTGACCGTGCCATTCAACAGTTTGGAAGAACTCATCGTTCTAATCAAGCATCTGCACCTGAATATAGGTCTGATTTTAATGACTTGCATTTACGTTCGTTGCTCCTGAAAAAATACTTCATTTTGGATGCCCTTATTCATAATTAAATGTTTCTCCCTCCCTCCCCCCTCCCTCCCCTCTCCCTCTCCCTCTCCCGCTCCCGCTCCCCCTCTCCCTCCCTGCCTCTCTCTATTTAATTTAGATTTTGGTTTTTGAGTAGCCTTCTAATCTTCTATTTGTTTAGGATATTGTTGAAATCTGAAGGTACCTACGTAAGTGCAGTCCTTTTAGTATGCACCTGCGCTTGAAATAATAACATTTGACTGAATAAGGACTTTGTATGAACCCATACTCTAAACTGAAACCTCATATGTGTAGTCCTGTAATTAAGCATATTAAGCAGGGTAGGGTTATGTTGTTAAATTAACAGGTGACAGTACCAAACTTATGATAAGATTCATGTCACGTGGTGATTTTAACAAACTGTAGCTTTTTTAATAGATCTTTGAAGAACTACCTACATTGCTAGCTTGCCAATCTATCCTGTACACCAGAATTTTAGATATACAACATATTTAGTTTACTTGAATTGGTAGCAGGGGTTAACTATGGCTGAAAATTTTAGCAGCTGTAACTCTAATGTTGCACTTCTGTTTCCTTGACATCTCCACGAATATAGTGTAATAATGTGTCATTCAAGTTTGAGGATTTTATTTTCCTTCAAACAGAGTGGGAACAAATAGCTTAATATCTCGAGAGATTGATGTCCTCAAGGATTTTTTTGACTAGATGATTTGTTATTATGTAGTTCAGGCTTCTGTTCACAAACCTTGGTGGTGAACGACGGTTTGCATCCATTGTTGCAAAGAGATTAGAATCTCTTGGAGCTTTGACGCAAGGAGATCGCAGGTGAGCGTATTGTCAATCTACACTCGTTTTGATAAAGTGCTGAGAATCTGAATAGGTGCAATATCAGCAGAAGTATGATGTATATTTATTGACTGCATTTGTACTTGATTTATCAATATGTTAGGGCGGGTCTATCTTTGAGCGCTTATAACTATGATAGTCATTATGGAAAGAAGGCCCTTATGATGATGTATCGAGGAATCATGGAGCTGGTGTAGTATTTTCTTATATGTTCATGTAACAATTGTTTTATTTCATACTAACAAACACGGTACCATCTCAGCTGACATATTTTAGCTTTTCAGGATCCTTTACCAGTTGTTCCTCCGGGTTGTTCATCAGAAAATCCATCTACCATTCAAGAATTTATCATTAAAGCAAAAGCTGCCCTTGTATCAGTCGGGATCATCAGGGATTCAGTCCTCTGTAAGTGTATATATGATTACAATCTTGTTATTACTCTTCAGCAGGAATTATAAAACATAAGTACGCTATTTCCCCAATCTTTGGGGTGTGCTACCTACCTTAATCCTTTTCCTCGATTCAGTTTTGTTGGAAGCCGTCTTTGATGTTAAATTAACATGTATCCCACCCTTTATTATTGACCAATGTTACATTCCTAGTCCTAGCTGTTCTTATAGCTTCAAGTCTAAAACCTTACTCTAGTGCGTCTATGTGACACATGTCTAAGCCATGTAAGTGGATCCTCACTTATTTATTTACAATGTAAAGCTCCTTAGTCTTTGTAGAAAGAGTTGCATCAGTTCAAAGTTTGATCGTCCTCCACTCATAAATTGGCTATGTAGTTCCGATCCTAACAAATATAAGAAGATGTGATTTGTGAGCAAGTTCTGTATAATGTCTTCCTTTGCCAGACTACTACTTTAAAGAGATAAATCTTACTACTGCTAGTTACTGACAGGTTCACGATTGCTCTGTGTAAGCACGTCTGCATGTTTTCTTGTGTGAATGCTGTGTGGGGGGTAGATGTCCTGCGAATGGTATTTGAACTAGAGTTTTATTGATTGGAAAGTATGTGCTTCTGTGTGTTTGTGTGTCTGTTGTTTGTGGGATGGTGGTATTATTGAGGATTTAATTCAAATCCTATTAACTTAAATCAGTATATTGTAGCATTGGAATTTAAGGTCCAACCATTTAGATATGATATATATCTAAGTAGACTGAAGGAATCATATGACTTGTTGATTTTCACCCATGGATCAACATCTACCAATATATGACTTACCATAGCGCACAGAACAAAATTACATTTCGAAGCTTCTAATCTGGGAATCCAGACATTTGATCTTGGATTTAATAATGTGAATGAAACCCTTCGAATCCAAATTTTATTTCGGTTCATTATTTGTAAGCAACTTCCCATGGAAAGCAGTCTATTTTAGGACCGCTTGATTCATCGATTAGGAGGGTGAACATGTACTTGCCCCAATATTTTGGGGGCAGACGATTTTTATCCTTTAGCAACTTCCTACGAAAAGGCGTATATCATGGTATACATTTGTTATTAAGAGGGGGGGAGGGAGTTCACATGCTTGCATCAATAGTTTGAGGCAGACTATTTCCAGGCAACAACTGTTATCCCGTGCTTACTTTAGTGAATTTTATACTGAACACTATTTGTGTATTGTTGGGGATCTCATATATGATCTTTTTATCTGGTGTACTTGATGTAGCGGGGAGGAAAGTGGGAACTTTGTTGGCTGTATTGTTATACAGTACCTACTTTTGTAAATTTTGTAATGTAACACACTATTCATGTACTGCTAGATCTCATATAGAATCTTTTCTACTTGGTGTACTTGATGTAGCCAATGGGAAGGAAAGTGGGAAGCTTTCTGGCCGTATTGTGGATTCTGATATGCATGATGTTGGGCGCTTTCTGAACCGGATTTTAGGTTTGCCTCCAGATATTCAAAATAGGTATGCATTTGATAAATAAATGGGTCGATAATGTAATCTTTGTGAATATGTATTGACCTTAAGATTGCTTGTTTCAGACTTTTTGAGCTTTTCATCAGCATCCTTGATCTTATCGTTCATAAAGCCCGAAGTGAAGGACAATTTGATTCAGGAATTGTTGACATAAAGGCTAACATTGTTGAGTTACAGGGACCACCCAAGGTAAGGTTTGTTTATCTTATGGATTTAGGTTCTGGCTCTTACACAGATATATTGATATCACCTTCTACAGACTGTTCATGTTGATAGTCTATCAGGTGCTTCTACTGTATTATTTTCATTCACTGTTGACCGAGGAATAACTTGGGAGGTAATGTCTACAATTTTTAACATGGGATAGGTAGTCATTTTTGTGAAAAAAATTCAACCGTGCCATCCTTCTCAAATCATAATTGTTGTTTTTCCGTAGTTTGCAAAGAATCTACTTGACGAAAGAGAGAAGGATGGACTTAGTTGTACAGCTGATGGTTTTTATGAATCAAAGAGGGAATGGATGGGCAGGAGACACTTCATGTTAGCGTATGAGGGGTATGCCACCTTCTATCAATAGGATTTAAAACTTTTTTCTTTTCTTGTGTGGACTTCTTGACTTTCTTTTGTGGACTTGGAAGTGGTGATGTTTTAGAGTAGGTAACTGTCTTCATGTTTGAGGCATAACATAAGCTACAAGGCTTAATGTATACATAGTTTGTCTCTCAAACATGAAGCCTGTATTTTTCTGATCTTCAGCTCACTAGTAACTGTTCTGGTATTCATATGCATTAAGCATTTCAATTCATTTTTATTCATTTTGAAGCTGTTGTTCATTTTACATCTTTCTCTTATTTTTCCTCTTCTGGTGCTGCAGCTCAGACGTTGGGCTGTTCAAAGTAGTTAGACCAGCTATTGGGGAGGTGCTAAGGTACTTTCTAATCTTGTACTCAACAATTCACCAATATCCAATTTTTAAGCCTGTCATTTCTTCTCTATTCTCTAGGGAAATGCCTTTAGCTGAGCTCAAAAGTAAGTATAGAAAGGTATCTTCAATTGAAAAGGCTAGCAAAGGCTGGCAGGATGAATATGAAGCTTCTTCAAAACAGGTAGCATTCTTTATTCAGCTTCACTATTTGTTTCAGTCATTTCTATGCAAGTTTTTCTTCTTTTACTTGATTCTGAATTATTAGAATTTTGATTGTGAGTAATCCTTTTATTATTATCTCATCATCCACTTGCTTATTCAGAAACATGAGAATTGGATTGGGTCTACAGAATGCAGTTTTATATTTGTGTTAAATAAAAATTAGGCTCTGGCCAGTGTAGATAGCCTGGCGATACCATAATAAATATGCTTGATAATCTTGGATTGACACACCACATAAGAATCAGAGGTTAGGCAGGTAAGGATCTTTGATGGACTTGTCTTTCTGAAACATAGATAAAGTGTCTTCTTAGTGTTTGAATTTATTTAATTTTATCAGCTGAAGACCACATTAAATATTCTTGTGTTTGTAAGAAATTATTGAGCATTTGTAATGGCAATTTTTGGTGAGTTATAGCAGTGAAGAGTCTAATCGGAAACTAATGATAAATAGTTATCTTAATACTTAGTTAAAAAAGAGGGATTGCAGTATTTATGTCTAGTATAAAGAGTTTAAATGTAGAGAATGTTGGATTATATCTAGCGGATGGCTTGTTTTTTAGATACCTGAGGTAGACCATAGGTGTTAAAACCTATATTGATATATTCAGATGCAGTGCTTTGTTAAATTTGTAAAACCAAATTATTTACATCGCATTCAGATGATAAACATTCCTGATAAGCCATTTAGCATGGATAATAAGGAAAATTTTTCCTTCATGGTAACTGCTGTCTTCATGTAAATTTTTTAAGCAGTATTCCATCTCTTACATTGCTATTGTACATTGTGTTCTTCTATGTTAGTACCTAGTTATCCTTATGGTTTATATCTTTTTGAATGCAGTGCATGCACGGGCCCAAATGTAAAGTTGGCAGCTATTGTACAGTTGGCCGAAGGTTACAAGAAGTCAACGTACTGGGTGGCCTCATTCTTCCCGTCTGGGGGACAATTGAAAAGGCCCTCTCTAAGCAGGTGTATTATTTTATCATCTTAGTAATCACCTTTTGCTATTTTGGATCAGTCATTCATCAAGATGGTGAGAAGATGTGGTTCATTGAATGATATCATGATAGTTAAGTGGAGGAGTGCTTCTGAAAATCATATGTGATCATAGAATACTTATTTAAGTTGAAGAGAAAGTTTATAAGACAGTTGTAAGGGCTGTTATGCTTTAATGAGCAATTCAGGAACAACATGTGGAAAGAATGAGTGAATCAGAAATGAGAATGTTATGTTGAACCGGTAAATATATGGTAAGAGATAGGATTATATGAGTGTATTTGTACGAAGTTTGAGATTGCTGTGTTTTGACCATGTGCAACAGAGACCGCTAAATGCACAAATTAGGAGAATAAACTTATAAGTACTGCAGTGAGGACGACTAGAGGTGGGCCCAAAATAACTTGGTTGAAAGCATTAAGAAGGTTAATAGTTGTTAATATAACTGAATGGAAGAATTAAGATTCCAAGAAATTGGGTTACAGGCTTTGTCATTGTAACATTGGATATTAGTGTGGGCATGGACGTTACTTTAGTAATAGAATGACAATTGAATCTGACTAAAATTGAAATTGTGTATAATAAATAAAATAAGTACAGTCAAATTAAATATTATTTTGATAAATCTAAGGTGGTGTGCTTTAGGAATGCTAATTATGGTATGAAGGACAAGTTAAGTGCTTCATTTAGACATTCATCCTTGTAAATAGTATGATGTATCTTGCAAATCAGGATACTGAGTGGCTTTAGCAGTTCCACTTGTCTAACTCCTTATGTATGCAAATTTGGAAACTCATTAAAAATATTCTAGATTATAAGACGTAACTGAGTTTTATATCTGAAAAAAAAGAAAGAAGTAAAGAACACATTTGTATACAGATACATATCCAGCTTGATCGATGATGTAGTTTTTGTATTTGGTTGTCTCTAAATCTGATCCCTTGAGGCTCATAAGTTGTAAGGAAAATTGGAAAATTAAAGGAAGGTATCAACATAGTAATATGATGTTAGCCCAGTGTATGCCTGAATTTAGGGAAACAACCTGGTCATACATAGTAAGTATTTACACAAGGGAGGGACCTGAGAGTACCTACGGATATGAGCAGTAGTAAAGCATTTTATCACAAGCAAATTTACATACCTAACTGGTATAAGATACATAAACTCAGTTTTCTATGTTTGTTCATGAAGTTAAAACAATGTTGAATGATGGGGCTTGTGAGTAATTATAGCATTCCATAGATACTTTTGCCTCCTTTCTCTACAAACGAACTAAACCCGCTATTAATCTGAGTTGAAACATTCACAAGATCAAGTTGGTTCTCCTTTATCGTTTGGGTATTCAATCTTCGTGATTTTCATGAAATTGTTGATGTATAGCAGACATAGTATTTTTTTCTTGTGTATACTAGCTATGATATGTCTTAGTTTTTTTAGAAATTTTATATACAACTTTGTTTGTAGCATTAACATATTAATTAACACCTATGCGTAGATGGTATAATTTGAAGATACGGACGGGGGTGTTGTTCTCCGACATGGACGCGGGATGCCCAATACAGCAATTCTCGAAACTCTGGACATGAGAGCATGCTTTATATGCACTTGTTTTTAGACGTGTATTTAAGTAATGTAAATATAGTTTTGGTTATTACACATGAAAGAACCTAAAATGGTAAATTGATCTACCAGGTTGCACTTGTACGGGGTATGGGATTTAGGTATGATTTAGCATGGGTCCATTGACATGATAATTCTTAAAAAAAGAAAATAAGTACACGAGTACATTATTAGCACGTCAATAGAAAATATTATGTATATTGCTTAAAATTTTAGTCTAAGACTATATTCAATGTTGTATATTTGTAGGCGTCAGGTGTAAACATAAAGTTAGTGTTTTGAGTACATTTTAATAATAAATCTGTGGCAGGTTCAAAATTAGTCATATTTAAAAATTCAGTGGGCCATATGTGGTTCTAATAGTACATAGAAGGCAGTTGAAGTTTATTGGTTTCAGGTTAAGAACCCAGAACTTAGTTTCAGCTATAATGCAATTATTGTGGGAGATGAATAATTATCTTCGGAATGTTTAGCTCCTGGACTTTCCATCTGCAGCATCTTATTGGAATTTCATGTGTTGCGAATATTCTATGCTAATCCCTGAGAACTTTAACAGGCTCGTCAAAGCCATAAGCGCGTACGAGTGGTCCGTCTGGAAACCACAAATGATAATCAGCGCATTGTTGGACTTCTCATCCCAAATGCTGCAGTTGAGTCGGTGCTCCAAGGTGTGTTCAGTATTTACTTCATATTTAAACTTGTGCTTTTTCAAAAGAAGAGGGAAAAAATAAAGAAATTTTGTCATTCCAAATGAAATATCGTGTTTTTTCATTAAAAACAGCTTTCTTTCACTATCATTAACGTAAGCTGATTTCTCTAAAAGTTCAATGGCTGTTTGGAGAAATGTCCTGGTACTGAGATTTCTTTTTGTAAATTGATTTCTTTGAGATACCGAGCATGACAATATGAATATCAAAGTATATCTGAAAGTTCACTTAAAGGCAATAATACCTTCCAGCTCTTAGATCATTTGTAAGTCACATCGGAATTCCGTCCCTTCAATAGAAGGGAACTCGAAGGCAGCAGGTTGTAAGTTCAAACTCTGTCGTATATAACTGCAAAAACAATCTATTGAAAATTTGTTAGATTTAGATAGAGTTAAACTTTAGGATATTAATCTATAAGCATGACTTAATTGAGGTTATTCTTTCAAAGTATTTGTTTCACTGTCATGTACAAACTCTATAGCTTTGAACAATTCCTTGGTAACATTTTTAGCACTGACTATGCTTTAATTTCTATTATCTTGTTACAGATTTGTCATGGGTTCACGATATCGATGATTGACAAAGAAAAGGAGCGACTGTCATGTCAAACTCAACATACTGAGGGCAATTTCCAGTCTGAAGTTACCTCAAGATCACTTTTGAGACGGTCCATTTTGATTATATATGACTAATTATCTATTTTATTTTTCCAACCCAAGCAAACTGCTTGGGGTTCAATCTTTCAGATCTAAGAGGTTATGTTGTGTAAGCAATTTTTTTGGCGTTTTTGGTGTTACATCTTGTAAAATTGTAAGCATATAACAGTTGTAGAACAATATGAAAATTATATGAAAGGAAAAATGTTTAGTGATTGCTTGTTCATATGATTAGAAATTTCTTGTAGATGTGGAATTGAAAACTCTTTTATCATGTAAACTTCAGTCTTGCAGAGAAGGGAAATAAACACAACTTTGTGATAAAGATACTCGAAACTATATTTATCCATGTGCTTTGCCTCTATGTCGAGGTGGTCTATATTTATTCACAATCTTTTGAGACTCTTTTATTTTATTTTATTCTATTCTATTTTTATTTTTATTTTTATTTTTTATTTTTTATTTTTGTGGCTGGAGGCCCAGTTCTCTCAAAGAAAGAAGAAATTTTTGCAATGTTAGTGTTTTCTTAGGACATTGGTTTATATCAAGCTCGCAATCAATACAGACCCTCTCTAATTGGGTGGGGGCGACGACTAGTAATTGAATGGCAATTGGAGTGGGTCTAATTTACCTAATTCTTATCGTCTATTCAATTTCAAGGGACAAGATAACGTCAAAGTAGAATTTTTACTATCGAAATACTGGTTACGAGATGACAGTGGTTTCGAGATAATTGTGGAAATTCTATATGCATCGGTTAGAATCAGTGATTAGACCCTTTTCAATTGGTTGGCTCGGTATTGCAACCTAAAGAAGTTACGTATTTTCTTCCCGTAACTAGTGAGAAGATGGCCTCGGTGGTGTTGCAACCTAAAGAAGCTACATTTTCTTCTTGCAACTAGTGATGATGTCCTTGGTATTATAACCTTTTCGACTTTGATGCTTAAGCCAAATATTCAACAATAACAAATATTCATTTTACAACCTTAAATGACATAATTTACCATTTTTAACTATGGATAATTTGTCTGTGCTTAGAACTATCACTGTAGCCCACCCACCACTGGTGACTCCGACAATTGGAAGGTTCCAATATGTTTCTCGCGGTCTTGGGTTCGATTTCGGGTTGAGTTATTAAAATAAATAAATAAATAAAATTATAGCCCCAATCCAATCCTTCTACCATGGAACCAAGTTCCCAGTCCGATGAAATTGAATCCTAATTGATGCAATGCATTTAGCCAATCCGCCTTGCCTTCAACAAGGGTAGATGAAATTGAATCTCGCAACTGGTAACCATAAAAAATGGAGGAAGTGCTTCTGGATAAACCGTTTCTGAAATTTTACATCCAAACTCTCAATTGCATTAAAAAAAAAAAAAAATTTGAGCAATAGAATGAGCAAAAACAAGAAACAGGAAGCAAAATATGAATTAAATGTTTCAAAGTTCCCAAACTCTCTCGGACACCAATGCCACAAAATGTGGAACCAAGCCTGAAAAATAAATGAGGTGTCCTTTCACTTCCTTTCCACCTCAGAGGAAGACTGATTATTTATAATCAAGTTCAAAATCACATGAAGCACAATAAGTGTTCCAAAGCATACACATACATGACAAGAGTATTAACCCTCAATCAACACACAGGAGTGCAGAAAGCACCCAACGAGACAAGATTACATGGCAAGGATACCCTTTCCTTTTGTAACGCGAAACATTGTGCTCAGTATTCTTTGTTGCCAAAGTTTTTGCACCAGAGCTGTGAAGGGATTGGACGAACCGGATGGTGTGGGCGTTGCTGCATCCGAAAAGGTTACTGTTAGTAAGTTGAACTATAGTTCTATGTCATGCCTTCTCATATGTAAAATTAATAATGTTTATTCTCTGCCATACATTGTGCACAACATATCACATGAACAGAAAGTTTGTAACTAAATTAGTTACGGTTATCAGTAAAAACAAAACCTATGGGAGATCTACTTCTTACTCAAATTTATACAAAATAAGAGAAACAGAAACAATAAAATATTACACTATTACTAAATGAAAACAAACTCAGAAATAGTCTATGAGAGACCAACTCTTTCTTAGTCCCTAAAAAATTCATTCTGCTGGCCAAAGTAATTTTCTGTAAACATAAATCAGCAGCTATGTAGCTTATATAAATTTCAATGATAGAAACTAACTCTGGCATGCTTCATCGAATCATAAGGCATTGAAATTATCAAGTTATATCCATTGTTTTAAATATCCCCGACATGGCCCGATATATCCCCCGATATATCCGTTTATAGTGCTTGCCGCAACCGATATGGTCTCTATATATCCTTTACCGCTTGTTGGGTATTTTGCGCAATATATCCCCGATATGACCGATATATCAGCCAATATGTTGGTTTTTATATGCTTTTATACGGCTTGTCGCAAAACAATATACCGCGTTTGACAATTTTTGGGCGAGATATCATTATTTTCCTATTATACAAGTGACATTTTGGCCTAAAAAAAATCAGACCAAATATTGCAACGTTGATTTGTACTTTTGTTTGTTTTACAAGGTTGATTAGTGATCCTAAACATATATTACTTACATTTTGTATGCTTAGATTTTCTTAAGTATGTAGAGATTACATTTTAGTGCATTATACTATATATGAAAATATCCATTATAGCATTCCGATATTTACCACATATCCCCGATATCCGCAATCCGATATGAATTTTGGCCATCCGACATTTCCCCGATATCCGATATTTAAAACCTTGGTTATATCACACTGACATGAAACCAATTACGCAGAATTAAAATAAAAAATTCTACATTATTAGTACAATATCACCTACTACTAACAAAAATCTCTCTTAGAAATAAAAGAATATTGTGGCAGGGATAAGAGAGCTGATGTATCACTCTCCCAAAGCCCATGTTAAAATATGTGTCACTCATACTTGTACCGAAATCTCCTTTAGTCCTTTCCGTCCCACATGAGGTTGTTTCCACCTATAAAATCATCTTCTACTTATGTTATAGACTAAATATTTCATGTACCTAGGGGTCAGTTATGAGTTACACAGATTCTATTTTTTTTGGGTGTTGGGGGGGGGGGGGGGGGGATAAAACTAGAACCAGTTTTAGGGTCCTTTTTGGCCTAAAAAAATGGGCCAAAATTGGCCCCTTTTTTTCCCAAACAAAATTCTTTCCAAAGTGGGACAAGGGTCACTCCTCATCCCATTTTGGGAGGTTGCCAAACAGGCCCTAGTCTTTTCAGATCTGTTTGCATTAGCTGTTAGTGACAATCCTGAAAGTAGAGATCTATAAACCAACAAACCTTGGTCATATTTACACATTCAGGAAGCTCCTTGCTTTTGTCAATCAAGCTTCTAAATGGTAAAAAGTATCATTTCGCATGACTAAGCATTTCAAATTCATCTTCATTAGCTATTATTGGGACTACTAGTTTCTTCAATAAAGGACCCGGACATCAATAGACCTTTAAGACTGAAAGTATGATGTCAAACTAAGAAAACACACAAACTGACTTAATAAAACACAATTTGACTCTGACATGATGAAAATAATTCCACTACACTAAGCTCTTGGTGCAACTGAATGGATCATCCATAAGACTACAGGAATCCACAATATTCTAAAGTTTATACAGGATAACCCCTCACAGCAGCAAGATAAGTCATGCAACACTCCAAGAGAATAACAAGTCCGCATTAAGGGGCCCCTTCATAACCAAAGGAACCAACTTTTATAAAACAAGAGACCTCATAATCAACCATGGAATATTATACCATCCCATGCACAACAGAGAAAATAATTATAGACAGGCCTCCCAAATCAAAGGAGACTGAAAGTCTGTAATCTTCACCCATGGCATATCTCAAAGACCTCAATATTAGCACATGGTTTTAAGCAATACTAATAAAGGATCAAACATTTGATACCACCTTGTACGTTGTAAGATCATCTGCTCTACCTAAAAATCATTGTTTTAAAAAGCGGCCTAGGAGCCCAACAAGGCCTAAGTGGTACTTAAGCCGTCTGCCTAGATCTTCAGAGCGCCTAGGCCAGCATGGGCTGCTTACGTGGACTGCATTGCTTAGAAATGGGTGTATTACTCGCTTAGGCATAATAACAGATGAAGAAAATGGGCTAATAGATCAGATCAAACCTCTTTATCCAAGTCCATCTAAGGTAAACGGCGAGGATAGGCTTTTGAATCTTCGAAAAGAATCCTTCCTCTCTTGATTCTAAAAATGGCAACTTGCCGCTTAAGGGCCTGCCTAGGGGCCTAGGCGTTAGGCGATTGGTCCGGTGCCTAGAAGCGCCTAGCGCTTCCTAAAACATTGCTAAACATAAACTTCCATACCACTCCCTTAACAGCTAGATAATGATTTCATTTTCATGCATGAACTTACAAACATTGTAAAACCACATTCTCTTTAATCTGTGAGTTTTGGATAGGACGTGCTCCAAACTAATGAAAATCTTGGTAGTAAGTTACTATAAAACTAGAACCAGTTTTAGGGTCCTTTTTGGCCTAAAAAAATGGGCCAAAATTGGCCCCTTTTTTTCCCAAACAAAATTCTTTCCAAAGTGGGACAAGGGTCACTCCTCATCCCATTTTGGGAGGTTGCCAAACAGGCCCTAGTCTTTTCAGATCTGTTTGCATTAGCTGTTAGTGACAATCCTGAAAGTAGAGATCTATAAACCAACAAACCTTGGTCATATTTACACATTCAGGAAGCTCCTTGCTTTTGTCAATCAAGCTTCTAAATGGTAAAAAGTATCATTTCGCATGACTAAGCATTTCAAATTCATCTTCATTAGCTATTATTGGGACTACTAGTTTCTTCAATAAAGGACCCGGACATCAATAGACCTTTAAGACTGAAAGTATGATGTCAAACTAAGAAAACACACAAACTGACTTAATAAAACACAATTTGACTCTGACATGATGAAAATAATTCCACTACACTAAGCTCTTGGTGCAACTGAATGGATCATCCATAAGACTACAGGAATCCACAATATTCTAAAGTTTATACAGGATAACCCCTCACAGCAGCAAGATAAGTCATGCAACACTCCAAGAGAATAACAAGTCCGCATTAAGGGGCCCCTTCATAACCAAAGGAACCAACTTTTATAAAACAAGAGACCTCATAATCAACCATGGAATATTATACCATCCCATGCACAACAGAGAAAATAATTATAGACAGGCCTCCCAAATCAAAGGAGACTGAAAGTCTGTAATCTTCACCCATGGCATATCTCAAAGACCTCAATATTAGCACATGGTTTTAAGCAATACTAATAAAGGATCAAACATTTGATACCACCTTGTACGTTGTAAGATCATCTGCTCTACCTAAAAATCATTGTTTTAAAAAGCGGCCTAGGAGCCCAACAAGGCCTAAGTGGTACTTAAGCCGTCTGCCTAGATCTTCGCGCCTAGGCGAGCATGGGCTGCTTACGTGGACTGCATTGCTTAGAAATGGGTGTATTACTCGCTTAGGCATAATAACAGATGAAGAAAATGGGCTAATAGATCAGATCAAACCTCTTTATCCAAGTCCATCTAAGGTAAACGGCGAGGATAGGCTTTTGAATCTTCGAAAAGAATCCTTCCTCTCTTGATTCTAAAAATGGCAACTTGCCGCTTAAGGGCCTGCCTAGGGGCCTAGGCGTTAGGCGATTGGTCCGGCGCTCGAAATTTTTGAAAAGAGCTCTCCTTCGAAATGGCCACCGATTCCGAACCTTGGTGAGCCCGATGCGCCATGAGTGCGAGTGAAGGGATAAACCCAACTTTGAAGCCTCAAATTAAGCTCGGAAAACCGGAGAAGCCACCGGCCTTCGGTCAAAACCGAGACACAGAGGTGTGTCGCCGAACAGACACCGAGAGGTGTCTCGCCCGGCGAGACACCAAGGCCGAATGGGCTTTTGCCCGATTCGCCCGCATCATTCTTTGTACCTATAAAAGTGGCGGCTAGGGTTTCATTTTCGAGGTCGGCAGAGATAAAAAGAGGAGATAGCCGAACTCTTGTGTGTGCCTAGGGTTAGAGAATTTCCAAGGGAGAGGAGATCAAGATCTAGACTTGCGGGGAGATTTGCGATTCGAGATCCAAAGTTTTCGATCCGGATCTACAACAACAAACCATCCTTTGGATCAAGCTTGGCCTTGATCCGAAGAAGAGTAACGAAGTTCGCTGGTCGATCTCGCTCACTACGCTGATTAGTTCCTTGGCGAATTAATCTCCGTATTCGTTTAGATCTCGGATCGATCGATCTAAGAATTCCCACGTAAAAGGAGGATTTTAGATCTAGATCCGCATCCGCATCTCGCTCGATCAACACTTGGGAAAGGAATCGCGGTGGTCCACGGAATACATCCCCAAGACAGCAAAGAATCCCATAGCGAGGATCCGATAAACGGATCCCGCTTGTTCACAAGGAGGAAAGTTGTAATTTTTATCAATTTTTCATTGTAAAAGCCTTATAAAAGGTGATTTTTATTCAAACTCATTTGTAATCCCATCAAGGTAGAATGATTTCACCAATGAAAAGATAGTGACTTTTCCCGAGAACAAGCCGGCGACCACGATGGGAGCCACCGGTCTTGCATCCGAGATCGTTGTGCCGCAGCCTACCTGATTCGATCCCTGATCGAAGAGGTCGAGTACGAATTCGACCAGAGAAATTTGAGGCTATCTCTGCCTCATCCAACTCCTTTTCCCCGCAAGGCGAAGAAGCCCTCCGCCGCAAGGAGGACTCACAAGCGTCCGGCCCGAAGGCAGCTCTCTTCGCCGCCGCCAACAACAATGACGGCAATAACTCCCCGCCATCCAAAGGCGGATCGATCTCCCTCCTCCGACCAATGAGGAGAAGTCCGCCGGCGATGTGACTCTCTCAAAAGAGCCCGCCAATCCAGCCGACAACGCCTTGCGTTGCAATGCATAAAGCGTTAGAATCCATGGGCGGTGTCCGATACAAGCCGGATCCGATGTCCCGACGGGCACGAGCCCCGAAGACGAAGATAGGTGGTAACTCCTCTAAACCGCCGATCAAGAATGGATCCGCCAGCGAGATCGCTCCACCCTCGGGCGGATCCAAAAGCGGCGTGCCCTACGTGCAGCGTGCGTCGCGTTGGTTCGAGCTACTCAACGACCCAAAGGAGCAGAGGTGACCAAGAAGTCACCGAAGCAAGTCGAACTTCGGCCTCCCGGACAGGAGCTTTTTCCTCGATGCAACCGGCCTTCCACAAAGACTCGGCCAACACCACACCCCTTTCGATAAGGGTTCGGTGTTTCGGCCTAGGTCGGTTCGGTTGGATCAAGGTGAAAGGTCAACTCCGCAAGCTTG
Organism: Asparagus setaceus; assembly: GCA_012295165.1. Taxonomy (NCBI): domain Eukaryota; kingdom Viridiplantae; phylum Streptophyta; class Magnoliopsida; order Asparagales; family Asparagaceae; genus Asparagus; species Asparagus setaceus. Next base: position 97,114,827 of record CM022701.1, on the reverse strand, counting down.
TTGAAGAGATCGGGACAACTTCGCAATCTTTGGGGTAGCTCTCGCCCGCCGACGAAGTCACGGAGAATCCACCAACCGGTTTGCGGATCGAGGTCCAAAAGCCCGCCGAGAGGTCAGCGCGCAAAAGCGTCGCGTTAAAGCGTAACTTTCAAAGACCGTGGCGCCGACCCAACCTCGATGGAGGCGTCGTCATCGGCGATGGCGTTATACGAGAGATTGTGTCGCCGCGACGGTAGGTTGCTCCGGCACTCATCTTAGATGAGTTGTACTATCGTCTTTGGGGGTAGGAAGAAGTCTCGTAGACGAGCTCTCCGTAAACCGCATCCTCTTGCATTTGTACTAAATTGATCAAAGCGGTGCTCGAGTGTAAATGCCGCCATAAAATTTCGGAAGGGTGTCAGCCTTCCAAAGGTCGAGCACCAACGAACCGCCAAGACCTCGGTCAAAGCGTTCCCGAAGAAGACATGCACTCTGTCAAGGCAAAGATGAGCCGCTTGAGGTCACCATCAATATGACCAACAAGGCAACGCCGCCACGCGGCATTCGAGCCTTCCCAACGCGTGTGACTTCGGTTGCGGCGGTACTATCGACGGCCTAACTATCACGACCGCAACGAGGGATCCCTTCAAGGCACAACCGCGAACGAAGAGTACCTTCGAAGATGAAGTATCGGATGGCGGCTCGGCAATGGCATCCGATGACACCGCCTCTAGTGAAGGTCATACTCGTGAAGCACTCATGATTAGTGCGGTGAGGTGGCCAAGCTACTTGAAGAAGCCTTGGCAAAACGAAAGACAACTTCAAACTCGAGATGGACATGGCCATGCAGCCAGATGAGAGAAATGCATGACCGGCAAATGCAAGCGATGATTAATCGCCAAGGTGAAGCGTCGTCGCAACAACGCCAATTTGACGGATAGCGACACGGATGAAGAGCAAGACCTTAACACCGATGAGCGTAACGCCAATGAAGACACCATGGTCCCACCTCAAAATCACCGACGTAAATGCAAGTGAAAATGACAAGATCAAGGATCCGAGAGCAAGCTCAACTCGCCATCTCGGCCAAGAAGTGAAGAAGGCGGGGATTAGTGCCCTTACAGAGAGTGGGAGTCAATCCCTATCCGTGAAGTTTAATTTAATAAACTTCACGCCGTTCGATGGGAGAGGGTCCCCACTCAACATCTTATCTACTTCAAGAGCCATTTGGGAGTCATCTCCGTGCTGAGCCCTTGATGGTTCGGTCATTCGTCGGCACCACTGCGGTGACCTTCGATTGTACCGCCGTCTCAAAGCGGCAAAGATCAACAAATGGAAGACATGGAATCTATGTTCTGGCGAACTTCTTCGATGGCGACCACGAGGTTTCACTTTCGGTGCATTATGGGGCGAAGCGAAGGATGGAGAAACCGTGGATAATTTTGTCAAACGGTTCCGCAACAAGGCGATGAACTGTCGTGACCCAATCACGGAGGAATTCATCCTCAAGACCCGCCAAAGATAACCTCTCATTGGGCGTGATCGAGGCGATGGGCACCGCACCGCCTAAAACCCGGAAAGACTTGAAAGTCCAGGGGAAGAGGCGGCGTTTCCTCAAAAGGGAGAAGGCAGAGCGAGGTCAAGAAGCGCCAAATCCACGGAACAAAATTTTGTCCCGGAACAAGGGAAGGCGCCAATGAAGAATGTTGATGCGATCAAACTTTCCACCATGTACCACAACAAAGAATAAAGAAGCAGCAATGACCCCATCGCAAAGAACAACAGCCCCAGAAACCGAGGCGCCCACGCCTGTGTTTCCCAAGACGTATTCTTCGAGGGACTAAGAGGTGCACAGGATCTTCAAGTACTTGCTAGACAACAACAAGATCCAAGCGCCACCGATCGTCAACCGGAGGAAGCTCAAAGGACGACGGACCCCAAGTATTGCGCTATCATAGGCGATACACCACCCGACCAAGTCATGCTACCGGTGAAGGACAAGATCCAAGCGCCACCGATCGTCAACCGGAGGAAGCTCAAGGGCAGCCGGACCCCATCGCGGCAACAACGGTCAGCAGAAGCGTCCGCCCGGAGTTTCCCAAGACGTATTCTTCGAGGGACTAAGAGGTGCACAGGATCTTCAAGTACTTGCTAGACAACAACAAGATCCAAGCGCCACCGATCGTCAACCGGAGGAAGCTCAAAGGACGACGGACCCCAAGTATTGCGCTATCATAGAGGCGATACACCACCCGACCAAGTCATGCTACCGGTGAAGGACAAGATCCAAGCTTTGATTGAAGTGGGGTGATCACTCAAAACCAAATAAGGGAAAGCAAGTGGGCACAAGCGGCGTCCATAAGCTTTGGGACGGTCCTACAACCACAGTTCGACGGCAGAGTGGTCAAAGTGGGAATGAAGACGGTGAATGACGATCCCCACAAGCGGCGAGAGAAGGGGTTAGTGCCGCGACCCAAATGGCGAACTCCTATGGGTCCACCGGACTTACTTAAAGGCGATCGATTAGGCGGCGTCTTCGTCTAAAAAGAAGTCCAAGGAAAGGGCAAATCTTGCAATGCTACCTCGGCGGTTCTACTCAGCGGCGACGAGCAAATTCCTACGTGTTCTTTGTCTGAGGAGGAACAGAAGCCTTTGTCACCGTGAGTGGGCGGAGTACGCTTACAAATACCGATGACTCCAACCTTAATGCTAAAAGCGTTAGCGGAGCTTGGGGTAGTAACAATTCCCGGTTCCGCCACTCCTAAGGAGGACGCCACTAGAACGAAGGGGAAACAACCGGCAAATCACGAGGTGCAACCCCGGCAATTCCGATGACCGCCCGATTAGAAGGGATAGACCGGGAACACAAGCTCTCCTACCGCCGATGTGATGGCACAATTGGCCAACATCCGGCAAGAATAACTTTATACGAGCTATTGAGGTTGTCCAAGGAAACGTAATTCGAAGCGTTGGCAGACTCAGAGGTCTTCCTAACCCACATTAAATCAAGTCCAGAGGAGCCGGAGTCATCAGCCCGGGAATGCAATGTGGCCTCCAAGCATATTCCCTGCATCACGTTCTCTAAGGAGGATATGCAGACGAAGACGTCGAAACATGACAGGCCGCTCTACTTCACAGGGTACATTGGTTCCAGCGAAGTCAACCGGATCCAAGTTGATCCGGGTTCATTGTGAGCATCATGCCTTTGCGCGATGTATAGCACAGGGATTCTGTCGGCGAGCTCGCTTCGGCAGCGGTGATATACGGATTTAACACCAGTGGGTCTCGGCCACTTGGTAAAATCCGCATTAAGTGTCAGATGGGGGACTTAAAGTCCGAAGTCACCTGCTACGTCATTGACGCAGAGACTTCCTATAACTTGTTGTTGGGTCGCCCTTGGATCCATAACCATGTTATAGTCCCCTCTACCCTCCATCGATTAATGCGAAATATGTCGACACTAATAGCGAGGTTAAGGCGGTGGTCGCGGACAAACAACCGCTTAAAGGATGGAGAATTATTTCATCGACTCTCCTTTACGGTAATGAGTCCGAATCTTGAATCATCGGCCCATAGCGCGGACGGCGGTGAGGACGCCGACATCGGGCCGCTTGACTATAAAGGTGGTTTTGTTGAATGACATTGTACCCTTAGTAGTCAATCTTGACGAAGAGAGATCTTCCGATGAAAGTTGTAATTGGCGGCTTAGAAGAAGAAATAAAAGATGATTTAGAGTACTCGTTGTGTTTGAATGATGTAATGAAAAGTTGTATAATGACCACGAATTGCATATGCCAATTCGGTCATCTGTGTGATCTGAAGCACCTTCGAGACTCATCCAAGGCGACTTTCGTCGTCCAAGGGAAGGAGGCCGCAAGAAGGACTTAGTCTATGGCGGAGGAGTTGACTCCCACGCCCAACTACTTCCTCGCAGACGGGTTCCGATGAAGATAAACCAAACTTCATCTTTCCGGATATAGCCCGAAGCGCAAAGACCTCATGAAGAAGTGGGGTACGACTTTGCGTTGGGAGAAGGACTTTATTTTGGGCGGATCTCCGCTCCACCCAAGGTCGCATATGTACCGAAGGAAAACCCGATAATTATTACAGTTCAAAGGGGATTGGGATACGCATCCTCTTCAGAAGATGAGTGTTGTTGGCTGATCAATAACCAACCACCCAACCTAGATGATGAGTACTCATCCGATTCTGCTGCCTGGGACTCTGACGTCAGCATCGGCAAGATGTTCAGGGGGTTGATGTCCAACATGGCTCTGATGGACCCCACTACTGGAAGAAGATGAAGAATTGCCAACATGGGAAGACCCATGGGTCCATCACCTCAACATGCAGTATGGGGACCGGTTTGAGCAGAGGGAGCCTCCGACTGAAGACGAGGTAGTCCAGATCAACATGGGTAATGAAGCACACCCTAAACTTATAAATATTAGCAGATCTTCCCCGGAGGAAAAGAAAAGGTTGATCACTCTTGTCGAGAGTATATCGATGTTTTCGCTGGAGCTCGAGGACATGCCGTGGCTCGACCCGATGTGGCAATGCAGCCTCGACATTAAAGTGGATGCCAAACACGTCAGCGACGAGAGCGGTTTAGTCCACGATTATGGAGGCAATTGTTGCGAAGTAAAGAAGCTCATAGCCTCGGGTTTCATCCGGAGGTTCAACATCCGGATTGGGTGGCGAATATCGTTCGGTGCTAAAAAGAACGGACAATCGTAATGCGGTCGACTACGAGATCCAATGCCGCATGCCCAAAAGATAACTTCCCACTTCCATTACCGATGTGATTGTCGATAATACATGTGGATTTGGCGAATGTCTTTCATGGATGGGTTCTCGGGTTACAACCAAATCAAGATGCATCCGGATGACGAAAGCACACGGCGTTGAACTCCTCTAGGCATCTTACATTACAGTCATGCCATTTGGGTGAAGAATCTTGGCGCCACTTACCGGTAGCGCAATGACAAAGATCTTTCAGGATCATCTTCGGAAGACGGTCGAATGTTACGTCGATGACTTGGTTGTGAAAAGTCGTGACAAAGATGACCATATCCAGGACTTGAGGACGGTATTCGACCTCATGCGGACTCATCAATTAAAGATGAACCCCACTGAGTCTTTCCTCGGAATGTCGGCGGCAAATTCCCGGTTAGTTGTTACCAACAAAGGTATCCACATTGACCCCGACAAAATAAAGGCAATCAATGAATTGCAACCCCCAAAGAATCTAAGGGAACTCAGAGGATTACAGGGGCGATTAGCGTACATCCGACGCTTCATCTCCAACCTCTCCGGAAAATGTCAGCCATTCTCTAAAATTTGAACAAAAGGGGTGTCCTTTATGCGGGATGGCGCTGTCGAAGGCATTGAAGATATCAAAACATATCGGCGAATCCTCACGTACTCGTTACTGCAGAAGTCGGGTAAACCGTTCTTGATTTATATCAAAGCGGCGAACCATTCGTTGAGTGCTTTACTTGCGCAAGGCGGCGACCACGGTCCGGCGGCGGTTTATTATCTAAGCCGAACCTTGGTGGGTGCGAATCTCGCTACCGATGGCCAGAAAGAGTGTCTCGCTACCGGTCTTTGCGATTCGTAAAATGCGACACTACTTAGTTGGGCAAGCGATCTACGTCATTTCTAACGTAAATCCCGTTCGGTGTTCATGCCGACCGGCCTCTATGAATTGGCGCTGGCGAAATGGGCTTTACTTTTGTCCCAAGATGACTCGCACTTCAAGCGGCGAAGTCAATTAAGGGACAAGCCATCTGCGATCTTTTGGCGACCAACCCAACAAAGGATACGGTGAACTATTTGATGATCTGGGATGAGACCGAGGTTAACACAACTCGCACCAACAAAGTGGCATTTATATTTTGATGGGCGTCGAGCTACGGCGTGGCGCCCGGATGTTCTAAGATCTCACGGAGTCGGAGTAGTCTTAGTTTCCCGAGGAAGCATGTCATGCCTCGGGCTTATTCATCGATCGAGCCCCGCTCTAACAATGTCGCGAGTACAATCGCTCCTCATTGGACTTAGCTTCGCTAAAGAGTCGGGGTAGAGTATCTCAAGCCTTCGGGATTCCCAACTCATTGTCAAACAGACTTCGCGGGGACTATGAGGTCGAACCCGATTTAATCCCATACCATCGCCGCTATCGAAGTTAGCGGACTCGTTTGAAGGATTCTTTATTGAGTACATTCCGCGCCTCGAATCGTATCACGAATGCGGCATTAGCGGTGTCTTTGGCGCAACCTCGAGGCCGAGCAAATGGTCACGGTGAGGACCCACCGATTATTCATTCCTATTTATGACAGGCGTAAAATGACGAAAGGATAGTCACTAAGGAAGTGTATGCAACCCAAGTCGGACTTGAGCCGAGATTGGCGCTTCCCTATTATTGACTTCGTCTTGCGGCATCTGCCGAAAGATATGAAGGGCGTGAATCGGTCAGTAGAAGAGCCAAGGTTCTTCTATCTGAAACCGGGCAGCTCTATCGGCGTGGGTATAACGGTTTGCTACTCCGCCTTTCAAACAAAGAGGCAGAGGAAGTTCTCCAAGAAGCACACGGAGGAGAATGCGGTGCACACCGGCCAGTCCTAAGCTCTATGATCGGATCGGGGAGGATGGGGTACTCTTGGCCTACTATGGTCAATGATGCGATCGCATATGCTCGGAAGTGTCGCGCGTGCCAAATACCGCGAACTACGCATCAACCTCCCGAGCAACTTCACCGTCGGCCACATCTTGGCCATTCGAGACATGGGGCATGGATGTGGTAGGCCCAATCTTTCCTCCGTCGGCCAAAGGTGATCGGTTTATCCCGGCGATCACCGATTACTTCTCAGTGGAAGCGATTCCCTCAAGGAGGTAAAAGCCGGCAATGTAATTCGGTTCATCAAGCACCGTCATCTATCGACACGGTGTACCAAGACGGATCGTACATGATAACGGTCCCCGGTTCATTAGCAATGCCTTCATTCGGTTTTGCGAAATTTAAGATCGGGGCGTCTCCTCAGCTGCGTACAATCCGTACCAAGCGGATTGGCGGAGGCCTTCAACAAAGCGATCATTAAAATTCTCAAGAAGCTAGTGAAAAATAACAAGCGGCGGGATGATAAACTCGAAGCACTCGGGCGTATCGCACGACGATTCGCTGCCGGGGGCTACCGGTACTCTGGTATATGGGTGTGGCGATCCACGCCCTTGGAAGTTCGATTCCATCTCTCGCATTGCTCTCGCAACCGAGATGACGCATGAGGAGCTACATCAAAAGCCTCGAAGAACTTGAGATGCTAGATGAAAAGCTTGGAAGCTCAACGGCACATTGAGTTTTACAAGCAAGGATGTCCGGGCCTTCAACAAGAAAGTCCAGACAAAGGAGCTTCAAGGAGGGAGACTTGGTCCTCGCCGCCGACGACCGATAATTCTCGACTCCAAGAGGAAGGGTAAGTTTGAACCAAGTGGGAAGGGCCGTTTGTGATTGAAACGGTCTATTCCAATGGCGATATCGCCTTATCACCCGAGGAAGGCGATAGGCAATTAATGCCGTCAATGGGAAGTTCTGAAGAAGTACTATCCTTAGTACCTTCGGGATAACCCGTTTGGAGGAAGTTCTTCGGAAATACTTTCCTCGGAGATAACCCTAATCCTTTCCTCCGAATTCCCCACCGATCAAACTCATTGGCGGTGGGTCCACAAAATTTTCTCGGTCCCTCCACCAAAATTTCCCCTTGACTTCTTTCAATAAGCAAGGGTCCACAAAATCTTTGATCCTCTATCAAAATCTCCTCTTGATTCCTTTCAATGAACAAGAGGTCCACTTTCAAATCGGAGATCACTTTCGATGAGCGAAGCCTCCATCATTTCCATTTCATCCGCCCTCCGTGGCGGTAGTACTAAAATTGGAACACTCGATAAACGAGACCTTCGATCGTGGCGAATCCTATAAAAGTGAAAACTACACGTATCTCTTCGATTCTCGGTGGAGATCCCACTCTTAGTTTCACCTTAAGAGATTCTCGAAGTGGAGATCCCACTTTTAGTTTCCCTTTCTTGGAGACAGATATAAAATCCTTCCTCTCCATCTTAGGAGATAGAATATAAAATTCTTTCTTTCCAAAGACTTGGAGACAGGATATAAAATCCTTCCTCTCCATCTTAGGAGATAGAATATAAAATTCTTCCTTTCCAAGACTAAGAAACAGATATAAAATCCTTCTTTTCTTATGTGCACTTGGGGTTCGTCTCGACCCAGACAAAAGGAGACCTGGAAATAGAATATAAAATTCTTTCTTTCCAAAGACTTGGAGACAGGATATAAAATCCTTCCTCTCAGACATCGGAAACGAATATAAAATTCTTCCTTTCCCACAATCAATTCCATTCACCGGTTCGATCCGGTTTAGTCATTCTCAGGACAAAGAAGACACCAAGATTCATCTTGGGGCATTTTATCGAAGCCTAAGAAGGGATAAAGCCAACGCCTCACAGCGTTGCGGTTTAGTCTTTTTCCGATTGAAGAAGACACGAGTTTGATTAAGGGTATTTTATCCCGGCCTAAGAAGGGATGAAGCTAACGCCACCACGCTGTCGGGTGGTCTCTTGCCCGTAAAGAGTAATGGCCTCACGTATTCAACATCGTAGCATTAAGTCTAAGAGAGTTTCATTCTTTTAGCACAACGTCACATGCGAGCGGGATTCGATAATCCATGCTAGCGGTCCAAGCGGTGATCGGTAAAGGCCAATCAAATCCGTTGAGGGTGGGGTTGTGATAACCCCAAAGTCACCGCCTAACACGCGGCGCCGGTTAGTCTTTTACCCGTGAAAAGTGACAAAGTCTATGTATTCAAAATCATAGCACCAAGTCTAAAAGAGTTTCATTCTTTTAGCACAACGTCACATGCGAGCGGGATTCGATAATCCGCATGCTAGCGGTTCAAGCGGTGTCGGTAAAGGCAAATCAAATCCGTTGAAGGTGAGGGTTTGCCAAGAATTCTATGAATCTTTGTGGCGGTGAAAATGACAAATCGCAAGTCACAACAACAATGGAACTACCGTCGACGCACTGACTTCCGCAGTTGGTCTCTCGGCAGACCCTTTGGGCGTAGTAACCACCGCTATACCTAGCTTTGGAGGAACATCTTACCAATAGAAAGGAATTCATCAAAACCGCCAAATTGAGGATGAACTAGCTAACAGACTAGTCCCCCAATTAAGCGGGATGGAGACTCAAGTGTTTCGGGTGGGCTATCATAGAGAGCCGACCTCATTGCACCAAGAAATGGGATATGTCAACCTAGATGCATGGAGTCAATGGGGATGTACACAAGGGTCAATCATTACTCCTACGTGGTGGATTCATCGATCTCCCCTGGGAGAGTATAGGGTCACAGGTGAACCATGCACCGGCTTCTTTCATTTTATGACGGGAGCCCTATCGCGAAGCACCTCCTCAAAGGAGATCTTAAATGCGGTCCCCGCAAGAAAAACTCCCACTGAGGCACTAATAGTATACAAGTGAATATTGATCTCCTCAAGCAGCATATTGATCTCCAAAGGGGAAAGAGACGTCAATTTGCAGTCTCGCCCTCTCCAAGTTGTCCCCTAGAAGTTTGAACAAGGAATTGACAAGTTACTTCATGGTCACCGCAGCTTCCAACCACTGACCAACGGGTCAACTTGCGTCAGGACAATGAATGCAACCCATAAAGTGTTCCCTTTCCAGCCGGATCAGTAAATCCCCATGATGGTCGAACACCTGAATACTCCAACTAGGTATACGAGTCTAAATTATTTCCTATTTTGTCGAGAAGTTCACGGAGAATAGTTCTATATTCTTAAGGATAACTCGACAATCCCAATTGCTTCCAGGTTCGACCTTACGACTATTTGGACAATTCGTTGTGATGAAAAATCGCTAATTGGAGGTTGAATTCGAGAAAATTTTTGATCTTGGGACAACGCGTCACATCTCGAGAAAATCCTTCCCGCTGTGGTCAGTCCTGCAACGAGCATCGCAGTAAGAGTTCACCAATCAAAGGATGAATCCTCAATATCCTCCCACCGGGTTTAGTCTTATGCCAAGCCATGCGGTGGAGATTTCAGCGATTCAAAGCTAAGTCTCCGCGAATTGGATGAACAGTTCGGCGACAACTCACGATCCACGAGCTAAAAATAAGAAAATTCATTCATCGGCCATCGAGTCAAGATTTCGACAATGGTCGACAATAAATGCAAAGACCGCGACACTTTTAGTTATCCTACAAAGCCGGATAGTCCGAAAGAATCGGAGAGATCAAGATTTGAAGCCGCTGTGTCCTATTACACCGTGAAGGTGCGGGCTATCACATCAAAGTATTTGGCTTCTTCTATAAAGAGCGAGGCCAGAAGCACTTTGGAGGGTATCTGTGGCGTTGAAAATTGCCTATAAGTCCCCGAACGTAGCTCGTGATGATGAGAATAATCGACAAGTCATCCGATGAAGTAATGGCAAACCGTTGGCGACACAACAAGTGAACGCATAAGCGCTTTCCTCAAAGGCCTGCAGAGTTTTCAGCGGTCCATGCCGGTTAGCGGTCAGAGCGTAGTCAGAAGCGGCCGCCACAGAAGAAATTGAAAAAGCTCTCTCCTTTACGGTGTCGGTGATTCGGAACCTTGGTGAGCCCGATCGCCATGAGTCGCAGTGAAGGGATAAACCCAACTTTGAAGCCTCAAATTAAGCTCTAAAACCGCCAGAGAAGACACGACGCCGGCCAAAACCGAGACACCAGAGGTGTCTCGACTGGCGAGACACCAGAGGTGTCTCGACTGGCGAGACACCAGAGGTGTCTCGACTGGCGAGACACCAAGGCCGAATGGGCTTTTGCCCGGTTCGCCCGCATCCATTCTTTATACCTATAAAAGTGGCGGCTAGGGTTTCATTTTCGAGGTCGTGAGATAAAAAGCAGAGGAGATAGCCGTAGAACTCTTGTGTGTGCCTAGGGTTAGAGAATTTCCAAGGAGAGGAGATCAAGATCTAGACTTGCGGGGAGATTTGCGATTCAAGATCCAAAGTTTTGGATCGGATCTACAACAACAAACCATCCTTTGGATCAAGCTTGGCCTTGATCCGAAGAAGAGTAACGAGTTCGCTTGGCCGATCTCGTTCACTACGTTGATTAATTCCTTGGCGAATTAATCTCCGTATTCGTTTAGATCTCAGATCCGATCGATCTAAGAATTCCACGTAAAAGGAGGGATTTTTAGATCTAGATCCAGATCCAGATCTCGTTCGATCAACAATTGGGAAAGGAATCGCGCGGTGGTCCACGGAATACATCCCCGGCACAGGCAAAGAATCCCACGCAAGCGAGGATCCGATAAACGGATCCCGCGTTTGTTCACAAGGAGGAAAGTTGTAATTTTTATCATTTTTTCATTGTAAAAAGCCTTATAAAAAGGCGATTTTTATTCGAAACTCATTTGTAATCCCATCAAGGTAGAATGATTTCACCAATGAAAAAGATAGTGACTTTTCCCGAGAACACCACATAACACACTTCTCTTGAACCAAAAATAATGGAACCGTAGAACGGCATACCACGAGGCTTTCCCACCTTTTCCCTTGAAATTCTACCTCAAATCAAGGTTTAGCCACAAATCAATTTCTCTATAGCCAGTTTCAAAAACCAAATTACCCCACTAACATCATGAAAAAACTTGATTGCAATCAAATTTCACCTTGTACTGATACATAAACCACTGGCCAGCAACAAAGATTTATTTTTTCTAATGCCAAAAGAACAAAAAAAGAAAAAAAAAATCACTGATCAGATGATCCACTGATATTGAAGACTCGAACTAATTTCTTACGGATCTAACAGTGACTCGGATCAAGTCTAGTAAATTTCAATAACCTAGGGAGAGGGGGAGAGAGAGAGAACTGAGCGAGTACCTCGAGCTCCGCGGACTTCATGGCGATGGGGATGCAGACGAGGAAGATGCCGAACATGGCGATGGCGGTGTTGCGCTTCCAGTGCTTGGGCCTGCAGTAGGGCCCACCCGTCATGCTCCATACCTTCGCCCTGAAATCTCCTCCTCCTCCTCCTCCGTGATCTCCTCCCATTTCCCCCTCTTTTTCTTCTTCCTCTTCTTCTTCGGTGATGGAATAATTTGTGCCCTAATTCGATTCTTGATTTGGTGAGCAGAGGATAGAGAATTTGTTGGGCCGAGATGGGTAGGATTTGAAAGTCTGTAATGGAATTGGGCTTCACCCAAGTTATAAACGGCCCAAAATTAGCTGAAGAATGTTTAAAGGGTAAATATCAGAAAAACCCCCTTAACTTTTAAAATATCAGAATACTCCCCCTAATTAGGCTAAGTATAGGGATTATCACAAATGCCCCCTTTGACTTTGAGATTTTATCAGGAAACCCACCTAAATTAGGGGGGTTTAGGGGGGTTTTCTGATTGAATCTCAAAGTTAAATATGATTTTCTGCTAACCCCTAAATTTAAGGGGTGTTTGCTGATATTTTAAAAGTTAAAAGGGATTTTCTGATAATTGTCCAAAGTTAAGAGGATTTTTGTGATATTTATCCATACTCAATACCACTGAATCTTCTACATCCTAAATTTTTATAAGATGTCCTATAATTCACCAATAGCATTTCTTTACTCTATGAGCCCCATATATTATATTATTAATTAATTAAATAAATTATATAAAACATTCTTAATTGTGGGGACCATTATTCTAATCAATCTTGTTCATTCACCTAGATGATAATTGCAAGCATTCCGTACAATTTAGGATCTAGATGGTGTCTTCTCATGTTCAATAGGAAACTTGGTAAATACGAAGCATGCTATTTATTCATTAAAGAGGGGTATATATGAAAGAATCCAAAAGAAAAGAAAAGAAAAGAGAAAAAATAGAAAAAAAAAGAAAAAGAAAAGTAAAATTTGAGGACCAACCCCAGTAATTAAACCCATCCCAAATCTTAATCCACTCCCAAAAATCCCCAAATCTACCCTCAGATTCCAACTCCTCAATCACTCGATCCCTCTCGATCTCTGCTCAAAGCTGAATCTCAAGCTTCTCACATCCCTTCGACTCGATCAGATCGCTAGATCCCTGGATTCTGTAATTTTCTACAGCTTTGATACCCTCTGATTCTACTCGCAGCTAAAATCATCAAATGACATTTTTTCCCCTTAATTTTCTGGTTGCAGGAACCCTAATAATGATTGATTTTATCGTTTTCGAGCGATGAATATCGTGAAGGGCGTCACCGATTTTCTCCGGCGGTCCTCCGGAGGTCAAGCTGGTGAAGGCGGTTCATGGGGCTCCGCGGAGAAGTTCTCTGCACCCTCGGTGAAAATTCGGTTTCGGTACTTACATATGCTCTCCATTTTTTGATTACTCAGTTGAAGAAAGAATTGTTAACTAGTATATTTAATGAAAGAAATAAGAAAAATGAAGACTTGATGTGATAAACATGATTTAGGCTTCTAGCATTTTGAAAAATGGCGAGTATGAGCTTGTGATACGACAACAATAAATCATTTATCGGAAAATTTTGGGGTCAGATATATGGATCCTATTTTTCCATTTAGTTCTATTATGGGTCATTGCTATCTCTACTCCTCTTTGACCTGTTAAATATAACTTTATCACTTCTCCTAACTATGGCATTAGTGGTCTACGTTGTATATAACCATCTCAATTGATTTCTCTCATTTTATCCTCAGCAGGAGCAACCTCTAATGTTTTATGAATGTACTTATTTTTATCCTATCTTTTAGTGTATATCCACAAGATCATCGTAACATTCTCATAACATTACACCTAAGTTGCATGGGTACGGGTACAAGTGTTGGTATAGGTACGGGTATGAGACACGACAAATTTGTAAAAAGTAGGGCATAGGGACACGGCTATAAATATGCATGTTATGTATATTTATATATATTAAAATTAATAATTTACATGAGATCAATATTATTTTTTCATTTACATAATATCAATATATTAGAAGTAGATCTAAAGTGTAGAATATACATTCAAGAAGTGTATGAGGAGTGTTTTAAATTAAAACATGAGGTATATAATTGAGTATAAGCTTGAACAAACGTGTGCATATATTCAAGAAGTGTCCAAGAAGTTTGGGTATGGGTACGGGTACATGTCCGGTATGGGCACGACTTCCAAATAGAAGTAACCAGGTAACATAGCATTACACACCAGTTCAAAAATATGCCAGCTTTGGATGTTGGAACCAATCTCCATTTTAAATACGCAAGGGAGTTTGAAGTAGAAGTATTTACTAGTGAGGAGCTTAATCAAACAAAAATAATGGGGATTGCGTGGGTTGTAGCTTGCTAAACAGGTTGTAGCACACTGTTACAGAATGCTCTAGGCGCAAGACTCAGGAGCCTAGGCGGGGCCTAGGCAATTTTTTTTGTTTAAATGGTGGTGGATGAGGTTTTGTTGAAGATCGGAGGAGGTGGTGTTCGTAGTCGGTAGAGGAGACCAAAGGAGGTTGAAGGATGTGAGGCGAGAGTGGAGGAAATCAAGACCAAGACCTGAGTGGTGCAAACGTGGACCATGCTCCCCTAGGCGCTCTCAAGATCTAGGTGGGCAGTCTAGGTACCGCTTAAGCCTAGACAGGCGCCTAGGTGTGCCTAGGCACTGGCTTTTAAACATTGTTGTAGCATTTGTTATTTTTCCAAGTATTCTAACCATCAAAATGGGACTTGCCAGCTTGACTCTAAATTATTAAACTATGAAAAATAGAAAGTATGAAAGATGCAAAGCCAGCCTAGCAAATAACGTTTACGAGTAATACAACCTTTTCTATAGCCACAACTCATTAATGCCATTAAATTTTAATTTAAGCAATAGCTTCCAACTTGATATCAACAATAATGGGAAAATAAAGGTTATCATCTCTTCACTCAATTCATTATTTGTGTCACAACTGGTTATTTTGCAGCCCATAATTTTTGTTATCAAGAAATGACTCATCAATTTTTTTGAGAATAAAGAAAAGAATCAAATATAGCCATTTTATTTTGAGAATAAAAATAAAGGGTCACTTCTTTGGAATGAGAGAGGGAAAATGGTTTACTTGTGTAATCAGGGTACTTAGAATGAAATATAGCCATTGAAGTTTTGTTTGCTCGGTTTATTTGGCGGATTGTGTTGAGTTCATTGGTAATAGGCCAGGTCTAAGAAATGAAATAGACAATCAATTGTGTGATTAGGTATATAGGTGCACAATCTACATGTAAGTCATTATGAAAGCCTGTTTGCATAATAGAAGAAGCTAATTTTGAGTGCTTTAGATATATCTATAGTTAGAAAACCATGTAGGTAGATGATGCCAATAAAAAAATTTAAATTGGTCGACATTAGTTTCACTTATTTGTTTGTATATTTTTGTTGTACGAATTGAGAATATATGACAACATAGCCAGTACATGTTTGATTACTCTAAAGTTGTTAACACCGTTAAAAAGAGAGTAATGCTGTTGGTAATAGCTTGGTAAACTGTAAATACTAATGCTCTTGCCTATATGTATTCATGCATTTATAAATTAGGACTGTAATAATAGCATGAGCTCCAGAAAATGACAGAATCTAATATTTGGAGTAATTAAACTATGAAGTAGCCACCATCAAGGGCTATTGCTCAGCTTTTCCTATGCGGAAAAAGAGCAGAAAATAAAATAAATCAAGCATTTTCCTTTCCAGACCATGTGTGGTGTATACCTAAATGTAGGAATAATCATCCTGTTCATGACCATCACCATATTTCAGAAGTGCTTGTTTTTTGTACCTGATCCTAAAAGACACTCGCACTTCATGATTTATAAGGCTTATTCAAAGTAACACAATGTCCAAATTATGATAGTCACTCTTTCATAATCCAAGCAGATTATTTAAAATAACCCTTCTTCCGAATAGGTCGTAAACTTTTTTAATTAGGGTCACATCTGAACTCAATCATAGTTATATTTTAACTTATTTACTTTCTTTTCTTAACATGCTGAATCGTGGGAGAACCTGTTATGATATTCCTTCTTAATATTGTGGTTGTGAGTTTGATTCTCTTAACATATTTCCGTTCTTTGCTTTTTGTCAGTGATACCGGCGAAGAAGCGGTATTAAATACACTTTGGCAAAGTTATCAAAATGCTATTGATAAGGTACCATACTCCTATCCTATGGCAGTTGGATGGTTGTATTTAACTCGAAGATTATTAATTCCAATTTCTCTTTTTATCAAAGTTTATAACCTTTATTCTTAAGATTATTGCTTTTGCTTATTCTAGCAGGATGATAAATAAGCAGGATGATAAATAAAACAAAACAAATTCAGATATAGCAGAATCATACTGAAGTAAAAGTAGAACTGAGAATTATTTTATTATTATCTAGGTAACAAAGATAGTTTAGAAAAAGATAGATTATTTAGTTTTTTAATAATAAAGAATGGATGAGTCAAGTAATTTTTCGCCATCATCACTTCACCAGCTAGCAGCTGCTGTGTTCTTATTTTTTATGTCATATGTAGTCTTGTGTTTTCCATGTAGATTTATAATACCTGAGCCTGACAGTCATTTAGGAGAACTCCTATCTTCTTTGAAATAGGTGAAAAGGCTTTCATGGTTTTTGCATATTCCTAGTGATAACTTTAGCTACTTCTTTCCAAGCCAATTCCAAAAATGCCATACTTACCTTAAGCAAGTACTAAATTAACCCATCCTGTAACCATTTAGACGGTGTAGTGTCATCTCTTCCATAAAAGAAAGTCAAAACAGAGATAATACTGCTGGCACTATTCTTAAGATTTCACCAGTCTGATGAAAATGTAGAAGAATGCACAACACAATTAGTTGGAGATGGAATAGAGGATTTCCCGGTCAAGGAAAAACAATTTGCACATTTTGATAGCAGAGTATTCTTATAGAATTTCCAAGCTTAGAGGTAAGGAAGATAGCTTACATTTATGCATGTTGCTAAGAACAATTGAAAATTCTCTTGATATGCAATAGGATGTAAAAGATAATTACATTATACAAAGGCCTGTTCAAAATCTTGCATAAGTCTCACTTTCCAAAATTGCCTACAACCAAGGTTTTGGGTTCAGTTTTATTTATCATTCTTCAACCTGAGACCTTTCTAAAGGTCTGAGTTATCTTCACTAAAAGCCATTCACATTTAGGTCGTGAACTGAATTTTACACTTAAAAAGCTTTACAGGAACAGGGGATTGTTGCATTTATAACCAAGTTGGTAAATAGTGGGTTTATTATAACTTATAACTGACAAGAAGTAGGTCATTCATGACCATCCCTAGTTTGCTGAATTACCAAATTCCTTCTTGTATCTGGGAGATGTCCTAAAAATACCACTGTAGAACAGTAGAAGGCACCAACCTTACCTGAATTTTCATTTGGTCACTCCTTTTCATGACTAGCTTGATTGATTCGAAATTGATGCTAGATAACTTTACTGGTCCGAGTTTTAGAAGGAATGTTTAATTAAGAGTTAGTCATAAATGACCATCCCGAGTTTATAGAGTGGATTACCAAATGCGCTTCTTGTATCAGTGAGCTGTTCCAACAAATACCGCTGTTGAAGGCGCCAATCTCATCACAAACTTCATTCACTTAGTTTAGCTCAATTGATTCAAAATTAGTGCTAAATAACTTTACTTGTCAGAGTCTTGGACAAATACCTATGTATCTTAATCTTCATTCACTTAGTCCTTTTTCATGTCTAGCTTCATTGATTCGAAATTGATGTTAAATAATTTTATTAATCAAAGTTTTGGAAGAAATATTTGATTAAGAGTTACTTGAAGGAACTAATATACAAAACTTATATTTATTTATTTTTATTATAATTTATCTTTTTCCCTTCTCAACTTCTTATTTAATCATCAGATAACGAGGGAGTTATTAGGTTATAACTTTTTTTAGGTAAATGAAATACTTTCATTAGCCATTTGGAAATATGTACACAATCAAACCCAGGCATACCCAGGGACCAATACACTCTCAAAACATCTTACAAGTTCTCAACCCAAAATCGAAACTGGGGAGGACCCTGCAAAACTTTACACCTTGGCAACAATATCAGCTTTAATATCTGATATCTCTTACAACAACATTTACACTTCTCTTTTTTACTTTGAAACCTTCTATAGTTCCTCTCACGCCATACTTGATACACAGTATCTGCAAACGCAGCACATGCCACATATAAACCTCCTCTTGCAAGATCTGCCTCTGATATGACCAACAAACGAAGCCAATTCCTCCTACAAACACATAGGGTCTTTGCTCACGTTCGACCACACCAAAACTTTCTTCCATACAAGAGCAGAGAAAGGGCAATGAAAGAAGAAATGTTCAATATTGTCTGCAGCTTGCGAGCACAAAATACACTTACTTTCAAGAGCAATATGCAAGTGAATGAGTCTATCTTGAGGTAACAGCCTCTTCCAAGCTGCAAGCCACAGTATAAAACAATGTTTAGGGACAGAGAAGTTATTCCACACAATAAAAGGCCAAGTCAAAGTAACGCACTGCTGGTAGATAAGGTCCTGCAAGATGCTATACAGAGCTTCCCACCCATCTCCCACCTGGAAAAACTCAACAAAACAGCACCCTGAGACCCATATGAGTGAACCAACCAGTCACTAATACACAAAATTTTCCTCCAGAACCAATAATCTACACTTCCAACTTGAACAGTTCACACAGAGTGATGCTTTTAGATAGTTCTCATGCGGCCATTTAATCCAAAGGACATCTTACTCCATATGAATAGCCCATAGCACTTTGATCATAGAAACTTTGTTCCAATCTTCAGCTTTAACCAAGCCAAGACCTCCACAAGACCTTGGAAGACAAATTTTATCCCATGCAATCAAATGCATCTTGTGACACCCTTCTCTATTCCCCCAGACAAAAGCACTACAGATTTTATCAATTGATTGCAGAGTTTTCTTTGGAAGATAAAAGACCCCAGTCCAGTTAATGTGCAGGCTCATCAAAACTGATCTAACAAGTTCCACTCTTCGAGCATAGGGCAAATTATGAGATCCCCATGCTTTTAACTCTACCTTCAATCTTACTGACAAGGTCATGGCAATGATAATGAGAGATTCTCACATTAGGTTATAACTTAAGAGTAAGGGGAAAATTTCTTTCACCATTTTTCTTAGTGGTCTTCTATATGTGCTAGTAATTGTGTTGTAAAGTACAGTTCCCTGCACATCAAATGACTATCATTTTCAGTTTTCTTTCCATGTCTAAGCAACCAAGCCTTAACTGCTCAATATCTAGCATTCTCGGTCCTTTTATGTTCTGTGATGCCTGAAGATTTAATTTCTGTTCTCTTACCAGTGCCTATTATGGGTCAGCTGATTGTTTCTGGACTTATATTTTGTATTTTTTAATTCTTTAAAATTTTATATCTTATTAATTTGTAAAGTTTCTTTGTCAAAAGGATCCTTTTTTTTTTTAGTACGATGTAGAGTTTTCTGAATTTTGTGCCATGTAGCATTGTTGCTTTTACCTTTCCTCGAATTGGTTATTTCTGTCTCTATAATCATATGTAGATGGACAAAAGGAAGCTGCTGCAAGCATTTCTCTTGCAATTTATTCAAACATACAAAAATTGGCAGCCTGTGTATAATGACCAGTTACAAGTGGAACCAACATTATCCGAAGATACTGTGCTAGGATGCTCTTATGGACATCCTTCTGATGTTACTCTTATTCTAGTTCAAGAGATTGCCCGGATAACTACTCTTGTTACTGAGTGTAAGTGGACTACTATTGTTTTCCGAAATTTCTCTGAAACTTGATTAGTTGCAAATTCTCACCATTGATTTTGTTCCTCATGCATATATGCTGTTAAAAAGAATTTAACTTTTTGAGCCATAAATTTACTAAAGTATGCATAGTGCAGGTTAAAACTGGTCAATCTATAAACCATAGATGCATAGGCAAGATTAGTTTGGTTTACGAATAAGTTTTAGTGTGTCATATACTAACTTATGCATGTTTGCAATACATCAAAACATTTGCTTTTTAGAGTAGTAGTGTTCTTGTTGTCACCAAGTAAAATAGTTTTTTGCTATCGAGCAGTTTCAGTGCCATGGACCAAATTAGGACATACCCAATCAACCAAAACATTTGTTATTTGGTTACTAAGCATTCTCAGCCATCAAACAAAATCGAGGAAACACTACAAGGCACAATTGTTTCATATTTTTTCTGTTAACAATTAAATAAAAAAATTATTTTCTCCATGTGTCCAGTGTTTTCAAAGTTAATTGGATTGGTGTACCCATTAAATAGTTAAGTATAAGTATTTTTCTCTGTTTTGCATGTGTTTAACACTCTGACGTGGCACCATTGCCTTCTTCTGCATTGGTGAAATGGTCATATGTTTGCTTATTTATATATTAAAAAAAAATACTATAAGCTACCATTGGTCCTCAAGCATTAGATTATGTCTTTATACTCTTCTAGGCAATACTTGAAACTTTTAATTCTTCTATCAGTGATTTCTTGTTTGATATTTATTAAAAAGCTATATGTCTTCTTGTACTCAAAACTTTGTTTTGTTACTTTCCTTTAATGACTGAAATTGTGAAACTTGCAAACATGGGGGATCCAACAATCTGAAGATAAACCTGCACCTTTTTTGTTCTATAATCTATACTAAGAATGATGCTTCTTTTATTATGGTTCTTTATTCTTTTATTATTTTATATAACATAAGTGTATAACAAACTGATTTGAACCTTTCCTTAACCTTTTAAGTCAGCTAAATATCTTACATTTTTCCAGTAAACAACAATGATGCATCACAAGTGAATCCTGATCTTTCAGAGCCATCTACAAGCTTGAATTTTAGTACGGAAGCACTGGATATTTTGAACTGCATGTCAATCATTACTCGCTCCATGCACAATTGCAAAGTGTTTAGTTACTACGGAGGGGTTCAAAAGGTCACTGCTCTTTTGAAAGGTACTCTCGTCACTTTCCAGACCTGTCATTTTCCTCTTATAATGTCGCACAACTTGCATCTATCATGCCATTTGCTATTAGATCTTCTCGTTTTTATTTTGTTGGTTGCTCTTCAGCCTTTTTAAAATTTTAAGCTTGATTCATGGAGTTAGTAGCTGCTCGTGGTTCTATATACAATTCTTGAAGCTTATTTGGATGGTAATTCAGTAATTGGAACTAAATGATACTTGAGTGGCTTTTGCTTTTTTGCCTGGAGGACTCATCCAAGATGAATAGACGATCTCTTTAAATTATTTTTTTTTAAAATAAAGTTGCCATTGCCAATTTCTAAAGGCTTATTAAGTCTATGCATCTGTTCATTTGGAGACTATGCTTCTTGTTTGTCAAATGTTTGTATAGAAATGAAGAGTAAATATTTTTGCTACTGATTTATCGACGGGCACAACACAATATTTTTTAAAAAAATCTTTTGGCCTAAGTCACACATAAGTTATGTCATTAATTTAGGTCTAATGAAGTGACCAGTTGGTAGCTTATAAAGTCTTGTAAAGTGATCTTTCAGTTTAATTCATGGAGTTAGCGTTCGTCATGATTCTATACTACAAAAGGTGAAGCTTCTTTTGGATGGGAATTCAGCCATTGTCGCTGAATGACACTTAAGTGGACTTTTGCTCATTTAATTGGAGGATTCTTGCAAGATGATGTCATTTTTCCAAATAAGTGACCATTGAATATATGTTCGTTTGGAGGCACTGTTTCTTATTTTTCAAATATTTATTATTAAAACAAAGAAGAAATATTTTACTACTCTTTCTTGGATAAGCATGAGTTCAAATTTAGAGGATTTTAGTGTAGCTCACTTATTCTTTATGTAACTATTTGGTTCTAATTAAGTGATACATAGGTAAAATATGAAGGCTTGTAAAGTGTAGGCACATCTGCATGTGGAGGCATCTTTTCTTGTTTCTTAAATGATAAATAATACAATCTTGTGAGAAACGAATAAATAATAACATCTCAATGTTACCATAATGAATACAAATCAGGGCCTGTTTGCTAGAACGAATGGTTGCTTGAGTCAAATCAATTCTGCTCTTATATTCCAAGAAACTTTCCAGGTTCAGATCTATGCATCAGTATGTTCTTAGGAATTCTTTTGCGTTTCCATTGTGGTTTTGGTGTAGAGTAGCTCTATAAGATGTCAAGATGATAACAATATTGACTCCTTTTCTTAATGCTTTGGAACCTGCTACATAAACTTTTTTGTGCATGCAGCTAAATCAAGAGCCACCATTATATCAGCCCCACCAGACATCATGTCATCAATATCATTCCTAACCTATGGTGCAATCTGTTTTTCCTTTGAACCTCCAAATCTTCCAAAATAATCTTCGTCATCCTATCCTAAGTAACTTGCCGACTCTAATTTCACACAATGAATTTATCTCCTGTCTTATTGTTTCTTATGTGGTTCTCTATCTCAATATTCTGCTCGGTAGCAGTTGGAAGTTTTGGAACCTTATACTTGGTTTGTTGTCATCCTGAGATATAGAACGTGGAGGGTGCTTAAATTATAACCATCACCATCACATCATCTTATAACCCTGTATCAGATGAAGCAAGGAGTTCTAGGCAAGACAACTGCCACTAGACATCCACAAGTTTTTTGGACCAGCTATCAGCAACACATCAATGCTCTCTGAGTTACTGCTAAATTCCTGACAATGATATCCATAAGCAAGAGAAAACTATTCCTCTGAACCTTGGTCAGTAGGATAGATATATATTTTTTGATCAATGCAGTTGCACATGCAACCAAGGAGCAAAATTCAAGTTCTCCTAGGTCTTAAAGAATCTAGAAGAAGAGGCAGCAAGGTACAATTTGCTAAAAGGAGTCGCTGTGTTGGGTTGGCCTGTACTTTCTGTTACATAGTATTACCTTCTAATTCTACAACGAGAATCGAGGATCTCCAATCTACTGATTCTGTAGAAAAACAAAATAAATTGCATGAAAAAACAAATACAGTTGCGATCTTGAGAATTATTTCAGAAGTCTATTAAGTTATAACAGTTTCAAGATGCTGTTAATTTATATAGGTATTACCACTTTGCACAGCGTGCACTTTCTAGCCCACATCATATAGATGGACAATTGGAAGTAGCACAAGAAAGAGTGAAGACATCACACAAGTGCAACAGAGAATATATTACTTTGTACTGTATATGTATTGTGACTATTGTCTTTTCATATATGTGAACACATCTGTCTTGATTCCTATTGCAGAAAGTGTCTGAAGTTATAACAGTTTCAGTAGTTCTCACTTTTCCACGTGCTAGCTTTCAGCTATAGGTTTAAATGCATTAAGGATGACTTTTGTTTTCTTTGTTAGAAGCAGATACCTTATGTTTATTCTGTTTGGATGTAGTTTTCATCTGAATCCACCATGTACCTTTTTATCTTTGCAATTCTATTTGCCATTGTGTTTATTATCTCCAGGCATGTCTTCTAATTTTTTGAAACTTTGATCTTTTCAGCTGCAGTTGTACAGCTCAAGACATTAAGTGCTACTCTTTCAATTGATGAAAATTTTTCAAATTCAAGTGTAGAGAAGACTAGGATTTTGCAGAAGATACTTCTATACGTGGTTTCCGTAATGTACAGTTTCATGGAACTGCATTCAGTTGAGTTTGATAAGTTAAAATGTGTAGATGTCAGCAAATATTTCCGATCAGGGGACTATTTCTTTGAGGCTTCTTCTAGTACTGCAAATAAAGCTGCCTCTGAAGAAAGGTTCCATTGGCAGCAAAAGTCAGTTGTCTTGGTAATGGAAGCTGGCGGTGTAAATTGGTTAGTAGGTAAGGTACGCTCTCATCAATTTTTACTGTCTTGCACATATTGTAACTTTATCCATTTCGTCTACCTTCTTGTACTGTTTTGGCATAGTTGTTTGCCTTCTTTTCTTTGATAATGCTATTTGTTAGGATAAATACCATTCCATACAATATGGTTCTTATATATAAATATTCTAAGGTTTGGATCAAGGGAGATATTAAAATTTTCTTTGAATGCTTCAATAATATGAACAAAACATTCTTTTACTGGCACTGTAAAGGTTCCATTTGCCATTTCCTTTCTGAAATACAAACTTGCAAACACCACCACCCCCAACCCCCAACCCAATCCACCAAACACACAAAAATAAATAAATAAATCAATCTGTTGGCACCACCGTGGTTTTGTTTTTTCTTGGAAGCGGTTAATTCCACCATGGTATGGTTTGGTTTAAGTGTTTTAATTATGTAGTACCTATCCTATGGAAGGTATTGATCACTGAGTCTGTTTGCGGTTGTAGATTTATAAAGTGGAACACTATATATTAAGTGGGATAATGAAGAAATAATACTCTCTCCTGGAATATTATTGGTTTACAGTTGGTTACTCATGCATGTGGCTTATGTCTAGAGTCTTCCTTCTGCTGATAGAATCCGTGAGTCAATGTTTTGCTGCTTGATCTTCAATTTATGATGAAAAATGGTTGGTTTTACTTTCTACTACCTGACCATCACGATTTCGGTCATTATTCTGTTTACTGCAGTCAGGAATTTTGCCCACCTCATAGAGGATAGATGTCAAATTTCTTACTAGTCAAAAACACTTGGTCAATTCTTTTGGAGGTTTCTCGACTTTGACTTGTGCTCCATTTAAACTCTATTTAATTGGAAAACACTTATGAGGGTGTTTGGGTTGGGGGCTATTTTTAGAAGCTTTTAAGCCATGTTGGTTTCTGTCTTTTATGGTAAAAATTGTGTGGGTAGTATAGTTATTTGCTTGATCAAATCTAGCTTAATCAGGTGAGCTTATAAGCTAGTTTTGTAAATGTTGGAGAACCCTAACTTTTCTAAATGTGACTTAAAAAGCAACTTATTGGGATGGTACCAAACATGTAGATATGGAAAAGCTAGTTTAAAAGCTATTTTGATAAACAATAAGCCTCCCAACACCCTCTATACAAGATTCTAGAAGGTATTGAGAATTCCAGCTCCTCAACTTGTTGTGTGCAGTCTGTAATATTTGATGAGCTTATCAGATGAGATGATGCAAGTTTTTTGTGACCAGCTTGAATATCCCTCTTCCAGACCCTCTCCTCTTTGTCCTCTTTGACTTATGGCAAGTTGCATGACTATTTCTTTAAGAGTTGTTCATGAACATAATTTGAAGATACCATATTCTCTCTTTTAGGACTTCAGTGAGAGTCTAATTTTACTTTTGTATCAATGTATGTCAGCTGTAGGGCATGACAAGAAACTTGCGTTGTAATTTGTAAATTGACGAGAGACTATCTTAAACTATTCCTTTTTCAGTTTCCTTGAGAAGACAAAATGTAAGGATTTGGATGTAAAGTTACTATTGATAATTGGGAATTTGGGATAAACAGATGCCGTGGCATGTACAATCCGTACAAGAGGAAGCTTAAAGTAAATGCAGAAGAAGGCTGCATTTACCTTAATATTGATCGTACTTACATAAGTAACCTGGGGGCACATAGGGGTTTTGGGGACTGGTTAATGGCCGGGTATAAGTTTTCTGCTATATATTACATTGTGTTTTTCGTTAGGTATTTTGACATGTAGGTTTCAGACCTTTCCAATAAAGTTTTTCTTGTTGTATTATTAATCCTTTACTGATTTTGGTCATCAGAATAGAGTTTTATCCCTTTCCGTATTGTCGGCTTGTCACTTTCAATGCTTTCAATCCTTCCCCTTCGTTGGTGTAGTTCTTCCTTGCCTTACATGATTAGGTATAACATACTATTTTTTTCCCTTTTACATTCAGAGTGTAGATTTACTATTTTCTGCCCTCTCCCTTAGCGTAACTTCACTCCCTTTCCTCTATCTTCTTTTATTTACTTGGAGCAGATGCAGATCTCCTCTTTGTTTTAGAAGCCATGCTAGTGAGTGTCTCACTTCTAGAAGGGTACCTGGAGGCTAACGCCATCATCCTCCAATTAAAAGCAATTAAAGGCCTCAAGCCACAATATTTAAAATCTTCTCTATTTTCTGCTATATCAACTGTATTAACTTTTCGTTTCTCTACAGAGCTTTTGCGGGTCATCAGAAGACTTAATCTGAAAGAACAATGGACCGATCTGTCTCTCCACTATCTAACTCTGGGCACCCTCAGATCAGCTTTATCTCAAAATCCCCGGGCTCAAAATCATTTCAGAAGCATTGGAGGACTTGAAGTTCTCCTGGATGGGCTTGGCGTTCCTTCAAATAAATATTCAGTTTCAAAGAGCACCTTTGTCTCAGGCAATCAGAGGTGAATTTATATTCAGTGGTATAATGTTATGTCGTCATAGCTGCTTTTAAAATGTTTGTTTTATTCTTTCACTTTTTCTGTATACATGAAAAGTTGAATTTGATTTCGTAAAAAATCTCAGACCTTTGTATGTAAATTCTTTTGTCGTCATGACATTATGGTTTCACGATTTCTAGCCTTTTACAGGATGGAGTACTTGCTTAATATGACACGGTAACCTCTTAATGGATGTTCTCTGGGAGAATTTGTTAATCAAGGTTGAGGCATCGATTCATTTGGGTAGATGTAGCTATAGATTCTAATGAAGTTTAGGTTCTAACTAGTAACTTTGGACCCAGCCTCCTATTGGAAATTGTTTTCTGATCTTCTCATTTTACCTGAACTTGGGGCGCATAGTCAAAACATATCAATCGATTCCCTCTCAATTTATCCTCAATAGAAGCAACTTCCAAACTCCTTGCGAATGCACTCATTTCTATCCTATCTCTTCATGTATATCCCCATCCATCGTAACATTCTCAATTTTTTGCGCTCATTTTTGTACATATGTTTCTTAATTGCCTAGCATTCTATTCTATAAAGCGTTATTGATCTTATATTTCTCCATATAATTTTCCCTTCAATTTCCTTGGTATTATATGATCATATAGAATTTCAAAAGCGCCCCACCTTAACCATCATGATTCAACTCAATGAACCACATCGTCCGACTCCTCTTACCCCCCCCCCCCCCCGGGGCCCGCAGCCAAAAAAAAAAGAACCCTCAAGCCCAGGCTTAACAATGGCTGAGCCTAAATAACTTTATTGCTCTTATGTATTCCTTTATTGTTAGTATATACTATACACTCAAGTTCTTTTTCATAGTTGTACTGAAATTACATTTCATGTATTCTTTTTTCATTTGACTAATAATAAATCCTTTTGATTCAAGAGCTTCTCTCTACCTTTTTCCTTTAGAAATTATCCCTTTCCTAGACTCATCATTTCATACTATGTTATTAGCAAACAACACAGATAATACACACACATTCCTATTGCCCAACTTTCTTTTTCATTATTCCTTTTCAATTGCAATAACACTAACACTGTCATATAATTAAGAAGTATTCACGAAGTCAACTAGTAATAATACTCTAATAGTTCGAATTATGTTCCGCCTCTAGACTGATAAAGTTTATTGTTTCTGCAGATATCGGAGCCAAAATTTTGGAAATTTTCAGCTCCAGATATTTTCATTGGAAGTGCTAAGAGAGTCTGTGTATCCTTGAAACATTTGATTAGCAATACTAAGCTGCATTTTCAAATTTTGAAAGTATAGTTGCACTCCAGATCTACTTTATGGCAAATGGATGACTTTATTTGTTTTTTTTAGCATCTTCCACCAAGGCAACGTAATTCCGTTGCAGATCTTATCACCTTATATCTGCGTATTGAGTTTCTTCTGCACATATGGAAGTTGGATACACACCTTGGTTGCATGAGGTTAAATTTGCTCAACCAAAAGGTCTAGTTGCTAATTGTTATGGTTGGAAGGGCCATTCTTGCTATTTATTCCTTTGACTAAGAAATTCCCATTTCCTTCTATATAGTAGACATTAGGTTTTACAGCAAGCTTTTAAAGTTTTGGTTAATTCTTTTGTGGAGTTCTCAACTCTTACTCATGTCGGCATGTGCCCAAGCCTACCCGCTTCTGATGGGAAAGACTTGATTGTTAATGATATTGATGGCGGTGGCTGCTTCTTAGACCCATTTAACAAAAGTCATCTGGGGCAGTTTTTTTCTTGAGGGTTTTTATGCATCATAGACAACTTTTAGGTGGCTGTCATTCCAATGTTAATAATTCATGACCTTCTTTTGGATATTCCATGGTGAAATATTTCCATACCATCCATTTGAAAGGTACTGCTGAAATTATCTGGTTACTATTTGTTTTATTTGATTAGCTGAGTCATAGATTGTTGGTTCCTTAATAACTGCATCAGCTTTGGAAATCTGACTAATTTGCAGTATCTCTGTGAAAATGGTCGAATACATAAGTTTGCAAACAGTATATGCTGGCCTGCTTTTATGATTCAGGAGTTTCATCAAGAGCACTTGGGTTCATCTCTGTCAGACTCTCAACTAGTCAACTTGTACGACACAGAATGCAGTCCTGAAGTTACACCGGTAGAACATCAAGATCGAACAGAGAGTTTTAATATAACTCAGTGGAATGATTATTGTATCAAAATAAGCCAAGCACTTTGTTCTTTCCTTCTTGCTCCTGAAGACCTTAAGTTTCATAAAGACCAGGAATTGGTGGCTCAAAGTTCCATGCCTATCTCACCAGCCTATTGGGAACTATCTACAAGATGGATCATCAAGGTTGTGTTCACTGTTTTCCCATGCATTAAAGCTTGCTCTAGCGAAAGGAAATTGCCAACCCATATCAGGTGATTCGCTTACTGAAATGCCATGATATAAAATTTTATTCTTAATTAAATAATAGGTTCCTCATGGCTTTCTCACTATACCTAGGGACCTTACTTATGGTGATCTCTTAAAGAATATATATTACCTGTTACTTAGCGTGTTTATGTATCCATTTTCAGTTTATGTTGAACACTGATACAGTTTATATATTATCTCTTAAAGAATATACACTTATCTGTTGCTACTAATTGCTTACCTAAAAACTGATTAGCCAAAGCTGTTAATTGTTTGTCCTTTCTTAGAAAAAACAAAAGAACAAAGAGGCTTTCTGTTGTAATATGCTTTTGCAAATGGTGGATATACTCTCAGATACAGACAAACTTTGTGGTTACTAATAAATCTAAGAAATAGTTTTCCCAATGCGCTATGTTAAAATAATATATTATAACGATTACAATTCCCAAATAAATTTGCATATGGCTCATGTTGTTGTAGCACTAAAAAAAAACAGTCTAGGCAATCACCTAGGAAGCTGCTTAAGCGCTAAGCTATTCAGTTAGGCAGCACCTATATAGATCTAGGAAGGTCTAGGCAGCCTGGGCTCTACCCAGATGACTCTAGGTGCTAGGTGCCCCATGAGCGCTTAGACCTGCATAGAGTTCTTAAGACATTGTATTATAGTGAAAATCTTCCTGATCTCACTTCTTAACAGCGTGACAGCACTTCTAGTGATGTCTGTAAGAAAATTTGTACCACCGTCTGCATTTCAAAGCCCATAATGGGGGAAAATGAGGCTTGTCAAGCAGCTTGTCCTACCTGGCACAGAAACCTGACAAGCATTTCATAACTCAGGAGTAGCACTCTCAAACTCCATCTTTTCTCTTTTCATTTGATTTTTTTTCTCAAAGAAGGAATGATAGCAGAAACTTCACAGGCCGAATTCTGTTCTTTCATTTATTTATTTATTTATGTGTTTTGATTGGCATAAAAGATGCTAAAGCGTAGAAACGTGGTTTTGGGTTCTTTGCTCCGTATTTTTTAAAGGGGGGTGAAGGGTGTCAGGCGAATACAACATACACTATCAGGTATATTCTATTTTTTTACTGCAAGATCTTAGCCTCCTGTGTAAGCTTTAATTTTGGCCTCCAAGTATAAGGAGATAATTTGGGGGTCTCTTAAGAAACGTGCTTTCCACTGCACATATTCACCTGTTGGTCACATATTCACCCTCCTTTTACAAAATGTGGATTCTCTCCATGAATGTGAATGAGTGTTCACGATTCAGATTCTAAATATTTGCACTTGGCATTATGCTTATGATTTTAGTTAAGCGAGATGCTTGATCTTTTTCATAACAAGTCTTTATTATCTGTATCCTATATTCCTACCACCAGTGATTATGGAAACTGGGAATGTGAAATTCCTCGAAGATGGTTATGTTAGTGATAGGTAAAACAATTGATTTGTAGAATTATGTTAATAGAGATTCTACATGGAAGTTATTGCAGTGTGGATAATCCTATGTCATCCTAGATCGAGGCCCTTGCAGAGTAAGAGCTACCTATATCTAAGCCACTCCATCAGGAGCGACCATAATGGCATTACCACTCCAACTACCTATATCTAATCAAGAAACTGTTTAGTAAAGATTTATGATGATAAGGTCCAGTATTCCCTTGATTATTCAGTTAATTTTTCGAAAGTTCAATAACGAGTCTGAAGATTTAAATGATCATGTTACCTCTTTGAAATCATGAAGATGAAAATGCCTCATGTTTAATGCTATGAAAGAATAGCTTGAGTCAAATGTGAAAAGAAGAACGCAGAGAGGGGGGGAGGGCATCTTAGACCTTGCCTCTACCTACCTGAATAAAACCAAACTTTTACACATGTGCCCCCCGTAACTTCATAGTTCACAATGCGGAGTAAAATTCAACAGTCTGAATAAGTTAAGTTCTGCCACGGAGTTTCTCGTAGATATGAGAGCAAGTGAAAGACAGACTTGTGATTTCAATCCATATGTTTGTTATATCTAACTCTTTCCGTCTTTTAAAATGTTTACTGATTATTTTGACACAGGATTTTAGCCAACACTTTGCAGCATTACATCTTATGCACATTCAGAAAGGTTCTTGTTTCTGCACCAGTTCTACTTAAAGTTTTTAGGGAAGAGGAAATTTGGGAGCTAATATTCTCGGAGAAGTTCTTTTACTTTCGTCAACCATCAGAAGAAGTTCTATTGGATATTGGAGATCATTCTGAGGGACTGAAGACACATGATCTATTTTCTGGCTCTGGGAGCACCAAGGATCATGCAAAACCTTCAGGAGTTGATGTTCTTCAAGTGGAAGCAATCTCCTTCTTGGAATTTGCTGCTACACTTAAAGGAAATACAAATAACTTGGTAAAGTTAGAATCTTATTCTTTCATGCCTATTGCAGGTCTTTATATTAGATAACCATCAAGTGGACAGAGATTATAATCTGCCGCCTTTTAGTGACATTTATATAATAAACATGAAATGTATCTATGTGCATGTAAGCAATGTTTTAAATATCGGCCGATAAACCGATATTATCGGCGATTTATCGGTTTTGGGGGCCTTCCGCTATGATAAGTTCGATTCTAAATCGGTTATCGTTTTCGGATGTTTATCGCCGATAATGCGTTTATTGCCGATAATGCGGCGATAACGTGAGTTATCGGCCGATATTGTCGGCCCAAAAATCGGAATTATCGGCCTTTGGTTTGAGTTTTGATTTTGGGCAATGGGCACCTATTCAATGCACTTTAAACCCAACCCGACCCGAGTTTCTACCATTGGTTAGTGATCCTAAACATAACTATTTACATTTTGGTATGTTTATATTTCATTAAGTATGGTTAGATTTCATTTTAGAATATTATATTATGTATATCACCATCCGGTAATGTCACTCCAAT
Source organism: Asparagus setaceus (assembly GCA_012295165.1). Lineage (NCBI taxonomy): Eukaryota > Viridiplantae > Streptophyta > Magnoliopsida > Asparagales > Asparagaceae > Asparagus > Asparagus setaceus. The sequence continues at coordinate 97,083,115 of CM022701.1, read as the reverse complement.
AAATACTACTTATCCCCGATATATCCCCGATATCCGCTATCCGATATGGATTTTGACCATCCGATAAATCCCCGATAACCGATATTTAAAACCTTGCATGTATGATCTGGGAATCATGCTTTGTCACCTCTTAGTGACACCCATATAATAAACATGAAATTTATCTATACATTTTTATGGTCTACAGGGAATCATGCTTTGTTGAGACCTTGGTCTTGCTTTTATCAGAATTGCAGAAAGATAAATTACTCTTCTAAACATCCTGAATTATTAACGCAAAAGCCTTATTTTGCCTTATGGTGCCAGATCTGTGCCAAAACATTGATTCTGACAAATACATGCAAACTTAAAATTTTGACATCTCTTTAGAAATCTTAATATTTCTTTAAATAGAAGCAAGGGATTAAACTACTTAGTAAACTCCAGCCGTTACCCAAGATTTAACATAATAAGAACACGAACAATTTATAATGTGAGTTCTCCTAACATTGCTTCAGATGTAAAGAGTCTTCATGCAAAGCACATTGATGATCACCATTTGGTAGGATAATATTTGTGGGAACAATTGTAACAAGACACTACTAGATTCTGAAACCGGTTTATTGCCTCTCCTGTTTTGTTTTCTTTTTTGTAAGTATCATTTAATGTGCTATACACTTACTGACGAGTTCATGTGGAGCTTACAAGCAATTGATTTTATATTTGAAAGCAAAATAATCTGCTTCTGTCACTCTTTTTTCTGAAAGTCTCCAGTCTCTTACAAAAGGGTCATCCATCTATATAATCGATAAAAATGGCTAACCCCTCATGATTAATTAGTTCACTTACCAGCAGTTGATCAATGCAGGGCCTACTTTCAAATGTAAACACCTAGTAGAATATGTCATTTAGGACATAAGTGCACAGTTTAAATAATTTACTGCTTCATTGTGATCTGTCATAGGACAATATGCTGAAGGATATGCTCAGGTTCATTTGTTGTTGACGGAAATATGACACAGGTATCTGTAACATATTACAGTGGTTCACGAGAGTAATACACTGCAAGAGATAGGTACTGTATGGTAGCGAATTGGGGGAGGGGGTCTAAATAAAATAATTATGATCTAGGATATTCTCATAAGTGTAAGTTTCCTGTTTGACAAGACTAATATAACTTCTTAAGTTGTTCAGAGCTAGGTCTGAGCAGGAAATTTGAAGGGACTTTATGATGTTCTGGATGTTCTAAAAGCTTTGTCCTAGTTCCAATTCATGAATTTCATATGATTTCAAATGTTAGCTGACGAGTCTTCTAAGCATTGGATGTCAAGATTCGAGAAACACCTTCCTCTAGCTGCTTCAAGTATCTTCCACTAGGAAATACTAGCATCAGTCTTGTTGTCCAAGTGATACTGATACTTTTCTAGCTGATCCTTTAAGCGATCAGGTTGGAAATAAATATTTAAGTTACTTTCTATGAAAGGTTTGATAAATAGTTTCTGTTCTATATTGTATAGCAGCAAATAAAGCTTCACAAAAAAATGGATACTCTGAGTCTGGTGCTCTTTAGTCTTTAGATATTCACCTAAAAACTTATGATGCTGCAATGTTTGCATTGAATTTTGTAACAATAACACATTCGGAAAAAAAGAGCTCTGCATGGCTTTAGGCCTCCATAAAATCGGTCTCTGTTTCAATTTAAAAGAAGTTTAATTTGTGTTGGTTCAATCTTGTTATGATGGAATGTAGTAAATCTAGGTAAATATAATCTATGTAGTATATAGCAATCAGATTAGTCTGCTTTACCCAATAAGCTTACCTTGTGGATTAGCATTGATGTTCAGTCTCCAAACATGCCTTAATTTTGTCTAAAAGACTCATGCTAGATTAGGTCAAATCATTCCCTCTATCAAAGCTAGAGGCTGGTAATTTTTTTAAGTATGGTAAATTGGTAATACACGTTTAGTTATAACCTTACTATGCTTTTCTTCAGTTAATAACATCACACATTTTGTCTGAACTACATCTGTCCTATATTTAACGAATACCTTGTGATTAAGCACTTCATGTCCTTTTTATATTGATCGTTATCTTCTTAGCTTCTGATTTTCTTTAGTTTTTGTTCGTCTTTTGTTTTGGCAGCCAGAATGCTCTGTACTGTTGGATACTCTAGAGCAATCTATTTGTACCCCAGAGATTGCCAAAATACTTTTGAAAAGCCTGCATAGGATACTCCAGCTCTCAGTTGCACATACTCTTTCTTCTTTTAAGTCTTTAGATGCAATTGCTCGGGTGCTCAAGGTGGCATGTATTCATGTTCAATTATTTAGAAAGAAAAATGGTTTACCTCATTCTGAAGATCTTACTGGAGAATGTCCTGAACTTAATAGCATTAAGTTGGCTGATCCTTTGGAGACCACTAATAATGGGTTTAAATGTGTGGAATTCTCCATGGAGCTCTTTAATGAATATCTCACATTGGAGGAGAATGCCAAAAGTTTGATCCTACAGAATTCCACTTGTATTGATTGCTTGTTTGATCTCTTTTGGGAAGAAAGTATTCGAACACATGTGTTGGAGCATGTTCTCTCATTACTCAAGGTATACACTCAGTTTACTTTCATTTTTTATGTATCTATTTATGTATTTGCTCACGATGTTTGGTAACGTGAATTGTTTTCAGTTGCTGCCACAGCTCCCTGAGGATCAAATGGCAAAGTTGCATTTGTGCTCTAAATTCTTAGAAACCTTTACCCGAGCAAAGGAAAGGGAGAAATTTTTTGCTGAATTGTCAATTGATCTGCTGGTTATCATCAGAGAAGTCATTTTGATTGATCAAGTGGTAGGGACCATTATATATATATATATATATATATATATATATATATATATATATATATATATATATATATATATATATATATATATATATATATATATATATGTTTGTTGATCTAACTTTCATTTTGAATATGTTGATCAAATTGCTGGTATATTTTCTGGTTAACTTCGTCACATGTCTTCAGTATTATCAGAATTTGTTTCGTGATGGAGAGTGCTTCCTTCACATTGTATCTCTATTAAATGGGACATTTGATGAGAGGATTGGTGAACAGTTGGTCCTGAATGTTCTGCAGACGTTAACCATGCTGCTTAGGGGAAACAATGACGCAAAGGTAATTTTTAATCTTTTGTTTTATAAAAGTTATGTTTAATAGCAAGTTTTGTAGCGAGCAATAACTTCCAACTTTTCTAGATTCTATGTGAGTCCTGAGGGAGTCAATTATACCTTTCATGGAAGATTATTTTTTTTTTTTGCATGTTGAAAAACCTCCGCAAGTGTTTCTCGAAGTCATATTTCTTGTTGATGCTTATATCTTGTGTATCCACTTTAATGATAATGTTGGCTTCTGGGCATTTGGATCTATAATACAACACGGCATGTTACCTTGCAAAGTTAGGCTTCGCTTGACTTGTCCTTACATGTTGAGGAAAGTATAATGATGCTTGCAGTGCCTGTTATCTAAAAGATTTACGGTTAATTGCGTTTAGCTGTGAAGCTTGAATAGGACAGGGGGTATGGTTATATGATAAGATGTGGACATAGTATTATGAGAAATTTTGAATTTTTTAGAAAGTAGGACGCAAGCACAACATAGATAGAAAAAAATAAGGGAGGGAGGTAATCGTAAAACTGCAGGGTACTTTTTTGTCATGAATGCAGCAATAACAAAATTATATATGTGCATGGCAATCACTTATGTAGAGGTATATTTTTTAAATCCATAAAGTGTTTGGATTTATAATTGCAATGCATCTAAATATTAAATAGAAATATTAATACATTATTCATACATTCAGTTGTTAAGTTTTAGCATGTATGTCTAAGATATGTCATGTCTATCTATGATAGGTTGCAAAATTTAGGATGTGTCAAACGATTTTTAGATACTTACTGTCAAGTATCACAATGTCCAATCATCTGATAAATATCTTATATACGTATCTCTCCTCTTTCAAATGCTGCACAGATTTTTAGTATATGGGATCTAAAATTGCTAAAGATAGGTTGCTTGGTGTCGTTGGCAAACTGCTGGCTGTTTCTTAGGATGCAAAAAACTGAAAGTCTTGTAGCCAACCTGGCGATTCTTGATATCAGCTGTTAGTATATGATTATGAACCCTGTAAAACTAGAACTCTCCTTTGTTTCCATTTAATTTGTGTAGCCTCCTCAGACTATACTCTAACGGCTTCCCATCAGCTTGCACTGATTGTTAACCCATTTGACTATTGTGGATCCTCAGTATCTATAAAATTTTGTTCTACTTGTTATTGTATCCTAATTAATTTATTTCTCCTTAAACTATACCTACTAACTTTCTTTTAGGTACCATTATTAATCCAGCTATTTAACTATTGTAGACAGCTGATTATAAATCCCATCATCTGTATCTACAGAAGTAACTATTTGGCCAACTAGTAGATTGAAAACCACAAACACAACTGAACTGAACATATAAAATTATAAGATCAAGGTTAGTGTATTAAGTGTCTCATTTCACACAGTTGCATACAAAGTCGTCGTTGACGCAGATTATCCTAGACACACGCCTGAGTAATTGCAAATATATCTCCATATTAGCTCATCTTTGTACTTGACTCGTTGCAGGTTATGTTTAGAGCTCTTGTGGGTGCTGGTTACCAAACTCTGCAGAGTCTTCTCTTGGATTTTTGCAAGTGGCAACCAAGTGAGGGACTTCTGAATGCTCTTCTCGACATGCTTGTGGATGGAAATTTTAACCTTAAAGAAAATTATGTAATACAGGTCAGACAATCAAGATAACTTTGATGATGATGAAGTTTTTCTAATTTATTGTAGGCTTTTCTCTGATAACTTTTGATGTGCTGCCTTTTTCTTCCTTATAGTGGTTATGATAGATAACTGAAGAAAAGAACTTTAGAATAATCTTACTGATATTGGGTCATTTCTTTATTTTGTTTTCTGGGACAGAATGAAGATGTGATTTTACTCTTCTTTAACATCCTGCAAAAGGTCAGGCTGACATCACCCTCTTACCTTTACCTTTTTTTCTCTTCTTTCTTAGTCTTTTAAGCTTAATAACAATTATTGTATAATCTATAAATTCTGGTTGGCAGAGCAGTGTGTTACTGCAGCAGTATGGGCTTGATGTTTTCCTGAATTTGCTGGATGAGTCCATCACCAATCGGATGTCATGTTCCAGAGCAGGAATACTTAGTTTTCTTCTTGATTGGTTTGCTGTAGAAGAAAACGATAGTACGTTTGCAAAAATTTCACGGCTAATTCAAATTGTTGGAGGGCATAGCATATCTGGGAAGGACATTCGTAAAATTTTTACTCTTCTCCGAAGGGAGAGAATTGGATCAACTGAAAAACATAGTTCGATGCTTTTGATGAGTATGTGTTCTATGCTCAAGGAAAAAGGACCCGAGGCCTTTTTTGAGTTTAATGGCTGCAACTCTGTATGTTACTGCACATTTCTCTTGTGTCCTTTATATTACCTAACCTTCATTGTATTTTTACTGTATTGTCCTGGCTCTGATACGTAGTTTAGTGCTTTCTAAAATAACTGCTAGGTTCATTGTTGTATAATTAGCCTAGTGGCATTGAGTAAATATTCTTCTACTTTGCTTTATATGCTTGTATTTGTTGGTCTGACATTAATGTCCATTTGCAGGGGATTGTTCTAGAAAAGCCTGTACAATGGCCCTATAGTAAGGGATTTTCATTTTCTTGTTGGCTCAGGATAGGGGATTTCCCTGAGAATGGTATGATGGGCCTTTTTAGTTTTCTCGCGGATAGTGGAAGAGGGTGCTTGGCAGTGCTTGGAAAGGACAGGCTAATTTTTGAGGTAGGTTTCTGTACATGATTTCACATCTTAGGATCTACAGTTGCATGTACATGAAATAAATACCTAGATATAAAGAATTTTTGAAATATTCAGCTGGATCTTACTTAAAGTGATGTAAAGTAGTTATTCATTCAGAAAACTTAAAGTCTTGAAGTTTGTAACTAGAGATTTTTTTTCCTCGGAAAGATTCTTGTAGAAGTCAAAAGAGACAAGTATATTATAAGCTTAGCATATTAGGAATGGAAGTCTTAATTTAGGTAGATATTTGCTTCTTTTTTTTTTTGGGGTGGGGGGGGGGGGGCAGGCTTATATTCATTTTATGTATGTTAAGAAGATTGTTTGGTTAAATTTGTATATTCTTAAGAGAAATGTTGACTGAGGGTGCATAATAGAGAGGGGAGTGTTCATTGAGCATGTATATTTGGTAGTTGTAGGAGTCAACTATTCATTTGATGTTCCCTCCCAAGTCTGTTGGATGCATGAATAAGCATCCATGAGCGTAAGTGATGATTAGCGTTAAAGAAGGGGAAGAATAAGATGATGATGCCACATGTGGGCATGATCCAGTGAACCAATTATGATTCCACATCAGCTCAATCACAAGTCATGTTTTTACCTAAGATGTTGGTCTGAGAGAGATCCTTTCGTAACATTTTCTGAATCCAAAGGATTGAGCCAATTCTTGGATTAGAATCCTTAGGGTTTTACTAAAAAATTAACGTCCTAAGAAGCCATTCCTCTGTATTTTACCCATCTGTTGGGGAATGGAATGTTGAACTAGAATCCTGAGGATTGCATCTATCCAAATTCGCCATTATGTATATTTCTACTTTAAGCACTGCACGTCTAAAAAGATCAGGTGTTGATTGTTTATTTTATTACTTGCTATTACTGCAGGAAACATTTTCATGATTTGTAGGATGCAGTATTAGTCAGATCTGCTCTTAAACTGAACGTGGTGGTGTTAATTAATTTTATCACTGCTGCCACACCTGTTCCAAGTTAACTCATGCATATGACATGTTGAATTATGTATCTTTGCAGTCCATCAGCCAAAAGCGACAGTGTGTTTCGCTGGTTCTTAATCTTCAGCCCAGAAAGTGGCACTTCCTTTGCATAACTCACAGTATAGGCAGAGCATTTTCTGGTGGAAGCCTACTTAGATGTTATGTTGATGGAAATTTGATATCGTCTGAAAAATGCAGGTGAATTTGGCTCAGTGATTATCAATTCTTTTCTTTCTTTTTTTTCCATATGTCATCATGTGACAGTAGTTGAAATTATTTTATTTCTATTATAACTTTAGGTATGCAAAAGTTAGTGATGTTTTGACACACTGTACAATCGCATCAGAGCAGAAACCTATATATGATGAGAGCTATCCATTCACTGTGGAAAAAGTATATCCTTTCACTGGACAAATTGGTCCAATCTATATGTTTGGCGATGCACTTTCTTCAGAGCAGATAAAGGGTGTTCACTATCTTGGGCCAAGTTACATGTATTCATTTCTTGGCGATGAAGTTCCACTTGCTTCTGACAATTCACTCTATAGTGGAATTCTTGATACAAAAGACGGCCTCTCATCTAAGATCATTATTGGTCTAAATGCTCAGGTTTCATTTTATTCTTGTAGTAATTCCATCTTTATGGCATATTATCATAATTTTGTTGCTTATGAAATACTGCATATCCTTTTGTGCAGGCCAGTGATGGTAAATCATTGTTTAATATTACATCAGCGCTTTATAGTTCTTCTGATAGGAGATCATATGAAGCGGTAGTTATTGGTGGCACACAGCTCTGCTCTCGCCGCCTGCTGCAAGAAATTATCTATTGTGTTGGCGGTGTCTTGGTATTTTTTCCACTTTTGACACAGATTGCTAAATCTGAAACAGACAGTGGACAGTATAAATATACATTGATTAAATCGATAATGAGAGAGAAACTTGCAGCTGAAGTTATTGAGCTTATAGCATCTGTCTTGGATGGAAATCTGTCAAATCAACAACAGATGCATCTTCTTTCGGGGTTTTCCATCCTTGGATTTCTCTTTCAATCTATTCCTCCTCAACAATTAAATTTAGAGACTCTCTCATCTTTGAAAAACATGTTTGGCATCTTGACGAACTGCGGTAAAAACTCCAACTATTTTCCTTATGTGCATTTCTACTTTGAATTTTTAAGTAACATAGTATTTTCATGTTACACAGGTGTATCTGATCTGCTAATTAAGGAGGCTATTTCACGAGTTTACTTGAATCCACATATATGGGTATATGCAAATTATGAAGTGCAACGGGATCTTTATATGTTCCTCATTCAATATTTTGAAAATGATGGAAGCTTGTTGCCAACGCTGTGTCACCTCCCACGGATTATTGACATCATTAGACAATTTTACTGGGATAAAGCAGAGTCTCGGTCTTCTATTGGGAGCAAGCCACTTTTGCATCCAATAACCAAAGAAGTTATCGGAGAGAGACCAAGCCAAGAAGAAGTTCGTAAGATCCGTCTTCTTCTATTGAGTCTTGCAGAGATGAGTTTAAGGTATAGAGAAACATTTTTCATGGATAATAAGCATTTATATTTCATACTATCTAACACAGTAGATCATATCAGATGTTTTGTCTCCATTTGTTGACCATTCTGCATTGGTATCCTCATGATCTACTGGTTTTGACACTGAAGTACTTGGTCTGCAGGGAGAAGGTTTCACCTCCTGATATAAAGTCCCTAGTTGGTTTCCTTGAGAGTAGCCAGGATATGGTATGCGTCGAGGATGTATTGCACATGGTTATCCGTGTTCTTTCCCAAAAAGAATTTCTGGCGTCTTTCTTGGAGCAAGTTAATTTACATGGTGGCTGTCATTATTTCATTAATCTTCTTCAGAGGTATCTTGCCTAATACATTGTAGTTTAGGGTATGTAATTATACATTATTCTTTCTTTTGTTTATTTGAATAGTTAGCAGACAAGTAACTAACGAGCCCTATCATTATGCATCTAGATTTGACCACTCTAGTTCTTTTAAATTATTTTCAAGTCTATACAGTTTGCCTAGTCAATAATAACCCACTTTAGCAATTGTCAACGAAGTGGCAAAAGGGGAAAAGAAAAGAGACAACAATAACAGCAAAGCTTTTCCTAAGGCTCGGTTCTTGAATCTTATTCTTCCATTTAGTTATGTTATGGGCTCCACTAAGTTAATCATGGTCATATTTTCATAATTGCTTTCAAACTAGGTGACTCTTAGGATTACATGTAGCCCCCTTTTCACTAGAAATTCTAATCCTATCACTTCTCATTGGTGCATTTAGTCGTTCCATTCACATGGCCTAATCAGTTTTCTATAATCTTATTCTTAGTAGTAGAAAGCTCTAACACGTATGTGTGAACTTACTTCTTACCCCTTTGGCTTAGCATATATCGATACCTCCATCATAACATTCTCATTTTGTTGTACTCATTTTTTACACATGTTTCTAATGCCCAATGCTCTGATAATGAAGTCCTATTGGTGTTATGTCTGTTCTTTAGAATATTCTCTTCAATTTTGTTTGTTTGTGTGTGTGTATTGATCAAGGAGGAGGAGCTTGTCAAATTTATGATTTTTGTATTATTTTTTAATCTATGGAGACGATCTGTGATATAAGCTGGTAGCTTTGCTACTCAATATTCTTTTTGCAATTTTGTTTCATTGTATTAGCATTGTTTATGTTTGTCTCACTTTGTCAACTCAGGGAGTTAGAGCCTATCAGGTTGCTCGGTTTGCAGTTTCTTGGTAAACTCTTAGTTGAGCTTCCCTCAGTGAAGAAAGGATTAAAGTTTTTTAATTTTTCAGTCGGACGTTCCAAATCTATTTCGGAAAATTTTAAGAAAGTGGGAAATTCAATGCCGCAACCTATTTTTTCTGCGATATCTGAAAGACTGTTTAAGTTTCCTTTATCAGATCATCTGTGTGCCACTCTATTTGATGTTCTACTTGGTGGTGCCAGTCCTAAACAGGTGAATATGTGAAATATATAAACTTATTTGCTTTAGCCATTTAGATTTACAAGTTTTGGCTATCATGACCAATATACTTCAAAATTTGCATACAGGTCTTGCAGAAATCTACTCAGTCCGATAAGCAGAAAAATAAGAAAAACAATTCTCACTTCGTTCTCCCGCAAATTTTGTTGTGCATCTTCAAATTCTTGGAAAACTGTGATACTTCATCACGTGCAAAAGTTTTAGGAGATTTAGTTGATCTGCTTGAGTCAAATCCTTCAAATGTTGAAGCTCTAATGGTATTTGATTAAATGACTTTCTTTGCATTCGACAATTTGAACTTTATTAGTAACTTCAATATTTGACTAGGAAAATGCTTGGACTTCCTGGTTAGCAACATCTGTGAAGCTTGATCTGGATATTTCAAATATCGAGGAACTAATACTTGTGCGGAAGCTGTACTGTATTGTTCTGTCTCACTGCTTGTATTCTGTCAAAGGTGGTTGGCAACAGTTAGAAGAGACCATAAACTTCCTACTCCTGAACTATAAAAAGGTGTTGAACATCTCTTTACTATTTTAGGACAGCATTCATCTTTTTTTAGGCTTGTCATGTGATAAATCTATTCAAATTTTGTCTTCATAAACACAGGGGGATGTACTTTATGCCAATATGCTCCGCGAAATCTTTGAAGATGTAATTGATAGTGTCATTGAAGTATCTTCTGCTGAAAACATTTTTTTCACACAACCTTGTCGAGACAATACATTGTATCTTCTGAGACTTATGGATGAGTTGCTAATTAGTGAAAGTGCTGATAAACTTCTGGTATTTGGATTTCACCTTATTCGGTCTTTTTAATGTATTGTAGAAAACTTCATCGAAATTTTGCTATTTCTTGTTGCAGTTTCCTGGAATTGGCAATTATTCGGAATTCTCTTCCTATCATCCGCATCAAGAAAGCCAACAAGATATAACAGATACTGTAAATGAGATAGTGAATAATGAACTTGATGACCAACCTCCACGGTGAGCTATTGAGTTGTTTTGCTTAAATCCACATGTTCATGAGGCCATGCATAATGAACTTGCGCTTACTATCTAACATCAGATTGGTGAAACCTTTACTCATAATCTTTTATATTGATGAAGTCATACAACACCCTAAGCATATGCAAGTGTACAAATCTATACTACTTGCTAAAGAACAAAGTGAGGGTATCCAAGTGTGAAGGGATGAAGGGAAATTCCAAATCTTCCCTTTGTAATTGTTATGATATAAACCAAAAGTGTGACGGTACTTAAGGAATTTGAAAAGGACAAGCAATAAATGTGCATGATATGTACACCTAAAATTTGAGTGCACTTTCTATCAAAATTTCAAATCCCAAGGTTTATTTAGGATATTAGAATGAATATATCATATATTCTTACACACTATATTGAATAATTGCACTTAGAATTACACACTAAATAATGTCACCCAGGGCATAGCTTATCATAGAATAAGGGTGATATTTAGCATATCTATATTATGTAGGTTTTCATTTTTTTCCTTATTACAATAATTTATTACTTTAGTTGAAAATTTAAATATCCTCATATCAGAGTAAGACATTCTAAATTCTGCAACTAAATTTTTGTTGTATTAAGATTATTCGTCAGTTAACTTACTATATAATAATCTATCATATATTTTCTACACGAAATCTATTATAGACCTTAATAAATCATATATAACATAATTAACATGTAGGAGAAAGATTTATTTGAATACAAGAATAACCATAATTGCATGTGCATTTGCACGTGCTGATAGGCTAGTTAGTTTGTAATTGTACCACGTTTGACAAGTACGAATTTTAAGATTCTTGTTCCATAGAAATAAGGTGCATATAAGTTGTGCACTGTGGGTTATAAATTCATGCCTCTTTGTGTGGAAAATCTTAGTGCCTGCTGGATGCATGTATTGAAGGAGGCGGTAGCTAAACATGTTGCCAGTATTAAATTTTAAACAGGGAGATTGTTTAAGGCCTTGGTCTGAGAGTACTAAGCCTCCGTTTACTATCTAAATTTAAAGGAGAAAGTTATGGTCTAACCTTCATTGGGAACTTGTTACACGGAGACGGGTCCTAGCATGGGACGGTAAAATTGTAAAAGGTTGGGTACATGACATGGCTATTTAGTGTGGCCTAAGTTGCATGAAAATGGGTATGGGTATAGGTATCGGTACGGGTATGGGTACCAGTACCGGTACGGGTGCGGGTACGGGACACGGCAAAATTGAAAAATGTAGGGTGCGGGGACACGGCTAAATATGTATATTGAGATTAATAATTTACATGAGATTATTATTGTTTTTAAATTCATATGTTGATTATTATAAATTGGAAGCTACTCGGATTTGAACTAGACACTCAAAACGACCCTTTAAAATCACAGTTTTGAACTTGGGTGTGGGCTGAAACGAACCCGAACTATGTCTAACGAGTTTCAAGAAATGGATGTGAGCATTGTGAAGTGTAAGATATACATTCAAGAAGTGTTTGACAAGTGTTTCAATTTAAAACATATATCATATAATTGAGCACATGTCTGAATAAATGTATGCATATATCCAAGGAATGTCCATGAAGTTTGGGTTCCGATAAGTGTCGGGTACGGGTACAGTTTCATGATAGAAGTACCTGGGTAACATAGAGTGTGGCTATGTCTGCGTGTGTGTACACACGCACATGCACACGAAAAATATGACATCCAAGAGAACACCTTTGAAATGTATAATTTAGATGGAATCAATGTCCTTTTTCATCCATTAATTATCTTGAGCACATACAAATGAATGACCAGTAAATCTAAAAATTAGCAGCATAGCTCTAAATTTCAATAGCTGATCCCAAAAATCTGGGATATTGGCTTTGTTGTTGTTGTTGTTGTTGTTGTTGTCACTGTTGTTGATGAGGGATTCCTGCCCTAAATTTAGGAAAATATCTTGAAGTCTAATCTGATTACCTAATAAAGCTTATCGCATCATCTCTCAACATATGTTATTAGCAAAAGGTCCTATTTACATTGTGAGAACAAAGCAACTTGTGATATCTTGCTGTGCCTCCCTATTCCCGAATCCCAACGCTTAGATGCTTATTAATTAAACCATTGTTTAGTGTTTTACGTAATGTGTTCATTGTGTTATAATTTTATTTTTCTTACTGATGTTTTCCTTATATCTTTGCCTGCTCTTTTTTGTCTCTTTCCATGCTTAAATAGTTTGAGTTCATATAATTTGCAGAATTCCTTGGAGTTCTAAGTCTGCCCATGCGGATGGCGGTATGCTGGAGGATGAATGGTGGTCATTGTATGATAAAACATGGGTTCTTATCACTGAAATGAGTGGAAAAGGCCCAGGCAAGGTATTACCTAAAAGTTCGACTGCACCATCTCTTAGCCAAAGAGCTCGTGGTTTGGTAGAATCGTTGAATATTCCTGCCGCTGAAATGGCTGCTGTGGTTGTAGCTGGAGGAATAGGCATAGGCAGTGCATTAAGTGGGAAGACGAATAAATCTATTGATAAAGCTATGTTGTTAAGAGGAGAGAAGTTCCCCCGAATTGTATTCCATCTTGTACTTCTCTACCTCCGCAAAGCTGGTTTGGAAAAGGCATCAAGATGTGTCCAACAGTTCATTTTGCTTCTCCCTTCTCTTCTTACTGCTGATGATGATCAAAGCAAGAACAGGCTGCAGTATTTTATTTGGTAGTGTTTATTAATCTCAATTTCAAGATATTTCCTCAAAGTTGGAACAGATTATTTTCTAAGTGGGAAGATCTTACTTATGTGAAATCTTCTGTTTGTTTCATGATGGACAGGTTTTTACTAACAGTGAGATCACAGTATGGAATGCTTGATGATGGTGCTCGTTTTCATGTTATATCTCACCTGATCCTTGAAACATTGAACTTTGGAAAGTCTATGCTTGTCAGTAGTATCTTGGGTAGGGAAGAGTCATTTGAAGTCAGCAGCAATGCGATGGATGCAGGATCCATTTTTAATCTAATCCAGAAGGATCGGGTTCTTGCTGCAGTGAGTCTTAAGTTTTCGAGCTCCATAAATCTGATCAACTATTTATATTAACATTTCCTGCTATCTAAATGGAGTCTAAGATAAGCCACTGAAACTTGCCTTCCTTTTTGCATGAAAAATCCTAAATTTCCTTAATTAACCAGTATTTATCGGTTATTATTCTTTTCAAATTTGAAAACCAAGGTTGCAAGAAAGCAGGCCATCTGTTGTATCTTGTTGCACAGTTATACGGAACTAATTCTGCTTCATAGCTACTCCTGTTGTATGATTTCTCACTTGGATCAATTTTTTACATTATCTGTTTAAATGCTTTGCATTGATGTCAGGTTGTTGATGAAGCAAAATACGTGAAGGCTACAAAAGCTGACCGCTTAAAGCAAACACAGGATCTTCATGTTAAATTGGAGGAATATTCTTCTTTAGAGCTTAATCACTGGAAGGCCTTTGAAGAAGAGACTCAGTGTAGCATTAATGCGGTTCTTTTATCAGATGACAATAGAAGAACTGCTTTTCAGCTTGCCTATGATGAGGACCAACAGATGATTGCTGTAAGATGGAGCTGTCTTGATTTGGCTTTCTGCATTTACTTTGTTATATAATTCTTTCACACTGGTTGGCATGGATATAAGATTAACAGTTGTGTATGGCTTCTCACCAGGAGAAATGGATTCATATCTTCCGTGCTTTAGTTGATGAGAGAGGTCCATGGTCTGCTAATCCTTTCCCAAATAGCATAAAGACACACTGGAAACTTGATAAGACGGAAGATTCTTGGCGGCGTAGAATAAAACTAAAGCGTAACTATAAATTTGATGAAAGGCTTTGTCACCCCCCAGTGAACAAGTCATCCAGTGAAACCAGCCATATGGCTAGTGCAAGCCATATGGGTACTGGGGGCAGTGTTCCTGAGCAAATGAAACATTTTCTTTTGAAAGGAGTGCGTGGAATACTCGAAGAAATGAGCTCAGAAATTGGTGAAGATGCTAGTGACTTAACTCCAGAAACTGAATCTATCCTTAGTGATTCTTCTGAGAGCCAGAATTCCAACCACATAAAAGACAGCCTTGATCACTTGGAAACTGTTCAGGACAGGAATGAGATTCCCTCTAGTAGTATAGAGGGTGAAACAAGCGAGGTATGCAATACTTAATATGGTGCATAATGTTGTCATATCTGATTATAATTAAATATAATTTTTATGTTTCAGGTTCACTTGTCACGTCCTTGTGTGCTTGTGAATCCAAAGCGGAAGTTGGCAGGTCATTTAACTGTCAAGAAGAATGTTATACACTTCTTTGGTGAGTTTTTAGTAGAAGGTACAGGAGGATCGTCTGTATTTACTAACTTTCAAGATACAAACTGCTCTGATGCTAAAAAATTGGATCAAGTGGGTGTGACACAAAAGCAAATCTCCCATAAAGGGCAATTAAATATTGATCCCACTCAAGGGAGAGCCAATCTTGCTGATAACATAGACACAGAAGCTTTAGGACATAATCAAACTAAATATAAACGCCACAGGTGGTGGGATATCTCCAAGGTACCTATGCTTGAAACTTCAATTCAATAGAAGTTGTTTCTTAAAATATTATAGTTTGATCTATTTCCCTACTTTTGGCAGATAAAAGCAGTTCATTGGACTCGATATCTGTTACAATATACAGCCATCGAGGTCTTCTTTAGTAATTCAGTTGCACCTGTTTTTCTGAACTTTTCTTCCCCGGGAGATGCTAAACATGTAGGGACACTGCTGGTATCTTTAAGGAACGAGCTTTTATTCCCAAAAGGAAGCTACAGAGATAGAAATGAAATTATTTCTTTCATTGATAGACGTAAAGCAGTTGAGATGGCAGAAATTTTCAGAGAGAGTTGGAGAAGAAGAGAAATCACAAACTTTGAATATTTAATGGTTCTCAATACGCTTGCAGGAAGATCCTATAATGATTTGACACAGTATCCCGTATTTCCTTGGGTGTTGGCCGATTATTCATCAGAGAAACTTGATTTCAACAAGTCATCTACTTTCAGAGACCTTTCAAAACCAGTTGGTGCTTTGGACCCGAAACGTTTTGAGGTAATTCTCTGTTCATAGTTGATTCTTCTGTTTATTTTGAGCAGATATCCATGGTAGTTTCTTTAGGCATGTTATCTGACATAAGTTTTGTTCTTTTTGCAGGTGTTTGAGGATAGATATCGTAACTTTTGTGATCCTGATATTCCTAGGTAATCATAGTATCTGTTTAGCACCTTGGTTATGCCATACTTGGATTTATTTATTTATTTATTTTTATTTTTTATTTTTATTTTTTTGTTGGGTTCTTAGGTTTATATGATGTTTCAAAGATGGATTAACTCTGATATAGAGATTTATCTTCTTCACTCTTCTTCTAAACTCTTTTGAGTTCAAGGATAAGTTTAGGGGTTCTTTGAGTAAGCTTAAAAGTCATTACTAGATAGGATTCTCTAGCTGTTTACTCAACAGCTAGTTTTTATGACAGGTCGTTTTCTTGTCCATAGTTTCTTGGGCCACCTTGGCACCAAAAACTAGAGTCTGATCAGATGGACAGTGGATTGTCAAATTTCATTTGTCCCAATCCTTTATGTACCAGTCTATTAGAATTTTGTTCGATGTCCTGCGCTTTTGAGGGCTAAAAGCTTAAATGATGATGATGACTTTCTCATGACTGTTCATATAAATTCTAATGGCTTTGGTTCCTCTGAATCTTGCAGCTTTTATTATGGATCTCACTACTCTAGCATGGGGATCGTGCTCTTTTACCTGCTTAGGTTAGAGCCTTTTACGGCTTTGCACCGTAACTTGCAGGTATTAAGATTGAATTTCTTTAATTCAACTAAATTTGACATAATATATTTTAATTCTGTGTTTTAGAGATATATTCTGAACCTTATTTCAGTATATTCTATTCACCATATGTCGCCCTTCTTGGCCAGGGTGGAAAGTTTGACCATGCAGACCGCCTTTTTCAAAGCATTGAAGGCACATACCGCAACTGCCTCTCTAACACCAGTGATGTGAAGGAGCTCATTCCAGAGTTCTTTTACATGCCTGAATTTCTTGTGAACTCTAATTCTTATCACTTTGGAGTGAAACAGGATGGTGAACCATTAGGTGATATTGCTCTCCCACCATGGGCAAAGGTATATGAGCTTGTTATTTAAATGGCAAGTTGCACTGTCGCAAATATTACATGTTTCATCTTTGTTTTATAGTAGAATGTTTGTCGACCAAACTGGGATGCCGTGGAAAATATGGCACATTTCTTACGTTGATTCTAGTGATACTCACTTTGTCCAGAAGCTCAAGCTAATGAATTCTGTGTCAACAATGTGTATGATGCACTCTTAATACACCTCACGGGGCTCTCAGCAAAGTGGAGGGCCTCTAGCCAAACTATGACTCGTGGTATTTAAAATGTTCAGATACAGGTTTCGGGATTTAACCCAAGACCTCTGTCAATGATATTCTCTTGAACCTTGTCAGGTTAAAGATCTCTAATTTGTGACAGCCTAATCAAGCAATGTAATCATGTTTGTGAACCATTTATATATGGCATTATCGGCTTAATCAAGCAGTCTAATCACTGTTTCCTCAATGATGACAATATTAGGTCTTTCCATATTTCGAGTCTAGACAAGCTTGTATCTGAATTTCTGTTCTGTTGGTATAAGTAAATCCCTTTGATGGTTTGCCCTAACAAATACTGAAATTAAAATGTTATGGATAGGGTTCCCCTGAAGAATTTGTTAACAAAAATCGAGAAGCACTGGAGAGTGAATATGTCAGTTCCAATCTCCATAACTGGATAGATTTAGTGTTTGGTTACAAGCAGCGTGGAAAATCAGCAGTAGAGGTATGATTCTATATACACAGTTAATAGTTGTCAGTTGTCATGGGATGTTCAGTTCACTAATCATGAACACTGATATTGCAACAGGCGGCGAACGTATTTTATTACTTGACCTATGAAGGTGCCGTTGACTTGGAGAGTATGGATGATGCATTGCAAAGATCTGCAATTGAGGACCAGATAGCAAATTTTGGGCAGACACCTATTCAGCTTTTCCGTAAAAAACATCCAAGAAAAGGACCTCCAAATCCTCTTGCTCATCCTTTATATTTTGCTCCTGCATCAATCCAGTTGTCTTCTATCACTTGTAACATTTTCAGCCCTCCATCTGCTGTACTATTTGTGGGTGTATTGGACCCAAATATAGTGGTTGTGAACCAAGGTCTTACTATATGTGTGAAATCATGGTTGACTACTCAATTGCAATCTGGTGGAAACTTCACATTTTCAGGATCCCAGGTCTGTTTATGGATCAATAAACTACTCCATCAGTTTTATCTATGATGATTAGTGTTTACATGAATCAGAGAAAGCATTGTTTCTGCTACCACAAGTAATGTTAATATTCAAATGATGTCTGCTATTCTCTTATGTAGTTAACCCATATTTGTTCAGGAACCATTTTTTGGGATAGGTGCCGATGTCCTCAACCCCCGTAAAATTGGTACTTCCTTGGTGGATAGCATTGAGTTTGGAAGGCAGTGTTTGGCAACAATGCAATCTCTTGGTGAAAATTATCTGATCTTGTGTGGCAATTGGGAAAATAGCTTCCAGGTAATATCTCTAATTGATGGACGGGTGGTACAAAGCATTCGGCAGCACAAAGATTTGGTCAGCTGTGTGGCAGGTATTCTTGTTGCTCGGAAACCTATGCTTTCATAATTTCATTTCTATTTAACATAAGCCCAAATGCCCTGCTGGATCTCTGTCCAGACTGAGAGATTTCTATTATTTATAAATAAAAGGCCAAAAGGTAATCTCACTTACTGTTGTCCACGAGAAAGGATGCCCCCTCTACCTTACCATCAGCATCAACTATGATCTCTTAAGAAAGAGCTGCTGGCAAAAGGAATTAACTTTTCCTGCTAGAAACAGCAAATTAAGGAAAGGATCAGCTAGCTCAATGAAAGATGTGATTCATGTATTGATCCAGGATTCCAATCCTATTTGACATGGATCCTCTGCTACCATAGAAAATCTGTCTACTCACCATCAATCAGTTTCTTTGCTTAATAAGTCCTATCTGTGATACCTTTCCCTTCTAGGAGATGCATTTATTATGCATCAAGACTCTTGCATATCTTTGAGGATGAGTTCTCCCATTAGTATTAATTTTTTTGGTTATGGGACTTCTTTTTTTGGGAAGTCCTGGTCACCTGAGTTCACCTTCTCTATTGTTAGTGTTAATATTTTCATAGTTTGTTTTTAAGGCTTCTCATTCTGAACAAATCTGGTGCACTCGGTTGTTGTTCTTCATTTGAGGTCTCTCTTCCCCTATATACCAACCCCACCCCCAACCGAACAAAAATAAAAGCCCAAAGAACACAAAATTCA
This sequence comes from Asparagus setaceus, assembly GCA_012295165.1. Taxonomy (NCBI): domain Eukaryota; kingdom Viridiplantae; phylum Streptophyta; class Magnoliopsida; order Asparagales; family Asparagaceae; genus Asparagus; species Asparagus setaceus. Next base: position 97,063,752 of record CM022701.1, on the reverse strand, counting down.
CCTTCTATTTGACAGATTTCGTCGTTGGTAAAGTCTTCAAACACAGTTGAAGCAGTCAAAAACTTCTGGAGGTTACTGATGGTGATTTTCACAACTTTGACAATCAAACAAGTGAATCATAATCAGGTTTAGCAACCAAATCAGGTGAGCATAATTCTAATATCTCCATAGGTGGTGTTCATAGAGCTCTGGGAGTGCCTTTCCCTACCATGTGCTAAAGCTTGAAAGAACCCCAACCCCACCACCCCCCCCCCCCCCCCAAAACAAAAAAACCACCACCACCACCAAAGAAACAAAAAAACCCAAAAAAAGAAAAAAAAACATGTGTAGGAGTTTATATCTCTGCTTGAGTTCTTGCACAGCAGTTAGTAGTTGCTATTCCATTTTGAAACTAACAACAACATAAGAGTAAAAAAGTTAAAACCTTATGTGAGCAGAATAGATGAGTACAACTTGTCATTTATTTTCATGATATATTTATTTCCAGGAATTACCATTCTATGACATCATTTCGTTGACTCTATCCCTGTACAAGGGGCATAGTGCATATCATGGTGCTTTGGCCTCATTAGAAATGTTCATTTTGCTTTCTGGTTTGACGTATAATGGTTACCAGCACATACAACTATCACACGAGTAACACAAATTTGACTTGTATAGTGGATCTTTGCCTAATTGAAGTTCATTTATGCTGTAGTCACATCTGATGGAAGTACACTTGCTACTGGAAGCTATGACACGACTGTCATGATATGGAAAACTTACAGGTCACCGGAGAAGAGATCTCGAAATTTACAAGCCGATTTCTTTCGGAAAGATCATATCATTATTGGGAACCCCTTCCATATTCTCTGTGGCCATGATGATGTCATTACATGCTTGTTTATTAGTTTAGAGCTTGACATAGTCATCAGTGGATCAAAAGATGGTACTTGTGTCTTCCATACTCTTAGGGAGGGAAGATACGTAAGATCAATTCAACATCCATCTGGTTCTGCCATATCAAAGCTAGTGGCATCAAAGCACGGGCGCTTGGTGCTTTATGCTGACAGTGACCTCAGTCTCCATATGTATTCTATTAATGGGAAGCACATTGCCTCTTCTGAATCAAATGGCCGCCTCAACTGTATTGAGCTTAGTCCCTGTGGAGATTTTCTAGTTTGTGCTGGTGATCATGGACAAGTAGTCGTTCGTTCGATGCATTCACTTGATGTCCTAAATAGATATGATGGCATTGGAAAGATAATTACGTCATTAGCTGTGACTCCAGAAGAATGCTTCTTGGCAGGGACTAAAGATGGTAATATCTTGATATATTCAATAGAAAATCCTCATGTCCGGAAGAGTAGCCTCCCACGCAACTCAAGGTCAAAAAGTGCTGCAGTGGGATAAACCATTTGAATAGCAGTTTCTTACAGTTCATTAGCAGCATTTTGCTGTGGGTGGCATCACAGGGTATCATTTCTACTTGAGCCACATCTCTTTCAGCCATTGCAAACTTATTTCCAGTTTGCACTTTAAAGCTGTTACTGTGATAATTCTGCATTTGATGCTTTTTGCAACTTCATTTATTGCTTATGGAATGCTAGTGTAGTATCTTTCAGATAAGAAAATTATTATAGTATGTAGCATATCTTGCACCAAAAGCTATTATATTTTAAGGGTGAGAAGTTCATAAGTGGGTGCCTTGTATATGCACAAATAAAAAATGACCTACTAAGCTTGTGTTCATATGATCCTTGCACATCCCCAGGTTATAATTTAATCTGGTGCTTAAGTAAATTAAGAGGAAATTGCATTGCATCTGGTTAACCTCTTGTTATTCAAAAATCTGTATGTTCATGGTCCGAAACGAGGTCACTCATTTGTGATTAGTGAATGATAGCCCTATGTTGAGTCAGAATATAAGATTGAAATAACTCAAGTTAAAGAGAACCCTCACTAAATTTATCCGAGAACTATTGCAGAAAATATTGCATGTTGATTGTATGGTTAAACATAATTACTGCAGACTTGTTTACTTTCTAAGATCTCCTACATGCAATAAAGATCACTTGTAATATTGTTTGGTTCGTTAATGGATAAGACTGCAATTTGTTAGTCTCAGATCACTATCGTGTATAATCAGTGATCTCATAAATATTCTGTTGCGTTATTTCAAAGAAGTCTAAAGATTGCACATCCAAATTTTCAATACCTTTACATAGTTATAATCAAGTAAAACATCCACAACTTCCTGTTGCTTTCAGTTAGGTAAGTTGCTTCTTAAGACTGTACCTTCATCTTTGAGCAAGAATTTGCCACCTAAAATGAGTGACCTGCTCATTGTACCTTTGCACAATAAGAATATTCATGTGAATTAATCACCATGAATTTTACATGATCTACCACCTATTGTTTTGTCTGGGCCACAAAAATGATACTGTTTAGAATTATGAGTTATGTTAACTTTCTTACAATTCCTACTGCAGAAACAATATCTGTCTGATGATTAAATAACTGAACTCTGTCCCCCATTCGACATCATGCCTCTAGGTTGAAAAAGAACTCGGTGTCTTTGGTGGCTATTAGGAATCATATTATCTCACTATGTTTTTCCTGATGGAGCTCTGTCGGTGAGTCCTATGCTTTGCTTGCACAACCATTGGCCATAGACTGAGAACAAATGGCAAAAATAAGAATAATAGAAACAAATGAAACTGTCTCCAATTACATTTCAATTTTCTCCACGTGATGTTCACCTGGAGAAATATCGTAAGTGGGCACCTAATAAGACAATGGAAAATGTGTGATGATTTCCCTGCTATTTCACTTTCTTTTGTTTTGCTTAATCCTTTGTATTCAATTGGAGTGATTGTATGGTCACAGTACATAACTCTACTGAATATCACAAGCATAATGTAAATGTTTTATTTCTGCATCAACTATTAAATCCATAAATACCTTAGTTTCTTACAGCTTCAGATAATTTTATCAAATTCTATTAGTGTATGACATGTTTCCCTTTTTCCCCTTCTTAGATGGTGAAAATGTATGAATTTGTCACTGTGCAGAACTAGAGTAACTAGCCAAGTGTGGTGCTGACGTCTGTGGACTTCTCCATATGCACTGTTCGGTGTTGCTAAGAAGAAATTTAGATTGCCCTGCAAGTGCATTGGCCAAAAAGAGCATCTTATGAACAGGAGGAAGAGTAGAAGAGGGAGGGATGGGGGGGGGATGGGGCTCTTCATTGGTGATTTTTGTGTGGGAACATTGCTTATTTTTCTCTTTGTAACATATAATTGAGAATTAATTTACACGAGAATAGAGATCAGTCAATAGCAATCGACACGAGCTACCAACCTCTTCCAGGACACCTGACTATATTCTTTGGAGTGCAAGTGAGAAATACATACAAAGTGTATTGCTTATATGTACAGATGTATCCTCTATTTATGTACTTGTATTTATTTGGAGCTTAATTAACACAGATGATATCCGCATATTGTAAGTATGAACTCTTTTCACCTAAGTTCCGGTGTTCTAACTAATACTAGCTGAAACTTTGTAATGTGCGAGAGCCCCGGTGTAAAATAAGATCTGTTGCCTTATTTGTGTTTCATATCCATAATAAACTGTTGCTGTTGGCTTCAATGATTCAAACTTTCGTAGCTTTGAACTGTTAAGAGTTCCCCATCACTTTTAATCAGGTAGTGAAATGGTTGAAGTCTGCGATAAGCTTCAGCTGAAGTTTCAGGGTTTGGATGAGCATGGTATCTATGAAAAAGTATTGCATGGATTGTCAAAGATTTACGCAAAACTTACGGACTGTAATATTACTCAAGTCCTTGCAAATGACAACTGATTTAGCTTGAATCTTTGACGATACAGCCCTAAAAGTATTGCAAATGTACATCCATTCTGTTAGATGAAACATCACATAACCATCAGTTCATAGATTATAGAAACCAATGGAATTGTATGAGCGTACGGTTCTTGCAACTTTTTGGCTCGTTTAAAAAGAAGGCTAAATAGCACTTAAATACCTTATAGTTTCACTCTCTTTGCACTTACACACCCTAACTTGTTTTTCGAAGCACTAAAAAATCCTAATAAGTAGTGTAATCTTCGCACTTTGATACCCTCTATTGTGCATACACAAAAATTTTACCGGAATATTCCCATATTGCATGGATTCAGATCCTCTCAACTACAAAAAAAAAATAGTGGAGAGACCACTACTCTCATCATAAATCATTGATTTATGTAGTTAATTGTTGCGATTTGACTTTGAGTGCAAATTAGGAAACAAGTGCAATTCATAGGGGTATAGTGAGCGTTACTTTTAGAATAAATTACAATTGTCCACTAGGCAAATCAATGATTGTGATTAAAAAAGTGGAAAAACCACTACATTTTTGTAGTGGAGAGTATCAAAATTCCATGTTAATTGATTCTGATGAAAATATCTGGGTGAAAATTTTTACTTTCTTTTAATATCAAATATTACTTACTCAAATTTTCATATATGCATCACAAATGCTATTTGCATGCATTTACAATGTAAAATAATGCATAATATATCAACAATATTCTTTTTGGGACTTAACTACCAACAATTTTTCAACGATTCAAAAGGTTCTTATTTACTCTCATCTAGTTCTACGTTGAGAAGTAGAATAATTTTGAGGGAGGAGAACTCGTGTTTTTCTATATAGGTAGAAAAATTAGTAGGATAATTTTAAAAATTATCTGAGTTCTTGTTCTAGTAAAATTCTACTTGACTAACACCTTAAAAAATTATCCCAATTCTAATTCTAATTGGCTAACACCATAAAAAGTTATCCCAACCCACCCAAAAAAAGATAGAAAGAAAAGAAAAAGGTTCTTTACCCGATCCGACCCGACCCGTTTACCGCTCTCGCCTCTCGTGAGAGAAAACACTGGAGCCAGATCTTGCGTCTCCCAAAGCGACGATCAAAAGCCATGAGAGCTCTCAAATTAGGGTTTCTATTGTCCTCTCTCTTTCTACTGACGACGCCTACGTCGTCGGAATCCTCCGCCGCCGCCGGCGGAGGTGGAGGCGGAAGGGGCCGCTCGCTGCTGGGATTCACGGAGACGAAGGGGAACGCCTCTTTCCAGTGCTCGCCCTCCGGCCCTTGCCTCCCTTGCGCCTACTCCGAAAAGGTTATTCTTTCATCTCGTTAGAGATGGATCTTCAATTTTCTGAATGAGAATCGAATTTTAAGATTTTTTTTTATTTTTTATTTTTTTAATAGGTCTTTATATTTGGATAACAATATTGAGCTTATGGACTTAGAATAATTGAGTGCTATGTCCCGTTTCGTATAGAAATTTCATAAGAAATGAATGTTTATCCTGTGAGAGGCTTCATTTATGGATTTAGATATGTGAATCATTTTAATTTCCGGCCTTCTGACCTATGCTGATACCAATATTGAGAACAATAGAGATAAATAGAAAGGCGTGCAACCACGCACGCATCGCCGTAGTAGGAGCAGATATTGGCTTTTCAAAGTTGCAAGGGATGCAAGAGGTGGAGTTTCTCTCAAACTCTAATCTCAAAGCATTCAAAAGAAATTCACGGAAGAGAAGAGCATAATCTGATCCGACTCTGAAACTACACTGGAGACTATATTGTTGCTGAATTCCTTGAGAAGTATACGCTCATTTGCGCTTCTATATAGGGATTTTTATCAAATCGGGTAAAGGTGCTTGAATAATGAGACGTAACTAGTGAGAAAAGCTAAAAACCGGTTCCTTCCTTCTGACAAGGATGTGATTTCTTCGGGTTAGAATATGTGTTCATGATGCTACATCTTGAAATTTTTGGAGCAATAGTTAGGTGCGTACCGATATGCACCTGATTGTTTAAATATGGCATCTCTTTCATGCGTTGCAACAATAGGAGGGGAAGTTAGGGTGAGAAAATAATTAAATGAACTCTAAAAGGCTATGTTACCTGTGTACTTCTAATCTGAAGTCGTACCCAACACACGTACCCATACCCGTGCCCAAACTCCTTGGAGTCTTCTTACATATATGCATACATTTATTTGGGCATGTATTCAATTATATAATACATGGGCCAATATAAAACACTTGTCAATTGTCATACATTTTTTGTGCATATATCTACACTTCAAATCCACTTCTTGAAACTCATTGGACATAGGTCAGGTTCCGAATTATAGTTTTGAAGGGTCGTTTGGATGTCTAGTTCAAAAACTAGTGACTTTCCAGTTTATAATCCCCATAATAAAAGAAACATAAAAATGTTATAGGAATTTTAATTCTCATCCTTGTTCTCATATAAATTATTAATTCCAATATATAATATGTGTGTATATAAATATTTATATAGCCGTGTACCCTACCTTTTAGAAATTTGCCGTGTCACGTACCGGTACCCGTACCCATGCAACATAGCTAAGAGATTACAGTTTTAATGGCGTGCATCAAGTGAAGTTATATTGAGAATCATTATTGCTCTATCTTGCAAATTTGGACTCTCACAGATTGCTGAATGGATGAATGTATAGTAACATGCAGGAATGGCACTCAAGTGACCATTTTGGCAGTTAACAAGTCCTTAAATTTGCATCAAATGAAGTTCAAGCTTAGAGCATCATGCTTTATCTTTTAGTGTATACTTACAACAACCTCACAGGTCTTTGGGCTATATTAATTTTATTGATTAGATGAGTTTGGATTCACTGTAGAATGATGAGAAGTACCGCTGCAGCGAAACTGGATATCGTGTGCCTTTAAAGTGTGTAGAAATTCAAGAAAGTTCAAAGGAAGAGACTGATGATAAGAAACAACGGAGGCTTTACTCTAACCGAGGCCTTGAGGCAAATGCAGCAGTTCACAACCAATTGATGAAAGCTGTAAAAAATCTTAAATGGAGAAGATTATTGGATGATTCATCAACATCGGAAGGTGGGAAGCAGAGCTATATTACTTTTAGGAGCTGTGTTCCAGTGGATGGCGAAGAAAAGTTGTCTGTTATTGGTTTTGAGGTATGGATTTTAAGTATGGAAACCTGCTTTTTCCGATCAGTATTTATTTACCTGCCTTTCATTGTTCAGTGTTGCATGGTTTTCAATTTATGACCCTATTATTCAGTCTAGAGTTCGGCACTGCTGCATATATATTCAATTTATATTTTATTGTTCTATGGACATAACAGTGATGGTTTTCCATAGTTTACAAAGTTATCCCTACATAAAAGCTGTGATTAAACATATTCTCACATATACACCATTTACTTTCAAATAATAAATTTTCAATAATATGAATGAAAGAGGTTGACAAAAGACATATGACGAAGAATATGCAATCGAAAATGGTTATTCAGTGGTATAAGAAAATATGATAGTAAGCACAAATAGGGCTTAACGAAGTTAGGAGCTTGAACAGTAGTAATTTAACTCTGCTACGCATAAATGTCAGTATTACATTGGATGTGCTCATGTCCATGAGCTCCAAACTTTGAGTTCTATAACCTACCTTCAACTTTCAGCCCTCATTTTCATATCATATGTTTCTAGCGATTGCAACGTTTGCCATACGAGTCTTTCGCTTAGTAATACTCTGACACAAAGCCTGCATTTCCTTCTTTTTTTCATTTCAACAGATGATTATGTTTGGTCTGCTACTTATCAGCGGTCCAGTTGTTTATATGAGGAAAAGACATACTACTTTTGTAATGCCTGGAGCTGTGAGGATCCCATCAAACCCTCCAAGGTTCTAGCATGTATAAATGTCACGATTGGAGTAAAAGGATCCTTTGATCAGAATGAAGTACATGTAGCTTTGTTGTTTTTTCTCCTCGGCCGGTTATGAGTTGTACTATGTTTTACCCATGAATGTATAATTTGCACATCACGTTTGTAATTCTTTGAATAGTTTCATAGATAATGTAGTTCAAATCTGTACTTTTTCCCCCTCACTTCTTTGTAATTATGCTTCTCTTTACCAGAAATTGATTGAAGAGATTGATGGTGTTGCTCATTTCATGCTAATGAAGTTGGCATCAAATATAGAGTATTTTCTTTGACATTTCAACATTGTTTCTACACTTCATAAAATCATTTATATTTTGAGTGATGCCCATAAGCAATTAGTAACAAAACAATAAAGACCTCCCTGTTTATTATCTAGAATAATATGGATATTTAACGCAACTCATTCACAAAGTTTGACTAATCTGTTATCAAAAGGGAAAAATAAGAAAAGTTTGACTAATCTCAGGATTATCCAAACTAGACCAAAACCAACCCATTTGACTCCCAAATCATCTCATTGTCAATCCCACTGTTTCCTTTGTAATACAGGATAAGGATTTTGCCTTCTAGAGGAACAAATAATTGAGCAAGTCCATGTCCTAAATTGACGCTTGCTTCCCCATCTCCAATTGAAAGCAACAATTTTGAGAGTGAAATTTTATAGATGACCACATCAATTAGCAATAGTCAGAGTTTAATTAGCCCCAAAATGAACAATAGTCAGAGTTATAGGTGTATGTAATTGCTACTTGATCTTGATATAGTACCCACCCACCCCACCCCCTCTCACGGGAAAAAGAACTTAATGAAGGCTTTGATAGTTGAGATTGGTCAAAGTAGCTTGACTTTTAGCTCTATGGATTTTTCTCCATACTCTTCTACAAACTATCATATACTTTGAATTAATTTCTAAAGATCCATCATACTTTTTTCATTCACTTAATTACCATATATTAATTTTAGTAAAAAACGTTTATTTAAAAAAAAGAACTACGATGAGTTGTACAGTTATACAAACAAAGAATTCATGAAATTTTTTAATAACAAGTAAAAATTCATAGTAATTTCTTAAATTTTAGTCATTTTCACCCTTTTTCTGCATACATCAAACTTAAGCCAATGTAGGTGTCCAACAAAGTTAGGAGTACCAAACCCTAATTTGACTTTGTGGGACCCTACTCCCAAGAAAGTGAAGCAGAACTGCCAACTCCCTTTGGGCACATTCATATTGGCCATTAGTATTAGAATATACAGTTATAACTGCTAATTGAGATGACATAAGCTAAGATCATAAGATTAAGATGCATAACATATCATATTTTAAGTGTAAGAGATTCAGTTAAAAGTCTACCAACTGAATCTAGCAGGAGTTGGTTCACCCACTTCAATGTTTCCTAAGTGTGAGAAATTTTTGCTTAGAAAAGTTTTCAGAAAGAAAATTCTCAAGTTTGATAATGATGTTTAGATATTTAGAGTTAAGTGAAAGATAAAATATACACAAAGAAACAAGGAAAAGAAGTCATTAGTCACTCTATAGAGCTTAAGTGGACAATGATGTGTACTTATTACACTTCAGTGAACTACTAATGACCAGGTTAGAATATAAAAGTACATCAATATTTTATAATGTAATAAAGATTCAAGATGATGTCAAAGATATTCAGATTCAAATTCAATGCATGGTGTTTCTAGAATGAATTTAAATAATAAAAAAAAGTATCTGAAGGTGTAGTATGCAAGGGAGGACTAAAACACAACAGAACCTTTGTTTCAAAATTTGGCAATAGGTTACATGAATTTTGTTCTTCCGTTCAGTTCTATATAGGGTCATCTCCTCTGTTGAGTTAATAATTATCGCATTCTTCTAAAGATATTTGGATATAAGCGGCAATGACCTTAAACTCACGATTTTCGTTCTGAAGAGTGTGAAATCTCGCATATTTACTGATTTTCTTGCCACAAAATTGCAATTTTGGGTGCAAACAACCAAGGGACAGAATACTTCTATTTTGGCAGGAATAATGGTGCTGAAGAAAAGAACTTATCACAGAAGATTCATTAAAAATAAAAGAAAGTTGGAGTATTTTTATTTTTTTTTTTTGAAAGGGTTTTAGAGTTTAAGGATTTCTTAAAGCAACAAACAAAAAGAGGTTTCAGGCAATTAACTTTCTCTTTCATGAATGAGATATCATGCTAACATATATTAAATGCAAATTGAAGCCATATCTTCCTGATTGAGTACTCACAAAGATCATCTTTCTAGTGGGTTTAAACTTATCACAGAAGATTCATACAAAAATAACAGAAAGTTGGAGATTTTTTTGAAACGCATAAAAGAGTTTAAAGATTTCTTCCAGCAACAAACTAAAAGAGGTTTCAGGTAATTAACTCTCTTTCATGAACGAAACATTATGTTAACATACATTAAACGCAAATTGAGGCCATATCTCCTAATTGAGTACTCACAATGTGATCTTTCTTGTGGGTTTATACTAATAATTTTAGATTTCTAAGTATCCCAATATGTTCTTAGCGGCCCCCAACAAATGATATAAATACTACTGTTGCTTTAGCTTTACTCACGTCAGTGGCATATTTTTATGCGGGTCTTAGCAAAAAAGGATTGGGTTATTTTGCCCCGCCCTTTCGTGGGTCCTAATAACGTTGTCTCTCATCGTGTAGGAACTAGTTTGGAGCATGTCTTTACTAGACCAATAATTATTTCAGGAGATTCAGCTGGAAAACTGCAAAAGTTTAGTAAAACTGTAATTTGTATAATACAGCTATATCCTTAATTGCTATTTTTATAATATCTTTGAAGAATAATATAACTATATTATTCTGTCCTATACTACTTCCACATTACAAGAGAACACATTACAAGAGAGAAGCGTGAGCTCCCTTGATGAGTCATCAATTTTGGATTTTTTTTTTTTTTTTTGAAAAGAATAGACATTATATTTTTCTCTCTTGTAGTCTCTTCGATCTAAAGCTATTAACCTTTTGCATGGCTTTTGACACCTGTGCAAACTTGATATTAATGACTAGATTCGTTCTCTATCCCTTGGAAACTTAGCATAATTTCATGAAAACTACACCCATCCCACCGATGTTTCGGCAGATTAAAAGGATTTTAGTAGTATTTGGATCATCTAGAAGTGGAGAGTTCACTTTTTCAATTAAAAGAGTATTATTTTGAATGAGAAATTAGAACAAAAGTAATTACCTGGAATATCTAAAAGCTATAGATCTTCGTGGCTAGGATGGGCAGTGGATAGTACACTTCTTCAATTAAAATAGTTTATTTATTTAGTAGATGATTGTGATTTGTTTTTAGTGAGAATTAAGAAACGCAATTTACTAAGGTGCAGCGATTGATAGATAGATAAAAGGCTAAAATGCACTTAAATGCCTTATAGTTTCACCAACATTGCACTTAAGTGACCTCTGTTTTAAAACTGAGCAAATAAATACCCCATAGTATTTAAATGTTGCAGATTAATGCCCCAAAGTTTTAAAATGTTACACTTTGGTGCCCTTTTATTTACTTAATGTTGCATGTTGATGCTCTCTTGTTTATCCAATATTGCATATGAATACCTTCAGTTTGTAAATAACCTCACTTTAATACCCTAAAGTTTCGAAAAGTTACACTTTAGTACCATGCGTTATATGATATTCTTGAATACGTAGAGAAATGTTAACATCGTCTAGATTTTTTTTTAACTTCGGGACATTGATCTGCAACATTTAAATACTTTGAGGTATTTATTTGCTCGGTTTTAAAATTGGGATCACTTAAATGCAATGTTGGTGAAACTATAGGGCATTTAAGTGCAATTTAGCCTAGATAAAAAGCGTATCATGTGAAAACTATTATGCTCAGAATTCAGAAAAAACTCTCTCTCTCTCTCGTGAAAAAATTGAAAATGATGCAGTTTTAGAGAGACTTTTTTTTTTTTTGAGGTAAACAGTTTTAGAGAGACTTTGGTTGTTTGATTGACCAATTTCAAGAATTAGGATTCAAATTTCAAAGGCCTGACCAAATCCTTAATTTGGGAGGCTTTGATATTTATGAAGATTCAATAAGTCAGTGTATATCCACAAAAGGGCAATCTACGTGGATAATGATTTAGAGGGACACTTTTAGATTGCTTGTTTAATGACAAGAGAGATACCACAAAATGCTTAGCCAAAGTTAACAAATTGGAGTTGGTTCATGAAAATGAAACTACTTTGTTTTGATTGCATCCTGTTTTTATAGTAATGTTTCAATTTTTTTTTTTTTTTGTCAGGTAGGTTTACATTATCATCTAATTTGGTTAATAAACATGTTGATTGATTGATTTAAATAGTGGCCAGTAGTTAGAGCCAGTCTGGTATCGCGGAAGTTTATAATAAGTTATTTATAAAAGTAGCTATAGAAGTAACTTATATAAGCTACAAAAAATAGCCGGTAATCAAATATCAAAAACTGGTTAAAAACAGTTAAGGTATTTAGTAGAACCGTGCTTAATGATCATTGTTACAAAATAAAAGGTATATATGGTATATAAACTAAAGAAACAGAAGCTAACTTTTAAAAACATCCCCAAGTTGCTTCTAAAAATACTCCACACCCCCCCCCCCCACCTAAAGGTATTTATGGCATTTAATCTCTTATCTTAATTCCAAAGAAAGCCTTTAAAATAATAAGATGGAGAATTCTCACTTTGTATGATCTTCATAAAAATATCTTTTCCTTTATTTTCTATACTTTTCCAAATAATTTACTATACTTCCGCAAATACAGTTATTCACATTTTACCAAATATAAATGATAATCATTCATTAACTGTAAACGAGAATTAAATGATGGATGGCTTGTGTGATTAAAAAAATAAGAAGAAGAAGAAAATAAAACGAGAGGCACCAATAACGGTTTCCATTAATGCTTCTTTCCTTTTCTCTATTTTAATTTTGAGTAATGCTAGGAGGACCCAAAAAAATGGGACAGGTCCATAGGACCACACACGTGGCGTGCTTACATGTCAATTCCAATTGGCTGTCATTAATGCTAATTAACACCCTATTAAGGGCAATTTTGTCATAAATTTCTCGTTTGTTTTTAATTTTTTCTGCTAAAACGTGTTAGCTTTTGCTTGCACGTATAAGACCATTTATAGCTCATTCATGGTTTTCAAATTAATGCTTTGAGGTACAAAAAGTCGTTTTCCTTGGGTTTCTATTTGTAACAGAAAGTTTTCATTTGTTTATCATGCTCATGGGTAGGGGTGGAAACGAACCGAATCGAATCGAATACCATGGTATTCATATTCGTATTCGGTTAATTTTCACTAATTCGAAGTCGAACTCGAATTTGTGTCGAATAGGGAAAAGATGTTCAAAATTGGTTCGTTAATTAGACGAATATTTGTCAAATGTTCACGAATATCCCAATAGCACACTTGTAAGTCAAAAAATTCTCAACCATGAGGCGTTAACTTCAAACTCTATGTTTGAAGTCTTTTCTTATTTATTTTCTATAATATTTTACTTAATTGTTATTATGATATTTCAATATAAGAATTATTATAGTGTACGCTTATAAATTATTAATATAATACTTATAAATAGCAATATTTATAAAATTATGTGCACGTAATAGATAACACAATATAATAAGCTAGAAGTAGAAAAATATAAACGAATATTTAATAATCAAACGAATCGAATATACCTCTGGTCAAATTCTATTCGTTTATGCACCGAAAACTAAAAAATATTTATTTATTATTAAATGAACTACCGAATCGAATATGATCGAATATCTGGACGAATAATAACCGAATTGTTTATTAATTATTTGGTTCGTTTCCACCCTACTCATGGGCCTTCTTCAAAATCTTGAACTCTAGAGAGTTAACTTATTATTTTATCAGTAAAAAAAGCTACATATTTAGATTATCCAACAAAAAAAAATCCAAATACAACTAAAGATACACATTTTTAAGAAGATTAAATTTGCAGGGTCAGGAGAGATAAGCTAATTTTATTCTAGACGATGATAATTGAGAGTACTTTGTGATTACTTTCACAATTTTTCCTCCGCATAGTTAATTTTTTAGGCAAAAACATTTGAGATTACTCCTTTTAGAATCAATGATAAATTGATTACATTTTATATGAGATTAAAAATGAGGGTTAATTGTTTCTTCCAACAATTTGTTTGTGTCGCTGACATTATCTAGGTTATCAATTATACTTTAGATATATTGATGATACGAGTCATGGAGGTCTTCGTATCTCGTCAAGATTAAAATATACAAGCTTTCTTTTATTCTTTATGTTATGATCTAACAAAATAGTATAAGGAAAGTCTTTAAAAAATAGACATTTCCCTATTAACTATCTAAGCAAAATATCTACCAAATTTCTCCAAATAACTCAACAAAAAAAAAAAACATAAGCATATCTCACTGTATATATCACACGAAATACCAAAGATTTGCGTATCCACTACATAGACATGGGAAAGGTATACAAAACAAAATCCAACATCAAATCCCACAATCCCTCCCCCCTAGTGGGCCCCACATACCATTATGCCTTTTGACCATAAACTACAATTTTGTTTTCTCCTCCCTCCAATTTTATTATATATATATAAGCACACTCATCATCTCATGTCAATTCAAGTCCTGTCCTAAATCAAAGGAGGCTGCTTTTTTACATTCTTACCTCTTTTGAGAATAAACCCAAGCCCAAGAAATGCTCTCCCCCCCTAAAACACTTTGAAAGCAACAAGATAGAAACTTGCAAGTATTCTTTGGTCCTTAACAGCCTCCTTCTTTGAAAAAAAAAAAAAAAAAGAAAAAAACACTGTTGGGCATTAAAAACCAAAGTTTTCCTCTAATGACTTCAGTGGGAGGTATGCTTTGTTTCTATCCTGTGTTTTTCTTTTATTTTTTGTTAAGTAAAAGGGTATTGGAGAAGACCCATGAGTTGGGTTTTGGTTTGTGATGAAGCTGATTGATTATTTTCTTGCATCTCCAGTTGTTAATGGTTCTGAGGAGAGTTCAGATGCTTTGTTGGGTTCTGATGAAGGTAAGCTTTTTAATTTGGGTTTTTTTTTCCCTTCTAGTTTTTGCCTAGTTCATGGGTTTTTTCCTTGATGCATTATTTGGATTTAGAGTGAATATCTTTGCTCTGATTTTTATTATAATTTTGTCATTTTAGTTTTTTGAACTAGAGATCAAAAGTTGAAGCTTTTTTGAAGAAAACATGTGGAGAGAAAAGAACCTAGGATCAAGAGCTAATAAATGAATGTTTTTTATGTTTATTTTCTTGGAGAAAGTAGGAAGCCCAAAGCCACAAGGGGGGAAAACAACTCTGTTCCAACCTCTATATTCAATTATTATCATGTTATTTCTGTTAAAGTTTTTTTCATGATATGTTTAATCCCTGTGGCATCTTATTTAAATAAAAAGGAAAGCAAAGTGGGAACCCAAAAAGTTTCTCAATTCAAAATGAAAAAAAGGTAGATACCAAAACTAACATAGGAGGAAGAGAAGACAAAATTAGTTTTTATTTTTATTTTTATTTTTATGACTTGCTATTATGAAATTCAGTAGTTTTCACTTCAACCCTTTGATTCTTCTATAATGAAATTATAAGTGAAACAAACAGCTTTTTAATGCATTTCTTAACCCATTTCCATTATTCAGGAACAGAAAAAAAGAGCACAAGCTCAAAAGAAGAACTCAATGACACAGACAACACTGATACCTCTGATCAAAACTCTCCTCGAGGAGTTCTAGAGAATACTTCATCGAGTACAGACTCTGACGGTGGAAGCAGCAGCGATCTCGCGTGTTTAGAGAGATCGAGCAGCTCGCATTGGAGGAGTTTAATTGGAGGTTTATTGAGGAAGAAGAAGCCAATGATGAGGTTTTCAACATTTCCTCCAACTTCGGGGAGTTCTAGCTTAGAGAGAATTGGAACTGATGAAAGTGAGAAGATGGAGAGTGGAGAATTTCAAGAAGAGATTTTGAAGGGGAGGCCTTCATGGAGGAGCTTTGATTATCAGGAGCTTGAAGTTGCTACTGATAATTTCAGTCCAGGTATAATAACTAACTTATTAATTGCAGAAAAAAGCAATTTTAAATTCATAATGTACAAAGTTTCCATCCTAAAATCTCTTAAGTAGAAGTGTGGGTTAAATTTTACTTGTACTATTTATGTTTCTAAATTACTCTTTATTATATTTGTATACTCAACAGTTTCTTCTTTTTTTTTTTTTTGGTGGCCGGAACTTTGTATAGGTCCACGATAGACTTGTATACTCAAACATACTTCATTTATTTGTTACTTTCTATCAAAAGTTTCTTTAAACTTTTATCTTGTGTTTTTTCCAATTGTAGGTAAAAGGTTTCCAAAAGGTAGCCTTGTAGATGTATTTTTGCTAACTTAAGTTGCATTTTACTTCGTCCAGAGTCACTTTCCCCTGTCCATTTCGGTTAAAATTATAATGATTCAAGGAAAATCTAAATGACGAGGAAAGATAGATGAATTTTTAACTACAACTCTTTCCAACATAGCTTGGTGTTATTAATAGTTTCTAACTTCATTATTTATTAGAAAGCTCGAGTTTTTTTTAAAAAAAAAATTATCGTCACAATCCTTATTTTCCTAATTAGAAAAGTCGAAGGTGGAAAAGGAAAGAAATTGCTAGGCATCAACAAAATTTCCCCCTTGAATTGAAGCTTGTCCAAAATTTATTCACATGGTGGTAATAATCATCAAAGGCTACAGCTTGTGTTTTGAGGGAAACCATGGATTACATTTGTTCTTTCATCAGTATCTCTTATCTTCATTTGGGTTGTTTTGCTTAATAATCATGTCGAAATCAACATATTTGAATCAATCACAATGATGCCTATATTTGGCAGATAAATTAATTGGAAAAGGAGGACATGCAGAGGTCTACAAAGGCTGCCTTCCCGATGGCCAACTTGTGGCCGTGAAGAGACTGATGAAAAAACAAACTGAGGATGAAAGGATTGGAGATTTCTTATCAGAGCTCGGAATTATTGCTCATGTTAACCACCCAAATGCTGCACAACTTCTAGGGTTTAGTGTGGAAGGAGGATTGCATTTGGTTCTTCGGTACTCTCCACATGGAAGCCTTGCTTCTGTGCTACACGGTATAGTCTTTTGTATCCTACATAATTTCTCTAGAAGCATGATCATAATTTTTTTTTATTGTGTGTGGTGTGTAGATATACCCCTTCTCAGATCATCAACTGTGGAAAAAAGAAATACAACCTGAATCAACAAATCGTCAACTTTGTTGGATGTGGTGTGTGTGTGACACACACACACACGTAAAAACTCTCAGTTATATTAGCACGAAAGGATACCATTTGAAAACCTAGGTAGTTTATGAAAGGGGGTTCAAGTGTCGGTCTCGTATTGATGGTACTATTAAGTGGAGTTGGTACTATTAAGTGGTGTGGAAACATAAATCACCCAAAATGCTAAAATATCTTTCAGAAGTGTGATTTCTCCCTTAATTGATTGTAGCTTACGAAACTTAACAAATCTATCAATAGCTTTATTTTGTCCAAGTTCTTGTGTCAGCCCAATTCTTAATATTTAATGTCATGGAATCTTGATTATATTTTCTGATATTCTCCTAGAAAATATAATAGCTTGGAACCACCAAAACCTATGTAAAATTATAAAAGAAAAAGTATTAACAGCTCTGTGAAGAAACAAGTAAAAAGTGATTATAAATAAGTAGTGTAAAGAAGCAAGAAAAAGAAACATATGGTCCATAACATCGGTACTTTATATTTAAATGTAAACCTAGGTTCATCTGCAACCTTTATTGTGAAAACTGCATCCTAACCTCCTTAACAAATAATGTGTAAAGTTCACCTCAGCCTCTATTTTCCCAAAGTTTTGCTCTCTCTCTCTCTCTCTCTCTCTCTCTCTCTCTCTCTCTCCCCTGAAATTTGGTGGTTATGTGATAAGGGTAGGTTTAAGATTGTGGCATATCATAAACATTCTTTCAATCATCCTCTGTATCCTTCTAGACCTAGATCCTGGTTCATTGCTCATACATCTTTTTAGGATTAATCTTGGCTTCATAAGGTGTTTCAGATATTAATCAACACTTTATTAAACCATTTACTTGATAATTAAACCATATTGTGTGTCTTAGCCAAGTAATGGAGCTAAATTCAGTTCTTTAGGTTCAACGAAGGTCCTCGAGTGGAAGTTCAGGTTCAAGATTGCATTAGGCATCGCTGAAGGGCTACTATATCTTCATGAAACATGCCAAAGGCGCATTATACATAGAGATATTAAGGCATCCAACGTACTTCTCACTGATGACTACCAACCTCAGGTATTACTACTAACTTTGTTCTCTCTTCATTTTACCCCCTCCTTTTGCAATCTCAATGGGCTCTCTTCTACAGATTTCAGACTTCGGGCTTGCAAAATGGCTGCCCGATAAATGGAGTCACCATGTTGTTTTTCCTATTGAAGGCACTTTCGGGTGAGAATTAAATATTTTTCTTCATCTTCGAGTAGTTCTTAAAATCTAGTAAGTTGCTTATGTGCTGAATGATTCAGATACTTGGCACCAGAGTACTTCATGCACGGAATAGTTAATGAGAAGACTGATGTCTTTGCTTATGGAGTTTTGCTTCTTGAGCTCATAACAGGGCGTCGTGCTGTTGATTCATCTAGACAGAGCCTTGTGATTTGGGTATGTTGAAAACTTGTTTGAATTCATCAATCTGATACTACTTAGTAATTAGTATAGAATTAGTCATGGCAACAATATTATACAAGGGTAAGTTAGTTATATTAACCGGTATATTGATAGTTTTGTGGATAAGAACACACCTTTCTAGCAAACTCATATCTCTTCATAGTTCCATGCATCTGTATCTAAAACAAAAGATTGACCTCCACTTTTGCTACAGGCAAAGCCTCTACTAGACTCAAACAATCTGAAACAGCTCATCGACCCATCTCTTGGCGATGCTTATGATCCTGAAGAATTGAAGCGTGCAGTATTGACTGCATCAATGTGCATTCATCATCTGTCTACAGCTCGCCCTACTATGAGTTCGGTATGCAACAGTTTATAATCCCATCATCTTCCTTTATTCAAGAATCATCCAAATGTATTATTTGCAGAAGTATTTTGTGTAGGTTCGACGACTTTTGAGAGGTGAAGAAGGATTAGTCGAGCTAGTGGGAAGAGTATCGAGGTTGAATATGAGAAGACCGCTGATGTTTGATGCTGGTGATTCGGAAGACTATACTTGTTCGACGTATCTCAATGATCTCAACAGGCACAAACAGCTTGCGTTGGAACAGTGAATTCAAATATGAGAGTAAAATATGTTCTATCATTTTGATTGTATATGAGGATCCTTCGTTTGTCCAAATTGTATTGGTGCGACGAAGGATTATGGTCTCATTTCTATTCAGGCGTATTTGGTGAATTGTATCAATGTAATCTTAGCTCATTGCCTGTTTGGACTCGTACAAGTTTCTGCAACTTGGTTAGTAGTGCCGGGAAAAAAGCAGATACAGAATTCACCATCATGTTGAAACTGTTGATTCAAATTTGAAGGTTAAAAATCTGGCTGTGATCTCCTGAGACTAATTTATAGAATATTCATTACCAATTCTAACGAACGAATGAGGTCAAGAAAGTATCCGGTGAACCAAATCTAATGAACATGCAGTGTTTCAGAGAATGAAAATCCTTCGATCAATGCAAAACAATTATTTCGAGGTAATTGTGCTGACCAAGGGTATTCGATAAACCTGGTCCATTGCAAAGTCTTCAAAATTACATCCCCGACCTTTAGAAACATCAGGTACATAGAATCAAATACACTGCACTCTGCACAGAGAGTTAACGAATGCTACAGCTAAACAAGTATAAATATACGAAAGCAGAAAAAAGATAGTTTCAAAGACTACAGGTCTCTAAGAACCCTAACTGATGTGTATTGGCATTTAGGTCCAAGAGCCGTGTGCTGAACTTAAGCCCAGGCAATAGATCGAGCCCAGTACTTCCCTAGACACAACCTAATGTATATTGAGCAAGTCTAGAGGTTAGGAAGAGATTAAAGGAAACATAAGCATAAGAATAGTAAAGAAAACAAACGCCTTCATGGCTCATGTTAGAATAAGAAAGAAAACTACTGCCACAGTGCTTTATTAGAACACAGATAAACGAACATCCAACTCCTTATAGTGAACATTCAACTTACACAGAGTTCACGTATTTTATATCAGAACACACATAAAGTCGAGCTGCAAAATGACTCAGTGAACATTTCTATTTTCCCAATTTTCAATTACATAACAGAACAAAAGAAACATAGAATGCAAACTCGGGATCTTCAGCATGTGGCCTCTGCGACCTCTGGAACGTTAGAAAACAAAAGAACATCAATAACGTATCATAGCTATACTTCATCCAGCAAAATAGAACCATACCAAAATAATATTTGGACTTTGAACATGGAAATACAAGACAAGTGTACGGGAGACATCTAGGGTAGAGTGGCACAGTGAAAACCCTATACTCCACCTTAACGAGCATAAACTAAAGTTTCAATACCATGTGAAATGCAGGATTTAATGCGAGTAAATTATTTTTTGTGAAATATGTCCTCATTTGTTCGAGTAACTAGAATTTAATGACTTGGTGAAACATGAAATGGTTGTCAGATGAGGACACACAAGGTGCATCTCACTCATCAAACTTGGAATTAAGAAATCTAGATGATGAGACAAATATATAATCAAATAGATGGATAATTTACACAGATGGTAACATACTTGTTAACATACACAAGTCTCAAAAACAAAAAAAAACACAAAGTCATCCTTAAAACCTTTTAAGTTTTCAAGAATAATAGACATTAGTTTAGTTTTAATTCATTTTTCATATATCATCACTCATCAGCTCGACATTCATGGATATTATATTGTGTTTTGATGGATGAAACTTATAGCATACATTGTACAAATAGGAACCTACACATGGAAAGGGTATACCAAGTAAAGATGACATCATGACAAATAATAAATTAATTTACACCATGCATTAGCAAGATTGGAAGGAATAGGAAGATAACGACTATTTTGCAAACTAAAGGGTGCTATGGATGATTATACGCAGCGATCACTACCATGAACATCCTAAGAGGACTGATATACCCACATGGTCTGATTTCATTAAGATTCCACCACTTCAATTGCATGTGCTCATAAGTGCAACTAAGTTTTTTTGGAGAAAAAAATGACTCTATAGTAACTCTATATGCTCCAATCAATCAAATGATTTCAAAGCCAGGCATAATATACAGACATGTAGTATAATTAACAAAGAACATTTGCAAAAGCATAAATAGCATGTAGTAATTGCATACCTTTCAGGTCAATCCTCTTCGTTTTAAGAAAATTTGGGCACAAACCAAGAAGGCTGAGGATACCCCTTCGTCCTCATATCCGGCAAGATTGTCTCAATGCTCCCATCTTTCAAGTTATATATGCCAATGTCGAACTTATCTTGACCTGCAATGCCGAACTTATCTCGACCTACACATTGATTGGCAAAGTACGCACAATCCCCCATCATCCACGGGGTATTAGTTAAAGATTTGCACATGGCGCCATTAGCTCCCAAAAATATTCCTTGGTCCCCCAAACTCTTCACCTCCACCAACTTCGAATTCCATTTATCAGTACCAAACTCCACCTTGTGGATCTTCACAACCCATGAATCATGAACTCTATCCATCCTCACCCTCAGCAGATCGCCCGAAGGCGATGAAGTCAGATACATCAAGATATCCCGATTACAAACCTCCAGCATTCTACCGTCCAACTCAACCAATTCTTTCTCATCCATGGCCATTACTGTAGGGTAAGGCTGAGTTGATGTACCCTCCTCAAATTTCAAACCCACGACTCTACCATCATCCATAATCATGAAAATTTCGCCTTTATGGAAAATTACATCCCAGAAACGAAAATCACGCAAGAACTCCACAAATGTCCACTTCTCATCGCCAGGTTTAGCATACGCAACGCCCATCGGTCGTATAGCCAGAGCTAAAAACACGATAGGGTCTCTGCCATCACCCCCACGGTTGGGGTTTGAGGCCAGCAGAGCTCGATTGATGAGATAAGTGGGGATGTCTCGGGCGTAAAACCTGTAAATTTCACCGTCTCCAAGCTTGATCCTGTAGCAAAACTCGCCGCCGCTTTCAGAATCAGGACCGTGGCCCACGTGTTCGAGAGTGCCGATCTTGGGGAGATCGAGGTGTTCCCCTGTGATCGGATTGAGGAGGGAGAGGTCGCCGAGGTCGTCGGAGACGATGAGCCAACCTTCGCCGGATCCGATGCAGTAGCGGTGGGTCGAGGGTTTGGGGGACGGGATGGTGAGGAACTCTCCGTCAAAGAGGCTGAAAAAGTTGAAGCTTGAGAGATTCTCGTTACCCTGCGACTCTGATCCAGCTTGATCTTGGGAGCAGAGGAGCCATGGGGATCGGAGGCGGAGGCGGCGGCGGAGGTCGGCGGTGGCGGAGAGGAAAGGCCGGCAGACGGCGGAGAAGCGAAGGAGGTCGATGACGGTTAGGGTTTCGGCCACCTGGTGGAGGATATCGCCGGGGAGCTGAGACCAGTCGGCCATTTTCGATCAAGAATGGAGGAGCAAAATTAGGGTTTTAGAGCTAGGGTTTCGAAAATTCTGAGCTCAATGTGGTTTCCTTTTTGGGATAAAAGTTTAAGCCCGCTGAGATGCAATTAGGGCCCCAACCCTTCAATATTTCGATACTAAACCCCCAAATCTTTGAAATTGATCTCTTGCTTACAATCTTCAATATTTCGATGTTGGCCTAACAAATCTTTAAAATGGACCTTAGGCCCCCTAAATCATATTACTATGTTTTAATAAGCCCCCGCCGCCCTCCAAAGTTAAAATCTAGTTAAAATGAGGAGAATATTTTGTTTACTTTAACTTTTTCATTAATTTGCCAGTAGTACCAGTCTCATACAAATTCAATCTCATTAATCATTTTAACTTATGCTTGGTAAGTTCTTCAAATCCGTTTAATAAAATTCTAACCCAAAGTCATTTTCCACTTCATTTTCTCCAACGTTTTCTCCCATGTTTAATATAATCTGGATGTTTGGTATAGTTACAGTGTGTGATATTCATATTATATCATCAAGATATTATGGTGATGCATTTGAAACTAGTGATAGCATTTAAAGTCGCTTGCCATTTGCTTGCCATTCTTTGTGATTCAAAGAGAGCTTTTTTAATAAAAGAAAAAGTATTAATAGCTCTGGCATTAAACAAGGAAAAAAGTGATTTTAAATAAGCGGAGTAAAGAACAAGAAAAAGAAACATAGCGTTTTTGAGAGCTCAATGCTTTTCGTTTTTGGGCTAATAGTTTAGGCTTGAGGGTTAAAAGTTGAGCCTGTTATTTATTTATATATTTAACTATTTTACTCCTTTTTTTTTTTTTTTTTTTTTTTTTTTTTGGGTTTTGTTTTGCCCCCTTTATCATCTAGATATCAAGAAGAGCTGAGTTTTCATTGGGAATTAGATCATGCAGCAACAATAAAAACAATATAGTGATTATCTCAAATGTTTAGAGTAAGCTGCATTAAACCGATTATTCTTATTTGGTTTTGCTCTTTACCTTTTCTATTGATCTAATCACTATCATATTCTTCTTAATTATCTTCACTAGAGTTCTTTTAGTCTTAACTCTAGTCCTCCTGACTTCATTGCTTATAATCCTTATCTCCTAATTAGCATATCAGTGGTCATCGTTGTACATAACAAAACTATATTTAGCACTATATCTCATTTTATCAAGAGCAGCATCTAACTTCCTATGAACGCACTTATTTATTATCAATATCTTAGTGTTATATTTGTAAACATCATTTTTTGTACTTTTAAATTGTCTTAAAATTCTCATCTATAAAAGCTTTGTTGCTTGTAAGTTGTTCTATTCAATTTCCATAGGATTTGTTGATTGCGGAATTTAGAAGCACAGATCCACTTGTATAATTACGAGTTAACCTTATGAACTTCTTTACCCTCATTTCCACCATCTAAACAAAAAGATGTATCCTGAACATAAAATATGAACCAATATCTTCATATCGCAAATTATGGATCAAAGTTTGTTTTGATTGGCCGTAAACTTAGCGTATAATGAAATCATCAGTATACGCTAACATATACAAAGACTCTGTATTCATGTGAAGATATATTCTCAATAGGATACACTCTTCCCACGCAAAGTCAACTCCACGTCTAATTCTTTATCTAATTATTATCATCAACCGATTATAATCTATCTATGTAAAATTATACATCTCTTCCATCTATTAAAATATAAAAGGAGGGGAAAAAAAAGATTGTACACTGACATATACAAGTAATATCTTTCAATGTGCATGCAAATGATCAGCTGATCAACTCATATTTTAAATCTCATGGCTCAAACTCCAGTAAACTTATGAGCAATACCTCAATGTTTACATCTATATGGCACCCTACAAAGCAAAAAAAAGTAAAATAATCAATTAAACCTGAGGAAAGAAAATAAAAATTCTGATAAAATCAAGAAGAAAAATACCCTGTAAAATTATGTTATATTGCAGAGTCCTGTCGTAGAGGTTGGCCTTCAGTCTGCTGATTGTCCAGTGGCATATACTGAGACATTATCGCCATGATCTCCGAGTCCATGTAAGACTGAGACCAAACAAAAAACGATAAATCATAAATTTCATAATAAATATGACTCATGATATATAGTCAATTCTAAGTAAAATACATACCCGAAGCCTGTATTTGTAGAATACATAAGCTGCTGTTCCGGCACCAGCCAGACAAGCTAGTATTACAATTGTCATAAACCACCCAA
Source organism: Asparagus setaceus (assembly GCA_012295165.1). NCBI lineage: Eukaryota > Viridiplantae > Streptophyta > Magnoliopsida > Asparagales > Asparagaceae > Asparagus > Asparagus setaceus. The sequence continues at coordinate 97,038,986 of CM022701.1, read as the reverse complement.
ATCTTGAAGTTCTCTTGGCTGCATCAATAAGAGTTGAGAACCTCAATTAGACCTCGAAACATTTTGATATTATCATAATTTGACGATAATTGCCTCTCATGGTTAAAAAGAAAAGGGGTTAAATGTATAAATACATCTCTTGTATATAGGGAATTAGCCACTTACTACCCCTAAACTTTTCTATTAGCACTTAGACCCCAATATGTTAAATCGAATAATCTCTCTCTTATCTGTACTTGTCACGCGAAGTCAATGTATCGTACACAGATCCCCTGATATTTCAGTGTGTTTCAGAGATGACAAAGAGATAATTCCGTTGGGACATTACGAAGACATTAAGAGGTCTAAGTTCTAATAAGAGAGTTTAGGATAATAAGTATCTGCAATTAACACAAAAAATTATCTATCATCACTTACCAATGCATATGTCCTCCCCCTTTATGTACAAAAGGTTTCCCTTACACTTGCAGTCAAATCCACCCCATGTGTTCTTGCATGTACAGCCATCGCATTGACATGCAAGTCGTTCCTTACACTCATCAACATCTGATGCAAAATAATCGCCAAAAGAGAGGTCATTTTAAGATGAAGTAAATGAAAAATGTATGTAAATATTAGCAAAACAAACTATTAGTATTTAGCACCTTCACATGTATGGCCGTCACCACGGAAGCTAAATGGACAGCGACACCCGCTCAACTGAAGTTCCTTTATGTATCAAGAATGAATCATCAGTAAGTATAGATTGTAGGTAATAAATGTAACAAAAGAAAGGGAGACATAGCATAAGTTAACATCACTGAACTGAACAAGCAGAGAATGTTTGCCCATTCCTTGTTTCTGACCAACAACCTCCATTGTTCAGTGAACACCTCGCAGGGCCAACAGCTGCAAATTGATGAAAATTATATTGAAATTCTATCAAAGAGTATTGAACTGCTGAGAAATTAAACTATTAGACTAGATTCTTTCACAATACTGAAACTTGAAAAGTTATGATATTGGGATCTTACTATGATTTCTTATATGTTTCAATCCTTTACAGACAATAAACTTTTCATTTTAAACTTATTGTACATCTTTTTCGTCGTTCTGAGTTTGTCACCCGAAAAAAAGTATGTAGTTGGTGAATCTATCTACTGCATATTGCAATCTTGTAAACAAAAGCTACTATTGTATAGCACTTAAAAGCTTCATACATTGTTGATGAACAAGTACCTTTACAAGAGGTGTAACCATCTCCTTGATACTGAATGCCATGCACAGTTGGGCACTCACAGATTCTGCCCCTAAATGTGTCCTAAAAGAGAAAACAGTTGCTTACTAGGACAATTAGGACATGAACATCAAAACTATAAAATCTATACATTAATATTCAGAAGGCAGACAAAGCTAAGGGAAAAATACTTTGCAAGCAGTGACATTTGATCGAATGTCCTCCCAACAACCACCATTTGATTCTAGGCATTCATTTGTTTCTACGTCTGCAAGCATGAAAAATGAAAAAGATATCAAGAATAGAGTAAAGAATAATCAATATGAGTTTTCATTAGAAGGAGATTGGCAACTAACCTCCACTCAAGCAAACTGGAGGTTCAGTAGACTCTTTAAACCCAGCACATATTGCCTTCAAAACTGCTGTCCTCTCCAATATCCCTTCAAGAGGGGGAAAAAGGCATTTTACTTAACCAATATGATTATAGTCTGAGAAATTCTACAATCACAAAAATAGAGGTAATTGATGACCAAAAAAAAATTTTGTTTCTCAAGGAAACATATAAATCTCTCTATTTCAAGTTCCTCTTTTCCTGTGGTTGTGCAGGGGTCAAGCATAGGCTATTATATTATGATGATTCTGATCCTTGACTATTATAGATCAACAATACACAAAAATTTCTTGCAAAATTCCAAACAAAGAAAATGCATTACGAACCTCGATATTGAACATTGTTGATGACCAGAGTCGGCAAGATTGTTACATCGCCGCGAGAGCCTCGACCAACCTAAAACCCGATATGTTATAAATTAAAAATTGGCACCATTTTTTAAGGGTGTCGATCACAAAGATTTATTGTATAAGATTTCATTCAAACCAGGAATTCATTTAGAGAGATGAAAGAGATGCAATACCTGTACTTTTTGCTCTGTCTTCAGCACCTCATTATCGACATCGGCTTCAGGATCACCCATGCACTCTTTGATTTTATCAAGAGACAATCCTAATGCAAACAAAACCAAGAAAATAACTTAATAAACTTCATTATGTGCACAAGAGAAATGAATGCAGAAAACCTGTAAGAAAACTTACGGAGAGATTTTATAACATCTTCAGCACACTCTTTGCTATACTTCTTCTCCTTCATTGAGCATCTAGCATGAAAATCCGTGACAAAATCCCACCAAACCCATGACCGGTTGCTCTCATTAGCAACTCTGTGTACACAAAGCTGCCTCAAATTCTCAACCACAACATCTTTACCTTCATAACCTTCCCCAAAATTTTGTTCCGGATCAGGAGCACAATATCTCCCATGATTTATGCACTGAGACTTACACTGCCTACTAGTTAAAAACGGCTCAGGACAATACCAAGTGATATAATGAGGAGTGAACTGAGTAAAACCGGCTTTTTCAAGAACTTGCGCATGACCTCTAAAATTTTTAACAAAGTTCATTTGCTCATCACATCGAATACCACATTCATCATTACTATTGGTCCAAAACTCGTATTCTACTCTTTCATCAGGGTGAGGCATTGATTCTCTCCAGTCTAACTTGACTACAACTTCTTCAGTCCCCTTTTCTATGGCTTTTTTTAGGGCTTCACCAAAAGCTCGGTTGACTAGAGCTGATGGAATGGTGATTTTTTCGATGTAGCCTTCATCTTTGCTTTCTTCAGGGGTGTCCATGGTTATTAGAGGTTCGTCGATACTGTCAGCGACTAGGACTGCAGCAGCTCCGGCGTTTTGTGCATTCCATGCTTTCAAAGCAAAGTAACAATCTGTTGAAGCGTTGGATAAGAAAGTTAATCACAAGTTTGCTTTGCTTGGTAGCAACTATGAAAGATTAGAAGGGAAAGAGTAGAAGATCTAGCCTTATAAATGTCTATTTACGTGATTTTTCGTAAATCTAAATGTTCCATAAATTATGATTTATCGCCACAAATTCATAGTCAACACTTAACACTGACGTATAGAATAAATAAAATAATATTATCAAACATTATATCTTGGAGTCAACATTACATTCAGAAGCAGCATTAAGTTTCTCCAACAAGGACAAGGTGTGACAGCATGACAAGTGCTCTCAAATGAAAAAATAAATAAAATAAAATAAAAACAAATCTCTACGAGTAGAGGATAAAGTCATTCTCTCTAACTTTATTATGGAGAGAATGACTAAAAACAAGAATTAACATTAGGAATTTTCCAGAAGTTCATTCCTAATAAAAGACTCTCTGATGCTTTACATTGTTTGAATATGGAAGGAATCAGCAAGTAAATTTTTAATCAGCCAAACAAATGGTTATATGAACTGCAGATTTCATGATTTTCAGCTTCTGAATATGATCCAGGTCCGTCGTTTGGTTAGTGTGTAATGGGGAATTTCAATTTCAAGTATAATTTCGATTACTGAAGTGCGATTCAACAGATTTAGAACTTCAACTGGACAATATGAATTTCTATGTAAATGGCTCTTTAACCTCATGAATTAAAAGAAATCACATAACTGCAATCCTATAACTAAAGGGATTCAAGCATAAATCCATATATCTTGAATTCGTAAGCTCAAAATAGAAAGAAGTATTTTGAATAAAGCCTAGACGAGATGAGACGGTGATGGAAGCATATAACTGAAAGACATACAAATTCCATGAAACTTCACTGTAATTATTTAAACTGTAAGGATCCCCTTGGTACTGTGGTAGATTTGAGAGCTGGACAAGAGTAGCTTTCTTCTAAATTCCACGCACATGATTCACAACGTACTAATACAAACAAGTTTCACACTTTTTAGGCTTCTCTTGTGAAGGAAAAAGGGAGGTACAGTTCAGATCCTAACCTAAACGACAAGATGTATACTTTTGAAGAATTCACAAATAAAAAAATTGTTTATAAAATTCTAAAATCAAATATAAGCCAACCTATGCTATGTTGACAATCCCAAAAACAAACAAAAAAAAAAAAAACAAGATAACAGAGCAGGCAAGTGAAACACTGGGATTAAAATCACAAACATGATTAAAAATTACGTTTTCACCTGTATATCCCCCAGAAATCTATTATATTTGCAGCTATTCCATGCACATCATTCACAAAGTACTAGCTTAAAGTAACACAAACAAGTTTCACACTTTTAGGATTCACTAGTGAAGGAAAAAAGGAGGTACAGTTAAGATCCTAACGTAAATGACAAGTTGTATACTTTTGAAGAATTCACAAATAAAAATTGCTTGTAAAATTCTAAAATCAAATATAAGCCAACCTACACTATGTTGACAATCCAACTAAAGCCAAAAAAAAAAAAAAAAAAAAGAGCAGCGAAGAGGTAAACACTGCAATTAAAATCACAAACATGATTAAAAATTGTGTTTTCACCTGTAAATCCCCAGAAATCTATAATATTTGCAGCTATGACCCCACTAAATCGCTAACTTAAAGACTGCAATTAGAATCATAAAGACTACTAAACACTTTACATTCAGAATTAAAGAAGGTAACTTTAGTAAAAGTTTCAGAGCAGCTCAAGTCAACTACCTATTCACCATTTTTACACAAGTAAACTTCTTCATTACAGAATTATAATCACAATTGAAAGATACTATTATAGAAAGCTATTAAACTAACCCAAGTCAACTCCTCATTCATCTAATAATTGCTATTAAATTCATAACTAATTTCCCAAAAAAAAAAACCTTACAAAATCTTATAATTAAAAACCAATCAACCCATCACCAAGATCAAATTTTGACACCAAATTCAGATACCCAAATCACCAAAACCCAATAAAAAAACAACGTTTAATCAATCCTAGCTTACCTCCCCGATCAAGTAACAGAACCACAGGCCTCCTGGACTTGGACCTGAAAGGGGGCCCACCGAAGGGGTTGCAGCCGGTGGTCCCCTTGTCGGGGTACAGTACGACGCCGGTCATCGTACCTCCGTAGTCGGGGATGCCGAAGTTGGCGATGGCGCCGTCGTGCTTGGCTCTGATGTGCTCCGGTGAGAGGACCCTTATGCTGCTCTTTTCAACGACGAAGCGAGAGAGGGTGGAGGAGAGGGAGGAGAGGGAGATGAGGAGGAGGAGGAGGAGGCGATGGGAGGTGGAGGGCATTTTGGGAAGAGAGAGAGAGAGAGGAGAGAGAAGGGAAAAGAGTGAGGGAAATATTTGGAGGGTTGTTTACAACGGTCTACAGGTGGAGGTGAGAGAGAGAGGAGGGAGAAGAGTAGTTGTTGCTTGTGTTATAAAGTTGACACTTTTTATAAGTGTTTGGAAAAAATGTCGAACCGAAAATGGTAGACCTCAATATTGGCCAGTATTTTATTACCCAATCTGGTCCATATTTGTGTCCGTGCCCCAAAATCCCGCCATGTGAGCAGAGAGAGAAAGATAGCACTGAAGTTACTATCCTACCCTCCGACGTGGATGAACTTCGATAGCGCCTCCCCTTCCACTCAAGTACTCTCTCTCCCTCTTGGCCTTCAACTGCTCAATGACCACCGAAAATCCCAAACATCTCTAATTTCGATCTAGGGTTTTCGCTCACGAAAATGTCGTCGAAGGAAGCCTCGGTTAACGATTTGAAGTCGAAATTCGTGGCGACGAAGGAGAAAGATGAAGCGAAATCACAAAGGCCCGCCGACGCCTTGAATCATCCGGGAAAGGCAAAGACGAGGAAGGCCAAGACCCCGTTGGTAATGCAAAGGGCGAACCACGAGGTCGAGGCCGAAGAGAAGACAAGAAGGGATGATTCCAACCCCAAAAGAAGTAAGTGCTAGGAAAAATCTAATTAAAGAACTTAACCCCTTTGGATGTTATCCAAACCGAAGTTTCATGTTAATTCTAATCCTATACGTGAGAGTTAACCGATTTGTGTTTCATGTTAAGTCGGTTTAATTAAGTAAAGAAGTTCATGTTAAGTCAAACCTAAATCGTGTTAAGTCTAATTTCAGTTCATGTCAAATCTAATGTCTTCTCATGTTAAGTCTATTTTTCATGTTAATTCCAATTTTATTTGTGTTAAGTCTAATTGGTTTCATGTTAGGTCTAATTGGTTTCATGTTAAGTCTAAACTAGGTTCATGTTAAGTCTAATTTCGTGTCATGGCTAGTCTAATGTCTTTTCATGGTAAGTCTATTTTTCATGTTAATTCCAACTTTATTCGTGTTAAGTCTAATTTAGTTCGTGTTAAGTCCAATTTGATTCATGTTAAGTCTAAGTTAAGTTCATGTTAAGTCTAATTAAACGCTTACATTTGAATTTATTTTCGGAAAATAGTTGGTGAGGCTACCGGAGATATTAGGCCAACCGCCGTATTGGGGCTTATTGTGATTTTATGAATCGCTTGGCCCAAAGATTCGCCAATGGCACAGTGGATGCCTATTGTGGATCCACATTTGAGCACTATATACAATTTGGTGCTCCCGCACTTGATCGTAAAACACTTGAGCACGTATTGAGTTTTACGTGGTGATAAAGGAACATTTTCTATCCCCGATGCATATTCGGGAAAAGAAAGTTATTAATTTTGACGTGGATTGGGTCCGTAATCATACTTTATTTCCAATTTATGGTGAGATTATTTTGAAGAATAGGGACTCCAAGTGCGTAATGTGGGTGCAATATTTTTCTAAACTTTTAAAGATGACAAGGGCGGAAAAAAGAAAAGCCGACATTAGCATGAGAAGATATGTTGAAGATCCGCTAGAAAGTCTAGTGGAATCAACGAAGAGAAGGATATCCAAGACTTTGTTCTCCGCAAATTCTTTATCGCTCGATGATATGGTGCCCCGTAAGGGGATGGTTTCCTAGAATAGTATCAAGTATCCGGATAGCATTGAGAGGGTGAACAAAGTCGCATGGGGTGACTTCATTTATAAAGAAATTATTAGAGGCATAAATGTTGCTCGAAGGGTTGAAGAAGCCGGGGTTACATATATCCCTCGATGCATGCCATCGACACCGTAAGTTCCATGTTAAGTCTATTTAATTTTCTACTAAACGTACATTGCTTACTGTGAAGTGTTAGGCCTTTCATGTTAAGTCTAATTTGATTCATGTTAAGTCTAATTTAGTTCATGTTAATCCTAATTACTTTCATGTTAAGTCTAGTTATTTTAATGTTTTAAGGTTAATGGTGAATATGATCGATCATAGTTGGAATGGTGAATGTATTACTTACGACTTTGGTACTATGAGATGACCTAAGATAAGGAGATATGCCACCAAGGATGATGCCTACCTCCAATGACAAATTGGGTCTCAGCGGGGGGAAAAGCTGGCTCTTTTAGGAAGGGGACAATTAAAGCAAAGGCAAAAGTGGCTTCAATAATGCATCTAGAGAAGCCTATTGTGGAAGTTGGGCCATCTCTCCCAAACCCCCGAGGAAAGATTTCAAGCCCAAGCTACCGATTAAGATTAAAGGCTAAGAATGATGGAGCAGAGAAGAATGACTCCATAGGCCATGTAAGTTTTCTGTTAAGTCTTATTTCATATTAAGTCTAAATTCCACCATGTTAAGTCTAATTTAGTTCATGTTAAGTCTAATTTGATTCATGTTAAGTCTATTTTTCAAGTTTCCTATTCCATTTCATGTTAAGTCTAAATTCCACCACGTTAAGTCTAATTTTCACCATGTTAAGTCTATTTTTCGTTAAGCCTATTCCATTTCATGTTAAGTCTAAATTCCAGTTCATGTTAAGTCTAATTTTCACTCATGTTAAGTCTATTTTTAGCGTTAAGCCTATTCCATTTCATGTTAAGTCTAAATTCCAGTTCACGTTAAGTCTAATTTTCACCATGTTAAGTCTATTTTTCGCTAAGCCTATTCCATTTCATGTTAAGTCTAAATTCCAGTTCACGTTAAGTCTAATTTTCGGTTCATGTTAAGTCTATTTTTCGTTAAGCCTATTCCATTTCATGTTAAGTCTAAATTCCACCACGTTAAGTCTAATTTTCGTTCATGTTAAGTCTATTTTTCGCTAAGCCTATTCCATTTCATGTTAAGTCTAAATTCGGTTCACGTTAAGTCTAATTTTCGTTCATGTTAAGTCTAATTTAGTTCATGTTAAGTCTATTTTTCAAGCCTATTCCATTTCATGTTAAGTCTAAATTCCAGCTCATGTTAAGTCTAATTTTCAGCTCATGTTAAGTCTATTTTTCAAGCCTATTCCATTTCATGTTAAGTCTAAATTCCAGTTCATGTTAAGTCTAATTTTCACCATGTTAAGTCAAATATTAATGTTAGGCCTATTTCCAGTTCATGTTAAGTTTAAATTTTAGTTAAGTCCAATTTTAATACTTGTTAATCCTACTTTCGGTTCTGTCCAAGCGTAAAGAGGTCGAGAAAGCCGAAAATTGAGGAAGCCAAGAAGAACTCAATAGGCTATGTAAGTTTAATTTCTAGTTCATGTTAAGTCTAATTTCCCGTTCATGTTATGTATTTCAAGTTAAATCTAATAGTAATTTCTATTAATCTCTTAAAATCTCAGATCATTGCAAAGCATCCGACGATGCTTTTGAAAAGGAAGAGGAGGTGGAGGCTCTGCCCATTGAGAAACAACTGATGTTTTGGAGAAATTCTGCTAAATTTTGCAGACGATTACTCAGTGCGACAAAACGCAGGAAGAGTACATATTGTCAAGTATTTATGGTTGAGATTAGAAGACTCAACGGAATATTGGAATCTTTGGGAAGAAGTGGTGATGTTATAGACCCGGAGGTGCTGAAGGAAAGAGTTAAGAAGAATTTACCAAAAATAAGTAAGTTGCAGCCACGGGTAGATGAAGAGGAACACCATTCTCCGGCAAGCATTGTACAGATTCGAGAAGGAGAGGATGACGATGACCTTATGGATGAAGATTCCATGAAGAATAAGGTTGAGGAAGACCCCATGAGGGAAAAAGTCAAGAGGAACCACTATGAAGGAAAAAGTTGATGATGAAGTCCCCAATGAGGGGAAACCGTAATGAAGCCGAGGAGGAAGAGGAAGATCAATTTGAAGAAAGAGCAAGTGTTGTAGATTATTTTGGCGATGCTAAGGAAATTGTGCATAAAGGAATAGAGGAGAAGATTGAGAATAAGATTGAGGAGGCTATTGTAGATAAAGATGTAGAGGAAATCAGAATAAAGGAGTAGAGGAGAAAATTGAGGAAAAATTGAGGAGGATATCCTAAATAAAGATGGAGAGGAAACTGTAAATAAAGTAGCAGAGGAGAAAATGAGGAAAATATTGAGGAGGAAATTATAAATAAAGATGTGATTAAGGTGTTGATGACATTGTGGAGGCCCTAGCGAAGTGCTATGCAAAAAAGGAAAGAAGGTAGCCACAAAGAAGGCTCGCCCATGAAAATTAGGGCACCAAGCGTAAGAGCTACTAAGAGATCGCAAAGACGTTAGGACCCCTTACACGAGGGAAAGAAGAAGCAAGAAAAATCAGAATTGAAGAGGTAGTGATTGTCCCCGATCTTAAGAGCCCACCCATCAAAGATTACTTCAACAAGCAAGATATCAAGTGGGATGTGTTGAAGATGAACTTAGTGACGGAGGATGAGGAATCTCTGTTGAAAGACTTAAATGCAGGGATTCCAGATCCTTCAGGGTTTAGCGTGACGATTCTTGATAGCCAGGACATTCTTGCACAATTTTAGGATACCACCTTGGATATCCTCCGGACTCACCCCAACAGAGAATAAATTTCTAACACATTTTGCTCTCTAAGGTGTCATAGGTAAGTTTCCATTAATTAATTAATTTTTTGGAGTATATGTTAACTCAATATTGGTTCGTGTATATGTTTTCTGGTAAATGATAATTCCCACTTTTTCAGGAGGTATGATGTTATCGAAACAGCTAACAACAGCATGAACAGACATGAGCTGCTATACTTGCTTCGTGGTGGTCGGCTTGACGACAAAGTAAGATTCTAAATTTCTAAATTGAATGAGCCTTATTTATAATGAATGCTAATTTCGGGTTCATTCTGAGATGGAAGAAGCAGTGTTAGATAGGCTTCAGCAAGAAGCCTATGACAAAAAATATGGCCTGGTGTCAGTGTTCTTTTGTGTAAGTATTTCAGTTCCTGTTAATTCTAATTGAAGTTCATGTTAAGTCTAATTTCATATCAGGTGAAGTCTAATTTCGGATCATGTTAAGTCTAATTTTCATGTTAAGCCTATTCCCATCTCATGTGAATTCTATTTTTCGATCATGTTAAGTCTACTTTTCATGTTAATTCTATTTCCATATCATGTTAAGTCTAATTCCATATCATGTTAAGTCTAATTTTCATGTTAAGCCTATTTCCACTCTTGTTAATTCTAATTGAAGTTCATGTTAAGTCTAATTTTCACCATGTTAGCCCCAAATTTCATGTTAAGCCTATTTCCACTCTTGTTAATTCTAATTTTCACGCTATCTCTAATTTCATTTCATGTTAAGTCTAATTCATGTTAACTCATTTTACTTGGATTACAAGATTCACTACACCGACGCCTCAATTTTACATGATGTTTTGAATTATCTTGAAAATATACGCCCTCCGCATCGAAGCGCCTATTGATTCCTTTGGTCGTGGACGATCACGGCATCTAGTTGAAGTCCTTTTGAACGAGGATGAAAGGGTCGTGAGACATTATAGTTCGGCTCCCCACGCCACGATAAGGCTCTCGTAAATAAAATCATAACATATTTTGACTCTTGGGCAAATGATTTTAAGATTGTAGATGTGCGAGAAAATTCGATATGAAGCCATCAAATGCTAAGAACAAGCCGGAGGTTAGTATCGCGGCTTAAATACATGATAAATTCTCTAAAGGAATAACGATACACTAAACTAAATTTATATGCTCACGCTGCGCCTATGACCGTGGTGTATTCGTTTACCATTATATTCGGCAATAATTGATGGTCGCCGACAATCCGCGTGACTCGAAGGTGAGCCACCGCCGCTATGCGGCTAGACTTGCCGCTAATTACTAATAGAAGGACGGAAAAAGAGAGAAAAAGGAACACTACACTAAGATGACCCGAGTTTATGAATATATATGTATATAATTACGGTTTGGTATAATCGTAGAAGAGATTGTTCAGTTCACATACAATTGTAGAATTAACATGATGTGTATAGAATTAACATGTCGTGTAATAGAAATAACATGAAGTGAAATAGAATTAACATGATGTGTATTTGAATTAACATGATGTGTAATAGAATTAACATGCAAAGGAAATAGAATTAACATGATGTGTAATAGAATTAACTTGATGTGTAATAGAATTAACTTGATGTGTAATAGAATTAACATGATGTGTAATAGAATTAACTTGATGTGTAATAGAATTAACTTGATGTGTAATAGAATTAACATGATGTGTAATAGAATTAACATGAAATAAAATAGCATTAACATGCAAAGGAAGTGGAATTAACATGTAGTTGTATAGAATTAACAAGAACTGAAATATATGAAGTGACGAAAGCAACGCCTTTAGAAAGTTACGAGTAGCGTAAAGACACAAGAGAAAGTTCACCACAATATCCTACATCAATTACACAAAATATCTTCTGACCCTCCATTTATTCTATTCCTACTCTAGGAATTTCTCCGTGCCCCTGGTTTGCGATAATCGCCATCTTTTTCTTTGACAATCCTTCAAGCATCCATGCCATGTGCGTGTTGCTTTAGTTGCCGCTAGTCCACCTCTTTATCTTCCGGTTGATGCAAAATGGACATCTCCATGAACCGCCTTGACGGCGACAGCTTGAGTAGTCCATCGCGTAGGTCTTCTTGAACTTTAACGATTTGTTCTCGCAGCTTCCTCCTCCTCCTGTTCTTCGACAGACTCATCGCCGCCAGCAAGGTTTAGCCGCCGACGCCGCCGCAAATTAAGGATGGGGTATTTGAGGGTTTTCATGTTACAAGATTAAATCCATATAAACATCAAGTTCAAAAAATTGCATAGCCACGAGCATCGATGTTCCGAGAAGGGCTTCTTGCTCTACGACTCATGTTCAATAGCTTTATGGTCGCTCATATGAAAATAGTTAATATGATGTGTAATTACGTAATCATTAGCATGTGCAGAACAATTAACATGAGACATACCTTACTTTCTTTTCCTCAAGATCGCAAAGACGATTTCTTTGGGACGAAGATGCTTCATCGAGGTTTTAACACAAAGTGGTTGAAACCATTCAATGCAACTTTAGTTGGCCTCAGTTCTAAATACTTACCGTAAATAAGTGGTTAATGTAATTCAATTGGGAAGCTCGTGATTGACATTAGTCTTATCAACATTTACTACCCAAGTGGGAAGTTTCGTTGTTGTCATAATTCAATGGGAGATATTGGACTTCCTGAATTTATTAGACTTAACATGAAGTGAATTAGACTTATCATGATCGGTAGTAGACATAACGTGAACCGAATTAGACTTAACATGAAGTGAAATAGAATTAACATGAATTGAATTAGACTTATCATGATCGGTAGTAGACATAACGTGAACCGAATTAGACTTAACATGAAGCGAAATAGAATTAACATGAATTGAATTAGCATGAATTGAATTAGACTTAACATGAAGCAAAATAGAATTAACATGCTAAATAGAATTAACATGAAGAGAAGTAGACTTAACATGAAGCGAAATAGAATTAACATGAAGTGAATTAGACTTAACATGAAGCTTAAATAGAATTAACATGAAGTGAATTAGACTTAACATGAAATGGAAATTAGGATTTACATTTACGGAAAATATTAACACTAACTTTAAGTGTCATACCATTGCAAAGAAATTGCTTCCACCATGAAATTGCTTACTAACTTAAAAAACAACTTAGTCTCAGAACTATACAAGCAAATAACTTTACAAAGATATAACACACTTAATCGCAATAGGTTCGTTGCATGTTTTACGGTTATGACCTTCCATATGGCATCGAGAGCATTTTATCGCCGCGGTGTAAACCGCTCGTTGTTGATCCGCCTTGTTTTATTTCTCCCTTTCCTTTTGTTGTTAGTGGTGGTAAAATCGGATCTCATCACGGCACGCCACGCTTCGTAATCGTGGATGGGGTAAAGAATTGGCTCGTAGCTTTTTAAAAGCTTCAACCGCCATAAACGAATCGCTAACCGGTAAACATCTCTTCATAAACATTATGGTCGCATGCATGTTTACAAGGGATACGAAGTTATATCCCACGCACGCATGTGCATGTGTTTTTGTCCGCATCCACTTGACAAGTTCTATGGGATTGTACCTCAAATAATCCTCTATGTGATTGACGACATCTTGATAGCGGCATTGTCCATGTTCTCTTTAAGGACAAGCTCACTTTGGGACAAAGAAATGAATTCCAATTTTCACCATGCCTCGTCGATCATTCATTCGACCATAATTTGCTTCCGTATGTGTTCTACCACCGTAATATCCTTAGCGTTCTAGCCTCGTGTATCCATTTGTTGAAGGACTCAATGACATTAGATGTCACGTGACCATATCTGAAACAATTAACATGCCGTGAAATAGAATTAACATGCAAAGAAATAGAATTAACATGCAAAGGAAATAGAATTAACATGAAATAAAATAGATTTAACATGGAGTAGAATAGAGTTAACATGAAGTGGAGTAGAATTAACATGCAAAGGAATAGAATTAACATGAAATAAAATAGATTTAACATGGAGTAGAATAGAGTTAACATGAAGTGGAGTAGAATTAACATGCAAAGGAATAGAATTAACATGAAATAAAATAGATTTAACATGGAGTAGAATAGAGTTAACATGAAGTGGAGTAGAATTAACATGAAGTGTAATAGCATTAACATGCAATGGAATAGAATTAACATGAAGTGAGATTGATTTAACATGCATTGAATAGAATTAACATGCAAAGGAAATAGAATTAACATGCAAAGGAAATAGAATTAACAAGCACGTATAGAATTAACATGCAAGGGATTTTACTTCATCATACAATTAACATTATATTGCTTATACTTTACCTAATTCCGTGAAAGTACGCTTGCCAGCCTCGAGCGTAGTTCATGACAATATTATATGCCCTTTCGCTTATCGCCTTAATGTCGCCCATATAATCGCTCCATTCTCGCTTTAGTATACTTGTAACAAGTCGATTGTAATAGATTACCCGTAATCTGAGTATCCTTTGCCTTTAGTCCCAAGTCCTTCAATTTTGACTGAATTTTCCACTAGATGTAGAACACATCTGGAGTGTAGAGCATCTGGAAAAAACTCTCTAACAGCTTCTCTGATTCCCTTATCCGCATCCGATATTATAACTAGCTGATGTGGAGGATTGTATGGATCTGGCCTTTCATAGAGTATAGACCACAAACCTGTCAAAATTTGCAATTAACATATCAATTTAGAATAAACACGAAACAAGTTAGGCATGAAATGAAATTATACTTAACATGACTCAAAATAAGTATAAAGATAGCCTAGAAAGAGTATTGACATAAAACCTTGTAAGAACCACTTCCAGTTAACGTTATTTTCTTGATCGCATATGCAATAGGCTAGTGGAAATATCCCCTGATTTCCATCGATGCTACAATGAGGAGTATTCCTTTGAATCGATCTTTCGAAAGGTCCCATCCAAAATATAAGTGGTCGACAACCACGAAAACCATTTATGCAAGCGCATAGCAAATGAATAATCTTGTAAACCTTCCCTCATTTTGTTCAACATGAATATAGCTTCTGGATTTGTCTCCTTAACATTTTCTACATACCTAAATTTCATGTTAAGAAAAGAGCTAGAATTAACAAAGATACGGAATCAAGTTGGAATAAACAGAACTAACGTGAAATGCAAGAGAATTAATTTGCAATGAAATAGAATTAACATGAAGTTCAATAGCATTAACATGCAATGGAATAGAATTAACACTAAGTGAGATTGAATTAACATGAAGTTGAATAGCATTAACATGCAATGGAATAGAATTAACATGAAGTAAGATTGAATTAACATGCGGTTGAATAGAATTAACATGCAATGAAATAGAATTAACAGCAAAGGACATTGAACTAACATGCGGTGAAATGGAATTAACATGCAAGGAAATAGAATTAACATGCAAGGTAATGACTTACATTCCATTCATAAAATTAATTTGTATAGGATAGATACTTTACCATCGTAATTGATCATAGGACTCATGAGCATCACCGTGATAATTGTTCTTGTGCTCTTTCTTTACCCCACCATACCTTACTATACTCGACCCTTAGCCCAAAAGAACTTAAAAGCTCCTTCTTTACATCAATAGGCTTATATTCGGCCGGTCCTTTAACATGGGTTGTAATTGGTCGCAATGAATTGTCGGAGGCCCTACGCTGACCCAAGATTATTGCCATGTCGACCACAAGTGTGATTGTTCACGAACTTTTTATTTCAAGTCTATTTTCATCTTTGGGTGGAGAGGCAAATAACATCCACGGGCAACTTTTGGTTTTCTTAAACCGCAACAAACTCGAATACGCTTTGGTTCATTCTTTTCAAAATCGTACTCAAATTTTTGGCAAACGAATAGTATTGCAAAGCTAATCTTAATTCTTTGGCCCGTCAAATCGTTGCCCCTCATCGGTTAAAGCATTGTGCCACCAAGCAGAATCCTCTCAGATTGTTTATCATGTCATCAATCATCATAACATTTTCCGCAGAGGATTATCATTGGGAATCCTATCCGAAAGACTAACTGAATCGAAGTAGATGTCGACGCTAATCTTTATTTTTGTGTCAGAAATGTTTTGAATAGAAACAAATAATCAAAACTAATCATATAATTAGACTTAACATGAACTAAAATTAGACTTAACATGAAATAAATTAGACTTAACATCAACCGGAATTACACTTAACATGAAATAAATTAGACTTAACATGAAATAAAAATTACACTTAACATGAAGACAAATTAGAATTAACATGAACCTAAATTAGACTTTACTTAAAAATTTGACTTAACAATAACTAAAATTAGAGTTAACATCAATTGGAATTAGACTTAACATGAACCGAGTTAGAGTTACCATGAAAATTAGACTTAACATGAAATAAATTAGACTTAACATGAAATAAATTAGACTTAACATCAACCGAATTTAGATATAACCCGAAAATTAGACTTAACAAGAATCGAAATTAGACCTAACATGTAACGCCTTTGACTTAACATGTAACGACTTACGCTAACGCAATAAATTAGACTTAACATAAAACTCTTTTGACTTAACATGTAACGCCATAAATATTAAACTTACCGGTCTTCTAGATCTTGTCGGTCTTCTAGATCTTGCTCCTCGCCATAGATAATATATGAATCCTCTGTTACTTGAGTAGCTTTCACGTGAATCTCTTTTAACCCAACATTGCGGCAATGCTCCATCATAGATGCCGATCACCTTCGCTCTCAATGGACAAATTGAGGTTGTCAGATGTTGCTTCATCCTTGTATGACAAAGATAAAGACTCATATGGGATTTTTAACCTCTCTCGACGATCAAATTTGATATCCATCATGGTGGTTACAGAATTAATCTTTAAGAAAACGGCTTTGTCACCTGATGAGACCACGCAGATGATATCCTTCTCACCATTATGAAGGGAAGGTAGAAGGAGTAATGGCTAAGGAGTAATGGCGAATTTTAGGACAAGAAGAGTTTTCAAGAGCAAAAGGGAGGAGATTTCCTCCACTCCCCATCGACGCCATTAATGGTTGAGTAGATGGGCTGTCCGGGGAAGAAGGAGAAGGGCATTTTGTTTTTCCAAAATACGCCTTCTCACCAGATTGGTCGACGTGGAGGGGCCCGAACACAAATCGCAAGAACTGCTTAAATGATCCACACATTCAATAATTGAGGGGCCCTGGCCACATGTAGTTTCAATTTTGGGGCCCGACACAATTTTCCCTTTTTTTTTTTTTTTTGAGAAAATGTTTTGTTTTTAATTTGTTAGGATTTTTTTTTACTTTAGTAAATGATATTGTATTTCTCACGCTCTTAATTAGCATGCATAGTGTCAACTATGATCTAGATTTATTGGTGATCATTGATCTGAACTGTTGAGGATTGTCTGTGTGAATATTTGATGAAACATTAGTCATGAGCATGAAGACACAACTTCTCATTTTCTTAAATTTAAGTGCAGGTCTTAATTTAATTGATTATCCATGAAAAGTTAAGAATATAAATCATATCGAACACTTTCTCATATCGAAGTGTCCATCCATATCGACATCCATATCGAGGGCTTAAATTTCAAACATCTCTTTTTAGAGCCTCGTTTTTGCTGTCCAAATTGGGGTGATTCATAATACTGTTAATATGAGAAGTGTTCTAATAAAATTTTTACAATGTAAATTGCATCAATGAAACTATACATATCTGTCTATAAAATTTTTACAATGTAAATTACATCGATGAAAATATACATCAATGTAAATTGTTTCAATTGTAAACAATGCCCTTGTTTGAGAGAGAAAAGTTTTAATTTTAATTTTTATTATTGATATTTTAGCTTTAAAGAGAGATCTAGATGTTGGTATTGATATTATGGTTCTTTTATTATTACTATTAATTAATTTTGTTATCATCTTCAATTTAAGTCAGGTTGGTTTTGTTGGACCTAGTTTCAATTATGATTTTTTTATTTAAATAAGTATTTTCAGTTCATAGCGTAAGATAGGGGCATGAGAATGAAAGATAACAGGAGACCAAACTATATTGGAGGAGGTGGGAGAGTGAAAATGATAGATATAGGTCGGTCTTTATGATTTGGACTAATATCAGTTAATTTTATTTGCAAAAATTTACACCTAAAATTGGTTTCCTTTGTGAGCAATCAATATGCTTGAAAGCTATTAGAGTGGGATAAATTTCAACACTTTAAAAGCTAATCAAAATAGATAGCTTAAGTGGATGGAAAAGGCTAAAGCATATCTACTTATACTAATTAATAAACTAACCTTTGACACGTTCAAATAACAAGTGCAACCTAATTAAATTCCAAATACTCTTATTCATTCTTTGTGTTCATTGTTGGAGAAAACCTAACAGATACAATTTTTTTTTTTTTTGAGAAAATGTTTTGTTTTTAATTTGTTAGGATTTTTTTTTACTTTAGTAAATGATATTGTATTTCTCACGCTCTTAATTAGCATGCATAGTGTCAACTATGATCTAGATTTATTGGTGATCATTGATCTGAACTGTTGAGGATTGTCTGTGTGAATATTTGATGAAACATTAGTCATGAGCATGAAGACACAACTTCTCATTTTCTTAAATTTAAGTGCAGGTCTTAATTTAATTGATTATCCATGAAAAGTTAAGAATATAAATCATATCGAACACTTTCTCATATCGGAAGTGTCCATCCATATCGACATCCATATCGAGGGCTTAAATTTCAAACATCTCTTTTTAGAGCCTCGCTTTTTGCTGTCCAAATTGGGGTGATTCATAATACTGTTAATATGAGAAGTGTTCTAATAAAATTTTTACAATGTAAATTGCATCAATGAAACTATACATATCTGTCTATAAAATTTTTACAATGTAAATTACATCGATGAAAATATACATCAATGTAAATTGTTTCAATTGTAAACAATGCCCTTGTTTGAGAGAGAAAAGTTTTAATTTTAATTTTTATTATTGATATTTTAGCTTTAAAGAGAGAGATCTAGATGTTGGTATTGATATTATGGTTCTTTTATTATTACTATTAATTAATTTTGTTATCATCTTCAATTTAAGTCAGGTTGGTTTTGTTGGACCTAGTTTCAATTATGATTTTTTTATTTAAATAAGTATTTTCAGTTCATAGCGTAAGATAGGGGCATGAGAATGAAAGATAACAGGAGACCAAACTATATTGGAGGAGGTGGGAGAGTGAAAATGATAGATATAGGTCGGTCTTTATGATTTGGACTAATATCAGTTAATTTTATTTGCAAAAATTTACACCTAAAATTGGTTTCCTTTGTGAGCAATCAATATGCTTGAAAGCTATTAGAGTGGGATAAATTTCAACACTTTAAAAGCTAATCAAAATAGATAGCTTAAGTGGATGGAAAAGGCTAAAGCATATCTACTTATACTAATTAATAAACTAACCTTTGACACGTTCAAATAACAAGTGCAACCTAATTAAATTCCAAATACTCTTATTCATTCTTTGTGTTCATTGTTGGAGAAAACCTAACAGATACAATTTTTTTTGGGTTAAAGTAGTTATCAATATCTAATACAGTTCAATGTTTAATTATCATTTTAGAATAAACGTATGCCATGGGTTACTTTCTCCCTATTAAGCTATTAAATGTACTTCATAGCAATAAAAGAAAGATTAGGACCTATATCCATATTTGCCATTGTCAAGTCTTTTGTTTCCAAGTAATTATCGAGTGCAAGCTAAGTCAAGTCAATTCGCTAAAATATTGTGACCCTACGTTCACGAGGGAGAAAAATAATCCAACAATTCCTATTCATGGAACATAGAGAGTTTTTTTTTCTTTTGCAGCTTTTATGATTATCTAATGCCATTAATTTTAGTTATTACTAGTATAGCCAGTAAATTTTTCTTCTTAATTACCATTTTAATTTCATAGAAATTTGACATTGTTCTATACCCCAAAAAAAAAAAAATTTGTGCTACATCTCTCTATATTAGAAGGGAAAGAGTGCATTCAGACCTATCATTTTTCGGCCGTGACTCCTACTTCAAGGTAGACAATGAACAGTTATTTGCCCAAATATTTATAAGAAGCAATAAAAAGAAAAACTTTAAAAAATAAAATATAAGAAGCAATAAAAAGAAAATCTTTAAAAAATAAAATAGACACATGAACAGATCCAAGAGTAGTTGACTGACCAGCACATGGAAAAATCCATAAAATAATTGTCATTGACCTTGTAGGCTGTCAAAATTTTATCACTGATAAGCCACGATTCACTGAGATATCGTTGAACGAAGTCACAGTTTGAAGGCTTCTGAGGAAACAGGGTAG
This sequence comes from Asparagus setaceus, assembly GCA_012295165.1. NCBI lineage: Eukaryota > Viridiplantae > Streptophyta > Magnoliopsida > Asparagales > Asparagaceae > Asparagus > Asparagus setaceus. The sequence goes on along the minus strand of CM022701.1, from coordinate 97,018,714 downwards.
AATCACAAACACAAAGATAAGATCCAACCAAGAGGTTTAGCATCGTGTCCAAGCTCTAAACGCGAGCTCTCACCGGCCCAAACTCTAAAACGCTGAGCTCTCACCAGGTCCAAAGCTCCAAAACGCGGAGCTCTCACCGGCCCAAAGCTCCAAGCGCAGAGCTCTCACCGGCCCAAACTCTAAAACGCTGAGCGCTCACCGCCCCAAGCTCTAAAACGCTGAGCTCTCACCGTCCAAAGCTCCAAGCGCAGAGCTCTCACCGGCCCAAACTCTAAAACGCTGAGCGCTCACCGGCCCCAAGCTCTAAACGCGAGCTCTCACCGCCCAAAGCTCCAAGCGCAGAGCTCTCACCGGCCCAAACTCTAAAACGCTGAGCGCTCACCGGCCCCAAGCTCAAACGATAGCTCACCAAGGCCCAAGCTCCAAAACGCGAGCCTTTAGCCGTTTAAGCCCAAGACGCGAGCGCCATGATCATGCTCAAACGCAGATCTCAACCTCGCCAGACGCCAGGGTCATCTAAAAATAAAACGCGAAGTCCCAAGACCGCTTTCAAACAAAACGCGAAGTCCCAAGACCGCTTTCAAACAAAACGCTGAAGTTCCAAGACCGCTTTCAAACAAAACGCGAAGTCCCAAGACCGCGCTTTCAAACGTAACGCTGAAGTTCCAAGACCGCTTTCAAACAAAACGCTGAAGTCCAAGACCGCTTTCAAACAAAACGCTGAAGTCCAAGACCGCTTCTCAAACAAAACGCTGAAGTCCAAGACCGCTTCTCAAACAAAACGCTGAAGTCCAAGACCGCTTTCAAACAAAACGCGAAGTCCCAAGACCGCGCTTTCAAACGTAACGCTGAAGTCCCAAGACCGCGCTTTCAAACGTAACGCTGAAGTCCCAAGACCGCGCTTTCAAACGTAACGCTGAAGTCCCAAGACCGCGCTTTCAAACGTAACGCTGAAGTCCAAGACCGCTTTCAAACAAAACGCGAAGTCCCAAGACCGCGTTTCTCAAACAAAACGCGAAGTCCCAAGACCGCGTTTCTCAAACAAAACGCTGAAGTTCCAAGACCGCTTTCAAACAAAACGCGAAGTCCCAAGACCGCTTTCAAACAAAACGCTGAAGTTCCAAGACCGCTTTCAAACAAAACGCGAAGTCCCAAGACCGCGCTTTCAAACAAAACGCGAAGTCCCAAGACCGCGCTTTCAAACGTAACGCTGAAGTCCCAAGACCGCTTTCAAACAAAACGCTGAAGTCCAAGACCGCTTCTCAAACAAAACGCTGAAGTCCCAAGACCGCGTTTCTCAAACAAAACGCGAAGTCCCAAGACCGCGCTTTCAAACGTAACGCTGAAGTTCCAAGACCGCTTTCAAACAAAACGCGAAGTCCCAAGACCGCGCTTTCAAACGTAACGCTGAAGTTCCAAGACCGCTTTCAAACAAAACGCTGAAGTTCCAAGACCGCTTTCAAACAAAACGCTGAAGTTCCAAGACCGCTTTCAAACAAAACGCTGAAGTTCCAAGACCGCTTTCAAACAAAACGCTGAAGTCCAAGACCGCTTTCAAACAAAACGCTGAAGTCCAAGACCGCTTCTCAAACAAAACGCTGAAGTCCCAAGACCGCGCTTTCAAACGTAACGCTGAAGTCCCAAGACCGCGCTTTCAAACGTAACGCTGAAGTCCCAAGACCGCGCTTTCAAACGTAACGCTGAAGTTCCAAGACCGCTTTCAAACAAAACGCTGAAGTTCCAAGACCGCTTCTCAAACAAAACGCTGAAGTCCCAAGACCGCGCTTTCAAACGTAACGCTGAAGTCCAAGACCGCTTCTCAAACAAAACGCTGAAGTTCAAGACCGCTTTCAAACAAAACGCGAAGTCCCAAGACCGCGCTTTCAAACGTAACGCTGAAGTTCCAAGACCGCTTTCAAACAAAACGCTGAAGTTCCAAGACCGCGCTTTCAAACGTAACGCTGAAGTCCCAAGACCGCGCTTTCAAACGTAACGCTGAAGTTCCAAGACCGCGCTTTCAAACAAAACGCTGAAGTCCCAAGACCGCGCTTTCAAACGTAACGCTGAAGTCCAAGACCGCTTTCAAACAAAACGCTGAAGTCCCAAGACCGCGCTTTCAAACAAAACGCGAAGTCCCAAGACCGCGCTTTCAAACGTAACGCTGAAGTCCAAGACCGCTTTCAAACAAAACGCTGAAGTCCAAGACCGCTTCTCAAACAAAACGCTGAAGTTCCAAGACCGCTTTCAAACAAAACGCGAAGTCCCAAGACCGCTTTCAAACAAAACGCGAAGTCCCAAGACCGCGCTTTCAAACAAAACGCGAAGTCCCAAGACCGCGCTTTCAAACAAAACGCTGAAGTCCAAGACCGCTTTCAAACAAAACGCTGAAGTTCCAAGACCGCGCTTTCAAACGTAACGCTGAAGTCCAAGACCGCTTTCAAACAAAACGCTGAAGTTCCAAGACCGCTTTCAAACAAAACGCGAAGTCCCAAGTGTAGGGTCGAAAAATGTTTATTGATTGAATGAATGTTTTACAATCAAATTCCTTCGACATGAGGAAGAGGAGATTGATTTGACTCCTCTTTGTATGGGTTCTGGTGGCGATAGGATGCTTCCCTCGATGCTCACGCCGAGATTGCTTCCCGCTGACGATCGCACCAAAGCCGCGAATGATCTTGAGGTGGCCGACGAGGAGCTTGATCTTTCTCCCGCCTGCGCTGATCTCCCCAATTCCAAAAGCTCCAGCCCCTTTTAATGGTCGCCACCGCCATTTATAGGTTTTCTAGCACATAACCGGTGTGCCCTCATTGTGGAAAACGGGTGAACGTGGGCATAATCGATGCCCACGCACCCGCCCACCGGCTGTCGTGTCTCCTCCCTCATGTGGAGATGATGGCTTATAAATAGGCAAGGAGAGGCATGGCCACTTCCTTGATTTGTGGGATATGGCCATGCTCGCTGAGGAGAGCCATACCCCCGTGGGATGTGACCACCGTGAGGGGAACCATGCTCTCGTGGGATGTGACCACTATGTGACATTTCCCATGCTTCAAGTGGGCGGTCTTGGTTGATGGTGAGCTTCACCGCTGTAGGCTAACCTCTTAAGGAGTCGAGGTTCACCGCTGTAGGCGAACCTCGGTTGAATGTCGAGGTTCACCGCCGTAGGCGAACCTCGGTCGAATGTCGAGGTTCACCGCCGTAGGCGCAGCCTCGCTGAATGTCGAGGTTCACCGCCGTAGGCGCAGCCTCGTCAATGTCGAGGTTCACCGCCGTAGGCTAACCTCGGTCGAATGTCGAGGTTCACCGCCGTAGGCTAACCTCGGTTGAATGTCGAGCCTCGCCGCTGGCGCAGCCTCGCTCAATGTCGAGGTTCACCGCCAGGCTAACCTCGTTGAATGTCGAGCCTCGCCGCTGGCGAAGCCTGCTCAATGTCGAGGTTCACCGCCAGAGGCTAACCTCGGTCGAATGTCGAGCCTCGCCGCTTGGCGAGCCTCGTCAATGTCGAGGTTCACCGCCGTAGGCTAACCTCGGTTGAATGTCGAGCCTCGCCGCTGGCGCAGCCTCGTCAATGTCGAGGTTCACCGCTGTAGGCGAACCTCGTTGAATGTCGAGCCTCGCCGCTTGGCGAAGCCTCGCTCAATGTCGAGGTTCACCGCTGTAGGCTAACTCGTTGAATGTCGAGCTCGCCGCTTGGCGAAGCCTCGCTCAATGTCGAGGTTCACCGCCGTAGGCGAACCTGGTTGAATGTCGAGCCTCGCCGCCATGCAGCCTCGTCAATGTCGAGGTTCACCGCCGTAGGCGAACCTCGGTTGAATGTCGAGCTCGCCGCTTGGCGAAGCCTCGCTCAATGTCGAGGTTCACCGTAGGCTAACCTCGGTTGAATGTCGAGCCTCGCCGCTGGCGCAGCTCGTCAATGTCGAGCCTCGCCGCTGGCGAGCCTCGTGCGCCACGAAGAACGGTCGTAACTTTCAAACCGCACGCCGGAATTGGACGAATTATATATGGAAATCGACTATCTCGACGAGACGGAGCCGATTGCTCCGGTCATTTTGCCCAGTTCCTCCCGGTTCAAGAGATATCAGCACTTTTGTCTATTTTGTAAAGTCAAGCATTCGTGTGAATTTAACCTTTAGGCGGCCCGACTTCACTCTGATGGACTCCTAAGCTCTTCTCGCCATTCCGAAGTTGTCGTAGGATTAAGGCAATTTTATTGCCTACAAAACCCTCCAAAGTTTTCGACTGAATGTGGTTGAATGGAGTCCGAACACTTTGGATATGAAGACTTGCAACACGATCACCACTCAAACGGTGCGAGGAACCTTCCAACGAAGCTCGCAAATTTGAATTCTTCACCGCAGCCTAATGATCGCCTCGATTTTAGCAAACCCCAGCCTATCAACGGATTTGATGTGCCTTTACCGACACCGCTTGAGTCGGCTAGCATGTAGATTATCTAAGTCCGCTCTACATGTAACGCTATGTTAAAGAGTTAACTCTTAGCGCCACGATATTGAATACGTGACTTTGTCCTTCTTACGGAATAGACTACCCGCCACGGTGTTAGACGAGACTTATCTCTAATAAGGATCGAGATAAAGTCCCCTATGCCGAGAGGCATAGATTCAGTTGTTGTTTAACAATAACCGCTACACGCGGAATGGCCGCACAGATAGACTTTTTTCTCTTGGGGCTAAGACTAACCCTTTGTGTCTCTTGGGGCTTAAAACGAACCCGCTGTGTCTCTTGGGGCTTAAAACGAACCCGCTGTGTCTTCGGGGCAAAGATAAACCCGTAATAGTGGCACATCGCATGGTAGGCCACTATTCGAAATGATCGAATCGCTCGCTGACATAAAAGTATAACGATCGTGATCAAAAAGCAATCAAGTTGTTCGCTGACGGAGAGTATAACAACAAGGATTACGCAACAAAGTCATTTAGGAAATGACTCGGGGTAGCCGAAGTCGCTCAGTGACATGGGAGTATAACGACTATGGTTGAAATAGAGGCACATCGCATGGTAGGCCACTATTCGTAAATGATCAATCGCTCGCTGACATAAAAGTATAACGATCGCGATCAAGAAGCAATCGTTGTTCAGTGGACGAAAAGTATAACAACTATGATAGGGTAGTAGATATCGCTTGTGGTGATTTGACAAACCGCACAACACTTAGTAGGCCAACGCCAAATGACAATGTGGAATTGATCAAATCGCTCAAAGGACACTAAGCATGACGACATATGACCAAGAAGAATCTAGTTGTTTAGTGACTCGAAGTATAACAACCGTGATGGGAATAGAGGTACGACGACTTGATTGGATAACGCCATTTATGGAATGACGCTGACTATCGAGGTGATTGTTAACATGACAGCTTATGTGGACCCGCCATCCTATTGACAAGGATTGGAAGGGAGTTTGTCGAGGTGATTGTTAACCCGACAAAAATTTGTTGCGATCGGGCAACTTTGAGGACTCACCATCCCATTGAAAAGGATTAGTAAGTTGATTTGCCGAGGTGTAATATTAACATGACAAGGAGTGGTCCCGCCATTCTATTTGAGAGGATTGACGAGGAAATCTTGAGGGAACTATCGAGGTGATTGTTAACATGATAGTTTTAGGTCCCGCCATCCTATTGACGAGGATTGGCAGAGAATTTAGAGAAAATTGGTTATCGAGGTGATTGTTAACATGACAACTTAGTAAAAGAAGACTACGAGCAAGATTCTTTAAAAATTTACCATCGGATGTCGGTCCTCCGCAATTGATGCATATAAGCATCAACGATCATCTTTGGCGATTGTAGCCAAGTCTTCGCAATGGTCCCATAGCCCGGTTCCGCATGAAGCTCGGCAGATGCCATCGTGGGCTTACTTGAAAAGAGTTTTGATGAGGAAGCGGTCGCCACCACCAAGTTATCTTGGTCGCCACTTTCTCGAATTCAAATAACTCTTCAACCTCCATACGCTTGAGCACGCCTCGACTTGTTCTCCTTGGCGGTTAAGTCTTTCCACGAGCGAAGCTACGACAAATACCATATTAGATGTAATGTTGATGGAGAGATTGTCCCACACATCCGATGAGAGTGGCCTCGAAATCGCCACCGCACACAAATGATTGGTTCCCGAATCTCTTGACAAAGTTGCTTACGACTCTTTCTTCCTCTCGCTTTAGAGCTAGCAGGTTGCCATAGATACCCCGTGTCATCGCCGGCTAATCCGCCATGAAGAGCCTTTCCATGTCCTTCCAACAGTGATGGACCCGTGTTCTAATCACAAACCATTCAAAAGCAACCCCTTGAGGGTGCCAATGAACAACCGAAGTCACAACGGATCATTTCCCATTATGTGTCCGCTTATACCGAAGTAGTAAATGTGTTGGGTAGGGGAACCATTGCCATCGAACCGCAGGAGGTCCAGTGGTTTGAATTTCGAGGATATGAGACATTATCCCATTCTATAGGATATGGCCTCGCCACCCCCAAATTTTTAGATCGCCTTGGAGCTTAAGGGCATCCAACCGCTTTTGGAAATCATGTAACTTATGATCTCGCTTTTCATACACCGATTCGATTCCGCCAGATGACACCGAGTGGACATCATGATCCCCTCATAGCCTTCGCTCGATTTGAACCTCCGACTAGGCTCATCTCTTTCAAGAGGACCTCATATTGTTGGCGCAGGTTCGCCACTTGGACGAGGTTCATTCCTTTAGAGGGGACCTCATGTTGTCGGAGAAATTTGCCACTCGGACTAGGCTCATCTCTTTCAAGAGGACCTCATATTGTTGGCGCAGGTTCGCCACTTTGACGAGGCTTATCCCATTTTGAGGGGATCTCACGCTGACGGCGCAGGTTCGCCACTTGGACGAGGTTCGCACCGGGCTTACATTTGTCTTGTTTTAAATGAACCCCCGATAATGACGAGGTTCGCCGCTTGAACGAGGTTCATCTTGTTTAGAATGGACCTCATGTTGGCGGTTCATTGCTTGGACGAGGTTCGCACCGGGCGACGCTCGCCTTGTTTTGAATGAGCCCTTAGATGAAGACGCAGGTTCACGACTGGGGTGCAATGACGAGGTTCGCACCGGGCGACGCTCGCCTTGTTTTAAATGAACCCCCGATAATGACGAGGTTCGCTGCTTGAACGAGGTTCATCTTGTTTAGAATGGACCTCATGTTGTCGGAGAAATTTGCCACTGCACTAGGCTCATCTCTTTCAAGAGGACCTCATATTGTTGGCGCAGGTTCGCCACTTGGACAAGGCTCATCCCTTTGGAGAGGACTCACATTGACGGCGAGGTTCGCCACTTTGACGAGGCTTATCCCATTTTGAGGGGATCTCACGCTGACGGCGCAGGTTCGCCACTTGGACAAGGCTCATCCCTTTGGAGAGGACTCACATTGACGGCGAGGTTCGCCATGCGACGAGGTTCGCACCGGGCGACGCTCGCCTTGTTTTGAATGAGCCCTTAGATGAAGACGCAGGTTCACGACTTGGGGTGCAATGACGAGGTTCGCCGCTTGAACGAGGTTCATCTTGTTTAGAATGGACCTCATGTTGTCGGAGAAATTTGCCACTCGGACTAGGCTCATCTCTTTCAAGAGGACCTCATATTGTTGGCGCAGGTTCGCCACTTGGACAAGGCTCATCCCTTTGGAGAGGACTCACATTGACGGCGAGGTTCGCCACTTGGACAAGGCTCATCCCTTTGGAGAGGACCTCACATTGACGGCGAGGTTCGCCACTTGGACAAGGCTCATCCCTTTGGAGAGGACTCACATTGACGGCGAGGTTCGCCATGCGACGAGGTTCGCACCGGGCGACGCTCGCCTTGTTTTAAATGAACCCCCGATAATGACGAGGTTCGCACCGGGCGACGCTCGCCTTGTTTTAAATGAACCCCCGATAATGACGAGGTTCGCACCGGGCGACGCTCGCCTTGTTTTAAATGAACCCCCGATAATGACGAGGTTCGCCGCTTGAACGAGGTTCATCTTGTTTAGAATGGACCTCATGTTGTCGGAGAAATTTGCCACTGCACTAGGCTCATCTCTTTCAAGAGGACCTCATATTGTTGGCGCAGGTTCGCCACTTTGACGAGGCTTATCCCATTTTGAGGGGATCTCACGCTGACGGCGCAGGTTCGCCACTTGGACAAGGCTCATCCCTTTGGAGAGGACCTCACATTGACGGCGAGGTTCGCCACTTGGACAAGGCTCATCCCTTTGGAGAGGACCTCACATTGACGGCGAGGTTCGCCACTTGGACAAGGCTCATCCCTTTGGAGAGGACCTCACATTGACGGCGAGGTTCGCCACTTGGACAAGGCTCATCCCTTTGGAGAGGACTCACATTGACGGCGAGGTTCGCCACTTTGACGAGGCTTATCCCATTTTGAGGGGATCTCACGCTGACGGCGCAGGTTCGCCACTTGGACGAGGTTCGCAGCTGGGGCAAGGTTCGCACTGGGCGACGCTCGCCTTTGTGGACGGGTTCGCACCGGGCTTACATTTGTCTTGTTTTAAATGAACCCCCGATAATGACGAGGTTCGCCGCTTGAACGAGGTTCATCTTGTTTAGAATGGACCTCATGTTGCTCGGAGAAATTTGCCACTGTGACTAGGCTCATCTCTTTCAAGAGGACCTCATATTGTTGGCGCAGGTTCGCCACTTGGACGAGGCTCGCCGTGTCTCGAGCGACTTGTTGTTGTCGAGGTTCGCCACTTGGACAAGGCTCATCCCTTTGGAGAGGACTCACATTGACGGCGAGGTTCGCCATGCGACGAGGTTCGCACCGGGCGACGCTCGCCTTGTTTTAAATGAACCCCCGATAATGACGAGGTTCGCCGCTTGAACGAGGTTCATCTTGTTTAGAATGGACCTCATGTTGTCGGAGAAATTTGCCACTGTGACTAGGCTCATCTCTTTCAAGAGGACCTCATATTGTTGGCGCAGGTTCGCCACTGACGAGGCTCGCCGTGTCTCGAAAGGACTTGTTGTTGTCGAGGTTCGCCACTTGGACAAGGCTCATCCCTTTGGAGAGGACCTCACATTGACGGCGAGGTTCGCCATGCGACGCAGGTTCGCACTGGGCGACGCTCGCCTTGTTTTGAATGAGCCCTTAGATGAAGACGAGGTTCACGACTGGGGTGCAATGACGAGGTTCGTGACGCTCCTCCTCGCCGACCCTCGCCGCTTTGACCATCTTTGACGATAGTAAAACCCGCCCAACGAGACCAAAGCTTGAGCCCTACGGCGCAGCTTGGTTCTGCCGTGGACGCCGCTGGCACGCCGTGAAATTGGACCCTTGGCAAATCCTTCCTTTCCACTGCCAGCGAGGTTCACCGCAGGCCAAGGTTTGACTAATGGCTTCCGAGGTTGGGTCACGCTTAACCATCCACTTCTTAGCCCGCTGGTCGGCTTTTGGAGCCTTGTCGCTGAGAGACAGAGGCTGATTGTCGAGGTTCACTCGAGGAGATTCAACATGAGCCACGGGGCTGAAGTCTCATATGAGACTCGCCGACACTTGCATGTCTTCACCGGGCTAGATGCCCTGCAGGAGAGGAACTCCTCATACTTACTCGATCAAACTCAAGGACCAAGGTTTGAACCTCGGTTCCAACCGCAACTTTGTCCGATTAAGCCACCACCAGCTCATCTAATGAATGGTTGCTCCCATCGTGGTCGCCATCTTCAGAGGGTCGAAAAATATTTATTGATTGAATGAATGTTTTACAATCAAATTCCTTCGACATGAGGAAGAGGAGATTGATTTGACTCTCTTTGTATGGGTTCTGGTGGCGATAGGATGCTTCCTCGATGCTCACGCCGAGATTGCTTCCCGCTGACGATCGCACCAAAGCCGCGAATGATCTTGAGGTGGCCGACGAGGAGCTTGATCTTTTCTCCCGCCTGCGCTGATCTCCCCAATTCCAAAGCTCCACTCTTTTAATGGTCGCCACCGCCATTTATAGGTTTTCTAGCACATAACCGGTGTGCCCTCATTGTGGAAAACGGGTGAACGTGGGCATAATCGATGCCCACGCACCCACCACCGGGCCGCCGTGGTTCCTCCCTCATGTGGAGATGATGGCTTATAAATAGGCAAGGAGAGGCATGGCCACTTCCTTGATTTGTGGGATATGGCCATGCCTGAGGAGAGCCATACCCCGTGGGATGTGACCACCGTGAGGGGAACCATGCTCTCGTGGGATGTGACCACTATGTGACATTTCCCATGCTTCAAGTGGGCGGTCTTGTTGATGGTGAGCTTCACCGCTGTAGGCTTAACCTCTTAAGGGAGTCGAGGTTCACCGCCGTAGGCTAACCTCGGTTGAATGTCGAGGTTCACTACCGTAGGGGAGCCTCGTGGAATGTCGAGGTTCACCGCCGTAGGCGCAGCCTCTGCTGAATGTCGAGGTTCACCGCCGTAGGCGAACCTCGTTGAATGTCGAGGTTCACCGCCGAGGCTAACCTCGGTCGAATGTCGAGGTTCACCGCAGAGGCTAACCTCGGTTGAATGTCGAGCCTCGCCGCCATGCAGCCTCGTCAATGTCGAGGTTCACCGCCGTAGGCTAACTCGTTGAATGTCGAGCTCGCCGCTGCAGCCTCGCCAATGTCGAGGTTCTCGCCAGAGGCTAACTCGGTTGAATGTCGAGCTCGCCGCTTGGCGAGCTCGTCAATGTCGAGGTTCACCGCAGAGGCTAACCTCGGTTGAATGTCGAGCCTCGCCGCTGGCAGCCTCGTCAATGTCGAGGTTCATCGCCGTAGGCTAACTCGTTGAATGTCGAGCCTCGCCGCTGGCGCAGCCTCGCTCAATGTCGAGGTTCACCGCCGTAGGCTAACTCGGTTGAATGTCGAGCTCGCCGCTGGCGCAGCCTCGTCAATGTCGAGGTTCACCGCCAGAGGCTAACCTCGTTGAATGTCGAGCCTCGCCGCTTGGCGAGCCTCGTTCAATGTCGAGGTTCACCGCCAGAGGCTAACCTCGTTGAATGTCGAGCCTCGCCGCTGGCGAGCCTCGTCGAATGTCGAGCTCGCCGCTGGCGAGCCTCGTCGAATGTCGAGCCTCGCCGCCACGAAGAACAGGTCGTAACTTTCAAACCGCACGCCGGAATTGGACGAATTATATATGGAAATCGACCATCTCGACGAGACGGAGCCGCATTGCTCAGGTCATTTTGCCCAGTTCCTCCCGGTTCAAGAGATATCAGCACTTTTGTCTATTTTGTAAAGTCAAGCATTCAGTGAATTTAACCTTTAGGCGGCCTCGACTTCACTCTGATGGACTCCTAAGCTCTTCTCGCCATTCCGAAGTTGTCGTAGGGATTAAGGCAATTTTATTGCCTACACCAAGACCGCTTTCAAACGTAACGCGAAGTCCCAAGACCGCTGCTTTCAAACAAAACGCAAGTCCCAAGACCGCTTTCTCCAATCAAACGCTAACCGATGTCCGCTCCTTCAACCAAACGCCAACCTCGTGGAAGCTGCCACAAACAAAACGCGAGCCCCGTGTCCGCTGCTCCATTGCACTCAAACGCACCCTCAAAGGCGCTGCTTCACCATTAAACGAGGACTTCAGCCCACGTTTCACAAAAAGAACATGACCCTCGTGTCTGCACCTCAAAGCGCGATGGGATTTGTCATGTCCACCCTAACCCAACCCCTTCAAATGATGAGGGACAGGTTCCAGCTCAAACTACCGATCCGGGAGTTAACATTCCTCAAGTTTCGACTTGAGAGAATTATTATCAAGAGAGAGACCAACGCAAAGAAGTCGCCATTCATGCCCGCGGCGAAGCATTGATTGCAACGGTCCTCTCCGAATGTCAATGTTGTGCACCTGCACCTAGACGATCGGTCTTTGATCGGTTGACTAATCCAGCCCCGTCCAAGAGACGGAGGCGATTCCACAGAAGGAGAACCTCAGAGACTGAATATCCCGAAGTCACCATCAATATGGTCGGCAGAGGAACGCCGCTACCTTCCGCCGACGAATCGAGACTAATCGCCCGAAAGTGTTAAGGAAATCTCGATAAGTTCAAGGAATTTATCAACAAGACTCAACACGACGGGGAGTCATACCCCTTATCAATTATCGAGACCGCTGTGGGTTAGAACTCAAGATGAGCACTCACCATTGCAGAAGTCTCAGCCTTCCACTGCTCAGAGAACACGAGCATGGCTTATACAACCGAGGGTGCCAAGATCTCAAGAAGAAGCTTGAAGAATACCAGCGATGACGCAGAAGCTATGCGTCACAAAGAAGAAACCATTAACCAACTTAGAGACATGGTAGCCCAACCGTTTCGCATGTGCTCAAGCTCACGCGGTCGGTCCGTACCTCAACCGAATCGCCGCTAAAGAAAGGTCAATCTACAAAGCGTAAGGGAAAGATGTTTGAAACCTCCGATCAAGAAACTCACCAGATAGATTCTTCATCCAAGGGGAGAAAGGGGCGAACGAATCAAATCTTCAATCACCAAAATGGATGAATTCGGCTCGCCTTTAACGCTTATCGCTAATAGGAGTGAGCTCCAAGACGAGGGGTTGTGAGGCCATATCCCGCGGAGTGGGATGCGACCTTACCCTCCAAAGTTTAAGGCCCCTACCGCAAGCCTTCGATGGCACAGTTCGCCGAATCAAAGACGCCTATTACTTCAAGTCACAGATCGGCGATGTAATTTCAACGATGCTATTTTGAGCCGCTTATTTATCGGGCACTCTCAAGGAGTCGCCTTTGAATGGTTCATGAAACCGTCACGGATCTATTCGAAGTGGGTAGATTTGGAAAGGCTATTTCTAGCTAGGTTCTTCAAGATGACACCGGCGAAGCCGTCCCTACTCTCCTCGCCACTAAACAAAATCTAGGGGAGTCGATAAAGGCTTTTGTGGAAAGGTTTCGAGTGTGGCGCTATGATGCCCAAACAGGATGACACAAACCACTCGTGGAAACTTGTCAAGATAACCCGCACTCTCTTGGCTCAAATGGGGTTACAGAGTGTCGCTCCTCGAAGCAATTAGTGTCCCAAGGGGAACAAAGGAAGATATTGTCGCCAATCAAAGCCAAGAAGCGTAACGACAAGAACAAATGGCCACGGGTCGATAACGCCTCTGGCCAAGGAGGAAGGATATTCATGTCACGACACTAGTGTTCGATCTCCACCAAAGAAAGCCGTGCAAGCCATCGAGTCGCCTAAGACCGCCTAAGCAATATTCTTTCAAAGAAGAACATGTCGATACTTTATTCCACCGCTTCGAAGAACAACAAGTTGAAGCTCCTGTAAGCAAAGAGGCCCGAGGAAGGTGGAAGGTGGATGATCCCACTATTGTCGATATCACGTAATGTTGGGACACCACAAAGAAGTGCTACATTTTAAAGATATTCTACAAGCACCGGTTGATGCCGAGGTACTCAAGCCGAAACCGAGCGTAAGACCGTGGTCTACTAATATGACAACGGTTCAATTCGGAGATTTCCCACCTGTAGAAACTCCTAATGGAGTTATTCCCATTCCAAAAGGAGAACTACGTTTGAGAAATACCGATCAACATGGTCAAGAAGGTAAAGGTCTGGTACCCCTTACTATTTCAAGTGGAGAGGTAATGGGTCCATCCCGACTCGCCAAAGATCAAGAATGGGTGGAGACATCACAAAGAAGAAGAAGAATAAGGCTAAAGCTTCCAACATGATTAGTCCATCCATAAATGAAGATGATACTTATTTGGTCCCTCTCACCGACTCAGAGAAAGAGGAGACTATTTTGGTCAGCCGACGAAGTCGCACCCGTGAGCGTGCACGAGGTCAGGGAAAACGTACTTGAAAAAGTATGATCAAGGAGCGCAGGAGTCCAGGGAGCCAGTTGAGGAGACAGGGGGTTCTGGCCCTAAAAAGTCAATTGATAAAGGGAAGCCAAAGGAGGTTCGATATAATAAAAACCTTCTACAGGAAGCAGGAACATCAGGAAAACCATTCCACTTCGATGTTTTGGCACACCGGCTAACATTCCCGCCAATCACCTTTACGAAGCTCTTGAAGTTGTCCAAATCTACAAGAGCAGCTCTAGTGGAGGCTTTAACGGATACAGAGAGCTTCATTACACAAGTTCCTGTAGTCCCAGAAGCTATGGATGAACCCTCTTGTGTCAAATGCCTACACATAATGAAAGACCGCTTTGCATATCATTCACACAAGAAGATATGCAAATCAATCATAAGCATGACAGCCCTTGTACTACACAGATACATGGGGTCTTCGAGATCGGCCGGTCCAAGTAGATCCTGCTCAGACTCAAAGATAATGTCAGATAGAGTCATGCAAGTTCGGGAATCCCGCATCACCTGCTGAATTCCACTCGCACAACTATCTTTGGCTTCAATGCCAACAAAGACGCACTCGGGAAAAATTAAGCTCAAATGTCAAATTGAGATCTCAAGTCGGTAACTCGCTACATTATAGATGCGACACATCTTACAATTTGCTATTGGGACGACCTTGGATTCATGCGAATCGGATTGTCCCATCAACCCTTCATCAGGTAATGAAATATGTCAATGAAGAGGGGGAGGTCAAGACCGAGAATGAGAAACATCCTTTCAAAGGAGTAGAGAGTTATCACACTGATTCGGTCTTTTACCTTGGCGCCCCGGAGCCTGAATCGCCGAGACCAGCTTTAGCATGCAGAACGGGCAGATGTCAACCCGAACTCAAGAAGAGTGTCCATGGGAATTGCATGTAGTGAGCTCTAATAAGCTTAATAATGAGGAAGATGTACCGAGTGAAGGCTAATGGTACATTAATGAAAATTTCAATTTGGCTTACTTGTCCGATGTTTCATCCAAGAAATAGGATTGGAGCCACGGCATGCGCTTATATGACGAGAGATCACTAGATTTGCCACTCAAAACGCCCTCTCCACCTCCGGAGGATGGAGGACGGAGGAAGGCATTCTTTATGGTCCCGCCTAAAAGAAGGGTCAAACCAATTTATTTTGGTAAAGTGGACCCCGGTTATCAAACCGTAGAGTTCAAGAAAGCGAGGCAACTCCTCAATTTCATCATTACGAACTTAAGGCTCGCCACATAATGAAGAGTATGGGCTACAATTTCGATAGTCCAAAAGGGTTAAATTTCGAAAGGGAGGCTAACCCCGATTCGACACCTTGTCCCCTCAAGGTAAATCCCAAGATTATTACCACAAAACCCTACGGGTTAGGGTACTTGTCGACACCATCCCTTCGTAAGACGGCAGACAATGCTCGCAAGGACCATTCATCCGAACATCACCATGGGATTCGACGTAGTGTAGGATCAATTTTCGCAAGTATGTCGCTGAACATGACTCACTACCATCCAAGTGATGACGAAGATGACAACCGATTCGCATGCATAGTGACCCTGGATTAAGCCGCCTTGATGTTCTACGGGATATGTGCTTCGAAAGCAACGAGAGCCTAATCAAGATAAGGTGATCCAAATAAATATGGGGATGAGACCAATCCCAAACCAATCTTCGAAGCAAAAGCTTGTCGCAAAATGAGAAAGAAGAACTAGTGTCCTCGTCCGAGAGTATGTTGACGCCTTCGCATGGAATTATGAAGACATGCCCGGCCTTGATAATCGAGGTAGCCATGCAATCACCAATATCGACCAATGCTAAACCCGTTAGCAACAAAGAACGCAGTTCCGTCCGGAGGTTATGGAGGCAATTGTAGTAGAAATCCAAAAGCTCATTGATGCGTGTTTCATCGAGAGGAACAACACCGGATTGGGTAGCCAATATCGTTGTTGTACCCAAGAAGAATGGAAAGATCCGATATGCATTGATTTTCGTGGATCCAACGCGATGTCCGAAAGATGAATTTCCACTCCCCATCACCGATGTCATGATTGATAACACATGTGGATATGAGAGAATGTCTTTCATGGACGGATTTTCGTGATATAATCAAATCAAAATGTATCCCGAAGACGCAGCATACGGCCTTTAGAACACCGCTGGGGTGTTCTCGCTATACCGTAATGCCATTTGGGTTGAAGAACGCCGAGCAACTTACCAACGAAAGCAATGAATACTATTTTTCATCAACATCTACGAAGAAGATCAATGTTACGTAGATGACATTGTGGTAAAAGTCGCAAGAAGGAAGATCACCTATCAGACTTGAAGACCATGTTCGACATCATGAGAACACATCAACTGAAGATGAACCCCACAAAATCCTTCCTAGGGGTGTCCAGTGGTAAATTCCTGGGATTCATAGTTACATCCCAAGGAATTTCGCTCGATCCTGAAAAGGTGCGCGCCATCCAGGAAATGTCGCCACCAAAGACCATTAAAGAGCTCAGAGGCCTGCAAGGTAGGTTAGCGTATATCCGAAGATTCATATCAAATCTTTCGGGCCGGTGCCAACCCTTTTCCAAATTAATGAAGAAAGGAGTTTCGTTCGTATGGGATGAAGGTTGCCAAAAGGCATTCGAAGAAATCAAAACCTATCTTACACAACCACCAGTCCTCGTGGCCCCGGTATCGGGAAAACCCTTCCTGTTATATGTGAGAGCCATGGACCATTCACTTGAGCCTTGCTAGCTTCGAGCGATGACCAAGGACATGAACAAGCAATTTATTACCTCACCGACCATGATGGGAGCCGAACACAGATACAGCCCAGTGGAAAAGGAATGCTTAGCCTTGATGTTTGCCATCCAGAAAACTCGACATTATTTGGTTGGGCAAACAATACATGTCATTTCCAGAGTAAATCCTCTGAGAGTGCTCATGACTAAGCCCTCTTCATCAATTCCGCTTAGCCAAATGGGCTTATACTCTCACAATATGATATGAAGTTTATGCCCCGTATATTAAGGGACGTGTGCAGATTTCTTAGCGTAACATCCGTCCCCGACTCTTCCAAACTATACGAAGGTATACCAGATGAAATCACTGAAGCTTACATGACTCAAGGAGATACTCAGGTATGGAAATTATTCTTTGATGGAGCCTCTAGAGCGAATCCAGATGGAGGAATTGCAGCCGGTGTGGGGGTTGTACTTGTTTCCCCAAACAGTCTTGTGATCCCAAGGGGGTTTTCCTTAGCTGAGCCATGCACTAATAATGTAGCGGAATATAACGCTTTATTACTAGGAATGCAGCTGGCCGAAGAAATCAACATCAATACCTCGAAGCTTATGGTGATTCTCAGCTCATCGTGAATCAGGTTCGAGGAGAGTATGAAGTGCGCAATGAAGACTTAATCCCATATCACTCGACGGTTCTAGAATTAGCACGAAAGTTCGAAGGCTTTTTCATAGAGTATATTCCACGAGCCCTAATGCCTATGCAGATGCCCCGCCTCGTAGCCACATCACTAGCATTACCTCCAAAAGCCCGCATAATAATATTTGTCGCAGTATGAGTTGTACTTTCCTCAACTCATCACAAAAGGAGATCTAGAAGGACCAAATGTAAGAGACCGCTTGTGAAACTTCCGTTGGGCTCGAACCAAGGGATTGGCGATTCCCTTATATAGACTACGCCCCGTATGGAATCCTACCGATGATCCCAAAGAAGCGCCGCCATTAAACTAAGGCCCTTCGCTTTTATTATGATGCAACTTCCTGCACTTTGTATCGTAAGTCGATGACGGAATTCTACTCACGCTTTCCGAAAGGAGGCGAGAAGCCTTAAAAGAGGCCCACGACGAATGTGTGGAGCCCACCAACCCGAGCAAGTCGGGGATCGCCACGAGAATAGGTTATTATTGGCCAAAGATGTTTGAAGATGCCGTGGATTACGCTTAAACGATGTCATGCGTACAAATTCATGGTGATTTCGGCCCATCGTGCACCAGAAATCTACACCCAACATCCTCTTCGTGGCCATTCGAGATGTGGGAATGGATATTGTCGCCTATCTCCCCGCCAACGCCCAAAGGACATCGATTCATCTTAGCCAGAATCGACATTTTCTAAATGGGCGAAGTCGTTCGCTAAAAGAAGTTAAAACTTCAAACGTGATCGTTCATTAAGCATCACGCCCTCTATCGCCATGCATCAGCGCGATAGTTCATGATAACGTGCACAATTCATTAGCTATGGATTCCGTAGATTTTGCAATAAGTTCAGATCCAAAGTGTTAAGGCCGACGCATATTATCTCCTACCAATGGTCTAGCGGAAGCTTTCAACAAGACCATTGTGAAACTTCTAAAAGTTCGCCTCTAAAAGTCGACGGATTGGGATGAGAAGTTGGGCAATTGTTTATGGGCTTATCGCGACGACGGTGAGAACCCCAACAAAAGCTACTCCCTTTCTTTGGTGTACGGATCGTAAGCCGCTCTACCATTGAGATTCAAATTCTTCCTAAGAGTCGCCTCGCGAACCGAATGACGGATGAAGAGCAACATCAACTACGCCACAGAGCTAGAAATGTTAGACGACAAACGACTTCGAAGCTCAACAACAAATCGAACTATACCAAGCTCGGATTTCTAAAGCCTACAACAAGAAGGTTAAGGGAAGGATCTTCAAGAGAGGCGATCTTGTCTTAACAGTCACGACCTATGGTCATGACACATAAAACTAAAGGGAAATTCAATCCCAATGGGAAGGACCTTTCAGAGTCGACCGCCTATTCTAACGGAGCTTATCGACTTATCGACTTGAAAGGTGACATTCTCATGATGCCAATTAACGGAAGTTTCTCAAGAAATATTACCCGTATATGTAAGATCCCCTCGCCTTGTTCATAACTAAGCTTAGGAGAAAGAACTGACGCCGCTTTAGGCCGGGGTTGATTTATTGGAATGGACTTCATTCATTTCGAAGTCTTGAACGATCATTTATGCTATGCTAACATTACACCTCCGCATTTGTAATTGTTTTCATTATTATAAATCAATATTGTGCGCAAAAGGAGAAACAAAAGTCTCACTTCATTTTTTTAATAACAAAATAAAAGGTGATACAGATTTGATGCTAGAAAGATTCTGGGCCCATCAAGTGAATAACTGTAAGCCGTGACTTAAGCTCCGCAAGCTTTTGTTCATGCTCAGTGCGCACTCTTTCTGCAACTTCTGCCTGGAATTGAGTTTCAGTCGCCGCAACCTCCTTTTTCATAACTTCCAGGGCGTTCGCCTCTTGGCGAAGGTTATCAAGAATCTCAGCACCTCGACGACGAAGTCCCTCTGTGGCTTTTTGTTCCTGAGTCAGTTGAGCCCTTTTTCGAGTTAACTCGGCCTCCAATTGGGCAATAGACTCCTGAATGGCAGTCACAGAAGTGGCAGATTTAGTCAACTCAAGTTGGGATTGATCATGCTGCTCTTGCAAGTTGGCAACCCGCGCCTTCTTTTCAGACAAACTCGTTTGAAGGGTTCCCTGTTGAGATATTTTCGGCTTGGCTAATAAGAGACTTGGTTATCTCCGCTTCTACGTCAACCTGTGAAAGCACCTGGAAGGCCTGCAAGTCCGCCTCCAAACGAGAAACTCTTGCAGCACAATGATGGAAACAGTCGGCGTCGCATGACCGCTTAAGGTAGCCCAGATGTTTCATTATATGAGGCTCAGACTTCAAAGGAGCCACGACCGCCATAACAAAGTCACCAAGACGCCAAGATTCCTCGCAGCCGGTTTATATCGACTGCGATAGATATCACGGAATACGTAGTTTCACAACCACCATGTCTGGAATAATTGGGGGAAGTACCCGTGGTGAAGGAATCGGTGTGACGAGCAATTTCCCCTCTTCTTCTTCATGAAATGCAGAAGCGGATCTAATAGCTCCTTGCATAAGCTTCGCCTGGCGAGGATGACCTCGCTGCTATTCGCTGACGAGCCCTCTTCTCATATTGAGCCGCTTTTCCGAGTGAAAACCCTTTTCCCTCGCTCTCCAAGGAGCTTCTACCTCCGGGGTATCCCGTTGAATTTGGCCAACCTTGAGTGCTTCCTGCTCGCAAATCAAATACTCGTCGATTCCCCTGAGGCGCGTCCTTCCCGAATTTCTTTTAGATTCGTACAGCTCCCTAATATCCTTCAGGCAGGAAGTATATACATCATATTCGGCGAACGTCGAAACTTCACTGCACTCAAGCAAAACTCAAGAACGGTATGACACCGGGCGGGAGAAGGTAGCACAATATCGCGACCGAGCCTCCACCATCCAGCTTATACCAAGCTCGAGTTCTTCATACAAATTCCCAACGATACCAAATTGGGTTAGGGTTCCCAACATATAGTTGGTCATATCCAAATTGTCGAGCAAACCGGCTAGGCAAGTAAGGCTCGATGATACACCGGTCACCCAAGCGGAAGACCAAATACCCAGGCCTGATCGTGATAAGCCACTGTAAGATGCCCTCCCAAGAATGAGGTGAAGTTACCAGTGCCACATCCATGAAAATCAAGGCCGCTTCTACTCCACCAAAATCAGGAGAACAGCAAAAGACTCGATAATTATCCTCCTTCAGCAAAATCTGTCGAGTTGGGACTATATACCAATGTGTCCACTTGGCTGACCCAAGCCGTTGTATAAAGGGAACGAAAAAAGAGCTGGCGCCACTAATTCCCGTCATCAACGAGGGGCAGTGCATGACAAACCAGGCCATCAAATAAGAATACGCACCGGCACGCTGCGGGTCGGGGAGTTTTCAATCTGCTACCTTCCTCTGACCCAATCTTTCTCACATTCAAGAATTCCGAGGTCAGTTCTCGTAAGCCATATTGTATGCAACTTGCCATAGTTGAGAGGAGACTTATCGGCCTTCCATGAGCCAAAAGAACTGCGGGGTATACCACCTGGATCAGGATGGACTCGATGGGTTTGGAGGGAACCACACAACGTTTCAACCAGATCATCAGAAATCCAGCTAGCAATGCCATATCAGAGATAGGAGTCTCCGCTTGGCAACGGAAGCTCTCAAATTTCGTACCAGGAGGAAAGATATCTTCCAGCGCTGTGTTGACATACTGAGCAGTGGGGACTTTGGAGGAGCTCACTGGTCGACGAATCACCGGCGCATGCTTACTCTGTAGATTTTGAAACAAATATTCAGCCCAAGATGCATGTTTAACAATCACCGATCGTAGTCCAGTCTCTTGTACACAGATATGGAAGTGACACATCACTTCCCAGAAGGTGGCATAGACATCTGGGTATTCCCTCCGCAAAATAGAAAGTTCAGCGGTGCTAGGAACAAATTCCTCATACGGCAGTTCACCAAATGGTAAACCCGATACTGCATACATTTCCTGGAGAGCAAAGCCTAATTCCCCAACGGAGTGAAAAGTACAAGTATCAGGATTATACTTCTCCAAGATGGCAAAGAAACTATAGGAGTTCTGGATGACACCGATACGCGTGGCTCTCACTGGAATCTCTAACCCGGATAAGGTGAGTGGCACTCGCAATTCATTGATAACAAAGTCCACCATACGGACCCACCATCCGTCGTCAGGAGAATACACCCACCCAGAGTCCTAAATTTTGGGCAACAAATTCATACAGGCGTGATGAATCGTGAATAAAAGTACTTGCCGGAGTAGCCCTCTCTTGATTGGGACTTATGCTATGAAACTCGCCTGGTCTTAGGCCCATCACCTTATAGTCACTCCCCAAAGGATGAACCGCCTGGTGATTTAGAACCCCAACCGGCACCTTATCCCTTTCCTCGACTAGGTCCCAATCCAAACGCCTGCAGCAGGAGACGCTTTGAAAGTAAGAAAGCGGATGCATCCGTTTCATGTTAGGAAGGAAAAGAAGCGCCGCTAGCTTGATGTAGCATCTTAGATTCCTCGCCGCAGCCCATGTTATCATCCGCCGACACGATCTCCGAAGAAGAACGCCGGCTTCGAGTAAGTCATGACCTCCACGAAGCCACAAAATCCATATCCGCTATAATGGCCCTAAAGGTGGAAGGTTCACCGATGGATCATCATCGCTCTTTCCACACAATTGTCCCGAAGTCGCTGGAAGCTCCCTACGAAGACCAAGCCACATTGTGGTCCATCCAACCCGAAAGTAACCGGCGATATCTACGGGAAAGCGTCCTATCAGCATAGAGAACTGCAGACAAGAGAAGATAAAAACGTCAAAAAGGAAAGTTACAAGAAAGCCTAAGATGACCCAAGATGAAAATGCGAGGGTGGTCAGCCCCGCGTTCTAGTTGTAAGACGCGAGAGTCAGCCCCGCGTTTTAGCTATAAAACGCGAGGGATAGCCCCGCGTTCCAAGCATTAAACGCAAAGAACAACTATGCGTTCCAAGTACAGAAACGCGGAGGTAACCCCCGCGTCCTAAATTCGAGACGCAAGAGTTAGCCCCGCGTCTCCATCGTCAACACCAACTCCGCGTTCGAAACGCAGAGTTCAATTTTGAGTTGGAACCCATTAAAATAAATTCAAAACCCTGATATACCTCGATGCGAGGGGGTTTGCGGCGGCGGCAGCGCCATCGAAACCGATGGGTCACTCGAGATCTCGGCCGGCGTTGGGCTTGGAGTCGTTTGAACAACGCACTTGATCTTGTGGACAGTTTTCCTTGGAGCCATTGAAGAAATCTGGCTAACCGAAGATGGGGAAGGACCCAAGAAGAATTTCGACAGCACGAAATCTCTTGAAACCACGAAGGAGATAAAAAAAAAATTCGTGATTTTTACCCGTGGTAAAATTTTCAAATTTTACCCAAGGGGGTTATTTATACGAGGACTAAGGAGAAGATCTCCACTTGAGATTCTCCAATCACCTCAGTTAAGGCGGTTAAACACAACCACTTCAGATAAGGCGGTTCAGCTTTCCAAAACGCGAGATTCACCTCCGCGTTCTATTTCCAAACGCGAGATTCACCTCCGCGTTTTATCTCCAAATGAGAGACTTGCCTCCGCGTTCAATCCCTAAACGCGAAACACACCTATGCGTTTCAAGCCCCAGACGCGAAGATCGCCTCTGCGCTCTAAAGCCATAACGCGAGGCTCACTCAAGCATTCCAAATTTCAAACACGGGGGCCAACCCCCCCGCGTTTTGAGTTTAACACTTAGCCAACTTTTAGACCTTAGCCTAATAAGCGCCAAGCAACCAGCTTATCAGTCCTCTTCAACGAGATAATAGGTCCTCAAATTTGCTTAAATCGCAACTAATCTATCAATCCTCTTTAATAGAATGATGAATCCACAAATCTGATTAAACCATAATTAGCTTATCAATCGACTCAGCTCAATAGGACGACAAGCCTAGAAAGCCTTGTTCACAACACAAGCCTAAAGCCTTGTTCACAACACAAGCCCAAAACCTTGTTCACAACACAAGCCTAACAAGCCTTGTTCACAACACAAGCCTAAAGCCTTGTTCACAACACAAGCCCAAAACCTTGTTCACAACACAAACCCTAACAAGCCTTGTTCACAACACAAGCCCAAAACCTTGTTCACAACACAAACCCTAACAAGCCTTGTTCACAACACAAGCCCTAAAAGCCTTGTTCACAACACAAACCCTGAAGCCTTGCTCAAACCATAAGCCCCAGGTTTAAGTAAAGGTAAGTCTAAAAAAAATATATATATATATATAATATATGCAACCGGGTGGTCTATTCCCGCAATAAAAAAACAAAGTCTACGTATTCAACGTCGTAGCAGTTAGTCTAGAAGAGTTTAATTCTTTTAGCACAACGTCGTGTGTAGAACGGATTTAAATAATCTACATGCTAGCCCAACTCAAACGGTAGTTGGTAAAGGCTCATCAAACCCGTTGAGGGCTGGGGGTTGGCCAATAACCCTAAAGCCGACGCCTAACACGCGTTGCCGGGTGGTCTCTTGCCCGTAAAAGAGTACCAAGCCTACGTATTCAACATCGTAGCATTAAGTCTAAGAGAGTTTCATTCTTTTAGCACAACGCCACGCATGAACGGACTTAGACAATCCGCGACGCCAGCCCGATTCAAACGGTAATCCAGAAGGTTCATCAAACCGCTGACGGCCGAGGGTTTGCCAAAATCCTATAAGTATTATGGTTGGCATAAGAAATCATAGTGAGAGAGCAAATTGGGGTCACTTTTATTCAAATCCCTAAAAAGACGATACAAAAGAGTGCCATTCAAAAAAAAAGAAGGAAAAGAAAGTTCGGAGTTAACACAAGAGTAAGCCTATGATCCTCTAAGCGTTGATGGACGCAAGCCGACTTGGCTTTAGCGACTTCTTCCTCATGAGCGCCCGCACCATTGCCGTGGCTTCATTCCTTAATCCTCTTTATCCGGGCGCACTGCGGTAACGCCTCTTCTAAGCTCCTCAAGAGCCTGCAATTCCTCACGATAATCATTGTATGTTTCTACACTTTTACGGGTGAGGTCTTTCACATCAGCTTCCTCCTGAGCCAGCTTGGCCTTCTGTTGAACCAACTCCGCTTGAAGTTGAGCGATGGTCTCCTCGGTAACAACCGATTCGCGGTGGCTCGTGATAATGGAGGTAGTGGAAGTCAACTCATGTTGCTGATCCCACCGAAGTTTTCGTGAGATGCAACTTGTGTTTCTTTTCGCTCAAATTCTTCCGGCAGCCTTCATATTGATGCATCGCTGGGCATAGACGCCAAGAAGAGTTGATTCAATCCGAGCCTCCGTGTCAAGATGATTCAACTCCTCAAAGCTCGCAAGCTCTCTTCCGCACGAGATATCTCGTCGCATAACGCTGAATGCATTCGTCGCCGATACCGATGTTGTTCAAATAGTTCATTAAGATAGGCTTGAAAGCTGCAAAGGTGCTCTTTCCAGCGACAATGATCCTCGCGGCATCCTGCATCTCCGATTCCAAATGACCGATGTATCTCTGAAGCAAATTGGGCACGACGGCCGATTCCATGAAAACTGCGGGGGATAACACCAGCTCATGCTGAATCACGAGGCCCTGAGAAGGGGTTATAGGTGATGGTATTTGAGCAGGAGGGGAAGTACTGGCATCCTTCCCAGTCCTAAGAGAAATCCTAAGAGGGGCTGATCTTATCGGAGGAGAAACTGCTGCCGCTGAAGCTTCTGGAACGGACTCAGGGATGGAAGTTGACGTTGTTACAGCCTCGACCATCACGCCACACCCTCCGAGTCGCCTTTACCGGCGAGCCTACGTAAATAATTTTGTCAAAAAACGTATGAAACAACTATCAAGATTCAAAACAAACAATGTTTACCCGAAGGGGAAATAACTATAGGAGCCGGTGCCTTGTCAAGTGACTACCGGGAGATCGCCAAAAGTCCATCGCGACTCGCGAATACCCATACGACACCTCTTCCTCATCATCTCCTGAAGGATGGGGGGAACTCATGGCCGTGGCCGGCTTAGGAAATAGACCAGTTGTGGGGCTAGGTCTTTCGGCCCCTGTTGCAGGCATAAGCACCGAAGAAGCAGGAGATGAATATCTTGCAGTCTGAAGCTTGACCCTTTCATTTGGAGCCTCCTCTTGGTCACTTTGGGAGCAAAGATCAAGTCCGGCCTCGAATTATCATATCGAGCTTCAACAGTTGGAATAGACTCCGCATCTTCACGAAGTGATTCATCTCCACCTTCTTCCTCCAAAGATCGGTGAGAAAGAGAACCCTTTAAGGCTGGCCCAATTGAACGAAGACCCCGTTGGTGGGAAATCCCTACAACCGATGACTCCTCAGGTTCTTCTTCGTCCACCGAAAGTCTTGGAGGAGCCGCTCTAAACGCATCTTGCATTAGTTTGACCCCCTGCTCAGGAGCCGGAGGTTTGGTGGGTGACTGTCGGCGAACCCGCTTCCTGTGGCGGCGCGCATCTTTTTCAGACATTGGCCGTTTACCTGCAGCCCTTTCCTCACGGGTCTCAGCCAGAGTGGGCCCAGTAGGCCCAGCCGTGGTAGCTTCAGCTTCTCCCTCAGCACCAGCTTCGGGTTCACAAGCTAAATATTCTTCGAACCCTCTCACACGGGGTGCTTTGGAATGCCTCTTTGCTTCATACATCTTTTCTCGATCTCTTTTAAACAAGATGAGTTCACCGGTATTCGTGAATGGGAAGCAGATTGATACCGCTGCGTAAACCCATAGTCGTGATATCTATCACGCCTTGTGAGGAAGTGTAAACTTGGCCCCAGCATCACCACGTATCAATACCAGCCCTAGCACCTTCATATAAGTTCCCAATGAGCGCAAGATGAGGGTTAGGGTTCCCAACGTACAGTTGGTCGTAGCCAAACTGTCTAGCAAATCGGAAAGGCTGATAAGGTTCGATGTAACATTTCCCACCTTGGCGGAAGATTAAGTAGCCAGGTCTAATGTTGATCAGCCAACGAAAAACACCCCCGTTCAATTGGGTGAAGGAATTGGAGCCTTTAGTATCCTGATACATCTCCCCATATCCACCTCCCTCAAAATCAGGAAAGCATCTGAAAATGTGGTAGTTGAGATCCTTTGATAAAATTTGCCGAACCATGACCATGTACCAACCTTCCCATCGAGATGGCCATAACCGTTGAACCCACGGAACGAAAGAATCGCCACAAGCAGCAGCGGCAGACATCAAAGAAGGGCAATGCAAAACAAACCAGGCTACCAAATAGGTATACGGTAAAGGCACTCGCGGGTTAGGAAATTTCAGAGTCTTCTTCTCTCCAGTACCAACTGCTTTGACCTGAGTGAAATCATGACATAATTCCCTCAAGCCGCTCTGCAAACGACACGTCATCGCAGAAAGAAGGTTGAGTGGTCTTCCATGAGCTAAAAGAACTGCTGGGTAAACAACCTCGGCAGCAAGAGAGTCAATAGGCCGGGAGGGCACCACACACCGCTTCAGCCATAACATTAAGAAGCCGGCAAACAGAGCAACATCGGAAATAGGAGTCAAAGTTTGGTAATGAAAACTCTCGAACTCGTGGAATGGCGGAAAATGTCCTCTTGAGCTTCATTTGTATAATGAGAGGATCGTTCCCAATGAGATCTCTAACTTCGCCAGAGAGCTCGCAAAGAAGGCTAACAACGCCGCGATCCTTGCTATGCAAATTTTGAATAAATAGTCACCCAAGGCGCTGCTTGACTCCGCCTCCACGTAACCACATTGGCTGGGCACAAGTTTGGAAGTGGCACATCAACTCCCAAAAGTATCAGATGTCGGAACCGGCCGCCTCAAGATGGCCAACTCTTCGGCCTCGAATGAACTCCTCATATGGCGGCTCCCAAAAGGCAAGCCCGAGACTTCGACATCTCGTGAAGAGCTAAACCTAGTTCTCCGGCGGGTGTAAAGAATGTACAAGTCTCCGGTTATACTTCTAGCATAGCAAAAGGTTATAAGGGTTACGGCGATGTCATATCGCATAGCCACGACCGGATTACCCGGACCGAAAGAGTCAATAAGTCTCAGAGCTCGCCCATGACAAAGTTCACAAGACGGGTCCACCACATTCCGTCGGTTGAGTGTACCCATCCCGGGCTCAAGTCTTGAGCAGAAATTCCCCTTTACGCCTATAAATCTACGAGCAAAATGCCGGGCGGAGTGGGCACCTCAGAAATGGATATTCTCGAAAGTGACCAACCCCGCCTTAAAGCCGCCACTTGTCGATGGCCCGCAGGGCGCACACCTTGATGGGTCAACATCCCAAGCGATACCCCACCTTAATTCTTGACAAGGTCCCAATCCATATGCCGGGGGATAGAGGCACACTGCAGATAAGAGAGTGGGTACATGCGCCCATGTTAGGAAGGAAGAGGAGTCGGTCACCAACTTTTAGCAGCATTTTGTAGTCCCCGTCGTAAAAGATTTTGGCATCAAGTGCCACGGGGTCTCCAAAGAGAAAAGCGGGCTTCTGGAGAGGCTTTCGGTCCAGCGTCTCGATTTTGAGATCCGTGACAATGGCCCTGACTCCTGGTGAACTAGCCTCGACAAACTTTAGTCGATCTTCATCTTTATCTTGAACAATGGGAAGCTTTTGGCGTAGACTGAAGTTAACCTCAGGATCTTCACCTCCTTCATGGCCAAAATGGCTGTTAAAAGTGAGAGGATCACTTGAGTAGCGCACTGCACATGAGAATGAAAGTCAGTTAATACGGAGGAAAATAAACGCCAGGTTAATAAGGTCAAACCCGAGATGCAAGGGTCACCCCGCGTTTTAAGTACAAAATGCGAGGCTAACTTCGTGATTCCAACGCCAAAACGCTGAAGCACCGCCCGCTGCTTCATTGTCAAAACGCGGTGTCAACCTCGTGTCTAATTGCCAAAACGCGTATCAATCCCGCTTCATTGCCAAAACGCTGGTGTCAACTCCGCTTCATTGCCAAAACGCGTATCAATCCCGCTTCATTGCCAAAACGCGGTGTCAACTCCGCTTCATTGCCAAAACGCGTGTCAACTCCGCTTCATTGCCAAAACGCGGATATCGATCCCGCTGCTCCATTTCCAAACGCTGAAGCCGCCATCGCTTCCGCTGTTTCACGAAGAGGAAAACTTGACGGGCAAGTTATGGCCAAAAGTCAAACTTACCACCGAAAGCAAGGGGTGTGCGAGGCCATAGGGGCTCGAACTGAGGCGCCGCCGGCAGTCCCAGCGGCCGGCGTGCTCGAGGAACCAGGAGCAGTCTTCTTGGACTTGACTGTCGATCTCTTGGGAGACATTCTCGTCGAGAAGAAGCTGAAAAAAGCTTGTGAAATGATCTGAGATTGGAGATGATCACCGGAGAAAGAAGGAATGCAATTTCCTTGGGAAAAAAGTCTGTAAGGCTTTCGATTTGACCCAAGGGTCTATTTATAGGGCCGCCAACCCATCAAATCTCCACGAGATTTTAGGCAAAGAATCCCGCCCGAGATCCCCGCGTCTCTTAACCAAATCGGTTCGACTTCAACCCCGCGTCCAAACTCCAAAACGCGGACCTCATCGCCGCGTCTTAACTCCAAAACGCGGACCTCATCGTCACGCTCAAAAATAAAACGCGGAGATCACCCCCACGTTTCAAGAGGGTATTACTTCGCGTTTCAAGCTCCAAAGTTGAGCACAACTTCTTCGAAGACAAAATGAAGAGCAATACCTTCTCAAGATCAAACAAAAGGAGAAGTCCAAAGTGTTCCAAAAGCTCGCCCCACCAACCGCAAGCTTTCAAAACTTTGGAGGGGTTCTCAGAGGTCAGCCAAAATTTTATCACTGATAAGCCACGATTCACTGAGATATCGTTGAACGAAGTCACTGTTTGAAGGCTTCTGAGGAAACAGGGTAGAATCACAAACACAAAGATAAGATCCAACCAAGAGGTTTAGCATCGTGTCCAAGCTCTAAAACGCGGAGCTCTTAGCCGCGTTCAAGCTCTAAACGCGGGGCTCTCAGCTGTGTCCAAAGCTCCAAAACGCGGAGCTCTCAGCCGCGTCCAAAGCTCCAAGCGCAGAGCTCTCACCGGCCCAAACTCTAAACGCTGAGCGCTCACCGCCCCAAGCTCTAAACGCTGAGCTCTCACCGCCCAAAGCTCCAAGCGCAGAGCTCTCACCAAGGCCCAAACTCTAAACGCTGAGCTCTCACCGGCCCAAAGCTCCAAGCGCAGAGCTCTCACCAAGGCCCAAGCTCCAAAACGCGACCTCATCGCCAGCGTCTTAACTCCAAAACGCTGAGCTCTCACCAAGGCCCAAGCTCCAAAACGCGACCTCATCGCCACGCCAAAAATAAAACGCGAGATCACCCCCACGCTTCAAGAGGGTATTACTGCTTCAAGCTCCAAAGTTGAGCACAACTTCTTCAAGACAAAATGAAGAGCAATACCTTCTCAAGATCAAACAAAGGAGAAGTCCAAAGTGTTCCAAAAGCTCGCCCCACCAACCGCAAGCTTTCAAAACTTTGGAGGGGTTCTCAGAGGTCAGCCAAAATTTTATCACCGATAAGCCACGATTCACCGAGATATCGTTGAGCGAAGTCACGGTTTGAAGGCTTCGAGGAAACAGGTAGAATCACAAACACAAAGATAAGATCCAACCAAGAGGTTTAGCATCGTGTCCAAGCTCTAAACGCGGAGCTCTTAGCGCGTTCAAGCTCTAAACGCGAGCTCTCACCGTGTCCAAAGCTCCAAAACGCTGAGCTCTCACCAAGGCCCAAAGCTCCAAGCGCAGAGCTCTCACCGGCCCAAACTCTAAACGCTGAGCGCTCACCGCCCCAAGCTCTAAACGCTGAGCTCTCACCGCCCAAAGCTCCAAGCGCAGAGCTCTCACCAAGGCCCAAACTCTAAACGCTGAGCTCTCACCGGCCCAAAGCTCCAAGCGCAGAGCTCTCACCAAGGCCCAAGCTCCAAAACGCGGACCTCATCGCCAGCGTCTTAACTCCAAAACGCTGAGCTCTCACCAAGGCCCAAGCTCCAAAACGCGACCTCATCGCCACGCCAAAAATAAAACGCGAGATCACCCCCACGCTTCAAGAGGGTATTACTGCTTCAAGCTCCAAAGTTGAGCACAACTTCTTCAAGACAAAATGAAGAGCAATACCTTCTCAAGATCAAACAAAGGAGAAGTCCAAAGTGTTCCAAAAGCTCGCCCCACCAACCGCAAGCTTTCAAAACTTTGGAGGGGTTCTCAGAGGTCGCCAAAATTTTATCACCGATAAGCCACGATTCACCGAGATATCGTTGAGCGAAGTCACGGTTTGAAGGCTTCGAGGAAACAGGTAGAATCACAAACACAAAGATAAGATCCAACCAAGAGGTTTAGCATCGCGGTCCAAGCTCTAAACGCGGAGCTCTTAGCGCGTTCAAGCTCTAAACGCGGAGCTCTCAGCTGTGTCCAAAGCTCCAAAACGCGGAGCTCTCAGCCGCGTCCAAAGCTCCAAGCGCAGAGCTCTCACCAAGGCCCAAACTCTAAACGCTGAGCTCTCACCAAGGCCCAAACTCTAAACGCTGAGCTCTCACCGCCCAAAGCTCCAAGCGCAGAGCTCTCACCAAGGCCCAAACTCTAAACGCTGAGCTCTCACCAAGGCCCAAGCTCCAAAACGCTGAGCTCTCACCAAGGCCCAAGCTCCAAAACGCGGAGCCTTTAGCCGTTTAAGCCCAAGACGCGGAGCGTCATGATCATGCTCAAACGCAGATCTCAACCCTCGCCAGAGACGCGAGGGTCATCTAAAAATAAAACTCGAGTCTTGCGCGTTTCCTATCTGTAAACACGATTTAAACGGTTCCAAAACCGTTTTCCTCGATTTGAGGGCCACGAATCCTCATTCTAAGGGGTCAGTTACACCCCTAAAATACCTATAAAAGGGGGAGAAAGATCTTCAGCAGAGGGGATCGGAAAAGGAGAGATTGGAGGCTAGAGAAAGAAAAGATCCAGAGGATTGATTCGCTAGAGAGAGAGAGAGCTTGAGCCGTGGTCAACCCTAGCTCTCCTTCTTCGCCGGGCTTGGCTTGGTTTTCAAACTTCGTGCGAGTTACTAAACTCGTCCTTCGAGTTATCAAACTCGTTAGAGTTCTAAAGACTTGCCTCGCAAGTCTCTTTCTACGTGATTCCACGAGCAAGACGGTCGGATCGTCCACGGGATACAAGGATCAAGCTCCTATCGCCGCCGTGAAGAACCCAGTTTTAAACAAAAGGAAGGATCTCCGTTGACCCTTCCTTCTTTTGTAAATCGGGCAACCGATCGAGGAGTTTTGTAATTTCTTTTTACATAAGTCAAAGAGAGAGAGATTGCATTCGAGAGTTGTATTGATTCTTTCTTTAAAATCAATTGGAAGGAATAATCTTTATCTTTACAGCTTTCAAATTTCCTCGCGAACAGACCTAATCAAATTAAAATACTTCCACACGTATTTTAAGTCATCATAAGACTCTCTCATGTCTGAATAAATCAGTGATTACACTGTGTGGGAGATCAATTTATCACTAACTTATTTGTAATTGAGCATAGTATTTATTAACGATGTGATTTTAGTTTGAATTTTCTAAACATTCACATTAAGTTTTTTAAACTTTTCTGATCATCTTTTTGAGCTCAAAGTGAAATTCATGACCATTTATTTATTAACACAAGGACTCATGTGCACATGATGCATACATGATATGAAATATGGAGAAGTGTTGTAATCAATTTGTTAAGAAAATTGATAAATATGCATACATGATATGAAATATGGGGAAGTGTTGTAATCAAATTGTTAAGAAATTTGATAAATATGGTTTTGAGCGTATTTTTATTTTATTTCTTTTTAATTTTTTCAAGTTCAAGGCTATTTCCTTGATTTTCCCCCAAAAGTGTGGATATTCATTCCCTTTGATGATTAGGGTGAGGGTTTTTGTTTATTTTTTCAAGTGAACGGACATCTAGAATTTATTTTTTCAAATGTAAGAGTATTTCGAAATTCTAAAAGTGTGACTCACAATGACAAAACGGGGCCTTTCCTTAATACACAATATCGATTTAGCAAGAAATGAAATCAATATCGAATCAAGAGGATTGAGGAATCTACATCGTTTTTCTTTTCTTTTGCATTAATGGTGCCTTTATTAATAAACTAAGGTTTTGATTATGTGGAATCTAGATCTGTATCCGAGATGGAATCTCACTTTACTAATATTATGTATATTATACTATACTATATCATATTATATATAGATAAGATATTCACACACTTGTCTATAATTAACATGAGGATAACGATCAGGTGACAATTTTAATTGTTTGTTTTAATAAAATGTTATACTTGTAAGTTAATGATTTTCAATGGTCAACTATATATAGTATAGAAATAATGCTCATTGCCTAAACTACCATCACTAATATATAAGGATGATATCAAGATAAACTAATTCGTGGCTTTCGATGAAGTCAATGTTACCCAAGTCTTTACCTTTAAAATTAAAAATGCAGGTATAGAGGTTTTATAGTTTTATTTTCTTTTCCTTTTTCTTGGAGAAAGATTCTTTTGCTTGAATAGGGAAGGAGAAAGAGTTAAAATTGAAAGAAAATATGAAAAGGAGAAAGAGACACCTCCTACATAGAAACAACTAGCAGTCTAATTCATAAATAAAGATAATTCTTAGTAAATTAACTTTTCATATTGTTGTCCTTTGTATTGTTAATTTGAATCGCTTCTATAATAAGCATGTAAATATTTGCTCTATATTGTCGGTGAAAATTTCAGATGCACACGCTCTCTCTTTTATTTTCTTTTCTCTTTTCTTCCTTTTTTCACTACTAAGCTGTGCACTCATTAAGTTTTTTCTCCACATATACTTCAATTATGAAAAGTTTCTCATAAATGAGGGGTGGGGTAGCCCAATAGATTCTTATAAGAGTCGCCCACGTAGGCTTATTGGGCAATAAGAGTTGCTCAATGGACCTAAACCTATCAAGATTACTAAAAAGGCTGAAAGGTTGAAAAAACAACAGGCGGTCCTAGTGTCCTGTATTGCAAATTCAAATCAATTCCCACATCTTCTTGCAAAAATCCCACGTTTGAATTTCTAACCTCTGAAAACACAACGATTCTATCCATGCCCCTATATAAGTAAGTACACCTTAATCGTATCTGTCTTGATGATTTTTTATCAGTAAATAATATTATCTCAATATGGCGATGGAGTTAAACCGAGAACAGTCCATGAAAATTATATATTATATTGCTTCTTTTATTTATTATTTATTTAATTATTCTTATAGTGTATGTTTTTTCTCCATGTAATTTGCAGAATCATTATTGTTTTGAGGATAATCCGAACTTTTGGGATTATGTAATGCTTAGAGTGAGCAAGAAGATTGGAGGGTGAATGAATAAACTCCAAAAAAAAAAAAAACTTTACGGGATAGAGCCATTGATTGGAAGAGGATCTATGAGTTTGATAAAAGAGTTCCTCCATATATTGGATGACTCTCATTGTCGAGTGGGAGGGTGAGAAGAAAATGAGTTATTTTTTATTCATGATATTACCACCACACATACTAACAAATACTTTATTTTGAAGGAAAAATGTTTGACAGCATCGGATACATCATACGTGGTGGGTAAAATCGAACAGTGCTTGTCAGCCAATCTAGAACTCGCCTTCGCTTTCCATTTTCTTCCTACTATTATGCGTGAGTTATGGGGGGCGCACAATCGTTCCGGGATTTGTGCAGCGCATCATCGATTCTAAACCCTTAAAGGAGATTCTTCCCCATCCTATATATATGACTATCACTAAGTTGGCGTTTTGCAAAGCATGGAGATACTAGTGGTGGAGAGGTATATACATCTAAACATATATGTATTTATTATAATTTTTTTGAAAAATATTCTCATGTTGACTTGCATTCTTTTCAGGCTAGAGGAGGTACTCTCGTAGGGAGCAGTAGTAACGATACGAAGTTCTGATGCAGTCGCCACCAAGGATAGAGATGGCAACAACGACAATGACGAGGAGTGAGTTAGACTTGTTCATACATTTATGGACTTTTGGATTGTGTTAGACATGTTTGAACTTTTGAATTTTATCTATATGTATTATGTTTTGGATCCTATTTGTGATTTTATTGCTTTGTGGATGGATATGTGATTGTTTGAGTATGGAGATGTATTGTGGTTGGATTGTTAGATAAGTATTGTTGGATAATGTGGTTGGATTGATGGATGGATATTTTGAATATGAATATGTATTGTGGTTGGATTGTTGGATATTGTGGTTGGATTGGTGGAAGAATATTTTTACAGGTTTATATATATGTATTCCCGTACAGGGGCTCCTCGAAATAAAAAATAATTTTTTGGGGGTTAATAAATCCGTCACCAATGACTATCGGCGACGGGGCTACCCCTTCGCCAATGTCAATAACATTGGCTACGGGCCTCCGCGCTGTCAATGACCATTGGCAACGAAGCTACCCATAGCCAATGTTCTAAATAATGGCGACGGGTGCGGCCATCACCAATGGTCATTGGCGACAGTTTGCCTTTCGTCGCCAATGCGCAATAGCGACGGTTTTGTACCCATCGCCAATAGCCATTGGCGACCATCACCTCCGTCGCAAATGTTTCCCATCGCCATTAGGATTCCGTTGCCAATGATCATTGGCAACGGCTTACCCGTCGCCAATGTTCATTGGTGACGGAAATATTGGTGATGAGTCTTCTCCCGTCACCAATGTCCAATAGTGACGAATTACAGGGTGTTGGTGACAGATTACCACGTCACCAATGCCTGTTTCTTACTAGTTAAACCATGGCGGAAGCTGAGGAAAGGTTCAAATCCGACGCCTTAGCGGGAGCGATGCGACCAGCGGAAAGACCATACGCTCTCCGGCCATCTCTCCCTCACCTCTCCAACTTCATCATCTGTCTCCGCCGCTAAAGCTGATCACTATTGAGAATCTTATATATGCGTCACCGCGGTGTGGCACACCATCCTGGATTCCAAGCCTACGCAGGACATCAAAACTATCAAGAACGAGTATGGGAAACTCATCATCCAGACTCATCCTGATAAGAATCCGGCGACGGCTGCTTTGGCACTGGCGGCCATGCTCAGCCGTCGAGCTTGGGATGTCCTCAAGGATTATCCCAACGAGCCCAGAAGACTTGATTGAGCCATTTGCATGTTTAGGTGTGCTATAATGGTCACAATCGACGGCAAACTTTGCCCGTCATGGATCTATCAAAAGCTTTAATTTCAAGAAGTAAGTGTACACCCATATACATTAGGCATACGGCTATACATCCAAAGTATGCAGCTATACATAATACTCTATTTTATGTGATTATGCACTATATCTTATGCAGGCCATATACACTTTGTATTCCATATTTAGGATTTAAAGATATGAAACAAACTTTGTATATTAGGTTTATTTAGAACATATGAACTGGATGGGTTTTAGTAAATGTGAGTAAAACTTTGCTTTATAAGGAAAAAAAACCCCATTTATTAAAATTATAATCCTCTTTCAATTTAGCATTGGTTTAAAGTAGTACTTGAAGTGAATAATGAGGATGTTTGAGAGGGCTTTTTTTTTTTTGAAACTTATAAATTATGTTGCCTTTTGTGACTTTTGGCTTTTATGGTAAAAAGTTATAAAACATTGTTTGGGTAGAATAGTAATTTTTTAGTTAAATTTAGCTTATTTAGGTGAGCTTATAAGGTAGTTTTCAAAAGCTGTATATATCGACTTTTAAAATGCAAATTATAAGTTAACTTATTGGTATTTACCAAATAATGAGATATGAAAAGCTAACTTAAAAGCTCGCTTGACCAAGAAATAAAATTGAATTATTCTGAAATTTGTTTCTTTTGGCTGCTACTCCTCTTTTTTCACATTTGCTATGTAAACCAATTTTTTAGTATGAGTATACAAATAGCTTAAACCAATGACTTATGATATAAAACTGAACGTGATACTACCCTTAAATTTTCTCATACTGTTTTGAACATAATACATGAGATGAAAAGTAGATTGAACTTTTCTATTATAAAGAAAATTGTGTGAAGGTCTTTATTTCAATTTTGAAATTCAAAACTAGATAACTTAACCACAAATCCCTCCTTTATATCCCTCTTTTTAAATATTATTTAAATTTCAAAAAGAAAAGTAATAAAAAATCATGAAAAAGCCCGCAAATAATTTTTATGTTAGATTCAAATTAGATAGTCATGACTTAATTAGGATTACCAAATATGTAATTATTATAAATGTTTAATTATTGATAGTTTTAATTTGATGAGGTTTCTTTAGATCAAGATAAGATTACATGTCCACGTGTTAGTTTATGATGGAATTAGTTGTCCACATGTTTTGCTTAGATCAGATAAAATGATACATAACAATTTTTTGAGATGCGATTTGTTATAGGTTTTAAGCAATCAAGGAAAATCAAGGTCACAAAAGAATGAAAATTCATGGCAATTCCCTCCATCTCAACCATGTAGAAAATAATGGAACACATGTCAAATAATTCAAATACATTCCTATTAAGGATTGCCTGATTCTCTCTCACAATTGTGAACTTGCATACATATGAAAACATGTGACTAAATCATCTCCCATAATCACGGAGATTGATTGACAATGATATGTATAAATGTGTACTTATTATGTACCAAACAACACAACAATCAAATACAACTATTCTCTATAAATTTTAACTAAGACATGCTTTAATTTCATGATTAATCTAACTTGAGAGGAAGCTACATATACACTACACTGTACCCAAAAATCAAAGGGAATTTCTCACCTATATGCAAAGAATCCTCACTTGATCAATTATTGAAATCATAATCCTCTTTTAATCTTGAGGACGCAAGCGTGTATTATGTTGGAACCTGATAGAGTATGCATCACTGTTTGCATTTACAGGGATAGGGAAGTTCTATTATTCTGTCAATTTGGAATTGATTGTTGCTAGGATGGTTAATTTCAGCCAAAGCATATGCATGATTGTAGCTTGAGATATCCTCTCAATTAATTCATATATGGGATCAAATTTTATCTAGATATAAACATCACACTATCACATACTACTGATGGAAATTATGGAAAGCCCATATCTCAAGTTCTCAACTTAAGGTTACACTTCAAAAGTTCACATGATCATTGCAGAAATTCGCACTCCATTAGAATGGATTGGATTGGGTACTGTCTTTATTTTATTCACTAATAAGGCATTGAAAATGTAAAGCCCATATCTTGATCTAGTGTTTAGATTTCAAAGTATACATCATTGCCAGAGTTACATTTCAAAGTTTATATCATTGCATAAAAATGCACCACTTTTGATTGGGCAGATCTCCTGGAAAGACACACTCGAGATTCAAGCCAAAAATATCAGTGAGAGTTGAGGCTTATTTTTGTTATTTATATTTTAACTTGTTCTCGTAGGTTGAGCGGTCATTTTATGGGCTAAATTTTGGACTCACGTAGCCGTGTGAATTTTTAGAAAATTAGCTTTAAATTCGTGGGCCCTACAGGTTGAGTGTCCTTCTTACGAACCGAAATCTGGACTCACGCAGAGATATAAATTTTTAGTAAATTTGCTTTATATTCGTGACCAGTGAGACTTGAACCTTGGTTGCTCTTGAAGTTCCTAATTATTACACTATAATTCTAAAGTTATGTTAAGAATTGATGGTTATTATTTTATAAAAAACGACACAAGTGGTTGACTGCGCTGTTAATGTTTTTTTATACGAGGAAAACCTTGGCAAGATACAAGAGTCCTAGACCGAAGAGAGATCTGGAGGATCTGACAGTATTATCAATGTGTCCTCACGCTACCTGCACTATCCACGGTGGGTATCGTTAGCCAACAATTTAATTATAAATATCTTTATCTGTTTAAGATGCACACACTATCATAAAAAAGACTATGATCAACTTGAACAAGCTTCTGTGTCATCAATTATTAATCTCTTATCTCTTATCTGTCTTCCTTGCTCCTTAAAGTTTTTCATGACTAATAGGATATTGGTCTCGTCAATCTTTTTATATTTTTCAATTAGTCCTTCAAACCACCGAATTATTATTTTTACTCCCGATCCACAAAAATTACTTCAAATCAGTGCCTTTGCTAGCTTTTAAGCTTAATATTTTAAATGTGTTTAATTCATTCACTTCCCCAGAATTATATCTTTTGTCGAAAATGTGTTAGGAGGCAAAAATGATTGTTTTTGAGAAGAGGAGGGTTGAATTTGGGTTAAACAAGCTTGGATTTAAACAATCGGGTCGAGTTTGAACTTAAAGAAAAGGTATACTAGAAGGGTCTGAATTTTCCACAATTTTGATTGTAGAGTGTTATGCCTACAATTAATCAGGTGGGCTAGTTACTATTGACTTATCTCAATGAGCCCCACAATTAAGAGTTTATTATAATATTAGCCTATGTACGACAATTTACTGCTGAGACTAATTTAGAGTTATTAATACGAATTCAAAGACTAATTAGAAGTATGAGAGATTTAAGGGACCAATATGAAAAAACCCAATAGAAAAAGAATGATAAAGAAGTTGACCATGTATTTGTTGTCTGCAAGCAATCTACCACTCTTTTTTTTTTTGGGCTTATGCGATGGATTGAAAGAGATTTAAATTACAAATTATCCTGCATTTTTTTCTAAATGATAACTCACGTTGCGGTAATAATTTTTTAAAATCCGCATCTAAATTTGTGGCCAGCAATATTTGAACCTGGGTTGCTCTGATACCATCTTAGATTACTCCGAAGTTTTGATGACGATCGCGGATTATATTTTTATATTCTAACAATTGATGACCTTCTGATCAAACCGGAGCCAGAAGAAGAAAATGAAGATCAAGAAACCCAACAAGAATCCAATTCCTCGAAAAATTTCAGTTCATCCTCATCCCCTGCTCCTGCATCTTTCGATCATCCTTCTGTGGAGCTCCACTTTCATGTAAGTAATTCCCCTCTGGAAACTAGTTCTACTTCATCCTGCTAGAAAATCTCTGGGTTGTTTGGTTTGTTGTAGTAAGACATGTAATTTTCTTTTTTGTTGAGAAAAGAAGAAAAAGTTTAGGTATACAACAAGTGTGACGTGTAACACTTGTCATTTTAAAAAAAACCTATTGTAAATTTATTGTTCGAATATCTGCAATTTTATTGTAGGAAATGCTTTTCTGCTGCAAATTATTTTGGAGAGAAACAAACTATTCCAGACAACAAATTTCAAATAGTAACAGTACCTATATGCAAAAATCGCCATATTTGAATTTCTCCCCTTCTTAAAAGCCTCAGATTACAGAGATTAAACCCCCAGAGAGCACTTTCCCTCCAAAAATCCAATGCCCCCAAAACCCTCTCTTTCCCTCTCCTCAAGCACCACCCATCATCTTCATCAAAATTCCTCCAAAATCCAACCCCAAGACCTCCCAATCCTCTTCAAAACCATCCAACACCAAAACCCACAACCCGAAACCCATTACCCTTCCCTCTTCCGCCTCATCGCCCGTACCCGAAACCCGTTACCCCCCGGCCGCCAACTCCATGCCCGTCTCCTCCTCCTTGGCCATCCCCTCTCCCCCTCCCTCTCCGCCTCAATTGCTGCCATGTACTCCTCATCCTCCGACCTCGTCACCGCCTCCCTCCTCCTCTCCCAAAGCCCGACTCCCTCCACCCTTCTCTTCAACGCCATCATCCGCGGTCACTCCCGCTTTGGCTCCCCTCTCTCTGTCCTCCAAATGTTCGTCCAAATGCTTGCTTTCGGCCTCGCACCCGATCACTACACATTCCCCTTCGTCCTCAAGGCGTCGGCGGACATCCCCTTTTTCCCTCTTGGGCAATCGATTCATTCGTTGTGTTTGATACTCGGGTTCGAGGGTGATAGGTATGTTGGCAGCTCTTTGATCAACATGTACGTGAAGTGCGGCAATGTTGGGTGCGCGCGCAAGGTGTTTGATGGAATGTTTCTGAGGGATGCGTCGTGTTGGAACGCCTTGATTGACGGGTATATGAAGATTGGGGATGTTAGGAGCGCCGAGGAGGTGTTTGGGGCGATGTGGGAAACCGAAAGAAACGTTGTTTCTTGGACCGCGATGATAACGGGCTACTCACAGAATGGGGTTGCAGATCGAGCTTTGGGGTTGTTTGATGAGTTCTTGATGACGGTGAGGAGCGGTTGCGATGGCGTTAGGCCGAACTGGGTGACGGTGGCGAGCGTGCTTCCGGCGTGCGCACAGGCTGGTGCGCTCGAGCAAGGGCGGAGGATCCATCGGTATGCTACAGATATGGGCCTCGATAGGCACGTAGGCGTGCAGATCGCGTTGGTCACGATGTATGCTAAATGCGGAAGTCTTAGCGATGCATATAGTTGTTTCGATAGGATTTGTATCGATGATAAGGATGTTGTTGCTTGGAACGCGATGATAACGGCCTACACTTCCCATGGAATGGGAATTGAGGCCGTGGAAACATTTGAGGATATGATCCGATCAAGGGTAGCTCCCGATGCAATCACATTCACTTCTTTGCTATCCGGATGCAGTCATGGTGGCTTAGTCGATCGAGGAATGAAGTATTTCGAATCTATGAAGGCAATTCACAATGTCGAACCAAGGTCAGAGCACTACGCTTGCGTCGTCGATCTCTTGGCCCGTGCAGGGCGTTTGGACGAAGCATTGGGAATAATTGAACGAATGGATGTTGAGCCTGGCGCTAGCGTCTGGGGCGCGCTCCTCTCAGCATGTCGTACCCATCGCAATCTTGACATTGCAGAGATCGCCGTAAAGCGCTTGTTCATGTTAGAGCCCGAAAATTGTGGAAATTACGCGTTGTTGTCAAATATGTATGCAAATGTTGGGAGATGGGAGGAAGCTAAAAGACTGAGAAGTCTGTTAAAAGAGAGAGGAGTGAAGAAGAGCCCTGGATGCAGTTGGATTGAGATCAATGGCAAGACTCATGCGTTCTTCTGCGGAAAGAACGATCATCCAGAGATGAGGGAGATCTACATGTTTTTAGAGGATTTACCGAAGAGAATCAGAGCAGCAGGTTATGTACCCGATATTAGTTTCGTTCTTCATGATGTGAGCGAGGAGGAGAAGGAATGTAATCTGATGACTCATAGCGAGAAGCTCGCTGTGGCGTTTGGGATCTTGAAGACGAGGGCTGGGACAGTTCTGAGAGTGACCAAGAATCTTCGCATTTGTGGAGATTGTCATATGATGATCAAGTTTGTGTCGAAGATTTATGAGAGGGAGATTATAGTGAGGGATGTGAATAGGTTTCATCGTTTCAAAGATGGGGTTTGTTCTTGTCGAGATTACTGGTAGTTCCTGAGAGCAGCGACATGCATTATTTTTGAATCCGAGAGTGTAAGTTCTTCTGTACAATGCATAGCTTACAGGTTGATATCAGCACCAGTTTACAGAGATGTTACTGAATAGATAGTAAGTTGATGTCAATTCGATTTCAGCCGTCGGGGAATTGAACCATTGTTTCAAATCATGCTCAAATGAACGATACACTGAAACTCCAACAGGAAATCAACAATATGCCGATCTCCTGTAAAGATACACTTCCGATTCAAGGTAAAATATCGGTCAGAAAGTCTGAAAAATGTGAACAAGGAACATCCTAGGAGAGGCTTAATTATGTTCAACATTCATAGTACTGCAAAAAAACTGAAATAACTTATCATATCTTTTCCAAAACAAAGTCATTACACACTAAACCGCGTTCACACGAAATTGGTAATGCAACATTACATTACTACTAGTGCACTAAACACCGTTGGCAGACAACTGCCAAAGCAAAGAGTTCTAAGACGCACATTTATAAATTGTGCTTCCTTTTAACTTTCCCTTTCCCTCTTTTGCGACGCTTTTCTTTCTTCAGCTGCAGTTTCATCTTCAATTTCTTCTTCCCAATAACACCTACAGGCTTCAATAATGATTTGGACTGATCGTTTCCTCCATCGGCCATTTCTACATCTGCTCAAAAACAATTAGGGAAAAAGCAGGTTAAGCACAAGGTGGGAAACATACCCTACT
This sequence comes from Asparagus setaceus, assembly GCA_012295165.1. NCBI lineage: Eukaryota > Viridiplantae > Streptophyta > Magnoliopsida > Asparagales > Asparagaceae > Asparagus > Asparagus setaceus. The sequence goes on along the minus strand of CM022701.1, from coordinate 96,976,305 downwards.
CCCTACATGTATATGCTCAGATATACTGCATATTTGATGAAGCCTCTAATCAGTTATCTGGCACATCTAAATGTAAAAAGAAAGAGATGTGGATTCTGCCAGCTAAAGGAACAAAAATATCAAACTTACTTAAGTATCTAGGGTGTTTAATTAGTTAATATTTCATTGTTCTTTGATATTTAAGAATTATTGGAAGCGTTTCCATTATCCGGAGTTTGCCCAAAGAAATGAAGCACCAGCTCAAAAGGTTGAATCAGGCAACAATAACAACGACAACAAAGCCTTTATCCCAAATGTTTGGGGTCGGCTACATGAATCATATTCTTCCATTCTGTTCGATTTTCGGCCTTCTCCTCCGTTAAGTTAACCATTATCGTATCCTTCTTAATTGCTTGAAGTTCTCTTAGGTCTACCTCTATATCTCTTTGCCCCAAAAGGTTATCATCAGGCAGCAAGTGTTTATGTGAAGCCTAATACCGAGAACCTGAGTTGGAGATAGTTGGCATTCCTATATTCATTGAAGGATTATTTTCATACCGCGGTTATGAAATTTTTCATACCGCGGTTATGAAATTATTAATAAATTTAAAAACTGCTGAAATAATTCGTTGATGGTCGAGTTTTAATTTTCACACAAGCTCGGGTATTTCTCACAAAAATTCTTGGTTAATGAATCGATGCGGTCTTACCAACTGATGCAATCTCCGGATAACAGAGCCCGAAACAAAAGAAATCGCTTGGTTCTTAGAAAATATTAAGGTTGATATCTCTATTCCACGAGCTCTATTAGAAAAGAAACTCCCATAGCCTTCTCATTGCAAACCCCTCCCCTATCCACAGTTCTTCCCATGAAATAATCAATACAGAATACTTATTATTAGAGCCTTGCTTCGCAACAAAATCTATTACGATGCGTAAAAGATTTGGGCTTTCAATCTTTTACCAAATGACAAATTCACATAAAGCTTGTTATTTGACTAAAACTCTAAACCCACATTGTCCACTGTGTCAATTTCTCTTTCCTTTCGCCAAATTCCAATTTTTTTTGAATAAATCACTAAGCTAATTCATTCTACGATACAAAATAATCTATGATTTCAGCCAAAAATATGAACAAATCAAAATTAATTTCATCGCTTACCCATTGGATTGGACGAGGTTTCGTTGGTGGTGATGAGCTCCATGGAATCAGAGCTGGGCTTGGGCATGCGAACGGGGAGCTTAGGGGCGTTGAGGGCGGCCTCCTGGGCCTTGAGCTTGGCATCCTCCTTCTTGTCGTAGAAGGGCTCTGCGATCTCCCTCCTCAGGGTTCGAAGCCTCTTCTTCCTCTTCGATCTCAGCGATTTCGCCATTAGGGTTTCTAGGGTTTTTTTGTTGGGGTTTCTAGGGTTTTATTCGGCGAAAGAGGCGGCCGAATTGGTGAAAGGAAATTGCAAATTGGGGGTTGTTGCTTTATATAGTAGTTGGGCTCACTGGGTCCACTTTAGGCCCAGGCCCAAGTATATTTGATTGTTAAAGCCCAAATACATGCCAGGGGTTCTAGTAACTCATGCAAAAGTCAATTTTTTCAGGCCAGTTTGGTATTTTGGTTCTTGTAGTGTGCTTCTGCTTAATTTTTTTTAGTAGTAGTATAATAGTGTTTGGTTGATCTTTTTTCCCCCTTTCCATGGTCATCATAACTTGCTTTTAGGGGTTACTTAAGCAATCAGGGAATGTTTGAAAAGCAACTTGCTTATAGTTTTTTATAGCATATGTACAATTTAGGGTATGTTTGGCGACCGGAAAGTAAATAAAAAGTGAATAAAAAATTAGAAAGTGACTCTACTTTCCACCCCCTTTTGGTAGGGGGTAAGTGAGCGGAAAGTAATTGGAAAGTGAAGCTGCAGTATCAGCATTTTAGCGTCTTTCACTTTCTTAAAATTTTGGAGAAAATGGATGAAAAGTGAAGAGAGAGGACAGAGATAATATATTTTAAAATTTTTCACATATCATTTTAGTTCTAGTCATCTATTTTTTGCTATTGCTTTTCATGATAACCGAAAGAAAAAAAGTAAGTGTCACGTCATCAGACACCTCAACTTTCTCTTTCTTTTTTTAAACTTTTATTATCCAGACAAGATTTTGTAAAATAGAAAGTAGCACTAAAGTGCCTTCTTAAGAAAGTACATTCCCTATCTTTTCACTTTCCAAATAATTTGATAATATTTTTTTTACTACTAACAAACATGAAGCTAAAGTTATATGTATTTTAGTTATTTTTACTTATAACGATCTTTAAGCACAATTTTACTAAATATCTTAACTGTTTTGAAAATCAGCTTTTTATACATAATTATCTCACGCCTACTTTTTCAGCAGCTTAAAGTTACTTCTATAAACTGCTCATATAATTAACTTATTATGAGCTCCACCAATACCAATTTGGTCCTTAGTAAACTGCACCAACAAAAAACATTTCAATCTGGGTCTCTTTACTGGACCAAACTATGTAAGGCCCAAAGACAGGCCCTAAACCCCTCTCTATCCAATTATCTCCGTCTCCCTCCAGTGATTCTCTCTCCTCTTCCTTCACTCTGCAATGATCAAATCCCCGCTCTCCTTCAACCCCAACCCCCCATTCTCCAAGCCCCGAGCTAAACCTCTCCTCTCCTCGTTCAGCGTCAAATCATCCCAAATGGGCTCTCAAACTCTGCTCGAATTCATGTCCAAGCCCCAATCGAACCCCACCAGCATTGGAGATGACCTCGCCATCTTGGTGACCCATCTGCAGTCTGCTTGCAAAAGGATCTCTTCTGTCGTCTCCTCTCCTTTTGGGTCGGAATTTGGGAGAAATTTGGCGGTTGGGGGAGATGGGTCGGCGTCGGATTCGGGCAGGGATAAGCCCAAGCCCCTCGATTTGGTCTCGGTAATTGAATCTGTTTTGTTCATTTTATTAGCTTTTTGTTTGGATTGGAGGGATATAAGAGATGGGTCAGTTGAATTTTGGTGTTTTTTTAGCTGGGTTTCACCGTAATACTAGTTTATTCAAGATAATATGTTTGTTGAATTCAAGTATATCATTAACTTCATGTCTTGTAAGTAGTGTATATGCAAAGCCAAACCATCTCAACTATCCTTGTGATATCCTCTGCTGTCATTTTTCTTGCATTTTAACAGGAAAAAATATATATTTTCTTGTAGAATGATATCATACTATCTTCCCTTCGAAGCTCGGGGAAAGTTGCTGTCATGGCATCAGAAGAAGATGAAGAGCCAGTTTGGTTGACCGACAACGGCCCGTTCGTGGTTGTCACTGATCCTCTAGATGGTTCTAGAAACATTGATGCCTCCATTCCGACTGGAACAATTTTTGGAATATATAGTAGGCTTCCTGAATTAGACCATCTTCCCGTTGAGGAGAAGGCACAGCTTAATTCTCTTCAAAGTGGGACTCGGCTTCTTGCTGCTGGCTATGTCTTATATTCATCTGCCACTATATTGTGCATTAGCTTTGGGTCGGGAACCCACGCATTCACGCTGGATCATTCAACTGGAGAATTTGTCTTAACACATCCTACTATACAAATTCCTCCGCGGGGTAAAATTTCTTGGACTTCCCTAAACAAATTTATATTTGCACAGGTCTAGTTCATGAATATTCTAGGACTGAATCATCACGTCATTATGAGTTTGTCTTTGTGAGAAACATGGAAAACTGGAGGGATATGAACCTTAAAGTTCAAGGAAAAAGGGTGGAATCAAAGAATCTACATCATGGTATAAAATATTGTCAATAAGCACCTAAATTTCTATCTTTGACTGTTCGTACCCAGAGAAATATCCTTCACAAAGATTGAAATGTGATAAGAAATGGCTTAATTGACATTAATTTTGACGATGACAAATGCACAATATGGTTAAAAATTTGGAAGTAGAAGGTCTACCTGTCAAGTTAAACTTACTGTAAGAAGAGAACACTTTACTTCAATAGAAACTCCATTCTCGTAAGAATACAAATTCCGATGTATCATATCAGCAGTGAGCCTAGCATCAAATCATTATTCTTCGAATCTTCGTGCTCCGACCATTCACAGGACCTAGTAGGCTACTTTGTAGGTGGAAAAGCCCTTATTGTAGTAAACATGGAGGGATATGAACATTAAATCTTAGGGAAGGGAGAGAATAAATAAATCATGCTAAAATTTGTGTCAATATGTAGGCAAGTTCCCATCATGGATTATTACAAATAGATAAATATCCTCCACAGATCGCAATGACCCTTGTCTGATAAGAGAAGAGAAGGCTTAAAGAGTTCAGATTATACCAAGAAGTAAAAGGTTTATAGGTGTCAAGTTAAAACTTTTTTTTAATAGAGAACACTTCACTTCAGTATAAACTCGAAGTCTCATTTTTATGTTTTTGTGATGTCAGGACAGATCTATTCAGTGAATGATGCTCGATATTTTGACTGGCCTGATGGTTTAAGGCAGTACATTGACACCATAAGGCAGGGTAAGGGGAAGTTCCCTAAAAAATACTCCGCTCGTTATATATGTTCTTTGGTTGCTGATTTGCATCGGACACTCATGTACGGTGGAGTAGTTATGAATCCAAGGGATCATCTTCGCTTAGTTTATGAAGCAAACCCTCTTAGTTTTTTAGTCGAGCATGCTGGAGGTAGAGGGTCTGATGGTAAAACAAGGATTCTTTCAATTCAACCGGTCAAGCTGCATCAAAGACTTCCCTTATTTATGGGAAGCGTGGAGGATATGCATGAATTAGAGAGCTATGATAATATTCAACAAAAGGTTAATCCTGGTTATGAAGTTTGATGCTGAAAAATTTTCATCGCCAGGATGAAAAGCTTTTTCTTGTAGTTTTAGTTGTTGTGTAAAGAAATTTTTGGTATTTATCTAAGCATGTCTACTTCTATATGTTATCAGATTATATAGTCTTCCTTATATAAAAATCTATACTGTTATGATGCTGGTTTAGCCTGCTCGAGTACATATTTATATATGTTGACTTATATTTTTATCTGTTAACCTATTGTTATCTGAAACAGCAGGCTTCTGGCATTTTATATTATCAGGGTGAGAACGATGATGTAACCACAGGGTTTTGCTTGATAATTTAGCGTCCCTTTTATTTCCTTTCCACTTTTCGCTATTTTCCTTCAAGAAAGATGTGATGTTGTCTATGCATAGAGATAAGTAATTGGGTTCTGGTGCTTGGCCTCCATTCATACACCTATTCTTTTGCTAGTTTGATGCAAGTTTTATGGCAATTTTCTGTGGATAACATGTAAGGATCGGGTAAATACTTATATCTTTCCTCAGCAGCGAAAATATTTCTCGGGAGATTACATATCCAGAGCCCAGAGGCGTTATTTAGCGCATGAAAGGTATGCTCTGAAATTTTCGAAATTTTTTATACTAGGAGATTGCATAGGTATTTGTAATCGACAGAAAGATATTGCAGGTTATGGCTAAGAATCTCTCAAAAATGAGTGATTCATCCATTGTCCTATTAGGTTATTACTATAACATTTTTGATTCAAAACATTCAAAAGATGTGCATAAAGCATGCATTCTGGAATGATGGTAAAATTTTAAGCAAATATCCACATGTTTATGATTCATGATGTTACTAGTTATGCTCTTCATTTTTTCCTCATTCCCCTACTCATGAATTCTTGTTACTTTCAAAATGATACTTTGATATTATATTAATGCATTGCTTGGCCATGCATATTGAGACGTCAAAGCCAATTTACATGGAACTGTAATGTAATAAATGCGAAGCATAATTGTACCCTATTGGTTAAGGTGGGGAAGTGCTTCCAAAATCCTGTAATTGTAGGATATCCATGAAAATGGAGGTATTTTTTTATAGACTGTAAGATTAACAATCCTTTGTGAATTAGAATATTGACAATTAAGAACATTGTGTCCAACAAGAATGAGTTTAGTAGAAATGGCAATATTACGATGGATGAGTGGACATACACTAAGAGATAGACTAAGAAATGAGCGTATCCATGGGGAAAAAATTCATATTGCTTCCATTAAGGATAAAATGAGGAAGAACGACTGGGATGATTCATTATGTAAATTGTTGAAATTATGACTGATGGATCATGGAGGACTAGAACTCATATAGTTGATCCCAAAATTATGTGATAAAGGCTTTGTTGTTGAAAGCAAGCCTGTCATATTGTCTGACACTGCATTATTTACGTGTCGGTCCTTTAGGTGCTAGACAATGAGGAGGCAGGAAAGCAACACTTAAATAACTGAATGGAAATCATGAGCAATATGTTACTTTTTCACTACTAGAGATCAAAGTTTTAAAAATAGGCCGATTTTATCGATTTATCCCTGATATATAGGGTTTGGGCTATGGCCGATACGATTTTTGCAAAAATATATCGCATATAGTTTTGGGCCGATTTTTCCCGATATATCGGTGTAAATCCGATAAAGCGGCCAATTTCTCGTGGGCTAAAATCACCCGATTTTCTACAATTTATATTCTAAGTGAACTGGTTCGGGTTTGGAGACAAAAAACCCTCTTTTTTCCATATTCAACCCACATACACTTAACAAAAACAATACTATCATATTCTATTTCGCTTCCACTAAACAAAAATAATTGGTAAGTGATCCTAAACATGTGTTATTTACATATTAGTATGTTTATGTTTCATTAAATGTGCTTAGATTACTTTTTAAGACATTATATTATATATGCTCACCATCCGATATAACACTCCGATTTTTACTACTTATCCCCGATATATCCCGATAACTGGGATCCGATATGAATTGGCCGTCCGATATATTTCTGATAACCGATATTTAAAACATTGCTAGAGATTGATGCTGTAGATGATGGAAGTCACCCAAAGTGGTGAAAGCAGCAGCATTCATCAGCTTTCTCAATCTCGGTGCCTTTTTCCAAATTGGCTTCTTTATGAAGGTTTCTGTGATATTCTTGATATCAGTTTTTGCTTCTAAGCTCAAATTATTCTTTCTTAAACATGCAATCCTTTATGTTTGTACTATTCTCCATTCATGCTTAATTTGCTGCAGCTGTGTGTTTCAGGGATCACAAACTCAAAGAACACCATGTAGCTCAACTATATCATGGATGAAAAGGTAGATATGTGCCAATCATACATGCTACATTATCTAATATGATTATATAACAAGAATTACTTATGCAAACTAAAATCTGGCTTCACTATTGGCTGATAATTATTTGAACTCCAGGACAAGAAAACATCCTTCTTACATCTTCAACATCATATACACTTCCACACTTAAATTTTCACAACCAACGGAAACAATTCAATATTCTTCTTAAAGCATCAGTCAAACTTGAGTCGAGCAACTAACAAATTTTCTTTAAGCAATACTCCATTCACTTGCAAGCACTTCCTTAAGTTTCAGGATCTCGTCTTCTGGTAGAACCACAGTCAGAACTCTCCCCCCATTGTCAGACTCATCAGGAGCAGGAAGCACCAAGATTGCCCCTTCTTCTCCCACTCCATGAATGCTATATTCCACATAAGCTGGCTTCTGGCCTTTAAGCTCAAACCCATATAGGTCAACTCCTTGCATGTCAGCAAATGTTAGATTTGCACCATAAATAATGAAGTCTTCTTTCCCGTTCTCTTTGTCGACCATCTCAGCAATAGACTTCTTCTCATCCTTATCGCTGTTCCTCATCAGCATCACTAATTCTGATAGCTCAAGCTTTGCAACTGAGGAATCGGTCGAAACTGTGCTTATAATCTGCTTGTTGCCCAAAACATATTTTCTTTCTTCAGAAGTGTCATTTCTTAATATGGTGATTAAATTAGGCTCTTTCCCTGCTCTGATTTTTGCCAGGCTCTGCCATACTACGGCAGAGATGGCCTCAAATGCTTGAACACGACCTGATATCTTTGACTGCAGATGGCCCAGCTTGCTCTCGCTGATTTTGAAGGAGAAGGTAGCCATCTTAAGACTGGTGGAAGGTAACCAGAAATCTCCAACCGGTTCAACTTTCTTGAGAGAGCGAGGATTCTCGGTGACAGGTGAAGTATCAGTCTCTTTTTGATGCTGGATTTTGGTTGGAGGTTGGTTAGTATTAAGGATATGAGCCCAGAGGTTGAGGCTGTTTGATGCAGAGACTGCATCACCAAGGACATGAGCCCAGCTCAAACCAATAGCGAGCCCTCCACATTTGAACCGAGTAAACTGTTTTAGGAAGGAAACGACATAGAGACTGAGATCCTATCTGAAGTTAGAAGTACAATTATAATTCAACTGAAACACGCACATTTTACTGTATATTTTACTATATATTTCCTTAGAGAACTGCTAGAATATTCTTGAATATTCATATTGATACAGATAGGTAACGACATGTGACGTGTATTGCTGTTAGGTGGTGAGTAGCTGTTAAGTACACTGAGTTCACAAATGCACTGCATGAACTGAACTCCTATTCAGCGTGGGACCTTCATAAAAATATAGCAAAAAATGTGCGTAATTAGGGAGGTTAATTAGCTCTATATCACATAAAACTAGTTTATTTCAGTAATAAATTAAGTTTCATATCATCGCATGCCTTTATGTTTACCCAAAAGACCAAAATGCATCTAGAATCTAAATACCAATTTTTGAGTGCAAATAGACCAAATTTAGGGTTTTTTTTCCTTTTTTTTTCCCGAAGAAAATGTAAAGTTTGCCGACTTATGCCAACACAAGGTAGCCCTCCTCATAAATGTGTTCATGTGAATCAGTTAAAGCTACATGCTATTGATATCTCCAACCAACTTTGTATCCTTTTATAATTCTTGATGTTGCAATGTAATTTCTGCTTACTACCAACCAGTAGTATCTTGTTCAACTTAGGACCACATTTAATAAACAGTTGCCTATAGCATGATTGGATCTAGAGAGGCTACACAATAAGTTCTCTGAACTGTGAAATTTTGCTTCCAAAGCGAAAACTGCGAAGTGAAATATTAATGAAGCTCTAAATACTGATAAAGTGCCTGGATGTGTCATTTTGCGGTTTGGGAGTTACTTTTATGACATCCTTTTTTGTTAGGATCAGATGCTTTACATTACTCTATGTCCCCAAATGTATGCACAATTATATACTTTTTGTACAATAGGCCTAGGACTTCCTGAATAAAAAATATATTGAAGTGTTTCTACTAATCTGCATCTGTAGTGGTTGGTTGATCAACATGTACATTGTTTTGATTTACAGTAGTTACTAGTTATATATCTTGGTTGGTTCATCAATATTGTAATTTATTTTGTGAATGTGTAGTAGTTCTATGTGTGGTGGTGGTTGTGTTATTGTGTGGTGTAAGTAATGGTTGTTCATCAACAACATGTACTGTTTGTGAATGTACCGTAGTGATATCTAGAAGGTGTTTCTCATTTCTTTCTTTGTTCTTTAAAGAAAAGGCCATCACCTTTATATCTTTGAGATTCTACAAAATTTGTGTATTAACAATAATTGATATTCTTTAGAAAGGGTTAAAGGGTATGCTCAAGAGCAATACAAGGTTAAAATTTGAAACTTGGGAGTGTCAAATGTTGTCTTGGTTTGGCATCTTTTTCTCATTTGAGTTGTCATGAGCCAATAGTGAAAAATAATGAGTTAGATCAAGTCTTTTTGTTTTGGAGTGGAAATTCCATTTTAAATCATAACCATCTGTTTGAATATAAGATAGCTATGATTCCTTTCAAGTATGATTATCAGCGTATCTTGTGATAAACATACTCATCCCAAGTCTTTAATCAAGACAAATCACAATAATCATATAATTAGAAATTATTGTTCTTTTAACAAATATTCAAGTTTCTATCTTTTATCAAGTTAGTACTAAACAAAAAGGTATTGAATTTAAACAAGAACTCTCTCCATTTCTACTAAAGTAACCAGGTGTATTCCATATTATCCTATACATAGTAACTCTTTAGTGTTCTTTTATCTACTGTGATATAGCTATATTGCAATAAAATAAAAGGGTTAATTGCAATATATATTAGCGCTTGCAATATACATCAAATATATCTTATATTATTAGGCTTATCTACTTAATTATGCTCTCTAAACCTTGTAGTTGAACTTACACTTTCCGAACCCCCAAACGATATTATTTTTTCTCCATTAATTGATATTTCAGTAGTGTGCATGCTAATTAAAAAAAAGTCTAGAAATATACATGGCTATCACAGTACAGAAGATGTATTTGTTATTAACCTAAAAAAAGATAAGGAGACAGTGGATCACCTGAAGGTAAACCAGAGGAGAGAAAGCAAGATCAGGACCAATCACCTTGTCATACACAAGGTGCTTGGCCCTGTCAACCTCCTCCATCTCCAGCCACTCTTCTACGGTGGTCGCCGCCTTCGCCTCCACCGTTCTCACACCGCTGTCGTTGCACTTGAGGTGCGGCCTGCCTGTCTCGTGTCGCCTGATCCTGCCAGCCGCCACGTAGAACGTGTCGAGCATCAAGAACATGGGCTCCTTCATCTGCCATATTGTCAGCCTCTCTACGGCCTCACTCGGCTTGAAGTAGTATACAGCCCTTAAGTAATGGAGTTTGGAGGCGAGGTCGACACCGGTGAGCTCGTGGAGGAGGTCGCCGGTGACGTTGGCAGGGACGACGGAGGAGAGGATGTGGCCGGTGACGGGAGAGTCGGAGACCATTGTTGGTAATAGAGAGTATAAGGAGGATGGTCTTATGTAGAGAGTGAAGCTTTGTTGTGATGTATTTATAATATATAAGGGATATTTTGCATGTAAGTCTAAGCTTATTCCTAATTTTCCATAGTGAGGAAAGCATATTTTTGACCGGTAATTGAGTCAAAGCTTATGATTTTGGATTGGGTTAACTGCATATACATGCTCTGTACTATGAGTGCACGTACACTTGTAACTTATAAACTATTTTATTAATACTTATCTCTCTTCAACTAGCAGTCGCGACTGGTGTGGAAAACATGTGATGATAAATTATCTTCTGTTTTTGTCTAACTCAAAATTCTAAATAGCATGTTAGACAAGATTCAGAAAGTGTAAGTACTAATAAAATAGTTCATGAGATAGATGTGACTATAACTCCGAAGTACACTTACGTGGATCTGCGTTTAACCCTCTAGAAAAAATAGAGTTGGGTTGTTGTTGGAAACTGTTTCAAGTGAATGATATATTAAGCAATTTTAATTGTCAACAATGGTTGGATGTGTCCTGAGTCAGATCAAGCTTTTAGTGAATAAAGACTTTATTTGATCTTGCCATCATCTATATTCATCTTTCTCAATCATAGCTTTCCATTTTCTTTTTGGGTGTTTGTGCTTCAATATGAAGGTAGCCAATTTTGTATTGTATTGATTCTCACCTTTATACTAGAAACACCATTACAATATTAATGGACATTCAATCTAAGACAGAACCTAAATTAAATCAAGTTATATAGAACAAACAAAATAACTTTTCATAATCCAACCCTATATTTGAGGTAATGCCAACTCTCTATCTTAAAAAGACAACTATATATGTAAGCAAATAAAAACCTTGATGGTGAGTTTGTTTGAGAGGGACACAATACCCACCCTAGTACATTAGAACTTATTAGAACCAAAACAAACCATGAAAAATTGAAAATTGGAGGTAAAGTATGAACTTGCATAAAAGATGCACAATCAATATTAATGTATATAGATGGTTAGTTGTTATCAAATCTAGAAACTGGTGAGTGTTTTAAATGAAGAGATAAAGAGAGCTTGAGGGCTCCATAGCACCAAACTTAATTAAAAAAAATAGGTTGGGTCAGAGACAGTTAGGGGGTGCACTTAATGCGGGAGAGTCCAAACAACTTGGCTCGAGCCACTCTACCGTGGGCTCGTCACAAATTGACACCCTTCATCCATAATCTCCAAACTTCTGTACTTTTTCTAATTAGCTTTTGTTAGTAAAATAATGAAGGAGACAATTTCTGAGGCGTGAAACACTTTCCTTAAAGAATTATTTGCCCCACTTGATATTCAAATTTCTTGGGTTAATGCAAATATTCTTCCTGTGATACAACAAATTTGAAAATTCCAAAGAAGCAACTGAACTTTCCAAAGAACTCTTTGTGAAATAAGTTTGTAGTATTGCAGATGTTTTTTTGAGAGAAACGTTTTTTAAGAATGAAGTTATTAACAAATGTATGAAATCATAGGCTATTTATAGATTTGAAAAAGTATTTTCAACAGTCACAACCTTTCAAAGCACCTTTGAAATAAACAAATACTTTTCAACAAATTTCTTCCAATAGTCACTTGTCTATTGATATTTTAATAATTTGAAATTTTAAAATAACAATAAATAAAATAATATATTCAAAAATATATATAGTAAAAAGTTATAATATTTTAGCGACAGCGGCAAGCGTGCAAAGTGCTAAGAGCGTCTAATAATCGCGTCAAAATCGCGCATTATTCGCGCTACCCGCACGCGGGTTTAGAGGTCTATACTTTGGCCCATTTATCAAAGCCCAATAAACATTTAATGCTTTTAAACCTCTAAAAGAATGCTCAAGTATCCGATGTGGGACTATATTGTTTTTACAAACAAAATACTAACAATCCCCCACTTTGTTTGGAAAAACAAAATTTTAAAAAATTTATTATTTTATTTAAAAATAATCTGCAATATGTACAAAATGAGATAAGCATACATATGTAGAGGTATCTTTCGATTTAAACCTTTACTTAGTACAAACACTTCAAAGTTCTATCAAAGTCCTTAGTTGCCTTAGCATTAAACTAATTACTCTTTGTGATAGAACCGGAGAATGTCGTACATATACTAATCTCTTGTTTCAATGAGAATTAATATTTTAGCACTATTATGGCCTTGTGCTTATTCCCGGTTCATGAACTCTTTTAAAGAGCAAACCTTTAGCTCTTTTAAGAAGCGGCACCACTTCTAAGTTCATATAGGTGAAACGTCTACAATGTGTTCTCCATTACTTTAAACACACAACATTAATGTATTAGACTTTCATTAAGAGCACAACTCATCCTCTTATTTCGTAATGGACGATATTGACATTATCTTTTAGGGCTTATTGTGTCAATATCAATCAATCACTTTCAGAAACTTGTTATTACCCATTTAAACCTTTTAACTAGTTCAATTCTAGTAAATGGTGGGGTTACCATTCCTGGTGATTTTACATACAAGGTTTCAGCCCCATTTCACTTGATGTCATCTTTACTACCTCTCTCGCTAGAGGTTTTGTAAATGGATCAGCCAAGTTTTTATTTGTCTTAACATAGACAATTGTTATGACACTATCTTGTATCAAGTGTCTCACATATTCATGTCTTAGACTTATGTGTCTAGACTTTCCATTATATGTACAATTATAAGCCCTTGACAAAGTGGCTTGACTATCACAATGGATAGAAATAAGAGGCATTGGACTAGGCCATAATTTAATGTCTAGCAATAAATTTCTAATCCATTCAGCCTCTTTACCAGTTGCTGCTAAAGCAATGAATTCAGATTCCATGGTGGAGTGTGAGATACATGTTTATTTCTTGCTCGCCCAAGAAATTGCTCCTCCACCAAGTGTAAAAACCATTCCAGAAGTGGATTGGTTGTCTCCAACACTAGTCATCCAACTTGCATCGGTGTATCCCTCTAACACAGCCGGATAATCATTATAGAACAAACAAAGATTTTTGGTCTTCTTTAAATATCCAAAAATCCTGGAAATATTTTTCCAATGTTCTACACTTGGATTACTAGTGTATCTACTTGATTTGCATACAGCAAATGCAATATCAGGTCTAGTACAATGCATAGCATACATTAAAGAACCAATTCCACTAGCATACTCAAGCTGTGCTACAGCTCTACCAGAATTGGTAGTCAATTTAACACTGAGATCAAATGGAGTGTTAACTTCTTTAAAACCAAGATGATTAAATTTATTTAATATTTTTCAATATAGTGTGATTGGCTTAAAGAAAACCCCACTATGTTTTCTAACTTTAATCCCTAAAATAGTATCGCATCTCCTAAATCTTTCATTTTAAACATAGAAGATAGATACTCTTTTGTCTCATTTATGCCAATCATGTTTGTACCGAATATTAACATGTCATCGACATACAAACAAACAAGTACACCATATTTATCAGTGAATTTAGAATAAATACACTTATCAGCACTATTATGTTTGAAACCATAAGACAAAATAACAGAATCAAATTTTTCATGCCACTGTTTTGGTGCTTGTTTAAGACCATAAAGAGATTTAATTAGTTTACAAACTTTTCTTTCATTTCCTGGAAGAATAAAACCTTCCGGTTGTTCCATGTAAACCTCCTCATTTAAATCTCCATTTAAAATGCAGTCTTGACATCCATTTGATGCAGATAATTTATGTATAGATGCCAATGCAATAAGAATTCTAATAGATGTTATGCGTGCAACAGGTGCATATGTATCAAAATAATCAATGCCTTCTTTTTGTCTAAACCCTTTGGCGACTAATCTAGCCTTAAAAGCTTGAATAGAACCATCAGAATGATATTTTCTTCTAAAAACCCATTTACATCCTATTGGCTTTGATCCTTGAGGTAAGTCTACTAAAATCCAAGTATTATTACCCGTTATAGAATCCATTTCATCATTGACAGCTTCTTTCCAAAATGAAGCATCTCTAGATGACATTGCTTCTATAAAGGTTTTAGGATCATCATCCGGATTAAAACTTATAGGATGTTTATTTAACACATTGTTGTTTCTATCACCTTCAACAAGAAAAATAATTTGTTCAGAGAAATAAAATCAAGGTAAAGATTTTTCTTTTCTTATTCTAGTACTTCTTCTTGGTTCGATATTTCTTTAGATGTACTAGTTTCCTTAGCATGAAAATTAGAACTAGAAATATTACTAAAATTAGGCGAGAATAGGAACATTTTCAACATTCTCGAATCAGAAAACTTATTTTCAAAAATTCAACATCTCTAGATTCAACAATGGTATTAGAAGATAAATCAAGTAGTCTATATGCTTTACTATTTTCAAGATACCCGACAAAAATACTTTTAATAGCTCTAGGTCCAAGTTTTGTTCTTTTAGGATCGGGAACTCTATAATAAGCCAAACACCCCACACTTTAAAATATGATGATTAGGTTTTCTACCTTTCCATAATTCATAAGGGCTTAAATTTGACTTTTTAGAGGGAATTCTATTATGTATATAACATCTTTGTGTAAAGTGCTTCTCCCCATAAATTTAAAGGTAACTTAGCATTATTAAGCATACAATTTATCATTTCTTGTAAAGTTCTATTTTTCTTTCGGCTAAACCATTACGTTGGGGAGTGTAAGGTCTGTGCATTGATGAATAATGCCATGTTCTTCACAAAAGTATTAAAATTATCGAAAAATATTCACCCCTCTATCGAACGTAACACTTTAATTTTCTTTTCAAGTTGATTTTCAACTTCTATTTTGTATTTTTAAACATGTCAAAAGCTTCATCTTTTGTTCTTAAAAGATAAACATACATATATCTACTGCAATCATCAACAAAAGTAATAAAATATCTTTTTCCTCCTCTAGTTAGCATGCCATTTAATTCACATATATCGAATGTATTAAATCTAAAACTTTAGAATCTTTATGAGAAACACTTGGAAAAGATTTCTTTGTTAATTTAGACTTAGCATGATTTCACATTTATCAAATTCACCATTAAAGTTAATCAAGTCTAATTTTTTCATATTTTTAAATAACGGAAATTGAAGATCAACGAAACTAAGTTCTTTCTAATTTCGGATACATACAGAACATTTATAAGAGTCAATTTCTTTCCAGAAGTAAAATCAATTTCAACAGTCCCCTTTCCAGCAACTTTTGCACAAGTATTATTCCCCATTTGCACTTCTATAATTTCTGAATTTTCTTCAAAACCTTTGAACATGGATTTGTCCTTGCAAACATGGATTGTTGCACCAGAATCAAGCCACCATCCAGACTTAACAGAAGTCATATTGATTTCAGAAATCATAGCGACCAGATTCTCCTCTATCATATTTGCAGAAGCCTTTGGTTTTGCATTATTATTTTTTCTGTGACGACATTCTCTAGCAAAATGTCCAGGCTTACCGCAAATAAAACAGGATCCCTTTTTCTTCTGAAAATTCTTTCTTTTAAAGTGTTGTCCACTTTTCTTTACTTGAAGGTTCCCATTTTTCACCGAAGATTCATTCTTTTCCACTATGTGGACCTTAGAATCACTTTGGATAGAATTTTAAAGTGCGTCTAATAATCGCGTCAAAATCGCGCTACCCGCACGCGGGTTTAGAGGTCTATACTTTGGCCCATTTATCAAAGCCCAATAAACATTTAATGCTTTTAAACCTCTAAAAGAATGCTCAAGTATCCGATGTGGGACTATATTGTTTTTACAAACAAAATACTAACAGCTTTCATGTGTCTTTCAATGCGTGTGACTCAAGAATGTGCAGCTGTTAAACATAGAGTTGAAGGGGACGCTTTTCTTGTTATTCAGACGTAGTTCTGTCTTTCGATAAGCATCGGCGGTTTGCCATTGGTACAAGATCACGCGAAAGCGTTATTAGCGCAAGTTGTATAGCATGGCGAGCATCACATACATATCGTGAAGATAATCAGCCTACAGAATGGCGATTACGGAGCGAGGACGAAAAAAATTTTAAATTTTGAGAAATAAAACTGGCGTGACTAATAAAAAATGGTGTGTAGGTGTGGGTGGGTGGGTTGCATTTGATAAATTTTGAGAAACAGTTGGATGTAGAGCTACACGACCGTAGAACTATTTATGCAATAATGATTTTAGACTGTTCAAAGGCCTTTGAGAATCAAGAGAGACAAACATCATTAGAAGCAAGAGCAATATTTTAGCTTACACTTGATAGATTGAGTCATTGGGTGTAAGTACGTGTGCATGTGACTTGTGGAGACAACATTTTATGGATAATAAATAGTTAAAAAGTTAAAACGTGGAGTCTAAGTACAGTATTGTAATGCTTGTCATTATCTTATCCTTTCAAATTTATGTACAAAATCTAGACATATAAGTAGGTAATAATTTCTTTTGATAGGATATTGGCAATTGAGGATATATGAGTTTGGTGACTAGTTTTGTTGATGAGTGTAAACAAAGTTGTGGTGCAGTGCATATAAGCTAAAATGTTGCAGGCCAGCTGCATGGGTATATACTGTTGAGGATACAAATTGGAGGATATTCATCTTGAAATCAACGGCGTAATTTTTAAAAATGTTATCAAGTCACCATCAAGACATCGTAACATCCGTCTAATTGATTTCATTTGGATGAAAACATTGACATTCAAATAAGAACAACCATTAACCTCCAAAAAAAAAAAAAGTTCATATACCTTCACTTGAATAAGAATCTTCCTTAAGTTAGAGATGATAAAATTTTGAGCTCAATCAACAATGGAGACTTATCAAGAGAAGATTTATGTTGCTCTAGGGAAAAGTATTGAAGAAGAGTTGGTGATATTGAGATGGGCTCTTAATCACTGTAGTTCTCAGTCAGTCTCCTTTGTTATTCTTCATATTAACACTAATTCAAGGGATTTTGTTCAAACTCCATGTAAGTGTACTAATCATGAAATCTTATAGATAATTTATGAATGAAAATTTAGTTTTTAGACTAATAATATTAGATGAATTTAGTTGGAAAGCTTCCGGCTAGTTCAGTCAATGAAGAGATGTTGGAGGCTTTCAGAGCTCAAGAGCATGAGAGAGTTGAAAAGATATTGAATAAGTACATGTCTTTATGCAGTAGGGTACGAAAAAAATTTCCTTGATCAAATATTTATAATCAGAAATTAGGATCAATTTGATTTTCTAGTCATTGACATTTTTGAGCTTGTGTAGGTGAAAGCGGAAGTTCTGAAAGTTGATATATCCAAAGAACCTGTTCCTAAGATTCTTGTTGATCTGATTTCAAGTCATGGAATCAAGAAATTGGTCATGGGATTCAAAAACATGAAATCATCATCATGGTAAACAAAATGGTTTTATCAAATAAAAGGTTAATTTGAAAATGATGATTTAGAAGAAATTTTTTCTTGAAGATAGCTAGAAGAGATTATCTATTCATATCTGATTTCCTAAGAAAAATTTCCTGAATTGTGCAGACAGTAGGTTTAGTGAGGCGACAAACCAAAACAAATTCTAAGTTCTACAATAAAAGAAGTAAACATGATACAAAAATTTTAAGTGCAAAGTTCTATACTCTGACTGAAATAATCATTTCACACAATATAACCGGTATATTTTTCTAATATGTATGTAGGAAAGCAAAATGTGACACCAATAGTTCTTGCTATGTTCAGAAGCACAAGCCAGACTTCTGTGAACTATTCACAGTATATGAAGGAAAACTAGTCATATTTAAAGAAGAAAATGCCGATGAGGGAGGTTACTTCATAGATGAATGTGGAACTATGGTTGCTGATTTTAGGAAGAAATCAAAGGACAAGGGAAACTTAAGAGGGTGGTTTAGTAGAAAATTGACAGATAATGTGTCGAGCAATGAAGATGATCAGAGATCTCCTCATCGTGTAGTTTCAAATTCTGATACCAGTATCGTACATGAAGTAGTAAGAGATAAATGGGAAGAAAATGTTGAAGAGATCGATAGATATGTACAATTCATGTTAGATTCAAATTCACAAGAACTGGAGCAAAGAGATGAGACTCTTGATGAGCTTGAGGTCACAAAGACTAACATGGTAAGTGTGAAAATTAATCACATAAACTTTATATTTTTTTAAATTTGACTATCGAATATTAGGAAGGTAGTTATGTTTTATGCTTTTTTTTTGGGAAGCATATCGAGAGTTCTCTGAGCAGAACTGAAGTCCTGAGAGCAGTTGAACAAACTGAGAAGATTCTGGAGCAGAAGAAAAATGAAGCAAAAACTGATGCGGAAAGACGAAGAAAAGCCGATAGAATATTTTCTCTATGCAATCAAAGGGTAAGAAAAAAAAAAATAAATGTCAGTATAACTACAAAACTAAGCTTCTCAAGCTCGACCTTTTACAAGATCTCTTCTATTTTACTTGCAAACTGAATAAACCCACAAACGAAAAATTAAAGACAATTCTAACACAAACATTAATAAAACTTCTACATTTGTAAAGTACATGAAAGTTATACAATAACTCTAAGAATATCTTTTATTTCAGACAGAGGAAATAGAAGCAAAGTCGAGAGAAGAGAGTACTAAGCAAACCAATCTGACGGAAGAGCTAAACACAGTAAGAAGTCAGCAACATGAAATATTTGGTAACATCACAGAGAGCAAGAACAAGCTGAAATCAGAGCTTGACCATCAAAGAGAGCTCATGATCAACCTCCAAGCCTACTCATTGAAGAAATCAGACCTCGAGTGTGCATTAGCAATGATAGAGACTGAGAAAAATGAAATATTAGGAAAAGTTGAAGAAACGCATCGACAGAGAGAATTTGTTAAAAGGAGGAATGAGTATTACAGGATCAGGGAAGAGATGGGAAAATCGTTCGGATATAGGGAATTTAATGAAGAGGAGATAAGAAAAGCAACTGATGATTTTTCAATGAAAACGGCGATTTCTACAGACTTAGAAGGTGTAATCTATAGAGGAAGAATTGATCTTACCGATGTTGCAGTTCAATTCAAGACTGTATTCCTGGATTCATTAGAGGAGTTCCAAGCTCAGGTATGCACTGAACTTCATTATTCTTTCCGGTTCTTTCAAATATATATGTGCTTATATTCACATATAAATTCCAAACAGCACTGAACCATGAAGTAATTTTGCTGAAATATATCATTCAGGTTATAATTTCTTGATATCTTTTGTGATACAATATCCTATGAAACAAATTAACACATCCCTTGCCTAGTCCTGGAAGGCAAGGATTTAGTCCATTTAAACAATTGAAATGGATCCATCAAATAATTTTGCTGAAATATGGTTTATATTTTTGGTTTAAATGCACAGATCCCTCTTAGTAGTCATATTGCAGATTATTTGTAGAATATTCTTCAAAATCAAACATATATACAAAAAGAAAATGCTATGTTTAACGAATTCCTCGATATATTTTGTATTATGGATTACATCAATGAAATTTGGAGCCACAGAGACTCTCTCAACGCGATATTCCTTACTATACAGGTCAAGCTCCTGCACAGAATCAACCACCCACACATACTCAACATGACAGGCGCGTGCGCAGAGCGCAGATGCATCGTGTTTGAGTACATGCATCATGGAAGCTTACATAACATTCTCTTCTCTTCTTCAAAGAAACCTCCCCTTCAACTCCCATGGCATGCCAGAATCAGAATCATTGTCGATGTATGCTCAGCATTGGGCTTTCTCCACTCCAGCAAGCCTAGCCCAACTGTGCATGGTCGTTTGAACTCCTCCCATGTACTATTGGGCCATAATTTCACTGTCAAGATCACGGGCCTTCGCTGTAATAACAACGCAAGGCCCACATCGGATATTCTGAATCTTGGCCTACTCATACTTCAGCTTCTGACAGGTAGTAATGTTTTGTTTTTGTCAAAAGTTTCCGAATCAGAATATGAATCTAGATTTGAAATAATAAAGATACATTTATTTGATGTAATTTTGTAATGAATTTCAAATTATTTTAGTCAAGTATGTACTTTTATTCGGTTAAAGAATTTTATAATATCCAAATTCATAGTTGGAATTTCTCTCTTTGCATTTATAGTATATAAATCCATACTTTGATTGTTTGAATTCAAAATTTTGAGTTGGGATTCTTTAGTCTTTCAGAGCATAGAATATAAATAAAGTTGAACGTAAACAAATATCCATAAACAAATAAGCTGAATATGTGAATGATCATATTCAATTAATTTAAAACATAGAATTTGAATTATAATGGTTAGGCGAATAAATACCGAACTATTTTAATTATTGGATAATTTTCATCCGCATTTACAGGAAATGAGGAAATTGGCTTGCAAGAGGTGAGGCAAGCAATTGAAGAAGATACACTAGCAGGAAATTTGGATGAAAGAGCAGGAGACTGGCCTCTAGATGTTGCGATGGAGTTTGCAAAAATTGGTTTGCAGTGTTGTGAAAATGAGGCTAGATATGAGGAAAATGTTGCAGTCATGATAGGAGAGATACTGAAGAAGTTTGAAGATCTGCAAGCTAATGCAGAGAGTAAAATGCTGCAAGGAGGAGATAAGAGAAGATTGATTGATGTGCCTAATGTTTTCCTCTGTCCTATCTTTCAGGTTTGTGATGTATCATCAATTCTACTATTATAACTAAAATCCTGTAAATTTTTTTTTATTAAAGTTCGACAATATTGTTGAAGTAATCATAACCACCAACATTTATAGAACCTTCAATATTTGTAATTGTATGCTAATCAAACTTTATCTACTCCGACTAGGTCAACACGACTACCAATTGTCAGTGAAGTCCATCATCTGTAGGCTAATTAGACTTTATCACTCTTCCGACATCATCATATATACTTCATATTGAGAATCAACCTAGCATAAAAAGGTTAAACTATTAGGTATTGATTCTAACTTTCTATTTAAAATTTAGAATAAAATATGCAGAGAACCCCTATCACCTATATCTTCAGTAGCATTTATCACCTCTCAACTCGTTTGGTAGCACTTATCACCTGCATTTTGCGAAGGATATATTGCATATAACCTTCCTATTTCTTTTCTAAACTCATATATACAAATCCTTAACATAGAGAGATATAGTAATCACTAGAAATTTAGTTGTCATTGTGATTGTAAAGTCTGAAACTTTTTTTTTTTTTTTTTCAGGAGGTGATGAAGGAGCCATATGTGGCAGCAGATGGGTTCACATATGAGTTTGAGGCAATAAAGGAGTGGTTGAGTAGTGGGCATGACACATCACCCATGACCAACCTCAAGCTCAAAAACAAACTCCTCACACCAAATCACACTCTCCAATGTCTCATCAGGGATTGGAGAGACAAATGCTAGCTATAGGACCCAATAGTATCAAGCAGTACACATTGTTCTTTCCTTAAGCCAACTCCTCATGTAGAGTTCACTAAGCTCCAAAGGAAAAGAAAAAGGAGTTTAAAGCCTGTCTGCAATGTTGTTGATTTAGGTGTAAATTGTTACATCTTATATTGTTTAATAGAACAATGTGGGGCTAAAGTGATACACAAATTTTTATGGCAAACCTTAAGAGAGAGCCCCCCCACTTTGACTCTTCTATATACTGTACTAATAAAACATTTTTTTTTAAAAAAATATTTCATTTAAAAAATGAATCTAAAACCTTTCAATTTTCTTGGCGTTAATGATTCTATAATCATTTATATGAGTATAGCGACATTGTGACACTAAGTTCTGTAAATAACAGGGGCAAAAGCTAGTAACTTATGGGTTAGATAATAGTAATATTTATCTCGCATTTTCAGACTTACAAGAAAATTTTAGAAAAAATAAAGTTGCGAACGTATCGGGATGCATTTTTGTAGTTTTTAAAATTTAATTATATAAACAGGAAGTGTCATCGAAAGGGGGTGTAGCTCATATGGTAGAGCGCTCGCTTCGCATGCGAGAGGCACGGGGTTCGATTCCCCGCACCTCCATCAAATCATTTTATTATTTTTTAAATTTAAAATTTCCCCAAAAAAATCAAAATTTTGTCACATCGGGAATAGCGAAAAATAATAATAATTTCTGCCCACGCTATTTGTACCCTTTTGCTCCTTCTCCCTTGTCTGACACGCCCAACAAATAAATTAACATTTTTAGAAAATAATTAATGAGATAATTTACAATTATTCACCTCATTTTAATGTTGTACCCCTTTCCCCCCTTTTCTCATTGAGAGCCTCTTCCCCTTTCTCTCTCTTCACTCTTCAGAGCTCATGCTCTGAAAAGAGAAAGAGAGAATCAAGCTCTCTCTTTTCTCCTCCAGAGGCCCATTTGGCAGCAAACCCAACCAACAATGGAAGAACCAAACTTTTCGGGTAAAATTCCATCTGGGTTTTCGCTTTTTTTAGCAATGCTGTCGATTTTGCCCCTTTTTTGCCCTCACCCATTTGGAGTTTTCATGTGTGGTTACAGAAAAATGTGATGTGTGTAAGTTTGATTGATTCTGTGGTACTGCATTGCTTGATTCTCATCTCATGGGTGAAGGGCAATTTCTGTAATTTTTGGTGTTTTGGTTGGGTCAGTAGTGTTTGTTTGTCAACTGTTGAATCATGTTAAGTAAAACCTTCAATGTGATTGCAATATGCAACTGGGTTTTAGTGGAACTCATGAATAATCTAAGAAGAGCTTCTATGGAACTCCATCACCCTTTCTTGCCCTTTAACCGTTAAAAATTTTCATGTACAGTGTATAGAAAAATGTGATATTTTTGCATTTGATAGATCCTGTCATACATCATTGCAGGTTCATCTTGTGGGTGAAGGGTTTTGTCCTCCTACAAGAGTAATGCCTGTAAATTTTAGTGGTCTGGTGGGATTATTAGTGATTGTTTTTGAACTGTTGACATGGTACATTATTAACCCTTCAAGACGATGACATTATGCAACTGTTTTAACGGAGCTCATGAATATTGTAGCTTCTAATTGAACTCCATGACCCTTTTTTAGTCTTACCCATTTGGGTTTTCATGTATTTTTGTAGAAAAATGCGATGTTTTTATGTGTTTGGTTGATTTGGTTGTATTGCTTGCTTGTTTCTCATCTTTTTGGTGAAGGGATTTTGTACTCTTACTGTGGACATGCATGTAATTTTACTTCTTCGGTTGGGTTAGTAGTGTATGTATTTAAGCTGTTGAATTATGCTAATACCCCTTCAACATGATAAGAATACACTACTGGCTTTTAATGGGGCTCATGACTAATATAGGGAGAGCTCCTAACCAGACTCCATCACCCTTTTTTGCGCTTGCCCATTTGGTGTTGTCATGTATCAGTATCATTGCAGAACAATGTGTTAATTTTATTTGTACGATTGATTATGTTGTATTGTTGCTTGGTTTCTGTTGAATTTGGAAAAACTGATTTGATCCAAGAGAGGGATATTCAGAATTTATTTATACTAAGGCGTAGAATACAATTACATAGATTAACAATGTTGGGCCGAACTAATACTACTTTAGGTGCATATTATAACAGTCACTTCTCCATTTGAGGCATTTTATCTTGTTTTCTGTCTTCCTTTTTAGTAATCGTTACATTTACTTCTCCACTCCTTACCTAAAACACTTCTGAAAAATGTGCATAATGATACCATCAAATAGGTAATTTTCTTTGTCAAACACTTGAAATGTGAATTTTATGATGAGAAATTTACTTTTTCGTATTCTTTATATAATCAAAAAAAGTTGGAACTCATCGTTATGCTTTGGCAGGTTTTGTAATAGATCCTGCCAAATGTAGTGAGTTGAGTTTGGAGGAGAAGAGAGATCTAGTGCATGAAATTTCACAATGGGCAGACAATGCACCTGAAATCCTTCAGTCCTTTAGTCGTCGAGAACTTCTTCAACTTATCAATGCAGAATTGGGAAAGGAAAGGAAATATACCGGAGTTACAAAGCCTAAAATGATTAAGCATCTCCTTAAGCTAGTTTCAGAGAAGAATGGGAAGAAGACTGATGATAGAGCAGGGCCTTCATCTAAAAAGAAAAGGAAGAAAGAAATTCTTCTGCAGTTTGCTAACGATGCAGCTCCTGATCACTCTCAAAATAGAGAAATAGAACAAATCGGTACCCCTCTTTGTCAGAATCTCGCTTGCAGAGCTACTTTGGCTAATGGAGATAAGTATTGCAAGCGGTGCTCTTGCTGCATTTGCTATCAGTATGATGACAATAAGGACCCAAGTTTATGGTTGGTTTGTAGCTCTGATCCTCCTTATTCTGGCGATTCTTGTGGCATGTCCTGCCACCTGAAATGTGCTCTTAAAAGTGAGAAGGCTGGTATTACTGAGAGTGGATGCTACACGAAGTTGGATGGAAGTTTCTATTGTGTTTGCTGTGGGAAGGTGAACTGGC
Organism: Asparagus setaceus; assembly: GCA_012295165.1. NCBI lineage: Eukaryota > Viridiplantae > Streptophyta > Magnoliopsida > Asparagales > Asparagaceae > Asparagus > Asparagus setaceus. Next base: position 96,951,180 of record CM022701.1, on the reverse strand, counting down.
TGATTGGGTAATTATGAACTAACCTATTCTGCATAGAACTGTAGATTTATGTCAATTTGTTAATTTGATAAAATTTATGTAAAGACCCAGTTGCATTTCTGTGCCTTTCAATTTCATATTGATCTCATGTCTTATATTCAGCAATACTAAAGCAAAGAGGGGGAAAGTGAAATTACTTAAACGTAAACTACAACTGGGAAAGCGTAGCTTTATTAGCTATTACTAAACCTTGTTCGTCCCGCATGTTTCTTTCTTTCCTTTTCGCTGTTATGTATGGCTCTATTAAATAGCTGATAATGCAATAAAGTCCCATGATGATTTTTAATTTAGTTCAAATTTCAACCTCCCACTTCGAGTTTGTTTTATAGTGCAATTATTGCTCATTCAGTGATGAACTAATCATATGACTAGCTTCTAAGAAAGATTTTTATACTACAGGATGTTGCAGGAATTTGCATTTGAAACCTTTTCATTTTTGGCTATTCATTATAATAATTGTACCATTAACAGCTTATAGTTTCATTGTGGAATTTTCAGTAGTTCAAAAGTACTTACATGATTTAAACGCTATTTTTTGACAACTTATCAGTTATCACCCATTATGTATTTATAAAACCAATTTAGTGGGCTGTTTTGGTTTAGATGCTCATGCGAAAATGAAATGAGTTAAGGGGCTTATACCTTGACACCGAAGAAAACCCAATCCTTGGAACAATCCTAAAGTTGGATTGTGTTACGATTGATCAAGTAATATTCACTGAAGTGGAACGAGTCAAGACCAGTGGGCGCTGGAGAACACATGCCTTCGAGAACAATGGTTATGGTTCTAATCTAGGGAGGATTTCACAAATGTATAAAATGAAGTGGGTAGGTGGGTGAGGTGGGGGGTGTTGGCTCTTGCTGTTTTCTATACCCGAGAGTCCAATATCTGGTATATTCTCTCACAATATTATCTCCAAATCTCACTTATAGATTTTGCTCAAAAACGTAAAGAGAGCCAAACCTAAAGTCCTGAAGGTTTAAACATGGGTTTGAACTGGTGTTGTTTATAATAGAAAAAGATCTTTTTAAATGCTGAGCATTTAAACTTGATCATTTTATAACCCATTTATCAATGGTATAGAGAAATTTGCTGAGTCCGGAACACGTCATTTACAGCTTTCAGTTCATTTATTTGCATAACTAAGAACTGTTGATTTAACATCTGATAGTGATTATGTTATTGAGAAGTTTGGATGATATACATGGACAAAACCTCATTTTACCTTTATATTTTGGCATGACAAATTGATTATCTTACATGAATTTGATATCATCTGACATCTCTCGATTCTCTTTAGTAAAATTATTGATTCAAGCTATCAGAACTAAGGGTAACTATTCTTCCTATGATCTTCAATTTTCAATTAAGGCAAATAGAGATTCATATAAGGGGATACTAGTTGGTTGAATAACTTCTTCATGTCTCTAGGTTCTGATTAAGAAAGAATAACTGTTGAGAAGATCCTAGTTTAATTAATTGCTTTCATCTTTTCGATCGATTTTGAGAATGTCATTCATCATGTGTGCTTAATCCGTTGAGAAATTTGTACTCACTTGTCAAACAAAAAAAAAGGGAGATGAACAAAATATTTAAGTATATCAGAGTGTTTACTTTACATTTAATTAAGTACATAAAGGATACCATAGTTAGAGATTTAGAATGGAATCGTGCATTAGTGTGTGTATACAAGTGGTGGGTGAGCTGCCAAGATGTGTCCTTACTTTGATGAGATCTAACTAACTCAACATACCAATGAACACTACGTTTGTTCTCCGTTGTTATTGCTCCCAAATATTTCCTTCTACAAAAAGTTAGTGTCTAGAAAAATGACAACCCAGAACAACTTATTTGCGAGCTTCAAAGCTTGCCATTATTGCAATGTACCAGAGAGAGGCCACCTTAGCATTAAAATCGCATACATGCACACAGAGTATTACCCACAAAGAAGTATCAGAAACATTTTCCTTTTCTTTTATTTGGTTGCTTGTCAATACAATAGTAAAGCCCAAATTTCTTGTTGCAACACTAGCAATATATAACCTTATTGTAAACCTTTGCAGGAGCTGATATACTTATCTTCCTGAAACTAACCAGATAAGTAAAAGGTCGGAAAAGGATTTAGTCATATGATAGTGTCTAATATTGGCTCCAAATTGAAAAGTGTTCATTTATTTGTTACAACTTGCATAGATAGTTGCTACTTGATTTCGAATGGTGGTAAACTAGATCATAGAGCAGGTATAAAATCGAAAGGTTATTAATAAGTATATTGTACTTGCTTGCAGTTACATCTATAAACAGTTGATTGATAGTAAAAGTAAATTTTAAGGCAGGTAAAAACATAAGGTAATCAATAAAAACATGGTGCATCCTCTCAGACATGATTCTATAACAGCATTTAGCTCTGATCAAGCCTACTGCACATATCCCCATCAATGCAGCAATATATCGTCATGTTTGAAGTTGGACATTCATGAAATGTCCAACTTTATTTGTCATAGTGTATCTTTAGTTTGATTAGTATAGTTATTTTGAGGGAGAGCCTAGGCACAGTGGTAAGTTTGTTGCCTTGTGCACACTATCATTCTTATCTTAATCCAGAGCTTCATCTATTACAGACTTCATTCATTTAAAAATATCTATGGCCCTGTTACCATTGATCCAAATATGTTTTTATTTAGTAAACTTATGTGGCTTTATTTAAAGGCTCTGCTGAAATTCGCATTCAATGCAGCCTAGTTCTTTTTTATCATTCATAATGATCTAGTTTATGATATCGCCCTGGAACATTGAAGCTCATTCCCCTTTACTTTCTTGATCCATGACAAAATACTTAAACCTGAAATTTCCATAAATAAAGGTGTATACCCTTTGTTTTGTTTTATGATTTCAAAAATGCTCTTGTAGGAGCTGGCGGAAACAACTTCAAATTGCTAGGGAAGCTAGGAGAGTGGACATACTATGTGATCGCTTGTCTCTCAGCCACAAAATCCTCAAAGGAACTGAACTATACAAAGAACTTCAGAACACAGTAAATGAAGCTGTGAAAAAGCTCAAGAAAGAGCTTGGACCTCTTGATAAAGTCTCTGCAGTGATGGCAAGGGGTATTGTGAACCGACTAGCTTGTGGTGCCGAAGTCCAGAAATTGTGTGGTTTAGCAGTGCAAGCTCTGGATACCATGCTTTCACGCACATTTGATGGATTGGTTAACTCTGCAGACTTGAAAAACCCAGGTAAAGTTAAATTATGTATCTGCCCTCAGGAGATATTTCTTTTAATTCTACAAGATATGTTCATAGATGCATAATTATAGTCCTAACGAAACCAGATAACTTATCTGATAAAATATTACAGTGATGCATAATAATTGGCTGTTTGATATGCTGCAATTGTCAGTGCAGCAAATGTTACTTGTAGAAATGTTTCATGCAACATTTATTGAAAATAAACTCAACTCCATAACATCGTTTGGGTATCTGCACTTTTGACGTAGGAAATGTATTTTCAAATGCAAATACAGTGTTTGGTTAGTTGGAAAAACTATTGAATTTGCACATTTGTTTTTGGAAACATGTTTCTGTTGCAAATCAAGTGTATGGTTATCTGCAGCTGTAAAATGATTTACATTTTATCTGCGTGCTAGATAAACTCGATGATGTGACATTAATTACTCATGTTATTTATTTTAGTGAACTGCATTATTTGTTTCAGCCATATTGACTGCAATGAATGCTTCATCTTTTTCTACAAAAAGAAATCTAATTACCGTTCCCAACTATGATGTTTCCAATCGAGCACTAAAAATCATAATTTAATTGTAGTATCTTCTGCTGTTGTATTTTTATTTGCTATAGGCCAAACAGCCTCTATATGAAGTAATCTCTCCTTTTTCTTTTTCTTTTTTTTAATAAAGGCCATGGCTTGACTTTAATCTGCGGTTTCCTGCGACCCAACCCCACATATTTACCACTGAGCCAGGCCTCATTAGCTAACCATATGAATAAACAACTAGCACATTGAAGATTACATAATTAAAACTGTCGAAGATAATCTAATAAAATTTACAAAAGTGATGTTATTCTTCAATACACCTTATCCTAATTAAATTAAGACTAAGTTGTATTTCTTATCTTGTCACAATATTCTAGTTAACAATCTTATAGTTCCAGCTTGAATAATAATTTGGACGGTGACTGTAACTAGTTTTGGTGCTTTCTTTACAAAGCTATTTATTCTACCAAACTGTTAAGATTCAACAGTACCTCATTAGCGTATGTTCTTTGATTTAAACTTGTAAAGAGAGAAAATACTGGAAACGTCAAAAGGAACCAGAAAACAAGTCCGGTTAAATTCTTTTTCTTATATCATTATACCATTACAGAATAATAAAAAAGAAAGCAATTATTACAGAAGACAGAACTGCACTCAAAATCTTAGCACCTTAGACCAATATATATATACCAGTACTCTATTTTTATAAGGTAAGGATGGTGAATACATAAAATAAGTTGATATCAATATCCTTTCTGCAATCTGAAATATGGTAATGATGGTGACTACATAAAATAAGTTGATATCAATATCCTTTCTGCAATCTGAAATATGACATTTTTATTCTAACTCGTTACATATTACAGGTCCCCAAACATTCAAAATCCAATTCGAAGATATATCTCCAACCTCAGTTACTGTCTCGCTTCAATCCAAAGACGAAGCCTTCGAAGACACCATAATTGGCTGCTCACTATGGCATCGAAGCTCACACTCTTTAGTCTACCCTCAAGAACCTACTTTCATAATACTTAGACCTGAAACAGAATTCAAAGTTTCTGGCCTCTCTCCATCAACTGAATACTACTTCAAGGCCTCACCCTTCAGCAGCACAAAAGAACTTGGTAAATGGGAGGCTCATTGTATAACCCGAAACCTCAACTACATTTCAAAATCTCCAAAAGTGGAGCAAGAATTGATCGATCAACCAGCTATAGTTGAAGCTGACTCTCAAAGAGGTTCAACCAATACAAGTGACAATAATCAAGGACCAAACCGTAAAAATGCACCAGCGGACACACCGAGCAACCCCAGTAGGCTGAATAATACTTTGCCAGATTCTGGCGATAAGGCTTCAACCGAAGAGAGACAATATGAATATTGTGTGAAGGTGATAAGATGGTTAGAATGCGAGGGATACATGGAGAAAGAGTTTCGGGTGAAGCTTTTGACTTGGTTTAGTTTGAAGGCGACGCCTCAAGAACGAAGGGTCGTGAGCGCGTTTATTGACGTGTTGATTGATGAGCCTGAGAGCTTGGTTGCTCAATTGGCTGATGCTTTCATGGATGGGATATGTAATAACAAGAAACAGGTAGTTAGAAAAGTGTTTTGCACTAGAATGTGGCATTGAGAATTGTTGTACTTTTGTACTAATAGTTTTTGGGATGCCATTGTCGGTGCATTTAACTAGCAGCTCTTTTGTTGATTGATTCAGAAGTAGAGACTAATTCAAAGTCAAGTTGTTGATCTTTGTTGAGAACTGTACTTTGGTATCTGTGTTCTTTATAGTAATTGATGTTTTCCTTTCACTTTGTTTTGCTGATTTTTTTATTTGGATTCAATCAAGTATTTTGATGAGTATTTGTAACCATATAAAAGCTGTCTGATGTAATTAGGGATGTAAATGGATTCAGATTATGGGAGAAAATCTGCATCTGAATGTTCTGTGATGTTGAGATTGACATGGGTAATGTTGATCAAATAGTTATTAGATAGGTCGATAATTGTTCGTTAACTATTGATTCAATTTGGATTAGGAAGATCATTTAAGATAAGTATAATACATTCCTCTTTTTCATCAAATATTTCTTTGTACAATTGATCAACTATATGTTATATTTTGATCCTCATTTATGCCCTTGTATTTATACTTGGTTTGAGAGATTGAGTTTCAAAGTACTACCAGCAAAAAAAAAAACTCCAAACACCTAGTTGAGGATATTTTGGTCATTGAGCGACCAGATTGCGAGACTGCTTAGAATTTGAGAGACTTACGAACATTTTCAAAGCTTTGAGGGACTAACATGGAATTATTGAAGATGTGAGGGTAATATCCAAAGGGCACTTTTTCTTTAGAGAAGTTTGTAATACAAGAATTTGTTTGGGCTATTCCGTAAAAGTACTTATTCCTAACCCTATATCTACCCAAAGTCGAAAGCTCCAGCGATGAGCCTATAAATCAAGGAAAAAACAAAAGGGTAAAATCGGAGCAGAAATTAAAATCGAAATAACAAAAAAAATCAATGGATCCCCAACTCAACGAAGTCTCTCAGGTCTTCGCTCGATTCAAGGCCGCCTTCACTAGGAACGATTTCAACACGTGCTCTAATCTCCTCTCGCAGCTAAAGGTGCCCTCTTTCTCTCTCCCTCTCTCTCTAGATCTTGTCACAATTTTTTCGTTATTCTTAGGGTTTTGATCTACTAGTTGACGCGTGTCGTTGGCTTGCTTGTGAAATTTTGAAAATTGGTGTGGAGAGAACTTTGTTCCTTCTGGTTAGGGTTTGGAAAGATGAGATTTTTATGTGGCTTTTATTTGGTTGGGGCTGTTCAATCCAAATGTTTGAGTCTTGTTGTCTTCAATGACGGAACAGTTATAATTTTATGATTTCCTAGGGTTTAAGGATAGATTCCATTGATTTTTGGGGCTTATATTTTGTTTGATTTTATTTTGTTGATTTGGTTGGTTACAAAAAGGATTCCTGTGTTTTAAGAGTATTTCCTTTGCATTGAGATGAAGATGATTTTCTAGGTTTTATGTGTACTTGCAAAATTTGTTCGGTCTATTATATTTGTGTGTATAAAACCCAAAGATTTGATTTCCAAAAAAGAAACCCAAGTTGGATTCATAATGCTTTTTATCCATACCATGAGAATGTCCATTTGACCTGAATTTTTATTGAGCCTTGAATATTGCTTCAATACAAATTCAGGTATGTTTAGTGGCTTGCATATATTTAATTTTGCACCTGATGAGTGTGTTCATCAATAAAAGAATTCCTTTGTTCCCTAGCTTCTGCTTAAGCTGTTGTTCTGTTTCTTTTTCCTTGAATCTTTTGCATTGTTGCTGAAATACATGTAGATGCATCATAATGTCGGGGAATTTTAATCCCTTTCCTAATTATATTTTGATGAAGGATCAAAGGTTTCAGTATAGTTTATGCCATCCATATCCTTTATATGATCGAATTGTTTTACTTATACATGGGTACTCATACCTTGAACTAAATTCACTGTATATATGGTGCTCATTGCTCTTCAAAACGGAGGTGCTTCCAGAGCCCCATTAGTTGTGCCAGTAGTATTGACTCCATAGTTCTTGCGTTATGTTCTGCTGTTTCATCTTTTGTGGTTAAATATCACTTTACCAAATTATGTGAATGTGATGTTTGTTGTCTTTCTTGCAGGTGCTCTTGACCAAGTTTTCTAGCCTGCCACCATCTTTTCAGCAGACACCTAACGCAGTTCAGGAGCTGACTCTAGCAAGTAAGATTTGAATTAATTTGTTTAGAACTACTATCTGAACGTTTAATATTCATCGCAATATATGTGGTAGTTCTTTGTTTATATAGTTTTTTGTTCTCTTTCATTATATTGCCCACAAGTTCATTCACGTCAATAACTTATGATCGTTGTTGCTCGGCAATTTTTTCAGGAGATATTTATGAACATGCGGTTGTTTTAAGTGTGAAAATCGAAGATCAAGATGCATTTGAAAGAGACTTCTTTCAGCTGAAACCTTACTATACTGATACATGGTAACCATCTTGTTCCATATTAAGCTAGTACAAATAATTGCTAATACTTGTATGACAATGTATCCATTGGTTATAACTGCTTCTGAATATTTGTCTGTTAAAACCTTGTAGTACCTTGTATCTCAACGTCATTTTATGCCACTATTATGTCATCCTTAGTTGCAAATAATGAATTTCATTCGTATCTCCACTAAATGATCCAAAAAAAAGTTGACAAGATCTTTACAAATAGCTGTTATGCAGCCTTGGCAAGAGGCTGCCTTGCTGTGGGTGCCTTCTGAGGCTGACACTGGCTGAATAAAATACGATCCATTTTTTGGCTTACTTTCCTGTCTACGGATGTCCACTTTTGCATATCTGAATTAAATATAAGCATATTTCAGAGCGCGATCCTATTTAAATCGAAAAAGCGTACATTAAATATAATCTCTCCTAGGTGATACAGTTAGGTTGATAGTGAGTAATTAATTTCAGATTGATTTGAATCATCATATATGTATATATATAGTTCTCCTTTGTAAACAAATGAAAATATCACGATCCTTTTGCAATGATGTTTTCATCCTAACTTGTATGAATGATTAGCTTGTTACAAGCTTGTTAATAAATTTGCAATCATGATATTATGTATACTTCAGTCATGTTGTCTGTTATCATTTTAGTTGACAAAAGTGTGTTGAGATAACACACACAAGTCGGCATACCCACATCATTTTCATGTCTGTTCCCTTGCAACATAGGCGAAGATAATTGACATTATTATTGTTTATTGTACAATTTAGACAAGCATATTCAATATCCCAACTTTCAACATTGTAAACTATGTAGACTGAGATTTTCTGATATGTACGTTGTTTGCTCTTAACAATATAGTTATCAATTTTCTAGGTGGTTTACTTGAATAGACTTGGCCATAGGGTCTGATTCCATGAGCTTCTTTGCAGTGATATATCAGGACATGTTTTTGCTTAAGTATCTTCTGAGTTTCTTATTGTAACTTTCTTTTTTCTTAAACAGTGGTGTTCTTCCTCCATCACCCCAAGAGTACCCAATCTTGGGGCTTAACCTTCTGAGGCTCCTTGTGCAAAATAGGATTGCTGAATTCCACACAGAACTTGAGCTGCTTCCGGCTAGTGCACTTGAAAACCCTTGCATCAAGCATGCTGTTGAATTGGAACAGTCTTTCATGGAAGGTGCTTACAATCGCGTATTGAGCGCCAGACAGACTGTTCCACATGAGACTTATGTTTATTTCATGGATCTTCTTGCAAAGACAGTGAGGTACTGACATTTTTCAGAACATTTTCTAATATTGATGCCAAGAACTTTGTTTAAAATTTAACAATGTTCTCTCATATTTTCCTTTCTTTACTCTTGCAGAGATGAGATAGCTGGTTGCAGTGAAAAAGCTTATGATTATTTGTCGATTAGCAATGCAAAGAAAATTTTGATGTTCTCCTCTGATGAAGAACTTTCTCGATATATCATGGAGGTGCGTAATTTATGCCCCTCTTCTCATTGTGTTCGTGTCGGGTAGTTTTCATTCATTTTCCCCTTTTATAGTTAATTTACTTCTATGGACACACTAGTTTTTTATTATTAATATTTCATGAAGAAACGCTTAAATTCTGGAGTAATATTTTCTTGTTATGAATACTTGAAAATTTATGACTGACCATTGTTTGTGTTCTTTCTTTGGGATTGTTAAAACCTTTTGATGCTAGTCAATAAATTATTTGAGCAAGGCACAAGCATGTTCTACTTTTGTTAATTTTGTTGGTTGAGTTCATTGAAGGATTGTTGTACACACTTGTTTTCAGACGACATCTAGAGTACTTCGGTGATAAGGTATATGAAGGGTTCTTGTCTATCATGTAATGATAGGGAAAATTGAATTGATGGATAGAATTGGAATTATATTGAATTAAAATGAGGTTTTGTTGCCATGTGGACAGCAAAGTCGAAAAATGAGCAAAACTAAACTTTTGCAGAATAAGGGTTAGCTGAAGGTAATTTTACAGGTTTTCAGGAGGAGAAATCAAGTGTAAAATCTGTAGCTCGATGTGTTACTTCCTTTCTCCCTTATATTTCTTCTGTAAAAAGTATAACTTCATTGTTAGTTTAGTGCCAATTTATTCAGATTGTATCGTAAAGAATTTCAAAGTTGACTTCAAAAGTTCAATGGATGATTGTACTTCTGTCCTAATTCTTACTTCACATTGAGGTAGCACGTGTCAAGGGTCTACTTGATTTTTATGTTTGTTATTAGTTTCACTACCTTACGGTGTGATATAGAATCAGTGGAGTTTGATGCATTTTGTCTTTAACTTGCAGGAACACCCAGAGTGGGAGATCAAGAATGAATGTGTTTACTTTCAGAAAGCGAAGGAAACTCAACCGTGCAAGGAAATACCATCGCTGCAGCTAATCAATCAAACCTTGAACTACGCAAAAGAACTGGAGAGGATAGTTTGAGAAAGAAACAAACTTAAGACACCATTTGTGTTCTCTTTGGATGTACTCTTGACTATTTTGTCATTCATAAGATGTTTGCTGCATGTTTAATCGGCAAAAGTACTTTTGCGAGGCATCTGTTTGTTTTCCTTGCATTAGAATAGCGTGTTCTTCCAGTCAAGGGATTGAAGTAGGTTCAAATGTATCACCCATGTAACTTTGTGAGATCTCCAGATTATTTGCTGAATTCTGGCCTAATTCATCAGATGAAAGTTTCATCAATTAGAAATGATATTTTGATATTCGCTTTACTGCATGTGTTTCTACTGGGTCTGTTTTCTTCGTGACAACAAAAATCCTTGCCATAGTCCGTTGAGGAAAGTAGTGGCTGGTTGTAGTTAGGATTGTCTGCACCTACCCAATTCTGAAGTTTATCTTTTAATCTCTACAATATGAACAACAAAATATTGTCCCAAAATTTGTTGGTTGGTTGTATGAGAATTATGCCCCCGTCAATTTTGTAGTGGACAACGGTGCTCTTGGGATAGAAGGGAATAGGGGATAAGAAAAGGCGGGGGAACCTATTCACTCCGTCAGGAAAGTTTTTAAGAGTGAAAGTGGTTCCTCTTCATTCCCCTTGATTACCCTACAATCAATAGAAATTTAAGGGTGAAATCTAGGGGAATGGAATTTCCTCACATTGTATTCTCTTCTCTTAGTTTCCTTTAACTTCCCCTACCACCAACAATGAAATCCAAACACACCAAGTTAATAATTACGGCAACTTTCTTAGTTTCTTTGGATTAAATAAACTCTTTTGGGTTTATCTTGCTTTAATAACTGTAATTTTATTACTTCTCCTAACATGATCTGTATGATGAGAAGTACAACTCTTTTGACATTAGTTTCTTAATTTCTTTGGACTAAACTCTTTAGGGTTTATCTTGCTTTAGGGTATGTTTGGATATTCCTTTGTAAACCGCGTGATTGCTACAGTAACGCGAGGACAGGTGGTTTAGCTGTACCTAATAGCTACAGTAACTCCACCCCAAAACGGAGCCTTTTGTTGGGAATTAACAGGGGGTTACCAACCACATCAGCCCCCCTTTTGCCCAAACAAACACTGATTTTGTTGTAATACTGTAGCGTCTGGCAGCTACAGTATTACAACCGCAAAACCCCTCAACCAAACAGACCCTTAATAACTTTCTTAATTCCGTAACTTTCTTAATTTCTTTTGGCCTTAGTTTCTTAATTTCTTTGGGTTAAACTCTTTTGGGTTTATCTTGCTTTAATAACTGTAATTTTATTACTTCTCTAACATGATGTGCCTGATGAGAAGTAAAAAAAAGAAATCAATACAGAGAAGGGATGATTTCTTCCTGATTGTTTAAACAAGAGAAAGATGGTCTTTGTGCGTCTATAACTAAAATCATCGCAAGGTAACTAAATGCGATGGAATAAACAAACTTTAAGGTATATAACCAAGGGAAAACAAACTTCGTGGTATATAACCACGGCTAACCAATGAAAAAAGCATGTAGGTGCAAAATCAGTGAAACTGTAGGCTGCAATCTGGCTTCATATAAGCACAACTGACAAAAGAAAATACAACAACATTTCCATCTCCATCAATTCTAAAATTTTCATTTGCTTTATTCCTAGTAAGCTTAAAAGATGAGATATTTTTAAAAATTAAGCATCAGAATGTCATTCAAGACTACACGGTAAGGAATAAAGACACTGCATTGTGCTATTTGAATATATATATATATATACACTACAATGCTTATAACATATCATGACTACAATAACAAAAGATTGTAACTAACAAACTCTTGTTTATTTTTCTAATAGCTCGAACTTTCTTCTGATCCTTCTCTTTTCCAGCTTTATCCGTTAGTTAAACAGGGATAATACCTTCATTTTACAACTTTCCAGATGTAGCGAAGACCATTATTTACAGTTCACTACCTGAAATGACCAAACACTACCACCTCAATATTTACATTTAACTGATCGGGGCATCGAAGCAGCAAAAGTCCAGCTTAGTTATACCTATTTCCTCGAAAAGGATGCTCGCTAAAGGAGAAGAAAATAATAAAGGAATAAAAAAGACACGCTCAACAAAACTCTAAACAAACTAAACTCAGGTCTTTGATCTTTATGAGTTCCCCACAGGCAATACTGATGGTGGTATTGGTGTTTTCAGCATTTTCTTCAGTGAATCCACAATGCTTGAAAATGAAGGCCGTTGTTTAGGATCGCTGCATAACACCACAAAAATATTTTTATTTGTGTAATTTGTATCAGATAAAAAATTAGAAACTAAGAGGAAATTATTAGTTTAAAAAAAGGTCTAATCTCACACTTAGTAGTACGAAAGCCTTGTTTTTCATTTACTTCCATATTGTTCGGATAATTAGCAAAGGGTTTATGGTCTTTTTGTACCGAATATCTAACTTCCAGATATAATATGTCTGCATTTATAACCAAGATATGATCATATACTTACTATATGTTAAAGAACTCCATTGAAAGACATAAAATGGTTCTCAGTAGTATGTTTACTATGTAAAGCAAAAGAAATTTAGATAGTGCTAGTACTTAGGAAATTATAATAAAGGTTTTGTTGCTAATCGTAGTACTAGTCCTTGAACAGTATCGTAAATCTTGGGAGTTCACTGAAAAGCATACTAGGAGAGCAGACATTTTCGCAACTAGACCTCTTGTAACAACTCAAAAGATGGTGAAGCATCAATTTTTAAACCAAATGACTACCAAAAAGAAAATGAACAAGAACAGAAGAATGCTTACTCAGCCCAGCAAGATTCCATAAGTGCGACTAACTCGGGGGAAACATTCTGTGGGATTGTCAGCCTTCTGTTCTGAAATGCAACTGCTCCCACCACCTGAATTTTTTTTGCTATTAGAGTCCGGAAAATAGGTTTACATGCATATTACTACTCAACTATCTCCACAATAGATAAGCTAACAAATTTTCCTTCAGGGCAGAATGTGTTAGTTAGCTTTTTGTGGGTGTTACTTACAACCTTCCACCTTGTTTTTTTTCCTAGTTTTATTAGTTCTTGGTTGTATATATGTTACTAGCGGACTTCCATGTATTCATCTATTGTATATATGTCACTATTTTCCTTTCAGTTTTATGTGCGTCTTGCAGTGGTAGCCTAAGACTAAGTCATTTACTGAATATAAAAGACTAAATGATTTTCCTTACTGAGTAAATTAAGTCACGGTGATGCATGAAATCATGTAACCCTAGGAATATGGACATAGACCAATCAAACTTTCTAATATTTGACTTCTCTCTATCATCAAACTTTCACATGGGCAAGAAGGAATCTAAATCCTTCTCAAGACCAGGAAACAAGTGTAGAAATAGGAAAACAGGAATACCTGTGCAGGGCTTAACCCACTCCAAGGTTGTTGCATTGTCAGAAGCTCCCATAGGATAACCCCAAAGCTGTAAACGTCAGACTTCTCATTTGTTGGCTCCCCTCGGAGAAATTCTGGAGCCATCCATTCAGGCTGAAGACCAAAAACAATAAATTAAATTTTAAAAAAAAAACCTAAAAGCTTCTCATGAGAAGGTACAGAACTTCCTTCTTTACGGGGACGAACAATTACTATAAGGTGTGATGACTATTCTCTCAATGTAGAATATGAGGATGCCTAGTTTCAAAAAAGAAACAAATGAATCATTTAAACTTCTCAATTTATTTCCAATCCAGATGTGCCTTAAAACCCCCATCTTGAAATATAACTGTGGTAGGAGATGAAGACTTTATAAAGTGAATATCAATATACTCTTCAACCTTTCAAGGTTATGCTTATGCATGCAAGTTATAACTTTAAAGGCTGAGGGTACTTAGCAGCATGCACAGGCACTTGGGCAAAAAACACTCTATTTGTGCATGGTCATTGGATCTTTTTTAATTATGCCCCTTTTTATACTTCAATAAGATAAGCAACCAAAAATCTTATGGAAGTTGCAGATTTGCAAGGATGCCAGTAACGCTTTCAGTTCAATCTCTTCAAGCAAAAGCAGATTAACTCAAATTTCCATGTGAAATCAAATGAATAAGTTAACAATCACATAATCTGCAACCTAGATGAATACTGGCTTTCCCAGTCATTCCACTATATGTTTCCACGAGGAGTTGGTAGGGGGGATTACTTGAGTCCAGATGAGCGGTCAAGCTTATATTTGGTTATAAATATAGATATTAAACTTGTTTACAATAAATGATAAGAAAATGTAAAACCCAGACTAGATTTCAGATTAACATGACAATAAAGAAATGGAAAAACTTACAGTTCCTGCAACAGATTTTGAGGATATGAAAGTGTTTGCCTTGAATCTTGATAACCCAAAGTCGCAAACCTATAGGCACAAGTTTGAGATGAGATCATCTAATCAATATGGTTGAGACCTCAAATAATTTACAACATACCTTTACTGACCAATTCTTGTCAACCAAAAGATTTGGAGATTTAAGATCCCAATGAACTATTGGGGGATTAAGACAATGGAGATAGTTGATACCCTTGGCCTGTAATTTGTCACAAGATACAAATTACTCACGAAGTGTATGGTTTTATGAAGAAAATGAGGATTATACAAACCACATCTAACGCCATTCTCAATCTCCTCCTTTTGTCCCATAGTTCCCCTGAAGAAGCTCTATTTATGAGGCGGTAAAGGCTTCCCCTGTATTGCCAAAATTGTAACCAAGATAATAACTAAGGGAATCATATAGTGAAACAGAAGATTCGTTATTCTTACTTTTTCAGTTTGAACCAAGTTACCTCGGAAGATATTCCGTAACTATTGAAAGATGTGGACGTTTTGTAACTGCTCCCATAAATAGAACAACATTTGGATGGCGAACGCGCTTCATTATTGAAACCTACAAATTATTTGAGAAATAATTTTTTACAATTAAACTCAAGTCCGTATGAGGAGATAATTCTCAAATTTGTTCAATAATTCAGAACCAAAATGACATTCCCAAGTACACTGTCTCATTATCTAAAAATGTACCTCCCTCAAAAACTCCTTCAACTGAGCTTCACCAAAATCTTGATCAGCAAGAACTTTCACAGCAACATCCTGCACATTTCTCCTAGTGAACAATTTTGTTGAAAGATAAAAGCAGTATAGAGGAAAAAGCAGCATAGAGGAAAAAGCAGCTTCAAATGCATAAAACTTTACAAAAAATTGTTTGGCATCCACAAACATGCATTTATCTAATTTCTATTCTTCTTATAGCTCATATTTATTTTCCTGTGGCTGAAAGGAAAGGTATGAGAAAGGAAAATCTTGTAATTCCAGATCTCTAATAGGAGAAAAGACCACAATCTCTTCACTAACTTCTTTATTGCAGAAAATAAAAACTAAACTTTTCAACTGTCACACACAAGTTAACTGTAATATACTTATACTATCTTCCTAGGACCAAACTGCTAAAAATCTCACTCTAAGGAACCAATTAACAGTGTCTCCTCCATCGCGTAACACATGCTTCTACTCCAAAATATCTTGATGACATGGGGCCATTTATGTTTCTTTACATGGTTAAAAAAAGAACGTAGTTGAAGTATAGAGCAGGACCGAATTGCAAATTTCACCGTTTACACACGAAGCCTGGTATTATTGAACACTTGTAAATTAATGGATCAACAATCAAAACTTGGCTTATATGTTGTCAGTTTCGTTGCACTTAATTTTAGCCAAAGATTTTGGCAGATCAGATAAATGAATACTTGAAAATATAAACATAAGACGCTGGTATAAAACTGACACGCACAAAAAGAATGAAGGGAAAAACTGCTTACAGAATGATGCCATTCCGCACGGTAAACAGTGCCAAACGAACCTAAGACCAAAAAGAAAATGTAAATCAAATAGGTTTCTAAGCATTGAATATAAAAATAAATGGGAAATCAGCTTCATTAAGCAGATACAAAAAAAGTAGGTCAGAAAAAGAACTACCAGCACCAATCCGCTCATTGATTTCTAATTCATCCCATGAAATCTCAAGCCAGTCCATGGCAAGAGAGGGTTCAAGACTCAAGTATCTTGGTAATGTGACATTCGGAGAACTTCCCTCATTGGCACCTTTATCACTGGTCTCCTTCCATTTCGGTGGCTTGGGTATTTCAGATGAACCAATCCAATTCTCTGTGAATTGACTCTGATCAAAATCCTTGTGACCAATAACTTTTGCCCAATTTATGTTGTTTCCTATCGAAGAAGAAAAAATATCATGATCAAAAGCTACAGGCATTAGCTTGAATATTCCATAAAATTTCTAAAGGCAAAATCAAACCATGTGGTTGTACAAAGAAACGATGATAACAACAAGCATCATTGCCCAAAAACAATGAATTCGCATGTGACGATGACAAAAACTAACCTTGCAGAGGTTTCACCAAATTCCATAATATGTTTCCAACACATAATGCGCCTTAAAAAAAAGTATCAACATGAGGTTAAAATAAAATTTACCTGGATATTGAGATTTGGCAACAAGGGCACCAGTCTGCACCTGAACCATCATCTGAGTCCATGAAGTATCAGTTGTGTAAGAATTTTGGCAGCCTAGTAGATGAGCTGATTGAAATGGTGAAGGCACAGATGAGAGTAAATGCCCATTGATGGACGAATCTGGACTGTGGACAGTTCCAGGATTCCCGAGTAAATCTACAACAAGTTCTCTGCAATAAGATACAGATGAAATCACATTAGGAAAGAGCACTTCAAACAAAACAAACCTCCCAACGAATAGAGATGATTGAGTGCTGAATGAACATTTCCAAATTCATTTATGATTCCTTAATGAAGAAACCACTTTCTTAAAGGGCCTTCTTCGGATTTAAAGATGCAAGTTGAATAGGGTAGTTAGTGCAACTCTATCAAGTCTTAAGATTCTTGTAAATCAGAGTATATTAGAACTTGTTTAGCGAAATATCATGAGCGCTGAAAGGGAAAAACTAATAAACCTTGCTGATTGATTGGCATCACCAATTTTAACAAGACAAGAAGAACGATGTGGCAATGTGCAGTACTTGCATCCTTGAGCTATTCGACATGGCAAACCAACAGAATCAGCTAGATCCTGCATATCAAATGAAACAAAATTATATGCCTGATAATACAAATATTCTTGCTATTTGCATTAATAATTTCATATTCACAGCCAGCAAATCCAGATAAAGCCAAGGCGAAGGGTATACGGCCCACCTGGGTTTTAAATTTGCTGAACTATGACACTCCATAGAAACATGGTTTCAAGCTTAAGCTAGAGGGGTAAGTCATTACATAAACCTATGCTAACTCAGACTTGATGGTCAGTCATGTAACTTGCAATTAAAAACATGAATGTACAACCAGCGGGAACTAGTGAAGTAAAACCATACATTGATCAGAATATCTACCTTTTTAGTTTTGTATGTATGCATGCCTCCATATAAGCAACAAACATTCAAATCCTTTGCTTTGTGTTAGATAACTCTCCCCTTCTAAAACCAAGGTTATAAGGGTGCAGTTCAATTCAAGCAGTCCCATGATTTTTTCTCAGTGTTATAAAGGAATATTAGAGCAAGGACTACTATTACAAACATGTCTTATCTTAAGAAGGCATTAATTCACTCTTGCCTAACAATACTCCTCCATCATGTCTTTATGGCATCTCAAAGGAATGGCTCTTTTTGCCTTTAAGATTTCCGTTGTGGAAGAAGAATGATTAATGATGCACCTTCTTTAGTAGAACTCTTAACATAAAAAAAGGTATACAAATAAGGACATCAAAAACACAAACATGCACACACATCATAAACATTCATATACACATTACACACAAATGCACCCATACCTATGATTATGCATGTGAAAACTATTGGATAGTTTTTCATATCAATGTTGTAAAGTAACACCTCCAATGTGCACGCAGAAACTATTAGCTAATATTTTATTATAAACACTATGAAAGTAATATCTTATGTTTTCAATTAGCTCAAGTCCTGTATTGTAGTATTTTCTGTAGAAAGTCCATCCGCTAACTGCAGTGTCTCAGCAAAAGTCAGGTACCACCGATGAGACAAATTTTAGTAATTGAAATCTTTCTGTGCATATAGTAGAAGAAGGGGACTACATTAGAATAAGAATTTTTTTAAAAGGACACTGTTATATTTTGTGCTTAAGAGACCACAAAAAACAATGTAGTTTACCCATTGTTATCTCCTAATTAATACCTAAGGAGTCTAGAATTACCTTGCTGGCTCACCCCACAGGATCTATTTTAGGTCCTTTTGACATACAGAATTGGTGTCATAATTTGCATAGCCACGTGACACCAATGCTTCCCTGCTCAGACATGATGCTTTTGAACCGTTAAACATAATGCATAAAATTATCATTTTATTCTAACGCAAGTAGTAATATCTAAATATTATACATAATGCATAAATATATCCTCCTAACATAGCCAGTGATATTAAGCATTTCTGTATTTTTTTTAATGGAATTTCCTAATAGATTTACCATGGCATCCCTTTTCATTCAAAAGAAAACAACCATATGAATCATTATAAGCTTCAGCTCGTCTTAATGAGTGGAGCCGTACAAGACATTATTTATGGCTTATAAAAAGAACAAAGTTAAACTGGATAGTGTTATCAGAGATTCGTAAGTGCTCTTAGAAAATCAGAGATTGGGAATCGTAAGTGCTCTTAGAAAAACACTGGATGATAGACATGATGTTTATGACCAGTACTTAATGTTCATGAGAGGCATACAAGCAATTGGTTAAATTTTCTCTCTCTTCACAGTGTCATAATAATTAACCTTACTGGCCCTATCCCATGGAATTTACAAAATGATGGTTTAGTAGCCAGGTAAATCTGATAAATCTGTCCATACAAACACTCTATATAAATGACCATCATGCATATGTGCCCTGTATGTGCAAAATATACAAGAATCCAACTGTAAACAGAATAATCAATCATTAAAATTGAATATGGAGATGATAGGTCAAACTAAAGGATTTGTACTTCATCCAATTTGATTAGATGGTTGCTCTACAGCTTACAACATTTATTTTGCATGCTTGAATCCACTAGAGACAAATACAACACATGGAGATTGTAGTGCGCTGAATCAAACGCGTAGATGAATACAGCAAACAAACAACATTGCTGACTATCTCACAAAGGTTCAACAAAGGTGATCAGAATGGAGGATCGATGTTTAGAGTAGTAAGGACCTGAAGGACATACCTGCATGTTATTATCAATTTACAATAATAGGAATTTAGCTGACATGTCTCCCAATAATTCTTCCTACTAATATGAGTTATGTTGATACAAGCTCTCCAATTAATCTACCAAGTCCAAGATCACAATAAGAAACTTTTGTAAAGAAGCAATATTAATTTGGGCAGATCAATCTGTAGGAAGTTAAGTGTCTTATTCAAATGAAGCGGCCCCTAATGCAATATAATAGCATCAAAATATGTGAAACAATACGGCAAGAATAACTTGCCTTGAAAAGAATGGCGCGATGCCTACAAATTCCAAAAGATAGGATGCCAATTGGAATGACTACGGATTTGTGATGCTTTCTCAATTGCTTGCTATATGATTTCCATTGCCTATAAAGATCTCCTTGCTCTGTTTCAAATGCACCCCTTCAAACACAAGCATATATTCAAAATTTATCATTCAGTAAGAATAAGAACAGATCCAAGTAATTCTCAACAAAGAAAAAGATGAGTTATACCCCATAGAATCAGAAACAAGCCTGGCCAGCTTTTTGACTAGCTCTAATGAAATCCCTGAAGCATAGAAATATTCTAAAGCTTTGTCTTCAAGCACCTTAAGGCCAGGATCGCCAGCTTTATCAACAAGGACTACCTCCATAGAGGACTCTCTTAAATCAACTGCTCTAAGAGCCGCCAAAGTGGGTAACCTTCTTCCTTCTTCAGACTCATTGCACATCGCCCAAAGAAATGGATCCATTCCCATAATGTTGTAGAAGCCATCAGTTACTTCATCGGAGAAAGATAAGCAACCATTCACCTGCAAGACAAAAAACCAAAAAAGAGGAAAATTTTATGACAACTAGTAATTTAACAACAAAGAATAATAGAATAATATAACATGCCAAATATTAACCAACAAAGGCTTTAGTCGGTATAATTCCAAGTGCTTTGTTTCCGATAAAGGCAAGGGTAACAAATAAGAATCCTCCTCTCCTATTACAAAACAACTAGTGCATATAGTTTACAGAGGGGACCATGCCCTAAAACAAAACAGTTCCTCTTGAGAAGGCAAACCAAATCAGAACAACAGGCAGTTTATCTAAAACATTACTTTTACATGCAAACCGAAGCACACGACAAACCACTGCAAACAAGAAAAATCCCTCCTGCACTTTCCAAATCAAGCAGAAAAATGGCTTTTTCCCAGAAGAATCTATTGACATTATTCCAGAAAAGAGCTGCACAAAAATAACAGCTCCAAGTTTCGGTGAGAAATTGCAAAGAATGTTATTACATTAATAGATAAAAATAAATTTTTTTTTAAAATATAACAAATTAAAAGTAGGTTCATCTTGGTATGAATTCAATGAAAAATAGAAGGAAAAACATCAACTTAAATTTAATCAATAAAATTTATTTAAACTTTCATCTCTGAGAAGAGTAGTAGACAAAAAAAAAAGATCTTTTTTCCAAAATTTTCACATAAAGCTACAACTTCTGAGAAAAAAGTTTCTGACGAGGACAGTGTCATTAACTCCATACACAACAAAACTTGTTCTTTTTCCACCGGCAGCAACAACAAAACCTTTATTCTAAATTTACGGAGTCAGCTACATGAATCATATTCTTTCCCTTTAGTTATATTACTAGTCATTTCCTCGGTTAATAACTATTATCATATTCATCTCCTTCTGAACGGTTTCCAACCAAGTTCTTTTAGGTGTACCTCAGACTCTAGTCACATTAACTAAACTCTTCGCCCCATTAACTGCAATCTGATAACTTCTAAATCTTATCACAAATCCTCACTAGTGCATTTAGTGGCACCCATTATACATGACCAACAACTGACGATGATCTCGATCGAAGGAAAAGAGCCAACTTTTAGAAAGAGACAACAAACTGTGGCCCAAATTCAACAAATTAACAAGCATGAACTCTAAATAAAAGAACCAAACTTTCAGATAAGAAACAAGAAATCACCCAGAGCCGGTACGAGGCCGTGCCCGAATCATCGGGCGGCCCGCCGACCTCCGGCTGGGCCCCCTGCAGCTGCCGCATAACCCCGGCCCGGTCCTCCGCCAGGAACGCCTGCCACGTCACCCTCGTCGCCAGCGTCAGCTGAAGGTAGTAGTTCTCCCTCGCCCTCCTCGCCCATTTCTCCCCCTCCTCCTCCTCCCCCCTCCCCCTCCCCCTCCCCCTCGCCGCCGCCGCGGGCCCCACCACCTCCTCCTCCTCCGTGGTCCCCGTGGTCCCCGACGCCACCGTGGTCCCGACGGAGAACAAACTCCCGCCAAAACAGCTCCCGCTCGACCGGTCCCCCGCTGACGTCAGCTCCCACGCTGCCGCCTCCGGCTCGGCGAGACCATATCGGGTTCGGGCGCGAGAGGATCCGATAAGGTGGAGGTCCGATAGGTGATCAGAGAGCAGGCGCTGGCTCGGATCGGAGGTTATCGGATCCGGGTGCGGCAAGCGAACGGGTGGGTTCCTACGGGTATGAGGCATCGCGGGTTAGGATCCGACCCGTTAGCAGCATCTTTCACGGGGAATACCCTAATTTTTATGGCGTTTTTTGTTTCGAGAAAAAACCTAAGAAGGGGAAAGGAGAAGGAGGTGATGGATTCGGGTTTCGGGTTTGAGATGGTTCGGATCCGATAAGAGAATGGGAGTTGGAAGCGGGAGGGTAGAGGAGAGCGAGAATCCGTTGGGGTTTTAAGAAGGTGGAGGGGAATTAAATTAAAAAAAAGGGGAATAATAAAAGGACCTGCTAATGTGACTCCCGAGGCGGACCCCGAGGGTTTTTGTTTATAGGCCCTAACTTCTTTGTTAATTACATATAAGGCCTTCAAATCTTGGCATTTCTGCGTTCAATCTCAAATCTATTAAGTCATTTTAAATAACCCCATTGCATATATAGTCATTTATACTAGATTTTAATAACTTCTTTCATAATTTTATATGGGTGAACTGCATATAATCCACTTTTAGTAGCACTTATCATGAACTATTTTAGTATACATAATATCATATTTGGTTTTTGAGAAGAATAAATTGCAGATTCCCTCTCCACCCCCTTCTTTCTCCATTATAATTTTAGGAGTGTTAAGTTCTATTAAAACAGTTGAAGGGCAATGAAAAATATTAAAATTTTAGATGAAAGAGATTATATTCAATTTATAATGTCATAATATCCTTTCTAATCTTCTTATTTCTAATTTTCACCTTCAAGTCTCTTAATTTCAAGAGTATAACTATCTATACTACTCTGAGTACAAAGAAGTTTTATTCAAAACAAGTTATACGATTGAGGTTTAAGTTAGAAGTACAAAGCTTTTAGGATTTAATAAACAATTGCGAAGATGGAATTTAAGGGTATAATATAAAAAGGATAAAAGAAACAAATTGCGGGGCCCACAATTAGATGGGTGATTTTTGGGGGCAAACTACTTTGGTTTATGAAGAGCTCGGAAACAGAAGGAGAGCGAGGAGTGCTAATGTGCGCGCGGACGGTTGAAGTACACGGGAGTAAGGAAGTCACACGTGGCAACTGGAGCTGTTTGGTTACGACACGTTTGCAATGACGAGTGGAAGATGCTAAAATGCGCTGATTGGTTTCGGATGGGAAAAAAGCGTTTTGCTGTTGGTGAGCACTGACTTTTCCCGTTGTGTGATGTTATGTTCCGTCAAATTGGTGTGTGTTTTTTTGCAGATTAGTCTACATTTTTTCTTTTGTTACATGAAATTTTACTAGGAATTTATAATCTGTTTTGTCGACACATATTTTTGTTTGACATTAGTCCGTGATGAATTTAAAATAATACTAGAAGGGCTACTCTTGTGTGGATGTAACGGAGCTCACCAATATAATATACATAAATAAACTATTCTTGTCTCACATATGACTTTTGTTTTAATCCAGTTAGAATAGTCAAATAGCATGAAAAGGAAAAGTAGTCACGGTAATTTTATATTTCTCTCGTTGAACCATAATTAAGATGGGCAAAAAAAATCCATCACATTTTAGTGTTAAAATCACAAGTCTATATATTTTGTATAACTAATTGTATGTGCAAATGAAATGGTCCTATTGCTACAATAATTTATATCATCAGGTGAATAATCATCCAACAAAAGAAAAAAATCATTTACTCAAAAAGAAAATAGATAGGATCAATAATATGAGACTAGTATAAAAATAAATTTTTTTAAGTTTAGAACTTTACTTTAATATACTTGATAATAGTACATCGCATGCTTAAATAAACTATTGAAGTTTGACTCGATATTGAAATGGGAGGTTAGATTACGAAACATCTCAAGACCAAAAGTAAGCAACATTATCTGATTTAAAATGCTCAACTAAAAACAAACCATACTCTTACCTTTCCTCCGAAAATATTAATTTCTTGAAAAGAATAACATATAAAGTAATATAGGAAAATTATGTAATAAGAAAGTTTTTTTGACGTAATATGTCAATGTTGTGAATCAACAGCGATGGCATGTGAGTATCACATTTAATAATGTTTGTTTCATTTCATTAGTCTTTTATGTCCCTTTCAATTAGGCCTTTTATTTCCCCTAAAAAAAAAAGAGGTGGATCCCGTGTAGAAATGTGAAGGGCCAATTAGTGTTGGAACTTGAAACTAGGCTTTTGCTTTTTGTTTATTTAATCAAGCAAGAGTTGATCATCTCCTTTCCTTTCTCGTGCCCTAAAAAGTGACCAAAATCCAGGGTCACTGCTCCCATGGGTCTCATGATTGCACTTAGAGGGTGTTTGGAAGCGCTTAATTTTTTAAGCTTATAAGTTATGTATGTTTTTAGTGGCTTTTAGCTTTTATGATAAAAATGTTATAAAAATTATTTGGATAGAATAGTAATTTTTTGGTCAAACCTAGCTTATTTATGTGAGCTTATAAGCTAGTTTTGAAAGATACCAAATTTTCAAAATGAGACTTATAAGTTAACTTATTTGATATTTTACCAAACAAGTAGATATGAAAAGCTAGCTTAAAGCTAGTTTGACCACAAAAAGCTCCCAAAACACCCTCTTAGTTTAGTAATATCTTCACTTCATTGTCTATAGCTTTTAGGTAGTTGTTTAATAGTGATAGATAACTAATGAAGATGCTTAGATACTTATACTACAAGAAAGATTAAGCTATTCTCATGGTCTCTTTGCACAATATTAATATTGCATTGAAGATATACACAATTTTTTAACGCACCAATAATGCAATAGATCAGGACCAAAAACACATTCTCAAATTTGAAATAGTGAGGTACTAGATATAGTATTATACGCTTCTACAATAGCGTGTTTTGAGATTTGTATATTGATCTAAGGATAAATATCTCTTTGATGTGACATCAATATGGTAGATCTAGGTAGGCGTATATTTTCTTTATGACTGAGAGAAAGTTGGTCTAATTAATATTGGAGTTTTAGATAGAGGAAGTTAGGCCAGATAGAATAAGGAGTTTGGTTCTTTGAATCATTGAAAATGTCTATTATTAGAACTAGTTTCAAATCCGTACGATGCACGGATTTGTTTAGTAGTAAAATTGTAGTTCTTTTGCAAAATAGAAAAATATCAAAGTCTTCTGAATAAATATAATCAAATTAAATTTGGAAATTACACAAAAGAAAATTAAGAATAAATCCCATGCAAACTTCTTGATTAGTAAATTGTTAGGACTTGATCACGTTCCTTTGTCTAGTGCACGTAAAACTAATTTAATCTTTAAGATAATAACGTAAAACTAATTAGCTCTTCACAGTCTATTTAATCTTTCTTTTAAAGGTGCATTCTATTATTTAGTCCTACATAGTTTATTAATAACACTCAGCAAAACACAGAAATTATCAAAATTAGGAACAAAAAAAGTTAGATACGTCACTACATTCTAATATATGACCACTAGAAGGTAATCTTAATGTCTTAATTCTCAAAATGTATACAAAGGGGCTTGACAAAATAAAACTATAAAAATAACTAAAAAATAAGAAAAAGCCTACAAATCTTAAAAGATTCAAATTTTATTAAAAACCCAAATAATTCAAAATTGAAAAAAATACCTTGACCATTTAAAAATTTGAAACAGCCCCTGAAAATCTGCAAATTACTAAAAATTCAAAATTAGAAAAAGCCACCTTGAAAAATTCTAAAAATCACAAAAGCACCCTAAAATTTTGAAAATTACAAAAACAACCTAAAAAGTTTTTCAGGGATCATTTGTAATTTTATTACTTGCAGTTAATAAGGCTCATTTAATTAAACCCAAATACTCATTAATTAAACCTAATTTTATCCTAATTATTTCTAAGCAATATTCCAAACTATAAAACGCGTTGAGGACAATTGTAAAATGTCTTCTGCTTTTATGTTAGTAGATTTATACTTATTATTTTTATTTTATTTTAGTTTAGTTTACTTTATTTACAATATATTGCCCGCACTACCTCATGGTTCCGCCACTGGCTATTTATATTTTAATTTGTCCAAACTTATTACATCCATTTCTGCAAATGAATAAAAGAATTTAAAAAACTTTCCTATTATACAATACACCTTATGGTTTTTAAAATTGGAAATGTCTTCTGCCTTTGGACCTTCTTCAACCATTTTTGTGGATATATATATAAACAAAGGAGTCCTGTATTTGTTTACGTATATATTAAATAATACCAAGAAATTTCCAACCATCATTATCCGCACACATTTAAGAAGTCAGAAAGATTAGCTCAGCTCAGTGGCTACTAAATTTTATTTAGAAAATTGACTGGCCACTAATTATTATGTAATCAAGTGTGTGTTTGTTACTTGGCCATTCTTTTGTTTGGTTGTGACTGATTTATCTATTTGTTAATATATAATCATCATAAGTATGATAAAAAAATGTCCGGTTCAAGATGATAATTCACCAAATTTTAGAAAGAAAAGAGAGAACTTAAATTTATTTTTCCGAACTCTGAAAATTTATCTCCTACTAATTCTTTTTGTCTTATTTTAGAATAGCTCTGATTATATGAAAGTGGCAAAAAAAGAAAATTTCAGAATGAAAATTGGTAAAATGTTTTTATACCCTTTTGAAAAGGTTCGTGGCCTTAACCTTAAGCAGAAAGTTATCCTTGTTTTATCTCAAGATTCTAATGGGCTCTTATACTGAGCTAAATGTTTGGGGTTATCGCATTATTTTTTATGTCCTTCTTGTAAAAACTCGGGCCCCATTAAACGGAATTAGCCTATTATTAATAACAGAGGCCCATATAAATATCTATACATATTTCGCCTCATTTATAGCGGCCTATTGCGGTGTTACTCTGCACCCAGTTACATTAGATATTAGGAAATCTACTTAACCTTCAAAATAAATAAATACATAGCAAATTATTTTTAGGCTGAATTTTTTTTTTTTTTGTAAAACTTAAATCAAGACTAAATCTACTCTTATGGCAAAGAACTCCAAAACCAAGTACGATTGGGAGTTCAAGCAACATATGTGTACAAATCAAATTAGAAACTCGATCTAATTAGGATGAGAATTGAAACAACCTTTTCTAATTAAAAGTTAGATTCCTAATTTTAATTTTACAATTAGCACTACATATCTACTGTATCAACTAATTAATTCCATATCATGATAGTACATACAAATTACCCTAAATCTATTAGGACACGACACCTAAATCTATTAGTACATCTATTATATCTTTATATTATAAATTATAAATTATAAATATAAATATAATATAAATATAAATATGAAAATATAAAAGAGGATTAGAGTGTTAAAACTTTTAATTTTCTTTTTGCCCTCTCAAATTTTGATAAATTCTAACTATTCCATTATCTCTAATTAATCTTTCATTAAATAAATATAACCACTTATTAATTACGCACCTCCTTACCTTCCTAAATAATTATAATTATCAATAATATTATAACTATTAATTGCTTAAAAATAATACAATAAAATAATTTATAAAATAAGTATACGCAATTATTAGTAGCAACCAATTAAATTATTATAATAATTATTTATGAATTATAATAAAATAATTAAAAGAATAGTATAAATAGAATAATATCTTACTAAATACTATTAAGAATTATACTATAATTCAATGAGCAATAAAATAAATAGAATAAATATTTAATCACATAAATAGTGTAATTATTTTAATAATATCACATAAATTATGAATTACACTATTTATTTAGTATTATATTGTTAAATAAATTAAATAAATAATTTAATATTATTTTTAGAGTATTTCCTCAAAGATTATTACATGATACTGAATAATCTATATTTGGAAATGATTGAAAATTAACCTTTTCACAAAAATTATTTAATATTAATAATAGTACTGTACTATTAATTGTTAATGATAGTATAATAAAATGTATAAAATATTTATAGTACTATAAATTATTTAAGAGCATAATTAAAATATTTTATAGTATATAGATAGTATAATTATTTTAATAGTATTACTTGAACTAAGAATTATAATAATAAATAAGGTAAATTACAGTAAACCCCATGGACTTTCTATATTTTACAAGAATAGACCCTATGAACTTTTAAAATCACACAAAACCCTAATAACTTTTATGGAAAGTCCCCAATATCTTTTAGATAAATTACATCAAACCCCAATACCTTTCAAAATGCCTTTTAATGTCATTTTAGGTTCTAATTTATAGGGTTATCTGCAAAATTTATAAAATTATTGGGGTTTTCTTTGAAACGAAAAGTTATTAGGGTTTAGTGTGATTTTGAAAGTTCATAGGGTTAGTATAATTTACCCTACTAAATAATTATAATGAGAAGTAACTATTGCAATATGTTGCGTGTATTAAGTGTAAATATCTAGAAAACATCGGAAAAAGCTAACAAGATTAATGCGACTTATTTAATTTAAGTTAAGTTAATAACTTTCAAGTTGGAGGGGCATATTTAAGAGAACTTATAGAATTAGCTGTTTTATTTAAAAATAATTTAGATTTGGAAAGCTTATTTAAAAAAGGTTAGCACTAGGCAATCATTATAAGAAAAACATTCAATTACAATAACTACACAATAATAATTAATTCATACATTTCTTTTAAGCAATATTATTATACAATTTTATTTATTAACACGTAGTTTTACTATTCAATAAAAATTCAAAACTTATCAATAAAAAATTCAAAACTTAAAACATGTAGGTTCACGTGCAAAGCACGTGCACTGTACTAGTCTTTATAAAAGAAAACACCCAATTATTTCTAGAGACAAACTATTCTCCTCGCACTTCAAGCGAAGTCTTCTATAACATAGCTATGAAATTCAACAATCTCGCCCTCGCTATGAATTGGATGATATCTATTCTCCACATACTAGCATTATCGATAAAATTCCCCGAAAGTAACCACATCAAATTATGGATTGCTGCAAGTGTTGTTGCTTCTATCTCGGCTCTCTTGATGAGTAAGGCAGAGGGTGCGCTTGTTTCGTGCATGCTTGCATATAATCCTTTGTTTCATAGCGCTTGTCTTCTAATTGGAACATTTAGATATTGGCACTATGGGTTCTTGTTCTTTGGTGGTTATATGGGCGAGTTTGCTGGTCATGGATATATGGTTAAATATGCTTTTGATGAGAGACAGGTTTTGGAGATGTCTGATCGTGATGAGTTTCATATGTAGTTTTTATTCTATAAGGTGTGATGAGCATGTATTGGTGGTAAATTGGTAGCTTGTGTACTATTCTTTTGAAATCAAGGAAAATTTTTGAAATCTATTTGTCTTAGTTTAGTCTTTACTTGCATGTTTGATGATTATTGATGAGTTTTGTGAATGTTGCTTTTAAAGCAGTAACCTGTTGAACGAAGGATGAGAAGTTTGACAGTTTAGGAGGGTTCTCTGTAAGACAGTACCTCAAAGTTCAGGGAGTTTACTGTAATAATAGAGTTTGGGGGGTTTGTGGGACCACTACAAAGTTCGGGGAAGTTTTGTGAAATTTACCCTGAAGTTTAAGTAGTAGGCCTCCAAAAGTAGTACTAGCCCATTAAAAGATTGAGAAAATAGATGACCATGTTATGGGATTGTGCTAATGAAAAAGCTTATGAATGTCTTTAATTAACAACTCACACACCCCCAAAATAATCTCATCATGATGAAGAGATCATTGATTAAGAATCAAAAATATGTCCACACTTTAGTAAGCATACAATTATCTATGACAAAGAATGATTGTGAGGGTCTTTAGACTGTTCAATGAGATAAAGATTGATGGTAGCACTAGAAATGGTAATAAAAAAAACCAAGTATTAATCAAGGGTTTGCAGGCATTGTGTTTTCACTTTTAAGTTAAACTATATGTTAGAGTCCTACTGCAGTACATGATGATGACTTCTCCATGATGGATCAACATTAAAAGCAAAAACTTGATTAAGTATTAATTTATTTATTTTAATATGATTGTTAATTAAAAGATTTCTTGCATTTGAAATACAGCCTTGCTAAGTGCCTCCTTTTCGTCTTGCATTTTTTTCTCCTTACGGACATTAGTCACCATATATAGAATTACCTCTCTTATATCCGTATCTGAACTATAGAAGATATGTGCTCAACACTGTACAAGAATAGGGGATCAACAACATAATAAAATATCAATAGATCACTCTACAACGTATTGGCATCATGTGACATCAATGTGACAGATATATGCAACAAAGATGTAACCGTTTGAATATTAGAGAATTTAAGTTCTAATAAACAAATTCGAGAAAAGTATATATGTATATGGAATATATCAATAATTAATTCAAAATTTTCAAGTTTTTTGTAAGAATATCTGTTAAAAAAAATCAAGTTACCCATGATAAAATCTCTATGCTATCTATAAAAAGAGTATTGTTTCTATCAGAACTGTCCGCATGTGAGTGGACGGATCTGACACTCCATATGCTAAACGGGTTGCAAATTAGCTCAAAACCACCCGCCGCATGCGTGGTCTTATAGAGAAGGAACCTACCTGAAGATTGCTATAAAGAAATGGATAAGGGCAAGTAGCTCCCAATATTTTATGTAAAGAATCATTCTTTGGAGCATCTTTCTCCAAATGTGTGCTTAAAATCTAAGCTAACATGGACTTTGGATTGAGATTTGATCTGATGTGAGTGGCCTAATGAGCTAAAAGTTAAATACCAACTTTTACAAAGCATAATTACTTAAATGTGGCAACCCTCCTTTGCACGTGTATTTCTCTTGGAATCTCTTCAATATAATGGGATTGAAATTTCGTACTTTAGGGAATGAATGCAGAAACCAAAAATTGTGGGTGGAATGAGATATGGTTAATTTTAACTACATCTAAATTTAAATACAACAGTTTTTAATCTTTTGTTACTTCAAAAGTATTTAAATTGACAGAAGTTTTGAAGTATTCAAATTCACGAATGTTTTACATGTGTATGACTAATAGTACATCAGAAACCTTTAAAGTAGAAAGATAATTGGATTAATATGTGAGGCTAAGTCAAGAATGAGGGTCAGTCAAGACATATAAGTTTAACTTATTAATTAATTAAGAATGTACGTAATTCAATAAAGATAGTTAATTGACTATACATGAATAAAACATTCTATCTAGAATTTGATTCTTTTTACCCTTTTCTTTTGGTTAATTTAAAGCATTTGGATATCCATTATTCTCATTTATACAATATAAGAACTAATTATGTAGTTAGTATCAGGTGTTATGTACAATGAGTATATGATTGAGAAAGTGTGTGTGTGTGTGTGTGTGTGTGTGTGTATATATATATATATATATATATATATATATATATATATATATATATATATATATATATATATATATAGGGTAGGGTTATAATACACCTAGGGTGTAACTAAGTTAGTTACACTCACTTGTAAAATACATGTTTGAGTGTAAATGTTAAAGATCAACATCGTTTATTGTGATCTATGTGTTCAAAACTTCACGGAGACCAAAAATCACATAGATAAGATTTTTCTAGTTTATACATTTAATGACCTAAAATGAGCGGTCTAAAATACCCATTATTTTGAGTTGCTTGAATTATAGGATAGAACATCCCAAACCACATGATTTTTGATCCACGCTCATTTGGTGACATGTAGATCACAATGAATGGTATTGATCGTTAATATCGATGGTCAAGCATGTATTTTTAAAGATAGGTGTAACTAAGTTAGTTACACCTAGGTGTGTGTGTGTGTGTGTGTGTGTGTGTGTGTGTGTGTGTGTGTGTGTGTGTGTGTGTGTGTGTATATATATATATATATATATATATATATATATATATATATATATATATATATATATATATATATATATATATATATATATATATATATATATATATATATATATATATATATATATATATATATATATATATATATATATATATATATATCGAACCCGAACCCACTAACCTAACTTGAACCCAAATAAAAAGAGAGGAGGAAGGGAGGATATGGAAAATCTTAGGTTTAAAATGATCATCTCACATTAAGCAAACCATCTCACCATATAACTTCTATATATATATATATATATATATATATATATATATATATATATATATATATATATATATATATATATATATATATATATATATATATATATATATATATAGAACAAGACTCTATGAACTTAAGTTTATAATGAATAGTGGTGCACCAACTTTTCTAACCACTCATCTTGCTTTGGGATCCGTGAAAGATATAAAGGCCACTTTGAGATTTGTGCATCACAAATCTCAAGGCAAGATGAGTGGATAAAAAGTTGGTGCACCACTATTCATTATGAACTTAAGTTCATAGAGCCTTTACTCTATATATATATATATATATATATATATATATATATATATATATATATATATATATATATATATATATATATATATATATATATATATATATATATATATATATATATATATATATATATATATATATATATATATATATATATATATATATATATATATATATATATATAATATTCCTTGATTCATAGCCACTTTAATTAGGTATTTTCATGAGTCAAAGCAATAAAACTATCATGTAACGCACTCTTCATTAAAATCTTACTATAAGACTCAAACGTGAAACAAAATTTTTATTATTTTAGTAGTTAGAAGATTAGAGAAGAATCTTAGGTTAATTCGTAGAGAAGGAAGCATATATTCCCTTGTAAAATATAGGGTACTTGGCTTTCATTTCCCTCTTTATAGCTTTCCTTATGAGAGAGCTTTATATTGTTCTTACTCATTCTCTCTACTTTATTTCTTCCATGGGCCCATAGTGCTAACTTAGAGGTTTGACCCTATTTATTTTGGATTTGATTTTTGTGGGGAATAAAAATTCTTTATTGTGATCTATGTGTTCAAAACTTCACGGAGACCAAAAATCACATAGATAAGATTTTTCTAGTTTATACATTTAATGACCTAAAATGAGCGGTCTAAAATACCCATTATTTTGAGTTGCTTGAATTATAGGATAGAACATCCCAAACCACATGATTTTTGATCCACGCCATTTGGTGACATGTAGATCACAATGAATGGTATTGATCGTTAATATCGATGGTCAAGCATGTATTTTTAAAGATAGGTGTAACTAAGTTAGTTACACTCACTTGTAAAAATACATGTTTGAGTGTAAATGTTAAAGATCAACATCGTTTATTGTGATCTATGTGTTCAAAACTTCACGGAGACCAAAAATCACATAGATAAGATTTTTCTAGTTTATACATTTAATGACCTAAAATGAACGGTCTAAAATACCCATTATTTTGAGTTGCTTGAATTATAGGATAGAACATCCCAAACCACATGATTTTTGATCCACGCTCATTTGGTGACATGTAGATCACAATGAATGGTATTGATCGTTAATATCGATGGTCAAGCATGTATTTTTAAAGATAGGTGTAACTAAGTTAGTTACACCCTAGGTGTGTGTGTGTGTGTATATATATATATATATATATATATATATATATATATATATATATATATATATATATATATATATATATATATATATATATATATATATATATATATATATATATATATATATATATATATATATATATATATATATATATATATATATATATATATATATATATATATATATATATATATATATATATATAATATTCCTTGATTCATAGCCACTTTAATTAGGTATTTTCATGAGTCAAAGCAATAAAACTATCATGTAACGCACTCTTCATTAAAATCTTACTATAAGACTCAAACGTGAAACAAAATTTTTATTATTTTAGTAGTTAGAAGATTAGAGAAGAATCTTAGGTTAATTCGTAGAGAAGGAAGCATATATTCCCTTGTAAAATATAGGGTACTTGGCTTTCATTTCCCTCTTTATAGCTTTCCTTATGAGAGAGCTTTATATTGTTCTTACTCATTCTCTCTACTTTATTTCTTCCATGGGCCCATAGTGCTAACTTAGAGGTTTGACCCTATTTATTTTGGATTTGATTTTTGTGGGGAATAAAAATTCTTTATAGCGATGTATGCATGGGAGAGTAGACAATTTATTCTATTCTAGTAAAGTCATATCGGTTTGAGCCCCATCAAAGCTTTAATTTAGAAGAAGAAAGAGGTCTAGAAAAGAGAGAAGTAAGGGTCCCCTCCCCCCATCAATTGCTCCATTCCTAAGGACTTTAAGGGAATGATGTTTCCATGCAAATGTATATTTCTGCTTTGGTCTCCTATATAGCTATTTGGACAAAATTTTGAATTAGACCTATTCCCCAAAAAATTTATCAAAATAGATCTAGTTCCAAAATATTTATCAAAATAGACCTAGTTTCTGCCACGTTGGTCGAAACTAGGTCGATTTTGAAAAAAAAAATTCGTAAACTCTACAGGATTGGGAATCCTGAAGAGTTTAACACACAATTTAACTTCACGGGATTGCCAATCCCGTGGAGTTCAGAAACTTTTTTATTATTATCAAAATCGACCTAGTTTTGCTGTCGTGGCTGAAGCTATGTCGATTTTGATAAATATTTTGCAAGTAGGTTGAAATTGATAATTTTGTTTTTGAAAAGGTCTATTTTAAAATTTTATCCTAGCTATTTTCTTGATGTAAAGATTAATTAATTGTAGCGTATATATCAAATGATGCGGAAAATATACATGTTAACAAAGTAAAAAGTAGCATAGCTGTATTTATATGAATTAATTTTGTCAAAGTTGCAATTGTACTCTAGATATTAAGTTCATACGACTAACTTTTCGTAGTGAGAAAATTCTTTGTGAGGTGGTTGGTGAGCTCACAGAGGAGTGACAAAATGATTGGTATAAGGCCAATAATCAAGATATGTGTGTTTTGTCATCATAATAGAATCAACATGGATCATGTTACCTAAGGACATAAAGCATGGTTTTGTCTCCTAATCATGCAATCCAAATCCATAATACATATAGATGATCCTACATATCCTTGTTAAATATGTCTAGTGGAATACTAATTACACATAGTTTTGACACTTGTCTCTAGCTCTTATCAGTCAAATCAGAGTATTTCCCATTAAGATCATATGTTCCTAATTTGATCATGTAATTTAACTTTGTGGCTGTCACAATTAACTGACATGTTGACTTTATCACTGGAAATGTATCTCACCAATTGAGATCCTCTACTAATGCATAGTGCCTCCTAATATCTCCCAATGCATCTCCACCTTTAATTGCATAGTAGCTCATTGTATTTTATGCTTGGGCACAAAATCAAAGATGGAGATGCATTAGGAGATATTAGGAGGCACTATGCATTAGTAGAGAATCCCAACTGTATCTCACGAGGAGAGTGTAGCAAAGAAGCAAGAAATATAATATTAATAAAACATAATGGTATATTATCAATATATACACAAAACACACACACACACCCACATATATATATGTGTGTGACACATATACACACACATATATATATGTGTGTGTGTTTTTTGTATATGCTTTGAATATATATATATATATATATATATATATATATATATGAAATAATGTGAAGGGAGGGTTATTTCTTGTTAATGAAGCAGAGATAGCTATGTAGGTGCCATTTGTCACATCAAAGGTGTAGACCTCACCACTCTATCTATATATATAGGAAATAGAGTGGTGAGGTCTACAACTTTGATGTGACTAGCAAGGTGGCCTCACCACACGGCTATCTCTCGATAACTCATTTAAGAAATGAGCCACCACCTCATATACATCATTTCCCATATATATATATAGGAAATAGAGTGGTGAGGTCTACAACTTTTGATGTGACTAGCAAGGTGGGCCTCACCACATGGCTATCTTTTGATAGCTCATTTAGCAAAATGAGCCACCACCTCATATACATTATTTCCTATATATATATATATATATATATATATATATATATATATATATATATATATATATATATATATATATATATATATATATATTCAAAGCATATACATAAAATAAATTTTATGTCCTGAGGAGAGTCCACAAAACAAATACAAGGCCACTATGATTGCATGGGGTGTCCTCATTTTTTAAAAAGCTTCCAGTGACTAGAAGAATAATGTGCATTATACCCCTCTCTCTCTCTCTCTCTCTCTCTCTCTCATCTTTTAGCAAAGCAGGGTTTCCAAGTTGGTGTCTTTTAGTGCAGGGTTAAGAATCCCATGGCTTTCAAAGAGAAGAGGAGAGGAGAGAGAGATCAAAAACAATTTCTATAGAAAGGAAAACGCACCCAATTCCTCCTCATATACTAGTTCTTTTGTTCTTGAATCTCTTCTAATTCTAGAGAGAGAGAGAAAGAGAGAGAATCATGTTCTCTTCAAAGAAGCCAACTACTATGAATTCTCACGAAAGGCCTATGTGCGTGCAAGGAGACTCTGGTCTTGTTCTCACCACTGATCCTAAGCCTCGCCTTCGCTGGACTGTCGAGCTCCATGAACGATTTGTCGATGCAGTTACTCAGCTCGGAGGGCCTGACAGTACAAACCCTAATTCCTCTATCTCATATATATATATACCTTCTTCTTCTTCTTCTCTCATCCTCCTTATCCTAATTTAATTAGCATTTCGAGTCTTTCTTCTTTCTTTCTTATTTCTTCTTTATTCTTCTTCTTCTTCTTCTTCTCCTTCTCCTTATTTACAATTTAATTTGCAATTCAAGTCTTCAATAATATTAATAAAAATTATTTCTCTCGAAAAATTGTTGATGATGATGATGATGATGATGAATATATCGTCAAGAAAGTTCTTTAATTAATAACTATTTACTTTTTGATTGAAGGTTATTTGAACATCTAACTAACATAACTATTTTTGTGATTTCTAGAGGCAACACCAAAAACAATCATGAGGGTTATGGGAGTAAAAGGTCTTACCCTCTATCACCTAAAGAGTCACCTTCAGGTATATTATGCACAAAGGTGAAAAATAAAACTATGCTGCTTTTCTGTAGCATAGTATATCTAACTAGATAGATCTCATTCTTGATTGCTGCTTTGTATAGAAATTCAGGCTTGGGAAGCAACCACACAAGGATTTCAATGACCATGCAGTTAAGGATGGTAAGGCAGCCTAAATTCAAGAACAAAGTTTTTTTTTTTTTTCCTTTCTTCTCCCATTAGTTAATTCTGCATTTTTTTCATATAATTTTTATATTTTATTTTATCGTCTTAAAATTTCATTTCAGCTTCTGCACTTGAGCTTCAAAGAAATGCTGCATCTTCCTCAGGATTCATGGGACGTACAATGAATGAGTAAGTCATGAATATCAAGTGTGTTTCGTCGTAAAATATATTTAACCAAAACATAATGTTTTTTGGATAAAAAAGAATTGATCATTTATACAAATCTAGTACATAAGGTATTTATTCGGCACTTTGCAATTTTACAGTAGGAACGTCCACCTCTCAGAAGCCCTAAGGATGCAAATGGAAGTCCAAAGGAGATTACATGAACAACTAGAGGTAACAAACTTATACCATTAATTTCTAGTTTGCTCTTTCAGCTACTTTTCTCAGCGGCTTTGTTCTGAATTTTGAAATCTTAGGTGCAAAAACACCTTCAAATACGAATTGAGGCGCAAGGGAAGTACATGCAATCCATACTTGAGAAAGCTTGTCAAACGCTATCTAGTGAGAACATTGCGTCTATAAGCTACAAATGCATCGAAAACCAAGGAGTAGTCGATATGGGAGTCAATAAAGATGTTGAATCTTCGATGAGCTTCCCTTTGGTCCAAGATCTTCACATATATAGTGAAAATCAAATTGATGACTTCTTTCCGACTAATGAAACCCTTTGTTTAGGCAGGAAGAGGCCTAATCCCTATAGTTCTAATGGGAAGAGCCCTATGAATTGGGCTGATGATCTTCATATTCAAGAACTGGAGCCCTCTAAGAGCCAAATTGACATGGACTCAATGGCGGATAGCACGGGTGAGAAGAAGTTTGAAGGATCTCTGAAGCTTGAGAGATCATCTCCAATGAGATCCCCTCTTCAAATGAACCCTATGATGAGTAACGGATCTTTAAACCAAACAAGAAATTTGTCATATGGGTGAGCCTTTGTTTTTTGCTTTATGTAGGAAACTAAACTTAATTTGAATGGTTAAATAAGATATGAGTGGGGGTGTTCTAAGTTACTTGTTAAGAGAATTTAAATTATTATTGTTATGAATGTTACTGTTATGACAGATATATTTAACTCATTTATTTCTACTCATGCATGCTTAAAAGAGTTGATTCTCTTTTAGAAAGATGTTAACCCTAGGGTTTGCAAACTGTTTTTGAGTATATGCATAGCTTATTTGTGAGAGTGTTAATAAAGTAACTAGTTAATGAATCTTTGTGTTATCAGGTATATGAGACTGATATTCTAGTGTGATAAATGATATATTACTCCAACTTTTTATTTCCTCAAGTAAATTATTCTTTGCTCTTTCTTAATTACTGAAAATCCATGCAATCCATGTTTTTGTTTACCTTACCAAGTTCCTCATATAAACTTATCATGGAAAATTATAAGCTACTATAAGTATTATCATTTTCTGATGGGGTAATGGTAGAAGGCTGAGACTCTTGATCTCAACCTTTTCTTCTTTATTTAAAAATATATATTATCATTTTCTCATTCTTCCACTGTTTCAGCATGGAATGGATGAAATTAAATGATAGCCACATAATCTTTCTTCATGGCAATTATAATTTCCTATAATTCCATATAACTTTTCTCATACATGTAGGAGCTAATCATTTGGAGATCTATGCCATGAAAAGAACAAATATACCTTTCTTATTCACAATGTCCCTGATATCATGCATGCAGTGTATATACTCTTGGTGAGGAATTTCTTTCAATTTATTAATTAATCAGTAATACTTTACAGGCTTGCTTTCAGGTTAGTTATTGCCCATGTTAGTTACTCTCATCATTACAAGCTCATATAGTGCACAATACCACCATGCAAATAGAGACCTTCTTTATAAATGTAATTATGTATTATAATTTAAACACAACAAAGTTATATGTAAAAGAAAAGAAAAGAGTGAGTAGTAGCCCTCATGCATTGATAACCCTTCTTCCTTTTGAACAAGGCAAATGTGAGAGAAAAGAGAGGGAGACAAAGAGTATCACTCATTCCTTTATATCTCCTCTTCTTCCTTTTCCCCCTTTTCTCTATGTAGAATACTAGATATATATGTCTCTCAAACTAATTTGTGTGTCTTAATATAGTGATTAAGAGGATCTTGATCTTTTCCTTTTGCCCATGAAAAATAAAAAAGAGAAGAGGGTGCAAGTTGCTTTATTGGTTAGAGAGAAATGTAGAGAGAGAGACTTCTCTAGGTAGTTTGGCTTTGAGAGGAGTGCATGGGCATTAAGGTAATTGAAAAGGGTGTCAGAGGACATAACCATTTTAAGTGAGAGAGAGAGAGAGAGAGATCATCTTTGAAGAGAGCAAAGCACCTTGGATTCTGTTTGGTCTCTTGGACAGATCATCTACAGACAACCAGCTTTGGTTTTCGGGAAAAAGAAGCATTATGTCCAGAGAGAGAAAGGGAGAGAGAGAGAGAGAGAGAGAGAGAGAGAGAGAGAGAGACAGTGCAGTTGGAGGGAAGCTTCTCTTCTTTTGGGTGGAATGACAGTGGGGGTAGTGGTAGCTGTAACCCTCTCTCACTTGAAATTTCTGAGTATTGTTAAGGTTTGTAGATGAACAAAATTTTGCCTCATAAAAAAGTACACTGCTTAAGTTATTTCAACTTATGCTGAAAGACCGGCTTCAAAAGGGTTAATTGCGAACAGACCCCGTATAGTATCACTCAATTGCAAAGAGACCCATTGTAGTTCTAATCGTTGTGAATAGACCCCATATAGTTCTACTTGTTGCGAGTAGATCTCCTGAATGAATTTTTTTTTACTCTTAGAATTGTTAAAAATATTTCAGGAGGCGGATAGAACCCTCATAGTTCTATTGGTGATGATAGACACCCAATTGCTATTTTTTTTACTTTTAAAAGAGTCAAAAAAGTTTGCTAAGGGGGGTATATTCACACTTGGGTCAATACTACAAGGGTCTATTCACAACAAGTAGAACTACAGTCGGTTATTTGCTACAAATAGAATCGTAGGGGGTCTTTTTGCAATTAAATGATACTACAAGGGTTTGCTCGCAATTAACTCATTTCAAAAATATGAATTGTGCTGACAAAGAGGAACCAGGAGTGTCGGTAAATACTGAATTGTCAGACCACAAGATCAATGCTAACTATTAAAATTTCCCTACAGGCTAAGGAGAAAATTTAAGAGTTAGCATCCTTTTCAATGAATAAAGGAAAAGAAAAGGTTAAAAAAGTTGAATTATACCACCAAATTTTCAATAAGAAAAAACCAATATGCAATCAAAGGAATCTATACTCTGATCAAACAACGGTACATCTCCATCATGGTAGGAGAACTCTCCAACGTCGTAAAGCTACACAACTCTATATACATCTAAGATTCCATATGACCCTCTGCGGTTAGAAGTAAAAGATCCATTATAAAACTCAAGATAGAAAGCAAGAACTTATATGACGACAAAATATTGAGTACAAGGATACACAGATCCTTCTACTGCTCATTTGAGGAATATCTGATGAGCAACACAAAGCACATAGAGTGGCAACACGTAAAAACTCTTTCAATTTCAATTTATTCATTGGAAAAATCAGAATATCGCATACAACACTTCATGATCTTACATGCCCATGATTTTAACACTTTGAACAGCAAGGTCATCATCAAAACTCTTTCAATAATAACTTTATTCATCAGAAAAAGTAAGCCCTATGAGATTGTACAGAAAAACATTTCAGCATTTTACATAGATGAAACAAACATTTGCAGTTGCAGCCTATTGTCCAAAACAGCTCACCAAAGATGTACACAAGAGGTATTATTACATAGCCTCAGGTGGTATCAAAAGGCTGCAGTTATCTCAGGTTGCATCATTCACCATTGTATGTTGTCAATGAACCTTATGACGCATTGGCTCCTTGTCTCAAAACCAAGCTCATGGCATGAGAGGCACCAATGGCAACCGAGACGACATGATGGGAGCCTAATTCCTCATCATCATCCATAAGGAACTTCACTTCAATTGGTGTTGGTTGTATCTCAGGCAGCCCAGGAGCACCTAATTGACAATCCTTGGCATATCCCCACATGTATAGCTTCCCTTTATCTGATATAAGTCCAAATGGAAATGGCGTTAGGAAATAAGGACGTTACTCAATAGCTGTTGGTTGAGAATAATTTTGCTAGCAATATGAGAAAAGGAAACAAAAGTTCACTTGACAACAAAGAAGTATTCTTGAGTTTGAGCTATGCATTTGAAATGATCAGATAGCATAAAACTTAGTCGGATCTCTATATGAATATGAAGTGTTTTGAAATTCAGAAAAAAAAGATGAACTCCTAAAAGGTAAAGAAAACTTTGATTCAACATTAGAATTTGTAAAAGACCTGGATCTTTGCTAGGTGACGAATCCTAAGTTTTTAATTTCTAGACTTCGTTCAGGTTTTGGTTATACAGATAGCTACAAAATGCAGATTCTCTTTTCTAAATTTTCTGCAATTTTCTCCAAGGTAATTCCAGTTTGACATGGAGTGAAGAACTTACATTGGTTTTTTTTTTATTCTTGTATTTTATTTTTATTATTTTTTGTTGGTTTTGTTTTGTTTTGGCTTTTTTTTTTTTTTTGGTGTGGGTGGGGGGTGTGTGTGTGTGTGTGTGTGTGTGTGTGTGTTGGGGTTGGGGTCGGGGTGGGCGGTGGGAGGGGTTATCTCATGGGCAGGCCACCATTCCCTCAGAAATAAGACCCCAGATATTGGCTTTCTATATTTCACTATATAGTGACACCTAACACAAAAACACATCATGGAAAAATGTATTAAAAAAAAACTCAAATTTGATCAAAACGAGTGGTATTAGCCTAAGCAAACAAATGGTATTAGCCTAAGCAAACAAAGTAGGTAAAAAAGGCCTCTTATCATACTCCCTTTAAAAGTGGGAGTTCTGGAAAAACTTTTCTTGATGAGTTTTACTCCTAATCCTTTGCAATATTAACATTCTTATCCTAATTATAATTGGTTATCAACTAAAACTATTAAGTCAAAATTAAACTTCCGAGTAAAAGCTCTCTCCATTCAAAACTAATTAATAAAAATTAATCTAATTATAAGTGGTTGGCAACTAAAGAGTAAAAGAAGCTTAGAGGACATTAGCATGGTAGACATAATATGCATTAGGTGTGTAAAATAAATGTTAACCAATTGATTGATACCAAATTATGGAATTAATGAATTTATTAACAACAATTGATTGATTGAAAT
This sequence comes from Asparagus setaceus, assembly GCA_012295165.1. Taxonomy (NCBI): domain Eukaryota; kingdom Viridiplantae; phylum Streptophyta; class Magnoliopsida; order Asparagales; family Asparagaceae; genus Asparagus; species Asparagus setaceus. The sequence continues at coordinate 96,908,622 of CM022701.1, read as the reverse complement.
GTTTTTGTATTAGTCCCTTAAATATCTCATATTTGAAATTAGTCCGTTAAAGCATTGAAATTATTATTAGGTAACTCAATTCTTAAGTTATTTTGAGATTATACTTCAAATCAATGGTGTAATTAGCAATTGAGGGACTAATTTCCCTCTAATTGCTTTTTTCACTTTTGATTCGAGGAGCTAAAATCAAAGTAACTTAAGAATGGGGTATGTAAGAGCTATTTCAATGCTTTGATGAATTAATTTCAAAATAATAAGAATTGACCAACCTAATAGTTGAATGTAGTTATCTTTGCAAGCTTATGGAGAGAGTTTTCTTAAATGTTGATAGGTTTTCTTATTTTATAGTCATAGGGATTAACATTGAAGATTCTTTTTCATTTTCTTTTTAATTCATAAGAATTTTATGTCATCTGTTGCTATTAGATTTGAGGCATTCAAGAGACTAGTTGCTATATGAGTGACTAACCTTTTCGAAAGATTTGTTGCTTACACTGCTTATGATCACAACGACATATAAAATGAAAGTTGAAGGTACCTAAACATAAGTATTAAGAAGGTTCACAGACAATATTACATCATAAAGTAAAGATTTAAAAAGAAATAAATCAAACCTAGTGACAAGAAACATATAAAGATTCAGGACTATCTACGAAGGCAGCTTTTACCTGTAATAGCAGCAGAAGATGAACCTCCACAGGTGATGTAGACAATGCGTTCACCAGCTAAAGCCTCAATAACAAGGGGAACTTTCTGATTCTGGATGGAGCCATGACCCAATTGACCATGTCCCCCATGGCCCCATGAAAGAACTTCACCTTTATCTGGAAAAAATCCAATATTAATAAAGATTACTACCAGATATAAGAAAGCAAATGCTAGCTGTTCTGATTTTCTACAGATTGCCAATTGAGGCCATGCAAATCAAGTTACCTGTTAATGCCAAAGAATGGTATCCTCCACTTGCTATTTGAGCTATACGAACATCTTCGAGGCTAGGAATTGGTTGTGGTCTCCAATCACTGACCCTATTGCCCCTTCCAAGTTCAAAATTTGAATTCGCTGCAGAAGCAAAGAAAATGGTCTTCACTAAAGAATAGACTGTTTCTAGAAAAGTAGAAAGAAAACAAAATAAATATATCTTAAAAGATTATTCTCTCACTGTCATGCCTAGTTGCCTAGTAATGGATAAAAATTACAGTGAAAGATAATAAAGAGGCAGGAATCAATTTCAATGGCAGAAAGATATAGAAGTGAACATTTTAGATGATTGGAAACCTCCACTTCAGGAATGTAATTCATTTGATTATTTAGGATATGAATCATAACCTCGGAGTTGAATGTCAGTAGCATATACTATCATATTCATATCATTAGTCCAAAGAGGAAGAGAAGAAGAATTTGAGGCTTCAAGATCTTAAAGGAAGCAAATAGAATTCAGGACATCCTAACCTCCCCAGTTCCATAATCTGCCTTCCGAAGTTAACGCCATGGTGAAAAATCCACCACAACTGACTGCTGCAACAGGAACAGGTAATGCATTTACTTTAGAAGGAGTACCAAGAGAACCCCCTTCACCTGGACCACCACCACTACCGAGACCCAACCTCCCTTCACCTTCGTCTCTTCCCCATGTATAAAGCTCGCCTACAATGAAACATGATTCACATCCGACATATATCAGAAAGACATATCAAATGGAAAACAACATTGTGCAATCAGATAGTAATGATTCAGAGATAAAACCAAGGTCTCTTTCATGAAAATGATGGAAAAAGTCTCAAATAGGCCTTCTGAAATAAACAAACAATTTTTTTGGACACAGAAACAAATTAGCTTTCAGCCTCATGAGCTCATGCTTAATCATCAAAACCTTCAGAATAAAAACTTTGCTTTTTGAAAAATACTCGCCTTAATAGTGAATTTCTTTCTTCTTTCAATCTTTCACATGCTCAGATATAACATAATTTCTTAGAAACTAATTCATTACATAAGTAAATGAATACATGGACTTAGTAATTAGTATTTTGAACTAATAGCTTTCAGGAAGGACATCAAGAAACAGTTTGGATAATGTGATATGAAGTTGGATGTATAACAACTTACCAGACTTTTCAAATGCTATCACCTGACAACCAATTCATGTACAAACAGTGGAGTGCAAAAGTTTTTTAATCTTGGTTGATACGAGACACACCTGAATCAGTAATAGCCGCAGTGTGGGCTCCAGCAGTGGTAAGATGGGATATGGTTCCTTCCCAAGGACCATTCACAAGTCTAGGCAAAAGTTCTCTATGATAAACAGAATGCCCAAGCGCTCCAAACCCTCCATAACCCCTGCAAACTTCACATATTTGAGTAAAGAGTCATTCTAGCATTCAGTCGTAAATGAACAATATTATTAATATTGTTGTGATAAACATAAGAACAAGAACTCAGCACTATATGAAATTTATTTTGAGGCCAAAGGTTTAAGAAACAAGTCTAAGATATACAACTTAGACGGTATGCATCAGGACTTATCGTCCACATTACTTTGATAATCAATGAGAACTGGTTCTCTGAAGTAAACATAAATTCTGAATGTAGAAAGGTCCCATCAACTCATTTGTTTCAAAGACACATATTCCCTCTTAGTGAAGGTTGATACAGGGGTGTTTGAAAACTATACGGCCCCCTAGTGAGGAGATGAACTTGGAGTTCTTCAAGAAAGTTTACTGAATTTGATTCAAACAAATGTATACAAATAGGGTCTCAAATTAAATGTAGTATGTCACGGCAAACTAGCCTTGTCAACAGAACAAACCTACTAATCCATCATCGTTAAAAATATCAACCAATTACAAAGGGTTAAAAACAAATCACTGACCAAGTAATAACCATTAGGAGGAAAACCATTAGAGGAGTTACACGTACATTTTTAATCTAAGCTTTAGTTTCTTTTCACATATTTAATGAAACACTAAAGTCATTGACGATGCTAACATTTATACCAATCTGCATAAGCCAAGTACGCAGCTACCCTTGCTTGTACAATCACCAATTCAACGATCTCAAAATTTAAACAACTTTCACAAACATGAACCCGTTAATCCATCACTACGTTCTAATACTAACAGCAACACTAAGAAAACTTTTGCTCAAACTGACATTTTCAATTCTCGGTTAACAGAGTTAAGGGATAGAATGGCATAGATTATAGAAGAATAAGTTCCTGAAAATAATCATTAGGAGTCTTACATTTTCAATCTAAGCTACAGATTTTTTTTCACAGATTTACCAAAACATTAAAAGTTAAACGGTGATGCCATCCTATAGGAATTTACAAAAGCAAAACTATGCAACTTCTCTTGCTTGTACAATCACCAATTCGATAATCTTAAAAGAAACAAAACAATTCGCTACAAATTAGAACCAAAATTTAGGAAAGTCAGCAACTTTAACAACCACAAACTCATTAATTCATCACTAACCAAGTAAAGATCTCCCCTTTTCTACTGAGGGCAGTAGAATGAACCCCACCAAGCGCAAGCATCCTCACCGCATCAAGGTTCTCGTTCCTCTCCATCTCGAACCTCGACGTCTCATCCCCAAACCCTAATCTCCCCCCATCCCCCTTCCCCCAAATCCAAACCCTACCGTCGACCACCAGCGCCGAGTGAAACAGCCCGCAGGCGACGCCCACTTCGACCCCTTTGCTGGCGGCGGTGGGGCCCGCGAGGAGGCCGGGTGTGGGTGCGGGTGAGAATTGGTGGGTGGGGAGGAGGAGGGAGGTGAGGAGAGTGGGGTAGAAGCGGGTTTCTTCCTTGCCGCCGCCGAGTTGGCCGGAGCTGCCGCGGCCCCATGAGAAGAGCTGGACGGTGGAGGATGGGGCTGACGTGCTTTGAGATTCGGGGTGGGTGTAGATGAACGGTCGGGATTTGGCGGCGGTGGAGAGGGAGCGGAGACGGAGGAGAGACATTTGGGTCGGTTTTGTTGGGGGGTTTTTGGAGTTGGGGAGGGGTTTTTGAGGGTGGAGAGGTTATTTGCACTTTAGTACCCCCCACCAAAATTTTCACAATTTTCAACTTTGATACCCTCCTTTAAATCATTTGAACTTGAGACCCATGGAGAAAACCATCTCAGTAACTCCTTTTTATTAGCGCAATTGAAGGGGTTTTTTTTTTAATTCAAATTTTTGGGTATATTTTTTCTTTGGAAATTTTTTTTCCGGAGTGTCAAAAGTTAAAAATAATGTAAACTTTGGGATATCGAAGTTCATGTACTCTTATTCTCACTCGTCGGGTGATCTAATTATTCGGGGATCAAGGGAATCGTACTTAGAGATTGATTGATTGATCATTCATCTCAAAACTCTCAATAATCACTCAACAATCAAGTTAGTGTTCTTGTGGTCAATGGGGTTTAAAATTTAGACCCCATCGATACACCTCCCTCGAACCCCTGTTAAACGTACGTCGACGAAGATGATTCAAATCAACACATCCTCTCCGACAACAAAGTTTGATTCCCACTGCTATGGCTGATCAACCCTTTTGATCAAGGACCCTATAACACAAGCAACCAAAAGAATAAGTTAATTCACATTGAAAAGATGATACATGACAAATTTCACTGCGGAACCATGTAAATTTTCCTGATTTCAGCATATGAGCAAGAAATTCCAGCGATGCAAGAATCCTCAAAATTAAGCAAAAAACTACCAGCAAAAAGAACCTTGAACCCTCCAACGCTCACTTCTCATCTCTGGCCTCCAGCCCAATTCTTAGTTCTTTTCATTTCTACACTCAATCAAGCGTCTTTTCTTTTTATCAACATCCATCAAATAAATTTAAAAAAAAGAAATTCAAAATCCAATTAGTGCCTACCCATACCTACTCATTCTCACAGTCTCATGACGGTATTTGGTTGAAGCTGAAATTGGAAGGGAAAAAAAAAGACATCCAGCTTTTAAACAATGTGTTTTTATTGGACACCAATTTCACCTTATCCTATGAATAAAATTTCACAGCTCCTCCAAGTCACCAGTGTGCTTTGTTGTCAACTAGACATCTGTATATATTTGTGTCAACCATGATTTGTTGTACTTACTCAACCCTTAGTTTTCATTGGCTCTAGCACATAAGTTTCACTTGTCTCATTCGGGTGAAATAATTTATGTTTGAAGGTAAACATGTCGAAATTATTTGATCATTGTTCAGTTTATATGCTAGATAAATGTCCTTACTGGTTCATAGTTCCCTTTAGTGAAACTCATAATAATTAGGATAACCATGTAATCAGAATTTTATATATAATTTTGAAAGTGCCTGATCCTTATATATGTTTAGCATCCTTTTTCATAATGTTTTAAGGCACAATGTGGGCTTCTGCCCCCACTCTACAGGATAGGAAGTTACCGGTGAACTTTTGAGTTTCGACCTCTCCCAAGCTGTCACAAGCAGGCATTTTGCCACTATTTGACGTTCGGATTTCTGTTATTCTAACACGCGTTAACTCTTCGCCGAGCAACTTCTCTTTCCTTAATTGACTGCAAAACTCTGGTATGCATGGGATCATTCGTCGTCGTCATCAACATCCTTATCCTTACTGTTTCTTGGCAAAGAGAGGTTTTAGATCGGAACTCGTCAGTAATATATACAAGGGAAAACATGAGTGCTTCACTGTCTACTAACAACTTATGAAAACATCAAGACTATAGGTTTTACATGGAGGTATATATTACTATACCGCCAGATCCAAGTACTGAATATTTGTTGTACCGTCCATCAATCTCGTCTGACTTCTACATCCCAAATAACTTGTGTAACCCATGCTCATCTTTTGGTCACTTTCAAATTGTTTAAGTTTGCATAACTCGTTTGTATGTTAGAATTCATATTTTTATATAAGGTTTGGGTTGTAGCTTTCCCAGCTTAAATTCTTCATGAGGTGCTTATTATTAGAGATTTAAGCTTTGATTTCCCCTTTCCCTTTTTTTGTTCCTTCCATTTTTTGGTAGTGGTAGTGGTGGGGTGTGTGTGTCGGCGGAGGAGCCGGGGACTGAGTCCTAGTTTGAACCTGACATTGCAATTATTCGTGGAAACTGATATTTGGCAAGTTCACTATTCCCTCTTGGTGATAGCCGGAAAAGTATAAAGTGCATCGGGTCCATAGCATTAAATATGCACCCAAATGATGTCAATCATTAGATCATTAGAACCAACCGTTGACATCTATTAAGTGCACATTTAATGCCATGAGCCATCCTCACCGGATACTTTCTCGGTCAGTCAAGTCCAAACTATTGGGAAGAGAGGAAAAAAAAAACATAAATTTGCCCAGTAAGGCCTTGGTAATTGGCTGGCAGCCACCTTCGGCCCGAAAAGCTTAATTTATTAGGTCTTGGATCCAACTAAACATAGGAACTATACTTACAATGATATCTTGGCTAGCTCTCTTTATGTGCAATCAATTGCTTAACAGGTCATTGGGTCGCCATCCATAACATCCAAGATGCTCGATCTGATAGAACTTTGTTCTGACCAAACATCAATAATCGCAGTGTGCATTCTTTTATTACAATGTGCCCCTTGCCCTGATATCACTATTTGGAGACAGAAGAGAACTGAGTGATATATAGGCTAGGAATGCCTTCAACTGAAAGCTTAAGCTATTGTAAGGACCACAAATGTACACTAATCCTCCATTTTACGTACGTCAACTTTTTGTGAATGCATATTAATTGGCTTTTTTTTTTTTGTATCACTTGTATCCAGATGGATTCGGTTCCTTATTATGAAACATATCATTTCCTCCTTCAAGACTCTTTCCAAGTCTTGAAGGCTCGCTCAGTCATTTGATCTGCCTAAACTGAATATCTGATCGTGGAAGTACAGCTCCACAACATCGCGGTCGTGGTAGAGGACAAGAGCAAGGTTTTGTGGTTATTTCTATAGCCAAAACCTGAGCAAAGTGTAAGGAAGATAATAGTGAGGAGATTCATCTCGTAACAAGGATCCAGCTCTTCTCCAATTTTTGTCATACCTTTTAGGAATAAGCCCTTTTCATCAGATTTCTCTAAAACACTGATAACAGCAAATGAATAAGTCGAACTTGATCAGAATGTCTTGTTTATTTAGGCAAGTAAATTTTTTTTTTCCTCATGTAGTTAGTTATTGGAGTAATGTTCTTATACTTTCTAATGGCATTTCCATGCTGACATTATCAGATAAAGGGAAGCTATATATGTGGGATATGCCAGGGATTGTCAATTAGGTGCTCCCGGGCTGCCTGGGATACAACCATCACCAGTTGGAGTGAAGTTCGTTATGGATGACGATGAAGAATTAGGCCCCCATCACGTGATCTCGGTTGCTATTGGTGCCTGTCATGCCATGAGCTTAGTTTTGAGGCAAAGAGCCAATGTACCTTAGGTTCATGCACGAGATGTTAAGATGAATGATGCAAACCTGAGAGATAGGTGCAGTAGTTGATAGTTGCGTTGAGGCCATGTAATATAGCTCTTATGTACATCTTTTGGTGAGCTGCATTGGACAATAGGCTGCAGTTGGAAATGTTTGTTTTGTCGATGTAAAATTATGAAATGATGTTCTATACAAGTATTTCTTTTTCTATGAACAAGTTGAGATTGAAAGAGTTTTAAAGACTTTGCTGTTCAAAGTGTTAAAATCATGAGGGATGTAAAATCATGAAGGATTTAAAATAGTAAGTTTGGGTGCTCTAGTGTGGGAGACAGGTGTCCCTCACATGTTTTTACATTTCTACCCTTGCACAGTCTTCTTCCTTTACCCGACCTCGACCTGTTTCCACTTTCCATATACTATTACTAAGTATAGTGGCAACAAAAAAGCACTAACCCAAACCTAGTGTTTTTTACCCTACTGACACACTTGTAGGCCGATGCCAACTAAATACATTTTTTATACAATAGACAACAAACGACGTGATATCCTCAACAGAAAAGGAGGGGGAAAAGAAAACCCTAACTTTTAAACTAAAACTTCAAAATATAACGATCATCAACCTTCCACTTTTACCATTATGCTTCTGCCAACCTTCCAGTGGACCATCACACTGCATTGGGGGCAGGAGGAGGAATTTTTGGGTGTTTAGGACCAAGGACGGATCTAAGGTGTATGATGTGGGGGCACGTGCCCTCACTCATGTGCCAAGTTTTTAAAAAAATTACCTTTTATTTTGCTAGGTGCCCCCATATAGAGAAAAATTGCTAAAAACTATTGACAGAATTAAGTATTTTATTAGTTTTTATGATGAAAATAAAAATAATTATGTATTAATATGAAAATGACAATAATGAAAGTATTATATGTCGAGATCTTTGTGATTATTGTTTATAAGCTTTAATATTGCAAGAGTTAATATTATATAATATATTAATTTATATATTTAATTATCTACGTGCCCCCAAAGAAAAAAATTTCTGGATCCGTCCGACGAATCCACCCATCAACAACAATGGAGAGGCCGATGGAGAAGAACAGCACATTCATAATAACAACAACGAAGAGGACAAACTTACGTGTTAGGTTGGTGCTGTGGAGGAAGATAATGAAAATAGGTGCCCAAATGAAGCACACCACATTGAGGATAAGAGTGGTTTTGGGAATGTAGTTAGCATTGTTAAGAATTGCCAATATCATTGTGCAATTAAAAGCAAGAATGACATAAATATAGATCACGTAAGGGTCCTTGAACTTTTTATTACCAGTACCTTCTTCTGCGGCGTTGTTCTTGCCTCCGGCTTCCACGTCAACATCCAACTCCTCCATCTTGTCTTTTACCTTCTCATTCTCCAAGATCAAATCTTTGATGTAGGTACAAAGTCACTTGAACTGGTTTTCATCTCTTCTAGAGAACAAATAAAAAATTTACACGGAAGTCTAGAGGCGGACGAAGGGTTTAAAATAGTAAGTTTGGGTGCTCGGTATGGGTGACGTGTCCCTCACCTATTTTAACATTTCTACCCCCGCACGCCTTCAACCTTTACCGAACTTCGACCCGCTTCAACTTTCCACTTACTATTACTAAATATAGTGGCAACGAAAACACTAACCTAAACCTAGGGTTTTGATCCCGCCTACTCACTTGCGGTCGATGCCAACTAAATACCTTTTTATATAGCAAACAATAGACGACGTGATATCCTCAACGAAAAGAGGGGAAAAGAAAACATAACTTTTAAACTAAAACTTTAAAATATAACGATCATCAACCTTTCACTTTTACCATCATGCTTCGCCAACCTTCCACTTGGCCATCACACCGCATCGGGGCGGAGGTTTAGTTTGGGTGTCGAGGATGAATCCACGATCAACAACAATGGAGAGGCCGATGGAGAAGAACAAAGACATTCATAATAACAACAACGAAGAGGACAAACTTACGTGTTAGGTTGGTGCTGTGGAGGAAGATAATGAAAATAGGTGCCCAAATGAAGCACACCACATTGAGGATAAGAGTGGTTTTGGGAATGTAGTTAGCATTGTTAAGAATTGCCAATATCATTGTGCAATTAAAAGCAAGAATGACATAAATATAGATCACGTAAGGGTCCTTGAACTTTTTATTACCAGTACCTTCTTCTGCGGCGTTGTTCTTGCCTCCGGCTTCCACGTCAACATCCAACTCCTCCATCTTGTCTTTTACCTTCTCATTCTCCAAGATCAAATCTTTGATGTAGGTACAAAGTCACTTGAACTGGTTTTTCATCTCTTCTAGAGAACAAATAAAAAAATTTACACGGGAAGTCTAGAGGCGGACGAAGGGTTTAAAATAGTAAGTTTGGGTGCTCTGGTATGGGTGACGGGTGTCCCTCACCTATTTTAACATTTCTACCCCTGCACAGTCTTCAACCTTTACCCGAACTCGACCCGTTTCAACTTTCCACTTACTATTACTAAATATAGTGGCAACGAAAAACACTAACCTAAACCTAGGGTTTTTGATCCTGCCTACTCACTTGCAGGTCGATGCCAACTAAATACCTTTTTTATATAGCAAACAATAGACGACGTGATATCCTCAACAGAAAAGAGGGGGAAAAGAAAAACATAACTTTTAAACTAAAACTTTAAAATATAACGATCATCAACCTTTCACTTTTACCATCATGCTTCTGCCAACCTTCCACTTGGCCATCACACTGCATCGGGGGCAGGAGGTTTAGTTTGGGTGTCGAGGATGAATCCACGCATCAACAACAATGGAGAGGTTGATGGAGAAGAACAGCACAGTCATAAACGAAGAGGACAAACTTACGTGTTGGGTTGGTGCTGTGGAGGAAGGTGATGAAAATAGGTGCGCAGATGAAGCACACCACATTGAGGATAAGAGCGGTTTTGGGAATGTGGTTAGCATTGTTAAGAATTACCAATATCTTTGTGCAATTAAAAGCAAGAATGACATAAAGATAGATCACGTAAGGATCCTTGAACTTTTTATTACCAGTACATTCTTCTACGGCGTGGTTCTTGCCTCCGGCTTCCACGTCAATATCCAATTCCTCCATCTTGTCTTTCACCTTCTCATTCTCTAAGACCAAATCATTGATGTAGGAACAAAGCCACTTAAACTGGATTTTCATCTCTTCTGGAGAACAAACAAATAAAAATATGCAGGAAGTCCAGGGGCGAGCGAAGGGTTTGAAATAGTTTGGGTGCTCTGGTGTGGGAGACAGGTGTCCTCACCCGTTTTTACATTTCTACCCCTACACAGTCTTCTTCCTTTACCTGAACTCGACCCGTTTCCTCTTTCCACCTACTATTACTAAATATAGTGGCAACGAAAAACACTAACCCAAACCTAGGGTTTTTGACCCTACCGACACACTTGTAGGCCGATGCCAACTAAATATCTTTTTTATACAACAAACAACAGACGACATAATTTCCTCAACAAAAAAGGAGGGGAAAAGAAAAACCTAACTTTTAAACTAAACTTCAAAATATAACGATCATCAACCTTCCTCTTTTACCATCATTTTTCCGCCAACCTTCAACTTGACCATCACACTGCATTGGGGCAGGAGGAGAAGTTTGAGGGTGTCGAGGGTGAATCCATGCATCAACAACAACGACGAAGAGGCCGATTGAGAAGTACATAACGAGAAATTGAGCAGTGATAAGTGTACTATTCTTTTCCTAGTACTTTGACGCTGTAAGAAATAAAAGAGTGGGGTCATGATGACTCAGCATTTATTTTTTTACAACTTTCAAGGAAAGACCCCACTATTATATATAAAAGTAATATAATATAATATATTAATTAATAATATTTTTGATTAATAATATTGAACATATTAATAGTATATTACGGTTATTTTTAAATATTATATTTTAATAAAGAGCCATGTCATCAATTATCCCATTTAAATTATAGTAATTATCATAAAATATAGTATTATATAATAATAATACTATAATATTTTAAATAATGTTATATTGAATAAAATAAAATATTATAATATTTATATTTATATTAAATTAAATATTATATTATTGAAATATTATATTATTGAAATATTATATTAAATATATTGTTGGTATATTATATCAATTATTATATAATATATCATATTATTGTAATATAATATAATATATTAATTAATAACATAAAACATAGTTATAATTAATTAGTAATTATAATATAACATACTATATTTTAGTATAAAGTAAAATAATGTATTATATTATGATAACATATTAAATAATATACTAAACCAAATAAACCTCTCCAGCGCTCTCCCCTCCTTTTCATTTCTCTCTCCATCAGTCGAAACAACAAACACCATGCGTGGCTTGGGCAAGAAACTCCCCATCCCCTCCCCTCTCCTCCCTCCTCTTCCCTCCTCCCCTACTCCACCTTCTCCGGCGGTGGCGGCGGCGGCGGCGGCCGTGGTCGCGGCCGCGGCCTTGGCGTCCCGCCACCACCCCCATCCTCCGACGACCATGTTCCCCCCTCCGTCCCCTCCCTCGGCCACGGCCGCGGCCGAGGCGCCGCCCCCTCCTCCGGCGGCCCCATCCTCTCCTCCTTCCCCTCCTTCGTCGCCCCCTCGCCCTCCCTCGGCCGCGGCCAACCCCAGCCGCCGCCCCCTCCCGAGAACCCTAACTCTAAAAAGCCCATCTTTTTCACCCGCGACAAGGCCCAGTTCTCCGATCCCGACGACGGCACCAACAAAACCCTAGGTAGTGGGCCCCACCAGCCCCTCCCCTCCCTCCCCGGCGCCGGACGCGGCAAAGCGCCCGCGGCCCCCGCTCCGAAACCCGCCGAGACCAACCGCCACGCTCGGCCCCGGCAGCCAATTGGAGCGAAACCCTCGGCGGGCCCCACGGAGGGCCCGAGGCTTAGCCAGGAGGAGGCGGTGAAGAAGGCGGTGGAGGTGCTGATGAGGGGCGAGACGGGCAGAGGCCGGGGGAGGGGGAGAGGAGTTAGGGGGAGAGGCGGAGGGAGGGGGAGAGGAGGGAGGGGGAGGAGAGATGCGGATGATGAGTTTGAGCTGTATGTCGGGGACAATGTGGATGGGGAGAAGTTTGTGAAGAGGATGGGAGAGGAGAGGATGAAGGTTATCGAGGAGGCGTTTGAGGAAATGAGCTCGAGGGTGCTGCCGTCTCCGGTTGAGGATGCGTATCTTGATGCACTACATACTAACAACTTGGTAAAGTGTACATTGTTCTATTGTTTGTTTTTTTACAGATTGAGTAGATTTTGGTTAGTTATAAGCACTATTAGCATAATGATAATGAAATTGGATTATTTAGTGTAGGATAAGTGATACGTTATGTTGCGTGTTTCTAATATACTGACTAGAAGTTGGTATGTTACAAGAACTATGAGCATGATGAAAATGAAATTGAAAGTTTTAATGTGGATAAGTGATGTAGTGATATGTAGAACAAATGTCCTATTAATAAAATGAAAAATATACAACATCAATTGTTGTTGAGATTTTTGAATTAATCTTTTCTAGCTCCTTTACAAATAACATGAAGATCACATCTTCTATACTATAATAAGTAGAAGTATTTATACCGTTAAAGTTATACAAGTTTAGGAAACATATTTTAACATTAGGTCCCATTATACACTCGTAACTTAATTAAGATGTCATACATTTCTTCAACTCAGAACACAAACTCCTTATACTAGGAACTCCCTAGATGCATGCATATCAGTTGCTTGATATGCTATATTTAAGCTTTATTCGTTACTTTTAATGTTCACTCTCCATCTGTATGTTGTACTTGGAGTTGGAGGAATGTTTTGATTGTAATATTGGATTGCAAGTTGCTAAGAATTTTATTTTAACTTGATATAGCTTTGGTCGCTTGGTTTTGTGTAGATCGAGTATGAACCGGAGTATCTGATGGAGTTTGATAGAAATCCAGACATTGATGATACACCACCAATGTCTCTTGAAGAAGTTCTGCAGAAGGCAAAGCCATTCCTGATGGCATACGAGGGAATAAAGAGCCAGGAGGAGTGGGAGGTATTTTTCTATCTGCTTGATCTCATTAAACTTTTTTGCACCATTCAGAGCATTTCTCGTTTACTGTTGTATTCCATTATGATCCTTCAGATTACAGGAAAAGTTTAAGGTATCCTATTTTGTTCAACTTACTTCAATTGTGATATACAATAGTGGATATGATTGTAGTAGTTTCTGACTTTGAATGTTTAATATATATATATATATATATATATATATATATATATATATATATATATATATATATATATATATATATATATATATATAGAGAGAGAGAGAGAGAGAGAGAGCAAGGCTCCTATAAACTTAAGTTGATAGGAGATAGTGTCCACCAACTTTTATATCCATTGATGTTGCCTTGGGATAGGTGAAATCAAGAGGTACACAAATCTCAAAGATGGGCTTCATATCTTTCACGGATCCCAAGGCAATATCAATGGTTAGAAAAGTTGGTGGATGACTATTCCCTATCAACTTAAGTTTATAGGAGCCTTGCTCTCTCTCTCTCTCTCTCTATATATATATATATATATATATATATATATATATATATATATATATATATATAGAGCAAGGCTCCTATGAACTTAAGTTCATAATGAATAGTGGTGCACCAACTTTTTTATCCACTCATCTTGCCTTGAGATTTGTGATGCACAAATCTCAAAGTGGCCTTTATATCTTTCACGGATCCCAAAGCAAGATGAGTGGTTAGAAAAGTTGGTGCATCACTATTCATTATGAACTTAAGTTCATAGGAGTCTTGCTCTATATATATATATATATATATATATATATATATATATATATATATATATATATATATATATATATATATATATATATATATATATATATATAATCCTGTTAGTATGTTTATGCTTATAATCCTGTTAGTATGTTTCAGGATCAGCTCATGCATGTATCTAGCATGTAATTGAGGGGGTTTGGCCTTAGAATTGAACTCATGGCAACACCCTTTACATGCTTATGTTATTATTAACGGCTTTACGTACGCAAATATAAAATTATTAAGACTACCAGTGAAAGCATCCTAAATCTCGTTTTGTCAGCATTTCGTACTTTTTTCCCCCTTCTGTTGATTCATCTCTGCTATCAAATTCTCATTTTTTGTTGGATGCTGAAAAAACTTGATGTGTGTGCTCTTGTTTTCTTTCTTTCTTTCTTTCTTTCTTTTTTTTTTTGTGTGTGTGTGTGTAATTCAGGGTTTTGACTTGAACGTATTGGAGCAGTAGGATTAACAAACCTGGATTCTATCTGAAAAACCTGGATTCTATCTGAATGGATGCATATAACAGTATAAAAGCTTAAACATCTAGACCTTTTCTTTTTTTTTTTAACTTCTTAAATGCATCGGTTATATTTTCTTCATTAGCACCCGAAATTCTACTCAATAGGTTTGACTGTATTTGTTCTAGCTGCAATGTAACATGTCTCTCATCTCGCTTAACTAGTTAGACTTAGATCCTTTCTTTGTGGGGCTAATGTTGTTCGTTGGGATCTACAATGGGGAAGTATTGGAAAGTTTCTTCAGATTTGTGCGCAGGAGCTGCAATTGTTAAAGAACAACTGTTGCTTGTAGATTTGTTCAAATGGATACATGTGGAGGAGGGATGGATTCTAAGATCAACTATGATTACTAGATTTAGTGTCAAGCACATGGCGATTCTGGTGGTATTGCACAGAGCTTTTTTTGTGAATGTGACAAATTCCCAATCTACAAGAACATCATTTTTATATTGATTTCTAACTTTACGTGTCACCTTGCTTTGTATTTGCTGTTTGCTTAAGCTCTTAACCTTTATTTATTGATTTTCTTATATCTTTATATATATATCCCTGAATTAGCTTTGAAAACTTTCCATCACTCTACATTTTATGGTTAATAATCATGTGTTTCACCTTCACCTTTTATCACCTTCACCTTTTATGTAATTTCTATTAACCATGCAGAAGTCCTGTAGATTAGTGGAAATTGATAATAGCAAAAATAGCTTATGAGCTATATATCCATATGTAATAGTAATACTATCAATCGCGAAGTTAGGATGGCAGATTGTTGTCACAGTCAGGACACCAGGTTGTTTTGGCATATTTTTACTTTCCACACATATGCATATATTTTCTGAAGGAATTTTGATGTTGCACCGTGGTTGCATGAACATCAACTTTATGATGAACAATTCATAGATTTGCTTCCTGGCTACTGGCTTTTTGGCTTTATGACGGACCCCTCATTACTCCAGTCTAAGAATTAATTTCGGGTGGACAACCAATCACAAAATGTCATCAAATACTTTTGAGCTTGGACTCCATAGCCAACACCATTTTAATGGGAGAAGTCTTACGATGATAGTGTCTGTATCTGTAATTTCCTTTTGCATAATTTTCAAATGCCTCCAGTCTTTGTCTGCATGATCTTTGCTATGATTTTGCTTGAAAATCGTGCTTCTGTTCTCCTACTTAATTATCCATCTGTGGTATTTTTAAGTAGTATTTGTTTGAGCTTTATACATGTCGCTGATAATCTGATTTTGCATTTTCTCTAACAGGAAATAATTAAAGAACTGATGGAAAGGGTACCACACATGAAAGAGCTTATGGATATGTATTGTGGCCCTGATAGAGTGACTGCAAAGCAACAAATGCAGGAGTTAGACAGAGTCGCAAAAACTCTACCAGAGAATATACCTTCATCTGTGAAGAGGTTCACTGATCGTGCCGTTCTCTCACTTCAGGTTTTCCTTTTTCAACTTACTTTAGTTTCCTTTAAATCTTATAATGTGCCATTCTCTGAAATGGAAAAAGTTCCTTTGTTTTTTGTTATCTGCTACCATACTTTTTAAGTACCTATTAAGTTATGTCTTTTAAGTTTTAAGTAGAATTGTACCTTGCTACTAAAGAGTATACGGTTAGCACAAGTGGCAGGAACATTTTTAAGAAGAGCCATTGAATTACCTTGAGTTTGTGTTAGTGGAATGACTAATTTTCAAAGGAGGATATCTAGGATTGATGGAGATTTGATTGAGAAGTTCAAACCACATAACATATGGTTAATGCAATTGGTTGGGAAAATTTTAAGAGCCATGGATTTAAGTTGAATTTATGTTGGCTATTAATGGAATGATTAACATGATTAAATTTTAAAAGAGGATATCTAGTATCTATAGAGATTTGGTGAGAAGTCTAACTTAATCTTCATTTCAATTTAAATATTTTCAATTTTTTCTGGTAAATGAAAATTTCATTCATTACCAAACTTAGCGTTAACTTACATAACCAACTTGGACATACCCAAGAATATACAACGTCACCAACAGGTTTTCGACCCAAAATCGACATTGAGGATTCCTCATACATTTAAACACTACTCACAACCTCAACTTTCACCCTCTTACCCATAACATGTACATCAGTAGCCAAGCCCTGAAATCTCTTTGATTCCGCTCTCTCCATATATGATGCATCACAGCAGCTAACAGTGCTAGAAGCACCCTCTTGAAGAGTTTCCCTTTCACAAACTGGTTAAACCAGTTTATCTCATCCTCCAACCTCTTTGGATCTTTGTCTTGCCCTATCCAACTCAGCAGCTTCATCCTCATCAAAGCAGAGTAGGGGCGAATGAAGAGAGGTGATTAACATCTTCTCAAGCACAATTACATAGCACACATACATTTGAATAATCCCAAATCTCACCAGCCTATCCCATGTTAGAAGTCTTCCTTTAACTGCCATCCATAGAATATAAGCATACACCGATGAATAGAAAGCCCTTCCCTTACTGTTTCTGCCCAATGAACTTTAGGAGCACAACCAGACCCTTATAAGCAAGAGATAGATTCAGCACCCCCACCCCCCCAAAAAAAAAAAAGAAAGAAAACAACCCTTTTAAACATTTTTATGTATAAAGCTTTTGTATATAAAAAGTCGGAGTGTCATCTTGTTTGGTGTTCTTTTGCTTATATCATGCCTCATTAGGAGAAATTCAAGAGTCTCTTCTTGGTGGCATGAGCTTGAATTCTATAGTAAAAATGTAGGTCTTTCTATCCACCAACTGATCTACCTGGTTTTATGACAAGCACATCTCTTGTCCATGTTTCCTCTCCAAGAATCTGGCTTCACTCGATATGAGAGAGAAGCATTGCTTTCTGACTTAAATATCTTGGCTGACATAAATTGCGCAAAAAATATCCTTCTTCCTTTTCTTCAATCTTCTCAAACGAATAGCCAACACCATCTGTTAAATGAAATCTGAAGCCCCATCTTTTCTAGCCAATATCTATCAAATCAACGTAATGAGAAAAGTTTTTGTTATTTAGGTTTCTAATTTTCTTATTGTCATTTTTTGGTTTTCTTTCTTTTTATATTATGCCTCCTTTTCTTGCTTCTTGTGTGTCTAAGGGTCTGGCAGGAGGCAGGAGTGGATGTCTTTTTCTTTGTTAAATTGATTAAAGTTCTTGAAGTTGGTGGTAATTAGGGCTAGAATGTTTATCTGGATCGAGTATTATGAATGAATACGCAATGGAACAACAGTTTCAGGAGGAAAGAGAAGAACTGGAGTTTTACAGCTGTAATGGGAGATGTCCTCTTTAGATGGTTTTGTCCCTTTTGGTAGTCACCATTCCAATAGAATTTGAGAGGAAGTAGAGTGAAACTTTCTGTTGAAAGAAAAGGGGGAACTGGGGGAAAGGGGTTTGAATATTAGGCAGATTGGTCTGACCTGGTCCTGGAGTGAGCTTGGCTCCAGGTTTGGGGAGAAGTGAATTGAAAAAAGGTAGGAAAGATAGAGAGAGGCCCAAGAAAGAAGAAATGTTTGTGTAGTTGTACAAGGAAGGAGTATGGACAAGAAATTCCAAAAGCATTGTGTGACAATTGCGTGTCACTTGTAGCCTTTCGATGTAAGATATATGTGAAAACTCATTCTACTATTTTCTCGAAATTGTTACAGATGAACAAATACGTAAAACTCAATTTTTGTGATATTGTACTCCCATACACATTTGATCTGGGAAATCAATATATACAGAGAAAAAGCACAAAAATATAATTTTTGGTCAAACTAGGATGTACTGATTTAGGGGATTTGATGATCCAAGTAGCAAAACGATCCTTACAATTCAAGAATAGAAACGTAAAAGCTAGTCTAGCCCTACCTTTCTTCGTGGGTCCATATTCATATACATTTAGGATACAGGGAATTTGATGTTTTATAGATGTAATAACAGGGCAATATTTCTAGTCTATATCTGTTGTATACTTGTATACCCATTGCAAGTTTTTAATGTCCGCTCCCATATCTGATACCTCTTATTTAAGGCAATGTTATACAGATCCAAAGAAGGCTGCTTTAGTAGGCGCTCATAGTGTCATGCATTATCTGCAATTGTCAAAGTAAAGCATTATTTGCAATTGTATGGAATTTACTGTTATTTCTCTCACTGGCCGTAGAAACAAATCAATAAACATATAGATGAAATTGATTCAGTCAATCATGCATCTGAATTGAGACCCTAAGTATATCTTAGTATGAAAACATGATGTACGTGCTTGCTATATGCATTGTGTTTGGTCCTGTACTATCAGAACCCTCCTATATGAAGACCAAAAGGATTAAATTCATCAAACACTGGGAGGGAAATCTGGGCTGTTGTATTTATACATGCATTCATAAATATATAACATTGAAGGTCTTTCAAGTTTCGAAGGACAAGTTGGACCTATTAGTTAAGAAACTGTCCCTAGGATAAATTCTTGCGAACTTGAAGGTACTGAAAATGTGAAATGTGTTTTTCCCCTCTTCCTGGTTTTTTCCTTCTTCTATTCCATCCTTATTCTAGCTGAGCGTTATCTTCTGCTGCATTTGAAATTGACCTTTGGCAGAACCTATTTGGTTTTCGTCGATGTGCATGTATCATAAATTCATAGAATTGGCTTTTGGAAGATCAAACATGCAAACCTGCATTTTGAATTGACTTTTGGACGATGGAACATGTACATGAATTGGTGCTGTATTCTAATCATGTATTATTTGCAGAGCAACCCTGGATGGGGCTGGGACAAGAAATGCCAGTTTATGGATAAGCTTGTGATGGAGGTCTCCAAGCACTACAAATAGAGTCATTTCGAGACCGAGCACAAGTGAAAATCAGAAAAAAGCAGATTTTGTTGAAGCTATCAACTGATGCCAGTAGTTTCGTCCAGAGTCAATTTATTTGCAGCTTTGTTTAATAAGGAATAGTTATGTGACCCAACGTACTGTAATATGCTCCTTGCAGCAGTTTATCAGAAGAAAATTGTAATGTTTTGTAAACCAAAGCTGTCAAAGCGTTCTTTTTTGTATTAAAATTTCAGAAGTAGAATGTTCAATCTGGTAGGCATAGCATATTCAATGTTGTAGGTTGAATTTCATTGGCAAATTCCATGGAATTTTATTCATTTGTTTTAATCTTTTGCAGTGTATGGTATTTAAATGCCTTGTACTGAAGTTATTTTGGAAACTATTTGCCTATTAGAATTTTCATAAACATAAGAATTGTGCTGTACTAAGCCAAGGTTAGCAACTGTATATTTTGGGTAATTGTATAGTAATGCTCGTTTTGATGCCATAGGCTCTAGATTTAACACCGTAAGCTAGGGGCGTTTTCTGAGAAAACTTAAGAAGGGTTATCTGGTATTTTTAAATTGGGTTTTTGAGTTGTTGGTCGCCCATATTTTATCTATTTGAATATAAGTCCCCCAAATTATTACATTTAATTTTTATCCACTTAATCCAACTAAATTAATAGGCTGTTAGAAATTAACTCTAAATCAGAGGGATTTAAGAAAGTTTAGTTAGGTAGAGTTGATTTTCAGTGGGTTCAAATGATACATTGGCTTAATTTTTTGCCTTTGCAACAAGATAGGGTTGAAAATAAGCGAAAAAATGAAACAAGAAAATTAACAATCCTTATTAGTTAAGTTGTGTTAAGTGGATGATAATAATGACCGGGACTTGTTTCCAAGAACTTCACAGTTTTGGGGGACTTGTATCCGATTATGATAATTTGAGTGATTAGTATCCAAAATATAGATTAGGAGGACTTTGTATCCAAATATGATGATTGGGACTTGTACCTAAATAGCTGAGATTTTGGGGACCAATTTAAAAACCCATCTAAATTTAGGGGTTATATAACATAAACAGCCAAACTTAAGGGGGTTATTTGATATTAGCCCATAGCTGCTTTCGGGTTCGGGTCAAACCCGTTAGCCCTCATACTTTATGTTATCATTTCCGTAGAAAAAGACAGCGGCAATCAAGCTCGGTGGCGGCGAACGACGGCGGAGGATGAGCCTGAAGAGCCTCTTGTCGGCGGCGGCCCTCAAAGGGGTGACGGAGGCACGTGCGGCGATATTCGGTCACGTGCTCAACCCAACAGGGAAGCGCTCTCCCCATAAAATTCTAAGAAAGAAGCTGATCGGAGATAAAGTTGCTCAGTGGTACCCGTACGATATCAAGAACGAGGATCCCAATGTCTTGGCCCGTGAAGAGAAAGAGTATGGAAATTTGCTTTTATCTTGTTTGATCTTTTGTTGATGCCTGCTATGTGTTTGATTTTATGCCGCTGTGAGAAATTTGGAAGAAAAGTGAGGTGTTTGAGGTTAGTTGGTGTGTTTTGATGGCTTTAGTTACTGGGTCGAGCTCAAATTTTGTTCTTTTGATGGAAAATTGGTGGTCGTGGAGGTTTGAAGAATACCCATTTGGAGGAAGCATAGGTAAAACCCAAATTGTGGTAATATAGGGGGGAACATATAAATGTTTGTTTATATATATTTGTGAAATTTGGAAAGAACGCTTTGTTAGGACTCTGTGTAACTAGTTATGCTTCCCCTTTAGTGCAATCTCCGTGAAGAATACCAGATTCATTGAAATTTTGAGTAAAAGCTAATATGCAGCATCTTGTCAATTAGGCAAGGAGAGAGCTGCCGGTGAGTGATATGCTTAGGTGACTATATAGGGAGTCTTTTTTTTTTTTTTAAAGTTAGGATACTGGAAGAGTTTGTCGCTTAAACTCCATTTGGCAAAAGCAATTTCGTATTTATAATTTTGTCGAAACTGCTCAAGTTGTGTTCTTTACTTTTAAAATTAGTACTCTTTTTCCATGTTCTTTGTGTGTTAGAATCAAACTGACTTGTTAAAGATAGTCAAAATGAGTGAATTGTGTTACTTGGGTTGGTCGATAATTATGTAAAGTTTGGGAAAAACTCATATGGGTGGGAACTGGTTGCATGATCTTGTGGGGTTATATCTATGTTGCTATCTACATTCGCATTCAGTTGGTATATAATGAAGATTTGGAACTTAAGAATCAAATTTAGAAAGGTTTAATCAGAAAATTTCTACTGGAAACTTTGCAAGGGTAGTTGCGATTGGTGTAGTAGATGTTCACTGTTTAGCAGTTCTAGATTATTGCTTCTTTGCTTCTGCTTTTTCTTATTTTGCTACTGGCCAATTGCTCAAGTGAAGCCAAAGATCCTAGGCAAAATAGTTAAATACCCAACTTCTGTGTAGATGTTCATGGACATGCACACTGCCATCAAGAGTATAACAGTATCTAACTATTGATCCTTTTTTTGTTCTTTTAAGGGCATTTCATCTCATGAAGAAAATCCATATATTCTCAAGTTAGAGATGCTTCTAGTGAATGTTTAAGACAATTTCTCATGTAATCAAGTAGTATGTCTCATAGAATTGAAGGTGAGTTGCATTATAATTTTACATCTAGCTATGAACTACTCCCTACATGCCATCAAATTTTGAATATCGAAATTGAAGCTTAAGAACCTTTTAATAGCTTGCACATGATTCATGGTGTATTATTTCCCAACCATGTCATGGTAGCTTTCTCGATGTCAAGATGAAATAAATAGGTAAACAAAACCAAAGACTTTGAACAAGGCGACCTTGATATGGTCTGTCAATTCAGGGAATCTAAGATCTATACTTGCGTCACCAGAGTTGATCTAAGGCAGACAAGACAAATACTTCTGAGTAGTAGTCAATTGAAATAGAACTCTAGTTCTAAGGAGGTTTTTCCCTACAAAATTCCCATATTTTCTCTCTATTACTAGACTGTGGACCGCTTCTTAACATCCTTTAGTCATTTGAGGATCAAATTTATTGATGATTAAGAGAAAAACCCAAATTGTCTGGAAATGCTGTACAAAGATCAAGTCCTGCTGTTTTACTCTATTTTCTTTGGATTATTATGATCTTCTGTGATAATTTTTTAGCAAAATTCATTACTTTTTTGAATGGCAGGCGATTGGCTAAACTTGAAATGCTGAAGCGTCGAGGAAAGGGCCCACCGAAGAAGGGCCAAGGAAAGAGGGCTGTCAAGCGCAACAAATAGAAAAATCTTATTCATCGTTGTCATCATCCTTTAGGGCTCTTTTCTTCTTGAACTCCATCAGATCTTTTCTGTTTAGTTTTGAAGATGCTTTCGGCATTAGACATGATTATTGTCTCCATATAAAGTTGTATTGTAGCATAACTTGATGGTTGACTTATCTTTGGTGATTGCAGTTTGATATATTGGGAAGTAAGAATTTGAAATGGCCTTCTGAACACAGTGTTTAGGTTGGATTGTTATTGTTCTTTGCTTTGAGTAAGAGCAAGAATGCTAAGTTAAGCTTGAAAGATAGATCTTAATCTACATGCTGTTTTACACAGTATATATGAGTAGTTTAGTCTTATCGTTGTTAACAATGTATAAATAGTATACTAATGCAAGTTTATTGAATAGAATTCATGTAGCTGACCCAAAATTTTTGGGATAAAAGGCTTTGTTGCTGCTGCTGCTGCTGCTGTTGTATTGCAAGTTTATTATTAGGCAGTGGATTTGAATACTGGTATCGCCGCAGCTCATTACATGTTTCAGACTTGGGGTTTATGCTCCCATAAAAACTAATAGTTTGGATTGAGGAGGTTCAATCAAAATAAGAGTAAATCATTTTACTAAAGAAAAATGTCATAGACCTTCGGACACGCAGAAAAGTATTGCATGCCATCCGGAAGGGTTTCGACCAAACCCCATGAATTATTTTACTAAAGAAAAGTGTCATAAACCTTCGAACACGCAGAAAAGTATTACGTGCTATCAGAAAATTACATGATCATGCTAAATTTTGTTGGTAGTTATTTGGCAGCAACAGAATGTTCACAGTTTAGTGATTCTATGTAAAGTTTTATTATGGTTTTGTAAACATGATAAAAGTTCATGGTATTTAGTTCATGGACCGTGTTCTGAACGTTTATCGTATTTTTCTGCCTATTTAAAAGTTTGTTATATTTTTCTAATAACAATAATTTATGATATTTTTGTCTGAAACCATAAAACAAATAGGAAATAACTTCTTTTGTTAGGGATTGTACCAAGTTTAATTATTGATATCTCAGCCTGATTTTCTAATAATAAACTATGAAAATGTTATCTGTTTTATGCCATGTAGGGATCATCGTTCTTGAAACTTTTAAAGGTAATATAAGCATATGATTAATGTAAGCAATGAGAAAATTTTAAGGAAATGTTTATACTTATTTTTTTTAAATATATTTTTGTATATCTCAATAAAAGAAAACATTAATCAGACTACAAAATAAAAGAGTATATCATTAAAATATTTGGTATATTCGTTTGGTAATTCTGATAATGCAAGATTACTGCATTTTATCCACTGAAAAATTAAAATATATGGTTGCTTCCAACATCTCAGAAACTCAATTACATTTGTTTTAATGCTGTGATTTAACTCTTCCTTATTTGCTACCTCTTAACTCAGTCAAAAGACATTTACACTTTCATATGCTTTATTTAGTGTTTTCTTTCTTCTTTTGAAATAGTTGATTTTTCCCCTCATATTGTAAGTCTTAGCAAGTTAATTATATTTTCCAGTTTCATTGTATATGCATGATCCTAAGATCTGGCTATAAGCACCTTCATGATAATATGTGGTGATTTTGTCATCACTCTTAAATTTTTAACGATCAAAATCACACCATTTCAAATCCTCACTTCTATTTAAACATTTCATCCGTAAAACCCCTCACATCCTCAACCACTGTTACTCCAAAATACTTAACTGCACTGGACTTTTGGTATTACAAAAGTAGGGACAAATTGCAAATAATGCACTGTAATTTGGGTTGATTAATATCTTTGCTGTGGATATCAGTGAAGAATGCTTTAGAATTGTTATGTTTAATCTTTGATTAAGAAGTCTTGTTACAACTTCATTGTATCCTTCATTGTTATGCTTAATCTTCTTGTTTATAATTACAGTACGATTAATGGGGAAGATTCCAAAGAATTTCTTTCTTTCTTTCTTTCTTTTTTCCTTTCGAAAGAGAGGTTTCTTTTAAGAAACTCTGTACAACCTTCTCTCTAAAATTAACATTTTCTTAGTTCCTCCTTAAAAATCTCTAGTTGCGCGTGTACCAATCGAGAAATTTTAGAATTCAAAATTTCACACTTGCATTATTTTAAACTGTCATCTTTGCTAAAACTATAGATGACACAATATTATTTAATTTTTATAAATGTCAACTTATTAGAAAAATAGAAGAATAAATGTATTGATTGCAATATTTTCTATAATTTTTATGGTTATTCATACATTCCGGATCAAACTTTTTCTAATTTGGGGGCAAATTATAGGTTTTAAGGGACTAATTTAAGACTACCAGATTTGGGGAACTTATTCAAAATACATGAGGTTCAAGGGACAAATATCTCAAAACACGAAACTTTAATATTTTTGAAGGATATATACATAACTAAAAACTTTTGAAGACATGTACTCACTTTTGTAGAGTAATATAGGGAAAAGAAAATTATACCATTTAATCTTTACCAGAACCTTGGAACTTCCATTGCAAAAATACTCTGTGCATTTCTATATCTCTTGAATCTGACGGTCATTAAGGAGTTAGATCTGAGTCTAATCAAATAGTTAGGTCCAATAATTAGGAGAAGTGTTCGCATAAATTTCACACTTGAAAGTTTTACTCTTATGTCTTCATATACAAAATCAAAATCATCAAATAATTATGAGTTGAGCTATGCTAATATTAATAGTATGAAATATACCAATCTAAACTAAAATCGCTTCAAACTGAAGATCTAAACCGTTGGATGCGATTTTTGTAATATACATAAACTACTTAGAAACTAAATTTCAAAGGATTACATTGTGGTATGAATCATGTATCGGCGGTAGAAATTTTCTTACAAAGAGATCAAGTTTTATAGAAAACAAAGATTTATTCTAGAAAATCAAATATTTATTTTAAATTCCACCAACTTTTATCAAATTTAAAATGGATTTAAAACCAATTATTTGAGATGTGATAATAATGTGCTCTTCCCTATATATTTCATGTTTAAACAGCAATAATATACTTTTTCTACTAAAACTCGTACTCAGTCTACCGTATTTGGCATGATATTGGACATGCAACATATATGTTTGTTTCTTTCCTCCTGTTTTTTAAATCTATGCAAATATTATAATTTTATAATTAAACTTATTATTTTTCATGACATATTATCAATGCATTATGAGTCGAGATTGGAATTTAATGATCTCTTTATATGAGATTCTACTTTACACCTCTACTTTAATCTTACACATCGACTTTAATCAAACTTTACAACTTGATGGATTTGGTGACTTATAATGTTCTCGCAGCTTTAATTACGTTGCAGCTTTAATTACGCGCCAGAAAGAATTTGCACGACATCATGGAGGCACCAGATTGATTTTCCTACGTATTACATTTTTCAATACCTCCACAGAAGTTATATATTCTAATCTCCAGAAGTTCCAATTAGGTCATTGTTACATCACTTGTTGGTTGACTCTAATATCTAACCTGGCAAACTATCTTGTTATCTCATCAGGCAAACTATATAAAACTTGTTTATCATGCATATTTAAGAAAAGGATATTACTTGCGAGTCTCAAAAGTATTCTCTTCCGCATACTCCAAATTACTACTTTCACATCTTCTGTTTAATAGAATTTCATCTTCGTTGTTATCTTATACACTTCAAATATATACTGGTGACAGGAAATATATACTGGTGACTACTGGTGACAGGTAACAAAAAAAATCCTAGTTTCATTGAAAATAAATGAGCCAGAGGTCAATTAACAAGCAGCTAATCATGCTTGTTTTGTGATCTTGTCATAGGTTTTGAGATGTGGTAAACATCAAATCACACTAATTAACGGTTGAGTTGTGAATCATTTTAAAATCTAAGAATACCCTGAGCGTGCCAATTATATAGTTGTCATAAAAACCTAGAGAAAACCAAATCATACAATTAGCACACATTTGATACTAAGCCTATAACTAAATTCATATAATCAATGCATATGTAACATTTTCATGCCAGTAACGGTCACAATTTATTCTTCATATTCTGGACTTTCTATAACAATGCCATCCTGTTGCTCTATATTTTAAGCTCTTTGAGCATGCATAAAAAAATCCGTAATTTATTGATTTTCTTACATAAATTGCAATTAAATGAATTGCCTTAGCCATTTACTTGTCATCTTAGGGGGTGTTTGGTTGGGCTATCTTATAGAAATGTTTTCTATAAAAATCTGACAATGGTAGTTTGGTAAATAAATGTTTTCTGTACATTTCTATAAACCTTGTTTGGTTCCAAAAAAATTTATAGAAAAGTTTTCTATAAAATACTGAAAAGTACTCAAATTTATAGAAATCAACTTCCACTCAAAATGGAAGGAAATCACCAAGAAATCTGATAACACAAATATTAAAATAATAAAACTTCACCCATACCCTATTTCTCACCCCAAATTTTCTTGTTTTGAACCAAACAAACAAACCTTTATAGAAAACTTGACATTTCTATAAAGTAAGGGGCCCATTTTCTTGTTTTGAACCAAACAAACAATTTGTCAAAAACAAGAAAACTTGTACTTTTTGACTTCTCAAAACTTTTCTCAAAATTTTTTCAAGAAATACAGGGAAATGTTTTTTTGGGTGGAAAACATTTCTTGAAATTTCAAGAAAATGAACCAAACACCCCCTTAAAGAAAGATTACACTGAGCATGACGCATAAAAAATAAATATTATTCTCGAAAACTGATACAGTAACTGCAGATGCCATAATTTATTATGAGAAAGGACACCTTATAATTTACAATCAGGAAGGTAACATGTTCCACTCTTCAACATAATTACCACACAAAGGAGTATTTATTCTCGGGAATTACTCCTTTATTTTTATTCGATTATTCCACAGCTCAAAAGTCTACACTCTCCCAAAAGACCCCTGATGTAGATATTTAACCTGTTTTGACAAAGGAAAAAAAAGATTAGGCAAAGAACTATAAGAGGAAACAAAAAGAAATTCAATAATACTCACCATACAAATCCAACATTTACCAAGAGATAAATGTCTTTATAAATGAGTAACATAATATCTTTTAAGGAAGGTGTGGATGGGATAAGAGACTTGCAGTGTTTCTTAAAATATCGATATTGTAAATTTCCTAAGCATCAGTTCTATATACAAGGAGGTTTGAAACCATATTTTTTATAACAGTCACCCGAGTTGGACTTCAAAATTTTGTTAACTAAAAAAATCAATGAGAATTTCTTTAAAATAGAAACAAAACTATTTGAAGATTTAGAATGCACTCAGAGAGATTATGATACACTTACCCTTGGCTATTGGTTACAGCTTCTTTACAGAGCATTTGTAAGCTCCAAATAAGCTTACTCTTTCGCATTCAAGTTTCCCATGCACACATATTTGACCTGCCACAAAAGGAGAATAAGACTCAGTTTAAAAACCAAGAATCAACGAAAAAGGATTAATTGCAGATAGACCCCTGAAGTATTATTTTTTTATCATGTAGTTCCATATTTGCAGATAGACCCCAGGATTTTTTTTGATTTTTTTGATTTTTTACCCCTGGTGAAATTTTGACAGATATTGCCCCAGGGTGAAATTATTGAATCAAAAAATTTAACTCACGTGGTCAATCCACATCAATGAACTACAGGTACAGGGGTAGCAAGTGCAAAACAGCGATAGTTCAGAGTCTATGTGCCATTAACCTAAAAAAATTATTTAGCGGACTTACTTCCAAAAATTCATCCATTCCATATTTGGAACCTTCTCGTCCAAGGCCAGACTGTTTGACCCCTCCAAATGGTGCCACCTATTAAAACGGAATACAACATTCTTAAATTTTAGAAATTAAGAAACAACTCCAATTTTTATGTTAAGTAATGTTCACCTCAGTAGAAATTAGGCCTTCGTTAACACCAACTAGTCCATATTCAAGAGCTTCAGATACACGCCAAGATCGAGGTATGCTTTTTGTAAATATGTAAGCGGCTAGACCTGCAAATTGTATATAAATTAAACTAATAACCACTTAATCTAATAGTTTCACCAAAGCAAGAACTAAAATGAAGATATAAACTGCAAGATATTCAAAACTTCTCTTTCCACTATGAGTATAAAGTTTAAAGGTTGATAATGATAAAAAACAATTTCTTGAATATAAGCTTCTACTGAAGAGAAATAGCACCTGCATTGGTGTCATTGGCGATCTTGATAGCTTCTTCTTCAGTTTTAAAAGGCAAAAGAGGTGCAACTGGACCAAACACTTCCTCTCTATATCACAAACAATGGAATATTGTTTTATATATGAAGTAAAAAAATTATCATTCGGATCTTTCTGTTTAAATCTTTGGACTCATATTTTCTCAGCGGGTCTCGATATTAAACCTATATCTAAATGGATTAATTACATCCCGGTCCCCAGTGGTAATGTGTAACTACACAGGTGACCCTGGGGTCTGTGTATCTGCACGGATAACCCTGGGCTCTGTGTATCTGCACGGATAACCCTGAGATTATTGAGATTACGCGGATAACCTTGGTGAAAGTAATATTAGGGTTAGTTAGGTTACCCGTGTGACCTCTGTTAGTAATCTCAAGGTTATTTGTGTAGATATACAAATCCAGTGTCACCAATGTAACTACACGATACCACGGGATATCGGGATGTAACTAATCCTATCTAAATCCCCTTCTTGTAGCTAGTCTAAGAGAATTCTGGAAGGTCTCCCTTTTGCTGCATGAGCTTAAAATAAAATGACGCACTTAAAGGTACAATTTAGAATCTGACCTTGAAATAAGCATATTATTGCTAACATTGCTGAGTATAGTAGGCTCATAAAATGTCATGCCGAGGCTGTGCCTCTTCCCCCCGAGAATAACATTCGCTCCCTGTTGGGAAAAAAGTGTTTATAAGCATCATAATCAAGTTTTATATTATGCTATTGGTTAAGAAGCACAGACACGTCAAATTGGAATTCCAAGATATTTTGTTTGATTTAATTACTTCATCGGCATCTACGTATATATCAACATAAAAAGAATGCTCGTCATATTTTCTAATAATTTTTTAAAAAAAACTATTCACATGTAATAGAAGATACCTTAGAAGTTGCATCCTTGACCAATTTCTCAACCTATAATTTGGAAAATCCCGGAAACAAATCAAAACATGTGACTAGGGGAATTAAACTGATACAAAATTGATGAAGTACTGAAAAATGAATAGGTGGGGGTGAGATCATGAAAAATACCTTTTCCACAGCAGCTTCATTAATTAAGGGACCCTGTACAAATTCCACAACTCAGTGATCAAGTTATCTATTATGCCAGAAGATTGAAATAAGTAGAACCTAAAATAATACACAGCATCAAAGATGCTCTTTGCAATGAAACCATCATCCCTTCTGATACATTCAATATCGTAGACATCATAAATTTCAGTCTATTGCACCAGATAATCAATGAGTTACTCTGAATTTACAAAAACTTCAATGCAGGTGAGCATTGACTTGTGTGACAATTTACCTGAGCTATACCTTCAGCTAGGCCATTTCCAACTTGCAAATCTTGAACAGCCGTTGCAAAAGCATTTGCAAATTTTTCATAGATGCCTGCATGCAAGTGAACGAGTTTTCTTTATCAGTACATGAAATCAGAGAGAAACTTTTAGATAACCAACAATCCCAAGCATGTAAAACTAAGAACTAAACTAATGAGCAAATTACTCATTTAAGGTTCTATCCTAGCCCCCCCCCCCCCCCCCCCCCCCCCCAAAAAAAAAACACTTTCTGCTTGAATTTAAAATTGGATGATTTTAATTAGTATATGAAATGTACACACAGAGAATAACTGATCTTTTATTTGTTCCAATTTAACACACCACGATATATGAGTACTACCATGAAACGTTGTATCTAACAAGGAAACACCATTCTGCCGCTGGTGCCACCTATTTCCCTCTCTCATATTTCTCCCAATAATCCAACTAAATGTGATTGATTTCATCTTTTTCACTTCAACATGGGATAGATGTGACTAAAGAAATGACCATGAGTTGACAGCCACAAACAAACTGGTAATGTGCATTATACACGTCTCTTGAGTATATAGCCGTAAAAAAATTTGCCCTGTTTAGTTAATGCAGAAAAAGCTTCTCAGTAACTCAATATTCTAAAATACAGAGAATATCTTATTTCATCCGTAATATCCACAGAACAAAATATCGAGAGGAAAACGATAATTCTGTTTCTAGTTGTGAATGTAACCTTAGTTTCTAAAACCCACAACAATAAAAGACAAACTAAAATGCTCACCTTCTTGCACCAAGATTCTGTTCGCACAAACACATGTTTGCCCACTGTTACGGAATTTTGCAGCAAGCTGTAAAAAATTAGAAGATTCTCATTGTTTAGCAATATAAATTAGAAAAATAAAATTGTAAGATCCAATGAACTAGCATTATCATGCTATAAATTAGAAATTAAAGATAAAATTGTAAGACCCAATGAACTAGCATTATCATGCATCCATCCATCCATCCATCTAATGAACTAGCAATATAAATTCATGCATCCATCCATCCATCCATCCAATGAACTAGCAATTTAAAATAAATAAATAAATACATGCATGCATACATACATACACAAAAACATTAGGTGAACAGTTAAGGTGACAAAACTAGCAGATTAAAAAGAGACTTGTCAGTCGTCATACACAAAAGATTCTAAATACACAGAAGTCACAATCTAGAAGGAATATGCACAGTAATGAAAGTAAGTTCTTTTTAAATGCAAACCCCTTCCCCCATATGCATCAGGATATAGGAGGTCAGTGGTTATAGAAGAATATTTCATTTTATGTATGTTGTAGAACTATTATGTTCTTGCACCAAATGTATGGCCCATAGCATTAAGTAATCTACAAGTCATAAAACATGTATACATGAAAAATCACGAGCTCTTTTTAAGAACTTTTATCCATGCATCACACTCATTACAAAATTTAACACTTTCTCATCCACTAAACAAATGCGAGCACTAAATCCATGGCTAAAATTTTTTTTACATCATATAATTTTTCAGACATATTTTTAGCACGAAGATCATAATGAATAATGGAATGATCAAATAATAGTTGGCTTAACTGGCCTTTTCGATTCTTATATGATGGAATATTGGACTTTTCCATCGTAATCCCCCCCCCCCCCCCTCTCTCTCTCTTTCTATGTGTGTGTGTCTTGTGCAGAAAAATTGCTTTAGTGAACAACAAACTATTCAAACTTATAATATGCTCAGTTGATGTACAAGAAAAAACAACTGTTATGAGTTATCTGCACTAGACAAGAAAATCAAGATCAGCATGAGATAACAATGACTAAGAAGACGATATCTGCACTTACACTTCCTTTTACTGCTAAATCCAAATCTGCATCATCAAAGACAATGCAGGGTGCATTACCACCAAGTTCCAAGGAAACCTACAAAAGTATAATTTTCAAAACATTGATTTTAAAACACCAATAATAGCATGGAGATTCTTAGAAGGATGATAGCAAGGTATGATAGTCCTTTGTAGAAAAGCTAAACAACTTAGTAAACCAACCTTTTTAACTGTACTTGCTGAACCTGCCATTAACTTCTTCCCAACAGCAGTTGATCCAGTAAACGTGAGCTTCCTTACCTAATAATATGATAGCAGGCTGCATTATATTTTTGTCATTATGCAATACGATAGTAACAATGTGCAGAGTAGAAAGTTAAGGGTACAAAACCTGTGTGCTCTCAAGTAAAGTATCACCAATATCTGAAGCATTTCCCATGACCACATTCAATGCACCCTGAAGGATGAGAAGTGAAAAAAATTAATTATAATAGGAAGAAAGGTGTTTAATCCATTATATTGAAGAACTAGCATTTGCAGACTCCTTATGTAGGACCAATAGCTTGCATGGTAGCAAACACAAGTGGAACTGAAACTACTGGTTTAAGGTGTTGTTTTATCACAAAAGAGAAGCACAATTCAAAGGACTATCATAAGACAAGATATCAAATTATTTAATTTGGCTGCTCATCATAAAATAAATACTGCTGCATAAGATTCAAAGGATATCAAACCCATGTGGGGGACAAAAACTAATCAAGAGTAGGTGATGGACGCAATCCAATTGGATTATCTGAGATATAGTTCTCCCATCTTTTATCCTCTTGTTTTATCACTCTGTTTAAGATTATGACTCGTGAATACAGGATCAGCTTCAGAATGTTTTTGCACCATTTCATGTAAAGATGATTTTAAAGCCTGTCATATTCTGCAAACCAATAAGAGCGCAGAAGTTGAGAAATTACAGGAGGTATTCCAGCTTGAATAGAGAGCTCCGCTGCAGCTAATGCACTGAGGGGTGTATATTCAGATGGCTTAACAACCACCGTGCAGCCACAAGCCAAGGCAGGGCCCACCTGTTGGAGACAATACCTTAGTTAACGAACATAATCATCAGTAAGGACATAGTCTTAATTATGTGAATATTTAGGCAGCTCCATTAACTGTTTTAAAATTTAGATATTAAAAAAAACCTTTCGTGTAATCATGGCCAAAGGAAAGTTCCACGGGGTAATTGCTGCAACCACTCCAATGGGCTGCATTAAAGATAAAAAATAAGGGGAAAAAAGGAAATTTGTTAACGATTAGCTGCTATAACTTAACAGTAATTTAGTAAAATATAAATTCTTATTTGCTATGATGCAAGAAGTTTAATAGAAAGTACAGCCAAAGCAACATTTACAAACACAAGAGAAATACTCCCGAAAGGAAAGAAATTCATATACACAAGAAAAATCTACATCCATCATTGACAAATATATGATGGAGGCAATGTTAATTAAAACTGTGAAACACAATGAAGAAAATACTAAAGCAACAGATAATAAGACTATAAAGTAATGCAGGAAAAATGGGTTGCCTGTTTTAACACCAACAGTCGGCGATCAGAGAGTGTAGGAGGAATGATATCACCGTATACACGTTTTGCCTCCTCAGAGAAAAATTCAATAAAGCTGGCACCATAGGTAACCTGTGAGCAGACTTTTAATGGTGACTACTTTGGAAGTAAACCATTATTGATAGAGACACATAAAGGGACCACAATCAGTTTTTTGAATTTATTATTAAGTGCATATTTCAATCTGATACCTCACCAAGTGCCTCCTTTAGAGGTTTCCCTTGCTCCAATGTGATAAGTAGCGCAAGGTCCTCCTTGTGAGCAATCATTAGGTCATACCTTCAGATATAGAAAGAGGAAGAATGAAATCACTTGCCTGGATAAAGCAGCAAACTGAGAATGTTACACAGGTAGAACACATTCTGAACCTTTTTTTTTTTTAACAACTGATTTCCATTTCATTATATGTATATATTACACCAGCTTTTGTTTGGAAATGAAATACATATTTAAACTAGCTAATGTCAGAAAAGAGAGGTCCAAGCAACCTTAGTTCTTAATCATTGTATTCAGCACTACTCCAGAAAAATGATACGCTAAATAATGATAAGGAATATTAACATATTGCATGTATACCATTTTCTAAGACACTTGCTCCTTTCGTTTGCAGTAAGCTTGCTCCATGCTGCAAAAGAGGGACGGAACCACAAGTTTTAATATTTCCCTATTGAAAAAAACCATAAACCCTCTGCATTTTTACATTCAGTAATATCATAGTACCATCGTACTGGAAGTAGTAGTCCATTTTCATCATAATTAAAGTTACACACCCTAAACATAGATACAAAACATTTTAAGACATTCTATTCAGACATATTTTCTTTGAATGATACACCATAAAACACTATTTCATTTTCCATTACTAAAAGTCACTGAAAGCATCATCTGTTCATAAATAAATAATCTGAACTTTATTCATGAAAAAATAAACTGAGAACAATTATTCTTGAATTAAAGCAGAAAGTTATCACATAGCAAATACTTAGAAATTGAATATGTATTTATATAAGAATTCAGGAGTCATATATACAATATAAAGGTGAGAAGTTGCCAAGCTGGGCTAAGCCCACGAATCTCCAGACTAGTTTTTGGCAATCATGATAACTATGCTCATCATATGCATATTTAGGTTAGGAAAGACCAGCCCTATCTCAGTTTGACATGAGTGCTACATTTTCACCTGAGCGCTGCATAGCTGATTGAGGTCAGATCTTTTATATTAAAGGTTGTACCAAGAAGTCGATATACTGGATAAGCCTAAGGTTGCCTTTGGTTTAACCAAGCCACAAATATATCGTCTTTGTATACATTTTATGGGCAGGACGAATCATGGGTAGTGCGTTTAACTTAGAAGAAGATAGGTGTGTACTCATTAGAAACTATTGTAGGAAAGAGAAAAACAACTAGAATGTGGTTTGTGAGGTTCTTACAGTTAAAAGTACTATAAGCCGACGATATTGCATCTGAAGTTTCCTTCTTCCCCATTCTTGCGACATTTGTTATAACATCACCAGTAGCAGGATTTTGCACCTGTCAAGAGAATCATAAAATTGTACTAGTTACTTGCCACAGTTCAGAAAAACTCTACCTTCAACCTCTTCCATGTGAAGCAAGATGACATGACTGTACTTTGTAATTCTTAATGAACATTTTTGTTTACTCCAACTTATATGTGACTCATTGACATATGCTGAGGATATTGCAGGACAAGTAACAAGCACAGGGAAACTCATCAAGAATTATTACAGATAAGCAAGAATATTGATTTATATCACAACTCAAGGATATGTAACATAGCATCAAAAATCTTAGTCATATTTATGTTGAGTCTGCACAGGTGCTTTTCTCTGAAAACCATGGTAGACTTATTATTTATTGCAAATAAGAACAACAGTCCTATAGTGAACCATAAGTAGGCGAGCATGGTGAAATAAAACAGGACAAGGACCATACTTTTGGGCAATTACTCTTAAATAAATGAGATGCTAATAATCTAAAATCTGAACTTTCTGCAAAATTTCAAAGACAATATAGAGTGAGAAATGTTTACACAGGCCGCTATTACAAAGGAATCACATGACCTATTCTTAGGTATTTGGGAAAATAGCAGCCTTCAACTCCAATGGCCTGAAGGCATGTTAATAACAGAAAAAAGAAAAAAAAATTAAAAACTCATAGTAGACAGTTAAGACCTATAGCTTTAGCAAGTCTAACGGGAAGAATTGCGACATAATTTGACAATTACCAACACTCAGCTCAGAATCAATAATCTTCAAAAACCTTTTTTTTTTCCTATCATAAACAACATCTTATAATTCAAACCCCTACTAATTATCCTAACAATCATCCAGTACCTTCTATTTATAAAGTCATTTTCAGTCACAAAACACAACATGCAAAATCTGAATTACATTTTAAAAAATTGTGGCAAGAGGAGAACTTTATAAACTTGGAATACCTCAAAGGTCTTTCCATCACACGCATCAATCCATTTGCCGCCAACAAACCCTTGGCTCCTCAACAGCCCAGAATCCCTCAGTCGAGTCGCCGCCTCCTTCGGATCGGTACTCATCTGCCAATGCAATCAAAACCCAGTTCAGAATCCCCTCAAATAACAAGAAACAGACATCAAAATCAAATATTGACGCAAAATAAGAGAGAAATACGATCTGCGTTCGAGAGAGAAACTGAGACGATGAAAGAGAAACTAGGGTTTCGGGGATTTAAGAGCGTACTTTTCGGCGGAAGCAGGAAGGGGAAGAGAGCAGGTGGCGGCGAGATATGAGGGACACGCGGAGCAACGACATCGAGCTTCTCTCTTTTTGTTCGGGAGCTTGAAGTTTCCTCCCTGTTTCCTTTTCAAGAGGATTTGGATATTTTCTCAAGGGTTTTCAAGAGATTGACGATGATGACGATGATGATTTTGTGTTGCTACATAAGTTTGAAGTCCATAAATTTGGGGATAAAGATTGAGCAACTGAGAAAGTAACAATGGACAAATTTGCTCCTGCGATGAACTGTACTATACTAACTTTTTTTCTTTTTTCTTTTTTTTTTTTTGTTTTTTTGACTATTTTATTGTTAGGATGGGGGAGTGAGAGTGATCATGATCAGGATATTGTTTTTAAAAATTTGCTGCTGCAATGATCTGTACTATATTTAAGTTTTATGTATGATTTTTTTGACTATTTTTAAAAGGCTAAATATCAGAAAAACCCCCTAAACTTTGGACAATTATCGAAAAACCGCCCTTAACTTTCAAAATATTAGAAAACCCCCCTTAAGTATTGGGATTATCACAAACCCCCCTGTAACTTTTAGATTTTATCAGAAAACTCCCTTAATTATGGGCGTTTCTGATAAAATCTCAAAGTTAAAGGGGGTTTTCTGATAACCCCTAAACTTAAAGGGGGTTTTCTAATATTTTCAAAGTTAATGGGGGTTTTCTGATAATCATCTAAAGTTAAGGGGGGTTTTATGATATTTAGCCTTTTTAAAATAGAGATCATGATCAGGATATTGTTTTTAAAAATAGGGATGTCTCGCCTGTTGTTGTGTACAATTATGAGGATACTGTGTATGCGCTAGCCGCTTATTTTACAAAATGAAATGTCAGCTCACTATCATGTGAGCTCCATCCCGATGTGACTAGCATGGGGACTTTTGACAGTGAGCTCCATCCCGATGTGACTAGCAGGGGGACTTACATGGCATTGAGCTGACAGCTCATATACATTTTTTT
The DNA here is from genome assembly GCA_012295165.1 of Asparagus setaceus. NCBI lineage: Eukaryota > Viridiplantae > Streptophyta > Magnoliopsida > Asparagales > Asparagaceae > Asparagus > Asparagus setaceus. Next base: position 96,870,912 of record CM022701.1, on the reverse strand, counting down.
CCTATGTATATATATGATTTCATAAGGTACAAGATTCATGTTTCAAAATGTTCGCAGAAGAATACACCCACTTGAGATGAATTTCTGTTTTATGTACTTAGAATTTGAGTTTATTTAAGCATGGAGGATAGTAGGGGGTGCTCAACTGCTCAAGGGTCTACCACTCATTAAAGATGACACTTTTTTGGTGAAATAACATGAAACTTCATGATTTGTTTATGTAGAGTTTTCAATGTGTTTGAATGGAGGGTAGGAGAAGGTAAGAAAAGAAAATTTGAAATTTTACCTTGTTTAGAAGTATTTTTGAGAAGGGTAATGAGTGGGAGAGATATAAAATTTACATAAGAATGTTTCCATTTTGTTTCCCCTTGTTTTCATTTTGTTTCCCCTTGTTTTCATTTTGTTTCCCTCAAATTGGGGTATAAATGAGAGAAAGAGAAGAAAATTAATCATAAAAGATCTTTGACCCTCTGTAGCTATAGATCAACGGCTAAGAGTTGGTTATGATACACTTCTTTTCCCATTTCTTCCCTTAGCTAGAACTCCTAAGCATTATGAAACAAATTTTCTTACGTACATCTTTCGCTTTTAGTAAACTCCCAAACACAGTGTTAAAGATAAAAATGTGTCTCTGTTGATTTTCACCTGTATATAATGGCAATTCTTGTGCGTTAGTACATGTGGGCTTTGTGAGATGTTGCCATTGTTTAAGACTTAAGAATGCTCGAAGAGTCGTAGCGCTCTTGAACTTCCGTGGGCCAAATTTATTTGTCCGTGTGGGTTATCAACCATGAGTAATCAATAGGGCCTATTTTTGGACTTGAACGGAGACGACACCCAACAGGTATATATTGAATCCATGAAAAACTATACCATTGTTAGGATTATGTTGCAAAAATCATACATTATTGGCATAACTGTGTCTTTGCGTGTGCGTGCGTGTGTGTGTCTATATATATATATATATATATATGATTTCATAAGGTACAAGATTCATGTTTCAAAATGTTCGCAGAAGAATACACCCACTTGAGATGAATTTCTGTTTTATGTACTTAGAATTTGAGTTTATTTAAGCATGGAGGATAGTAGGGGGTGCTCAACTGCTCAAGGGTCTACCACTCATTAAAGATGACACTTTTTTGGTGAAATAACATGAAACTTCATGATTTGTTTATGTAGAGTTTTCAATGTGTTTGAATGGAGGGTAGGAGAAGGTAAGAAAAGAAAATTTGAAATTTTACCTTGTTTAGAAGTATTTTTGAGAAGGGTAATGAGTGGGAGAGATATAAAAATTTACATAAGAATGTTTCCATTTTGTTTCCCCTTGTTTTCATTTTGTTTCCCCTCAAATTGGGGTATAAATGAGAGAAAGAGAAGAAAATTAATCATAAAAGATCTTTGACCCTCTGTAGCTATAGATCAACGGCTAAGAGTTGGTTATGATACACTTCTTTTCCCATTTCTTCCCTTAGCTAGAACTCCTAAGCATTATGAAACAAATTTTCTTACGTACATCTTTCGCTTTTAGTAAACTCCCAAACACAGTGTTAAAGATAAAAATGTGTCTCTGTTGATTTTCACCTGTATATAATGGCAATTCTTGTGCGTTAGTACATGTGGGCTTTGTGAGATGTTGCCATTGTTTAAGACTTAAGAATGCTCGAAGAGTCGTAGCGCTCTTGAACTTCCGTGGGCCAAATTTATTTGTCCGTGTGGGTTATCAACCATGAGTAATCAATAGGGCCTATTTTTGGACTTGAACGGAGACGACACCCAACAGGTATATATTGAATCCATGAAAAACTATACCATTGTTAGGATTATGTTGCAAAAATCATACATTATTGGCATAACTGTGTCTTTGCGTGTGCGTGCGTGTGTGTGTCTATATATATATATATATATATATATATATATATATATATATATATATATATATATATATATATATATATATATATATATATATATATATATATATATATATATATATATATATATATATATATATATATATATATATATATATATATATATATATATATATATATATATATATATATATATATATATAGAGAGAGAGAGAGAGAGAGCACTAACTTTTCTAACCACTCATCTTGCTTTGGGATCCGTGAAAGATATAAAGGCCACTTTGAGATTTGTGCATCACAAATCACAAGGCAAGATGAGTGGATAAAAAGTTGGTGCACCACTATTCATTATGAACTTAAGTTCATATATATATATATATATATATATATATATATATATATATATATATATATATATATATAGAGAGAGAGAGAGAGCACTAACTTTTCTAACTTTTCTAACCACTCATCTTGCTTTGGGATCCGTGAAAGATATAAAGGCCACTTTGAGATTTGTGCATCACAAATCACAAGGCAAGATGAGTGGATAAAAAGTTGGTGCACCACTATTCATTATGAACTTAAGTTCATAGAGCCTTATATATATATATATATATATATATATATATATATATATATATATATATATATATATATATATATATATATATATATATATATATATATATATATATATATATATATATGTTATGGTCATAACCACTAATCGCTGATTAAGGAGAAAAGCTGCTACCGATCCGACGAACGCTTGTTTACCAAGGAGGACCGACATGAACCTTTACGCCAACCCGCCGGCCGACTCGCACCTACCGACTGCCGTGATCCCTTAAACGGCTATCACCATAGCCGACGCGAGGGGCGGGGCCGGTCGACCCATCGACAACCCTCTCCCGCGGATGACGCGAAAGGCGGTAACAGTCGCCCGTCCGGCCAATCAACTGCCCGATAGGTATCCCGCGCCGCTCGTCCCCCGGACGACATGAGGGCGACCAGCTATCGCCCTCCGGCCGCTAACCAGCTTCGCGACGGCCAGCGGCGGTGTTAGTCGTCCTTCCAACTCGTCACTCATTATAACCCTCTCCAGCAAGTCTCCGGCCTCTCCCAACGATATGGAACGAATCCAGGCCCCCTTCACCGGCCTCGAGTCACGGGGCGGCGGAAGGCGGCACTAGCCATTCCCCTCAGCGGATTACCCCCAAAGGACACTCCGGGAGACCACATGAGTCGACCATCCAACCACGACTCTTCCCTTCTCCCATCCTGCGTGATTCCCTCCGCTCGAACGACGGTCGCACCGTACTCGCGTCCATCAACATCGCATTAAATGCACTGACAGCCCCTTAATTCCCCCATCTCTCACAGTATTTAAGGCACCTCGGACCCATGCAGCTACAGGCGCCGCTAATCCCATCCCATTAATAGCGAATAGACCACACCAACCCTCGAATCACCATGACGGACACTGTAAAGGCCACCACCCTAGCGATCGAGAAGTGTTCACCAATCGCCAGCCACACGGAGAGGGAGGGTCGACTCACCGCTGGTTCCCAAACCAATGGAAAGACGAAATACCCCTCAACCCTAACTATAAAGAGCAACGTGAACAGCTAACAAGGTAAGCAATCTTCTCAGTGTGAAGGCCCGCCCCATTAAACTATCTCACACTCTACTAACTTGACCGTCGGAGGAACCACCGGAGATCCCAACTCCTGCCTGCTATGTCCTTCTTCTATTAATCCTTTCACTGGTCGGCGGGTCATTGGCTTTAGGAGAGAAAGCGGACTCGCTCTTTTAAAGCTAAACTCATTCGAGGTTAGTGATCTGTGATTATATACATCAACAATATATATATATATATATATATATATATATATATATATATATATATATACACACACACACACACACACATTGATTTTTTGTTTTTTGCGAAAATTATGATATTTGTGCTCGCGAGATACTTCTTTTTGTATGAGAGAGTCAGATAAGTAAAACTAAAATGACTAGAAAAAGGTAAATCATAAATGTTAAACCTCTTGGGATACAAGAGATTATGTGCCATGAGATACTAAGCAGAGGGCTTACCTTTATATTATTGTTGATGTATGAAATCGCACAGTCACTAAACTCTGCTGGGTTAGTTTTTAATTGAATGAGGCCTGCCTTCTTTTTTAATATCCGGTGATGGTGTCATGGCTGGAAGTTCACCTACACCAAGGGAAAAACCTGTGGAAGGGTGGAGTTGGGATCTCCGGTGATCCCTCCGACGGTCAAGTCAGTGTATGAAGAAGAAAATGAGAAAAATCAAAGAGCAAGAATTCACTGAGAAAAAAGAATTACCTCTGGTTCGTTGAACAGTTCGCTATTTATACCTAGGGTAGGAGGGTGTTTTCGCCTCTTTATCTGGTGAGGACTGATAATTGAGTCAGCCTATCCCTCCACGTGTCGATTGACGACTGGACAAATGTCTTTCGTTGTCGGCCACGGTGGCTCACCTTTACAGGTGTCAAATGATGGGATGAATTGCGAGTTAGGGTTGTTATTTCATCATTAATGAGATGGGATTGGCGACGTCCGTAGCCAAATTAATCCGAGGTGCCTTAAATACTGTGAGAAATGGAGGAATGAAGGGACTGACCATATGACAATGCATTTAATGCGATATGGACGTGTTGTCAGGACTAGACTTCATGTAACCGTCGTTTAGATTGAGGGAGCCACCTTGGATGAGGAAGAGGGGAGTCGAGATAGCTGAAGGGACGACTATCACCGCCTTTCGCGTCGTCCATGAGGATGGACAGCGGAAGGGATGACTATCACCGCCTTTCGCGTCGTCCATGAGGATGGATAGCGGAAGGGACGACTATCACCGCCTTTCGTGTCGTCCATGAGGATGGATAGCGGAAGGGACGACTATCACCGCCTTTCGCGTCGTCCACGAAGTTAGCCGGTCAACTTGGATGGTCGGACCATGTAGAGGAGGCGACTCGTAAGTTCGGCTCGGGCGGCCAGTTTAGATTGCCTTCCAGTTAATCGGGTTAAGATGTTTGTTTGCCTAAAGCGTATGGGGTTTTCTCTGCTAATAAGGAATTAGCGGTTATGACCATAACAATTATTACTATTATTGATGTTCTAAATCACACGGTCATTTGATTATGAGTTTGAAGAAGATGGGGGTCGGCTAACTTTCTCCGAATATCTGATTTTGAGAGGGGTAGTTCTGTCCTGCACAAGTGAAAACTCATAAGAGGGCGGGGTCTATTTCCCGGGGGGTTCCTCCGACGATCAAGTTAGTTGGTGCTTAAGTGGAGGAGTAAAATGAACTGCCGGAGTTCTTTAAAAATTTAGATCTCTGGTGGAAATATGCTTACCCTTGTTCTTAGAATAGTATTGCCTTTTATAGCATGGATGCGGGGGTAGTTCGGTCACTTTGGCTGGGGCTGAACTGGCAACCGAGTCAGACTCTGCTTTATAGGCGTCGACCAGGGAGTGGAGGGTGGTCACTTCGATCAGGCATGGGTCGGCGGTTGAGTTAGATTCACCTTTACAAGTGTCGACCGCTAAATGGACGGGGTCCAGTCGGCATTAAATGAGATTTGATGTTAGGCGTGCGGCGTCGGCGTGGTCCGAGGTGTCTTAAATACTTTCGAGGGTGGAGTAATGATGATACCGATCATGCATTTAATGCTAAGGTGGCGCCCTGTTCGCAGGGAAATCGAGGCGAAACGCACAGAAAATCGCCAAATGGGGCGCCGAGAAGTACCGTCTTTCGAGTCGACTTCGAGAGGAGTTGACAAGATGTGAAGGGAGCGCACCCGAACGAGTCAACCCGTGTTGAGTCGACCGAGTGGGGAGGGCGAGTAGTACCGCTTCTCGAGTCGACATGGGCTGGTGTCGACTAGTCCCGCCTCTCGAGTCGACCTGCTGAGTCGGTTGGACTTTGAGGCTGACCAACTTGAGGTGGCGAGTTGCTTGAATTTGGTTTTTAATGCGGGACACTTGTCTGCTACTAATTAGGGATTTGTAAAGCTGGCGATTGAATTACCATAACAATTATTATTTTAAATAATTGCTCTTTGCTAGAGACTTAGACCGCAACCTCTGATTTGGACTTTCATTAATTAAAATCAGAAGCAACTTATGCATACATATCTAGTGTTAGGATAGAAATACATTTAATGTCTACTTATCCTATTAACATGTAAGTAATATCATTAACTCTTTTTTTTTTTTAAAGGCTCGCTTCTCACGTGGAGGAATTAGATATGTTAGCATCTTGGGGACGAGCTGCGTTGTTTTTGTTGGATGCATGTCTTCAATTAAACGGCAGCACGTGGCTGTTCATCTAGAAGTTTGAAATTTTCTTCTCATTTGTATAGTTTGTCCTCTTGTTAGGTTTATTGGATATTGGAGTCGGGTGAAAGTGGGTCAGGGCCGATTGCATACGAAGTATAGATCCAATTCGTTGCTAGGCCAAAAATCCAATTGCCTTCGAAAATTTTAGAAGAATGTCTTCATTTTCTACCCATAATTCACATCTCCCCTAATAATATGATGGTTAGCACATTAAGAATGAAATTACATTCAGGTACCCGAGATATGGTGTAATTACATGAGTGATTCTGAAATCTGCATATAGGCCTGTCCAATTGGGCTTCGGCCCGGACCCGGCCCGGTGTCCGGCCTGGCCCGAGGAAGGCCGGGAAAATCCGGGTTGTGTTGGTGAAGCTCGACCCGACCCAGTTATTAAATTTATATATTTTTAATATATAATTATATTATGATATGGTCATTAATGTATGCTTATATGTATTTCTAAGTGTATATGTTTTTTAGGAAAATGGTCATAGCCTCTTAGTCCTAAGTGTATATAGTTGTATACATTTAAGTACACATGTGTGTGTATATATATATATATATATATATATATATATATATATATATATATATATATATATATATATATATATATATATATATATATATATATATATATATATATATATATATATATATATATAGAGTAATGCTATTGTGAGATGGTGAGCTCAAATCTTATCGTGAGCTATTGTCGACTACTCGAAATGATGATCGACCATGCAGTGATATGCACTCATCATGATCTATATATAGAAAAATTATATTGTTTTGACATTTTTAACCATTATTTTAGCTACATTATAAAGCGGACGGTACATTAAATATCAGAAAATTAACAGATCAAAGTAGTTTGATTCATACTCTAAAGGCTCCAAATTATGTGAAAATTTTATCACATATACTTAATGACGTGTTGAACAAGATATGCGGTGCGATCATGAATTTGATGAGCAGATTAGTCTAGCTCACGATAAGATTTGAGCTCACCATCTCACAATAGCATTACTCTATATATATATATATAGAGCAAGGCTCTATGAACTTAAGTTCATAATGAATAGTAGTGCACCAACTTTTATCCACTCATCTTGTCTTGAGATTTGTGATGCACAAATCTCAAAGGGCTTTATATCTTCACGGATCCCAAAGCAAGATGAGTGGTTAGAAAAGTTGGTGCACCACTATTCATTATGAACTTAAGTTCATAGGAGCCTTGCTCTATATATATATATATAGAGTAATGCTATTGTGAGATGGTGAGCTCAAATCTTATCGTGAGCTATTGTCGACTACTCGAAATGATGATCGACCATGCAGTGATATGCACTCATCATGATCTATATATAGAAAAATTATATTGTTTTGACATTTTTAACCATTATTTTAGCTCATTATAAAGCGGACATTGTTAAAGCATGCGAAAAATTAACAGATCAAAGTAGTTTGATTCATACTCTAAAGGCTCCAAATTATGTGAAAATTTTATCACATATACTTAATGGCGTGTTGAACAAGATATGCGGTGCGATCATGAATTTGATGAGCAGATTAGTCTAGCTCACGATAAGATTTGAGCTCACCATCTCACAATAGCATTACTCTATATATATATATATATAGAGCAAGGCTCTATGAACTTAAGTTCATAATGAATAGTAGTGCACCAACTTTTATCCACTCATCTTGTCTTGAGATTTGTGATGCACAAATCTCAAAGTGGCTTTATATCTTCACGGATCCCAAAGCAAGATGAGTGGTTAGAAAAGTTGGTGCACCACTATTCATTATGAACTTAAGTTCATAGGAGCCTTGCTCTATATATATATATATATATATATATATATATATATATATATAGAGTAATGCTATTGTGAGATGGTGAGCTCAAATCTTATCGTGAGCTAGACTAATCTGCTCATCAAATTCATGATCGCACCGCATATCTTGTTCAACACGTCATTAAGTATATGTGATAAAATTTTCACATAATTTGAGCCTTTTAGAGTATGAATCAAACTACTTTGATCTCTAATTTTTCGCATAGCTTTAATAGCCGTCCGCTTTATAATGTAGCTAAAATAATGGTTAAAAAATCAAAACAATATAATTTTTCTACATATAGATCATGATGAGTGCAAATCACTTGCATGTGTCGATCATCATTTCGAGTAGTCGACAATAGCTCAATGATAAGAATTTGAGCTCACCATCTCATTTTAGCATTTTCCTATATATATATATATATATATATATATATATATATATATATATATATATATATATATATATATATATATATCATGTGATTCTCTCTCTCTCAATTTATAACTTATAAGTTTATACAATATACTTATATATAATATATGTATATATAATATATAGCTATATACTAATATGTAAATATATACTAATACATACTTATATAAATATAATAAGAGTAATCTAATTTTTAAGTAACTTTTTGCCAAAAAAAAAAACAAATAAAATTGCCTGCCTGAGTCTCAATTTGACCGCAACTCGGTCCGGGTTCTAAGCATTTTGCCCAAATGGCCGGGAAATCACGGACCGCCGCTTGGACAGCCTATCTGCATAACTATATAGATTAAACATGAGACTATTAATTGTATCAACACTGGCAAATCGAAGAAAGAAAAATAAACAGACTTTAGGGTAACCATGTAATTACAATTAGTAACGTTAGTATTATGCAGGGGTTTTTTTCATAAGAACCATCTTTAAAATAATGTCATCCTATAAAAACCATCTTTGATTTTCAGTTTATATGTAACCACCTTTAAAGTGATTTTTGTTGCGATCAACCACCTAGGCCTACTTTTCAATTGATTTTTTCGGGGAATTGATCCAACCTAACTTCCATTAAGTATCATTTCTCTAATATATTTGGTATTTGACAGCTAATTTATTACAGTAAAACCCAAAAAAACTTGACTCAAAAGTGGGTCCAGGTGATTGATTGCAATAAAAATCACTTAAATGTGGTTGTGTATGTATTGAAAATAAAAGGTGGTTTCTATTAAATGACTCTATTTTAAAAGTAATTTCTATGAAAACAACCCTTTTATCTATATAGATATGCAGGCTTTGGGGTTACTCATGTAATTACATCACATCCCAATGTACTATATTGAATTAATCCTATTAAGAATTTTACGCAAAGATTCAATTCATCAGTTACTCACACAGTGATACAGAACATGCCATGAATTACTCATACAGTGATAAAAGAACATACCATCTTTCGCCTATGAATGAATATACCCCAACATATTAAGGTCGGATCCGGATCTATCAATTTCGGATACGGGTTAGATCCAAGCCATCCGCAATCAAAACCCGGCCCCAGAACCCACCCACCCTCGACATTTTCTCATCGAGATCACCGCGTTGACTCCCAAAAACGCCTTAAAATCCCCTCCTCTTTCTTCTCTCTCTCTCTCTCTCTCTCTCTCCTCGTAGAGTCGCCGGCCAAACTTGAAACTTTCTCTCTCCTCCCTCTTCCTCTCTCTTTCTCTCCCCTCAAGTCAAACCCTAGCCCAAGAGAAAGAGAGAAAAGTCTTTGGTCTCCACATCAAAAACGACCAACTCTTATAAACTACAAAGAGAGAGGGAGAAAAAGGCGGATTTTTTTTGAGATTTAGCAGCGACCCAGATCGATTTTTGGCGTAATTACTTGATTTTTTGGAGTTTTTTGAGGGACGATGAACAACTCGACGCCGACGGCAGCTGGTACGAGCTCTGGATCGGGGGATGCGACGGCTCAGAGGAAGAATAAGAGGCCAAAGTGTGAGTTTTGTTGGGGGTTTTGATTTTTATGTGTTTAATTTTAATGGGTGTCTTTTAGTTTTGCTGATTGTGAGTTAGTTTGAGATTGAGATTTTGGGCTAGGGTTTGTTGAATTGGATATTGTTTGGTTGGTTTGTGTTAGGGTTTTTGATCTGTATGCTTTTCTTATTAGTGGGGTTTCTCTGCTCAAGCCTATTTTCCCTTTAGATAACTTAGATCTCTGCCTTATGGTTGTAGAAATATGTTTAGAGATAAGATCAATTTCGACTTTTTTCGTTAAAAGAAAGGTTTATTTTGCATATATTTGTCAGGTGATCTGGGCTCTTAAACCTCGAATTGATGAATTTTCTTACTCCAACTCTAATTGATCTATTAGTGGTGTCCAAGCTGAAATTTTCACTGAAAGGTCTCTTCTTTTGGATCATATTTGACTAGGATTTGGATCATCCCTGAAAGTGGTTTAGTTAGTGTTAGACTGTTAGTGGACATCTGTGATTTGTCTTGAATGAAAGTTGTTAATGAGTGTAACTCTGGGAAATATGGTAAGTGTTAGATTTGAAAATGAATCATAACCACTTAACATTAAATGTTTATAGACATCTAAATGGTAGTAGATGGTTGTGATCAGAGAATTGGAGTCTCCCCTATCAAGTTGCCATGAAGAGGATACAGTTTTGGTTGCTATTTTCTCTAAAAAAAAACAACTTGTTATTTATTCCACGAGGACAAGTGCTAACTTTTCCTTGAAAAATATTCTTTTGTTGCATCTACAAATTTTGTTTTTGTCTTCATATTAACTATAGGTTCCGAGAATTTCGAACTATGATTTTTCACTTGATTTATTATCCGGGTCTTCTGCTGTGATCTAGTGCTAGAAAGTGAAGTTAGACTTAAATAAGTTTGCCATGATCTTTTTCCATTACTTTGCTGTATTAACATAGCTTTGGTTTCTTTAATCATATTTGTTTCCTGCTTTTGGTTTTTATGGTCAGGCTACATCTTTCCTTTTCTCTTGGAATTCTTAGCTTTTAGCACCAACGTTGTTCTGGATTTTACTGATTTTTTGAATTTATTTTCTGGTTTAGCTTGTGGTCTCAATGAACAGTAGATTATATGCATGGGTGGAACTAAGTTAATAAATGTGCTCTTTGCTCTGCCTTTCAGATTCGAAGTTTACTCAACAAGAGCTTCCAGCTTGCAAGCCTATTCTCACTCCCCAATGGGTATGTTTCAGTCATTGTTGGTTATGAATATTAACTCGGAAATGACCAAGCTGCTTACTTAACAATGTGCTCTCCATGTTCTACAGGTGATTTCAGTGTTTGCAATAATTGGCACTATTTTCATCCCCATTGGCATCGCCTCACTGTTCGCTTCTCACAATGTATTCTCATATTTTAACTGATTTGAGACTTCTGTTCTCTAAATATAATATTTTTTTCTGTAATGTGTTGAAACATTAGACAGTGAGTTTTCTTATAGTGGCGTCTTTCCTTCTCTTTCAGGTTGTTGAAATTGTTTACCGGTACGAGGAACAGTGCCTACCAACAAATGCTACTAATAAAGCCTCTAAGTTGGCCTACATACAGGATCCTACATCTAACAAAAGCTGCACAAAACGCTTAAAAGTAAGGAGGTTTCTTACATTTTGTGTAATGCTCAGTCGTTTAATAGCAGTCATGAAATTATTGACACAACTTCTAGTTTGTAATTGCCTTGTCACCTTTGACATGAATTGTGGTTATTATTATCATTTTTCTTATGCCCAAGTCAAGAGCCATGTGCTAAGTGCCTATGAAACGCTCGGATGAAAGTGCCTTACTGAAGTATGAATTATGTATTTCTTGTAGGTGGAGAAGGATATGGATGCTCCTATTTATGTGTACTATCAGCTTGATAACTTCTACCAGAATCATAGGAGGTACGCATGAATTCACCTTATTCACAATTGACTCTGACTTTGCAACTCATTTGTGGTCAGCCATTAGTCATCATCCTTTGATATTTGTCTTCTCTTTACATAATCTTTCGTTTGAAGTCAATTTTCATCCAATGGGCATTCTAAGTATCTCGAATGATAATTTATTATATGTCATTGTTTCCATAATTTAAATTGAACTTAGCTGCACAAAATATATCATGTATTTTGGACAAAGTTGGTACCTTCCCTTTTGGGCCCACTTACCTTTTTCCGCCTATCTCTTTTATCCTTGTATACATCCATGTTTGTCACCTGCCCGTACCATTAATTTTTCCTGTCCATGGCTTTATGCTCAATGTATGCAGCTCCTGGTTCGACTTTCATGAGATTATTCATTACTCTTTACCACTTATCCATCTTCTCATGACTGCTATTTTCTCTGATTCATTTATCCTCTTATTGCTCAAGTTATGTGAAGAGGTGGAATGTAGAAGAAGAATTTCTTATTCCTGCTACTTACTCTTGTTCGTTTAGCTTTTTATTCTACAAGGTAGAAAAATATGTGGTTCTTGAAGAAGAACAATTTCTTATTCTCTTTCTGGCCAAAATCAAAATGCAGGTATGTGAAGAGCCGAAATGATGAACAGCTGCGGGATCGTAAAAAAGCTAGTAGCACGAGTGGCTGTGATCCTGAAAAGACCACCTCAAATGGGGCTCCAATTGTTCCTTGTGGTCTCATTGCATGGAGTTTGTTTAATGATACCTACAGCTTCGCCCGTGGGAAGGAGAAATTGCAAGTGAACAAGAAGGACATTTCTTGGAAGAGTGACAGGGATCACAAATTTGGAAAAGATGTCTTTCCTAAGAACTTCCAGAATGGGACTTTGATAGGTGGTGGAAAACTTGATCCTAAGAAGTCTGTAAGTTTTTTATTTCTTAACCTGAATATGCTTGCATATTATTGAGTTCAGAATGTATAGCATTGATAAGCATTGAAAGGATAGTTTTCCACTTTTCCTGCTTCAAGGTATCATGGGATAGAGGAAAAGATGAGTGTCTTATCTACTTTAGCTTGCAAACTACTTTGGTCAGACTACCATGATTCACTTGTTTGAATGTGGATACTCGTTCATCTCTTTAATTAACTTTAACACTGTTTTAACATCAAAGTTGAGACTTCGTACTGGGTACTTGAATCATGAAAGCAAAAAATCCTTCTCCAAATAAAATAATTGAGTCCATGATCCTAAGTCCATGAATATTTCGCTATGCCATGTTATAAAAAATATCTTGTAAAAGATGGTTAAGATCTCAATTTTTTTTTAATATTTCTACATGCTGACATGAACTTTTGGAGCCGCTTGAATGCAAAATCCCACTTTCACAAGCATTGCCTACTTGGTGTAACAGATAGAAACTGTTAGTTGAAGAATGTTAATACTGTGCTTTTCACTTAGTATCAGAGACATCTTCTTTGCATACTTTCTAATCCATGGTTTCAATATTTATGTGGTACAAAGTTACCCATCACAAGCCTATTCAAACATCATAAATTCCATGTTGGTGTTACTTTCTTTAATATTTACTTCATTGATGTTTGTCTTAACAGTTGAGTGATCAAGAAGACCTCATTGTTTGGATGAGAACTGCAGCCCTTCCAACATTTAGGAAGATGTATGGTAGGATAGAGGTGGATCTCAAAGCAAATGATACTATAATCGTTGACCTCGAAAATAATTACAACACGTACAGTTTTGATGGCAAGAAGAAGTTGGTCCTTTCGACCACAACCTGGATAGGAGGAAAGAACGACTTTCTCGGCATTGCATATCTTACTGTTGGAGGATTTTGCTTTTTCTTGGCGCTAGCCTTTACCATTGTATATTTGGTGAAGCCAAGGTGAGTTTCTCAGACAACCTTAGAAAACAACATGATGAATTGTACTTAACTTGCATATTAGCAAGGTCTATGTGCTTAATCCTTGCTAAATTCTTTTTTTGGGTAAATTTAAAATAAAAAATAAAAATAAAAATAAAAATGAAGCGTTGGGGTTTTGCACGAACCCCTTGAACTTTATAAATCATAGAAACCCCCGAAAACTTCCAAATTATAGTAAACCCACCTGAACTATTGGAAATTCTCATAAACAATGTTAACAAGTGGAGCTAAAAGTCGGAACTACCCGTTGTTACTTTTTTACCCGCCCTTGGTGTAAAAGAGTATTGTAGAAGTTAAATTTAGTAGGTAGGAGTAAACTTGTCCAAAAGTTGTCACATGCAGAGGGCGTGACAATTTGGAGTGCCGTCAGTTCAGGAGGCTTTACTATGATTTATAAAATTCTCTGGGTTTTGTGAATTTTTTGTTTTTGTTTTCTTTCTTGTGGCTCTAATTTTTACATTCAAAATTTGCAGGAAGCTTGGTGATCCATCATACTTGTCATGGAACAGAAATCCGGGGGGTCACTAAATGTTCTATCTAAGCTTGTAGCTGTACCTTGGGCTGTTTCGGTTTTACATTATTAATTAATTATGCTTTGTGTAATTGAGTTCATCCATCCATTGTATATGAAAAAGCAAAGCTGAGCACCTCTTATCTTCATTTGACATTTCGTGCGTGTATAATTATCAGAAACATATAGTTCATTGCCTCAATGTACCATGTTAAATGCATCTTACTGGAAAAGATACATATACATTTTCTTTTATGTGACTCATTGTCCGGTGGTTTATGTGATTTGTAATTGAGTTGAAACTGCTGGACTTGTTTCGTAGCTTGAAAATTTGTGATTTGTGATTAAAAAGTCTGATTTATTGTTTATTGCCTTTTTTCGCTTGTGTATCGAAATCTTATATCAGTAAGGCGAGCTCATTGATACATTTATTGAAAAGTAATGAATGTCAAAGTTATTCTCCAATTGGTCTGTTAAATTAACATAATGTTACTAAAATATTTCTTCACTGTTAACCTACCTTATTGCAATATTTACAGAGGTTGTTTGATAATCAAAATGAACTGCAATTAAAATCTCATGAAAAGAGGAGATGAAAAATGAGAAATTCACAGCTTTTCGATTCTCTTGTCTGATAATCAAAATGAACTGCAATTAAAATCTCACGAAAGAGGAGATGAGAAATGAGAAATTCACAGCTCTTGGGCATGGCATTTTCTCATCATACCTCTAAACATTTCGGGAAGCTCGATGCTCATCCATAGCTAGTTCAGTAACCTACGTGACCAAAGCTTGACCAAAAATTTAAGCTCATATCTATAAGCTAAAAGAGACATGGCTTGCTCAGTATCAGTTCCAGAGAGCTTAGTTCTATGTATATGCAGCAAATGAGATGTCATCCTCAACATGCAAAATTTAAAAGAAGTATCACCATCAGCAATTAGTTACAATACAAAAGGGCGAAAAGAGAATGTCTAAAGATCCAATGGATGCTAGAGCTCATAGTTTCAGAAGGCTCTGAGCAGGTAATTGGTGAGGTAAGCTCCTTCTGGATATGATGGGTCTATTGGATGATCAGAAGCTGCTCCAGCTTGCCGTACAACCGTGCTCTTTCTCTATGCAATTGATGCAGCGCCCTGAAACAAACGAAGACAGCGGAAAAGTTTAGTTGGTGCATGTCAATTTCTTGCATTTAGTTAACAAAATTGAAGGCAGCATGATATGATTTAGAATTAAGGTTGCAACTGTTGGGGATAAAAACGTCACTTGCTTGATGGGTACGCAGGAAAGTTCCACTTTGAGTCAAAGCTCCTGAGCACGAACATGTCATGAGGAGGCCACCTCTGTTAGTAACTTGCATTGCTCATGAGTTCAAATTTCTATACATACCAGATGCATGCACTTTTTAGAACCTGAGAGTTAGAAGAGACAAGTACCTGGAAATCATGTGATGATCATGGCAATTTCGCTGGCATACGAAATACTGAGGACGATTGCATTTATTCAACTCCCCAAACTTGCAAAAGCTATTGCGCATTTTAAAGTTATCATATCCGTTGTCCAATCATAAAACCATTTTTCTCATTTTCATGAAAGGACATACATACATGCACTTCTCATAAGCTTTATAATCATTTTTCTGTGCAAAGCTAGATATATGATACGTCAAGTCGTCAACACCTCGAGAAATTTAGAAAGGTTTATCCAACTTCGCCTAAACTTCTGGATTTTCTGTAAACATCAACTTACGAATTAAAATTGGATCCTCTTTGCGGCGCCAAAACGGGTTTCTCATTTTCTTTTCTTTTTTTCTAAGTGCTTCAGCTATTTATTTGGTTGCATGATAACGAAAACAAGGATCAAACTATATTAAGTACACCAGGATTTGGAAAATAGTGACAATAAAAGTATCTCTATGAATCAGAATCAATTTGCACGAAGTTGGCAGTTGAGATAATACCTTTCTCCAAGGTGCTAGTTTCGGAGGGTCTAGAATCACTAAATCCCATGTTTCATTCCTGGACGTTGCCCCTTTCATGAATGCAGTTGCATCTTCTCTGAGAAACGAGATTTTACCAGGGCTCAGTTCATTAAGAATGATGTTCTCTTTGGCAATCTCCAAAGCAGGCGATGAAGAATCAATCCCTGATAATGACATAATCACAAAACTTGTCTCAGACTTGTAATCCACAATCTTGGCAACATTAAGGATAAGTAAAATCACTTGTTTTGTTCCTGCACCATTCAATCATCTTAACATAGACGTAGATTTTACTATATCAAACATCAGTATTACAGTGGAAATCCAAAACTTCTAGATAAAAGCTAGGAACTGAGTTCGAGCTTACTGTTTTTTACCGATGACATCAGTTGCACCGCCGAGTGCTGCATTGAAACCAAAACCACCAGTGTAGCAGCAAACATCAATAACTTTCTGATCCTTAGAAATCAATGATATGAGGTGATGGTTTTCACGTTGGTCTCTATAAAATCCAGTTCTCTGACCTTCCAATGATACCAAGTCGCATACTCCATTCTCCATTACCTTGCACAGTAAATTGATAGCATTAAACAACTGAGCACATAGGCCAACGTTACATTACATAGGACGTGCGTAATATATCACTGATGTCCAATTTTCTAAAGCTATTTGAGGGGACTATATGATAACAGTAACATGAGATGCAAACTCAGATATAGGCAATATCCCACAAAAAATTCATGAATTCATACATCCAATAAGATGCATGTTGAAACTATAGAAAACTACCTAAAAAGATGATTAATGTGGTAATAGTGTGACAGCAAGTACCTTTCTTGGTGTCTGCACACGCAGAGATAAGTGGCCACTATCCAACATAATTCTATTTGGTAAAGCTAATCATGAAAGATTTCGAGGTTCCAATTGGATTCTCATTTGTTTAGGAAAGTGTACAGGACCACTTATATTAAGAGAGTATATATATATATATATATATATATATATATATATATATATATATATATATATATATATATATATATATATATATATATATAAACATTTCTTAAACGCACATTTTGAATCGACATGTCACAAGTTATTACCAAAACTACAATAATATTCAAATATAAGAATAAATTATTAGCTTTCAACAAGGAAACTGATGTTCTCTCCATCTCTATTATTATCAATGTTGCACTAAGTAACATAATCCACAAATTTGTATGTATCTTTTAGTTCGCTTTCAAAGAGTCGACTCCACTTCACTCTGTAGTTCTGGAGAATGTACTATACTTCAATTTCCATCCACGCAATGGGAGAGGTTACACATGTATGGTGAACTATTAATAGTTAATTAAAAATCCTTTGCATGAGCTTACTTGAACTTTAGTCAAATAGTTCAGACAGATAAACAAAGCTTGTTGCGCTTGCTAACTGTGTTTGTTGCATTCTCATATTTGCCAGTGTCAGCAAACTTATGATTTTTAGCTTGCAGGCCTCTTAGAACATATAATAAAGTTAATTTTGGGCGTTACCTTCATATAATAAAGTTCGTTGCATTGTCATATACATGTATGGTGATGTATTTTCTTTAGAATTTGATATATCCAGTCCTTCTTCCTTTAAAATATCAAGAGATGGTCTCCATTTTAGATGGTTCACACCATTAATTCAACTGACATGGAGCTCTATTTCTTGTCTGTATTTTTCAACCCAAGCAGCAGATGAAGCTACCACAGCAATGTCACCAAAAACATCGACAATTAGGCCTGGTAATTTGCAACACATTAAGAAAACAAAGACATGAGTACGAAAAAGTTCATTTGGAAACAATCTAGAGTGAAATGGAAAACCACAAGCAGCATGCAAGAAGAATTTGACTTGCACATAAAATTCTAAAAGGAAAACTCGTGTATTTATAGGTACCCAAAATCTTGTGCACGAGTCCATTGGGTGTTTATTTAATTAACTTGAATTTCGGTATTATGTGGTGAAATAAGAGGAACAATGCAATATTAAACTTCATGAAAGCTACCTAACCTGTCTCCTTCACTGTTGAGTGTTGACCAACCGATATGCGTTAGGATCAGCTGATGGAAGCCCTATCCTCTTACGTAATTCAATAGCAGCATCTAATCTTATTTTAATCAATCTTTACATATCCAATGCAAAATGAGGATCACTGAGAAGTTGAAATAAAAATTTAGTAATAAATGTACAGCAGGATCCCTGAGAAAATGAAATATTTATCATGATTACCTTGTTACCTCTTCTTCAAGCTGCATAAGTCGAACACAGAACATGGATACAGAGTTGTATACACCCCATCCAACTGGCTTCTAAGATCCATCGGCTACCAGAACAGTGTCACCCATTTTTGGGGGTCGTCTACCAATTATTCTGTAAACCACTGGACTTCCATCTCGAAAGCGTTGTGTTTTCCCTTTTTTTCAAATCGACCCTTGCTAGACCTAAAAAAAGTAGATAACATGATCAACCTCCAAATATATCCTGAAATTTAAAAGTCGGAATTGGGTACTTTGTACCTTCTATTCTTTGTGCCTACAGAAGATTGAGAGCATATATATTTCAGTACTCCAAGGTTTGTTAAGGAAGCCTACGTACATGATTAATGACACCAATACATAAAATTCATATATGGCTGGACTAATGCCAATTTGAACAAAGTGCATGTATAGTAAATTGGAATTTCAGAAGAACGCACATAAAAGCTCCATAACTGAATGCATTCACGAGATTGATTGGGCCGACAATATCAAGATGAAGACGTAATCAAGTATGAAGTTAAAAAAAAGGAACACCATTTTACCAGGGGATCAAGGTGAAGTTGTAGTCACGTAGACTAGTGCTTCGAGTTGTCTTTACATACTACATCGCAGTCAAACATTTGGAGAAACCCATCCCCTCAATCCCTTAACTTCTTTACGGTTTGTATTGCACTGTTAGAAACTACAGTTCTCTGAGAGAAATCATCAAACAGGAAATATGCTCACACTTCCAAGTGTTTGTTAACATTTGAACCAACAAAAAATTCACAAAGATAACACATTGTTCACAGTTGTTATAACAATTTTTCTACTAGCCAACAGATATACAGTATTTTTATAAGAATTATGTAAATAAAATTAGATAAAGATGGCACCTTTGTGGTTGGCAGCGATTTCTTGAAGGGTGGTAATGATGAACTATAAAAATCTATAGACTGAATGTCTACAGTTTGGTCCATCTGAACCTTCCAGCAGCATCATGACGGATACAATTCAACAGCAAACAAAAGACACATTAATCTTAGCCTCCTTCCAACCAAGCACTAATGTTAACCTAACTAAAACCATGCATTGCAACCGAACTACAGTAAAGTTAACCTAACTAAAACCATGCCCTTGCAACCCACTCCCCTCCCAATTAGTCCTTCCCAACTGATCAATCAAATAAGCCCAGAAAGAAGGATCCACATGCCGAGAAACATCATGTTGAAGGTGAGAAAACAAGCAACCGTACAGACGAATTTCTTGATGAGAGTGATTGCGTGGAGGGTGAAGATAATAGTCGAAGAGGAAGACGCATCAATGAACTTATTGCGGGCTTGAACTTATTGCCCGGCTTGAACTTATTGCCCGGCTTGAACTTATTGCCCGGCTTGAACTTATTGCCCGGCTTGAACTTATTGCCCGGCTTGAACTTATTGCCCGGCTTGAACTTATTGCCCGGCTTGAACTTATTGCCCGGCTTGAACTTATTGCCCGGCTTGAACTTATTGCCCGGCTTGAACTTATTGCCCGGCTTGAACTTATTGCCCGGCTTGAACTTATTGCCCGGCTTGAACTTATTGCCCGGCTTGAACTTATTGCCCGGCTTGAACTTATTGCCCGGCTTGAACTTATTGCCCGGCTTGAACTTATTGCCCGGCTTGAACTTATTGCCCGGCTTGAACTTATTGCCCGGCTTGAACTTATTGCCCGGCTTGAACTTATTGCCCGGCTTGAACTTATTGCCCGGCTTGAACTTATTGCCCGGCTTGAACTTATTGCCCGGCTTGAACTTATTGCCCGGCTTGAACTTATTGCCCGGCTTGAACTTATTGCCCGGCTTGAACTTATTGCCCGGCTTGAACTTATTGCCCGGCTTGAACTTATTGCCCGGCTTGAACTTATTGCCCGGCTTGAACTTATTGCCCGGCTTGAACTTATTGCCCGGCTTGAACTTATTGCCCGGCTTGAACTTATTGCCCGGCTTGAACTTATTGCCCGGCTTGAACTTATTGCCCGGCTTGAACTTATTGCCCGGCTTGAACTTATTGCCCGGCTTGAACTTATTGCCCGGCTTGAACTTATTGCCCGGCTTGAACTTATTGCCCGGCTTGAACTTATTGCCCGGCTTGAACTTATTGCCCGGCTTGAACTTATTGCCCGGCTTGAACTTATTGCCCGGCTTGAACTTATTGCCCGGCTTGAACTTATTGCGGGCTTGAACTTATTGCGGGCTTGAACTTATTGCGGGCTTGAACTTATTGCGGGCTTGAACTTATTGCGGGCTTGAACTTATTGCGGGCTTGAACTTATTGCGGGCTTGAACTTATTGCGGGCTTGAACTTATTGCGGGCTTGAACTTATTGCGGGCTTGAACTTATTGCGGGCTTGAACTTATTGCGGGCTTGAACTTATTGCGGGCTTGAACTTATTGCGGGCTTGAACTTATTGCGGGCTTGAACTTATTGCGGGCTTGAACTTATTGCGGGCTTGAACTTATTGCGGGCTTGAACTTATTGCGGGCTTGAACTTATTGCGGGCTTGAACTTATTGCGGGCTTGAACTTATTGCGGGCTTGAACTTATTGCGGGCTTGAACTTATTGCGGGCTTGAACTTATTGCGGGCTTGAACTTATTGCGGGCTTGAACTTATTGCGGGCTTGAACTTATTGCGGGCTTGAACTTATTGCGGGCTTGAACTTATTGCGGGCTTGAACTTATTGCGGGCTTGAACTTATTGCGGGCTTGAACTTATTGCGGGCTTGAACTTATTGCGGGCTTGAACTTATTGCGGGCTTGAACTTATTGCGGGCTTGAACTTATTGCGGGCTTGAACTTATTGCGGGCTTGAACTTATTGCGGGCTTGAACTTATTGCGGGCTTGAACTTATTGCGGGCTTGAACTTATTGCGGGCTTGAACTTATTGCGGGCTTGAACTTATTGCGGGCTTGAACTTATTGCGGGCTTGAACTTATTGCGGGCTTGAACTTATTGCGGGCTTGAACTTATTGCGGGCTTGAACTTATTGCGGGCTTGAACTTATTGCGGGCTTGAACTTATTGCGGGCTTGAACTTATTGCGGGCTTGAACTTATTGCGGGCTTGAACTTATTGCGGGCTTGAACTTATTGCGGGCTTGAACTTATTGCGGGCTTGAACTTATTGCGGGCTTGAACTTATTGCGGGCTTGAACTTATTGCGGGCTTGAACTTATTGCGGGCTTGAACTTATTGCGGGCTTGAACTTATTGCGGGCTTGAACTTATTGCGGGCTTGAACTTATTGCGGGCTTGAACTTATTGCGGGCTTGAACTTATTGCGGGCTTGAACTTATTGCGGGCTTGAACTTATTGCGGGCTTGAACTTATTGCGGGCTTGAACTTATTGCGGGCTTGAACTTATTGCGGGCTTGAACTTATTGCGGGCTTGAACTTATTGCGGGCTTGAACTTATTGCGGGCTTGAACTTATTGCGGGCTTGAACTTATTGCGGGCTTGAACTTATTGCGGGCTTGAACTTATTGCGGGCTTGAACTTATTGCGGGCTTGAACTTATTGCGGGCTTGAACTTATTGCGGGCTTGAACTTATTGCGGGCTTGAACTTATTGCGGGCTTGAACTTATTGCCTGGGCTTGAACTTATTGCCCGGGCTTGAACGGTCCAATTGAACAGCGCCCGGGCAAAAAGTTCAAGCAGCCCTTCTTTGTGTTTTTCTACGCAATGTTGGCGTTCCACTGCACCATAATAATAGGGTCAATGTCATATACCCGTCGTATTTCCCACCCGGTTCTGATCATTGATGCAGTGTGCTTTCTCGTAAGCTTGACTCTTATCTTCACCCTTCACGCAATCACTCCCACCAAGAAATTCATCCTTATGGTTGCTTGTTTTCTCACCTTCAACATGATGTTTCTCGGTATGTGGATCCTTATTTCTGGGCTTATGTGATTGATCAGTTGGGAAGGACTAATTAGGAGGGAGTGGGTTGCAAGGGCGTCCTTTTCCGGGAACCAAGCTCGTGCATCTCCAGCTCCGCCACCTCAGTCTTCTCAACGATGAAGCGCTTGACCATGTTACAAAATGCTGAGAAGACACTCGGAAAACGATCGGCCCCATCCGCAACAAAGGCAGTCGTAGAGCCCCCTGGATCGCCATTGTTAAAGCTAGGAGTGAGGCGAGAAGAGATCCCGGAGGAACCCTTTGGTTATATAGACACTGTGCTCCAACCCTTTGGGCCAAATCTTGAATTTAGCCCGTTACCTCTTCTCTGGCCCTCTTTCTCTCCATATCCAATTGCTTTTTCAATTTAAAAAATGGAAATGGCCAGTTACCCATTTTGCTCGAGGGCAACAGCCTTTGATTTTGGGTAACAGCCTTTGACTGTTCTCACTTGGTGATACTCCAAAGATGAGTAAAAAGTATGGATATCAAGTAACCAATAATGATAATAACAACAACAACAATAATAATAGTAATGCAGGGTTGGTGACCCCTCATTTATCTCTAGAAGAAGCATAAATGACAAGAGAATGTACGAAGAAGGCCAGTGGCTCCGCTGACAAGGTAAAAGGAAATTGAAATTATAGTTGCCGATATTAATAGCAGATAGTTGGTAATTAATAATTGTTTAATTAAACTTTGATTTAATTTATGTTGGATAAGCATATATGTCTATAATGGGGATTGAAACTGAAACTAATTAAGCAAGTTATTCTTATCCAAATATCAATTAAAGGAAATAATGGATATAAGGTAGCGACCCATTTCGCAAAATTTTAAATCGTTGATTTCTAAAATATTGGCTGGTTGGGAGACTGATGTTTTGTTAAAATGTAACTAGTATTTCTAAAATATTTTATTAACATTTACGATTTATAATATAACTTGTAAAGTGAAAGAAAAAAAATTGATAGCCAGATCGCAGCACGTGTAAAAACTATTCAATATAAACGAAGTAGTACAATATTAGTCATAGAATATAATTGTCCACAAACAAGCGGTAGGGATACTATTAGAATCATCCATATAGGAGTGAGGTAATTTACACCATTGATAGAATAGTCAAAATTATCAAACTAACATTTTAACCATCCGTGAATGGTATAGATCACCCATATTTATAAGGTGTTCTGCCCTTACTCCAAACAAGAGGGCAATTAAGATTAACACCTTAACTATCCACTATAAAAGGTAGACGAAGTTTCCCTGAAAAAAGAATGCCCATCAAGCAGAGTCAAAAAGAACAAAGAAAGAAAACCTCAATTTTTGCTCAAACAGCATATTCTGTTACAAAGAAGTGAAAAACATGAAAACAAAAGACTGCTTTTTTTGGGGGGGAAAACAATCAAATATTCAATTCATGATTTCATATGTGGTTTGGAAACATAATAACCTCGTGCAATATATGAATAATTAGCAGATTTTTGCATTATAACGTGTACTTTGGATTGTATGACACAATTTTTTTTCTTTTTTTTTCTTTTTCTTTTTTGAGAAAACATTGTATGGCACAATTAATTACACTCCCCAGTTTGATTAGAACTTGAATGAAGGAGAAACCGCCAGCGCCTGGCTTACCCTCTAATCCTGGACAAAGACACAAATCAGAGTCGGAGATAAATGGTAAAGGAGGTTGTCCATGAGTACGTACTATTTTTCTGGTTCACAACAAGAATCCTAAAATAATTGCAGAAATATGTACAATAATTATAGTCTATTAAAGCTTCTATCTCATATGATCAGTAAACAATTATTTGATGCATCAGTCTTAGGTACCCTATCACTCTATCAAGCACACCCCTACTACGTGCCTTTCGTTCAGAACCCTCCTTTTAAACTCACCAAAAACCGTTCGCCGATGCTGACAAATCTGCCACCAATGCATATCGGTGACAGGTACCGAGGAGTCGCAAATACTCCCGTCACTGATGTGCATTGGCGACAGAATACCCCTTGCTAATACACAACGGTGATGGGCGACCATGGGCAACAATCTGCATTCCGTCGCCATTTGACATCGGCAACAACGCCCCCATCGCCACTGTCATGTACATCGGCGATGGGTTTTCCATCGCCCACGTCCAATGACAATAGAAAATCCATCGCCAATGCTTACAACAACGAAATTTTTTCTCAAATTGATTGCCTGTACAAAATTTTCATTCATTAATCAGTTGTATACAGATTTTATTATCACATCTCCATATCTGACAATCAAGCCAGATTCTTCAAAATCAATATCAAACTCAATATGCACACAAGCAATATATAAACCACATCTCACATGTCCACTCACAAAGTAATAAAATCAGTCACATATCCGCAATAAAAAATAAAAATGATTCCACTAGTCCAAACATGCGTAACACTAACATCCAGAAGTCCATAAATGTCCACTTATCCATCCACAAAATATACTACATACACAAAAAGAACTCACTCCTCATCATCGTCGCCGGATAGTAGATTGGTGGCGGCTACATCCTCGCGTCATATCGTACTTCTACTACTCCCTACGATAGTATCTCCTCCAGCCTGAAAAGAATGTAAGTTAACATGAGAATGCCTTCCACAAAATTCCTCATGTATACATGTGTTTAAAGATATATACCTCTCCACTACTAAATCCAACATTGGATTGTAGAATCGCTGTAAACGCCATCGAACTAACAGCAACGTAGATATCATTAGGAAGTATTTTCACCAAGGAAGTAGTGATGCGCTGCGCAACATCCCAAGCCGTTTGTGCACCATCGAGCTCGCTCATAAGAGTCGGAAGAATATCGTAAACCATGTCAGACTCAAGATGAGAGATCACGTACTGCGCGATTTGAGCAATCACTAATGGTCTCTCATTTTGTCGCCGCGAGGTCGCCATCGGCTCGCTAACTCCAACACTTGACAATGGCTCCCTCTCTTTCTTGATGGGTTTAGGACCAACCACACTATTAATGATTTGCCTCCACTGCTCTATGGTCACGCGATTAGAAACCAAAGGGGTGTCTTCTATGCCCTGAGACTGGAAAGCTTGTGTCAGCATATCGTCTTGCGTTGCGTCCAGCGTCATCTGAATATCACATAACAACAATTAATATATATTATCAACTCAATTGAGAAATCGCTAAGTCTATGCAAATCTGAAATTGATTTTATACTTAATTTCAGGTTTAACGTTAGCTGCCGCTGATGTTGCTCAACATTGGCAATGGATCATCCACGCCGGATCTCCCCAACGTCGATGTACAAACATTGGCGACGTATTTTCTGAAGCCTATTGTCTATTTTCTACTAGCGCATGGTATTCAGATTATTAGGAATTGTACATGATATGTTATGCACTAGAGTGTGGTTATTTTAAATACATAAAGTAATAGTTTGGTATGCGTGTATGTATTCCCCTCGGATCGGTCTATCTTGTCCAGTGAATCTCATACCGTCCACTCTTCTTGTCACCCATATCTAGAATGCCATAGATAAACTACCATGACGAAGACAATCTTAGGTTTGTGTCCGTTGTGAGTGTGTAGTCATACGAGCTCAATTGCAAATGTAGTCACAGTTAACAGTTATATCATTTTTATATTCAATGCCCTCTTTGCGTCATGAAAGATAAGCTTGGCGTTCTCTTGTTGCAGTTCGTCATAATGTACAATTCAAGTGGTACAGCAAGCGCCTTTTGCTCTGTACCAAAAAAGACTATCGGGATTTTTAGTGGGTTTTCCATCTTTCATCGTGTCGCCGTTGTCATCGTTCTCTTCCAGGTTAGGGTACTTTATAAGTGTGATTTCGTGATCTAACCATGTAGCTTGTGTATATTTGTGATCTAAAAACATATAGAGCACATGCGATACATAAAATTAATCTTCTGTAAACCCTAATGTGTCGAAATTCTAGATTATGGATAAAAACTTCGTTTTTCATGCAAGATCAATTAGAAATTATTAGGTAACATTATTGAGGATAATCAAGACGAAACCCAAGGGTTTGAGAAAGAATTAATAAACGAGAGCAGGGCACCTGCCTTTTGTCAGAAATCTCCACCAGATAATTTCTCCTAGCCTCCTCCTCCAGATCAATCAAAATACGATAAAACCATAATTTCTACAGATCTTGGTTATCTATATAGTTAAATTCGCTTGGGCCCACAGGGGCCTGTTATGAACCTGATTTTTCAAAAAGTTTCATAAAAATATAATAAGGCTATATTTGGATTTGTTATTAAAATACAATAAACTACGTCCACATGCTCTAAACAAATTATTGTAACGCGCGGTATTCAGATCAATGAACCATGGTATATTAACTACATGCATTCTAATACACTGCATTCAAATCAGATGCCTCACAACAACCTAGATTCCATTTGCAAGATTGATCCCAGGTTGTAAGTTCACATACCTAGTTAAAAGATCATGGTGCTAAATAGATATAATGTGAATTGGCAATTTACAAAGAAATGAAGGTCAAATGTAAGCTTACCACTTATGGACAAAAAAAGCCATAAGATGGAAGAAAGAAAAAATTTACAAAGAAAAAGAAGCAAAAGCAGAAAGTAAGAAGAGAGAAAATATAAAGCAAGGAACAGGAGAAAAAACAAGAAATACAGGAAAAAGGAATACAAAAGTAAAGGACGGGGAAACTAAAACTGGAACAAGGCCTAGCAGAGTTTTGTAAAAAAAAGCTGGTTATAGGAAATAGCAAAAATTGTTATAAACAATAGATCTAAAGGGACGAGCTTAGAGCATGTTTGACAACTTTGGATTACAATCCACTTGTCTTATAATCCACAAATAGATTATAAACCAAAGTATTTGGTAAAGTTAGTGGGTTGTAATCTATTTTCAATAGTAGAGTGTTTGGCAAATGAGTGGTTGATAAGCCATTATTTTTGTCAAAATGACCAAAATACGTTTAGTGAGGTCGGAGCACTACCACATTTTAGGTCTATAGAAACGGTTCAAAACCACTCCCGTAGAAGACAAACCGTTGCGATAGATCAAACACAACGATTGTGCAACTGTCTCCATTGCAACCGTTGCTATACCGCTCCTGTAGACAATGATCTGGCCGGGGAGAAAGATCAATGGGGTTTGGAATTTTCTGAAATGATGAGGGGTATATTAATGAGGAGTATATTGGTCTTCTACATGGCTAAACCTTTTGGCTTATAAGATATGAAAAAATAAGCTGGGGTGGCTTATAAGCCAAAACCAAACATGTCAAAGTGTCTTATAAACCACAAATGTGGCGTATAAGCAACTTTGACCACTTGCCAAGCATGCAATTAGTAATTTGACATGATTACATAGAAGGCAGCCAAAAAAAAGGAAGAAGAAGAAGTAACCAAAAGGGTTGACCTCATGGTGATTTTTTGTAAGGGACAAGAATTAAATTTTAACTAAGTGGTGTCTAGACAGTAAAAGCCGTTGCCTCTAAGGACGGAGGTGGAAGCTTAAGGGATATAGACAAAGGGAAGAGGATTTAAAATACAACAACTTAAATTTGAGTTAAGATCAATAATTACGAAATTACAGGTACAAAAATAGATAGTCATATTGAGGAGACTACATATGGATGATAGATAATATATCATTCGAGGCCTCAAAGCAATAAATATTCAATAACAACTAGCATCGATCGACATAGATAAACAAAGTAACTGCATATAAGCACATGATGCACTCTTATCCTCTAGCAAGCTTTAGGCCCAAAAACGCCAAGGACCCCTTCCCATCGAATAAAGATAGCAAAGACACTACAATACAGAGTTGTTATACTAAACAAGTTCCTGTGGGAGTTTATTTTTATGTAGGATCGCAACATTCTCATCCTCAGTAAGCCCCGAATTGAATTCATTGTTTGGATAAGCATGAGAAAGCAACTCAAATTTGATTCTATGTAGCGTGAAATAATTGTAAACATGTTGGATGAAATATTTATCCATAGAGGTAGTTCAATTTTTAGTACAAATGAGGTGCATAAAACAACTATTCCTTGCAAATCCTAGTATGCAAAAAGTAAAATAAAATGTTTCCAATATATCACCTCATGTTCAACTAACTTAATTTCATACTACGTCTACATGTTACACTAAAATTAGAATATTGTAATCTTCAAATACCAAATATGTGCAGTCACAGAGTGACAGTTGAGTAAAGAAGGAAAAGCTGCAATCCCCATGGATGGCCATTAAGGATTTAAAAAGGGATCTCTAAGAAGCAATATTAAAAAGGTTAAAGGAGAAATAAAACAATTAATTATTGTAGAGAAAAAGAACTTATTGTAGAGAGAAAGAACTTATTGTAGAGAAAAAGAACTAAGATGCTCACATTGCCAAATTTCTGTAAAGTTGCACTAGCAGAAGCCCAATAAGAAGATCCCTTGTCACATCTCTCAGGATTCGGAGATGGAGGTTTAAATGGTGATACATAAACAGCTTCCAGATTGATCTCGTCCACCGTTTTACCTAACTCTTTGAAAAACTGAAGGAAACCAAATTGCATGCATCAGAACATCAAAGTTTATATTCAATAAAAGTTAACAAGTCTCTTTTAACAAACTAAACAAATTTTATTTTCATGACCGCATCCTAAATTTTATGTCCTGAAGAAAGACCGTGTAACCTCCTTAGTTTCGTAGACGAGTTACAGTCCTCCACAGTATGTTTCTATTGTAGTGAACTATATACAAAACTCAATTTAGACACCAATAGTCAATCTTGATAACCTACAAATAAATATCATTCACGAGGCAAAGAAAATCTACTTTCATACATAAACCCCAGTTAAGTTCGAGAGATAAGCATGTCATGATCTTATTAGCAATTAGCAAACCACATGAACCAAATTTTAAATTAGGCTTGCTTTAGTTAATAACCCGGGCAGTTTAATTCACAATCGTAATTTTAAATAACCAATGAGCCTAAAAGTCATCTTGAACAAACAAAGCAAAAAAGACACATGCACACACTCCAGCCAACAATCTCAAATTTCAAAATAAACCAACAAACACTACCAATTGCATGCATTGAGTGTGTAATCCCGTCGATTTCCAAGATCATACCTCATAGACCCAAATCAAAACAAACTTAAAGCTATATTTTTGTTTAAATTACCATAGCATGAGTAATGTCCTTCACAGTGGCTCCTGCGAAGGTGACAACAGAGTGAACAGCAAATAAGTCTTCGCATTGCATGTTAGGTGGTGCTTTCCTTTGCGCTTTCATTATAACTATAACCGAAAAACTTAGTTAATTAAACTGCACCAAAAGGAGATATAAAAAGAGAAGAAAACTTTATAAAATTGCAAAACTAACCCACGACTTCGCATGTGGATTGTGGCAAGAGGATAGCCATGGAAGGCTGAATGGTGTATTTCGGCCAATTGGATGTCATAACCTAAGCCAAGCCAGAAAAAAGAACACAAAAGCATCAGTAATTTTTACGTCTTTTCTCAATCTATATAAAAAACTAATCAGGATTACCTTCAAAGCCATGTGGTCATTGGTTTTGTTGGATAAACAGATAGAGCATGAGATCTGCTTATTTAATTCAACTAATCAAACCAAAACAATGACATTAAATGAATAAACTGAGAACAACAAAATTTATCGAGATTGGAAGAGAACTGAACAAATTGGTAAAAGGAAAGGGAAGTTACATGGAAATTGGAGTTTGGGTGGTGTGATCTCAAGTAGCTCGACAGTACTTAATTTGAGATCAATCGATCGGTCAATCGATGTTGGTGACACGTAAACAACTCTCAGTTTGACCTCATCCACGGTGTTACCTGAGTTCTTAGTAAACTGAGAAAAACCCGATCGCATGAGTCAGCCACTCAATCTCTGAATTCAATAAAAGCTGCAAGCCTATTTAACAAACTAAACAAATTTTATATTCATGAGTGGATCCGAATTACTACAGTCTGATGTAATCTCCGTAGTTCCATTTGCGAGTTTTTATGCTGCATAGTATATGCAGTTCTTGTAAACTTTATACAAAATCCAATTCCATGCAACATTACCCAATCTTGATATGTGCAATTTAACATCTTCCACGAGGCAAAGAAAATCTACTTTCATGCATAAATCCCAGTTGGATTGAGAGACAGGCATGACATGATCTCATTAGCGAACTGCATGACACTAAATTTTCCATTAAGCCCAGCTTTAATTAGTGACCTAGACAGTTTAATTCACAAGCCTCATCTGAAATAACCCAAAAAGCTAGAAGTCCTCTTGAACAATCAAAACTAAAACCAAATGCACACGCCAGTGCACAATCTCTAAAAATTCAAAACAAACAAACAAGCACACTCAACTACATGCATATGTGTCAAGTTAGTTACTTTGATTTCCAAGAAAATACCTCATAGACCCAAATTAAAACAGACTTATAATTATATTTCTTGATTAAATTACCCATTCAAGCGCAATGTCATCCCTAGTGACTCCTGCGAAGGTGACGATGCTCTTTACAATTACTCTGTCTTTGCTTCGCATACTACTTGGTACTGTCCTTTGCGGTTGCATGATAACTAATAGCCAAAATAAAATAAAATAAATAAAATAATCCAACTACATCAAAGAGAGATATATAAAAGGAGAAAAATTTGTAAAATTGCATAAATCACCTTGAACTTTGCATGTGGACCGTGGCAAGATGACCTCTCTATTGGGCCGAGTGACGTATTTATAATTTGTTATGGCAGTGGTCACAAACTAAAAATCAACACAGAAACATTACATCTTTTTCGAATCCAACTTTTAAAATAAAAATAAAAAAACAATGAGAATTACCTTAAAGGCGACGTAATTATCGGTTTTGTTGGATAACAGGATAGAACACGGTATTGCCTTCTTTAATTGGACTGATGAAAATAAAACCAAGAAATTAAAACAGATTACTAAAGGAAAAATACATTGACTGAAACTGAGAGCAAATTGATAAGGAGGAAGGGAACTTACATGGGAATATGAGTTCGGGTGTGTTGATTTTGAGCAGCTTGCCGGTTGTCATGTCGAGATCAATTCTAGGGTTTTCTCCTTCAACCCTTAGAAATCAATGGAAGAGAGAGAGAGAGAGAGAGATCAACCTTGTACAAAACTCAAAAGTCTTTTAAACCCTGACTGTTTTAATTTATATTTATACCCTTGGTTCAACCACCGACTTAATTCGCCTCCCTCTTAAATTATATCATCAACTAGCGACGTAGATGATGATGAGTTCTGTACTTGCTTTAAATTTGTTATCTCCAAACTCTTGCTCTAATTTTGTAACCTTCTGCAAACCTAAACAAACTCTTCCTATGAAGAAAACATAAAAAGAAAAAACAATCTCAAATTCAATTTCTGCTTCTCGCATCCATCCATTTACCGAACACTATAAAAATTGGGCGGAGAAAATTACCTTTTGGCTGGGTCTAGTTGAGAAACAAGGACTGCATGATGTTGAGATTCTAGTTGGAGATAAGGACTCTGCTGGTTGTGAAAGCACATGTTTTTGCATATACACCCCTCAATCATCCTTATTTCTTCAAATCTAGATATTTGTTACTTCCCTCACCTTTGCAAACTATAAATTTCCGCCCTAATACAAGAGAGGTTTGCTTTGGTGCTCTGAAAATAGCTTTTTATTTAAAGGGTAGAGCTGTACTTTTCCATCTCTTCTTCCCCTCTTTTT
This sequence comes from Asparagus setaceus, assembly GCA_012295165.1. NCBI lineage: Eukaryota > Viridiplantae > Streptophyta > Magnoliopsida > Asparagales > Asparagaceae > Asparagus > Asparagus setaceus. The sequence continues at coordinate 96,838,531 of CM022701.1, read as the reverse complement.
CGCACCCAAAACGCATAGTCTCTGCCCGTAATTCTGCAATCAAGCAGCCCCTGAAAAATGCAAAATGCCGATACTCCCTTCGAAAAATCTAACAATTACAAACAACTTATTAAAATTTTAAAATTACAAATACCCTGTCACGACCCCATATTCCCAGACCAGAGGGAGCTTGGAGCCGGACTAAAACTGCTAATATTTTTCTCCAAATATATACTTTTATCAAATAGCTATCAAATTTATCTTATCATCAAATTTGATAATTTATCCTCAATAATCCAAATGTCATTATTGCTCCTACTTATTGAGATAAACAAATATTCCTCAACTTGAAACAAAATCCAACATTAAAAAAATTCTTTTTATTACTAAATCGTCCAAATTCAGCTAATATCCCATATTTATTTGTCCTTCACCAAAAAATAGCAATTTTCAAATCATTCCTTACTCCCTCGTAAGGATTTGGAAACCATCAACTCCACCTAAGTCTCTGAAAAAGGTGAAATAACCATAGTGAGTTGACATTATCATGTATAACGAACCATTAACAATTTAACTAAAATATCAACAGACGGTCTCCACTTTGCACGGTTTACACAACTAATTCTACCGGCATGGCGCTCTATTTCTTGTTTGCATTTTTCAACCCGAGCAGCAGCTGAAGCTACCACAACAACATCACCAAACACGACAATCATGCTTGACAATCTGTAGTATTAGGAATACAAAGGCAAAAATAAGAGAAGAGGGGCTTAGAGATAATCTAGTTTGAGATGCAATTAAAATTACCTCTTAAATTTAAAAACACTAGTCCAATTAAAATCTTCCCAAACCCAGGAATATCAAACACCAGTAACAAAAGATCCACCTGTACTCTCAGTACTTTCAACTGCATTCTATATTTCTCAAAAGTCTAGGATTCTGAACCTATATAATGCTGAAACACTAGTTCGATTAAAATCCTCAAAAAACATGTACATCAAACAACAGTGACAAAATATTCAACCCAGCTCTTCGCGTTCGTCTCCTCCTCCTTAGACCTGCAATTGTTTGTACCTGTAGAGTATCTTCTTCTTTTTCTTGGAGCTGCCATTATCAATCCTGATGACTACTTTTCCAGACTCAGTAATATCGAACTTGTTCCTTGCAATGTCCCCATCATCTTCTGTTGTCATCTTCTCTGATGCCTTGATGACACTAGGGCGATGGGCATCTGACATGAATAATATTTCGAGGCTTATGTCCCAATCCAGTACCCTCAGCTCCAAACTAAATGTGCATTTCTACAAACACAACCAAAACACCAAGGTTGAGTAAAAATACTTACATTCGAAAATTTAACCACCCCCACCAAGAAGTCGGGCCATTTTGACATAACCATTGGAAGTTTGAAGATGTCATTTAAACCCCAAAACATTTCCAAACCTTTTTTGGGGGTTATCTCGAAATGGGCCAAACTTCTTGGGAGGGTTTGTTAAATTTAATCTTAAATTTGTGTTGTAGAGGTGGTAATAAACCAATGAACCATCTAATGTTTTTCACTAATAACATCTTATTCAATTATTATATTTAACATGATAATAACCTTAAGTAAATTGTAAAACATGACCCATTATAAATTTGCAATAGTAAAGAAATTACTATATTTATTGGGGGAAAAGGTTTCTAAAGTGGCACCTTCAAAACTACATTGTAAACAATCAATTTATGATCCACTCCGCTCATGCTTTATCTACATGTTTTGGATGGTATATAAACGAAAAATTAGGCCTATTGGGTTATAGTTACCCATGCATCAAATGATTATAAAATTAATAGTTTTTCAACAATACAATTGAAAAGATAATGAAATAATATGTGTTAGAAGTATTGAAACATCATGATTTTTGTTGTATAAATTTTTTGGACACCTGAATGGAGCAGATCATCCATTGCAATAGTTTAATCAATGCATCAAGAGGTGCTACCTTATCAAGCTTAGGTGGCACCTTAGGATCATTTTCCCTATCGTTGCTATAAAATATATGTACTAGTATGACCAATTTTCTTTTTCTTGTTTTATTTCTTACATTTAGCTATTGCTCTTAGGCATATGAATTAGTAAGGTAACTCCGATAGACTCAAGGCATAGTAAGAAACGTATCACATTTGAGGACACAAATATATATAAATGTACAGGACATGTTATCTCATGGCTAACTATTTGACAACAAAGCACACAGGCCACTTGGGGAGGTACGAATTTTATCCACAGGATGAGGTGAAATGGGTGTCCAATAAAAATACATTATTTAAACGTTGGATGTGTCTTTTCTTCTTTTTCCAGGTCTACCTCTCCTAATGCCTTTTCATCTTAGCTTCTACCAAATACCGTTGTTAGTTGGGTTTGAGGATATTATTCCAAGAAATTGTACCAAATTTCATCATTTCCTGTTCACCAAAATTTTCCAGTTTTGCCCTTCCTTATTTTTCTTTTCTCTACCTTGGGTTCGAGGGCAGTTTGGGTTGTCGAGATTGCAGCCCCTATTTGAGTTTAATTCTTTTCCTTTGTTCGTAAAATTTTTCAAGCATGGACTTCATGTCTCTAAGGTATATCCCTATACATAGCGTGAGAAGGAGTTGGTATGGGTATGTGCTTGGATTTTGAATTTTTTAGGGTTAGATGGATGTTAACAAAAATAAAAGAAGGTTGATGGATTGTAGAAATGAAAAGATCTGAGAATTGGACTGGAGATGAGAAGTGAGTGTTGGAGGGTTCAATTTCTTTTTTTCTTTTTTTCTTTTTTTTTTAGGCTGGTTTTTGCTTAATTTCGAGGATACTTGCCTCGCTGTAATTTCTTGTTCATATGCTAAAATTAGGAAAATTTACATGATTCTGCAGTGAGTTTGTCATTTATCATCTTTTCGATGTGAATTAACTTATTTTTTTGGTTGCTTGTATTATAGGGTCCTTGATCAAAAGGGTTGATCAGCCATGGCAGTCAGAATCACACTTTAAGATTCTAGAATTCATTTTTTATTATTTTATTATTTTTTGGGAATTATAATTAAAATTTGGGTGCATCTTGATGATTTTGTAGGTTCAAATTATATATTTGATTAGTCATGCATGATGATTTAATTTTCATTCATATAATTTATTGGATAGTTTTTGTTAAAGGTGCGGTTTTCTTTCTATCAAAGGTGGATAGTGGAGATGGAAATTGTTTGGCATGATACAAGATTAGTCAACCATTCGTTTTGTATATGAAATCAGTGAGTTTTTGTTTTGTGATTGAATTATAAAAACTATAACACGATATCATAATTTTTCATAAGCAGTATTTTCCTTTCAAGACTTAATTTTTTTAAAAGTATTTAGTGAGGACAATTTTGTACTAAACTCTTTGATGCTTAGAACTTATCATGCAAGTAGTTAATTTTAAATTTCTATTTTCCACAAGGAAAAGGAAAGAAAATTTGATCTTTAAGAATGGATTGAAAGAAAATTAAAATTATGTATTATGGACCTAAGAAAAAGTAGTTGATATGTTCAAAAAGCCATCTACTTATAATTTGCATTAGACAAAATTTAGAACTAAAGTGGAGACTGTAAATAATTTTCCTAAAAGAGTAGTATTTAGTGGCTAGAAGACTGAGTAAAAATAAGTTTGGACCACTTCATATAGAATTTTTGCTTAACTAGTCTGATAATAATTTAAATCCTATTTTTAACTATGAAATCTACCTTGAGCATATTTTCTTCTAACAAGGTTTGCTAGATTTAAAATTAGTTCAAAAGTGAAGTCCATGGCTGATGGTATTTAAATTTCATGTTGTAATTTTGCCTTTGATAACATGCAGAGAGAGGCAACATAGTTACCAATAAGAAGGTAAATATGTTCTTGTACCACCGATTTGAACATTTCGCTTTTGTTGGTTTCCAGTATGATAAATATTGACAATATACTAAAGTGAAATTGTATGATACTCACAATTAAAAAAGGAAATATTGTGAATGAATGGTGACAGTATTGCAAAGAAGAAAATGACAACATACGTGAAGGTATTGGGATATTAGTCTACAGAGTAGTTCTTGCTTTGAGGGTCAAAATAGTTCCCTATGATTATATGGGAGAAGACATTTTAAAAAGAGTGCAGTATCTCTTGAATATAATCACATATAGCAGGAAGTTCTTGTTTTTGTGCAGAAAGGGAAGCCAATAGTAAGGTCACTCATTATCCATGAATGCATTAAAGAAACATGGGAAGGATACCAACTGCAGCTTAAGCATCCATAAGAAAGGGCTCATCATGCTTTCTTGCAAATTAATTCATGAGAAGGTCAACATGGACTTTATAACTATTACTCATTTGAGTGTGTTCTCAATTCCCAATATCTATTTATTTATTAACGCCATCGATTAATGGAAAATACAGTGATATTAACTTTAATTAGGTCTAGTAGATTGGAAAAACTTGTGCTTAAGTGGTAGAGTTATAAAATAAAATAGATGCATGTATGATATTATAAGAACTCTAGAAGATTAAGAAATGAAAGGAAGTGTGTTCTTAATTCTCTGATATCTATTTATTTTTAATGCCATTGATTTAATAGAAAGTACAGTGATATTAACTTTAATTAGGTCTTGCAAATTGGACAAATTTTTGTGTTTTAGTGGTAGAATTATAAACTCGACTCATGTATGATATTAATAAGAGCTCTAGAGGATTAAGAAATAAAGAGAATTTACTACGCCAATTGTGTTGTTGAAAAAATTAGAAACTATTTTGTAATATGACTTTGTAGTGACTAGTTACTATGTCACGTGTTAATATGTCTTAATGAAAGGCCATCTTTTCTTTGATCACAAATTATAATATGTGTATGTGTGTATGCTATATCTTTTGCACTTTCTTATATGTAATACTATTAATAAAAGGTCAAATTTCATTCCAATAGTATGATTATTGAGATGAAATTAGTTTGTAGCGACTAGTTACTATGTCATGCATTATCCCTGTTAATGAAAGGTCATGTTTTATTTCATCAAACATTATCATATGCGTACGTGTATGTACACCATATCTGTTTGCCATTTTTTCTCTGTAATGCTATAAACAATGGAATGACTTTGCTTTGCTATGCTTTTAGAAGTTGTGGGTGAGAGCATATTACTAATTGGTTTAATCGTTTGAGGGGAAGAAACTTTATACACCAAGTGAAGTGTGTAGGACTTGTGGCTGCTGTATATACCATATGGAGAGAAAGGAATGAAAGACTACATGTTGTGAGGAGCTTGAATGTTGAGAATGTGGTGAGGCAAATAAAGGTTTTTGTCTTTTTCATAAGTATAGAGAATGGTTTGAGAGATTATGCTATAGCTGAGAGATTTTGTATTAGATTCATTGGTGCTTGTTAGAGATTTCTTTTGAGAAGTTTTGTAAGATTTGGTATGTCTGATCAACACTCTGTAAGAATTGCTAATTGGTAATGAAAAAGTTTTCATTAAAAAAAGGAAGAAGAAGAAAGATTATTGAGATGAAATCTATGTTAGAGAAATTTGTTCATATGTATTTAATAAAGTGGAATTCTTCACTTTCCCTGCATCACCTGGGGTGTATTGCTAGTAAAAGTAATGGTAAAGACGGTAACAAACTCCATAAATAGGAGGAGTTGTATTAAATATTGTGCACTAGCTTCTCTATACTAATGTGTTAAATTCTATAACTGTCAACATTTTAAATTTCGTATATGGGTATAAATGAACAAAGCGATATCTAATTTGGGGACATAGATTCACACCTCAGCGACCTGTATCTCAATAGTTTTCATGCATTTCGGCATGATATCATCTTCAACAACAGGATCAGCAAAAGTGAACTCCGATTCAACTTTTTCCTTCATGCCTCCAAATTGAACTGGGACTTGTTCAGCCTTGATGGTCCTATACAATAATGACAAAATTGGCATTTAGAAAAATAAGCCAAAATCAAATTTAACAAGAAATATTAAAAAAAAAACTGATTAATCTTACTTGAATAGGGTTTCCCCTGAGTTGTGGGGTGCAGCTAAAACGCATTTTGACTTGGTTGTGTCAGTCATAAATACGCTAGAGATTGTTCGGTATCTCCACGGTACATTAATGAGTATCTACAAGAAAAGATTAGTAAAATATTAGAAAAAAGACAACTAAAAATCTATACTACTTTTATAATAAAAGAGAATATATGTGTCAAAACTTTTGAATGTCTATTTTGCCCCTTTCATTTCATAATTCCCAATTTTTTCCTCCACTCTCATATAGGGTTAATTTCTCATTTACTCTTCCAAATATAACCAGCCTTTCAACTTTACTTTTATTTTTCTATGGTTGCATTCAATTCTCATTTCCTCTTTCAAATATAACTGACCTTTCAATTTAGCTTTAGGGCTTGTTTGGATTGAGGGGAATAAGGGAGAAGGGAAGTTAGGGGAATCATTCACCTTATTTGGGAACATTTAGAAGGTGAAGTTATTCACCCTAGTTCCCCTTGGCTCACCCCCTAATAAAATAAAATTTGTTACCCCAAAATTGGGGTGTAACCAAAGGGAATAAAATTCCCTTCCCTTCCCTTCTCTCATCTAGTTTCCCTTAACTTCCCTTAACCCTATTGAAATCCAAACAAGCCCTTAATGATTCTATTATATAATTTAATATTTCATCTCCTTTTATGTAAGTTTATGATGGGAGTTGTCTTTTTTTTTTTTTTCAAGTTTGTGCTAGTGAATTGTTGCTAGGGTTTTCTCAAAATAGGCCACAATCAGCGGCTTTTGTGAAATTTACCTCTTTTGTATGTTGAAATACCAGTCTTATGGCTGATAACCTACTGCAGTTGTGAGTGGATCAGTAGACAAACTGTTTAACAAATAATATCGAAAAATAGAGGTTTACATCCTCTTTATATATGCTGTTAACTTTGTCTCCTAATGATAAGTATAACTTGATGTGCATACACTCCTAATATGGGGAAGAACATACATTCCTGTGATAAAAAAGATGCTTGAGGTATTGATACATCCAAGAGCCATTTGTGACTGTGACATTTTTTAAAGTGTGTTCAGTGCTGAAACATTTTTTCCCACATTGCTATCCGGCCTCTCCCTTCCAAAATTTGCAATTTTCCACTTTAAAATTCATATTTTCTTCATGTCACTTCCTCATTTTACTTTGTACGAAACAAATTCAAGATATAGAACAAATGTCCTAGTGCAATGCGAGTTCTTAACAAAACTATGTCAAACTAAAAGTTTATATCATACCTCTTTCGCAATGAAATCTGGGTAGTATTCCTCTAGACCACTTACAGGTCGACGAAGCTTGTCACTGGCGAAATAATCGTCATTGTCGAAATCGTAAACCATCAGAAACTTGTGAACACCGGCGTCGCTAAAATTGATGAGATCCCTGATACTTCTTTCCAGAAACTGTATTCTCCACTTCTTTAACTTCTTCCTGCCTTCCCAATCATAGAAGACTTTAACCCACTGCTTCCCATAAACGTTATAACAAACCGGATGCCCATCTCTATCTGCACCAGCCATGAACAAGAACTCCCCCATCTTAGGAAGCCTCAGATCTTCTTTCAGGAGGTCGTCAATGGCAATAGTTTGCCTCCATCTGAGGGTCTTTTTGAGTAATTCCATGGACTTTTCCGGTTTAAAGTTTTTGGCTCTTAAGAACTTAAGAAGGATGGTCCTGGTTTTCTCCTCATCCTTAAGGAGGGGTACTCCCCAAATGGAGATCTCGTTGGCGGCGGCGGCGGCGGCGGCGGCGGCGGCGGCGTCGTCGGCAGAATCGGCGTCGACGGCGGCGGGGGTGGCATCGGCGGCAGCGGCGGGGGCGGCATCGGGGGCGTCGTCGGCGGAATCGGCGGTGGCGGCGGGCCGTTGAGCTACCGCCTCCGCTGCACGTTTGGGGGACTCAATATATTTTCGGACGAGGGCTTTGAGCGTGAGGAGAGCTTCCCTCTCGAAATCTTTGAGGTCGGAGCCTGCCATTTGAGCCGCCATTGAGAGGGAGAGAGAATGAGAGTGAGGTTTTAGCTAGGGTTTAGGGTTTAGGGTTTAGCTAGAGTGAGAGAGAAAGGGCGCTTATTTGTTTTATGCGAGATAAAAAGTGAACTTTGGGTGGTGGTCTCAGTGGGATAATTTAGCTCTGGACAATTTGAGTGGGATAATGAGTGGGATAAACTAGAGTAAACTGGGATAACATGGGAATTTTTGGACACTTTGAGCGAGACAATTGAGGATGAATATGATATTTATGAACCCATTAAGTTCAAATTAACTTCTCTTTCTGAAGGCACTTATTATTATTACATTTGTACATCATGAATAAAAATATTATTTTCATAGTAATAATAAAATATAATTAATAATTAATAATAAAAATATTTTAAATTAACAAAATTAACTTACTTTTGGCCTTTATTATTGATTAATATGATATCTTAACATTAATAATTATATTAATTATCTAAACATTCTTACTTCTATTTAAAATATATTACTTAACTATTTTTATTTAATTGAATTTATTTTAACTTGATATATATTAATTAATATAATGTATTAACAATATTTTTACTTAAACGATTAAGTATAAGTTAAATCCAAATTAACTTAAGATTACCATAATTAACATACATTATTTATTTAACTATTATTAAGAAAAGATAATTTACGGCATACTAACATCTCTACTTTAATAGATGCATACTTAAAAAGAGTAATCAAGTATAGCAAGGTTATGGAAAAAAAAAAAAAGAATGTTCTAAATTGAAAAGAGCTCATCTTTCGTTCAATTTCACTAAAAGAAAATGTAACTCAGCAGATGGCATACAACAGCCTCATCTGTTGTTCAACTTCACTGATATTTGTTCAATTTCACTAAAACAAAATGTATCTAAAGCAGGTTATGAAAAAAGAGTTTTCTAAATTGAATGAACATGTAGTTGCATTCAAGCAAGATCAACCAAAGATGCAAGAAGGAAATAAATAAATAATAATAAAAATCCAAATGAACCCGCAGAATGGTAGTGGCTATTTACAAAAGTTTAAGTGTAACGAATTTGAACTCTGACAATCTTTCAAACAGAAAGGCCCAATTCTAATTCAAACATACAGATTGGGACATTTTCACAATAGGATCAAATGAACCCCCACAAAAAGATTCGAACAAGACAGAGACATTTTCACAATAGATTGGGACATTTTCCCAAACATTACCAACAAAAACAAAAAAGGAAAAAGAAAAAAGAAATCAAAGCCAAAAATAAAAAGAAATCAAATCCGCAGAATAAGATTTGTCGACGATGACAAGGATTGAACAAGATGTGCTCGAATGGAAGTGAGGCGCTGGAGGTGGCTGCAGAGAGTCACTGGATGCTCACGAGCTACTCCAGTTTGCTGTACAACTGTGATCTTTCTCCGTGTCATTGATGCAGGCACCCTGAAACAAACAAATTTATAGAATTAGGACATCATCATTAACAATTTTTTGAAAAATTGTTCCACTCATGATGAAAGATAGATTTATAACTACTGGTAACATACCATGTGCAACAATCTCATATTGTTCAAAAGCATATGTACAAAGTATGCTTTTGGCTATTAGATTGACTAGGCTATGAGATATAAGAGTTCAAAGAACAGTAAAGGTCCACCACAAGTTTACAAGAGAGCATAATTCAGGATAGGATAATAAACCATGTTTTAGGAGATCTTATAATGTTTTGTTTGGAGAATATGATCGATAGCTGTGTTTTAGTACTCGTCCAACTTAGCTTTATTGTATACTGAAATCCATAATCCTATGCTGTGTTTTGGCTTAGTTCAGTCAAATTTCAATGAGATCACTGAACAATGATAAATAATAAGTAGTGACACATGTTCAGCTTGTTGAAGTGATAAACTGAGTCTCAAAAGTAACAAAGGATTTCCACTGGTGATAGAAGTGTGAGTAAAAATTTTCACCTATAAAAGTGAAAAAAATATCACTTGCCCGGAGTACGCAGCAATGAACATGTCATGAGGAGGCCACCTCTCTTTGTAACCTGCATTGCTAATGAGTTCAAATTTCCATACATGTCAGATGCACTTTTCATAACCTGAGAATTAGAAGCAACAAAAACTTGGAAGTCATGTGATTATTGCAGAAAATCTTGGGAATTCGTAAGTTTCCAGAGAACCATTTAACCTTACTTGAAAAGGGAAAAAAGAACTTGTGGATGGTTGCACTTATTCAACTCCCCACTCATGAGAAAACTTGTAAACTATTGCAAATTGTAAATTATACCATATGCCTTGTCTAATGGTAAAGTCATTTTCGTCATTTCAATGAAACAACAAATTAACGTACATGCAATTTTTGTTAGAACAATAAATTTCAAGGTTAACTGAGTTTCATAATTATTTTCATCACAAATTAGATATATGATACGTTAATGACACCTCAAGGAATTTAAGAGGTTTAAGCAAATTAATTTTGCCAAAACTTTCAGTTTTTCTTTAATGAGAAACAAGATATTTACAAGTTTAAATTGGATCCTCCTATTCACTGTGGTAAAATTGGTTGCTAATTTTCGATAGAATTGTGCTTCAGTTGCAACTTGCAAGTAAATGTAACACCAAAATGTGTTCTTTCAGCCTAATTTGATTGCGGGCTAAATAAAACAAAGAATCAATTAACTGAAGTAAACCAATATTTGGAAAATTTGCCAATTAATTTATCTCTATGAACCAGTAACAATTTGTATGAAGTTGGCAGTTGAGAGAATACATTTCTTCTAGGTGAAGTTTTCGAGGATCTAGAATCACTAAATCGCATGATTCGTTTCTGGATGTTGCTTTCATGAATTCAGTTGCATCTTCTCTAAGCAGTTGCATCTTCTCTAAGAAATGACATTTTAACTTGTTCCAGTTCATTAAGAATGATATATATTCTCTTTAACAAGCTCCAAAGCAGGCGATAAGGAATCAATCTCTGACAATGACATGATTATAGAGCTTATGTCTCAGACTCTAATCTGCAATCTTGGCAACAGTAAGTATAAATACTGTTACTTATTTAGTTCATCTGCCACACCACTTAACTGCGTAAATGCAGGCATAGTTTACTATAGGAAACACCACTATTACGGTGGAAATCCAAAATTACTAGATAAGTGCTAGTATGGAACTGTGTTCGAGTTTACTGTTTTTTACCAATGACATCAGTAGCACCTCCTCTTTCTGCATTGAAAGAAAAACCACCGGTGTAGCAGCACACATCAAGAACTATCTGATCCTTAGAAATTAAAGATATGAGGTGACGGTTTCCGCTTCAGTCTGCATAAAATCCAGTTTTTTTACCTTCAAATGATACCAAGTAGCATATTCCATTCTCCATTAGCTTGCACAATGAATCGGTATAGCAGTAAGTAACTAATAGGCCAACATTACATAACAAAGGAAATGTATAAAATATATTACCAATACACATAGCCATTTGTGGGGAATATATAGTAAAACAGTCAAATGGGACAAAAACTCAGAGATGTGCAAATACCCCACAAAGAGCTAATGAATTCAGGGATCTAATAAATACATGCTGACCCCGTCACCAACTACTAAAAGTATAGACTAATGTGGTAATATTTTGGATGCAAGTACCTTCCTTGGTGTCTGTGCACGCACGGAGATGTCTAACCACATTTCAACCAAATTCTATTTGGAATCATGAATCATTTAGAGGTTCCGTCTGAATTCTAGTGTGTTTAGAAAACAGTATGAGACCAATTATGCGATGAAAATATTTATTACCAAAAATCATGTTGTACATTTTTGAATAGCGGTATTACAAGTTTTGAGCAAAATCCTATTAGTATTCAAATTTAAGAATAATATTTTTAGCTTTCTACAGGGATTACTTAGTGTCTTCTCCATTTGAATTATTATCAATGTTTCTGTAAATAACAAAACTCATAAAATTTCTAAACATCTTTTAGTTTACTTGTAGTTTCAATATATTCTCGTACTCAATTCCAATCCACTGTGTAGTTCTGTCTGGTGTAATGATACTATTTCATTTTGCCCTCTACAGTTGGAGGGCTGGTGTATGTATATGAACCATTAAGAGTTAATTAAAAAGTCTTTGCATGAGCTTACTTGAGCTTGAATCAAATAATTGGGACAGATAAACAAAGAAGGGTATCATGTTGCACTAACTAATTGCATTCATGACATTGTCATATTTGCAGGTGTCAGCAAGTTTTGATTTTTAGCTTGCAGTGCTCATGAAACATATAATAAAGTTAATATTCGGCTTACCTTCACTCTTCCAGTATATTCCGATGTATTTTCTTTCGGATCTGATATGTCCAATCCTTCTTCCTTTAGAATATCAAGGGATGGTCTCCACTTTACATGACCATTAATTCTACCAACATGAAGCTCTATTTCTTGTCTGTGTTTTTCAACCCAAGCAGCAGATGAAGCTACCACAGCAACATCACCAAAAACATCGACAATTAGGCCTGATAATCAGTAATATATTAAGGAGCACAAAGCCATAAGTATGGAAAAGTTTATTTGGAGATAAAGAGTGAGATTGAAAATCACAAGCAGCATGCAAGAAAATATTGACTAGCGCATAAGATTCTTAAACTTAAAGGAAGGAAAAATAATGTGTAAGCATCCAAATATCATGTGCAAGAGACATTTGTTTATTTAAGGTTATTTAATTAAGGTGTTCCTGTGCAAAAGCTTATTAGCCAAAAGCTTAAGTTATTGAAGCAGTATCAAAATAAGCTAAGACAGAAAGGTTTTTTTGGCTGGTATATAGGATGAGGATTCAACTGCATCATGATGCAGACACGATGCAGATACAAACCTAAACTTGATGATGGCTTCAATCGGCCGGTCCTGCGAACTTAACCCAACACCAAGTTGCATCAATTCATTAGATTGACATGTAAAATGGAACAAGTAATTGATTAATGGCTCGTATGAAAAAGTTCAATTGGTGAATTCTCAAATATCGCTACCTGATAGACAAATAAAAAGTAGAAGATCGGGAGTAACAACCATGAAGAGATTACGTATTTGCTACAAAGAAACCGGTCAGACTCTACAAATGGACCCTAAAAGAATGTCACTTTAAAGTTTCCATTATCATTAGCAAGCAATCCTACATGTCCTAATTATTATCCATGCAGATTCCATAGCGCTTGATCTCTTATTGCGTTCTCTTAAAATCTCCTCTAGTATAATCTTATATCAAGGTCCAAAGTCCTACCACCTTTCTGCATCTCATAGTTTTCCGCCAAATTAAGGTCAAAGTATTCTTATTTATAATGCAGCAAATGCTTATCTACTTCTCCCTAGATGTTGAATTCACATTTTGCCAATGAGCTGCTTTCTCATGCCAATTTCCCAAAAAAAAAAATTCAAAACTGATTACTTTCATCAACATTAGCTGTAACAAAATACTTTTTTTGCCAAAAATATAACTTGACTTTAGATATCATGCGGTCAAATATGAGGAACAATGCAACATAAGAACTGTATGAAAACTTCCTTACCTGTCTCATGCAACATAAGAACTGCATGAAAACTTCCTTACCTGTCTCCTTCACTGCTGACCAACCGATATGCATTAGTATTGGCTGATGGGAGCCCCATCCTCTCAAGTAGTCCTATAGCAGCATCAAATCTTATTTCAATCAGTCTTTCCATATCCCATGCACCATCATGTTTCCTAAGAAGTTGAAATAACAATTTAGTGATGAATGTACAATATGATATAAACATGTATTATCCGACCTAATGCCAGAGAGTTTCTCCATGTTAAAATGATTACCTTGTTGCCTCTTCTTCAAGCTGCATAAGTCAAACACGAAACATGGATACAGAGTTGTATATGCCCCATCCTATTGGCTTCTCAGTTCCATCGCCAACAAGCACAGTATCGCCTGTTTTTGAGGGGCAGTCTACCAACTATTC